>CM061041.1:40787645-42077645 GCA_030762985.1 Adelphocoris suturalis
ATTCTGAAATTACCTTCCAATGTCGCTCATTGGCAGTATTTAGCTTTCTTTTCTTTCTCTGCATAAATCTATAGAATAATTAACTTCAAAATGGCGGATGCGATCGGATGTTAGTAGTTTTGCTCTCCTGAAATCTGACAGTTTCCCTAGTTACCGAAGTGTTTTCTTTTGAACAGTTTTGTGCTAGTGCCTAAAAAAAAGACGCTTTGAGCATATACTCGTAGATATGTGATTCAATTAAGTTATACGGGCATTTCCAAGAATTTGGTGATTACTTAAGAGCTCTGGAAAAAACTCATTCTTGGAATTCCGATTTTGTAGAAGTTTTTACCTCTCCTAGCAACGGAGCGGATTATAATAAAACCTAGTTGACAGTCAAAATGACATCAATGTGATTCGAAGCAGCGAAGCAAGATTTAGAGGAAGGTAAATTTTGAAGTGTAAACTTCTATAGGCGCACAGCGTCGAAAAATTTAGCGGGGTGTGAATACGATTTTACCGTCACGTTTTTTTCCGTCACGCTGTTTTTGACGTGTATGTATATGTCTTTGCTCTGGGGGGTCAACCAAAAATTTCCGTGAAGCAAAATTTGTGTTTTTTCAGTGTTTTTCACGAACAACCCAGCCGTTGCTAGGGGAATGGAACTTCCGCAGTTTTCATCGCACATAAATCGTTCGCCACTCGTTGGAAAGCGCTGGATTTATGTGATAAATGTTCACATCTCAAGCTACCAATTTCCCCCTCCTTACGTACCAGGCTACATTCCTAAACTAAGTTGATTGGACTATAAACAATTTTAATAAGCCGGTTACAATATTCTTAACGTAAAGCAATAGCATCATTTTCATCCTCTTGACAACAGTCGACTGTTAACAACAACTCATTGTAGTGGCTTCTCTCCACAGTTATTTTCAACATTTCTATAAGTAAACCGTTGTTTTGTTGGAATTAGTCGGGATGCGGCCATGCGGCCCAGGGATTTGTTTAAAGTTAAAGGATTTGTTGACAACTCTCGAGGACAACCGTTATGAAATCCCCAATCAAAGACATATCCATGTAACATGGTATCTGCTTGTAAAGCAGATAGTGGAACTCGTTTACGAGTTGTTTAGTTAGTTTCTGATCTGAATCAGAAATTTCAAGTTAAAATCGTTACGATTTCTGTGTTGTTGTGGTTGTTGGAGTCAGTTGTAAGTTTTCTTTTGATTTTCACGTACAACCAAGCCGTTGCTGGGGAAATGAAACTTCTTTATTTTTCACCGGACAAAAATCGTTCTCCACTCGTTGGAAAGCTCTCGATTTATCACGCATTTCTTTCGTACTTGTTCTGCTATTCATGTCGTAGTTTTATATTTATTTATGTTATAAATGGATATAGTAAACAATGCCGCTTGTTTTGTTGTCACTTGGTTGAGAAGTTAATCTTGCTTATAGTAATTTATTGTAGACGCGCACCATAACAGAAAATTATCTACACGAAATTGAGCCAAGAACATTTATATCTTATTTCAGTTACCATGAGCCAATAATTTCTTTTCTAGAGTCGTCAGATGATTGTAATAATGATAACACTATTGTTGACGGTTAATGAATAAAGAAAAAAATAATAATGTAAACAGAAAATATAGAAACAATGTTGTGACTAGTTTATGTGTTAGAAAAGTTTAATAATGTTTGAATAAAAATTTTGTATACCTTGAAATTGGTCTTTACAAGATTTTTTCGGCAACCAAAATCATTTCCATAATATATTTTATATTTAGTGGAAAATCGTCATAGAAGTTTACACTTCTCCCGTGTGGTGTTTATCACACCTGGTTTCTGAGGTAAAATATTTGTTAACAGACAATTACTTTCATCAATCCAAGTTATCTTAGTTACAGTGGATTTTGAGAGATAAATTAAGAACTTCCGATTGAACGTCCCAGAAATTCATTATGGATTTTGAACCCGCCGATCCGAAGGGTAAGAAGCCCCCGGACAAAAACTATCACGGCACCCTAATGCAGGTAGATAAGATCGTAGATCAAGCCGGTACTGAGAAAACGTTGACCTCTCCTGGAGGAAAAAATTTAACTACTGCCAAGAAGACTGACCCACAGACAAATTGTAGATATCTACGTTCATTTAAAGGCCCCCATTCAGTGTTTGTAGAGCCTAAATCTGTGCAATCTCAACCGTTCTATGACATTAAACTGGTTAAATTGTTACGCAATAATATTGTGAAAGACGTGACTGGCATTGACAGACTTGGCGGAAATAAACTCAGAATTAATTTTAAGACCTCTGATTCTGCAAACTCCTTCATAGGTCACAAACTACTCATTGAGAACTATCTCAATGCCATTATTCCCCAACATCTAACCCTGAAAATTGGAATAGTGAGGTAGGTTTCAGTGGGTCTGGGCCTTGGAGAAATTCAAGAAAAATAAATATATTGTGTTTGTACCGCATTATTAAAATTGAACGATTAACCAGGAGATGTGTTCAATCCGACAGCACAATGGAGTTTCCCCTAACTGGATCTATCAAAATCATTTTCTGCAGCCAGTCCCTACCTGATAATATATCATTATTCCTTGCTCGTAGAAAGTTAGAACCCTTTGTGTATAAAGTGACTCAATGTAGCAACTGCCTTCGTTATGGACATTTAGAAAAGTATTGTTAGAGCAAGGAGCGGTGTGCCAAGTTTGGTTCTAATCCACACAGTACCACCGATTGTTCAGCTGCTTTAAAATTTGTACTTTTTTTGTGAATCATCATCATCTACATCTTTTCCTAAATCTGATTTCACCTTCTCGATGAATTCAAAACCCATTACCTACTGAAAATCCTCATAAAGCCTTATCCAAGCAAAACTTCATCAAATACATTGAAGATCTTTTGAACAAACTGAGAACTTCTCAGTAGGGATGCTAATCGATTTTCGATTAAATCGAAAAATCGATTTTTTACCTCCGATTTCCGATTTTTTTGCAATCGATTGATTGTACCGATTTTTATCCAGAAATCGATTTTTTAGTGAAATCGATTTTCATTGCGGTGTTTGTTTTCTGTATCAATTTTCAATTTCAAAAGTTTTTATTTTCTTTTTACATGGATGAATATAACAATATATATATGCACATTTTTCAATTTACGTAAATAAAATGTAATGACAAATAAATTTAATATGTGCTTTTCAAGTAAAGATTTTTAAAGAAAATAACATTTTTCGCCAGTAAGTAGCTATTTTCAGCTTCCGTTCTGACGAAATCAGTTTGGGTGAAACTTTTTCGAGATGGTTACCTTCTTTTTCGGTATAATTGAAGAGTACCTATACATTATACGTTATTCTAATTTTAAATAATTGAAGATAATACAATTCAAGTAAAAGTATCATTCTTATCATAGGGTGATGAATTACAATTCAATTTCAAAAATTACTTAATAATTAGTTATAAAATGACCCTATCCTTTATAATAAAGATGAAACTTCTCCACTGTTCTCATATCCAGTCGTTCATTATTTTTTTATAATTTTTGAAGTTAATTTCTCTTTTCGTTTTGCACGGTACTAAATTGTACAGGCGTGGGGCGATAAACGTGAATGATTTCCGGAACTTTTCTATATTTGCTTGGGGGAGTTTAACCTGTTCAGTTCTGTTTTTCTGCTTTAACGTTTGTTTACTTTTTGAAATGTATATTTTTAATGTTTTTGTAATGAGAAGTTTTCTTATTGGCATTCTTTTTATTTTTTTGAAGAGTGGAAGGGAAGGTGTTGTTTTATTTTTTCCAAAGATTAATCGAATGAATTTTTTGGAAATTTTGGTTACAGATTTTAAATGTTTTGTTGCCGTTGTTCCCCAGCATTCAATTCCATGTTGCAATCTGGACTGAACTAGCGCAAAATATATATATTTCGAAGTAAATTTATGGGACATTTCTTCCTCAAAGAATAGCATTTTCTGAGTGCAATATGCAATTCTCTTGCAATTTTTTAACATGTCTTATCCAATTTAGCTTCTCATCTATTGTCAAACCCAAATAAATAATTGATCTGGTTGGTTCGGAGGATTCTTATACAGTTGTTTGAGCATACTTCATTATTTTTTCTATTACATTGATAGTACACTAAATGTTCAAAAAATTTAATTTTCTTATCTGTGCTGTTTTTATATATAATAAATAATTTTTTTATTGTGTTAAAAATCGATTTTCATTAAAAAATCGATTTTCTTTGTCCGATTAATCGGTACAATCGATCGTGAGCTCTCGATTAAAAATCGATTGTCAAAATCGATTGTTGGCTACCGATTTTGCATCCCTACTTCTCAGGTTAGGGATGCTAATCGATTTTCGATTAAATCGAAAAATCGATTTTTTACCTCCGATTTCCGATTTTTTTGCAATCGATTGATTGTACCGATTTTTATCCAGAAATCGATTTTTTAGTGAAATCGATTTTCATTGCGGTGTTTGTTTTCTGTATCAATTTTCAATTTCAAAAGTTTTTATTTTCTTTTTACATGGATGAATATAACAATATATATATGCACATTTTTCAATTTACGTAAATAAAATGTAATGACAAATAAATTTAATATGTGCTTTTCAAGTAAAGATTTTTAAAGAAAATAACATTTTTCGCCAGTAAGTAGCTATTTTCAGCTTCCGTTCTGACGAAATCAGTTTGGGTGAAACTTTTTCGAGATGGTTACCTTCTTTTTCGGTATAATTGAAGAGTACCTATACATTATACGTTATTCTAATTTTAAATAATTGAAGATAATACAATTCAAGTAAAAGTATCATTCTTATCATAGGGTGATGAATTACAATTCAATTTCAAAAATTACTTAATAATTAGTTATAAAATGACCCTATCCTTTATAATAAAGATGAAACTTCTCCACTGTTCTCATATCCAGTCGTTCATTATTTTTTTATAATTTTTGAAGTTAATTTCTCTTTTCGTTTTGCACGGTACTAAATTGTACAGGCGTGGGGCGATAAACGTGAATGATTTCCGGAACTTTTCTATATTTGCTTGGGGGAGTTTAACCTGTTCAGTTCTGTTTTCTGCTTTAACGTTTGTTTACTTTTTGAAATGTATATTTTTAATGTTTTTGTAATGAGAAGTTTTCTTATTGGCATTCTTTTTATTTTTTTGAAGAGTGGAAGGGAAGGTGTTGTTTTATTTTTTCCAAAGATTAATCGAATGAATTTTTTGGAAATTTTGGTTACAGATTTTAAATGTTTTGTTGCCGTTGTTCCCCAGCATTCAATTCCATGTTGCAATCTGGACTGAACTAGCGCAAAATATATATATTTCGAAGTAAATTTATGGGACATTTCTTCCTCAAAGAATAGCATTTTCTGAGTGCAATATGCAATTCTCTTGCAATTTTTTAACATGTCTTATCCAATTTAGCTTCTCATCTATTGTCAAACCCAAATAAATAATTGATCTGGTTGGTTCGGAGGATTCTTATACAGTTGTTTGAGCATACTTCATTATTTTTTCTATTACATTGATGGTACACTAAATGTTCAAAAAATTTAATTTTCTTATCTGTGCTGTTTTTATATATAATAAATAATTTTTTTATTGTGTTAAAAATCGATTTTCATTAAAAAATCGATTTTCTTTGTCCGATTAATCGGTACAATCGATCGTGAGCTCTCGATTAAAAATCGATTGTCAAAATCGATTGTTGGCTACCGATTTTGCATCCCTATCTCAGGTTGATGATACCCAGGCTTTGAACATCATTGGAGCAACTCTCACAAACCTAATTGCAGTCAATCCACAACCTAAGATTCCCACACCAACGCCCGACACTTGAATTTTACACAGCAGACACAGAACAGGTGGTATCAGTTGTTTTGTGTGTGTGACCACCCCCCCACCCTTGGAGACACTCGACATACCTCATACTCGTCGGACTCTTGGCGTGGGAATGAGTGATGAAACACAGTTTTGTGTGTAGAGTTACACTCTTTTCAACTCTTTTGAAACGACGCCAGTTCGCTCTAGTGGAGGTTCGGAGAAGGTGGTATCAGTTCTTTTGTGTGTGATCAGTTGTTTTGTGTGTGTCGCTCTAGTGGAGGTTCGGAGAAGGTGGTATCAGTTGTTTTGTGTGTGATCAGTTGTTTTGAGTGTGTTGAATGTTTTTACGTATTTGTTTTCAACTTCTTTTTTTCTAAAGGTAGGCCATTATTTTATGTGCGTAGAAGGGCAAACGGGAAACTTCCCCGGGATCAAGAGGTTCAAAGGCAAAGATCAGAATAACTACGTTTCGACGGAATAAGCTTAAAACCCACGTTTCCATTTACATTTTCGTTCACTACAATAGCAAAAAGAGATGCCATGTCTCGAAACTTGCATGGGATCAAATCGGAACTTCATCAAACATTTTAAGATCAACCCGAGCAAAAATAGTCGAAATTTACTCGGTCTAAGGTGGAAAAAACCATAGCGGGGAACGCATTTTTTTCACTACAATAGCAAAAAGAGATGCCATGTCTCGAAACTTGCATGGGATCAAATCGGAACTTCATCAAACATTTTAAGATCAACCCGAGCAAAAATAGTCGAAATTTACTCGGTCTAAGGTGGAAAAAACCATAGCGGGGAACGCATTTTTTTTCGTCATTTTCCGCGTTCTTTCGCTGATTTCTCCAAGAAGACAGCATCTTTCAGCAATCTTGACGGCACCATCGTGATTTTCGGATCCTGAAACGTAACTTTGTCGGTGAAATACGAAGTGGTCTCGATCAAATTTTAATGTGGCAGCGGATAGAAGATCGGGCGCTCGGGAAAAAACGCGCATTGAAGGGGATCCCATCCCCCTTCCCGACCTCCCACCCATGGTTCGGGTGTGATTAGAATAGAAAATTTCAAAATAGCCTATATTCTGACCGGAAGATTACCGGTCACAAAAAAAAAAAAAAAAAAAAAAAAAAAAAAAAAAAAAAAAATGCAATTACCTACGTCCGGATCCCTTCGTCCGTTTGGCCGTGAAAGCCACACCGACTCACTCACAGAGTTTCATTCTTATAATAGAGATAGAGAAATAGAGATAGAGATAGAGATTCATCAGACAGTGCACTGTCTAAATTTGATGTTTCGATTAAATTAGAGAGAACTAGTGAACTGCAGGCTAATTAGGACAAGTTATCTGTGTTTTCAGAAATTCTTCACCTTAATGTTTGTTTCATACCAGGATAACCTCTTATATTTTCCCTAAAAATAAGATAATATGGTAGATATATAAAATGGCATTTCATAAAGGGAGTGGAATGGAGTTGAGTATCGAGTTTATTGTATACCTCCAATTTTCCCTGTAATATCATTAAATTATATTGCACGTTTTCAGATACTTGTGACTCATTCAGGGCGCACAGAAAATGGACAGCTACAAATTACTTCCACAAATGTGAAAGAAACGAATACTTCTGTTAAGGAAAACAACCAAGTTAGCATAGCGATGAACTCGACTGCATTTCTAGATGCAATGGGAGCCTACATTGAGGAAATTCTGAAGAAAAATCGAAAACCTACGAACAACGGAACGGTCGATAACTGTGATTGTGAACGTAAGTGCCCCATTCAGCCAAAATACGAGTACAAAAAGGGATACATGGTAATCTTGAATCTAAGTCCTATCATTTCCCTTAGAGTTGAGTTTTGATAGTTTTTTTTTTTTTTTTTTTTTTAATAACATGTATCATATTTTACCGCTGGATTTTTTGTTTGAAAATTAAGCGAAATTCAGCGCGAGCCGACATGTTTTCTATTGATTTCACGTACAATCATTGCGTAGCTGGGGAAGTCCTGTAGTTTTCATAGCAGGAAAATCGTTCGCTACTTTTTGGAATGCTCTCATTTTATCACAATATCTCATGAACCTTAAGCCGCTGTAGTGTGAAGGTTAGCTGATTTATTACACTACGTTTTAAGCTAATATTATCAAGTAACCATAATGAACTGACAATGCAAAAAGAGGGCACTACGTGGTAGGTACTATTGAGCAGTGGGTACTTGTAAATAGTAGGTACTTGACGATGTATAGACCTCTACCCAGCAGATTGGCTCCTACAGCTGATTTTATGGTATTTAATAACTGAAACGGAAATTTGAAACAGGGCCTGTACGAGACAGGTAGAATAGAATTTCAACGTGCGGGACCACCATAATTTGCTTGTTGAGCTCGTTAGCTAATTTTTATGCCGTTGCATCTATGACGCTGAAATTTGAAACAGAGTCTCTCTTCGACAGGTAGTATAGAATCTCATAGTGCGGAACCACCCTAATCTGCTGAGGTTCCTAATTTCTATGCTATTCTTCCTATTAAGCTAAAACTTTAAACCGAACCTATTGACCATTGAAGTATAATACTGAAGAAATTACTGAGTAGCGTATTTCTACAGCACATGATGGTGTTGATGTTATTTGTGCAATTGAAACCACCATTAATAGTAAACAGACTCTTCTTGTGCCTATCTATATCACACATTGTACCATCCACTCGTGACATTAGACACTTCTTTGCATCGAACTTTACGGCCCATACAGGCCAAAAGCAGCAGTTTCTGAAGTTGTAATATGGGTAGATACTTGTAATAGGAGGCTATAGAGTTGTAATGGGAGGCTGAAATTTAGTATGGAGCCTCTATCGAGTGACAAAGCGAAGAACCACCCAGATCAGCTGAGTAGCTGAGTCAGTAGCTGATCAGCTGAGTCAGCTGAGGTAGCTAATTTCTCTCCTAATAGACCTAGGAGGCTGACATTTGGTATGTTGCCTCTACAGGCATACTGTGCACTATTGTCAATGTGAGGACCCACCGTGATCAGATGAATAAGCACGGGAGCTCATTTCTATTCTAATGGACCTAGATGGCTGAAATTTGGTATGGAGCCTGAATAGGCATGCTATGTAAGATTGAGAAAGTCCACCAAGACCAGCAAGACCACCAAGATCAGCTCAGTGAGCTCGGGAGATCATTTCTCCCCTAATTGTCAAAGTGTGGACCCACCGTGATCAGCTGAGTAAGCTCGGGAGCTCATTTCTCTCCTGATGGACCTAGATGGCTGAAATTTGGTATAAAGTCTCTATGGGCCAGCTGTGTACGAATGACAAAGCGAGGAACCACCCAAATCAGCTGAGTTAGCTCGGTAGCTCATTTCTCTCCTGATGGACCTAGATAGCTGAAATTTGGTTAGAAGCCTCTATGGGCCAGCTGTGTCAAGTGACAAAGTGAAGAACCACCCGGTTCAGCTGAGCGAGCTCGGTATCTCATTTCTCTCTCAATATACATAGGAAGCGGACAATTGGTACATAGCCTTTATAGGCCCGCTGTGTAGTATTGAAAAATCGAGGGACCACTCAGATCAGCTGAGTGAGCTCTGGAGATCATTTCTCCCTAATTGACCTACGAGACTGGAATTTGATATGGAGCCTTTATAGCACTACTGCGTACGAGTTACAAAGCGATGAACCACCCAGATCAACTACGAGATTACGACGAGAGAAAACTTGATATATGATTTTTATTTATTAGTCGCAAGAGAAAATCGACTTTTTTTTTCAACCAGAAAAAGAACTGAATTGCGCATCGTTTGAGTTGCCTCTTTATAGAAAAATTAACTCTCCACTTTACTCGAAAAGATTGTCTTCAAACATTCTGTAAACAAAATGAATCAATCTGTTGTTGTAAACTTAACCCATGGAGAAGGAAAACGGTTGCCGTATGGTAAAAATGAACGGCATCTGTTCATGAATTCTTGCTTATGTTCGTGCTGATCTGATCGTGAGAATTCTATTGAAACACGGTGCTGAATTCCAGTTGAACCTACCAATTATAGGTTTTCACCTCTTGGGTTCACTCTCACCGATCTTCGTTACTGCCCTTCAACTGGTAACGGCTCAAAGAAGTAGTTGTAGTAGTCCTATATCCCTTCCAATGAATGGAAGTAGTGTCAGGGAGTCATGAGGCTATGTGCCTTGTGGTCTCCCTCCGGACGAAGATCCTCCTGAGAGGAGACTGTTCACACAGTCAATGTCCTGGAAACATGACAATTACTTGTCTTAACGTCAAGGCATGCGTTATAGCTCGCATTACCAGCTATTCAGGTTGGTCCCCGAAATATTTTAATATTCACGAACCTTCAACAGCCGAGGTGCGTTGGAAGGAATCCACCCCTGCAAGTCAATTCTAATAGACCTCTACCCCATTTCTGCAGAATGAACTGCGTGAAGAGGGGCGTAATCATAATCATGAGAATTACGATACAATCATAAGCGTTTGACTTGAGATTACAATTACGATTACAATCACAGGATCACAGGGTCCCAAGATATGATTACGATTACAATTGTAATCACAATATGACTTATGTTCATCAAACTCTAAGGGTCGATTTCAGAGCTCATTCGGTTCGAAAAATTTTCATAGCCATTTTTTTCTAAACGCTTAGTTTACAAGTAATTAAATTTTCAAGATTGTTTTAGTGTTTTGTACCCAATGACATTTAAACGGCCGTAACTCCCCTTAGAATCACTTTAAACTCTACAATTATTACATCGTTGAAAATAACGTTAAATTTCCTATCTACCTAATACCAAACCAATATTTTTTGAGCTGGTTTTAAACGTAAACAAATGTTGAAATGCAATTTTTGAAAACTTCTCAGAATTTAACTTTTTTTCCATTTGTCGTTTTTCTCTCAATACAGAATATTTTAGAAGAGCACTAAACGGGAAAAAATTTGAAAAAATATCAGCTTTTCAACGGTATAGTCAATTTTACTTTTATTTTGCTAATTAGGAGAGAAAATTACCTATGCTTTAATGATGAAAAACATGGGTTTTTCAATGAAATCGAGGGTTATGTGAAAAATGATCCTCAATGAAAACAAGAGTTTGGGACCGCTTTTTACGTATTCTTTCACGATGAATCGAATGGTAACACTTGCTGATATTCCAAACTTAGTTATACCTGAGTTTTATACTTTAACTCACGAATTTTTATTTAGTTCGTTACGCTCAATTTTATGTGGTTTATAGCGTAAAACTAGTTAGCTAAAGTGTAAAACTCAATTATAACGGAGTTGCGGAGATCTGCAAGTGTTACCATTCGATTCAGCGTAAAAAAATACG
Source organism: Adelphocoris suturalis (assembly GCA_030762985.1). Classification (NCBI taxonomy): domain Eukaryota; kingdom Metazoa; phylum Arthropoda; class Insecta; order Hemiptera; family Miridae; genus Adelphocoris; species Adelphocoris suturalis. The sequence continues at coordinate 40,798,790 of CM061041.1, forward strand.
TCGAAACCTGCCCTAAACCCGTATTCACATAGAAGATCATTTTTCACGAAAACCCTCGATTTCATTAAAAAAAAAACCCACGTTTTTCAACATTAAAGCATACCTCTCTCTCCGAATTAGCAAAATAAAAGTAAAATTGACCGTACCGTTGAAAAGATGAGATTCTAAGAAATGTTTTTTCATTTAGTGCTTTTCTAAAATAATCTGTATTAAGAGCAAAACGACAAATGGAAAAAAGTCCAATTCTGAGAAATGTCCAAAATTTGCTTTTGAGCCTCTTTTTTTACGTGTAAAATACGGCTCAATAATATTGCTTTGGAATCAGGTAGATAGAAAATTTACTGTTTTTTCCAACGATGTCCTTATTTTTGAGTTTAAACTGACTCTAACGGTAATTACGGCCGTTTAAATATCATAAGGTACAAAACACGAAAAACATCTTAAATATTAAATTACTCAAAAACTAAGCGTTAACAAAAAAAATCTCTTAAAATAAAAACTCAGAGTAATTTCACTTTCAAGAGTTTCTTGGTGATTCTGACCTAAACTCACAGACATCACTTCCTGAATTACCTCAGAAAATACAAATTTTATAATTTCATTGGAAAGAGTGTTAAATTTCCCATCTCTCTAATGTACCATAAAAGTTTATTAAGATAATCATTTGGTGAAAAATAAACCTGACAAGTGAATTTTGTCAAATCTTCAGAATGATCACTTTTTTCATACTCTGTAGGTCAAATAAAATTCTACAAGTAAAATTTAGCCTGTAGTCCTAAAATTTGCGCCAGAATCTCAGGTTTCAAATGGTGTAGTCAATCTACCTTTTTCTTTGTATGTAGAAAAACGTGATTTTTTCCTATTAAATCGAGGGTTTTCTGTGAAAATGACCCCCTAACAAAATACGAGTTTGGAGTCGGTTTCTACGTTGTTTTTTTTTTTTTACGCTGAATCTAATGGCAATACTTGCAGATCTCCCCAACCCCGTTTGGCGATCTCTTTCTTTAAAGCATCCCAAAGTTTTTTGAATTTTGACATAAGCGTTGAAACGTTTCATCTTCCTCTCGCTGGTACTCAAAAACTGCATACATAAGCCGCATGCCTTATTTTCTGCAACTAAATCGTAAAGTCGATGCAGTTCCAGCCATATGTCCCTAACCGAATAAAATCTCATGATCTTTCGTACGTTTCCTTCTGTGAGATTGGAGGTTATGATTATCACGGCCTGGCTATCAAAAGCACAATACTCTGCCAGTGCATGCTCTATGCAGTAATAGCTTCAGCTCTTGCAGCTTCTAAGAGTGGTTCGGGCTTGACCGTCGTTCCATTAACCTCGTCTTATGCCCCTACGACCCTCTCAACACAACAGTCACTTTAAACTTCCATGTAAACCAGTTGACTCTCCTTTAAACTTCCACCTACTTCCGTGGATGTCATTTTATACTGTCAATCTTCAAGGACATAAATATAAAATATTTACTTGTCCTCTCTTACATACTAGATATGGTTTTACGACATATCTAGTAGGTAGCAGTTGCTTGGATTGTACTGTAAAACTTTTTTCTTTTTGGCTTCATCAGGGAGAAACGTTACTACTCCGCCCACTTCAGAGAAGACAAAAGAATATATAATCATCACTTCTAGAAAGGTGTGTAAGCAATGAACCTTCAAGTAAGTACTATCTCATTCTTGTGTTGGAGAGTCAAAAGTTCTATTATGATAATAATATAGGAAGCCATTCTACAATTTGTAATTTGCTGTTGAGAAAAAAAGTTTGTAGACACTTAAAGTGTGATGTGAAACTTTCATGTTGTTGATTATTGCATGGATGACAGTGAAATTGTCTCAAGATGGTATAGGTATATAATAACCGAATTTCAACAATCTTGAAGTTGATAGTTTAACCAGAAAATCACGGCTAGACGAAAATAATAAAGATATATATGGATACATTTGAATTTAAAAAAAATAGAAACACGATGGGTCGGCAGTATAGAATCCTCGCATATTGTAACATGAATGTACAGAATTATTTGATGAACCAGGTACGATGATTGAATGCAAAATAGAACCGTAATATATGTGCAGAGACGCTAATATACTAATAGCTAACATACTAATATACTAAATAGGGTTATTAAGTATTCATTTTTGCGCATGTTAATACACTACAACCATTCCAACGGTGTTCATCATCGATGGCAAATGAATTGGTAGGATACTGTCCAGAAGTCTACTCGCACAATCCTTGAAAATTTCATTAAAACCGCTCCATTAGTATGAAAGTGTCAACCAATATTAGTTTTGCGCATGCGCAATCGTTATTACTCAACCCATCACGATAAAATACGTAGGAATTCTTTCCGGACATATACTCAACTATCTCTCGAATTTGAACGATAGGACGAATAGATTATGGAAAATCAACGTTATGAGGGATTCACGTTCGCGCATGCGTACGCACAATTATTGCTCCGACGGTAATGAAATTGAGAGAGAACTGTCTATGAACTTATCCGTACGATCCCTAAAGCTGATCTCCACAATTCCTGTTTTCCATACTTTTTCTTAAATATGTGCTGTGCAAGTGACGGCATTATCCATTAATATGAATGTGTTCCACAGAATGGTCAGGCCTACTTACCCACGAAGGTTCTCACAACAGGTGGGTGAGTAAAAAATGACCATTCACTTTTATACATACAATGATAACTAAAATATTAGTGAAGGACCAGGAAACTTGGGTAACATTTCTATGAGACTCAGTTTCTCCGAAGAGACATATACTAAAATCCAGTGTAAAAGCAGGGTTTCTTACAGCATGAACTCTTTGGTGGAAGTCAGACATTTTTGAACTCCCATGGTTCATCATACAGCCATGGTATAAAACATAGAGCCAACGTCATTTTGGATGAATATGAAGTTAAGCTTCTTGATCAGGACCAAAGATGCAATTTCGTCCCTAAGTTGCATGATTTTCAGCTTTATTATGAACTTATAAAGAGAGGAACAGTGGTGTCTGCATCCCAGTACGTTTAGATAACACACATTCAAGGAAGTTCAGATTCTGTTGGGTGCAGATTCGCGGGAAAAGCTGATAAAATCGAGGCCTGATGAAGTTCCACCAGGGCTCCTAGCCATAAGTACGAAGTTGGGATGGGCGGTTCTTGTTTCAACTAAAGATGCAGAGCTGACCATTGCTTCAAGACTGCTGGAAACACTTACAAGCCGATCACATTTGGATCATTTTTGGATATGTGAACTAGTAGGGATCCTGGATTCAGCTAGCAAGGTCATTCAGGAAGAAAAAAACTATCAAGTTGAATAATTTTTAGACGGCACTGCGCAGATCCGCCAAGGAGGGACGTTTTTAATTTACACTGAATTGAGCGTCAAGACCCCTTGATGGAGAATTATTGGCAAGACTTCGGACCAAGAACGGTAAAGTTCTTCGCCTCTCAAAGTCCTCATCCTCTGAAAATGCCCTGTGAACCTGTGGAACCCGATGAGGTCCAAAAATGAAAATGCTTCTTTTTATTACGAGCTGGTTCCAGTTCGCCACTCACCTGGTAGAAGACCTTATTCCGGTTAAACTGTGGGGATCAATCATGACGAGCTACTGTCAGAAAGAGATAAAAGCGATGATACATTCGAAATGGTAGAATAGCCAAATCTCGACAAATTTTGAACTTGTAAATTGGATATTTTTTGCAAATATTCTGCCATTGAATTTCGCTAATTATTTTGTTGTTAATTAATTCAGCAAAGGTGGGAGGATGTCCGGGGAGGGTAGATTTGTGCACAACTAGATTAAAATCTGGATCGAACAATGAAAAAATCTCGAATATCAGTGGAGAATCGTGGTCTGGGCAGCATCGACAAAAGTTTTCATACACACATGCACAGACGCACACACATACAGAGGGAGAGAGAGAAAGACGTAGCCTATGGATTTTTCACGGATTCGGTCTTAGAATTGTCTAAAACGGATTTGTCTTCTTTTTTTTGTGGGTTGTCCCTCTTATATACGAAGCCTTCAGTGCTAGCTTCAGTGGGACGTCCTAAAAAATAAGTGAACATTTTGATTTTGAAAACATGAATTTTTTCGACTTCTTGTACGAACACAACGCTTCCATACCTTCGTTAGTGGAGATTCAAAAGTAAATAAATAAATGAACGAAATCGCTACGCTATGAATTAATCAATAAAAATTGAAGGCATTTTAAGTATGTTTCTTAGTAGATTAGTCGTAATATATGAGATTCACAGATCCAGATGAATAGAAATAGAATAAGGTAAAATGAAGGTGTTTGATTCAATAATATGCGTTATAGCATTTACAAGTCCAATTAACCTTTTTACAAGTCAATTTAACCTTTTTACGAATCAATTTAACCATTTTACGAATCAAAATAACCCTTTTACAAATCAAAATAACCCTTTCACAAATCAAAATAACCCTTTTACTAATCAAAATAACCCTCCTTGAGCAATGCGCGAAAATCGTTGAAGGGCAAAGAAATAGGAGTACGGGTTTAACTGGCATTCCTTTTTCATGAATTTCTACACCAGTATTCCTTCTCACTGTGATCTTCATGAATACCTACCCCAGTATTCCTTCTCACTGTGATCTTTAAGTAATTTTCATATCCTTCTGTTTGTAGGCGATAATCTTTGTCGAGATTTCTCCGTTGTTGATCGAGATTTCTCCGTTGAATTTTTTTGTTGGAAAATATTGATATATTTTTGGTTGGAAAATTGATATTTTTGTTGATTGAGTTTTTGATGGAAAATTTTGATACATTTTTTGTTGGAAAATTGATATTTTTAAATTATTATTACACCTACTTTGTCGTATTCAATGTATTCAGTTTCTTTTCTTTGCCCTTCAACGATTTTTGCGCATTGCTCAAGGAGGGTTATTTTAATTTGTAAAAGGGTTATTTTTATTTGTAAAAGGGTTATTTTGATTTGTGAAAAGGTTAATTTGACTTGTAAAAAGGTTAAATTGACTTGTAAAAAGGTTAATTTGACTTGTAAATGCTATATATGAACATGGGCCAGTGGAAGATTATCCTATACAGAAATAACTGGTAAACATTTGTGTAGTAATTAAGTAAGTATTTGGTAAGTAAGTTTTATAGATTATAATGATTAAACCAGTAATTTCAAAATAACTAAAAACCTATGGGTATGAAAAGAGGCTGACTCCCTTGATGAAAGCCTTTTTCCCTCACAACTTGGTCATCTGTTCATTTGTCTATTTACAAATTTCTGGGATGTCTGAATTTTCATCGAGATCAGCACTTTGTTTCAGATACCATGGTACGGTGCATTGGCATATTGCAAAGAGAGACAAATGGATTTTGCGACAATCCGCAGTGAAGAAGATCACCGTAAATTAATTGAACAAATTAGAATCACAGGTATTTAAAAAAGTGAAAAAGAAAATAATTGTTTATCTATAAAACTGTTATTGAACGGTATATCCAGATAGGTATCATACATGTTTTTTAAATCCCCTAAGTCATGTAGGGTGTATAACAAACTAAGTACCCATCATTTCGCTAAAAGTTTTCCATTTCGAGTTATTTGAAAGGATACAGGATACAGATAAATGGGAAAAATGTAAGTAGATTTTAGGTTGCTCATATTCTGGTTTGTCTCTAATAAATTGTTATTCCACATTTTCCTCCGACTACTTTCCACAGGTCATATCAATCCAATTACTAAAAATGTCTTCTCGTACGACTTGGGAGAAGAGAGAATAGAAGGTTTTAATTCAATTCGCGGAGGTAATCAATTGGCGGCGTACGCAATTTACCCAGCTGCAATTCCTTTCAATAAGACATAATGGCTAGATACTTGGAAGTATCCTCCTGGTAATGCTATATATACAGCTATGTAAGTTTGATTGCAGGTATCCATGAACCGTTTTGGGTAGGAGGGACGATTTTGAGTCCCTCGTATGGATGGATGTGGATCAACGATGGAAAGGAATCTTCTCTGGGACAATGGCTTCGAGGAAAACCCGATGATAGAGGAAGGTTTGTATCTAGGAAAATCTGCATGTATTTGCCTTTATATTTGGCATCTGGGGTTTTCAGTTGCCATATATTTTTGGGTTTGTTTATTGGACGGTATTTTTACATAGGTAAATGATTACCGAATTAGGTTGATATACAGAGCGTATTGGGCATTTAAATATATTTACGCTTTGCTAGTCCCCCTGATCTACGTAGAACCACATCTAAGTAGGTATGAACAAAGTTTAAAAAACAAGGATTTAATATTACAATTCATTGGTCTAGTTTGACGTGCCCTTTCTTGAGAGGAATAGAAACGGATATACTCGTACAAAGTCTTCACTTTTCTATATACCTATTTGTGTGAATCGCAGAGAAATCCCCGCCGTTGCTGGGGAAATGAAACTTCTTTATTTTTCACCGGACAAAAATCGTTCTCAACTCTTTGGAAAGCTCTCGATTTATCACGCATTTCTTTCGTACTTTTTCTTCTATTCATGTCGTAGTTTTATATTTATTTATGTTATAAATGGATATAGTAAACAATGCCGCTTGTTTTGTTGTCACTAGGTCGAGAAGTTAATCTTGCTTATAGTAATTGTAGACGCGCACCATAACAGAAAATTACTAATTACTAATTTCGATTTTTAAAACATTTATGTCTTAGTTTTAAATTTATTTACATTTACAAATCAGCGGGAAGAAAGCATGTTCCATGTTATAGCATTTTAGCCGAAGGCTCAAGGCGGAAAGTTACCGAGGGTCCAGGGGCGGAGCCTGTCCACTTTTACTTTCACAACATCCCAACAGAGTGGAAAGTAATGTCCAATTTTACTTTCACAACATCCCAACAGAGTGGAAAGTAATGTCCAATTTTACTTTCCCAACATCCCAACAGAGTGGAGAGTAACGTCCATTTTTACTTACCCAACATCCCAACAGAGTGGAAAGTAATGTCCACCTTTACTTTCCCAACATCCCAACAGAGTGGAAAGTAATGTCCAATTTCACTTTTTATATTTAGCAGAAAATCGTCATAGAAGTTTACACTTTAGCACACATGGTTTTTTTTTTTTTTTTTTTTTTTTTTTTTTTTTTTTTTTTTTTTTTTTTTTTTTTTTTTTTTTTTTCATCAATACTTCAGTACGTGTCTGTCATATCTACTTGCAGTATCGTTTCTAACTTATCGTTTTCACAAAGTGGACAGACCTTTCTTAAACACGGCTTCTCTAGCCAAGGTCTCTATTTTGTTTAGGTGATATTATACCCAACCTGATTTTCAATATTTCAGTTTCTCTTTAATTCTCAAAATTTATATTACCTATACTATTAAAACGATATGATACTATTAAAACGTATAAAGCGTTTCTCAAAACTCCCTAGACCTATAAAAGAGAAGAAATATGCGAAAGAAAGGAACCATGTTGATATTAATTTCAGGTTTGACATCCCCCCAAATAAATGCATAACAATTAATACATTAGTACTAGGTGCTAAATAAATAGAATAGAACCACCTCATCCTATCTCAATACCTACGGCTCACCTTCCCTACGGTTCAATAGGGGTACTGCGAAAACTCCCCAAATTGATTTCAACTGATTGAAAGAAACTAATTAATGGGTAATCAATCGGATGTAGGTCTCTTGATTATGTGAGTAGCACAATCTTACCCAAATGATCTGCACAACAAAACTACATACCAATTGAATGCATATTTTAACGTTTTGTGCGAACATTTCAGCAACCAAAAGTGCATGACCTATCTGAATGGATGGAAGGATGACCAAGGATGGGGATGGGACGATGACATATGTACCTCACCGTTCTATTTCGGTTGCGAGAAATACAAGACGTGACTAGGTAATTCCGAAAATATTACGTCAATAACGTGCTCATGATTTCATTGTAAATAGAAATGTCAAGAATATGCACACTTGAATGATCTCCTATAGCCCAAAGGTATACCTATGTTTTTTTTTTTATTTGGACAGTTCAAATTATAACAAGACTTTACAAAAAAGGCCATTATGTCCGTGAATTGGTTTTTTATTATTATACAGCGTTTATCCCCAGGAGCAAGGGCTTCTTCAGGGAGACGACATTCAAAATATAAAATTCAAAATTCGTCAAATAAATACTTATTGTTTTCCTTTTTGTGATAAAAAATCGAATTCAGAGTTATCAGCTTAAGAAAATCAAATTTAAAATTGTTTAAGTTTATATAGGAGAATAATAAAAAAACCAATTCAAGAACGGGGAGGCATTTTCAAAGGTGGAAGACTTGGATCAAATATTAATCTTCGATGAATCTCGGCACTAATTTATTGTAGCCATTAAAATTGTTGTATACATGAGTGTTTCTTAAACGTTGTTGTGTTTACTATTTGGTAAGAGGGCACGTTTCTCAAAAAGTGGGTTCATACTCCATTTTCGTGGCTGATTTGATTTTTTTTTTAACGAAAAAAAGACTTTTTTTCATTTCAAAACTTCGAAAAAGTGTTCGGTAAATATTTTAATCACACCAATTAAATGTCCAAGATCGAGACTGAGACACAAAGGGACAAAGTAATTGAAATAAACCGAAATTACTGGGACTCCCTGTATGCAGGTACATGTACCATACGTATGTGTACAGTATTCTTTTAATGAAAAAAAAAAAACATATTGGTAAGTAATGCATGCATTACAGGGACGTCCCTAAGAATGGATAGTTTATAATTTTGATGAGAATTAAAATAAGAGAAAAAAAGCGCTATGGTTTCTCGGAACCCCCCCCCCCCCCCCCTTCCGCCATTTACCCCCTTCACCGACGGTAAATTTGTAAATTTGAAACTTCCGAGGATGCATAACTGGACTAAAATCTAGATCGGACAAACAATAAAAACAGTCTTGAAATTCTGATAAATACAATAAAATATCACAATTAATCGTTATTACCACCTCCATTTACCCCCTTCCATCATGAACTTTAAAAATCCTGTTACATATTCTAAATCTAGACCAAATTCAAAGTTGAACAAAAAAATAATCACGAAAATCGGACGAAAATAGTTAAAACATAATCATTTATCAATATTTCCCCCTCCCTCTCTCCACCAATTCACCCCCTCTCTTGATGAAGTTCGAAAATCCTGACACGTTATCCAAAACTAGGTATATCGAATTTCTAATGGAACAAAATTAGAATCACGAAAATCGGTAGAGATTTGTAGCTTGGGCAGCGCTTGACGAAATCGGTTAATCATCCCCTCCACCCCTACCTGGACAGCGAAACCGAAATTTCCTAGGTTCGTTGCACAACTAGACTGAAAATGAAATCGAGAAAAATGACAATCACGAAAATCAGTTGAGAATTTTAGCCTGGGTGGCGTCGACAAAATTTGTCGAAAAAAACACGTTTTTAACCATTCCTCCTCTTCCATTTTGAAATTCAAAATTTCCGAGGTTCGTTACACAACTAGACTAAAATTGGGATCGAACAAAGAAAGAACCTCAAAACACACACACACCTATCTTTTTTTTTTTTTTTTTTTCTTTTTTCACGGATTCGGTATTAGAATGGTCTGCAAGGGATTTGTATGTGGTTTTTTTAGCGAATTTTTGAAGAAAATTAAGCTATTGCTCTCGCCTCAAAATTTGTAGAATGTGAATTTTTGAAAAAATTTTATGCAGAAATCCGTTTCAGGCTATTCTGAATCATATTCTGACGTTTAACGCATTTTTTTTGTGTATGTATGTACACGACGATAACTGTCCGTAGAATCGTGCTAGAAACTTCAAACAAATTTTAAAATGTTAAGGACACAAAACGAAAGTTCAAGTTCGTTGGCCAGCATCATCGGAATACATCTTCGGGTTGAAATTTTCAAAAATGTAGTCAAAAATTTCAAAATAGCCTGTTTTTTGCGTTGTTGTGCGAAATAATTTTTTCAGCATACTATCATGTGGTATATTCGGAATCAGCGTAAAATTTCCTATAAGAATATGTATCAAGTTTTCAAAAATTTCAAAGTTGAAAAATCAGTCAAAAATCGAAATGATGCCGTTCGCTAGTTGTAAAAATCGGTAATATTTGCATGAAACATTGTCCAAATTCAGATTGAAATGTCGAAGATTTCTTAAAAAATTCGCTCATGGGGTCATGCTGCATGACTGGACTTTTTTGTTTTATTTTCATCCTCGTTTTGTCCCCTACCCCCTGGATCAATTCCAGTAGATCGTCCCTCTAAAATAAGAAGTCTTGCCTCTATGAACTAGCTTCTGAGGGACGTCACAATTCAGTTAGTTCAATGGTGTCCAAGATACTCCATTTCACCCCTCTCCCTTTCTATAAACACCCCCTCTGGCTCAAATTAAAAAAACTTCGAATAGCCTATAATTTAGGTTGGACTGATACAGACATTTCCCAACACTCGAATTAGTTGTCCAATGACCCCTGTAACCGTGAAAAGCGGACAAACATACGGACGGACAGACAGACAGACCGACAAAGAAATATATATATATATATTCATATAAAAAGTTCCAGTCATGCAGCATGATCGTATGAGCGAATTTTCATAAACTATCTATCGTACTATAGTATGTTAAATTGTATTGAAATTGGAGCAATTTTAGTTGACAGAAATGGTTAAAAACCAATTTTATGGCAAAAAACTTATTCTAAATAAAATTCCACTGATTCAAAAGGGATTTTTGATTTTTAAATTTTTTTGCAGTTTTTATAGATATTTTAGCAAATTTTAATGACATTTAAGTACGTTTTTCATCATACTTTTGAGCAAACATTTTTAATGTCCTAGTTAATCGTTGAAAATTTTGTTTAGACTAAAATTCTGCAAAAAAATAGAAATTTAACGATTTTTGGCCGTTTTTAGCCATTTTTTGTGATTTTTTTGGTACATTTTTCGAAATTTGACCAATTTAATGTGCTCGAAAATTGTTGTCCAACGAACTCATCCTTTCTTTTGAAATGCTCGATTTTTTGGCGAAAAAACGAAGTTTTTATCTCAATTCTATCGAGAGTTATCATCTGGAATGACACATACATATATATATATATATATATATATATATATATATATATATATATATATATATATATATACACATATAAAAAAGCGATAAAATCCAGGAATCATTTCAGAATGCCTCAAAACTGATTTCGATGAAGAAAATTTTTGAAAATTTTTGTTTTAAAATTTTTGGAGCCATTGCAATAGCTTAATTTTCTAAGAAAATTCGCTACAATTGAGAAAATGGTACCAATCTTCTACAAATCACATGAAACGGAAAAGAAATGCAAAAGTTCATGATTCTAATCAATGAACTGACAGACATACTTACGATTTTGGTAACATAGATTTAAATGTCGGATTGAGCTAAGAAATAGCTTTGGTAATTATTTGAGTGGTTCTTCTTTGAGAAACCGATGGGGCCACTCCGAATTCAATAACTTTTGATAATTCAAATTTCGAGGGAAAGCCTTGTCAACACTTCAGCTCCTTTTTGCTGAAAGCGTATACCGATTTAACCCAATTCCATAGCAGTATTAATTAAGTTCCCCATTTTTCGTGGTTGGCTTCCCTCTGGTTAGTGCCGTATAACTATCAGTGGTAGAGTGAACAGATTTGGAAAGGTCCGAAAATAATGCGGACGGAGCTAAATTAATGTTAATTGTATTTTGTCTCGCGCGGGTAACACAGTTATCCCGATCGATTCAAACCCATTCATCTGGATTCCAGTTTGTTTTGTACATCAAACTGAGAGCTAATTGAGAAAGCTTGTGTTAATCATTTTTTTCAAACTCGACAATTTCGGACCTCAGGGGTAAAGTTGATACAGTCGGTAGCGAGATCGACAGGTTAAGGATTTGAAACTTTGTATCGAAGTACCTATGTAATTCGAGAACCACATAGCGGCCTCAAAAGAATCTTGAGAACAGGCGAATCCCCAAAGCCACGGGGGTAGCCTGAAACACCAATATAGAAGAGTTTCGCCAAATTGGCAAAGAGAAGAAGCTTCTCTTGTCCGAAAAAGAACGAAAGGCACACTCCCTCTGCCATTATATGGGTGGAGATGAGTATTTGATTATGACGTTCTCAAACTTATTGTTCAATGGAAATTGGAGAGTAAGCCGTCTACTCTCGTAAACTACTCCGTTTGACAGACCTTTATATGTGTTTGGATGCTCTTCGTTTGAAATGTTTCACACCTGTGCTTTGAACGAAGACATGAGAAAATGTAAGAAAGAGAAGATGATGATAGGTAAGAGCGAATTAATATCCTTAGTAGTTGATAATTAGTCTCACGCTTCCCCAAAAGTCGGGCAGTTTTTTGCTGCTGATATAATTAGATTGTGAGACAAAATACCTGCTATTTTAGGGTGCCAAATAATGGGTAAAGTTCCGTATGTGTCTCCAATTTCAAACCAATGTAGATCTGTCATTATCCTAATAAAAAATGAATTTGAAGCGTTTTTCGGAAACATCTAAAACTCTTTTTAGCGAATTTTTGAAGAAAATTAAGCTATTGCTCTCGCCTCAAAATTTGTAGAATGTGAATTTTTGAAAACATTTTATGCAGAAATCCGTTTCATTCTATTCTGAATCATATTCCGAAGTTTAACGCATTTTTGTATGTATGTATATATGTATGTATGTACTTATGTATATATGTATGTGTCATTCCAAACGATAACTGTCCGTAGAATTGTGCTAGAAACTTCAAACAAATTTTAAAATGTTAAGGACACAAAACGAAAGTTCAAGTTCGTTGGCCAGTATAATCGGATTACATCTTCGCGTTGAAATTTTCAAAAATGTAGTCAAAAATTTCAAAAAAGCCTGTTTTTTGCGATTTGTTGTGCGAAATAATTTTTTCGTCATACTAACATGTGGTATATTCGGAATCAGCGTAAAATTTCCTATAGGAATATGTATCAAGTTTTCAAAAATTTCAAAGTTGAAAAATCAGTCAAAAATCTAAATAATGCCGTTCGCTAGTTGTAAAAAGTCGGTAATATTTGCATGAAATATTGTCCAAATTCAGATTGAACTACTCTTATGGGAGTAACCAATCCTAAAACCATGCTGTTTAAAACGAAGGTAATAAGTAGGTGCTTGTAAAAAAAAAAAAAAAAAAAAAAATGTAATCACAACTGATGAGTTTACTCTGTGAATGTGTTAATAATTTGATTCCATGTTTGTCTATCAAAATCATAAACTAAAATTTCTCTACACGATCAATAGCAACTGAAATGTCGAAGATTTCTTCAAAAATTCGCTCATGGGGTCATGCTGCATGACTGGACTTTTCCCTTTGTTCCATGATGAATGAGAATTTTGGCATGTTCGAAAATGTGGGGATACATACGGAACTATTTGTCTGATCAAAAAGTTTCGTAAGTGTAACTTTACTCAATTTGATCTAGCGTGGTTCAAGAGAGTGTGTGTACCTATACATAGATACTCAGTGCTGGTGCTTAAAAGGGGCATCCAGATGTACAAACTATGCACATAATTTTAGTGCATTTGTCCAACTATTCTTTATTTCACTAAAAGTTCTGAATTTTATAGTGAAAAACAAATACCATGCGGGATATTTATTAAGAAACTATCTGGATCACCCGTGCGTTGCACAGGTTGACTTGAACATTATCGAATAGCCTGTGACCCAAGTTAAAGTAATTCTGATAGAGTCGCCCACTCAGATCCCCAGTTGGTTCAGTGACGTTCAAAACTCTCCCCTCCCCTTCCCACTGGGTAAAATTTCAAAAATTTGAAAAGAGTAGTCTTTGACTTGAATTAGAGTAATCCAAACATCAAATCCCCAGTTCGTTCAGTGATGACAAAGATACCCCCCTTCCCCTAAAACACCCTCTTCAATGGGTTAGATTTGAAAAGTTTCAAGCAGCCTGTGATTTAAGTTAGAATACTCCAAACATATTCGACAACTCGGATCCCCAGTTCGTTCAGTGACGTTCAAAACGCTTTAACTCCCCCAGCCCCTCCCCCTCTATTGTGGGTCAGATTTGAAAAATTTGAAAAAAGTAGTTTCTGACTTGAATTGGAGTAATCCAAACATACTCGGCAATCAAAAACCCCAGTTTGTTCAGTGATGATAAAGATACCCCCTCCCCCTCCTCCTCTAAAACACCCCTATGGGGCAGATTTGAAATTTTAAACCTTCTCTGGACTTCCACAAATAATTTAAAACCAAAATCAGCCAAACCGGTCCAGCCATTCTCGAGTTTTAGCGAGACTAACGAACAGCAATTGATTTATATTTATATATATATATATATATATATATATATATATATATAATGAAAATAATAGATTTTGAGGTTTCTGAAGCACTCGTCATATTCATTTTTTCTTAGAATAGGGACAGATTTGCATTGGTTTGAAAATGGGAACACAAATTGAACTACACCCAAATAATTAAACAAATTATTGGAGGAGACAAGTTGGATAAAAGTTCGAATGTGAAATATGGGTTACCATACCTCCTCAGCACGACGCTCTTTGAGGAGTTTGGGTCCTTCAGACGAACGATGGGGCGGAGCTTGAAGACGAGGTCGAACGCGATGAGTAGGTAGAGGGCAAGAAGGACGGCAGCGTAGGAGGTGGTGATGTAGAAGACCATCGAACCCGGCCGCAACCACCACCACCCCGTGTCGGGCGTGTAGTCACTCACCACCACACAGCTTAGCCCGCACACGCCGCAGAGCCCTGAATTCAACAAACAACAATCAGAGTGTTAGGTAATGTTCTCTAGGTATTGCCAGTTTTATTCTGTTCGTCTATCTACAAAGTCCTTAGTTGAGTTTTTGTCTACTAAAAACATTCAAAAATATAAACACTGAAATAGTCATTATTTCAGTGTCCCGTTGATCGCTACATAAGTTAAAAGTAGATAGGTAGGTGCACCTACTCTAATAATTCAATGTTAACAACGAACATGTTGATGAAATCAAAATGAAATGAAATGAAATGAAAATGAAATATTACCACTATTTGCCAAAATGAAATGAAATATTACCACTATTTTGATGAAATATTTAGGCACAGTTTTAAGAGATTTTGACAGTCCCCAGTGGAATCCATTATATGTAATACGCTAAACGTTCCAGGGCGTTGCGAATCGACATTTGAAATCACGTGGTACCTAGCATATACAAGAGGGAAACTTGAAAAGATCCTCTTCTTATTTCAACAGAGTTCTTAGTTGAGTTATTTATAACTGTATGTTATGAATATAATGAAAATATAATACAGAACTATTTATTCTTTCAGCGTCCCTACCGTCACTTCCGAGGTTAGATGTAAATATAGATACCTAGTCTCTTTTGCATTCAGTGGGACCAACTATTATTTGCTCCTACGTAAAACTCTCACAGTATGCATTGATTCCCCGTTTAGCTACCTCTATATTGATGAAATGTTTAGACACAGTGTTGAAGTTATTGTTATACTTCAATCAATTACATAAAGTTCTAAACGCTCGAAAACTACGTTTTACTCGTAAGATCATCTAGCCAGTCTGCTCTAAAAAATTATTTAGAGACTATACGCCATTTTCAGATTCATTAGATTCTATAACCTATCTGTCCATTTAAATATTGGTTTATTATTTTCAATAATGAACCTTTGTAATCGACCAAGAAAAAAAAATTTCAACACCCCCTGAATTTTTTATATGTGGAAGACCACAGGCGCACATTTCATACTCAGCCTTGCATCTGCGGCTAGTATGCCTAAATTTAAGGCATTTGTAGCATCGCATTGGTGGGGGAATAAAAGGCCTTGCCTGCAGCTCACAAAGCAAGGGATCAGGTGACACAGTCTTGGGCGGATTTTGTAACGCAAATGTGAGCAAAGAGGTGTCAGATGACCCATTGATGCGCCTACCACGTTGAAGAGGGATGACTAAAATGACTGAATCCTCTTTGAGACTCTCGAGGATCTCGTCAGCAGAGCACGGTCGAAGGTATTGGCAACGGATCATGATCTGTGAAGTATTAAGTTTCTGGTTAAGAGTGACTGTGACTTCAGTCTCTCCCAACTTTACTATTTTTCCGAGTCTCAATCCATGGTCCTCCAAGGCTACTATGAACCTTGGAGTTGGAAATGATTTTCATTTCAGTTGGTTTGCCTATCTGGCGCACCAACACATTTCCGATTTTTAGGGGACTGGAGGTTTTGAAACCATCCCCCTTAATCTCAACCGTATAAGAACGTTGGAATCCATTCTTCTTGAAAAGATCAAAGAAGTTTCTTGTCACTTGACAACACATTTTTGGCGGTCGATTTCAAAACGAATTGAAATGAGTTGGAACCATAGGACCTTTCACGATATATTCCCGTTGGCACATAGGTATCGAATATCTAATTTTTTGTTTCTAACAAAGATGATGTACCTACCCGTTTTCGTGCCCCCAGCACAAGGTGATCATTCCTCTTAGGAGTATACACATATACTCACATTTAGGAGAGCACTCACTTCAGCAATAGTGTAGCATTTCCGTATCAGAGTATTGGGTTTACGAACAGAATTTCGTTCATAGTGTAAGCAATTAATTTGGTTTCTTAGAATGTTTTAAAATACTCCCAAATGTAAATAGATAAAGACAAAACTTCCCTCTGGAATATCCATAAGCCATAACGCACTAAAAAGGAATTATTTCGATATATACGTTCCCAATACATCCACCAATGAATCTGTGGGATACAAATGATCAAGGTTCAACTGCAAAATCATATGCTGCAGAATGTTTCTACTGAGAACGAAACAGGATTTAAAACCCCTCGAGGCGAGCGAGGTCGAAACAAGAAACTAATAACAAGACAGAAACCTCGCAAGAGGGTGGACGAGAGACACCCAGGAAGATCGAATTTCAATTACTGTAGTCTTTGAAGTACAAAGGAGGGTTAGGCAACAATCAGGAAAGTGGGCAGAAGCAATAATTACCTATTGTCTGATGGAAAATAAACACAGGACTCAACGCTTTCTTCCTCAAACTCGGATCAATTCTAATGACGATGGACGAGGAATGAAGGTCGATTCCTCATTCTTCAGTGAAGATGGTGATTCCATCATTGTGTTATTCAGGCCCTATAACGTTGGAAATGTGGCACATTTTTTATGATCATTTGGGTAGGTACCACATTACCATATAAGTATGATTTTTAAATTTAATATTCATTGATCACAGGGTTGAATGCGAGGAGTTAGAAATGAGGAGTTTATGTTGACGAATTGCGAACAATAATAGGTTCCAATAATTGTGTACTCATATCAAAGTCACGTTTGTCAGGAGTCGTTGTACTTGAAGATCTGGAGGTACTGTTTGATTGTAACTACTTTTTTTGTGAAAGAAATATGATGTTAATTCCGGTTGACCCTTATAATGATTATCCATGTTAAAACGCTGCAAATCAAAACCTACACAATGGTTATTATTTCTGTGTTAGATAGCCCTTCCACACAGATCATTGGTATATAATTATTAAACCCCGCATGTAATACCTATATAATCAGAACATGGCGCATCGTGCCTCTGAGAAGGGTTCAAACTTTTATAGCTCCCGCAATTTTACGCTTCACAGTAAATATGTTTAAAAGTTCGGGAAAATAATGCGTTAAGTAATTTATGTTAGGGCATGCGCAGAATGGAGTAATGATTTGAGAAAAATGAAAGTGGCAGGGTACACTCTACAGCCTAACCCACAAATTCCCACAAAATGAAACCAAAATCTGATGAAAATTAGACCTTGTTCCTCGGAGTACACTTTCACGCATGCGCAGGAGCTAATAATGATGCAATTATGTTGAAATTAATACGGAATAATTAAACCATTGTCCCCCAACTTTGCACTAAATTTGAGCGGGATTGGACGACAAGGGCGTTAAAAAATAATGCTTGAAGGAATTCACGTTTGCGCATTCGCAGTATGGAGTAATGATTTGAGAAGTATGGAATCAATAGTGGATCATTTACAGCCTAACCCGCACATTCCCTGAAAATGTCGTCAAAATCAGATGAAAACTGTTGAAATTATGCTCGTTTAAAAAGTACATATTTGAGCATGCGCAAGAGCTACCAATGATAGGGTTATGTTGAAATTGGTAGGGAATGCTCAAATTAATCTCTTCCACCTATCCTACAAATTTGAGCGATATCGGACTACGGGGGCGTAAGAAAAATGAAATATACTTTCGCTCATGCGCCGAGTGATGTCTTGATTTGGGAACAACGAAGCTCATAGAGGACAATCCTCGCCGTAATGCGCACATAACATGAGAGTTCCATAAAAACCGGTTGAATATTGTGTAAATTAAGCTTGTTACAAGGATTTACGGAGGTACACACACACACAGAGATAGACAGAGAAAGACACGGAACGGAAGTTGTTCAGAATAGTCTAAAACGTATTAATGCGAGTGGAAATACCTCTGTAAAAAAAAAAAACCCCCGTTTGATTTTAGTGGAGACCACAACTTCCAAATCTCTCGAAAGTGAAAATGAAAGCAACGCTTCCGCTACCCATAGGTAGCCTTGGGAGCAATAAGAGATGAAATTTAGCATTTAGGTACCAATATTTCACTAGTACGAGTAGATACATCGCACGGACAATAGTTAATAAACTCGATTTCACAACGTTATAATAAATTTCATTGCAACTATATCACCTGATGATTCCAATATTGGCATGATACAACTGATATTTAACAAGACTCTCTAGAACGATCAAGTTTGTCCCCCACCCCGGCAACTACTTGGAACCGTTCCCTACAAGAAGAACTGTGAGTTCTTCAATTCCGTTCAACCTGTTTAGTGGACATGTAGGTCAGAATGAAGTGTATAGTTTGGTGGTCTGGATGCTCGCAAGCTCGCATCTCAAAAATACATAACATCAAGTAGTCAATCCCTTAGTAAAAATGCAGATTAGTTGGATATGTAGATCAGAATGAAGTGTATAGTTTCGTGGTCTCATAACACGATCACATAACAGTTTAGAAAAGTAAATGTGACTTTTCATTTGTGACTCATGAGCTGCTCCGCGTTGAACGGAATTGAAGAACTCACAGTTCTTCTTGTAGGGAACGGTTCCAAGAAGTTGCCGGGGTGGGGGACAAAATTGATCGTTCGAGAGGGTCTCGTCTGATATTTACAGGGAAGTTTTTATGTATTCCCGTATCACTTTCTAACGGTCATCGATGGAATTTAAAGCTTGATCTACTAATCCATAGGTCTACTAGCAGCGCGTGATTTCTCTATGTTTTTGCGCTTAGAAATTCGTTTTTTTTTTCTCGATGTTCAAGGCCTCAGGGAAGGCGAACTATTCAACGTACAGCGTTGCGGGTGGTCTTACTCGATTCTTTGGGATTTGATTTATCATTGACAAACGAAAAATTATAACTGTTACTTGAAAAGTTTTCGAGATCTCGATTTTTCAAATGTTTAGCCCTTTAATACAACCCTTTAGGGTCTTCCAGGACTATCTAGAACCCATTTGTAATTTTAACACAATTTTCTTACAGTTTGGTCTTGTATTTTCGGAGAAAAGTCGCGGACCGCGGACAGACAGATTTTTTTTCATTCGAGTTTTGCATTCTACGCTCCTTGAAACTTAAACCAAAAAAAATGTTCAGGGGTGTTAAAAAAAAAAAAAAAAAAAAATGTTTTTTTTTCGACTACAAACGTTCATTATTGAAAATGATAAACCAAAAACTTTGAATAGCAGACAGTTTCCTTTATAGAGATATTTTTCTAATAGTGAACTTCTCTCGATCGTGAACATTTTGTTGGTTTGCACTCAGGAGGTTTTTTTCCTGTGATCATGTTCAGCATGAAAACCTTCCATGTACCTACATCAGTTATTTGTAATGTACGCATTATTTCAGTATTGTTTACCGCAAGTAATATTACCTAGTGTTACAATACAAACCTGAAGATAGTCTCGTTTCATGATGCAGTGAGCAAGTTAGTGTGTCTTCACCATTGATGTAAGGCATCGAATGAATAGATGCCCTTTCCGTGAAGTCCCCACTCGAAACTAACTAGAAGGCTGTTACCGAGCAAGAGGCTCAATTTGAAGCATCCAATAGGATTAGGTTTCAAATGCGGTCCCACTAGCTGTCCTTTGAAGGACAAAGAGGACTTTCAACAACATTCAGGAAGGTAGGAGATGACCGGGCGGTAGACGACCCTATAAATCTGTGATGCGCAACAGATCAATGCAAACGTTCTTCCCCCCTCTGCGGGCGAGCTGAAAACATGCCAGTGTTTCCGTCAAACTCCAGGTAACGTTTGGACCAGGGTCCCGGACACAGTTTGATTACCTACCACACGCTCTAGTTCCTTGCAAATTAACGTTTATGAGGAAGGGCGGAGCCATTCACTGCGGATCTGGCAACAATAAGGACACCGGGTCCAGAGGTGATGTTGGCCCCTCCAGTCTCATCTCAATTGCAAATGAGCCTCTTTCCCCTGCGGTCAGCATCTTCCTGGCACCCCTCGTGTAGTCCACTGTGGTCGGCAATTCACACTGCTTCGCTAATCCCAACAGTTCATAAATCATTCCTTTTGAAATGGACTCCACCTTCTCAAGAACGTTTCCTTCTAGTTTTTTTAATGACCCGACATAAGAAGTACCTATGCCGTCCTGCCATCATGTAATGATAATCATGGCATAGGTGAAAATGAAATAATCGTGAAACTGTCAATACTTTTTCTTTCTAAGATTGGATAACATGTTTGAATAGTTGATGATTGAATAGCCACAAAAATCAGTCCCATTGAAGCTCTAATACAAGTTTCATATTGATGAAGAATTTAATTATGCATAACTCGAGATTATATTATCCTATATTAAATTAGTAAACAGCATTTTCAGAAATTTCTATGTTCAACAAGGGCCATCTACTTTGGCCGAAGACCTAAGGACCTTTTCCCCATTATGTTCAACATCTTTCTTTTCGTTTTAGCCGTTCGTACCCACTCAAAAACTTGACTTTCAATTGCACCGTCATATCCCCCACCACCAGCCTCCGTATAAACCATAATCAGTCTCTGTATAATCAACCGGCCTCCTCAAGAACCATTATCGGCCTCCGTATAATAATCAGCCTTCGTATAATAAACGTGCCTACGTTAGATCTGAATGATGTGTATAGTTTGGTGGTATGGATACTTGCAAGCTCGCATCTCAAAAAATAAATAAGAAATATCCTATATCAAACCTTTTAGTAAAAAAACTTAATTTTTCAAGTAAAATTATACTTGAAAAGATGTTTTAGAAGTAGAATATGGAGGAGAATTGAATCCCGATGGCACTGGTGGTTCGACGTGCTGTTGAATGTCTAGTTACTCAAAAATCACCATTCCGTCTTGGTTGACTCGAATGAACTACGCATTGTGAGCTTGAGCCGATCTAATGCTACCCAGTCTACAAACGAAATTGAATAACATATTTCATGTGATGACGAATACGCCAAGTTAGGTGGATAATTAGGCTTCCCCACTTATCATAACATGGGGATCATAAAATTAATTGGAGGCATAATGCGACAAACTTATTGTAAATAATCTATGGCGCAAAAGTTATAATTATTCTATTTAACCTAAGTAGCGAAAATTGGTCGAAATAACTTCATCGCTGGAATCGAATATAACGTTTGCACATTTACACACACCATAATAAAACACAACGACGATGAAACTTGTGGGGAACCTTCATCTAGCCATCCTGAACAATCTCGGAAATGGCCAAATTAGTTCTCCACTTATCCATAATTTCCAACTGGAACTGGGGCAAACGTTCAATGACGGACACTTGGACAGTGACGAACACCCCTCACACGTGGCCCGTAGATCATCGATAATTACGATTCGGTAACCACCTGATTCGTATTCGCGATGTCTCCTAGTGATCACAGTGTTCTAGAAACCATAGAGTGGTTCTCTAGCTTTACAAAAGTTCTACGAAGCCATAACAACTTTAAAACAAGCCATAACTGCGATGTCATCACAACGACCGATTTCTTCAGTTTTTCTGCAGAAAACAGAGTAAGCCCACCATAAATTTCTATTTATTTCACTAACATATCGAATGTTCCAATCGTATAAACTATTTTCCCGTTGATATATTTATATTCCAAATTCTCCCATTTTACGCTAAAAAACGGACGAAAAAAATCTTTTGAACGTTAAAAATGTTTGTCAAGTCGGGTGTGGCAAATAGCTTCCTCGTTTACCTATCATCTTCTTCCAACGATCATCCAAATTGAAGTGAACTCGAACGACTAGAGAGTGAAAAGTTGGAACTTGATGGAATTAACGTTTGCACATGCGGAGAATGAAGTATTGATTTGGCTACAATAAAACTGACAGGGGACCATCTGCTACCTAACCCGCGCTGGAAATTCAATCGAAATCGCATGAAAACAGTGGAAATTAAGGTCGTTACAAAGATTTCACATAGACGCATGCGCAGTAGCTATTAATGATACAATCATGTTGAAATTGATATGGGATGATCAAATCGTCATCCCCCAACTATCATCCAAATTTGAGCGAGATCGGACGACTAGGGGGGAAAAATGGAGCTTAATGGAATTTACGTTTGCGCATGCGCATATTGAGGTATTGAGTCAAGAACGATGAAACTGATAGGGGACCATCTACTCCCTAGCCCGCACATTCACAGAAAATTTCATCCAAATCGGATGAAAACTGTGGAAAATAAGCTTGTTACAAGGATTTGCGGACACACACACACACACGCACGCACGCACGCACGCACGCACGCACGCACGCACGCACGCACGCACGCACACACACACACCACACACACACACACACACACACACACACACACACACACACACACACACACACACACCACACACACACACACACACACACACACACACACGGAACCAAAGTTGTTCAGAATGGTCTAGAACGTAAAATGCGAGACGAAATTTTGATTTTGGAGACCAAAAATGTTTTCTCCCTAAAGTGAAAACGATGCTTTCCGCTACCCGGAAGCAAAGTAAGGTGTCAGTCACTACGCATTTTATTGTGTTGGTTTTTAATGACGGTCACGGGTGTCCGTCATTCTATAGGGCGAATCGCACAGTGACTGACATGGGTGTAAGTCTTCGCAACAACAGACAATTTAATGACAGACATCTTTACTTTAGGTACCTTTTAAGTACAGAACCTTTTAAGTTCTGACTGCCTAACTAATCAGTCGTTTATTTGCATAATGACCAGAAAGGTGTGATATTATTTTAAAAGGTCCCTAAAGAATCTTATTTTAAAAGGTACCTAAAAACTCTTATCTTAAAAGGTATCTAACAACTCTTTATTTCAGAAGAAAATTACTAACAAATTACCTACTTTTAAAAAGCTTTAAATTTCAAACAATTGAATTACAGTTTTCAGACATTCAAATGTGGTGTATTTCAAAATCAAACTTGTATAGAGTAAAAAGTTCTAGTCATGCAGCTTGATCGTATGAGTAAATTTTCGTAAATAATCGTATTTGATAAAACATATCCCGGCTCTTAATGCGTTGTGCGGTTCTGTATTTTCACCCGGATATTCAAAGCCTACTGTTTGCAGATCAACTGAAACTGTTTTGCCTTATTACATTGCCTTCAGATTTCTGTGTCTCGCAGTCAACATTGGTCAGTTTGGTGGAGCGCTTTGAATAATCTTATCTTTAACCCATCCAACCCAATCAAGCATTTTTATTACGTTCTTTGTGGTTCCCTTCATGGTGACAGTGTGGAGGTAATGAACTATAAGTAATATGGTATAAACAACTGGCTGTTTCAAAGGTTATCGAGGTCGGTACGGTAAGATCTATGTTGGTCTTGGGATTCTTACAGCAAAATTCACGACAGCTCAAAGTATTTGGTCACCCAGCTGCGCCACTCGCCTAGACATCCTGACGGGAGTGCAGAACAGGTTTCTCAGATGTGTTGCATTCAAGATTGGTATTCTGCAGGTGAAGTGAGGAGCAATCATAATTCGCACACTTTGGAGAGGCGTCGTGGTGTGGCTGATTTCGGTTTCCCACAAATTATTGTACCTCAAAATGAACTGTCCTGCGCTGCTAAGATAAACTTTCTAGTACCACGTGTATCATTTAGATCTGCTATTTTGTTTCATACCTATACCCTTCGCACCAAAATATTACCAGAAGAATCGGCCACTCCATTGAATTTCTATTTCTGCGAACGCACTACCTAATACTGATCCCAAAGTTGATTTCTTTAAGAATATTTTGTTTCTCCTCCAATTTGTTTTACTCAATCATTTAAGTTGTCATTACTTTAATCAAAATGTACTGACTTTCTTCCATTTCTAATGTATCCCTCAACGTAAGCAATTGTAAATTCTGTCATTGGGTTGGTCCCATAATAAATAAATACTTAACTATTCTTTTTTGTAGTTTACAGAGTTCAGTGGCCATTTGAAATATTAAATATAAATTCGTTAATGTAGGGCGAGTTGATGCGGCCCAAAGTGCGCACTGCTGTAGGCTCAGGTCAGACTAAACGTGCGTTATCTCTAAATACTAATCCGCAACAAGTTTTATCAACGTGAGGCCATTGTTTGTCTCTCTAACGGAGGACGCTAATTTCCCCTGGTTTCCTTGTTCGACAGAGACTGTCGCGCTTCGAATTCCTAACAGCTTCGAGCGAAGCCGGGGTCTCTCGTACGACCGAAAAACTCGTAACCGTATTAAGGGAGTGAGTACAACGGCTTTAGAATGTTTCGGTCGGGAAAGTTACGGTAAACATTGGGATCAGCTTGGATGAATAATAACACCACATCATGTAGCATGCCTTCATGAGTGAAGTTTTAATGGTACCAACAACGAGTTTTAATACAAAGTTTAGACTTTATCCAACAACTTTAAAGTAAAAATTCGTGATCTTTTTGCGTGATAATCAATTAAGTGTTTATCAATGCTGACTTATTGATGCCATTTATTTAATACTAATAACGATAATAATATGTATATTTTTATTATTCTATTGCAGATTTTCGCCTTTGTCCACGCTTGTTCATCAATTAAATGTAAAAAACGACAAAGATTTAGAACCCCACTGTACTGACCAGTCAGTCCTGGGCGCAGACCTTTGGAATTTCAATTACGATGGGATCCTGCGTATCGAGGTGTCCAGCGGTGTCTTTCTGGTAGGAGACGCAGATGATCTGGCTGCAGTGATTTTCGCGCGCACAGTAGAACAACTCCAATGGAAACTGAACCAGACGATGAGTCGTGTGATAGAGAGGATGGAGTCACGGTCTCTGTCTCTGGCTATACAGAAGACGGAGATTGTACTGTTGACGACCAGACGGATAGAGAGATATCCGGATATGAACGTAGATGGGCAGATGATTGAGACGTCCAATGCAGTACGATACCTGGGAGTAAAGCTTGGTTCCATGCTAAGTTTTTGGGCTCAGATTTGAAAGGCGGCAGACAAGGCGGCAGCAGTGGTCGGGGATCTGAGTAGGCTCATGGTAAACGTAGGAAGCCCTTCTCCGGGCCAAATGCAAGCTGCTGATGCGGAAAGTTGATGCCATTATGATGTATGGAGCCGAGATTTGGGCAGAAGCCATTAGGTTCCAAAAATATCGAAACAGGATGGAGGCAATCCAAAGAAGAGGAGCTCTGAGGATATGCAGTTCATACAGGACAGTTTCTGGCCTCAGGTTATTGCGGGAGTGGTCCCAATTGATCTCCTTGCTGAAGAGCGAAGAAGGATCTATTGGCGGAAGGGAGAGAACCCAGTGCGGAACATTAAAAAAGAGGAAAGAGGAGCAACACTGAGGAAATGGCAGGCTAGATGGGAGGATGAGACCTGAGGCCACTAGACATACCGGTTGATTCCCAGCCTGGACGTCTGGGTGAATAGGAAGCACGGTGAGGTGAATTATTACCTCACCCAGTTCCTCACTGGCCATGGTTACTTCCGTTCATTCCTTGCAAAGATTGGAAAGACGGAGGATCAAGGATGCAGCTACTGCCGACAGGGGAATGAAGATGCCCATCACACATTTTTCGTGTGCCAAAGTGGGGTGCTGCTCGCCGAGTCCTAGAGGAGAGAGTAGGAGAGATTGCTTCGGAGACCATCGTCAACAAAATGGTAGCCGAGAAGAATGACTGGGACGCGGTGGCAACATACATTTTTGCCGTCCTAAAAGCCAAGGAGCAGGATAGATCCTGGGAATAAAGAAGACATAGAGAGATGAGGAGCCGAAATAGCCTACAAAAACCTAACTACCCCGAAGTAATACTAAATATGTGGTTCCGTGGTAGTTCTCTATAAGAGAGAGAGAGAGTGGTGGTTTTTAGTTGGTATGCCCTAAAAACCCAAACATGGAGACTCCAAGACTGTTGAGGGGTACAGTCACTCCTCTTCGTTCATGAAGAATTTTCTCCACTCAAAAAAAAAAAAAAAAAAAAAAAAAAAAAAAAAGGTCTTGTGAAATTAGGTGCCATAAGAGCTTTGCCTGACGAGAATATTAGGTACCGTCTTTGTGAAGGAAAGTAGATAGTTTGGTATACCTTCCTTCTTTGCGTATATTACTACTTTACTTCTAGTTCATATAGGTAATTCCATGGACCAAAATCAAAGTTGGAACCAAATTAACATTCATTGTCCCACAAATTTGCAAAACTACAAAACTCGCGTAATAACTTCACAGACAATGAGGTCTTTATGAAGTCTACATCTTCACAAGAATGAAATTTGAAGTTATTCCCATACAGCTGGTGTTAACTCCAGCTAGCTGCTTGTTGTGGATTTCCACAAGCAGAGATTCGACAAACTGTTAATCAGCAGTTGTAGTCGGGGGCAGAACTATAACTCAACTTCTTTGTTTACATTTTACGAACAGTGAATCTGGTAGATTGGTCCCCAGCTGGGGGTTCGGGATTTCACTCCCGCTCATGACCGAGTGAATCGGCGTTTTTCCTTCTTGTAAATTTGCCTTTCGCTACGGTCAGCAGCTCGAGGGTTCGGGTTTTCACTCCCAGCTTCATAGAAAAATTTAACGGCACACCAGTAGAGAGCCCCAAAGGGGATGGTTTTGTAAAATTTGTAAGCATAATTCTGTGATCTTATATACTCACATAACCACCGTTATCACCCTATCTACCTTTTTCTTTTCATTGTTGCCATACAAGCCAAGAAAATCAGCACAAATGACGATGGGGTGAACAGCTTGTTATCGCATCCTATGGCCGAACAAAGTTTTCAATTCCAAGCTAATTTTTGCAGTTTTTATTCATCGATATTTTAGCATTTATAATTATGGAATTTAAGTACATTTTTCAGCATAATTTTGTGCATAATTTTTTAATTTTCTAGTTCATAACTGAAAAACTTCTTTTGAATAATAATCTGCTAAAAAAGTGGATTAATGATTCAAAGCCTTCTTTCTTGCTAGTTTTAGTGATTTTGTTAGCGTATATTTGACGCATTTTCTTTTAATAAAGGAAAAATGAGCTATTGTGTTCATATGTCCTCTTAAAATCGTTTCAAATGCCTTCCTAACGTCCAATTTTGATGAAGCCACTGACGCATGAGAGGTCATTGACTTCAAAGCCATTTTGTCTCCTATTCAATGCAGGAAGCTGGAATTCGAGAGGGAGGCTCAAGGGAGAATGCTGAAGACGACTGAGAGGTCATCGATCACCTGAGTGAGCTCCAAAGCCATTTCGTCTACTGTTTAACGCAGGAAGAAAGCTAAAATTTGAGAGGGAGGCTCAATGGGGAGTACCGAAGACGTGCGAGAGGTCATCGATTAGCTGAGTGAGCACCAAAGCCATTTTGTTTCCTATTCAACGCAGGAAGTGTCTTTTTCACGCGGGTATCCTTTAAAGAAAATGCGCTATCATGTGACTCACTTCGTGAGCACTGATCTACTTGTTTGGAGTTTGTCCGATTTATCGTGCTCATTATGCTTTCCAACGAACTCATACTTTCTTTTAGAATTATTAATCTTTAGGCGAAACAACGGATTTTTAATCTAAATCTTTAGGAGAATAATCGTTTGTAATGACATAATACATATACAATACATACATTATGTAGGTATAAGAGAAAGCGCTACTTCGGGAATCGTTTCAGAATGCCTCAAAACGAATTGTCATGCAGAACATTTTTACTTTTTAGGTCATTTAAATTTTTTAACCAATTTAAAAGCTTCGTTTTCTACAGAAATTCCCTTGAAAGTTTACTACAATGGGGAAAAAGTTTACTTCAAAACGAAAATGGTCTAATTAGAGGAGGAAAGGGAGAAGCTATGATGAAATAATCCGCGTTAATATCAACGTAAATGTCATCGTAAAACACCATAGTAGCCCAGAGACAAGAAGCCGCCCACGATTCCACCGCCAAACTTTCAAGAGACGTCCCTAAAAAGTGGGTCAGCCTGTTCTAACAGAAACTTATCTCACCAAGTTCCCTTGTTTCGCGTGAAATGTGTCTCGTCTGAAATGGCTCCAGGGTCTCAGTAAGACCGAAGTTCAACCAAAGCTTGATTAGAAAATAATAAATAACCCCGGAGATCTTGCACATTTTCCAGGGGTCTTCGCTAATGTCTCTTTCCTCACTAAGGGCGCTGGCCTATTTTCGGAATTTGGCAGAGCACGCACGGCTTCGATCCTGCAGACTTTCGTTGGGATATCACGGCCACGAGACGCTGTGACGTTGAAAACGCTACGATCTTGGAATCTTGCCTAGTTGGAGTGAAGAAGACCTACATAATATTTAGCGGATAGAAGATCGAGCGCTCGGGAAAAAACGCGCAATAAAAGAGGCTCCCACCCACCTCCCGCCATCCAAGCCCATGGTTCGGGTAGGATTAGAACATTTTAAAATAGCTTATGCCCCATTTCGGAAAAATCCGAGAAGATCACCTCACTCGTAGACTCCCCTCACTCTGCCGTTTGGCTGTGCATAATGACGACAAACAGACGAAGTTTCATTCTTATAAAATAGTATAGATATATAGTTATAGATAGAGTTGGCCTACCAGTTGATCACGATCTTGCCCTATTTTTCAACTCTCGTGGCTATAAAATTTTCATTACTTCTTTTATTAAGCGTTGGCGTTTTCATTCGTTTACGAAATTGTGCGGAAATTGGTTCAGCGTTTACCGTTCACTGTTTGAAATTTATCTGCTGGCGTCTAATAGCTTCCTTAGTCTTTTTCCGGACTTTGCTATTTCGGCAGGGGATTATTACCATGAAAAATGATATTAAATGTTCCAGTCATGCAGCATGACCGTATATGAGCGAATTTTAGTAAGCTATCGTTGTACATATATAGTGAATATATATTATGTTACATTGTTTTGAACATTGAGGACTTTGAGTGAAATTAAATTGTTAATTACCAACCTTAGGCAAAAAACGAATTCTAAATAACAGTCTGCTATTCCAAAAAATATCATGTATTTTTTAAAATTTGTTGCAGTTTTTAACGATTTTTTTAGCACATTTTAATACAATTTAAGTACATTTTTCTGATTATTTCTTTCAATTAAATTATCGACTGTTCTATTTTATAGTAAATGAACTTCATTTGAGCAGCATTCTTATACAAATTATAAATATATCGATTTTTAGCTGTTTTTTGCTACTTTTAGTGATTTTTTCAGCACTATTTTTGGAAGTTGACCAATCTAGTGTGCACGATAAATGCTGACCAACAAACTCGTCCTTTAGTTGGGAAAGGTTGATTTTTTTGGCACAAGAACGGAATTTTCATCTCAATCCTAAGGATAGGTAGTTATCGTCTGGGAGGACACACACGCACACACACACACACACACACACACACACACACACACACACACATACACACACACATACACACACACACATACACACACACACATTTTTTTTTTTTTTTTTTTAGCCGAGATCGTGTCATGGCGCGGGGTGTGGTGCGGGAAAAGTGCCACGGAGTTACTCGAGTTGGGCATCTCGGCGGGAGTGCTCCGTGGTATCACCACTCGCGTCCTCAGGGGCTCTTATCTCAACTGGTGGTCATTTTATAGGGGCACTTCCTTTCATCCCACTCTTCCTCCTAGTCCTGCAACTTCCCTTATCCCTAGAGCCGGCGTCGGGTAAACCTGGGCGTCCTCCCCACTTTTTTTAATTTCATTTGTTTATTTTGTCAATTTAATGGTGTGCCCCCTTCACCTTTGAGGGGAGTTTCGTAAAAAAAAAAAAAAAAAAAAAAAAAAAAAAAAAAAAAAAAAAAAAAAAAAAAAAAAAAAAAAAAAAAGTGTGTGTGCGAAACTTTGTAAACGCTGCCCTGGCCACCAATCTAAACCGATTTTCGAAGATTCTTTCTTTGATCGATATTCTTCTAACAAATTTAAATTTAACCACTTCTTGTGAATATTTCAGTAGAAAGTCACAGTGTTCAAGATGTGGTGCATGAACTCAAGATGTCTAGGTTAGTTGAGGAAGTGAAAAGGAGGAATTTTTCGATTACCCGTCAATTGATGGCGGTAAGTGGCTGTAAATGAAATCCGACAAGCTTCGATCATGTAGTTTCAGTTTCTTTTTCTACTTCGAATTTCATTTGACTCCGGTCAGCAGATGGAAGAAATTCCCGAGTGTTTCCAGAGGCAATTATATAATTGCACATTGTAACAAGCGCGGTGATGGACTTGGGAAGAAATAATGATACATCTTTAGGTAAGATACTATAGTAAATATACCTAATCATATTCTGAACATAAGTGTGTCCTACCTTCCGGTCCGGCTGAACTATTTATACTTTCATACTGACTTCCCTTCGTCTCGGCAAATTCTCAATTACGCGTTAACGTTATGTGTGGTTGTGAGGGGCTCAGCGACACGTTTCGTCGTGTTCGTCAGATCCCAGGAACAGGACCTTCCTGAGTGCAGATGACACGATTGACCCTAACATCCGTCGTATGATCGATGAGGACTCCGATCCTACGACCGACATCTTCAAAAACCGTTTAGTAAGGCTTGAGGCGACGGAGGAGGAGGTGATGGACGCCTGACGTAGGTAAAAGACGGTGTTCGCTCGACAGCTCCGACTCCCGGGTCGTTCTGAAAGGGATTTGCAATGGAGATGTGACACCGAGGAGGTGGAGGGGTCGGAGGCTGTTAGCGACAGCTTGCCCTCCCCGAATCATCCCTTCACCGAATCAACCCCTCAGTACCGCTGACGGTCCTCGCAAACCCTCTTACGCCCCTGTTAATGCATTAACGGCGGATTAACAGCTTTCCGTTAATTACCGTAGGTACTGGGCCGTTCCGCGGGGTCCCTAATACAAGTCATCATCGTGTTCACCGAATACAGTAGTTATGATAGATTTGGACTCGACGTCCTAATTTGATTCAGATATGCGGTTCAATAGATGAATTTACAAAGTGCAAGGATATCATCTCGTACGTCCTAATGTGACTGAAAATGCTATATGTTATGGATACTAATAAATAAAGATGTTATGGATGGAACGCGGCAGTTCCTGTAAGAATGAGGACTTTTTTGAGAAACGGAAGGAAAATAAGGTTGGTTCCGAGCGTCTATCCTTTTTATTATTCTGCACCATGATTTCTAGCACGGGATTACCTGCTTTCTTCACTAGATTGTATTGACGAAGTCCAAGATATATTATATATATATATATATTTTTTTTCTTCTTTTAACCACATCTCAGTTTAACAGGGTAAAGCAGATTTCAATAGTCATATGCACCTGTGGGCCAAGAGGAGCCACGAAACATACCTGTGGACGAAATTACTAACATCGCGCAGTACACAACCATTTCAGTATCAACACCTAATTTTGGCAGTGATTTACACACCTGTTAAAATTATAATGACTGTCTGCTTCAAGTAGCGGCCGGAGGGTATCTTCAGTACTTCAGCGTAGACGATTACGAGCTTTGCGAGTTGTGTTGAGATGGCAATCAAAAGGAAGAACTGCAGTCCGAGCGACAGGTACAGATAAGCAATCTGCAACAAACAACATCAATGTTATATTGCACCAATAACAAGTGATCCACACATTCAACAAGAATTTTTACTAACAGAGAATACAGAATATGAGTTGGGGAAATTTGTAAGTCTTAGATATTGAGCCAGTTTCGTGGAAAATTAAAATGTCGAACAGATGACGGTAATTGCTAAATATTTGTTCGAATTTCATACATATCTATATAATTTATTTATGATACCTAAAGGAAATTTGAAGTAGGCAACCAAACCCGTAACTAAAAAGCTTTCCGAATGCAGAACGAAAAGATACCTATTATACTAGTGGTTGGATTGAGAGTGAAATGCACAGAATTTGTTAATTAACCTCACAAATTTATTGCACAAACGTTCTTGATGGTTGTTGAAGATATTAGAATCACTTCTTCATTATGAGGTTTATATTCCAAAGCCCGACCGTATTACATGGAAGGTTCTAAAGATACCTGAATGTAAATTCTGTTCGCGTCTACGCATGTAATGATCTGGAATGGAGCATCCCCTAGAAGTTTATCACCGCTGAACTTGTGTTAGACCCTTAATCTCTACACCATTACCATCAATTTGCTTCTCCCGCAGTATGAGGCGACTAAACACGGCTAACAACCCAAGTTTACTAGGTCCTTAGTACTGTTCTATCAAAACAGCCCCGGACTAAATAGGGAGGCTAGAAGATGTATCATACCTGGGTGGATATCACATGAAACTATAAGAGGACGTCAAACAAACGCCTGGTTGCTCTGTAATGTTGATCGTTAATTCAATCAAGGTGCAGGGCATCACTGCATCGAACAACTGTATAGATTAACGCTAATGAATCAAGGCAATAATTTCTTCGACCCTTAGGGCCATTTTCACCATGTGCGTTTCTGCACGGTCAACTTAACCAAAAGGAGGATTGAGAATGGCGTGAAAAATGCGAATCGTTCACCACATTAATTCAGACGTCAACGTTGTTGCCCCTAACGGTGGTACAGGTTTGGTTAGGTTTACGCGTAAAAGTATCAGTAATTTCAAGAGTCTCGAACAGTGTGACCATGTTAAACGGAATTGTGGCTCATCACTTCCCCAGGGCATGGATACTTCTCCTATACATCAACAAAATCGGTTTCATATTATACTAGTATCTTAATTATCCGATTCCTTTGAAATTCAAACACATAAATTATCGATATAAAGGGAGAGTTAATAAGCCATTGTATCTGGAACTTTTTGCCAATGGAAACACCGAAAAGTGAAGTGAAGTGAGATGAAGCATATAAATATATTTCTTCATTCTTGGCGTCCTAACTGTCTCAACACTTGGTAGATCTCCTGGTTACTAATGATATTGGAGGTTATCATTTCTACCTTCCCCCGAAAATTTGTAGTGCTGAGTTGTTTCTATTTCTGTGGTTTGGATACAATGTTATATTCACTCATCCTCCTCATTCATCAAAATGTCAAGCATATTCGACAATATGGACCTCTTGAGAACTCTTCGCGCTTAGAGGGATGATACATGCAAGTTTGGGAGGTACTGCTGACATGTGGAGACTGTCGCACACTCCATTTATATAAGTAAGGAAAACGACAACATAATGATTTAATCATCCGTTAACCTTTTAATTCGTTGAGGGTAAGGTAATTAAGCTAATCTTCTTTGATATTTGGAACTTCGTGATTTGCCCCTATGTCTTTGAATATAATTTTTACGAAGATGCCAATTACTTGGTAACTGGAATTACTAGGTTAGGTCCTATGAAAAAATAAATACAATTTTGTGAGTGAATACAAATAAGATAAACAGGTACATTTCGTTTTCAATTGGCGGAGCGGAAACGCAGTAATATACAGTTCAAAGATTTTATGACAAAGAAAAGGTCGTATTCTTTACCCGACAACAGTTCGCATGAAGATAAAAATTGGAAAATAGAATGTGGAATGGGAACAACTAATCTTAGTACCCCTCTGAAATGATCACTCTTTGAGATTTGTGGTGATCAGGATGCGAGTGGTGAACACAAAGTTCAGATAATGTACACAACTTTCTAACTAGTGACACTTGTCCCGCACCAAATACCGCTCCAAGACACGGTCCTCACTATAGACATTCAAATTATTTCGTGCGGTTTAGGTTAATAGGAGCAATGGATTTGTAATTTCATTATTATTATTTATGTTTTTTTAATATTTCCTTATTCATTTTTTAACCACGGTCTAAGGCCTTTCAGAGGGAAAAATTGAATGTATCTTTAACATCCCATAATTTCAAAAGTTTTTTGAGCGCACTGTTTTGCAAACATAGTTGCTACATTGTTCATTTTTGAGTGTTTGATATCAGGGATAAGGGAGAGAGAAGTAGTGTCGCTGAAGAAGGGGGAGAACATACTGAGGGAAGCTATAAGGCGAAACAAAGGGCTAAGAGGACAGCATGCACAATACCACAGATCAAGATATGGTTAGAGAGAAAACAAGGATGTGAACTTTTTCTAACGCAATTTCTCTCAGAACATGGACTATTTCACACCTATTTGCTCAGAAACTGTCAGAAAGCATGCCTGCTCCACTATTTTTTTGTGTGCAAGCAATGGGCTATACCGAAAGAAGATGACTGCGCAATGCTCTGATGGAAGTGTCACCTCAAGGAGTGAGCTTGGGGGTTGTACCTGCCAATTTTGTTGAAAAATTGCAACATCGGACCTCTGTAGTTTCTATGTTGAAGTCATCCTACAGACAAAATATCTTCCAAGTAAGGGATCAAAGGAAAGAGCATATCGACCTACAGGACCAAAGAAATCCCTCAAGAACTTGTCCCGAAATTACGTGTGAAACGTGCCTTTCAGCTAGAGTTTCAACGTGAGTAGAGGAAAAAGAGGTTTCACTTAGTTTGAATCCCACATAACCTAGATTGCGTCCCTCGGCGGTATCTTAAGATCAGATTTTCATTTTAGGATCTTAAAAATTCATCCTCAGCCTACGGAAAAAAGTTACTATCTCAACAAATCAAGAGATGAGCTCTAGAATACATCATATTCTTTTACATGGTTAGAAAGTGATATAATGAGTTTACTCTTGAACACTCCGTTAATTTTTCATTGTATACGAAAGTATAAGAGAAAAATCGTCATATACCTTCTCATATTCATCGTGCAGCTTCTCATTACATTTTATATTTATACGCTTATATTAAGATATACGTTCCAGTAGCTCAAAATGTATTCGATAGGGCAATGTCATTTACTTTTAAATTTTACCAACGGATTTGTCTTGACGGAATCTACTTATTTCTTAGAGTTTGGTAGGTTCATGAAGATGGATTGATTGGTGTACAGTTTGCATAAACTAGCCGTTAACAAATAGAAACAAGGGTTGGTAAATTAAGAGGAGCTGATGAGAAACAAGGTGAATGAACATAAACATTATTTCTATTCAGAACCCAACTGGGGTCCGGGGTAGTTATACATGATTGTCTCGTTTAGACGTGAGATCGGTTCACTAAAGTGGGGCTCGATGTGAAATATTCCTCCGATTTTATCACGCTTCTGGGAAAACCCTTGTTTGGCTGAATTTATACATCCCGCTCGAGATAGTGGCTAGCGAGATCCCAAAGCCATATCTCAACCAAACTTTTCAAGGGTCCAATCAAACGGCTG
The DNA here is from genome assembly GCA_030762985.1 of Adelphocoris suturalis. Classification (NCBI taxonomy): domain Eukaryota; kingdom Metazoa; phylum Arthropoda; class Insecta; order Hemiptera; family Miridae; genus Adelphocoris; species Adelphocoris suturalis. The sequence continues at coordinate 40,834,523 of CM061041.1, forward strand.
CGGTCTTTGCGGCTGTTAATATATAAAACGGACTACATTATGGGATGTAGAGAGGAGAATATAGTTTTCATTTAAATCAGAAAACTTCTACTAGGCAAATAGGTAGTTATTTCTCAAAACGGATTCGATTAGATCTAACGGCCCCTGTGATAGTCTGAAAGTAGTTCAGTTCTCTCTATTATCCCGAAAATAGCTTTTTCCTGAGGGGGTCTTAGTTTTTAAACGGATTTTCACCAGCTACGAGGTTAAACTCTCTCAATTCTGATGGTATCGGTAGGCACGACGAGTATAGTAGTAGGTTATCTGAATATAAAAGAATATAATAAAGCTGTTTCGCTGTAGAATGGGGTTTTCATTTTCCGTGACAACATTGCTTTTTTTCTCCATACAGAGTAAACTTCGTCCTTATCTCCCTTTATCGTGGCTCAAGAGATATTTGTTTGAGATGTATCAAATATCTGCGAACAAGGAAGTACACATGACCTCCAGTCTTTTGACCTATGAGTTTCGCCCCAATGCTCTTTTGTAACAAGGTACCTATCAGAAATTTAGAAATATGTGATATAAATATAGCTTTTTACCAACAGTAAACACTAGCAGTTGATTACTAACGTTCAGCGCAAAGCTCTGGCTAGAGAGTTTAGGGTAACATTTATGGATAACTATTGGATAGAGGATGTTTCTTCTATGGTTAATATTTCGATATTGTGATTCATGTTGAGCAGTTTTGATACATATCGAGGCTGTTTTATTTCTTATGGCATGGGTATTCATATTTATGTAGACAGTCATTATCGAAACTATTTCATTATATTATAGTTACCTCACTATAGCATGGTAAGACATACCATAAACTATTAGTTACGTCACTCTGCATTTATCATTAATTAAATCAAATTATTATTCAGAAAAACGTTTTTTAACATCCGCTACTCTCTATTGTAACAGTATTTTATTGTTCTGTCCCTTGAATGAGAAATCAAATTTAACTTGGAAGTACTTCCATGAAACATAAATATACCAAGAAGAGATGGAGGTGGTATGAATTGCCGTGTGGTACTGATTGAATTTGAATGAGTGAAATATAATATACGTATTAGTGGAAACGGTACAAAAACAATGGGAGAAATTAGGGCATTGATGATTGCACAGACACCGATGATTACACAACCCTTTGGAACTAACACGATTTTTAAATGGAAGACCATCCTGTGAAGTTTAGTCTTCTTTCTAAGATTGATAAAAATTTCGCGCACTAGTGACGTCATAACGCCTCACTCGCCAGGGCGGGACCTCAGAGTAACGTCACCAATGTAGGAAAGTTTGAAAAATCGTGTAAACAAACCAACTATATAGTTCGGATGGTGTCAAAATTCTTAGAATGGAATCTATTTCCATTTAAATATATGAAATGAATACGAGGGTAACACTCCATGAATACAAAACCTTTTCACCCCATGGCAGAAAAGGAACGATGAAGTATGCAGACCCTTGAAGTTAGACCACGTATTCCAGCATCCTTAATGGCATTTTAATTTGAATATGGATAACCGTCTCCCCTGCTTGAAGGAAATTCATCAGGTACATATTCAAAAAGGTGCCAAGCACAGAAGAATGTTTGAAATTATATAATTCCAGCGTAGTCATTCATAACAATTCGTTGAATCCTCCTGTACCAGGGAGCCGCATGGGTATAGCATATCAAAACTCCAAGCCAATACTCACAACAGTAATTACCACTATTACCTTGTAGCCTGCTGTTTTGATCATTTATAATTGTTATGTAATATTGTAGCATGACCCGATAAAACTTGTATTTATCTATCATCGATCATTGATTATTGATATGCTTTGATCATTGTTATGTTGTATCGTCACCAGATAAAACTTGTATGTATCTATCAGCACGTGAGTTAGGCAAAGATCACCTATAGTACAGCATTGACACGGGGCATTATACGACAAACACAGACTCCACCTCCGCTGTATTAACACGATTCAGGACTTATAAACTTTCTGATACTAGATATTCATTTGAATGAATGACTCACCTAGGTTATAGATCTACTGCTACTTCAACTACTTGATTGATCCGTGTATTATACATGATCAACAGTATATAGCAGTACCCTGAAGAATATTTTCCATAATCTCTCTTGCTCAATAAATCGAAATTTCACATAGTCATTCTACTTCTGTTCTCTTCAAAGATTTCTCTAATACAACATTTGTTATATCGTCTGAACATGCACATTTTCACAGACCAGTTTCTAAAGTCATCTCCAATAAAATGATAGGGCCAATTGGAGGCCTTCCTCCAACTTTTTCTGCTATATATCGCTCTGATGAAAATTCTACATTATCTTGCTGAGCTTGCTTGTGGGGAAATGTTTGGATCACACCGCTGGTGTTCTTCATCCTACAATCATGCGCAAAATAAATTATTTTCTTGGAGAGCCGTTTGGTTCAACGGAGAAAGGAGCGAACTCGAATATGCACTGACTGAATTGGTAATATGAGGCATCTAACAGTCGATGGGGGTAGATTTAGTGTAAATGGATACACAGTGGAACCTGGATAATTCGAACTTCTTTAATTCAAAATCTTCTTTAATTCGAATATTTCTCTCGGTTCCTAGCATTTTGTATCTAAACAATGCTAAATAATCGTGGATAATTCGAATTTTGTTTTGGATAATTCGAAAACATTCGCTGACGCCATGAATCACGTACAAGAACTTAGACGTTTTTTTGAAAGCCGAATTAATGTAAGTGATTCATACTTCAACTCTTTGAATGCGTTGGATCTTTTATAATGGCAGAGAGACTTAATTCAAGGAAACAGACCATAATATCATCCTTTTTTGAAAAACAATAGATTGTTTTTTATGGTCGCAGTTAAATACAGTACCATTCCAGGTGTCTTTATATTTATTGTTCAATATTCTGTTGGTTAATACAGTATTCAATGTAACTGTATGTACTTTACTTCGTACTGTAGTTTGTTAAAATATAACTTATTATAATTTATTAAAAACTTCTTTAATTCGAATTTTTGGTTAATTCGAAGTTTTTGACTGGTCCCTTGAGGTTCGAATTATCCAGGTTTCACTGTAGTGCGACCAGTATAGTGGTGGAAAATACATATTCATAGATGGCTAGGGCAAGAATATCATATGTACTTTACTAGTAAGATCTCTGCGTTCATCATTATTATTAAATCAATAATAAACTTACCTGCGGAGCTCTCTCTTTGGAGGTGTAAATGAATATGACCATCGTGGCTGCAATAGAAGTTGAGCACTGGAGTTTGAGGAAGAGGAGGCAAGAGCTGTGGTGCCACCACCTCAGGGCAAGAAGGCAGAGCGTCAGCGTCACTTGGATCAGACAACACGAACAGCCAACTAAAACGCTCAGTGATGGCCTCCATCTTAGCTCCGCTCTCTTGAAACACAAATATAAAAGCCATCATATCACCAAAATATTTTATTTTTCAAAAATATGTCTACGAGATGAAAAGGTAAGTTAGATATTGTTACTCTGAGACGTGAGAGAAAAGTTGCTCATTATGACGAATTGAAGATTGTAATCAGGAATTGAGTGTCATGTGTTGAGATACTTTTTTTTATTATGTATATGCCCAATGTTTTCGGGAGGTAGAGAAAATCATGAACTTTGAAGCGTGAAAAAAATCAAGTTACGAGTGCTGAAAGAATTTTTAGATTTGTGCAACTTCTCCTGCTTAATTATTTCCCGTACGATCTTATCCTCATACGATTATGTTTTTGTCGTACGATCATTATTAGGTACGCAAGACGAAAAATATAAACAGAAATTTTGATTCTGGAGGTTTTTGGTTTATTTTTTTAATGATCAACCAATACAACCGACCAAGAAAAAATGTAACTAGTCTTCCCCCTTTTCCTTGTTGGGTAGAAATCATACATCGAATGAGGATGTGCCAGTAACATCAAAATCAGTTTGAATCAACCCTAAAGGGTAGTAATTAAGGGCTGAAATATTGAAAAATCTAGATCTCGAAAACCTTCATGGTAGCAGTAATGCTATTTTGGTTGTCACTTAGATTTATTACTTATCCCAGAGAAGCGAATGAAATCACCCAAACTTCCATACCTAATGGGGCTCCGAATATGAGAAACACGAGGTTGAGCGAAGCACGTAGACAAGGACCCAGGGGTGTCGCTATAGGGGGGCCTCCAACCCCCCTCCCCCTTCCCCAAGTTTTCCCCGACTCGGGGGAAATTGAAAAAATTTTGGAGGTGGCAATTAAACCCATAACTTGAGGAGACCTGTTTGGAAGTCTAATCCTAATCAAATCCAGATTTTCCCAACTCTTGGTACCAGGTATCTAAAAAAGACGAGTCATTTTAATTTTAATTTTGTGCATGACAATGACATTTTTCGTTCGAATTTTCCCTAATTTCTTCTGGATTTCCCAACAATGGTATATCCCAAAAACAGGTAAACATAGGAAATTGCGTTTGACGGCGTCTTACTTTATTTTTGGTCCACTTACGCAAAAACATTTTTCACACTCATCCGAATCCACCCAGTAGTTCAATGGAAACATTAAGTACTTTGAAATATGAAAAATCATAGATATCCAATAGTTTATTACTATCCTATTAATAAAATAATAATTATTATTAATTCCAATAGTTTATATTTATTATTAGGTTATTTTTTGGATATTGGAAACATATGAAAAATCATTAAAAGGCTAAAATGACTGGATAAATTCCTATGTCCAGTGCTTCAATTACAATGCAAAAAAATCATGCTGAGAATCTTTGTATAGATGATGTGGTGAGATATAAGCTTTGGGAAAAATTGGCATACCGACTTCCAATAAAAACTCAACCTTTAAAACACTAATCACGTAGTGATGAAAGTTTTAATAATTGCATTTTGTCTTATTAAAATTTCTTGATTGTAATTATTTTTTCAATTCAAAAATTATAAATATACATCTGATTTAATAATGAGCAAATTGTTTTGTGCTTTTAATAATATCTGGAGGATTTATCCAAACACATTCTTCAAGTTTCGAATAATGGCAATAATTTATCATTATCTCAATCTATAGCTAATATTGCGGTCTTCCTGCAAAAGATACCTGTTATCAAATTTTCATATAACAACTCACTTGAATATGTATGTCATTGTCAAATGTAATTTTTTCAATGCGTTGTTAGATGACAACACATTTTCGGCAAGAAGGTCTCCAAAAAAAAGTATTCTACGTTATAATAATGATGTTTTCATAAAAATAACTACTCCTTATTCAATGTTAAGTAGAGCACACCGACATTTACCTTAAAAGGGGGCTGATTATGGGGATCCAAAGCGGCGAAAACTCCTTGATAAGGGCAGATGCAGACTGTGTCCGAATTTTGAATACCAGTGGAGTTGCAGTAGTTGATATCCCAGTCTTCGCCTGAGAAGGTGCGACCACAGAACGAGCCTTCAGGTAGCAGCAAACTTGTGACAAGCCCCAGTCCTGCAGTGTTCCAGATACTTATCACTGGGTTGAGAACACTGAATTCCAAATCTTTTCCATCCCTGAGGACAGAAGTAACAAATAATATAACGCTCAGTCAAATATTTTGTTAGCGGGTATTATGGTCAAAACCTGAGTCGCTAAGTTTCCGGTTTTGGGTGAGTTTTCCTCTCTGAAGCCGAAATTTTCTGTTTTCATAATAAGGGTGGCAAACGTCCAGTTTTTGTTGGCCCCAGTGTGGTTTGTTATGCCACGAATATTGTGCCGTGACTTCTAGAGGACCTGTCTACTCAACGTTGACTTATCATTTGACACTCGACTCTAAAACGCTATCTAATTGTCAAAAATCAAACACCCTTGTATTCTTGTCACATTCTTTCATAAGAAGGATGTCTCGATCTCTTCTTTCAGCCATTACTTGTACATCCTCTATTCCAGTTACAAAGGTCGAAGATGATCTTAAGTTTGTAATTCTAAACCTGATGATTTACTGATTTGAATGTGTCCTACCCAGCAGTTTTAGATCAGTGGTTCTGCCTATGTAGTACGTTCCCTACACTACATAAATGGTATTTTACAAAAGTTCTTGTATCTTCACGTATTGTCTTCTTTGACTTTATTCATCGCTGAATTTTATTTTACTCAGCTCTTCATAGTAGTGAGTCTTAATGAATAAATAGATCCATAGAAAAATGATAATTTATTTTTGTTGGTGTTATTTGTATGATTGGGTACACATTATATATCACAGGATTGAGATTAGAAGAACATCAGCTCTAATTTCAAGCTCATGTACTTGTTTCTATATTTAGCTGTAAGGTTAATATGGTTAAAGTTTAGCCTTTTAATGGTTTTCTAAATTTGAATGGAAATTATTATATTTATAATCGAAACCCCGAGTTTCGATGACAAATAGTCTTTAAACGTGGTTAAATAGTTATAGACCTGTGATCTGCGTAGAAGTACTGTCTACTAATACAGAAATGGTATACCTCTGTGTGATAATATGCTGCGTTTTTTTTAAATATCAATTACTCTATAATAATAACTATGAAACAATAAACTCTGATGTGATAAGCGTTAAAAATACAAAAGAAACAAGTGCAACAGATCCGTTCTCAGATACTCGGACTGAGGTAATTCGTGATCAATTCATCAGACTGTGCACCTAATTTCAAAACTTTGTGATGGATGAAATCAACCTCAGCCCAAGTCCCTGTTCCAAGTGAGGCGTCTGAGATTGAGTTTCCTCTTTCAAGTGAGAAATTGACGCTCGAGGAAAAAGAAATGAAATTACCGGAGGTGGTTTCTCAAGTGGCAAAATAATATATAACGGCGGTAACCTCGGCTCCGAACCCGTTTTTCTTTTGATAAATTTGCGGGCGATTTCTCGAGAAAGTGCATGAAATATCCCGAAGGGGTCTTTCGTTGGACGTTTCATCGCCAGGATTTTTGAATCATGGACGACGGATAAGGTTGTTCCAGGATTTCCAGTGTAGTCAGATTCGCTCCCGAAGATGTAGGTGAAAAGTGTGAGTTGATTAGATCTGTTTCACGGGCATTGCCAAGTCGAAGGTAGATATGACCACGTGTGACTTAAACTAACATGGTAATGCTCTAAACGTAGTGAAATGTCCTTGGTTCCATTCTACTTGTTTTAATAATTAGGCCCAATTTTAATGATTAGACATTATATCTACTTTAATGCTCTAATTTAATAATTCATAATATAAAATCCATATACTCGTTCACTAAAATAAGTCTACCTCAACCACACAGTGCAGCTTCCTCAATTTACAAGCCCTTATACTTATCAGTAGACAGGCGATGATACTTTAATATTATTTGGGTATCCCAACCAGGACAATGATTATTAATGAATTGGTGTAACGTATAATGCTATTGAATCGATAAAATTTAATTCCATCTGCACAAACCTTTGGATTTTGAGAAGAATCGAAGATTCTTAATTCGTTCTCATGAAAATACTTCGGTTGGCGCTACTGATCCTTATTTGATTCTACTTCTCCATGTCCAGTTACCTCCCACAATTATGTGTCACGTTTCATTTATGATACCGTAATATATTATTTCTTAGATCATATTTTGCCTGATATGACCCTCCTCAAGTCACGGTAGAACTCTTCTTTTTCCTCCATGTCTGCCCCCTCTGTTGGTGCATAGCATTGTACAATCACAAAATTGCGAATAGCTGACCTGAATCTGGCCGAGATAATCCTGTCTGAAACTGGTTTCCATTCAAGCATTCCTCTGGCAAAGCGGTTATTCATCAACAGACCAACTCCATTTCTGTGAGAGGTCTCATTTCCAGCCGGCCCAGAATATATGAAGGTGAGCCCCTCTCTCGTGACCATCTGACCAAAGTCCTTCCATCTCACTTCACTGAGCCCCAACAGTTCAATTTTGTACCTCTCCATCTCCCTAGCTATAATGCTTAGTTTGCCAGGATCCATCAATGACCTAACATTCCATATTCCAAGTTCAGTAATCCGTTTCATGCCAAAAGTCTTCACCATTTGATCAGTCCGGCGGATATTCGTATTGGTTTCTGTAATCATTTATTATTCAGGTGTGCGGGTGATTGGCCCACAGCACCCTAGCCCTATGGGATCTCCCACCTTCAAGCCTAAGGGCCGGCTCCTCCCCGGAAGGAAATCAGGGTAAATGTTTCACTGAGAGATAAGCTGTAGGTTGCTGGGGAAAGTATAGAGCAGGTGGACTCATTCCAGTACCTGGGTAGCATGGTCGATGCCAGCGGGGGTGCCGAAGAAGAGATTAAGAGCAGGATTCGGAAGGCAAATGGTTCGTTTGTCCAGCTATACCCGGTCTGGAGAAATAGAAATATTTCTATGCGGACGAAGCTTCGACTGTTCAACACAAACGTTAATTCGGTACTCCTTTATGCTTGCGAGATCTGGAAAGTTACTAGCAATCTATCGAGGAAGCTCCAGGTATTCGTCAATCGCTGCTTGAGGCGGATCCTCGGTGTGTGGTGGCCCGACACCATTTCTAATGATGAGCTGCTAAGAAGGACGCAACAGCTTCCCATTGCTGTTGAGGTGAAGAGGAGGAAATGGCAGTGGATTGGTCACACTTTGAGGAAGGGCGAGGGAGCGGTGGAACAAAAAACGCTGGAGTGGAACCCACAAGGATATCGAGGACGCGGAAGACCAAGGATGACCTGGAGGCGATCAATTGAGGCAGAGGCAGCTAAAGTGGGGAAGTCTTGGGACCAGATCAAGGCTTTGGCCAGAGATAGAGAGGAATGGCGGAATTTCGTCTCGGCCCTATGCTCCTCTTGAGGAGTTACAGGAAATAAGACAAGTAAGTCAAGATCATATTTGATTCATTTGAGTGACACTTAAGGGAATTAAAATAGGGGTTTTCACCTGTTTCCTAAATCATTGGAGCTTTATTGAACAGTTAGCACTATTGTGATGTTAACAGACACTATATATACTCTAAAACGATTTTCCCACTACATCTCCACGTTTTAGACTACAACCTGTAACTCAGTTAGTGCGCCGTGTTTTTCCGACGTCGGACGGTTTGTCTGAAATACGTAATAACCAGTGTCCCGAACAACCGGGCCCGTTGACTCTCAGGACGTCCAGTACAAAAGCCTGCAACATGGTCCGATTACAAAAGAATTCAGAAGATGATTGAAGATTTGATGGCAAGAATATCGATTAATCAATCATGTTTCTGAACTATATTGTGGCTGGTACTCATGTGCAAACACAGGATCGTTGAAAATCTCAATGCTTCGAAACTTTGAGTTAGATTTTTGTAGGCCGGCACCTAGATTTTCAATTTCATGTCTATTACTCCCCCCTCCCCCCAACCTTTTAAATAGTCATTTTATTTCATGCCTAATTACGCTTTATTCATTTCATCCCTTCTTCTCTAGCTTGAACCTGCTTAAATTTTCATGAAGTAATCTGGGGTTACTCGAGCTAAGCTTGGTTATTATCCTATAGAATTTATAGCTTCGAGTTCAATGTATCCACCTCCAATGTATCTATCCAACTAGTACGAGAAGTAATCAAATGAAATGTTCACTTTTTGTTCAGACTGTGTACCGTATACATTATAAAAAATTAGTTTTCTAAATCTGCATTGTCGTGTACATTTTAACACATAAACCGAAAACGAAACTAAAATGTGTTGCAACAATTTGAGATGATTTCCGCTTACATCCTAGTCGTTGTTAGGGAAATGGTACTTCGTAATTCTTCATCCCACAAAATTCGTTGACCATTCGTTCGAAAGCTCTCGATTTATCCAACCATATTATGTTAACTACTGGGAAGTGCGTGGACAAGGAGCTGTGTTATGAGCATTGTTATTTTAATAATTTTTTACGCACAGGTGATCCTTCTCAATTGATATTGTGATCGCAACAGCTTGTTAATTTCTGATAATTTCATTGAGCTGGTGGTGAGCCGTTGCCCTGGTACTAAATAAATAAAACAACTTGACATAGTAGCGATAAGATACACTGTAAAATCTGAGTCATTCTTATATGCGGGTTTCACGGGTTCACGTGAAACGCGTGAGCTAAAACACATTCTGTGTTTCAATGATTTCATTCGATGTATAAATAGAGGTAACCCGGGGTCCAGTGGAGCGCCAAGTTTTGTTTCCCTCAAATAGAGAGGTCCGGATAAAATCTGGCAAAATCTCCCAGCGTGTTATTACATAGCCAGGGGTCTATCGGTTGGAATCGCAAGACCAATTGGAGGTATGGTAGAAATTCAAATGCTGCATTGCATAATCATTTCAAGGAAATATTCGTGAATTGCATTGCCAATTCAACTGATCACGGTCCGTAATGACGATATTAGACGGTACCTACCGTATCACTTTGAAGGCGATGTGTATTGTCGAATGGTAGGATTCCACAAGTTTGCGCCCCTGTGGGCCGTTTAATGTTAACTAATTCCGGCAGAAGATGGAACACTCGTGATTTCGCCTGGGTTACATTGTCCAATGGGATGAGACCGTGGGCGGATAGGATCTCTCATCGGTGCCTGATTCGCGCTAACCCGCTCTAATAGCCCTGTACAAACCGGTGATCAATGCGGATAATGCTCCCAGATGTGAGCTCGGCCGGGTCTCCAGGAGGTGTTGCCATTGCATTGTGTCCTGGGGCGATTGTGCCATCTGCTCCGATGCTGATTGCAACTGTTAAAATCACCAAGCCATCCCGCCGAAGACTGTCAGGTTATCGGAACCAAAGGATCATTCCGCCCTGACTTCATATCAATGAAGCAGTTCATACCTGATTAATAAGGATCTTCATAGTCATTATCTATCTGAGATATGTCTGAGATATGAGAAGAGATTCTTTTTGAAATACTTCGACTCATAGGAGCGAAATAAATCCGTTTTAATATATATATATATATATATATATATATATATATATATATATATATATATATATATATATATATATATATATTATTTTGAGGTATTACAGAAGGTTGGAAAAGATAGGAAACACATAAATAAAACTTACAAAATGTTTCTCTCAATTTTGTAAGTTTTATTTATGTGTTTCCTATCTTTTCCAACCTTCTGTAATACCTCAAAATAATATTACACGCGAGTGTTTTCATCCTTCATCAGAAATATATATATATATATATATATATATATATATGCAATATATATATATTGCAAGTTATATATATATATATATATATATATATATATATATATATATATAACTTGCGCTTTAGGAATATGTCTGTCTGGGTCTATCGTGGCCAGTATTCAAATACTCAATTACCAAATTTACATTTAAAAAAAATATATATATATATATATAAAGCTTTTTGATGAATCGAAAGAATCGATTAAAACCATCCGCAGTGCTTGGTCACTGAAATGGGTTCTTACAACCTTGTTGAGGTTTCTGTTTTAGTTTTTTGCTGGATAAGCAGTAATTTCTGTTCATTTCACTTCAATACCAACTTAACACACCGCTTAATTTATAGGTAAGTGAATAATTCAGTACCTATAAAATTATTGTGATCAAAATCTCGTAGACGATTTAGAACTTCATTATTATCATTATTATTATTTATTATTATTATTATTATTTCATTTGTTTTTAACCGTAAGCCTTGTGAGGGTCGTAACCAAGGTCATGAACCATCTCATTTGGTCTCAATGAGATCAATATTTTAGGGAAAATATCACTACAAGGTGGAATACACGGGGTTGATTGAAAGTTCGGAATCAAAGTTGGCTTCTAGGTGATTTTTGAGCCGAAAATCAAACACAGAAGGTGATGAATTCGCACGATAGCACCTACAGTGAGCGATTGGGAAATCCTGTCAGGCAACGTTATGAAATCAGGGTACAAATTTATATCACGAAGGAACGTTACGGGAGATTTCGAATGCTACATTTATCAGCAATATTTAGGTAAATCGTTCACAACTCGTCGGGATGCTTCTGGTTATTATATTCAATAGTATTCAATAATTATATTCAATAATGAACCTATTATATTCAATAATGAACCTTTGAAATCGGCAAAAATAATAGTAATAATAAATATATAAATAAAATAAAATAAATTTAAAAAAATCCCTTACCTCTTCAAAATTTGTTAGATTACGTTTCAAGATGATAGAATCCAAAATCAAAAACCTAGAATCCGTACGCCGTCCGGAGCTTTTTTTGGAAACTACTCGACCAAATTTTATGGAAATTGGGTAATAAATCACATTTAGGGTCTAGTTTGTGCTAGATGCTCGGCATCAATCCGATCAACCTTGAAGGGTAGCATTTAAAGGCTGATATATTAAAAAACTGAGATCTCGAAAATGTCCAAGATAATAGTTGTTTTTACGGTTTCAATTGATAGATATTACCCCAAAGAATCGAATGAAACCCCTCAAAACACTGTGCATTGATCTGCTTGCTCTTCTCAAGCTTTTTTAAAACTCTTTTGCCGGTAGCTCACGGGTTTAGTATTATATCTATTGTCGCGTATTCCCCAGACTCGCACACCTGACATGGGCTAAGCAAGTATCACTCATAATTGCCTCCACTCTCACACAAAATGTATTTTTTCCAAGCTGGCCACAAAAAAAAAAAAAAAAAAAAAAAAAAAAAAAAAAAAAAAATCGATCTGAGAAAGCAAAGCAAGGGGTAAAAAGGAAAAGGAGGTTCGCATATGCTTTGGTACCCGCATCGTTCTGGCATTCTCTCTCGAGTGTATAATGCCTCCATATAAATAAGGGATGAGACGATAGGAAGTGTGGAGGCCAAGTGGAGCAAGAGAGAGCGGCTCTACGTGACTCCAGCTCCGAGCACAGCCACTCATTCCCTTTGACAGCTACATTAATCTCTTGAGCCCTCCCACACCACAACACTGCTCATGCACCATCCTGCGCGGACAACTCCCTTACAACCTTGCCTAACCAAAACTACCGAGTAGTGTGATTGTTTGTATTGTGCATGCCCACTAGACATCTAGAATCATGGATTTGAACTCGTCCGACATACTATAAGCGATATTTAACAAAATTAATCGTTTCTCACTGCAATCAGACACGTGTAGAAATCTCTAAGGTAATTTAGACATACACGTAACCGATATACCTAATATTCGTGAGGGTAATGTAGCCCTTCTTGTTGATAGATATAGTCTAATCCTCATTTTCAACTCAATCTTCTTCTTCCCTAGTTACGAATATTGGTAAATATTAATTCAACTGGGACATGTTTTCCATCCCTGCCACTCTTGTTCACTCCGTCTTCAACTGAAACTGGCATTTCAATTTTCTGCAGATGTGAAAAACAGCCTACTGAGTTTTTATTCTCTCTACATCGAAATCGAAAAACAGGTCCTTGTAGTACATCCGAAAGTTGTGATTGTCCACTTCCTGCAGCCCCATATCTAATAGTAGGTACTTTCATTTCATAAAAGACCAAATATAATGAACCTGAAAAAAAGAAGCTATAATTCACGTAGGCTGTTTTAACCCTCCAGTCGTTCGGTCCCTCTCCGTTGCTTCATTCTTTCTGAAGTTTATACTGCGTTCTCAAGATCGTACCTATTAAACACTCAAAATCGGCCAGAAATTCCATCCTTTAGGTTATTGTCTTGAGTCTAAGTCTCATGTTGACGCAAATTCGAGTATACAGTTCGTTAGAAGCAGCTGGTGGCAAGCCTATGCGATCAAACCAACGCTATGTAACGGAAGGGTTCAGCGTAGATTCGTCCAGCATAGGGAGAGACAGGACGGTCCTCCCACGATAGACTTATGTTATATAGAGTAGGTTTGATCACAGAATATGTTCGACCGCATCTCACGTCCCATCGTACGCACGAATTTTCTATAAACGTGGAACTTAGCCTTAGGGTAACAATAATCAGTAAGTACACGATCAGTAAGTAGTATAACCCAAACAAGAACGAAATTGGATCGGTGATATTACCGTAAAAAATCGATCCCCAAATTGTTGTTTGCGATACCGTGCACGCTACAATCAATCCGAAGGAAAAAAAAAAAATTTAAAGGAAACCATCAATCTGTGAAATCCGCACAATCCCGACAAATTTAATCAAAAGTGGGCAATCAGACTTGGAGTTTCACCAGAGTCAACTAATTTTAGTTTTCCTCATGCACAATGGTTATTACCTATACCAATTAAACACAAAGGCCACTATTCTGGAACCTAAATCTGATGGCTCTCCAAGTTTGAAGAAAATTGGTCTAATATACGCGAAATCATTAGAAATTCATCTATTCATCAAATATTACTGTCAAGCCCCGTTACACGAAAGTAAAAAACCATGTCAGCGAACGTAATGGGTAGGTAATATCTTTACAAAATAGAGGAAAATTAAACACAACAATCTTGAAACTTATGTACATAATACATTATGAAAATTAAAAGATAATGTCACATAAACTAATTAAATAATTGAGGAGACGAGGGAAAAAAAAAGGCCTGGGATTAGAATCAATGAAAAAATAGAAACCGAGATTTAAATATTTAGAAAAAGGTAAGCTTAACGTAGGATACAATGATGTGGACGATTTCCAAGGTATTTTGATGGATAAAATGGCAGCTGAAGGGTATCGATAAGTTCATAGATCAACTGGGTGTGAGAAAACTCAACTTGAATAGCAAAAGCAGACGATCGTTCAACAGTTTATGCAGAAAACTAAGATCTGATATGCCTACATCGGCGTTTCTAGAGGGGAAGCAAGTGGAACACATCCAACATATGAGGGTGATCCACATCTCCTAGAATAAATCGCAGTTACAGAATAATCACGTTTGAGCATGCACTTGAAAGAAACTAATAGGGGTGCGAGTTAAGTCGCACAATCTCTGAACATTTCTTCAAAATCGTTCTGGAACATTGTATAATTTTGGGTGTGACAAGGTATCGGCACAGACCTACACCAGGTAGCTAGACAGATGTGCAGAAATGAATCAAGGTTAATTTGCAAACACTGGAACGCAAAAAAGCAAGTGGACATTTACATTTTTGAGTTCTACGTTTTTTCGACTACTTGCATTGACAAAGTTATTTGTATAATGATTTTAGATAAAGCTGGTTTTGCAGTATTTTTTACCCTAGTAGGTGGAAGGAAGACGATGCCTCTTCTGGCTACCTATGCGAAACCTTCATTAGGGAGGAAGCAAAAGGTCGCGTTGCAAACTAAAACACATGTCATCCAGATGCGTTTCTTGTTCGAAAAAAATTCCAGAATGCATAAAACTTGGGCCCCCAGTCCCCGAGAGGGTCCCACAGAAGGTTTCGTCTCTCCTCTATTGCCTTTCTGATTTTACCCAACTGCTATAATTCAAAAACACGAAAGATGCTTTATCCAATGCGTAGCTTTTAATTTTAGTTTGCATCACTTCATTTTCTGCTTATTTATTGCCCCACTTCTATTTTATATTACATGAATCCGCTAAAATAAACATACAACTGCTACTTTGAGGTCGCATTTTTTCCAAGATACCGTGACAAGATTTCATCCAATTCCCGCTTTCGGGAATTTGTGTTATAGCTAAATCTTGTTCTTTTCGAAAATTATTTATTATAATTAAATAATATAATAATAAATAATTATATATATATATATATATGTGTGTGTGTGTGTGTGTGTGTGTGTGTGTGTGTGTGTGTGTGTGTGTGTGTGTGTGTGTGTGTGTGTGTGTGTGTGTGTGTGTGTGTGTGTGTGTGTGTGCGTGTGTGTGTGTGTGTGTGTGTGTATGACTAATGGAAGGACTTATGGCAAATAGAAGCACATATATACAGATAGAACGTAGATACAAACACCAAAATATTTGCCTTTTGTATGAACTAAGACAATAGAGACTCTGTGTACCACGCAACTCACTACTACATTTCTCCCCGTGCTCCGAGACAGGATCGCGGTCTCTAATTATCACGCCCTCTTCGTATTCAAACGGCGCCCTCACTTGAGCTTTCCATTAAATATTGCTGCGATTTGTTTACACCCCGTTGATTCTCGGTATTATTGTGCCCAGTCACGTAGTGAGCTCAGTTCACATCTAGTCTGATCCTTTTTTGCTTATGACGCCCTCTCTCATTGTCACGCTTCGGTTATCTATTATTCCGCCAACCTACTTCCACGTTGACGTCAAATAATTTCATTCAATTAATCTAAATAGTAGATATCCTGATCGGTTATCCTTTAGTCCACTCAACCTAATTTTCCACTAAGTGAATTTCAATTGAGATGAGTATAACTCCAGTTAATAAAGCAGGTAATTTCAAATGTGGTTGGCAAAATTTCAGGTCTCATTTATTATAACGGTACCTACTGTAGGACAAGGATGAATAGTTTGAACATAAAATTCCATCATCGGCACGTATTCACTGATCCTACTGATCACAGATCCTGTTGGTCCATTGGTTTCAATTTCTACTCCGATTTTAAATAACCTAAAGGAATTAGTTATGCATTTGAGCAAGATAGCATTACGGAAAATATAATCTACATTAATTAAAAGAAATGACATGACATATATGTCTTGACATTGTGAGTGAATGTTCACGTAGGAGTTGAGAATGAAATACTTTTCAAAGGCCTGTATGCAAACCGCGAACAAAATATTTCATTGGTACCACATGAAAGCATTCACACTATTACTCTAATGAGCAAGCTTTCGATTCATAAACTGAGTTAGTGCCGAAATTGAAGCCGTATGGATTAGACATTGCAATGAACCGTTTCACGTGCGATTAGCCAAGTTCAGCAAGTCGAGCATTGTGAGTACATGGATGAGTTACCACAAAGGTAATGGTCATCCGTCCAAGTAATTTTCACGCTTAAGTACGGCGAACCCCTCTCCACCGAGGTAGACGATGCAATGAGTAGCTTCAAGCGAAATCATCAGATCGAATTCTGATACTCCATTTAGAGGACAGTTGACATCAGGGACAACCGAGATAGTTGGATGAAAAGCCACAACCTGAAATGATTGTTTTCTTCACTACTACTTTGTAGTTATAAATACTATAGTCGTCGTGAGTTTTTGATTTGCTCATAACTAAGGAGTTTCATGATTTCGCTTAATATCCCTTCATTATGAGTCCCTCGTTCGTCCCTTAATGAAATAAGGACAATCCCCCCTACTATTCTGTCCACAAATGTAAACTTAAACGTGCCTAAAAATTATTCATGAGTTGTGTCGAGGATAGAACTGGAAGGGTTCAATATCAATTTTGAAATTGTTCCGAATACGAGTGAACTTCAAACTTTTTGCTACTCTCTATCTCTGTGACCCTAACCGAAAAGTAATGGTAGGAAAGGTCTGCTGTCTGGAACTGAGCTCCATAGGAGTGTTCCTCGAGGAGATATCTTTCCAGGACTGAGAGCTCTATATGAGGAATATCAGAAAATACCACTGTCTGGAACTGAGCTCCTTAGGCGTGGTATCGGAAGAAATATTACGGCCAGAAATTTAGAGCTCCATAGGCGTAATATAGAGGATATATAAAGGACCGTAACTTGGAGCGGGATATTGAAGGGAATATTATCGTTTGAAACTGAGCTCCGTAAAGGTAATATAGCAGGAAATAATAGAGGTTCATAATTTGCAGAGATGAAGTTTGCAAAATGATCAGACTGAAGTTTGAACTAGGAATCATATGCAGCCTAATTTTCCATTGCCATTTATAGGCCCTGGAGCGTAGTGGTGTTTTGGCTACCTGGTGGTACTGGGAAGTGACGTTGTAACGGTTGTCTGAGTTGTAACGTATTTCTCCACAGTCGCCAGCAAGCGAATTGGGATAGACAACATCTTATTGGAGATTTGATATGATTTGTACAGTTTGTTGGTTGGCGCACAACATGTTGCCTTCTAGTATATTTTCTGCCTCTTTCTATCGGACTTTGACTGTATTTGATTCAATGATTAAATTATTGAACTAAGTAATCATATAACTATTATTGTTCTAAGCTGAACACATATGCACCCTCAAAATTTTTGCAGAAGAAAGTCACTTGGTGCCTTTCAACACTGTTATGACATCGGAGTTCGAATCATTTGCTGATTCAATATTTGTCACAAGGAACTCGGTAAAAAAATACCTAGTTCACAACACCACGTGATTCACATAACAAAAACGCTCGATAGAAGGAAATGGAATGAATGAGACAATCAAGGGCCCTAATTATTCACGGCTATAACAGTGTCATCAGCCCAGCCCATGTCATTTGCCAAATACATCTCTCTCTCTCTCTCTCTCTCTCTCTCTCTCTCTCTCTCTCTCTCTCTCTCTCTCTCTCTCTCTCTCTCTCTTTATCTATCTCTCGCTCTGTCTCTCTCTCTCTCTCCCTCTCCCTCTCTCTCACCCTCTCTCTCTCTTGCATTCTCTCCCTCACACAAATACACACGCACTTACATTCCGTCCTACCAACCCTAACAAATGGAATTAGGAATGTTTTAGCTATTTTTCAGAACTCGACCAAGCAGCAGCTTGACAGAAAATCTCCGTCAAAACTACCCCTAATCAGTCTCTAATACAGATTTATATCCTAACTTGTGCCCTGAAAAGTGACCCAATATGCGATCAAGATGACTCATTTTTCTCTGATCCGAGTCGAATGCGTACTCACCCTGGGAGATGGTTGCACTTTCAACTACCTATTTGTGGCGAATGGTGAAAAGATCAACTAATTGGTTGAATAACACAATTCACATATCGCCCTTAATCGATTAACGTTCTTAAGTTTTGATCCTTTCGACGGAGTAAGTGAAAACATAGTTCCTAAGTCTGTGTGAATAAGCACGTATTCCCTACGGATTGGCTAATTCATACAGTAATAGTGATCGGTTTCTCTTCCAATGAAGGTTCAATTGTCTCAAGTAGAATCTAACTTACCTGGATCTCTCATATCCTTCCAGCTGCATGACATATTTATGACCCTCATTGGAGATACAATGAACCCTCAGATTCGTATCCCTGCTTTTCCAAGGTGCTGAACTAGTCACAGCACTTGTGAGAGAGAACTCCGTACCATCTTGAGGTCTTCCTCACAAGATCGTATATCGATGTTACTAATGCAGCACCCTGTAACTATCTTCTTTACCATTCGAGTTACTGTATCCTCCATCCTATTTCAATACAATGAGATTCATTTCTATGTAACAACATACAGAGTTTATCATCAACTCAATGCAACGTGTCGATTTGCCTCCCGATAATGAAACCCATTGTAGAGTAATGGATGATCATTATGGAAATATCCTGCTCCACTAGGGAATACTGTCGTATCGAAACAATTAGAGACTTGAAAACAGTTTAGATTTGTAGAGAAATATTTAACAAAAATCTCCCCCAGAATTTATACAGCAATAAAAGAAGTTTTTTTTTTAGTCATCAATGGAAATGTATAAATCTAGTTCTCAAATAGATTGTCTCATAAACCATATTGTAGACTGACCCAACATATTTTACGAAAAATAAATCAACATGCCTATTCCCTTCTGTTTTAATTATTTTATGTAAAAAAATACTGAACTCGGCGTGAAGATCAGTTCAGACAATCAAAAATTACAATCAGATCTAGTACGTGCAATTGGTCAAAATATATGTTTCAGCGCTCTTTTCGGAAAATAACGAGTGAATTGAGAACTAAACCGTTGACCTCAACACTCTATCTTTCCCGTGGAAGCAAACTTTGATATTTTATGTACGCAGAGGTCGAAATTCTCAGTACCATTCGGGAATATCACAGTGTTATCCAAGTGTAAGGCAAGAGCCGCGATAATCAAGTTTGCCGTCGCCCGTTTGGCGCCATTACACAAATGACATTAGACCGTCGTGGAGCGAACTCTGTTTACTTTCCGAAAAGTCCTATCCCTAAAAGGCCGTGACGTTTGGGCGAAGCAATGACTTTACCTCCCTCTTCTCAGACTAAGTTTATTGTGAAAGGTGAAATTTAATTTTCAAGACCGTAAGCCGGCTCGTGAGGACAACGTATTTATTAAGTACTTGAGATATACCTCCAGTGGCTACAACCAGTTAGGGACTACTCGTAAAAGATTGATGTCTTCGTGGAACGGTTCATTCTCCGTTTTATTAGAGTTCTTTCCCGCTCTATACAAGTCCTAACGGAATAAAAGTTGTGGGCCTCTCTGCTCTCTTATTCCTAAAAGAAAAACTACTTCAACGATAGTGTCGGTAAACGATAGACTCCAAGTGGTATTTTTTGTATCTTAGTGATAATTATGTCCCCAATCGCTTTTAAAGAAGGACATGAATAATATAAAATAGCTTTTAGTGAAACTTGTCTTTATATGTTGACGTGCTCAAATTTCAATATGCTATTTTAAATTGGCAACAGTGTTTGAAACACTTCTTCATGTATCTCGGCATTATTATTTTCAATCAACCCAAGGAGTAATATTCAAGTATTAAATTTCTGTTAATTAGACAAGGTCACATTCAGTTTCCTTGTTACATTTATCAATAGCCGTGTGATTCTTAACTAAATACAGAGACCAGTGATCTTCTCAGAAAGGCTAACTGATACAGAATTAATGCCTAAGAAGCCTTGGAGTAAAAATTTGCAATTTTTTCCATTCTAGTAGGTACATATAGATATTAACATTATCATTGTTATCACACATTTGCAGCATTTTCCTCCCTTGGGTATTTTAAGGGTTTGATCTTTTAAACGACTGACTTATTTTTTCCAAAATTTTAATTAGCTGCCACAATTCTTGGTTTCTGTTGTTCCTCAGTAAGGTGAATCGAGCCCATTTCAAACTCTCGAACCGAAATTATGGATAGCACAAACTTTTATTCAACCGGAATCGGATGCATTGGAAAACTATCGAAATGGCGAAAGTTTTCATATTGGGATCGACAGTTTCTGGACACGATTCAGCCGTAGATCCGTTGGATATGACGTTGGGAGGGATAATGTCTTGAAACTTACGGTGCACATCTGGAAAGAAGGCGGATTGAAACTCGCAATAGCCAAAGCCATATATATAGGTAAATTGTTTCCTTTCCCAGTTTATCTCGTAGCTATTAGAGGAGGAGATTGAAAATTGTTTATGGTCCTGGATCCCTACTGGAGGAAAGCTTCGAGGTTATAAAAGACAGTTACCACGGAGCGTAGAATCAACCGCTCAATTCCAGACAAGGTGTGTCGTACATTATATCCAGGAACTGCCGTTGACTAGTATTCACGCAAATTTCGCTTCTATTTTCCCTTATTGTATATTTTCCAAAGCCATAAAACATATACAATGAACAGGGTTATGGCATCTAATTTTACGGCATTTTGATATTCAGCTCTTTGACACAGAACATTACTTGTGAAGTTCAGAGAGTGAGGTGAAGAAATTTACTTTTTTCGGTACGTAACAATTTGTATGATCAGTTCTGATCAATATATTATTGTTTTTTAATCGTGCCTTGTAAGTTTTACTGTGAATGAAAAAAAGCTACAGTCATGCAGCATGACCGTATGAGAGAATTTCCGTGAATCATCGTATTACATTATAATTGCATTGGTTTTGAGTAAGTACTCTGAGTGGAGATGAATTGTTAACACCAACATCATGGCAAAAAACTCGTATCAAATATCATTTTGAGATTTACATAAAATGACAATATAAGTACATTTGTAGAATAGTATTGTCCATAAATTTTTTCGATGTCATCGTTGATTGACTTCTACTGACTAAAGTCGTGCTAAAAATATAAGTGAAAAACATCTAGGTTTTACTGTAATATAACACCTGGTTTCTACAATATAGGAATAACATTCGACATTGCAAATATTTCTAACGAATGGAGAATGATTTTTGTCCGGTGAATACTACAGAAGTTTCACTTCCCCAGCAATTGCTTGGTTGTACGTGAAAATCATAAGGAAATTTCGTGACACTCCCGCGTAACGTTTTCGGGCTGTTAGCTCAAGGCTAAAGCATGTTCCATGCTAAAAGAAAAATGACGGAGGATAATCAAAAGTACTGACGAACAAAATACGGGAGCGATAATGGAGGGTTATTTGTACAAAGAAAAAACGCTAACATTATAACACAATGGTTTGTTATTCATGTGTTAGATAGCCCTTCTACGCAGATCATTGGTCTATAGTTATTAAACCCCGCATGTAATTTAGGATCAAAACATGGCGCATTGTGCCTTCGAGAAGGGTTCACACTTTTATAATTCCATGAACCCGCAATTTTACGCTTCGATTAAAAAAAAAAAAAAAAAAAAAAAAAACGGGAAAATCATGCTTGAAGTAATTCACGTTACCGCATGCGCAGAATGGAATAGTGATTTGAGAAAAAGAATTGGCAGGTAACAGCGTAACCCACAAATTCCCAGGAAATACAACCAAAATCTCATGAAAACTAGACCTTGTTCCTGGGATTGCCCTTTCGCCTATGCGAAGGAACTAATAATGATGCAATCATGTTGAAAATAACAAGGAATAATTAAATCAATGTTTCCAAACTCTACACAAAAATTGAACGGGATTGGACGACTAGGGCGTAAACAAATGATGCTTGAAGTTGCACATACGCAAAATGAAGTAATGATTTGAGAAGTATGGAATTGTTAATGTAACATTTAGTGCCTAACCCGTACATTCCCTGAAAATTTCACCGAAATCGGATGAAAACTACTAAAATATAGGCTCGCTAAAAAAATAAAATACAAATAAATAAAATACATATTTACGCATGCCCTGTAGGTACTAATATTAGGATTACGTTGAAATATTCAGAGAATGCTCAAATTTACGTCTTTCACCTATTCTCCAAATTTGAAAACGTTTGAAAAAATTATTACACAATGGTTTATTATTTCTGTGTTAGATATCCCTTCTACACAGATCATTGGCCTATAATTTATTATTAAACCTCGTGCATATGATCAGAACATGGCGCAAACTGCGTCTGAGAAGAGTTCACACTTTTACAGTTTCGAAAAAAACGGGAAAATGATTCGTGAAGTAATTTAAGTTAGCGTATGCGCAGAATGGAATACCTAATAATTTGAGAAAAATGAAATTGATAAGTTACAATCTACACCCTAACCTACAAATTCCCAGAAAATGTAATAAAAATCTGATGAAAACTAGACCTTGCTCCTCGGAGTGTACATTCGCACATGCGCAGGAGCTAATAATGATGAAATCATGTTGTTTCAAATACTTTGGTCCAATATTTTCGGAGAAAAGCCGCGGACGGATTTTTTTAAATTCAATTTTTGGATTCTAAGCATCTTGAAACGTAAACCAAAAAATTTTCAGGGGGTGTTAAAAGTGTTGTTTTTCTTGGTCGATAACAAAGTTTCATAATTGAAAATAATAAAGTAATACGTTATGACAATTTGGACAATATTTAATTTCATGAAAGCTTGCTACGGGCGGACCCTTAGAAGCATTATTCTTTCGGCTTGAAATATACAACAACATGACAGCAGATAAAAAATGCTGTCTAATTTTCCGGAGTTGCACAAAGGGCATGGTTCAATATGATTTTTTCTCCTTAGTTGCTATCCTTGATAAATCACGTTCATCAATATAATATTAACATTATAGTGAAATGTGTTTTATTCCTCATCAATAGGAATCCTATTCCTGAGAGAACAGGGGAAAATTGCGTAGTAGCGCACGAAATGGCGCATTATTGTTCACTTTTCATGGGCCGCCGCCTTCTAGTCGACTATACCGGATCCTCCCTCCGATCGCTTCCCTCGTTTTATTCATTCCGTAGAGCCCGTCTTTTTTTTCGATGCCGGGACCGCAGGTGTTCTTCTGGAGAAGCGATCGACTGTGTTATTTGTGAAAAAGAGAAAAAACAGTAAAAATCCACCGCCGACCAGCCGGCAAAAGCGACTCTTCAAGAGGGGAAAGTGAGCGGAAATGGGAAGAATCGGAGGGCTGAGGGAAGTTTTTACTTGTTGATAACCTGAGTGGATCTTTTATGTAGTTTCCTACCATTGGAAACACGATCAGAACACGACGTGGGAGTTTGAGCTGGATTGGGTTCTCACTTTCAACCGAGACGATTTTATTGTTGACAAAACTTTTGACGAGTCAAAGCGAAGTTCCGAGAACGTAATTCATTTTCGTAAAGTTTAGCGTTCAGTAAGTTACAATTTATACAGTATTATATTAATCTATCATTCTAAACTGAATACATGTTATAAACCAAACCACTTGGATTTTAGAGTGAATCGATCAGGTGAAGTGATCGAAAATCAGGCTTCCCAGAACTTTTATAAAACGCTTTCCTAATGAATGTTGATCAGTAATCTACCGTTGTTTCTTCCGCGAAAGTCTATCCTGGTATTGAGAATTAGAAACCATAAAAATGATCATTTCTGCAATATTGAGAAAAGTGCATGTAATAGACGTAGGGTCCTGATGGTAAACTGTACGTGGTGGTGCGAACAGGTTCGAATCGCTCGAAAACAGTACGGCGTAGTTACTCATTATCTATATGATGGTGTGCCATTTCCTTATATAGATGGATAAGTTATGAGGGAGAGAATTTTTGATGGGATTCTCTTTGGTAGTGTATATTCGCTAAGTAATTTCTCTTTGTAGCCTCACTAGGGCTTTGGGAAAGTCCTTATGTAGTTAGCTATAGTCGAGTTTATAGTTATAGGGAGGTCCTCCTTCATCATTCTGTAACAGTGACAACCAGTTGTTTTAGGTTGTATGTTAAAGTCAATTTTCTTTTACATTGAGAAATAATGAAATTCCTGTGAGTGGAGCTCATTTTTTCCTTGGGAAACTACTTTCTATTATTATTTTTTTAAATTAATTTCCATACTTCTAATTCTAGAAAAAGTAGTTTCCCAAAGGAAACAAATTACCTTCACTCACAAAAATGTCATTATTTCCTAATTTGAAAGAAAATTGACATTAATATTCAACCTAAAACAACTGGTTGTCACTGTTACATAATGATGAAGGATGATGAATGATTCTTATGATAAACTCGATTATAGCTACTAACTAAGGTAAGCATCTACCCACAGCTCCAATGAGGCCACAACGCGAAAGTGCTTCGCAAATATACTCTATACCAAAGAGAAGCCTAACGAAAATTCCCTCCCTCACAACCTATCCTCCTATATAATTAGTCATTATCTTGGACTCCGCTTTACTTCTTATATTTCATGTTCTAATAAAATAACACTTGCGGTAAAATGGACGACAATCGGAATGATGACAGACAATTTGAACCACTGGGGTAGGTAGCTGATTTATGCCAATCGGTAGTAGGAGTAGTTGAAAATTGAAAAATATTAATGGTGCCGTGTTGCATGACTAAATAAAACTAATTTTGAGCTGCTGCTTTCCAACCGTTCCTCTCAACAAAGAAAACCCTGAACCCAACAACCTTTTGAGTTTGAACGAAATCGGACCAACCGATGACAAGAAATTGACGTTATAAGAAATTATCGTTTGCGCATGCGCTCAGATTGATATCAATCACAGGTTACTGAAATTTATAGGGCGTTTAGGAGCTAAGCTGCACAATCCCTGCGAATTTCATTTAAAAAAAAGGTACATTAGTCTCCGAGTTCATCCTGGATGGATCCATTTTAGTTTTGCGCGTGCGGTACAGTTGATACTTCACGTTCTGCAATATAATTGTACAAATTGTGAGTTTAAGCACAGACATCTATTCAGCTTCAAAATGTGGAATACCAGGGCCCATGTTACCGACCAAGGTGTAAGCTGTACAAAATTGTGGTTGAAGGACCATATTTAATTTCCCCAAACACCCACAAACTATTGATCTGTAAGAAATGCCTAGTGAATCAATCAAGAAGCTTCAACATACAAAAAGCCATGTAACTGATCTTGAGGATGAACAATCATACATCGATTATTGAACGAATGAATCAGTTCGAACCGAGATTTATAAACCACCACACAATATCAAGAAGACCCTCGATCATTTTTAAAGATTGCTTGGGTGTTAAAGTTTTAATGGGGTGTAATGAATTGTAACGAAAACCTTTTGAAGATTAAGGTTTTATTCAACACAAAACTTGATGCAAGAATGAATTAACGATTACACATGGCATCATAAAACTAATGCCATGTCAACGGGAATTAAATGTAATAACAACCAGAGAATCAACACATTCTTCCGAGGGGTGATTCAGAAGAAATCCCTAGGTCTACGTCAAATCCTTGAGGAACGTCTTGGCTCTTGTCGAATCTCTGGGCTGGCTGGAGATGGTTAACTGTTCATGGGTATATGGGAATTCTCTGTGATGGAAAATGGTTCTGAATGATCTCCCTCTGTGGGCTCTAACCCATCTGGTTGTTCTTCCAAGGGCAAATCCATGACGTTTTTAATTTTATTTTTATGTTTCATTTCGAACATGAATGCCTCAGATCTCTGATCGGTGATCACTCTGAAATGTCGACCGAAATGGAAATGTCTCCACTTCCTGAGTGCACCGACTATCGCATAGGCCTCTTTTTCTAATGCAGCATGTTTTCGTTCCGAATCAGTTAATTTTTTCGAGAAGAAGGCAACTGGACGACCTGACTGCGAAAGAACAGCAGATATTGAGAAATCGGAAGCATCTGTCTCGACATCAAATGGAATTTTACTGTCAATAGTGCATACAATTGACTTTGATATTTCTTTTTTGAGGTCTTCAAATTCGGTTATGACTGATGAGGTTAGTGGAAATGTCTTAGTTTCAAGAGGATTGTGAATTTTGTCAGAGCATTTCGGAATGAATTTTGAGTAGTGGGCGAACATACCAATGGTACGCTGTAGTTCCTTTGCGTTACTGGGAGCAGGAAGTTCTAAAAGAGGCCTTAAGCGATCCGGATCTGGAGATATTGTGTTATTGGAAATTTTGTAGCCAAGAAGTGTGATGGTAGTAAGTCCGTAGTGACTTTTATTTTCATTGATCGTAAATCCATATTTTCTAACAGCTTGTAAAAATTGAGCGAGATTAAGGTCATGTTCTTCCTATGTTGCCCCACAGACGGTTACATCATCTAAACAAGCATAGGTTTCGTTCAACCTTTCCTTTGTAATTAATGTGTCTATAACTCTTTGAAATGTAGGAACCCCATCTGTGAGACCAAAAGCTAGACGACAGAACTGATAGAGTTTACCATCCGCCTCAAATTCTGTGAAAGGACGATCTTGCAATCGCAACGGCACCTGGTGATAGGCACTTTTGAAATCAATAGTGCTGAAATGAGAATTTTGAGAAACCTTCACTACAATTGACTCTAAATCTGGAATGGGATATGCATCCAATACAGTGTATCTATTAATAGTTTGGGAATAATCTATCACCATTCTTTTTTTATGATTCTCCGATTTGACGACAAATGCCTGGGCCCGCCATGGAGATCTACATTCTTCGATTATTCCATTAGCCACAAGTTTACCTACCTCCTCACGAATGAATTTCATGTCCTCTTCTGAATGTTTTCTAGATTTTATGACAATCGGTTTGACATTGCCTAGTAAGTGTTGGAAAAGAGGTGGGGGCTCTATATTTGCGTGGGCTACTGAACAAATTTTTAGAGGAGACTTCGTACCCCCTAAATTCACATTAACATACATCTTAACCTTCCCGTACGAGTGGTCAAGAACTTTCAATTCGGGCAAACAATAAGAAGAAATTTTAGAATTCAGTTTAGTTGAGGCCATAGAAACTATACCTCTTGTAGGAACTAGTAGAATCTTGTGAGTTTCAACAAACTTTTGTGAAATAAACGTCTCTGAACTTCCAGTATCGATTAATGCAACAGTCGAGATATTGTTTACCTGAACAGGTACCAGAGTTTTACCAAGAGAAGTCGGAGCTGCTGCTATAATGGATGCCAAGCTTGTTGCGTGAGCTGCTGTTAACTTGTTGGAGGAACGACAGACCTTTGCGAAATGTCCTTTTTTTGAACAGGCCTTACAGATCGCTTCTCTGGCTGGGCATTGGCTGCGATTTCGATGACGAGAATTACCACAGAAAAAGCATTTCGCATCTGTAAAACTAGCTGCTAAAGTATTATCAGTTTGATTATCATTTTGTTCGTTTATGGCAGCATTCAAAGTTAGGGAGGGTGTATTCGATGAAAAAACTGCACATTGTTTTTGAGCAGATTCAAGAGCTCGAGCATTGTCAACAGCCTGACGGAGTGTGAGATCATGATTCTCTAATAGTCGTAGCCTAATGGATGATGAGCTAAGGCCACTAATAAAAGAATCTCGGATGTAGCTCTCCTTATACTCATCAGCAGTTACAGCCGTGAAATCACAATCCCTACCTAGAAGATTCAGGGCCTGTATCTATTGGTCAATAGTTTCATCAGGCTGTTGCTTTCTCGAAGCCAGCTGATGACTAGCGAATATCACATTCTTAGGTTTTATGTATATTCCATTAAGGATTTCTACAGCCTCACGTAAGGTTCTACAGTCGGCAATATACTTGTGTACTCAATGAGAAACGTTATTAATGAGCAATCGACGCTTACCCTCATCCTTCATTTTAGTTCTCTTATCATTCTCTGATTCCAAGCTGTCAACGAAATAAGTAAACGTTTCATACCAGTGTTTCCACTCCTGGTCTGCCGAAGGTGAAGCAGGGTCCCCATCGAATCGTTCCGGCTTGAAGTATGTTGCCATGGGTGAATTGTTTGTGTGGAATAAATTGTAATGAATTGTAACGAAAACCTTTTGAAGATTAAGGTTTTATTCAACACAAAACTTGATGCAAGAATAAATTAACGATTACACATGGCATCATAAAATTAATGCCATGTCAACGGGAATTAAATGTAATAACAACCGGAGAATCACCACATGGGGATTACAGAGTCGAATATTGATCGAATATTACAACTTTCAGAAAGGGCGTATTTATTGGTACTGGGATAAAATAGTCCACCTCGTCTTAGCATCAACTATTATTAACTCCATCAACGATTAACTCCATCATACTGTCACATGTATCAAGAGAGCAAGATGTATACAGGTTCAATCTCATTAAAAAATACACCACCTTCTTTCTAATTCAGACAAAGGATCATTCAAAAAATCATACTTGTCTTTCATCTCTACATTCGTGAAATTTATTAAAATTTAATCAACTACATATTTATATGAGTTTGTGTGTGTCTATTTGTGCGAGCGCTTGTGTGTGTATTTGTTATTCCAGAAAATAACTCTTCCTAGGATTGAGATAAATATATTATCTATTGCTATAAAATCGAGCCGAAATAAGGGTATATGAGTTCGTTGGTATGCATTGTTCAAATTCCAAAAAACGTACTTGAAAAAAAAAAAAAAAAAAAAAAAAAATTGAAATGGCAACAAACGGTTGAAAAATTGATAACTTTCCTAGTCAAATATTACTCGGTATTCATCAAACAATAAATAAAGCATTTCAAAAATCAGACAGTGTTATGCTGAAAGACGTACTTATATTTTCATAAAATTTGCTTTCTCTACAAATCGTAGAGATTATCGTAGAATTCCTTCTTCTCCCGTTACGAACACTTTGAATCTATTCGGTAATATTTGAGGATGGTTCAATTTGTGAATTAATATTTGGTAACGTCAATTGATTGATGGTCAAAACAGAGCTGAACACTCACATATTTGTATACCTAAATTTAAATCCAAACTGGTAAAACCCAATTCTCGTCATAAGATGAGTCTTATGATATAGACGCATAGAAAATTTAATAGTAATTTTTTATGATGATAACCAAGCAACGGAGACGAATCAAATTACTAAAAACATGCAGTTAACTCACAAGGTTTTCTGAGAATAATGTTTGGGGAAGAACTGGCCGAGGTCCCTGTAGAGTACTATCGAAATCACGGAGTTATTTAACCGACCCTTGTTCTCCACCTGGACGGATATGCGCGTTTTCATCCAATCTGGGTAGCTGAAACAAGATAGAAACCAAAGGATGTCATTAATTATTATTATAACATCTTAAAACCAAACACAATATTATTTCAACTACTAAAATACCATTATTATCGGGACGTCCTCGAACAATCAAGTCGATCCCCCCTCCCCGGCTACTCCTTGAAACCGTTCCCTACAAAAAGAACACTACAGAACCTGTTTCGTCCCGAGACGTTCTCTTTTGTGGCCACTTTACTGAACTGCACCTACCACACAGACTGACTATTTTCAAATACCCATCACTGTCATTATTGCCTTCAATTGAAAAATCTTTAAAAAGTCGAAGGTATTTCTTATATCGTTCTTCCAGGAATTCGTAGTACAGACATCAAAGCAGCAATTTACTCATTTCTGACAAAACAAATTCGGCATTAGCCGCAGAATCGGGCCCGCCGCGCCGGGTTTGGCAGGGCCCCGCTAGCGAGGTCACGGCAGCACTATTCAAATCTCCAGGCCCCCTTTTTATCTACTTGTCTCTTACCATAGAAACCTTTTCAACTAGCTTTTCTTTACGTTCGGTCACATAATACTAGTCATATAACTAGTTCCTACTAGTTTATTTGTAATTGTGAGTGAAAAGTGAGTTCGCGACAATGAAAGTTCGAGTTGAGAGTGGTTGTGAAATTTCTAAGTTAATTTACGGAAACATGAATTGTGAACATTGTGGAAAATTCCTTCTAAACCGGGACAGCTTATTTAAGGCATTATAACAAAAAATTTCATCCCAACCTCACCAATACACCATTGCGCGAACCAAAAATGATGTGTGCGATGCGCAACTTGCGTATTTCAAATAACCAGGAGTTCGAATGTCACGTCAATGATCCACACGGATTTGACGGTCTTCATGAAATGAAGTGTGAGTACTGTGGAAAATGCCTACAAAACCGAGTAGCCTAAGTTGACAACTCAACAAATTCCACCCAACCAATGCATCTTCGTGTGAACCAAACATGATTTGTTGGTTGTGCAACGGGCGTTTTTCAAATAACCAGGAGTTCGAATGTCACATGAAAAGTACGCATGCAGTCGACGTTCTTCTTGAAAATAAATTAGTCTTTAAAATTGAAGAATCAATTATAAAGACAATTACTCTCTGTCGAAAACCGGGATAAACCCAAGTTTGTTGAACACAGTGTGAATAAGTCTTCAAACAATACTATTATATACTATAGGTGCAACATATCAGGCCCTTCTCACGAAAACAACGTTTCTCGAGAGAAAATGAAGAGAGAGCTAAAAACCCAGGTTCGTCCAAATCTGGCAACCATTGTACTGCAAGGATTATTACAGAAACCTTCTTCATGATGGCACTGTCCTCGCAAATTGTTGTCAAACTCATTTTGATCATATTAATGAATTGAATCACCCGCCCATCCCATTTCCGAAAAAGGGAAAAAATGCCTCTGAAATCGCAGCAAAAGATCATCTTAAAAGTATTCTAAAAAAACTTCAACACCGTTAAGATGGAAAAAAGATCTCGAGTGAAGTCACCTGATTTCATTTCCTGATATCCTTAACAGTTATATTCTATGATATATCACACATTTTGTAACATCCACCTAGATTTGGCTTACTTTTGCGAATTGTTTATGGACGAAAGGCTTTCGTTCTTTAACAATAAACAATTATTGAAAGTTGTCATTGCGGTTATATATATATATATATATATATATATATATATATATATATAATAATTTCAGATATTAATACAGATGGTTGGAAAATATAGGAAACACATAAAATGACTTCCAAAATTGAGAGAATATTTCGCCGTTTCGGCGTCGTCAGCTCTAGTGAAGAAGTAGTTCATATATATATATATATATATATATATATATATATAAGTTCCAGACATAATGTAATTTTATTATTGTATGATTTTCATAAACTAGATCAAATAGGTACTTGGAGATTTTTCAGCTATGAAAATTTTCCTAGGAGTTATTATTTTCAACAGTGGACCTTTGTACGTAATCTGCTAAGAAAAAAAATCATTTTCTAAACCTCTTCTCATCAATAAATTTCAGTTCATGAACCAACAAATGAAACATGAATGTCCGTTGCTTTTCTCGAAAATTAATGTGCCTACCTTTATTGAAATTAGGCCCAAAAATCACGTCAGTAGGTAGAATGTAGAGAGATTGTTTGGTATTACTATTTGCTCAAAAACTAGGTGTTAAACATTTTTTTCCACTTAAGTTCAATGAAATGAGGTACAATAGACACCTGTCCACAGTGTTGAGTTGGATATAAAGGGTGCCCGAAAAGTAACTCCCTCCCCCTAACTTTTTTGAGATAACGGAGTGAAACAGAGAGTTCGTGGGGTGCCTGATACTAAGTGGGTGTTTTATAAATCCGCCTCCTATTTTCAAAACAAAATGTCTCCACTTAGTACCGTCAGTAGGTGCCTATATCTACGAAGGCATATTGACGGAAAATTCAACCTTACGAAAATCACATTAAATAATCACGCAAATAGTTTACAAAGGTGCGTGATGCTAAGGCGCTTGTGAAAGTAATTTTTTTCCTAATCGACTTTCGGTGGTGACATTTAAATTCAACTCCTTTGAGACACCCCAAAAACAATTAGGAGTACGGGCGCGTACCTACTGATCAGCTGAGAGACCTCTGGGGTAAATTTCTTTCGATTTAGACCTACCCTTTTTTTACTACGATATTTATAAATGTTTCGACATTGATTACTAAGCGTTAAATTCAGGGGTAATGTAGCAGTAAAGGTTTGAACCATTTTGAAAGACGCGAATCGCAGTTATATTCTATTCACAGGGCTTAATAATTCTAGACTAATGAGTTGCGTAGAAGAAATTCGCGGAAAGACATACCTAATAAACCTTTGTGTAATACTTAGCAGGGTATTTTCCTTTTCTTTTCAATTAACAAGATTCTCTCTTTCCTTGAGATGAATATCGCGTACAAAGTAATAATGACAGGTATAGTATATATATATATCTAACTCATTAAAACAGGTTAGAATCTTGTAGTCAAAGCATTCACTAATGATGAACAGAAGTGAAATTAGCATCATCGCTCGCACAGATGGTCTGGCTTCCCCATCATTGTGGTATTTTGCACTTATTATTATAAAATATCGTAATATTGATATACTCATGCTACAATTAATTTCATAAAACCAAGAATGAATTCAAGTATTCATGAATCTAAATAACATTAAGCGCTTATAACTACGGCAGAAGGCCGGTATCAATTACCATTTCATCACTCCCACTACACCACACACACACAAAACTAATCAACTGGAAAATCAAAATCAGTTTTTGAAATACAGCTAAACCTCAACATTTCAGTATCAGGATAAAATTATATCACTCATCCTCTACAAGATTGTCTTTCCTCGTTTTCCGTTTGCTTGTAGTAGCGCTGGGGTCGATCATGGGTAAGATCGTTGCATTTGTGGCTCTCTTGTTCTTTCTCAGGAATTTCTTTTATGTTTCTTGTAACCTCTTCGTTCTATGATCTCGCAGCAACTCTATACCTTGAACATTCACCACCTCCACGGGCGTACGTAAGACGTAGAGTATTTACTGATCTTCTGCTGCTTGGTTAGCTCTCTTTCATTTGCTTCTAGCCACATACTCGCCACTTTTTAGTATTTTATCTCCAGTTTTCCACAAAAAGATGTAAAATGATGACTGTTTAAAGTCAGGTTCTCAGCGAAGTAGGGATTCCAAAATGTGCGAAAGATTTTGGAGCTGTTTGGAAGACATGGTACGCAGTTGGAGATGGTTTCTCTCAGCTGTATGTTAATCCCAGGCGACCGCACTTTAGTCCTCAACAATTCTTTGATTCTCGTCTTGGCCGGATGGCCTGGGTGAGCCAATTTAATCACCCTTACCTGTAGTGATTTTGGTATCACTATTCATGACCCTCGGAGAACTATTTTTTCCATAGTGACAGCCAACTGTGTTTGTTCAACTCATGAACCTGTCACTAATCTGACTGTATCGCGAACCTTACCCTATACTTCTTCTCTTTTAGTTTCTTCAGCGATATCTACAAGGGGTACGGCAGATGGCAAAATGATCTCTGTGAAAAGTTTATGTATGCGACTGGTCAACGTCCACTTTAATGGATGTGTGGACCTACAGTATGTCGGGCTATCTTTCCCTAGTATATGTCCCACTGTTGAGGCGTACCCCAATCGCACTCATCGTAGTCTATCACACTTTGTAGAGGTTTTCCTCTTCAGTGACATAACTACCAACTAAGTTAATGACGAGAGTCTTGAAATCATCTGATTCGCAAATGAAGTACTTGGATCAGTATTCGTGGATTAGTCTTGGGGTTAACAAAAGTTAGTATTCCGCTCTATTGATTTCAATTCCCTCATTCGATCTTGGTAGCTATGTACAGATTGAAAAAAAATAATCAGCTACTTGCAGAGTACAAGACCAATTTCAGAGAGACTGCTGTTCCCACGAAATAACTGGGCTTATCATGAGCGTTACGACTTGTAAGTTCAGACATAAATCCAATAATGATCTCCACTCTGGTCTTGTAACATTCGGATCCTCCCCCCTCCCACTCACCGATTTTTTTGGAGGTCTAAAAGTGAACTGAAAACGTAACGGAAAATCGGCTAAAACGCTAAATCCCTTGCCAAAGCCCTTGAAATGGGAATCTATCAAGGAAACCCTTTAAGTAATGCCACTTCTGCGAATCCCGAGGTCTTTTTGCCAGAAAGGATCTCTCTCAGGTTCCCCTTTTTCTTCGTCGGGAAGAGTAGCTGAGGTCATGTTGAATTATTCGAGCGGCGGAAGAGGAAAGAATCAATTCGAATAGACAACAGCGTCACAGACAGGAATTTCTACTACGTGGCACAATCGCTTCCTACACTGCTAGGATGCAAGAGCCAGAGCCTGGTTACCCAGCCTTCTTAATATTTAACCTGTAAGGAACAAGGTGCTTTGGGCGGTGATATGGCCCTTTAAACTAGCTAAAATAGCTTTTTCCTTCCCTCCTTTTCGGACCTTCCAAGGCTCTTCTCACGTTCTAAAAATATTTGCCTCGCTCCGCTCCGTAAAATCAACAACATAAATAGCTTTTCAGGGGACGAAACGGGAGCAAGTGATAAAATTGAGAGAGCTGAGTTTTGCTTTAGCATTCTCCGAGAGTCACTACCCCGGGCTACAGTGCTAGTACGGAACACATTGTAACCATAAAAGAGCTGAGGTTCCTCGTAATGCAGGAACTGTTACGATACAAACCGTCCCAGATACAGTATCAACATCAAAGTATGAAGAAGGAATGCATGAAACAAGTATGAATCCAGTATTTATTGTATCTCATTAATTGGACAACCAAAGTAAGAACTGTTTCAACCCGAACTATTTATATGTACATATTCCATTATTGGTCCTCAGAAGATACACCCTGGTATTAGAGACCATAAATATGAATAAGCTCATACAAAGCACATCATCTCAGAAAACTAGTTATTGAGATAATGTTGGTGTACATTTCAATCGTGGTCGTTTTACAAAGCAGCGGGAAAATTATAATATGTACTCAGATACACCTCGGACGAACCCGTAAGACTTCCTAAAGGCCCGTGTTTAATCATGTTTGATTTGTCATGCCACATACCTTGAAGATTCGCTGGAATTTATTTTAATTGCAAGATCAAATCAATCATTCACATCACATGAAAGGAAGCTGCTTAGATTCCTCCCCACTGGCAAGCTAATACTAATCCTACCTAGAAAAGTAGGTAGTATGTAAAAATGATACAGTTCGAAAATGGAAACGAATTACGAAATACGTTTTATCACCTTTTCCTAAAAGTTTGTTAGGTAGTGCATGTTTCAAGATATCCGAATTCCGGGAATTCGAAAAATCTGTACGCCATCCATATACCTATTTTTAGTCTTACTGAACCAAGATTGGCGTTAGATTTGCGAAATCTCGCCATCACGTTCAGTCAACTATGAGGTATGATTTTACAAATTTAAATTAAACAAATACCTTAAAAAACTGTTAATAAAAGTTTTTGAACTTGATTTTGAAGAATCTCACTTCAATAATTGGAATGAGACCAACTGAATGAGGGCTTAATGAGCGGACAAGAAATGCACGTTCAAACTGTTCATACTTTTGTCTTTGACTATGAAGTTAAGTTGAAACATGATTCTGAATTCCTTCATCCGAAAAATAATGCGCATCGAAAGGCTAGGCATCACTTTATTGTGAAAAACAATACACATTTATAATATTTAGGAGACGTTAGTGTTTACGCCGATTCTCGGCATTGTAGCAAGGTGGGTTGAGAGGTCACGGGGGACTCCCCGTCTTCTCTTTATCTTCAACTTAGCGTTATCGCACCGCTCATGCCTTCTCGTTACTTACCCCTTCTTCCACGAATTCGGATTGCAATCCGCCGAAGCAGTGGGCCGGCAGTTATATTCGATCATCTAACCAATTAACCCACGTCGCCTCTTCTGATTTTTCTGCACACGTGCGTCGCGTAATTTCGCTCGAAATTTGATTTGCTGCGACTTCTTGGTAACAGTACCTACTTACCGCGGGTCTTCATCGTTGTTCCTGGCCATCTGAAGTTCTCAGCTGCCTACCTACCCACTGAAATTGACGCAAGGAGGTGTTAAACAAACTACCTGCTTCCTCGATAATTCACGTCGCCATTCTACCCCGTAAGTCGACAAATTTAATCAACATCCTCTATTATTATCTACTTCGAGCACGTCCTTATACCTACTACAAGATAAGAAGCGATTGATCTACCAAAATAAGGAATATATTGTACTTACCACTACTTAACTGCTTTCTTGTCACGCTTCCACGGATATTCGATTATTATTTAAAATATTACTATAAATCACTATAGTAATTTATTACTATAAACTACTAGACTTGCAGATTTCTGGATTGTCTCTCCCATCTTACCAACGATTACTATAAAGTAGAAAAGCGTACTCAAAGCTATATCAGCCTTCACAGTTAGTACCCAACTAAGCAATGAATTATAGCATTCGCACTTTGAATTAAACCTTTCGCGAATTGAATTAAACTTTCCGCGAATTGAATTAGACTTTCCGCAAAATGAATTAAACTTTTCGCAAATTGAATTAAACTTTTCGCAAATTGAATTAAACTTTCCGCAAATTGAATTAAACCTACATACGTGAAAATATCAATAACATTAAGAAACCCTTCCAGTTGAGACCCGGCTTAAATTTAAAAGAAAAAACATCAAGAAAGGAACACTGACCCCTCCCTGTTGCTAGGTACTAAAGTTATCCTCATAGGATGGCTCAGCATTTGTGCAAATTACGTAATGGATATGTTTCTGCTGCTCCCAACTGCTGCTCTTGGACAACCTCTCCATCACCTTTTACTTTTAGAAGTCTTCTTGCTAATGCTACTATAGATGGATACGTTGCGAGCTCAGTTTTATTATTAATTAATAAATAATTTACCTTCAGATTAACTTCACGAGGTGCTGGATTATGTTTGAATCTACAATTTTTGTGCTCGTTCCGTCACTTGCACAATTTGTTACAATATACACATTTTGTTGAAGTTTTACATTTTGTCCTGATTAAAACAACAGATTCGCCTAAGGTCAATTTGCAGAAAGTTTAATTCAATTTGCGAAAAGTTTAATTTAATTTGCGAAAATTTTAATTCATTTTGGGAAAAGTTTAATTCATTTTGCGGAAAGTCTAATTCAATTCGCGGAAAGTTTAATTCAATTCGCGAAAGGTTTAATTCAAAGTGCGAATGCTATATATACGTTCGATGAGAAAATTCGAATAGGCAAGACCCGCACAACCTATCGGTCGTGTAGGTAAGGTAGAACCTCGCCCCTTCGCTGCGTAGGTAGAGCTTCATTGCATACAACGCTTAATTATTTTGATTTTACGTGCAGTACTTACATATTGATATTGTTTTGTTAATGTTATGGTCATATTATTTTTAGCTGGATAAACAGGATATTAGGATATTAGGATATTAACAGATTATACTAGTAGATACAGTAGATAAAAACGTTGTAAAGTCTTATTATAATGGTACAGAATTAAAAATTAATACAGATGATTGCCTATTGGAAGATACTAAGAGGTTTTATTATCATAAACCTACACATTTTAAATTGTGTATCTAACTCTCCTGGATACTCAATAATCTGCTCAAAATAGTTGACCTTTTGAACAAATCCCGTTCAGTATTTGATCATTTAATATTTTGGTTTACTATTTTCAATAATGAACCTTTATAATCGACCAAGAAAATATAAATAAATAAATATTTCTTCCCCCCCCCCCTCCCCCTCTATGGTTGGTTTACGTTTCAGAAGACGTAGATTTCAAGAATCGATCCTAACAATCTGTCCATCTGTCGCACGACTGATCGAGGTACCAGGAGGGACAAACCCAAAATTCTGTGTCCTCCAATCATTAAATTTAGGGCATTTTTCTACACTTCTTCTACACTTTTCTACACTTCTTTTGTCGAATCACTTTCATTTAGAACCTGCTGAGATGGAGAAAACATCATACATAACAATTAATGGAAAACTGTAAGTGAACACCTGCTTTTTCCGACGAATTTTGATGAAGACAAGTTTATTAAAAAAAAAAAAAATAATAATAACAATAATAATAAAAAATAGAATAAAATAAATAATAAATAAACAAAATGAAAAACCTAAGAATTGTTTTTTATTTACATGTGTAAGTGATTTGAAGCAGGAAGGTGATAGTCGTCCTGTCATATTGATGATATAATCATCAATACAATATTACATCAATCATATTATGTATTTAGTGCAAAATTTTACGTTCTATGGACTTATTGAATGTTACCTATACGGACGTACGCGCTCTATCTAGAATGAAACCAATATACCGGTAGTTGAGAAAAAATTTCCACATACCCGTCTGCGGTCACAGTTCAATTTAGATCATGGAGGCAGGCAGGAGGCAGAAGTACGTAAATAGCAATAATTAGGTGGAAAAAAGTAATCTTACAAGGCTGTAAGCCCAGAGGCAGTGGGTTTATCTACCCATGATTCTGTTCAAATATGAGTCTGTCAATTCAAGCAATGAGATTCTTTCATGCCTCAGTTTTTATTCCAATTAGGAAGTGAAATCATCGTGCAAATCATAGAAGTGAAAAAAAAAATTGTGGTTTTCAAGATTTTCTACCGCGATTCATCTGTAATTTTAATGAACCGCGAATGGACATTATGAAGCAGTGTATATGAGCATAAAATTTGATTTTAAGGTTAATGTAGGTTAAGGTCAAGACCAAAAAGCAGTTTTTTTTTCAAAGCGGTTTTTTTTTTTTTTTTTAACTTTACCTAACGTTTTTCCTCTTCGCTGTGAACGTTGATTTAGGTATATTGAGAAGTTTCTCCCTATGCTCCATGGATTACATATACCATTAATAATTACGGAATCAATAATATTATACTTATGTGAATTTTATAATAAAAAAATCGTAAAAAATAAATTTGAAAAAACCATAAAAGTGAAATGGTAGAATGTAATGCAATTATTTCTTGCTCATGATCCCTTAAAATAACATTTTTCAACATTCTAAATAATCATTATCGCGCCAGCGACGACCCTCAAGCCTATGATCAAGAAATATAAAAATAACCCATTTTTACTCCAGCTTCTCAAATGGAATCAGAGGAGTCCATTTGAAGGAAATATTCTCTCACCACATTTTTTTATATTTAACTTGCGAAAATGGGCCGAAGCCGTTGAAGAAGCGTCACACTCCCAAATGCAGTAAAAAAATATAAAAAAGAGAGAATTCGACAATTTGTTTGGTTCCAGTCGGATGATATACATTTTGTGGCTTGGCATCAATAGCGGGCGGAGCGTCTTTTTGGAAGGATATCACACATTTTCGGTCGTCTAGGAGGAAACGGTCGGAATGTATGGGCTACTTAGGATAGAGTTAGTAATTTCATTCGACTTTTATTGTGCGGGGGAAGCTCCCTGTCTAATTTAAGTTTCTTAGGGCGAACAGATCCCTAGAGCCGGCGTCGGGTAAACCCGGGCGTCCTCCCAACTTTTTATTTTATTTGTTTATTTTTCAATTTAATGGTGTGCCTCCTCCGCCTTTGAGGGGAGTTTTGTAAAAAAAAAAAAAGTGCGTGCGAGCGTGCGTGCGTGCGTGTGTGTGTGTGTGTGTGTGTGTGTGTGTGTGTGTGTGTGTGTGTGTGTGTGTGTGTGTGTGTGTGTGTGAAAGAGAGAGTTTTAAGCTCTTCACGAAGAAAATGTTGGTACATTTTTATTTTGAACATTTCGGAGCCATTGAAATAGCTTCATTTTCTATAAACATTTGTTAATACAAATGGAGTGAACTATTATCATCATTCACTTATCCTATTTCGACGTTTTGTGCTATTATGAATATTCATATCGCCACGAGCTTATAGAAGACATCGCCATCTAATCAATACTGGATACTCGAATAAATTAATGTAAACAGGATATCCGATGTTCTAGATGAAATATGCGGATATTGGAGCTCAAATACAAACAACAACTGCGCAGAATATTTATACTTTTTTCCAAACTTTCGTATTGAAACATTCAGAGTTGGACCACATCATTCTGAACAAACCACCTCCAAATAAATTTCCAGCTACTGCTTCCGATTAGATTCCGGGTAATACGATTCGAGGCACTATTAAAAACATGCAGTCAACGCTCATGAGTGAAGTGAAACTTATTTTTATGTAAAAGCCCCTTCATGACAGCAATGGGACCAAAAACATTGCCAGCGAGTTAAAAGTAATTTAGTTATAAACATGTTTTAAAATGCTAAAAAATTATATGATCAAAGATTGTTCTCGTGTAAATCCCCCTCTGACTATACCATTCCATCTCAACCTCCGACCCATTTATTGGAAAATGTTATTAATGCAGGTCTCTAACAACCCTCCAAGAAGCACAAACTTGTCACCTGACAGCCATATTTCTACCGCCCAACCAAAGTTCAAATCTCGTATAATAATCATAAATAGGTATAGAAAAAAAGATAATAACTAATACCGAAGAAGCTCAAGATCAAAGTTAATTCCACTCATATGCTATATAAGGCTATATTCTAGGCTTGTTGATTATTGGGTACAGAAAAGCGTGACACGTCTAAGTCGGACGAAAATTTGGAATGGGTACCTGAGCCAAAACAAGTAAATGCCAATATTTTCTAGAGAGTAGATATCTAACCTATTTATAAAATAATAATATAATTACAGCTCAATAAAAGCTTTGATTGCCTCGAATAATTTACCACTCCGATCGGAAAATTAACAACATTGTCGGGTCAACACCGTTTGAATCACCTCCATTTCTCCTCTTGAAACGAGTCCACCATACATTTACACAGTCTGCTCTCAGAGTTTCATGGACATCCATCTGATCCTATTCATCCAAAAAACTAATACCTATTGTCGCAAAATTGACCATTTCATAGTCGTAAACTCGCATTCCTCCCGTCAAAATAATCTTGATAGTTCGATTAGATGTCCCGCCCTTATTTTTTCTTCCTATCTTCCTGCAAAACCCGTTCAAGAATCTGTGAATCAAGATGTGCTGCCGCTACCAGGATGCACTTATCTCGGGTTAACACAGATATCCATTCGTCCAGGAAAACAGGTACTTATCGATTTACCTCTAAAATACTTACCTTTCATTGTTTTCCTACACATTCCCACACTCCATTCCTACACTTTTCCCGTCCATTCAACACTCAGGCCATGAACCGGACCCCCCTCCCCTTAATTTATGAGATTTCTCTCATGTTGTATTAATTGCAGTTTAGTATTTGCGCTCGCCCGCAAATAACGGAACATTGTTTAACATATATACAAATAGTACATGTTATCAGAACACATGTCTGTAAGACAGGAAGTTTATTCTCACTGAGCGGATAGTATGTCTGTGGAACAGGGTTATTTCTAGCAGAATTGTATATGCAGACATTCTGAGGTGGCCGGCAAAACGTGTGAAGCGTTCACTACCACTCCCGAGAGTTAAATGAAGAAATTGGGGCGCATCAGTCTCTGAAATGCACTCGGGTCAAATTTTATAGTAGAAAGTGAAACATGCCTGCGTATGAGAGACAGGTGTTTTGCAGTCACAAAAATATTAGAGATTCAGAGGAGGTAAATAAGAAGATCATGTACTTCCACATATACTATGGTATGTGAAATAAATCCGACGTACTTGTAAGAACTAAATATTTCCAGCTTTATAATCTGAACTGTCCAAATAAGAAACGTTATAAACTAAAAAATATTTCCCTCATGATAAGTAAATGTGTATCCTGTCGGTGGATTGATATAGCAATACCTGATTGATTAAAAATCTCAACTAGAAACTTCGCATCGATGTAACGAGAAGTGAGTGGGCAGTAATCGTCAATGCTAACTTCTTATGTAGTATCGAATCGCTTAGTGCAACATTTTT
The DNA here is from genome assembly GCA_030762985.1 of Adelphocoris suturalis. Lineage (NCBI taxonomy): Eukaryota > Metazoa > Arthropoda > Insecta > Hemiptera > Miridae > Adelphocoris > Adelphocoris suturalis. The sequence goes on from CM061041.1 coordinate 40,877,024, forward strand.
AGAAAGCTAGCTGGGGTAAAATACATCTAAAAGACTAGATAGCTACTATTTTACCCACTTGTAAAGTTCTGCCAAGGAAAGTTGTTGAATCTAAACACGTCTAGGGACCAACTGTTAGGAAACCACATGACTGAAAAACTTCTTATTTTCAAACTAGGTCCCCTGCGAACAAGATGTGGGCTTGACAAGATAATTCCGTTCGCATTATAAGAGAACCTCGACAGTTGAGAGTACAGCTTAAACCTTAAGTTGTCTCCAACACTCACCTCATGCGTTCTGTTTTTGCCGTTTTCACGTCGAAAGGCGAGAGGGGCAGAATAACGCTCTAAGAAACATTTCACGCACGCTGTCGCACTTTTGTCCTTCCGCCCACCACAAGCTCCTAACAGACTTTGGTCCCTTTGGAAAAGCCGGCCATACAACTTTCGAAGCAAACTCAGCCAAACTTCATCAGCGGCGCTCTAACGCTGCGGGCTTCGCTCTCCTCTCAGATCCTCTTAAGCCGCTGGGGGTCACCTCTGGAGGGGTTTTATGCTACCCGCATTATGGCTGATTTCGTTAAAGAAGTCTGGGGCGGGAAGAACGGCTTCCGAGCGTGTGACGGTCTTTGAATAATTGATGAGACGCCGATAGGTTCGCGACCCTCTTCCAGTTTTGCATGTGTGAAAACTCCGTTTAACAAAGCTTTCAAATCAGACCTCCTGAAAGCTTGGCTTTATGGAAATCGAAAAAGATTGTTACCTTGAATTATTTAAGGGTGCGTAGAACGCATTGAAAAGCACATGAAGCCTTCAGATTGGTCATAAATAATCCTCTTAGTCTCATATTAAAGTTGTAGTAACTAAAGCGAATGACTTACCAGAATTGCAATAGTCTCCATCACGACAGCAGAGCTCCAAAATCACGCCTAGCGTCGGATATACCTACTCGATACGCTGACTTGGATCATCACGAAAATTGAGACAAGTAGAATCTACTTTTTACGCTGATACCCAAGAATATTTTAATCAGCGCAGTATATATATAAAAAATATCTATTGATAAATAGCTTACTGGTAAGTGTATCTATGTTTACAGGACATACAACGTGTAATAGATGAGAGCACCATTTTTTATTGATACAAAAACAAAACTAACATTCAAATTGCGCTCTCGCGATGTTTAGAAGGGTAAATAGGTAATTTTCGCAGCCCGAAACTTTTACACCCGAATTTTCGTTCCAATGATAGATTGAGCTTTGAACAGAGATCATTCATTCAGTTCAACTTCCCAAAAAACATCAAAAAATACAGTGGCAACGTTTTTTGAAATCGCTCATCCGATATTGCCTACGATTGTTGACGATATTATCGTCGTTACTTCGAACAGGACCGCACCGAAGGTCTTCTCAGATTAGTTAACACGTCAAAAACTGTCGGAATTCATTCCAAACACGTATTTCTGAGGTGTTTCGTTTGTCATCGATGATATCGCCATTCCATCGAGTTGAATCGGCAAATAAACAATAACCTATACTGTATATTCCGGGTGTCAAAGGAGCCTAACACCACATTTCATGTCAATCGATTAAAAAATGGAGGCCTGTGGCTCTCATCTAGAGTGTAGCTGAAAAAATAATACGAGTACAACCAACGGTTTTGGTTCCGGGTTATAAACTCGATTCTATCAACGGTTTCAGTAGCGGACAGAGACCCGTCTCTCAGCCAGCGGTTAAAGTACCAGGCTGGACTTCCATCCCTTGTGACAGTTCGCACGAGATCCAAGGGAATGCGCTGCCGTCGCTCCGTTGTTACCCAACGGGCGTCGGGCGCCTCTGCCTGTGTTTTCGGAAGGCTACGTTTGGCGATGGATGGGTGATCCTAGAACTGGAAAATCAATCTTCTCCGAACGTAGCATATATACTATTAGTACGAGTTTATTTATTTATTTACATTAGTACGGGCGAACCCAATTACATTATTACATTTAAAAAAAAAAAAAAAAAAAAAGGAATCAAGTTGACGGAAACCAACGAAAAGAAATGAAACTTCTGGAGAAAAAAAGGTAGAAAAAAAGAAAACAAAAATGTTCGATTTGAGGCACTGAAAGTTCTGAGTGGTGCGAAGACTGAGGGGGAAAATCTATTAGTAAATGACATGGAATTAAATAAAGTAAGGGTAGAACTGAAACGAATTGAGTGTTGCTGAATCGAATTTCACTTGATTGAATTTAGTTATGGTTGGGACGCGCATATTGCCGATTTGAATCTAGAGAACGGGCTGGAGAAGAAGTCCAAGTCAGGGTTTAGATTCGTCAGGCAGTTTGCCGTGCGAGGAAGCCTGCACAGTGGCCGGTTCAGCAGGTAGTTCGTCGTCGAGAAAGGAGTCAGAAAGGGCAGAGTGGAGCGACTCAACTGGGGAATTCTGAAGGCGATCCTGGACAGAAGATACTAGTTATTAACGAGTTTGTACATAACGGATATGTCGGATATCAGCCTCCTGGTCTCCAACGTCTGCAGACTACATGTTTGGAGCAGTGACTCGTAATTTATCTCAGATGAAGGAATGCCGAGTTTAAATCCGATGTACCGGAGAAATCTCCTCTGAACCCTCTCCAATGCGTACTTGTGTACTGTGTAGAAGGGTGACCAAACCGTGGATCCATATTCCAACCTAGGCAGAATCAGCGTCTTGTACAGGATGATGATGGGTTGAATCCGAGTGAACTCCCTGGTGTTTCGCTTGATGAAGCCCAGGGCTCTGAATGCGGTGGCAGCGATTGACGAAATATGCTTGTTAAAGGTCAATTGAGCATCACACAATATCCCCAGATCCTTAACGACACCAGTTTGTGAGAGTGGAGCTCCACACAAACTGTAGTCGAACAACAGACCATCGATGGATCGGCAGAAGGTCGTGACTGAATATTTACTCGGGTTCAAGAACAAGTTGTTCTCTGCACACCACAACTCCAGCATGGCAACTGATGCTTGTAAAGCTTCGCAGTCCGATACAGAGCCCACCCGACAAAATTACTTCAGATCGTCCGCAAAGAGCAAACAGCTGACACCCAAGCCACTCACAGCACCCACAATACCGTTGATCACCAAAAGGAAACATAATGGGCCGATATGGCTCCCCTGTGGTATTCCCGATGTAGCCACGATGGAAGAAGAGAGAGCTCCACGAACTCGGACCCGCAGCCGACGATCAAGCAAGTAACTGGACATCCACTCAAGAAACGACCCAAAGACTCCCAATGATTCAAGGAGTGACAGCAGATGACGATGGGAAAGCTTGTCGAACGCTTTGGCAAAGTCTGTTGATATCGAGTCCACCTGCAAGCCGGCCTGGAAACTCTCCATCACAAAATCCTGAAACTCCAACAGGTTTGTCACTGTCGACCTCTTTCTCACAAAACCATGCTGCTCATTGACAATGAAGGACGAAAAACTGAGGGACAGCTGAATAACCACCAGCTTCTCCAGGACCTTGGGCATAGTAGAGAGGGAACACACTGGCCGATAATTCTTAATATTGCTTCTGTCTCCGCCCTTGAAGATTGGGGTAGTGAATGATTCCTTCCACCTGCTTGGAAAACGCCCTTCCGCGAGAGACTTGTTGAAGATACTGGTCAATGGAGAGGCCAATTGGAGCGCACACTGCTTCAGTAGCAGGGGGGGAACCCCGTCAGGACCATTCCCTTCACCACATCCAGGGCACAAAGCACCCGAAGTACATAATCCTCCGACACGGACATTGAGCCGAACGAGACCACATCCCGAGATGGGTATGATGGAGAGCTAGTTACTGGTGGGTCGAACACTGACGAAAAGTGTCTGGCAAAAAGAGCTGTGTTCTCCTGAGGGCAGGAACCCAATGCATCTTCGAGGAACATGTTTGTCGGGAATGAGTTCGCCCCTTCTTTGTAATTCAAATAATTCCAGAAGGCCTTTATATCAAGGGGGATGGAATCCTGAACACCTCTCACGTAGTTAGCGTATAAGGAATCAGATCTCAATTTACAACGCGCTCTCAGCTCCGAAAATAAACCGTAATCCAGGTCGTCGCCGGTCTGTTTGAAACGGGAATGGGCTCCTATCTTGAGTTGTATCTCTTATGGTACTGTCACACACCTCTTTATCTATGAGTGTGGATTTAGGCCCCCATTGCACCTCTGGGGCGGCCTAAGTTCATTACACCCTCCTAGGGTTTCAGTAGGAAGTACCCCGATACCTTCCGTTATGTCTAAAGTACCTACGTAGGTTCGTACTCGTAAAGTAATTTCAACGCAGTCCACACAAGTTTTATTCAAAAGCTAGACGCAAATAGCTTGATCCACAGCAGCAAACAGTAACAGCGAGGACAGTAACAGTAATCAAATCCCTATTGGCAGTCTTGAACAGTTTTGACTCATTCCTCTGATTCGTTCAAATCACCGAAATCATCATTTTGACTTGCTACCTACCTGAGGAGCATCCGTTCAATTGGAATTCAAGAGGCGTAACGGCCTAAACGATGAACCGGGACATCGCGACAGGAGGGGGACGTTTCCCGCCCTGCCGTCCGGCGATTATCGAATATTTACCGGTACCGTGGACTTTCAGAGGTGAACTGCTATGAAAGGCAACTGTTGCGGTGGTTGGGGGATATCCGCTGTTATCAACCTTCTCACGCTTATAGGTGAATTTGTGGGCCCGTTCTCATACGCCTCGTGACACGAACAAGCTGCGCCCATCCGGATTTGCATTTCCCGATTTCCGACCATTCGCATATGGATCACGTTTCCAAATCACCTGCCAAACATTGGCTTAACGGCACAATATAAAAGGAAAACACCATTCCGGAGGGAATAGTCGTGAAAGGAACGAGCTGACTTTATCTCATTCCACCTCAATTTTCAGGCCTTCGCTGAATTTCGCACGTTGAATTAAACGGAATCAGGTGCATCGTTTGGTTTTACTAGGGTCCATGAAAAACCTATTGTAAACCGCATGGAGAGCAACACGAATATCACGTCATAAATTCAAATAAAATCAAACGACTATCGATTGAAGAAGGCAAACTTGCAAATCCTTTTACAAATTATATTATCAATTTCACAATTCAACAATATAAATTTCATGTGTCAGGCAGTTATAAATATACGTAACTTTTTTAGTATAACACTTTTAATAATTAACCTTGGTATAGACCAGAAAAACAAGTATTTTACCCCCCTCCCATTAAAATTAGGTGTTTCAAGATGCGTAGACTCCAAAAATCAAACTTTAAAAAAAAGGTACGCCGCACAGTGAGGCCAAATAGTTCATTCCCCAAGATGTATGAAACCTCTGTTTATCCGTGGAATTAGGTCTAAAATAGTGAACACTGAATAATTCAGACCTCTACACTCCATGGATGGCCTTATTGAGAAGAAGTACTTCTGGAATAAGTCCTTCCCGTAGAAATTACAACAAACTTCTTACCTCCTGTCACAAAGGCAGTCTCGCTGATAGAAAATTGATCTTAAGTTATCGACGCGCAGCTCATTGAATCTTGAAATGTATTTTAACATCAGGCTCCCAATTTTTCACGAAATTAAGTTAGTTTCATGATTTTATTTCATTTTTCATCTCCAAACCTGGTTTTTAGAGAACATGGCATCATTATAACGAACCTTAACACAAAACATTCCCATTCGATTTGGCCAAAATTTTCGATCGACGAACTCCAAATGAATATACTACAGCTTTTGCTCACAGAACGACACATTTAAAAAAAAAATCAGTAAAATCCTACAAAATAATGGACAGAGGGAAATTCTGAAAAATTCTATAAACAAAACTTCAAGATCACTATGATGAATTTGATTTCAATAGTTTACAACGGCTACTCAGAGTATAAGTCACCCTTAAGCAATCGTACCATTTAGTATGGTTCTTCCAGCTTTTCAATGTTGGTGAATTGGCTATTTCCTGTTTCTGTGAGATAGCTTTTGACTCTGGGTTAGCTCACTTAAAGCACTTAATGCGTGGTACACCGAACCTAACCCCGAAACGCCACCCGAACCCACCCCCGAATTTCTTCTATATTCTTTTTCCTTTTCCAACACTCCAAAGGGGTGTGAAGAAGTTATCATCCCTAACTTTTAAGTGTAAAATTTCCAGAACCAAACTCTGGATTTAAATTGAAACATAATTTTTAAAACGCTGAGAATTATTACAAAAAAGTATTGCGAAAAACCATTTCCCACCAAACCCTACCCGTGATCATTAAATCATGTCGTGTACAGGCAGTGTGTGTATCTACAGATCCGAATTCGATGAAATGCCATAGATGCCTAATTTAGAATGCCTACCAACTAATTATGGGAAATATATCCAATATTATGTACAGACTACTTGGAGATAATTTCAGCAGTCCTTAGACTCACCTAAATAAATTTATTGTAAATTTAGATTGTCCTCAACGCTTTGAGTTTATAACAAATAATTAATCTCGGTGATGTTCAAAACGAAATTGCACAAATACCGGTTCTTGCAAGATCGCAAGATATATGAGCACTATTGGAAACACTTGATAAGCAAAAAGCGTCGTAATGGAAAAACGTACCTACCTGAAGCCGGGTCGCGGAACAGTGACTGATAAGTACTTCTGCATGGGGTTGACTTTGTAAGTGTTGACGACGACCCCGCCATCAGCTATGTGGTTAAATGTTCCGCCAGAGTGTTTGGCCCAAGCTATCGTCCAGTGACGCACAACGTTTTGCAGTTCAGAAATCGTCTGTCAATAGAAGGAAATACATTTGATTACTCGTCCATATATTTATCGTAATTGTACATTTATTGGGCAGTGTGCCACAGACAGTGATTCAAGGGGAGATATTGGGAGGGGGTGGGGGTGGCAAGAGATCCCCCCCCCCCCCCCCGGACCTTCTAAAAATTATTATACATTTTCGCCAATTCTGAAATAAAAATACCTCTAACCCCCGCACACTTTAAACTGCAGCAGGCATTCTAACAAACATTGCAGTAGTATAGTATATAAATAGCCCAAGGCCAATATTTCTGAATTAGTCAAAGGACTGATAATGACTTTCCCATCGACCTAGTCATCAACAGATTTGGTGGGGGGGGAAAAAAACAGGATTCGACTTTTTGCTTGAGGAATGAATAATTTCAAGAAGAATCTGAATACTAAGTAAAGTTTATCTACTATATAAACTTGTATCATTCAAAACTCTGACACAAAACATCACTGAAGAATTTACTTAAATTTCATTATTATGTACTAAAAATATTGAAAAAAACTGAAAAAAACGAAAATACAAAATTCCAGTTTGAATAGCAAATTATAATTTAAGAAAAGATTTGTTTGCCATAAAGTTAATACGTAACAGTCTATCTGCTCTCTAAATGCTTGAATTTTAAAACAATTCATCATAAATATAACACGATAGCTTACAAATATTCGCTTTTATGATAATGTCGCGTGACTTTAACTTATGCATTGTGCTAAAAAATCTACAAACAAAAAGCTTGGGAATACTGACATTTTAAGGATAAATTTCGATTATTCAACCCGGACCCTCCGTTTTGATAAATGGTATTCCACTCCACATAGCCTCCAGTGCGCCTCTCCCTTAAAGATATTCTGGATTCGCCCCTACAGTGAACGACGGCTGAATCTATCAATTGTATCGGGTGATCAACTGTACGGAATGTGAGGTGACTGATTGTTCAACTCCGGATTTTTCCAGATGTCCGACTCCAGTATAACAATATTCTCGTACATGAACGGGTCGTCGTAGGATCTAATACAATATGAGCTATTTTGTAACCACGAACTTGACAATAATACAAGAGGTTCCATACTTTGACGTGAAAGCCATTGCGAAAGCAGAGAGAAGTGAAAGGGTTTACACTGGAAAGGACATCTTAGTTAAGAGCATCTTACACAATAAGTTAGTAATTTCCGCAATCCAATTAACCTCAGAATAGTTCAGCTGAGGAACTTTTGCTTTCTCACTATTGAAGGTGGGGAAGCTTTGTGTTCGAGCAAGAAGTCGAAACCTTTTTTTTCCTGCATTGAGAATGTCAACTAACTTCCCTTCAGCGATTCAGAGCCTGCTGATCAATTTTGGTTCCGTGACTGTCTGTGCTAATGCCTTGTCCTGCCCGTATTAGTCTGATTTTGATTAAATGTTCAGAGATTGTGTGGGTTAGCACCTAAATGGTATCCTGTGAATTTCATTATCATTGCACCAATAGTGACTAGTCAGCATGCGCAAACGTTAATTTCTCACGATCTGCCAGTCTGATTTCGTTCAAATTCCGAGGGTAACTGAGCATCAGTTTAGGAGAGATTCCCTATGAGTTTTCTTGAGATCAGTTGAGAAATAACTATCGCAAAAGCGTTATGGGTTCAGTTGGTTGACAAACGTGAAACTCCAAACCTGATGTGCCGATTTTTAAAAAATTTTCTCGAATTGTGTGGATTATCTCATGAATGGTAACTTACTAATTCCATAGCCGTAGAATCTATAGTAGGGTGTGGGCATGCGTAAACATTAATGTACGATAAAGTCCATCTGGTTGGACATTGTTATTTCTTTCAAAATTCTATACGTCCTTGGCACAATAACTGAGGAAACTGTACTGTCCAGCCCACATGGCAGACAGTTTTTTTCTTTTTTCCTCCACATCTATGTAATATAGGTTCAATCATGGCTGCAACGTTCAGTAATGCTTCAATTTTTTCATAGCTTACTAGACGACCAAATTATTCAGACCGGAATCATGGACTCTGCTTTCCACAATCCCCTTTAGGAATAACTATTTGCTTAGCTAGTGGATGTATGTCGCCAACTGGATAGAGTTTTCTAACAGTATGCAATTTCCCGAGATTCGTCGATTTTTCTTGTTTTCATGTGGGTATATTGCAATGAGCGTTTCCGCTGAGCCGGGGGTTTTGTCGTGGAGACTGAGAATAATTTAGTGGTTTACCGCGACCAAGGGCTCCCGGCGGATGGGTATCCGATGGTACAAAGCTGATATCGGGGCGAAAAGTTGTTCCGCGACGATATCCCAGAGGCTATAAAAACTTGGAGCGCTCCGACCAAGAATAGGGTGGGTCACCACATCCACTACGAGATTATGCCATTAGGGTATGAAAAATTCAAAAGACGTAGGCCCAATATTGTTGGAGAGGTTGCCAATTTATTGAGGATGAGCCTTTACAAGGGCGGGTGGAACGGAGCATTTCCTCTGATATGAAAGAACGGGTTACCTTACAAAGAGAAAGTGGATTGTCCCAACAAACTACGGTAAGAGATCGTTAAAAGTCAATTGGCTTCCAATTACGATGACCAGGGTATAGATTTTTTGTTAATTTTGCAACTCGATGTAGCACTCGTATTAGCTTTTATCACACACACACGCACACACACACACACACACTTTTTTTTCGGAGACACACACACACACACACACGCACGCTCGCACGCACTTTTTTTTTTTTTTTTTTTACAAAACTCCCCTCAAAGGCGAAGGAGGCACACCACTGAATTGAAAAATAAACAAATAAAATAAAAAGTGGGGAGGACGTCCAGGTTTACCCGACGCCGGCTCTAGGGATAAGGGAAGTTGCAGGACGAGGAGGAAGAATGGGAGGAAAGGAAGTGCCCCTATGAAAAGACCACCAGTTGAGATAAGAGCCCCTGAGGAAGCGAGTGGTGATACCACGGATCACTCTCCCCGAGATGCCCAACTCGGGTAACTCCATGGCGCTTTTTCTGCACTTATTCTGTTGTCAAAATTAAACAGAACCAGGGTGACTAAGTCTAGTCTACTAAATGTGAATAATATACTCTAAAAGTCACTTACCTATGTATTCTCACCCGAAACTCTAACTTTCGGAAAATAATCTACCTTTGACTAATTAACAAGATATTTGGACAATTACCAAGAGTAATTAGCTTGAGACAGCAGTTAACGCTAAGGAACCAAATTGTTTAGTAGTACTTTGATTAAAAATTTCCCCATTCTATACTGTAACAATAAGAGCCACTATACCCATCGATTGAATTTATTTTTATTATTGGTAATATTATTGTTTTCATTAATTCATATTCGTTATCATGTATGTCATATTCATTCATTCAATGATGAAAATACATAATTTAGTAATTACGCAGTGATATAGAACGGAAAAACACCCAAATCAGTTTAACAACAACCAAACCTCTTCTTGTTGATTTATCATCACCCTCATGGATGATCACGAGGTTATTGAGGGTGGAGTTGATTCGAAAACGGTGAAGTCTTTTCCAAGGTAAAATATGGCGGCCTTTATCGAGGTCGAGGCTTGTAGAACACATTGACGAATTTACAAACGTGAATGAAAATGGCGACGTTTCATAACATCGTCAAATTTATTACCATCAAAAAGGCTATGAACCCCCCCCCCCCCCCTTCCCACAACTATTCGGTCGACTACTGTAGCCTCGTGCGTAGGCCGATAGGCAAATCGTGGCGTAATGGGTACCTCTCTTTCTGTCTGATTCGGCTCTCTGTGAACCATCTTCCTTAGGGTATTACGGCCAGTTTTCTTTCAATTTTGCAGACACAAAAATGTGCCATCGCACATAAAAGTAGCTAGAGAAGAATGATAACAAAACTGTTAATCTGAATTGGGATGATGTATTTTGGCTGGTTTGAAGATTCGTTGGCTGATTTAATAGTTTCAGATACGCAACATGATCGTTCAGCGAATTTTTGTAAATTATGGTATTACATTGTGTTACAGTCTTGGAGATTTGATCATTCTGAATGTAATGAAGTGGTTAACTACCAATTAAAAAAAAAAAAAAAAAAAAATTTCAAGTTTTGAATTTCTAATATTTAACGATTCAAACAAGATTTTTTTCTCCAGTTTTTATCGATTTTTCATGAAATATTAATGAATTTTTGGTACATGTTTCAGCATAATTTGTCCTCACATTTTGTAATGATCTACTTCATCATTGATAAATTTATTTTAGCTGGGTGCTACGTCACCAGTGCAGTCTTTGAAAAATCATAAAAAGAAAACTACTCAAAGTAGGAGACTGCGTTTTATCAAATTTCTTAGAATGGAATCATCTTTCATTTAAAATTATAAAATGAATACTTGAGCTAGGCTCATAACCGCTAATTTGTCTAAAAAAAAATTTCACGAATAAATATATTTTATGTTGACATATAATAAATCTAAAGGGTTATCCTCGATAGTAATAGTACGGTTTCGACTGCCTGATTATTATGTCTTGGCATCGAAAGCGCTCGCCCCCGGTACTCGAATTGCTTCTGGCGACGAATTCTTCCGAAAGGTAACTACGTAAATGATAATTTTATATTTATAGACATTTAAATGAAGTCTGATAACATAAATATGTTAAAGGAATTGAACGACCAAAATAAAAACAACTGATCTAAATCTCATTCTTCTTGAATGTTATGCTACGCAAAGCATCTCAGTAGACACGTTTCCCTAGTAACAAGGTATATCCATGTTGTATCAAGACGTGGTTGAATATTATCTTATATTTCTAGCCGAAGTACTAAAACTTACATTAGCAGCCTGTTCGAGAACTTGAATAAGTATACACGAGGCCTGTAGATCGGGTGCCACAACCTTTCCTGTTTCTTCATTGAAACTACTCAGAGAAACCACCCAACTCGCAACCTACTCTTACTAGATATTTCTAAGAGAAAAACTCACCAGCTGATTGATAATGGAAGAGTTGCGTAGGAGGAGGGAGGAGACGGCGGTGATGAAGTTGGGCGTCGTGTTGACGAGGGCGCTCATGTCTGAGGTGGAGTTGAGGTAGGTCAGGACGCGAGATAGAAGGTGGACGAGCGGCTCAGCTTCCCCTGGATGGACCCGCGTCCGACCTCCCAGCCAAGAGGCGATCTCGAAGACCGTGTCACGCACTGTCGTTCCCTCAAATCCCAATGTCAAACGAATCAACTGAAACAATCAATTAGGTAATTACAAATTGGTGTAGCTGTTGACTATAAACTCCAAAAATACACGCTCGGAGAGGAGCGTGTAGGCCGAAATTGTTTACCAAGACGCTCCGAGCGCACTCCGAGGACGTTCCTATTTCTGACGATCCTTGCGCTCCAGTTCCACCAATGAACCAATTCCAATTCAAGATAGGTAAATCATTTAATTATTGTTTTAAAGAATTTTTATTGTTATTTCTGTCATGACCGAATTTGTTGGTAATAGCTGTTGCAATGAACTGTTCATATTTCTATTCAACAATTTATTGTAATCCATAGGGGGGAGGGGGGGGGGGGGTTCTTTTCATTTTACGTATCTATTCATTTATTCAAGTACTATTTTTTTGTATATTCCAGGCGACGTGCTTCGTATTCTTGTTGTAGTGGGATGGATGGGACGGATTCCACAGCACGTCAAACTATTTGTAATATGACAATTACTATGGGCGGAAATGCACCTTCGGATTCATGACCAGTCTTAGGTATATTTTTATTGCTGGTGTGTATTGTTATGGTAAAATTAGTTGTTTACAGTTTCAAACTAGCGGGGATCATAACTGAGTTGGAGGGAGCTGCAAGTGTTACCATTCGATTCAGCGTGACAAATGCGAAGACACTAAAACAAACTCGTAGGTTCGTAGAGTTTCATTCTTCAAGAATGGCCATGATTTCATCGGAGGAACAATGATTCGGAACATCATTTTCTCCACTATTTAGCCTAACACTATACCGTTCAATAGAGTATTGAATGGAGCCGTTTTTGTGAAAGTTGACGGTCTCTAGGAATAATTTTGAGGGAGTGGATAATTGTTTAAACATTTTTTAAATTCTCGAATTCTAAAAGAATTAACGTTTGATTTTTTATTAAATATGACTGAATAGTGTTGAATAAACATAAAATCATCTTCTAAGGAAAACATAACATTAATTAATATAATGTGGTTATTAATTGAGAAAAGTAATCTTATGGGAGAAATCTGGGTTTTATGTAAAAAATAAAGGGGTTTTTCTCGAAAAAGCCATTGAGAAAGTATAACTCGGCACCAGATTAAGCTGAGAGCTGGTCGACGGCATTTTGCTCTAATTTTGATGAAAACCCTACCTGCCTGATTTAATTTTCCATACTACGGTACGGACACCCTGTGCACCTATATACTATTAAACAGAGCGTCCGTTATGTTTGGTGTGGCTCTGGGTTTTCTCGAATCCGTAACATGAATTTATAAATCATAGATATAAGTATTTGATTTGGAGATAATCCACAGTGGTTTCCTATGGTTAGAAAAACAGTAGGTAAATTTGTAAAACTCCAGTTTTATACAAACAACATCTGTGCTCGCGGCATCACCAAGGACGCGTGGAAACATTCAAATAATTCGTTCCTCAATTAATATTGATTTGTTTTTCAAGAATTTACTTCGCTGAAAGGAAGCTTGTTCGTTTCGATTCGTTTTCAGGTATTCAATCAAAAACTCTAATCTAATTGACTTTATTCATAATATTATCATGATTATTAATTAATAAACGTTTTCAGAACGCATCGCACCTGCTTTCTTTAACTTCCACGCTTATAAATCGAAACGATTCGCTACAATGGAAGACCCTCAACCTAAAAAGGTAAGAATTTGCATTAAAGTAGAGCAGAATCCAAATGATTCTAAATCATCGCTTCTCTGTCTTAAGTGGATCCAACCACAAGAGGATGATAATATAATATACGAATTTCCGCCTCAATATCAACTACTAAATGCAAAACACAAGGATCTACTTCAAGTATCCGCAGTTAGGAATGTTCAGAAGTCATTGTGCAAACGTGGCTCGTATCGGATAGTTTCGGTGACTCTACCGGCTGAAATTGTTCCCTTGTACTTTGATTATGAGGGAAATGTCGTTTTTGAGGAATACTTCCTAGAAGAGAAGGACTACCAGGCTTGGAGATCGGATATGTTCCCTCCTCCTCCAACAACATCAGACGCTCCAAGTGCAGCAATGTTAGATATTCTACAAAAGCTGACCACACGAACCGATAATCCTCAACAAGCGATAATCCCGAAACGTCTGAATCTTATGAAAGTAAAATCTGACTTTGTTCTTGAAAATTTTGATGGTAGGAATTTTGAGGTGGGACGATGGTTAGATACCTTTAGTCGGGAATGTGAGCGATGCCGAGTTGATGATTCGGAGGATAAGGTTTTAATTTTGCGTTTATTTATGGACGGGATTGCCGAAAATTGGTACTCTTCCACATTGATTGAATTAGGATTGGACAAAGGCTTCACGGATTGGGAACTGAAGATGAGGGAAGCATTTAAAGAACAAGGATGGAAAAAAATCAGAAAAGCGTACAACTTTAGGTACTTAGGAGGTCATTATGATGATTATGTTCTGCGAAAACAGAGTCTTTTGCTAGAACAAGAGCATGCAATTGATAACATTACTCAACTAAACCTCATTGTCATCGGATTACCAGTCTATGTACAAGACAAACTTGATCGTTCTAGAATTAATTCAATCGCAGAATTACTAGGAGAGCTGCGGAAAATAGGGCCTTCATGGCTATCAACGCGGACAAAATCTCCCATTAATGTCGTACAAATGAAAAAGCCATCTGAAACAATTGAGACCAAGAAGCCCTGCTCCATCTGTAACAATCTAGGCTATCGAGGGAGGTTTCATCCTGAGGCGGCGTGTCGAAATCGGCTAGCTGCTGAAAAACAACAGAAAGGCATAAAGACTGTGAATAACGTCGAAATCCAAGAAACCCTTAATGAATCCATCACTGATCAAAAAAACTAGGTTTGCTGCCACTAATTACTCTCGGGGTCATAATAAATAGAAATAACGAATGCACAGGAATCTACGACCCTGGTGCAAATATCAGTTTTATCACATTAAAATGTGTGAAAAACTTGAAATTACGAATCCAAGATAATAATATGACCTTCCGAACGATTGGTGGCAGGCATGGTTTTGCTGGTTGTGTGAACATAAAATTGAAAGTCATGAATTTGGAGAAAAACGTTCAGTTGTTTGTAGTAAGTGATGAAAACTTTAGATATGACATCTTGTTGGGCTTAGATCTAATTGTCAGTTTTTACATAAACTTAGACTGTAGATTGCATCTATATCAGACCCTTCCGGAAGAACAAAAAAAACCCAATGTCGGAAACTTTGTTGAGAAGTTGGATGGCCTTCGAGATGTGTACGTGAATTACAATGAGGGTATAAATGTCAACAATTTTGAGGCAAAAGTAGACCACCTTGATTCTAACAAAAGACAGGAAATCGAAAACTTGATTCACAAATTCAATTGTATCTTCGCAAAAGACAAATTTGATGTGGGACGAGTAAAAGATCACGAGGCCCATATACAATTGTTTGAACATAAGTTTGTTTCAAGAAAGCCATACCGTTGCAGCATTCCAGACCAACAGGAAATCGAAAATCAAATATCTAAACTATTGAAAGCAGACTTAATAGAGGAATCTACTTCACCTTTTGCTTCTCCAGTAACATTGGCATACAAACGCGAGGAGAACAAAAAGAACAGGTTATGTATCGACTTCCGTGAATTGAACCGTTTAATAGTGCCGGAACCCCAGCCTTTTCCACTAATTGAAGAACTGATCACAAAAACAAGAGGTTGTCGGTGGTTCACAGCACTGGACATAAATTCAGCTTTCTGGTCAATACCTATTCGAATGAAGGATCGATACAAAACTGCATTCGTGACTCAAGACGGGCACTGGCAGTGGAAATGCCTCCCATTAGGATTAAAAACTTCCCCTTCAATTTTCCAACGAGTTTTAAACACTATTTTGAGACGGAATAACTTGAAAGAATTTTCTGTTTGTTATATGGACGACATATTAATTTTTTCTACAACCTTTGAGGATCATATAAAACACTTGCATAAACTATTGGATGCGATTTGCAAAGAAGGCTTTAGGTTAAAAATTACAAAGTGTAATTTCGCTAAAAATGAAGTTAAATATCTAGGACATATTCTCTCTGAAAATACAGTCCGTCCACTTGGGGGAGATAACTTGACTGCCATACAAGACTTTCCTATTGCAAAGACGAAAAAAAATGTTCGCCAGTTCCTAGGAAAAGTAAACTTCTACCACAAATTCATACCAAACAGTTCGAAATTGTTGGAGCCACTTCACAATCTATTAAGAAAAAATACAGATCTTAAATGGACGGAGCAATGTCAGAAGAGTTTTGAGGAAGTGAAAAAGCACCTTTGCTCCCAACCAATTTTGGCAATTTTCGACCCAAAACTCAAAATAATCATTGAAACTGATGCGAGTGGAGAGGGAGTTGGAGCAGTACTTAAGCAGCTTCAAGAAAACGGCACAATAAAGCCGGTAGCGTATTTTTCAAAAAAACTGAAGGATTATCAGAAAAAAAAGAAAGCAATTTACTTGGAATGCTTAGCCATGAAAGAAGCCATAAAATTCTGGCAACATTGGTTAGTTGGTCAAACTTTTCAAATAATAACGGACCACAAACCGCTCGAAAATCTGAAAATCAATTCAAGATCGGATGAAGAGTTGGGTGACATGCTGCTATTCCTTTCACAATTTGATTTTCGTGTCACTTATCGCCCAGGAACGGCAAATATGGAAGCAGATTCATTATCAAGAAACCCAGTTCTCGAATAATGTGCCGATTCAGAGGAATTGATAAAAACAGTGAATTTCTTGAGTTTATCAGATATCACTCGTGACCAAAACCAACATGCGGATGAAATTGAAAAATGTGGAAAAACAAAAAAAGAAGGCGACATTTTTTATAAAATAGAAGATAACAGTAAGAGAATAATAATATCAGAAGAGCTTGCAGATGTTCTCATTGCGAAAATTCATAAAGAATATGGACACATAGGATCAAATCATGTTATAAATAAGTTTCGTAAATTCTACTATACTCGACATTTAGACTCTAAGGTGAAGAATTACTGCCAGAATTGCGAAATTTGCATAAAAAATAAGACCCGAACACCCTGTACTTATGGTTTTTTATCAAAACTTGGACCAGCAAAAGCACCTTTCGAGATTGTTTCACTTGACACGATAGGAGGATTTGCAGGGAACCGTTCTTCAAAAAGGTACCTTCATTTGTTAGTAGATCATTTCACAAGATACGCGTTTATTTCTACTTCCAAAAACCAGACAGCAAGTGACTTTGTGAAATTACTCAAGAAGGTACATGACAAGCATACAATTCAGACACTTCTCACAGACCAGTACTCTGGAATTAATTCTGCAGAATTTAAGAATTTCCTAAAAAAAGAGAAGATCAACCTCATATTCACTTCAGTCAATAACCCGGCCTCAAATGGATTGAACGAAAGATTGAATCAAACACTAGTAAACAGAATTCGCTGCAAAATAAATGAAACTCAGAGAAGAGCATGGTCGAAGGTAGCAGATGAATGTGTTCAGGAGAACGATTCCACGGATCACTCAGTGACCTCATTTAGCCCAGAATACTTATTATTTGGAAAGACCAGCCCTATAATTCCAACGCATCTCGAACCAAAAACCGATCTTATACGAGATCGAGAAATAGCCTATGAAAATACAGTTAGAAATCACACTTATAACAAGCAATTAATTGACAAGAAAAGAAAACGTCATGATTTCAAAGAAGGGGATTTTGTTTACGTAGACCATGCTTCAAAGATAAATAGGCACAAATTAGAAGAGATAAGAATTGGACCTTTGAAGATAATCAAGAAAATATCTACCTCCATCTTTGAGCTGGATACAGGACATAGGAAGAAGGAGTCAAACATGTTTCACGTCTCCAAGTTGGTGCCTCTCCCCGTGGGTGGGGGGATGTAAAACTCCAGTTTTATACAAACAACATCTGTGCTCGCGGCATCACCAAGGACGCGTGGAAACATTCAAATAATTCGTTCCTCAATTAATATTGATTTGTTTTTCAAGAATTTACTTCGCTGAAAGGAAGCTTGTTCGTTTTGATTCGTTTTCAGGTATTCAATCAAAAACTCTAATCTAATTGACTTTATTCATAATATTATCATGATTATTAATTAATAAACGTTTTCAGAACGCATCGCACCTGCTTTCTTTAACTTCCACGCTTATAAATTAATATGGAGCGTAAAATATCAGAAATCTATTGATTATAGGGAATGGGAAAATGATGCTTGATAGATGTTACGTTAGCGCATACACGAAACCTACATTGAGTCGTGAGCGATGAACTTCATGCGGGCCATACAGCCTAAACTGTACAATCCCAGGAAATGTCCCTTAATTCAGATAAAGACTGTGTTAAATCTTGATTGTTAAAAGTGTCTTAGGTTCGCGCTTGCTCAGTAGTCACTAATTGCACGATCTTGATGAAGCTCATATAGGGTAATCAAATCGTAATGTTCCGTGGAAAATGTTTCATTCAATTTGGAAAATGTTTCAATCTATTTGGAAAACGTTTCATTCAATTCGGAAAATGTTTCAATCTATTTGGAAAATGTGTCATTCAATTTGGAAAACGTTTTAGCTATTTGGAAAATGTTTATTTTAATTTGGAAAAGCTATATTTCAAAGCTCCTAAATAAATTGAAGATCATCTTTAAGATTTTTCGCATACATAAAATGTTACGCCCGGAAAGCTGATGTAATTCCACGACCCCATTAGCTTGATGGAACACTTGATTTGTGGTCAACACTGGATACCTACCTCGGAAAATTGCCCTGGTGGACTTGCTCGTCTGTGGCTTCTTCAAACTTCTCCTCCATACAGTTGTTGCACTGTCATTTTGTTCTTCAACTTCTTATTCATGAACATAAAATGGGGGATAGAGGAGATTCGAGTCCGCCTAAATCAGCCGTATGATAATCAACTCGAGAAAAGATAGACTCCAGAAAAAGGGTTTTCCTGAAAAAGTTACTTTTCCTATTTTTATATATTCTTCCAGTTCTCTTAGAATCAAAAGCTAATATATATATATATATATATATATATATATATATATATATATATATATATATATGCGAACTCCCGTACACGTTTGAAATTTTCGGACTGAGAAATTTGACGAGATGTAAAGAACAACCAAAGAATGACCTCGATAAGTTGAGTAGAAAGTATCGTGTAGAGAGTACATAGAGATCCAGGAAAAACTATTTCAAGATATGTTTTCATAGCAACCAAACTATTTACTTTGAAAAAACTATATTAAAAACACTTATTTTGACCATTCATATATGTTCTACTACTTGTCATGAGTGGATGCGATGCAAAACTGCGGCCTCGTATACAACTGAGAAGGCGGAGTCCAATCCATAAAGGTAATCAACACTCTACGCAAGCATCTGACTCATGTTGAGGGACCTAATGGTTTATTCATGAGCGTCATGAATAATTTAATTATTCATGGTATATCCCGATAACCATTGAATAATATTTGGTTAACCAGTATGCGTGAAATAAAACACTGTTTGTAATCGAACATTTTTAATAATTTTTTTTTTTTTTTTTTTTCCCACAAGATATTTGTTGTCAATGACCAATTATTATACACATCGTTATATTAGCTTGGTTCTGGCAATACATCTATAGGTGATCTATTCATCATTCGCTGTCACATGCTTTACCTTAGTTTTGTGGAGTCATCGGGTGTTTCAACAAATACTTGATAGAATTTTTAGGTAAATTTATAAATTCT
This sequence comes from Adelphocoris suturalis, assembly GCA_030762985.1. Taxonomy (NCBI): domain Eukaryota; kingdom Metazoa; phylum Arthropoda; class Insecta; order Hemiptera; family Miridae; genus Adelphocoris; species Adelphocoris suturalis. The sequence continues at coordinate 40,896,733 of CM061041.1, forward strand.
TATTTTCTCGTCAATAAACTTTTCGCGTTGGTATAGCTTTATTCACTGTATCCATTGCATTTCGCTTCATGCATCTTATTATGTTATGAATGTACAGGATGTTATAGCTGAGCCCCAATTCAACGTCGACGGAAACGAATAAAAAAGCTATTGCGCATCAATGGGTAAGCACTTCTCTTCCGAAACTACTGTCATTTCCATTCGTCCCGAGTCAATTGGAAGCACACTTCCGGACGTCCAGTACAACCCTCTCCGAAACTACGCCATTCATATGAACTGGTACAAATACAACTGAAAAGACATCGAAGCTCAAAATTAACGGTTCAGAAGATCCGACACAGAGTGGAATGGGTTGTTTGTTATTCGAAGCGAGACTGCAAGAGAGGGGTAGTTCTTTTTCCAACACTTCGAATCTGGTAGTGTTTACTGAATAAATGCGCAAAAACCCTTGTTGACTTTAAACCCGACACTAGTGATAGCAAGTTGACGATCTCGACTTTATTTCAACTGTTGTCACTCACATCATCCTGTATCAAGGAATTTCAATGTTTTAACCCCATGTCAACGCAAAATAACAATCACCATTCCAAATTTTTTCCGATCATTTATACATAAGAGAACACAGATTCACCACGACCAGAACTAACTTCTCTCAGCTGAACTTTTTTAGTTGAAATGACCTGAAGTACAATTTTTTAGGTACTTGAAATAGAATGGTGGCAATAGAATATGAAATATGCTGTGGCTTTCGAGAGATTGGATGTACTGTATCAGGCTAAGAGGTAAGTCATAGGGCTGGCCTGGCAAAATGAGTTTGGAGAGGTATAAAACAGTGCTATTTACTTCGCCCTGGTCTTGTGCTGAAAGTTGTAGAGCTGTGCAATAGTGGCAATGCGGATGTCGTGGGTTCCGGTCCTTATCTGTATTAACAAAATCGTAAGTATGTCTTTCTGCACATTGATTAGAATCATGAAATTGGACGAATGAAATTGGATTAGTCTATACGTTTTATTGGGTTACCGTTCAAGAATATTTTTAATCTAAAATATGGGGGGGGGGGGGGGGTATTTGTGGAGAGGGAGTGGGGGTTGATCTCAGTAGTTTGGTCCTGATAGGTAATTTACAAGAAAGTACTTTTGAGTAAGGGCTTTTTTGAATCAGAACCATAGGGGTGTTCCAAAATGAGATGGGTGGCTGGAGGGGGGCTTTCGTATACTCAAGTCAACCTGTGCAAGCACAGGTGAACCAGCTAGTACAGAAATAAAATGAAAATCAGGAAAGTCCGTTTGAAGAATAGCACACACCGCATTTAGAGAACAGCAATGGTGTTTATTGTGTAATTGGCGGAAATCGGCCTAGCCGTTGACGAAGCGTCTCACTAATGAATGCAGTAAAAAAGCGCAAGAGAATCTGGCTACTGGCTTGGCCCAAATAGGATAGAATGCAGTATTTTGTGGCTTGGTATCTCTTGTACGCGGAGCGCCTTCTTGGGAGGGTATCACACATTTTTCGGTTGTCTAGGAGGAAAAGTTGGAATGTGCGAGCTGACTTTTGTTATCCGATTGAGGCTCCCTGTCATTTAAATTTCCTATGGTGAGCAGGAGAGGATTTCGCACACCTAGCTGATCAGGATATTACCCGTAATTTAGTTCATCCTTTATTGCCCAAGAGAAGTTCCTTATCAAATTTCACATTCCTAGGGCAAATAGAAGAGAATTTAGCTAACTCAGCTGCTCAGAAATGAGTTCCTGAGTTAATTTTTACTTTGATGACCCTGAGAGTCTCACTGTTAAAAGGTCTCGAGTAAGACAGTTTTTGAGGGAAGGCCAAATTTCATTGGGGTTCACAAAATGCTCTAGAAATCGAGTAAGTTTTGACTGAGTTTTGTGACATAATTCCAATAATTGTTACTATCAATAACTAAACTGTTGTTTATAGTAACAAATTACTCATTTTAAAAATTGAAAAGTCAAATATTGAAATGTTAGAACAAAACTAGAAACAGGTCGGAAGTAGGGCCCAGGGTGGGGATTATGATAAGAAAATACAACCTTTCTAATTATTGCGATATCTTCGCATACGTTCAGCGGCTGTCATCGGCATAATGAAATGGGATTGAGTTTAATGAAAAAATATTTGCAAATATTACGTTAGTTAAAGCTTGTTTTACAAAAATAAAAAGGCTTGCATACGAGTCTACAACACATTGGGACATTTTATGTCTTCAGTTGCAGACTCGTATCATCAGAATTTAACAAGCGGTTGCAATCATGTTCACAATATCAATTACTGAGAATGATCACCTGAGCGTACACAATTATTCAAATAACCATGCTCATAACTCGGCTTGTGGGCCACGCACTTCGCAGTAGTTAACATAATATAGTTGGATAAATCGAGAGATTTCGAACGAATGGTCAACGAATTTTTTGTGGGATGAAAAATGACGAAGTACCATTTCCCTAGCAACGACTCAGTTGTAAGCGGAAATAATCAGAATATTTTCGTGAGCAATTTCTGTGACTTTTTTTTAGTTTATGTGCCATAGCAAAGACATAAAATGTCAAAAACCTGTTCATTTACATATGACTCGGTCATGGGCAAGCTTGGGGAAGATTTTCCTTCGGGAACAGTATCCTGGGGTGTTGTACGACATTTATATCCTAGCATTCTTGCTGGAATGTTCTAGAATGCTGTCTAGTTTCTTTTCGGAGTTTAAATGTGTAAAATGCTATCGTGATTATCAGTCAATTTGGACTAATAAATTATGGGAAAAATCAAATAATTCGGTAATAAGTTATTTGTTTTTCTGATGGTGCTGAGGTCGTTAGAAATGAGCCTTTATTCTTCTAGTAGATGTTTAAATTAATTGCATTAATTTTCCCTCTGTAGATGCCTGTATCTACGCAGGCATATTGATTGATTGATTGATTGATTGCCTTCGGGTCTGCAATTTAATGGACCTCCTTTGTAGTATCAAGAATTCAATATAATATCTACGATGCTCGACGGAAGTTTTTGTAGGTAGGGCACTTCACAATCATGAACCCGTAACTGGACTGAATATCGCTAAATCCGCAGATAATAATCACACTTGGTTTCGGACCCTAACACTTGGGCACAGGACAGGGTAGTCCAGAAGTAGTTTACAAAACGGAAACACATTCACTGATGTCTTTTTCAGACTTCGAGTTTTGGTCAACTTTTGGGGACAAATGCCACACTATGCGTCGCACAGAGAAGCAAAAACCCAATCTAGCTAGACGAAATTAAATTTTCGAGTTGAAAGTTAAGGCTTCAACAGGCCTTGATATGCATTCTAATAGGTCTGGACTATTGGAAATCAAAGTCAGTTTATGCTGAAAAATCCGGAAAAACTACGATTAATGAAAACTTGCTATCAGTTCACTGAACAGAGTGAACTTGCTATTAACTCTGGCTTGGGACACGAGAAATCTTTTACAATGATCTATATGAATAGAGGTAATCAAAAATTTATTGATTAGGTAGATGGGTATTACTTTTAGCAATAAAATAATTAAATTTTTGGATGCTAATTAGTATCAAGTCCTTTTAACACAAAGTAAATCAGATCTGGAACCAGAAATACAATGGTGGGATGCCTACAAAAAGTATCAGATTAAAATCGTTTGCTTCTTTTTGCCTTTAGTAGGCTTATGTTTTTGCATATGAGAAGAAAACACAATTTCATAATTTTTTTACAACTTAAGTTGGCAAAAGAGCCAGATGTGTACTTTCCGATACCAACAAACAAAGTCCTAACCTGTGCTATATCTCATTTTATGCATATTTTCATATAGTATACACTAATGTATGTTATAACTCCCGCCTGAGTTATTTATCTCAGAATTTGAAAAAAACCGTCTTAAATTTTGAATGATGGTTAGAAACAAGTTTTTCTTTTATTGTTGCGAATGAAGTCTTCATTTGTGATCCATCATGTGTCATAGATTTGTTCAGCGTTAAATATCCTTCATGATTAACTTTTTTGGTTTTTATTTTTGATAGAAAAGTTGGAAATTGAGCGACTTTTCCATAATTCAAACGTGTAAATGTCAAAAACTACAGCTGATACTGGAAAAACAATTTCAGAATTGAATTTACCAGCTTCGAAAACTCCCAGAACCGGTGTTCTTGCTTTTGCTACGAGGATATTTAATTTTGCTTAGCTAGATAGGGTTTTGAGCCACTGTGCGTCGTGGGCGAAGTTCGATTAATAAACTCCCATTTCTAAGGTTCAAGTTGGAAATCAAGTAACTTGCCTTCACATTTATCGGTTTATTTCTAGTTGAATGGAATTCACTACACTCGAACTACATTGACTTATTTAGGAGTCAAATAAGAACACAGGTGACTGAGTTTATCGTGGGATAAGATTACTGTTTTGGTTATTAATGGCTATTGTATAAGTTTAATCGGTTAGTTGATCTTACCTCGGGGATGGCGAGAAGATGATAGAATTTCTAACATGGTAAGATAGTTTTGATAATATAATATATTGGAGTACATAAGAAAATCCTGGAGGCGGCACCTAACATGCTTGATGGTTTGGTAGATTCAGTTACTACAAATACAGAGATGGAGGACACTGAATGTCAAGCGTGTCACGTAAGCTAAGTGGTACTTGATTTTCCAGCAAAGTCATTCAATCGGTGATAAGGTGCTGGGTAAGTCGAGTTATCTCCCCATCGTTTCCCAACTAATAATTTGATCCTAATTGACACCTGATTTGAACTAAATTGTGTGCAATAGGTAAAACATGACTTCTAGAGAGATATAATATATTCTACTTTTGCCTCTGTTCGTGTCATCGAGTAGCTTCCTTCTACTGTAACTTCGTTTTCGATCTAGTTGATTCATCACACTAATGCGAACATAGTATTCTGCACTTAACTATGGTTTGCATTTAACCTGTAAACACTAATTATCTACGTGAAACTTCAACACGAGAAGCTATTCAACAAATTCGATAGTATTGGTACGGACTAGAGAAATCTCATGTCGAAAATGATATCGAGATTGGTTACATCATCCAATGTTACGAAAGGGGCTTCCATTGTTTCAAAAGAGGAACAAACTGAACTTAATTGATAATTATTTGTCTTCCACTCAGATTGTAATACGGTTGGGAGATGAGAAGCTCCCTGCTTCAGTCACGCCACTCTCAACGCATAGAGATATATTATTTACAATTTGTAGGTTTTATTAGAAGTCGTGGACGTCCGCAATTATGACATTTAAATATTATTCTCGAAATGCCCACTAATAAAATCCAACTTCCACAGCATCTCAGAGAATGCCTGAAACTTTTGCGATTCCGTGATCAGCAATGTTTCTTTTCACCTCTGTGAAGACCGAAACGCGAACACAATACATACTATTAGTGCTAACTAATTCAGATAACCGATATACGCTCTCTCTTTCCAAGTTGACACGTCGTCGTCTCATAAACTAAACTGCATTACTTCAACAGGGATATACTTATACATTGACCCATAACTTTAGTTATCTTGTATTTTCGTGTAGGTACTTTAGCTGCGTACTAGCTATAAGGTGACATGTTAATCGCGCAGAGTGTTACATTCTGTCCATTTGCAAACAAGAATATTGCTAATCACAAACTTGCACCTCTATATAAGTAAGAAATAAAATAATATAATACTGGTAGGTCAATGGAAATGAAGCGGGATATTCATTTAGCTCAACGTTCTTTTATTGAAGAAAACAGGTATGTATGGATCAAAAGCAAAGTAAAGGAATATCTCCATAATGTTATTCAAAAGTAACTGAGAAACCGAACCCCTCCATGAAGGGAAATCCTCCTTTTGTTCGCAAAATCGAGTTTTCCTCTACGGAAGTTGGGGCAACGCTGGCACACATACATGTGCTTGGTTTACATACGACTGACAACCAGTACATATACGACGAAACCTGAACGCCGCAACTTCTTCCCTCCTTTTCCTATTTACGGAGCTGCGGTACTGTCGTGTTGCGTCGGTCACCCTCCTTCTTCCGTTATTCACCTCAAGATCGGGATTTCGCTTTTTCTTTTCTTTCAACCTTCCAATAGGTGGCCCGAAAGAAACGTTTCCTCCATTTTATAATACCAGATTGGAACAATGAGGGGAATTGAAATGGGAGCAAATATCCTAAACATGAAGACAAAGAGAGCCAGAATGCAAATATGCACATGATAAAGACATGAGAACGTGACATAACAGTCATTGCAACGACACGATGGTAATATTATTGAGAGGAAATCTGCATGATCAAGGGTCATTCTCCATAGGACATAACTTTATCAAATGAATAAACACCCGTACGCATTTTGCATCATATGACTTGCACATTGGACATGACTTGCCCAACTCGAGTAACTCCGTGGCGCTTTTCCCGCACCACACCCCGCGCCATGACACGGTCGCGGCCATGACCTTGATGTTGTTAGGTGCCACTCCTTTTAGCTCAGATATCGCTTGTCGCAGATCATTTCTATCATATTTACTTTTCTTAGCCCGCCAGGTCTGTTCCATGTCCACGCTGCCACTGACAACCTGGACATCCAGGATTATGGCAGACCCATCGGGCTTGATCGCAACGATATCTGGCTTCTTGCCCCGGTCACTCGGCATGTGATATAGCCTCTCCCTTTCGACATCCCAAACGCTGGATGACAAAGCGCCTGCTATCTGCTTGGCAACCGCATCGTGACGTAAAATGCGGCCACCGTGAGTACGAGGACACTGCTGCACCACATGATACAGATTCTCGTTTTTACCCCAACAGGCACGGCAAACGGTATCTGCTGTCCCACGACTACCTCAAGAACACCTCACCGCAGTGGCTAATGTTGCCACGCGGACGGCATGAAAATAAACACACACACACACACGCACACGCACACGCACGCGCACGCACGCACGCACGCACGCACGCACGCACGCACACACGCACGCACACACACACACACACACACACACACACACACACACACACACACACACACACACTCACACTATATATATATAACAATCAGTGAATGTTGAGGGTCGGTCAATGAAAACTCTTCTTATTTCGCCAACGTTTCGAGAATATATTTTCTCATCATCAGGGCCTATTGATAAAAGACATGGTTTCAATATACAGGGTGAGTCTCTCGCAAATGCAACAAAAAAATTTGGGTAAAACTACATCAAAAATGAAGTAAAATGCCGCCAACTGCATATTTTTATCTCAATCCGTTTTCGAGATATGATTTTTTAAAGGTTTTTTCAGGAAAACCGTGTTTTTTTCCTTTTAAACTCAACTTTCTTCACTTTACTTCATTTAATTTTAATTTTTGACCACATTTTCGGAATCAGCACTAAACTTACTATAAGAATAGTGTACTTGGGTTTTTGAAAAGTACCATCCAAAGGCCCTCACATCAGCTCAAACATTGACGATTTTGAAAAAATAATATTTCTGAAAATCTTTATAACTTTACTACTCTTTTAAAAAGAATCCTGGAAACTGGCAAATCTCATGAAAACTGCTTCATCTAATATGCTTTCCAACGGTATTATCAATTTTACTTTTATTTTGTTATTTAGGGGAGAAAATAATGTTTTAATGTTAAAAAATGTGGGTTTTTCAATGAAATTGTTGGTTTTCTCGAATGATGACCCTCCATGAACCAACGGGTATGGGGTCGGTTTTTATGAATTTTTTCTCGCTGGATCGAATGTAAACTCTTGCAGATCTCTCAACTACGTTATAATCGAGTTTTACACTTTAATTAACTAGTTTTACCCCATAACACATACATTTAATCGTAACAAACAAACTAAATATTTGCGGTTTTAAGTGTAAAACTCGGTTATAACGGAGTTGGAGAGATCTAAAAATGTTACCATTCGATACAGCGTGAAAAAATACATAGAAACCGACCCCATACTCGTAGGTTCATGGAGGGTCATCTTTCGAGAAAACCAACAATTTCATTGAAAAACCCACATTTTTTTTACATTAAAACATAATTTTCTCCACTAAATAACGGAATAAAAGTAAACTTGATTATACCGTTGGAAAGAGTATTAGACGAAGCAGTTTTCATGAGATTTGCCAGTTTCCAGGATTCGTTTTGGAAGAGTAGTAAAGCTTTAAAGATTTTCAAAAATATTCTTTTTTCAAAATCGTCAATGTTTGAGCTGATGTGAGGGCCTTTGGATGGTACTTTTTAAGAACTCAAGTACACTATTCTTAAAGTAAATTTAATGTTGATTCCGAAAATGTGGTCAAAAGTTAAAATTGAATGAATTAAAGTGGAGAAATTTGAGTTTAAAAGGAAAAAAACACGGTTTTCCTGAAAAAACCTTTAAAAAATCAAATCTCGAGAACGGATTGAGATAAAAATATGCAGTTGGCGGCATTTTACTCCATTTTTGATGTAGTTTTACCCAAATTTTTTTTTGCACTTGCGAGAGACTCACCCTGTATAGTTCTTGTAGGTATATAATATATATTATATTATATATATATATATATATATATATATATATATATATATATATATATAGGTATATATAACAGAATAATTCATTTCGATTCGGCACAACCATATAAACAAAAAATAAATACTGTTCACAACCTTATAAATAGAGTAAAAACGTCAAGTTCATTGAAATTCTATGAGGAAAATTTCAAAAAATTAAAAACCTCCTGAAGAAAAACGGCTATCCTGACAAAATAATCAACTCCATATTTCTTCAAAATGCATCTACAACCCCTCAACTAATCCCAAAACCCTGTTCTAAGTTTTACTCAGCCCCCTATGTACCAAGATTATCCGAAAAACTATCAAAAATTTTAGACAATGAAAACTCCGAACTCGCGTTCAAAAACCAAAAAACTGTAGGTTCTCTATTCACCAAAACTAAAGACCCTGTTGAAAAAGGGAAAAATAAAAACATAGTGTACGACATTCCTTGTCAACCCTCATGTGGGAAACACTATATAGGACATACAAAAAACTTTTTGCAACAAAGCATAGATGCACATTAGAGAGATCAAAATAAACCTGCAAACCCCTTCAGCGCAGCCCTAGACATTCACTCTAAAGAAACGGGACACAACTTTCACTATAATTCGGCCAAAATTTTAGGAAAAGAACAAAATTCATTCAAACGTGAAATGTTAGAAATTATACATATAAGCGAAATAAAGAAAAAACTGCAAATTTCCGAACCGATATACAAAACCTCAACAAATGCTATTCAGGTCTCATACGTAAAGGACATTCACTTTAGGGAAACTTTCAAGTTATCTTTATCTTTAGGTAGGCTCCCTCAAACTTCCAAGGTGCCTTCGTCTTTGTGAGTAACCCCAAACCTCCCCTTCCCCCTCACACACATATATAAGCTTAGTATGTAACTACCTAAACTAGTCTGGTCAGAATTGTCTTGGTGACCACACCTATGTGCCACTAATGTTTCCATCTTGAGATGATCCACTAACCTAACTCACAAAATTGTAAGTACCTACATCATACGAGTATAACATCCTACGATAACATAGTAACTAAGTGAAACTTCTAATTCAAAGTTTATATATGTCTTATTATGTTTATATATGAAACTATGTCTTTTATCAATAGGTCCTGATGATGAGAAAATATATTCTCGAAACGTTGGCGAAATAAGAAGAGTTTTCATTGACCGACTCTCAACATCCACTGATAGTTATAACATCACGGTCAACAACAATCCCAAACAAAATTATATATATATATATATAAGTGCAGCAGCCTGGTTTACACCGATGTGAACGTCCACGGTGCAAACTGTGTGACATTGTAATTGAAGGCTCTCACTTTACCTCTCCCAATACCTCTCATTCCTACGAATGTAAAGGGCACGCAGAATGTCAGTCACGAATGTGTGTCTACCAGCTGATCTGTAAGCAGTGCACAGAAGATCAACACAGAGGCTTCTATGTTGGGAAAGCAACTCAACTAAATTTGAGAATGAATAACCATAGAGCTTCCTTAAACCAAGATCGACCCCTGCCATTGAAGCTGCATGCGAGATCGCACAATCCTACTGTGACGTTCAACGAGTGCTTCGGAGTGAAAGTTCTGAAGCGGATGCCACAACCCACGAACGACAGACTGCTGCAGCAGTCTGAACGGGCTCATAGGTGGGTATTGGGATCAATGAGGCCTCCTGGTCTCAATCTAAACGATTGAGATGTACTGAGCTAAAAGTAATGAAGCCATACTTGCTTACATGGTTACAAGCTTCCAAGAAACAAGAAACGCTCCAAGTCCCATAGTTCAGAAAAAACCATTACTCTTCTAATTTTGAAAAAGATTTACTCGAAATATCAAATCACTCTTTCACCTTTATACTTGTCAAATTTCTATCATTTAAGTTCATGTAATATATAGTTCAGTAGAACAATCACTAATCAAGTGCATATATAGTGCAGTAGCACCACGCCTTTTCGTTTCAAACTCTAGTCTCGTTTTTACCGTTCAATTTAAAAATTTAAAAGTTTTCTCGTTTTCTTGTAGTGTTCATATTTTCGTCTTATCTTCTCTTTCCCTTTCTTTGTGGTATCTGAACTACTTCATGGATCCTCAACGTTACTGGTTGAATCAAATTCGGTATTTTTCCATAAAGGTGGCACGTTGCAGGAGTCACATTGAATTTATTGAATGTTGCCTACGAGTTGGAATAACACCTCATGGTCTCACCATTAAACTGCCCATTCAAGCTGCACCACTGGCTATGCGACATATTTTGCATGCTTTTTCACGTCAGTGCTCTATGGAGTATACGAAGCTGGTCCTACAGGAATACAAACGCCTGCACTTTCAATACCTGAATGGACATTTATTACCTCTCTTGAACGTCGTTAATTCAGTAAGTATAACGCTGGCTAACAGGGCCAATGCAATACTTGAAGACACAAATAGTTTGTTGAATACCTTCCGTATGAATCACTTAAAAAAGCTTTCAGCTTTATACGTTCAACGATTACGTAGAGGGTTACCGATACAATTGATAAGGCCTCCCTTTGAGCAAAGGCGTTTTGAACATACAAGAGTTAGGGAGCATACTCCACGACCTAGAGAACAAGTTCAACAGCCACAGAATGAACAATACGAGTATGTTGAACCAGATAACAGAAGTGTGGACAATCAAGATTCAGCACATGCCTCACCATCTTCATCTGAAAACGTATGCAATTTGTCCTCTCGCACTTTGAATGAAGTGGAGACAAGTTTGTTATCCAGAGGTCTTACTTTCACCCCTACGCCACGCCCAGACCATATAAAGCTCCATGAAGATATCCAAGAGTTCTGTTGGCGTTTGAGGTTGAAATATTATTGGCACAACAACGCGGATTCAGAAGAGAACGGAGAGGCACTACATCCATCTCTTCAAAAATTCAAGCCTCCCTCTGACTTCGATCCGAAAGCCCTCCCTTCAACTAGACTGCCACCCACGCACCCACTTGAGAGGTACATCTACACACTGCTTCAACGAACTTCATGTGCCAACTTCTTGAACTCTCTCACCCCACGGGATAACCTGACTAAAAATGAACGTCAGTCCCTCAGATCCTTGAAATCCGATACATCAATAAAGATCATGCCAGCTGATAAGGGTTCAACTGTTGTAATCATGAACACTACAGACTATGATCGTGAAGCAATGAGACAATTGTCTGATTCAAGATTCTATGAGCCAGTTGATAACGACCCAACACCACGATTAGCACATGACCTCAAGAGATACATTGAAATAAATGGAAGGAGAGAAGGACTAAGTTCCAAAGACATTAACCTTTTGGTTCCGAATGATCCACAATGTCCTGATTTTTACCTTCTCCCAAAAATCCACAAATCATATAATCTCCCAGATCAACTTCCTCCAGGTCGACCAATTGTGGCGAGCTTTGGCTGTGTAACAGAACGGATTTCAGCTTATGTAGATTCCTACATTCAACCTCTTGTGCAGTGCCAGTCCTCTTTCGTCAAAGACACACATCATTTTCTGACTTTGCTGAGAGAAACAAGGATCCCTGAAGACGTTATTCTCGTAACCATAGACGTGAATTCCTTGTATACTGAAATTCCTCACGATGAAGGACTAAGTGCCCTCTCCCACTTTTTAGAGGAGCGGTCCGAACCAAGGGTTCCGTCCACAAACTTCCTTGTTAAACTTGCAGAGTGTGTTCTGACGATGAATGTTTTTAAATTTGGCAACCAATTCTACCTGCAGAAGAGAGGGACTGCAATGGGGACTCGAATGGCACCCTCATACGCTAATCTGTTTATGGCAGATTTAGAGACCAGATTTCTCGCATCTAGAGAGAAGACCCCGTTAATGTGGAAGCGGTTTATAGATGACATTTTCCTCATATGGCCACATGGTGAAGAGGAACTCGAATTGTTTCTCCAAGATCTCAACTCCCGCTTTTCTGTTGCATTCACTTGGTCGTACTCAAGATCAATGGCTACATTCCTTGATGTGGAAATATTGGTGATTAACGGAAGCCTCACAACTAGCGTGCATGTAAAGCCCACCAATAAGCAGCTATACCTACATTACGACAGCTGTCATCCTCCTCACACAAAGCGATCTATTCCAAGGGCTTTGTCAGTTAGAGGCCACGAAATATGCAGCAATCGGGAAAATCTGGGAAAATATTTGTCAGTAATTGGTGACAAATTGATCGAGAGAGGATACCCGAGACGTATTGTCCGTGATAGAGTGGTTCCAGCTCATGTCAACTACCGGCGGAGAACACGACCGACATCTGACAGAGTTCCTCTAGTCACAACCTTCTTCTTTGGGATTCAGAAGATGAATGGGATCCTCCGTGAACTACAACCAATTCTGACTTCCAGTCCCTTGACCCGCGATTTGTTCAAGGATATGCCTCAACTGACTTACCGCGAGGGAAGAAATATAGGAGGAATACTGTCTCATAGGCATCCACAAGTTCAGCCTTCAGAAGTGCAGCAGCCTGGTTTACACCGATGTGAACGTCCACGGTGCAAACTGTGTGACATTGTAATTGAAGGCTCTCACTTTACCTCTCCCAATACCTCTCATTCCTACGAATGTAAAGGGCACGCAGAATGTCAGTCACGAATGTGTGTCTACCAGCTGATCTGTAAGCAGTGCACAGAAGATCAACACAGAGGCTTCTATGTTGGGAAAGCAACTCAACTAAATTTGAGAATGAATAACCATAGAGCTTCCTTAAACCAAGATCGACCCCTGCCATTGAAGCTGCATGCGAGATCGCACAATCCTACTGTGACGTTCAACGAGTGCTTCGGAGTGAAAGTTCTGAAGCGGATGCCACAACCCACGAACGACAGACTGCTGCAGCAGTCTGAACGGGCTCATAGGTGGGTATTGGGATCAATGAGGCCTCCTGGTCTCAATCTAAACGATTGAGATGTACTGAGCTAAAAGTAATGAAGCCATACTTGCTTACATGGTTACAAGCTTCCAAGAAACAAGAAACGCTCCAAGTCCCATAGTTCAGAAAAAACCATTACTCTTCTAATTTTGAAAAAGATTTACTCGAAATATCAAATCACTCTTTCACCTTTATACTTGTCAAATTTCTATCATTTAAGTTCATGTAATATATATATATATATATATATATATATATATATATATATATATATTATATATATATATATATATATATATATATGTGTGTGTGTGTGTGTGTGTGTGTGTGTGTGTGTGTGTGTGTTGTGAGCGCCAAAATCATAATTGAGCACTACCATGACTAATCAGCTCAACTGGTAATTACCGTCAAGTCCGTCTAATATTGTGTTTCCTGTCATAAGAGAGCATCGGCTGTAGGGTGTCTCGCCAGACTTGTGGAAACTAGACCACTGTCTCTCAGTAATTATGGATGTTTTTGTGGCGCTTTTGGGTAGGGTTGCTGGGGTAGGGTAACTGTTGGTGTTTTTATCTCTTCGGAGCTCCTTCAAATCCCTACCCAAGTCAAGGTCATACGTCCCCGTCGTGCGACCCGGGCACCCTCCAGGTTACTGGAGGGTGGCAGAATGACCCAATGGCGATTAGGGGGGAGGCTCGTGTCAGCGGGTCTCCCGACCCTTTACGTCTCCCCGTTATGGAAGAAAATACAGCCCAGCCTCATAACCCCCGCGGGCCCATTGGCTCGCGGGGTTCTAGGGGAGGCGCTCGGGGGCGCCCCAGGCAGGGGCGTCGGCCATCCTCTCACTCTTCTTCATCCTCGTCTTCCTATCCTTCATCCTCTTCCACGACCCCTGTAAATGCCCACCAGTGTGCCCACTGTGGGAGAGCCTTCAGCACCAAGCGTGGTCTCAGTGCCCACGTCTGGCAGAAGCATCCTGTACAGGCCAACGCTGCAATAGATATAGAGCGAGAGCGGCCCAGGTATGCTTCTGAGGATTTGCGGCGAATGGCAGCAGAGGAGGCAGAGGCTGTGCGTAATGGGGTACGGAATATAAATGTTTTCTTGCAAGTACGTTTTCCCATGCGCACGCTTTCTGCCATTCAATCTCTTCGCCTGAGGCCCCACTATAAGCAGCTTGTCCAGGATGCAATCCTGGCAAATAGCCGTGGGGCCTCTCCCGCATCTCCGACAGGCGTGGGACAACAGCCCGCCATTCAGCAATCCTCCCCCGGGACCTCCGGTCTTCTTGAAGACCTGAAGACTGAAGTGTTGAGGCTCGGGGAGCAGGTAGGCAACATTGTTGGTTATGAGAGTGCCTACCTGCAGGGTCTGGCGAGGCGGGCTGTTGAGGGGCCAAATAGCTTGGAGGACGAGGTCGCGGCCTATATGCAGAGGATCTTCCCGCAGGTTGAGGAAGCGACCGTGGCGGGGCACCAGGGAGGAGTTCCTCCTAATGTGGTGCCTCGTGGAGGTCGCAGAGCGGCTAAGCAAGCGAGAAGGCCGGAATACCAGCATGTCCAGAGATTGTGGAGGAAGCATCCGGCTCGTGCAGCTGCGGAGGTACTGGAGGGAGCTGGGGATGAACAAGTCATGCCCCCTCTCCAGGAGTTTGTGGATTACTGGGAGCCACTTATGAGTGCTCCCAGCCAAAACCCTGGTGAGCCAGTGGTACCCCCAGCTTCCACCAGGGATTCCTTGCGCAGCATCATGTGCACACCGGTGCTTTATGACGAGGCACATAAGTGCCGTGTCAAAAACTCCACTTCTGCTGGGCCCGATGGTGTTTCCGCCCGACGCTGGAATAAAGCTCCAAAGAATGTTAGGCTGCTCATCCTCAACCTGTTACTTCTATCGGGAAGGCCCCCGAAAGCGTTGACTCGTGCCCGAACCATTTTCATCCCAAAGAAAGGGGGAAGTGGGCCTGGAGGCTACCGTCCGATTTCAATATCATCGGTAGTTTTCCGGAACTTTCAAAAGATTCTGGCATCTCGCTTCCAAGTGGCTGGTGTCATAGGTGACGTCCAGAGAGCATTTCGGCCAGCGGATGGCACAGCGGAGAATCTAACAATTCTCCAAACTGTCATTTCGCTGGCCCGTATCAAGAAACGGCAGCTCCATCTTGCCGCTCTGGACGTCGCTAAGGCCTTTGACACAGTTAGCCACTCTGCCCTGACCGATTGTCTTTGTGGTGTCGGGGTACCTGCTTGTTTGATTGAGTATGTTGCCTGCCTGTACCACGAAGGCGTGACGGTCTTCGAGGCAAGAGGTGAGATGTCAGGGGATGTTGTTATTGGGCGCGGGGTACGCCAGGGGGATCCTCTGTCGCCACTCCTCTTTAACCTGGTCGTGGATACGGCCTTGGGTAAGCTGCCAGCTGAAATAGGGTTTGATCTCGCCCCTGGGGTGCGAGTAGGTGCATTGGCTTTTGCTGATGATGTCATCCTACTCGCAGAAACCCGTGAGGGCTTGCAGATCTCCCTCAACGCATTTGCTGAGCAGCTAGCCAGGTGTGGTTTGGTGGTAAACCCAGCTAAGTGTGGGTCGGTCTCCTTGGTCCCGTCCAGTTGCCAGCATAAGTTGAAGGTGGTGGATGAGGGGTGTTTTGTCTTAGGACAAACTTCCAACCCTGCCCGATCGGTGCTGGAGGTCTGGCGGTATCTTGGAGTCGACTTCGTGGGTGTTGCAACGATTGCCGCAAGCCGTGTGGACCTTAGTGGAGCATTAGCTCGTGTCACTAAGGCTCCATTGAAGCCACAGCAGAAGCTGCGCCTCCTTCGCACGTACTTACTGCCAAAGCTAACCTATGGGTTAGTCTTTGGCAGGCTTACTGCGGGGAGGCTGCTTGAGTTAGATCGTGAAGTTCGCTCTGCTGTGCGCTCTTGGCTAGGCTTTCCACCTGGTGTCCCAAGTGCTTACATCCACGCACCGGTCAAGGCCGGTGGGCTCGGTATTGTCTCTCTTTCTGCCAGCATCCCATCATTACGCCGCCAGCGCCTGCTTGCCCTTAGGGGCTCGAGCTGGGAGGTCGCCCGCACTGCTGCTGACCTAGACTTTGTCCGGCAGCAGTTGTTGTGGTGCGATCGAGCAACACCAACTGCTCCAAAACCCAGCTCATCTGCTGAGTTCGCTGCTGTGCTACATGAGTCAGTAGATGGTAAAGAACTCCGACAGTGCTCTGAATCCCCCATTTCTACCCAGTGGGTGGAATGGGCTTCAGAGGGCATTGGGGCCCGCGACTATCGCCATTTTCACGCCGTCCGGGTGGCTACCCTAGCCACCTCGGTGAGGTGTTCGAGGAGTAGTCGCGGGACAGTTGACACCCTTTGCCGTGCTGTCGGGGTAAAAATGAGAATCTATATCATGTGGTGCAGCAGTGTCCTCGCACTCACGGTGGCCGCATTTTACATCACGATGCGGTTGCCAAGCAGATAGCAGGCGCTTTGTCATCTAGCGGTTGGGATGTCGAAAGGGAGAGACTATACCACATGCCGAGTGACCGGGGCAAGAAGCCAGATATCGTCGCGATCAAGCCCGATGGGTCTGCCATTATCCTGGATGTCCAGGTTGTCAGTGGCAGCGTGGACATGGAGCAGACCTGGCGGGCTAAGAAAAATAAATATGATAGAAATGATCTGCGCCAAGCGATATCTGAGCTAAAAGGAGTGGCACCTAAAAACATCAAGGTCATTGCCGCGACCGTGTCATGGCGCGGGGTGTGGTGCGGGAAAAGCGCCACGGAGTTACTCGAGTTGGGCATCTCGGTAGGAGTACTCCGTGGTATCACCACCCGCGTCCTGAGGGGTTCTTACTTGAACTGGTGGTCATTTTATAGGGGCACATCCTTTCATCCCATTCTTCCTCCTCGTCCTACAACTTCCCTTATCCCTAGAGCCGGCGTCGGGTCCTCCCCACTTTTTATTTATTTTTTTTTGTTTATTTTTCAATTTAATGGCGTGCCCCCTCCGTCTTTGAGGGGAGGTTTCTCAAAAAAAAAAAAAAAAAAAAAAAAAAAAGAGTGTGTGTGTGTGTGTGTCTGTGTGTGTCCAGACGATAACTCTCCTTAAAATTTAAATAATAATTCCGTTCTCGCGCCAAAAAATCAAGCTTTTCAAACGAAAGGGTGAGTTCTAAAAACGGCTAAAAACCGTTAAATTTAAATATACATATTTTTTCAGAATACTGCTCAAATAAAGTGTATTAACTATAAAATAGAACAATCATAAATTTATGCTGAAAAATGTACTTTAATTTCATTAAAGTTTGGTGAAAAATCGATAAAGACTGTAAAAAAGGTAAAAATTCAAAACCTCTATTAGGAAAGTAAATTATCATCTTGAATACGTTTTCGGCGTAAAATTAATGGTTATCAATTCCCTTGCACTCAAAAAGCTCAAATTTTAATACAATTTAATATTATACAATACGACAATTCACGAAAATTCGCTAATACGATCATGCTGCATGACTGGCATTTTTCAAAATCACATTAATATTTAAAACGAGTTTTTTGCCATAATATTGGTATGTACCTAGTAAACAATTTCTTTTCACTTGAAGTTCTCAATTTTCAAAACAATGTAACATAATATAGTACCATAATTTACAAACGTTCACTCATACGTTCATGCGACATGAATGGAACTTTTATTCATTGCGAGACAGAATTTCATCCTACGAAAATCATTCTCTCTTGTGCCAATGTCAACTATAGATGGATACGTGGCGAGCTCAGTTTTGTTATAAACAAATAAATAATTTCCCTTCAGATTAACTTCATTAGGTACTAGATTATATTTATGAATCTACACTTTTTGGGCTCGTTCCATCTCTTGCATGATTTGCTACAGTATATACTTTTTGTTGAAGTTTTACATTTTGTCTTGATTCGCCTAAGGTCAATTAG
Organism: Adelphocoris suturalis; assembly: GCA_030762985.1. Classification (NCBI taxonomy): domain Eukaryota; kingdom Metazoa; phylum Arthropoda; class Insecta; order Hemiptera; family Miridae; genus Adelphocoris; species Adelphocoris suturalis. The sequence goes on from CM061041.1 coordinate 40,915,118, forward strand.
TAGAAAGTTTAATTCATCTTGCGGAAAGTCTAATTCAATTTGCGAAAAGTTCAATTCAATTCGCGAAGTGTTTAATTCAAAGTGCGAATGGAATTAAAAAATAAAAAAAACTAAGAAAACTAACCAATTGAGTACTTAATATTTTGAACGTTAAATGAAGTAACGAGAAATATTTCAAATAATTTGGAACACTTTCTATCACAATTTTACTATGAAACTTCTGGTTCTCACTGCAAGACGAACGAGATGAAAATAAAAAAAATTCTCCCGGAATTACGGACGTAAAAACTCAGACTCCCGTAAGTAAAAACGTTTACTCCACTCCAAAAATAGACGAACGATGGAAAAGAAAAAGTGAATGATGAATTTTCATGAGAGCTAATGTGCTGTGAATCCAATTAAAGGGCCGAGATCTCTCTAAAGAAAATCCCGCAACAATTTTTTTCTTTGTTTCCACCGTTTGGCTGCCACAACTTTTTTTTTTTTTTTTTTTCAAAACTTGCCACGCAGTATAGGTAGACTTGTTGGTTGGTGGGTATATTGCTTGAAAGGCACCTCAAAAGCCTTTGCAGAATAGCGGGGGAAAAAATACAAGTACGGTCGAGTGGAAAAACTCAATCTACCTCTGGGGAGTGAGGGTGGTGGAAGTAGTGGAAATTCCTGAGGGTGCGATACGGTCCCTGAGATATAATCCTGAAAAATACCGGTACGGCCTATCGAAGCGCCGTGTCGCGCTCAGAGGACCCCCGTTCGAGGGAAATTAATCCGCTTCCCAGAGTACGTTCCGGACGCCTAAGCCTTCTTTTTTGTCGACGACAAAATTCCTACGGAGGAAAAAAAAAATGCTATATGCATTTAAATGTAAAATTTGGTTAGATAGAAGGAGCTGTAAAATACATTGCTTGCCTTTTTACCTAAACTGGATTCTAGCTCCCATCGTCTTTCTTAAGTAAAACCACTCTTCATGAAAGAGTTTGGTGGAATCATCTCCGAATAATTGCATTTCACACCTATGGAGTCCACCACTCATGGTATGATGGTTATGGTACATAACAACGGGTTCGTTTTGATATGATGAAATCGATTATTTCTGTTCTTTACAACTACAAGAACAGGTTTTCTTTGATGCATTTTTAAGTACAGTCCTTTTATTTGGCGTTGCGGACATTTTTGTGTGCGTGATGCTGAAAAGAAGGAGACAAAAAATCCTATTTCTATTGAGAAGGGTGTTGATTGATTTGCATTGGATGGGGCGAATGGGGAAGTAGAAGGTTAACAGCTATGTGCACGTTCTTCGTATAGCATAGAGATACAATGTCAAAAGTGAACGAATGCGGAAAGATTTGAAATAGATATATTGTTTCTTAAGTTGTCAGGAACAGTGGATGACCATTAAAAAAAAAAAAAAAAAAAAAAACAATCGTTTGAGCAAATTTAAAAAAAAAATTAAAATTGAAAATCGTGGAAATCGTCCTCATTTAAATCCGTTTTGAAACATTCTGAAACGATTGCTGGAGTTCGCTCTTCTTCATATAACGTACCTCCAACTTCATATATGAATCTTCCCAACTACGTTTCAATTGAGTTTCACTCTAATCGAACTAGTTTTACCCTTAAAAACACATAAAATTGAGCATAACAAACAAAATAAAAATTCTTAAGTTAAATTTATAGTAAAACTCAGCTGTAAGTGAGTTGGGGAAATCTGGAATATTACCATTCGATTTAGCGTGAGAAAATACGTAGAAAATGGGCCCAAACTAGTACTCTCATGGAGGGTAATGTTTCAAAAAAAAAACCTCGAGTTCATTAAAAAAAAAAAAAAAAAAAAAAAAAAAAAAATTAAAAAAAAAAAAAAAAAAAAAAAAAAAAAAAAAAAAAAACATTAAAGCACAAAACAACATACTATAATGTAGTGGTCTATATTATTTACGATAATATACTATAATATAATTCATAATATTACTATTCCGTTGAAAAGCTGAGATTCTGAAGAAGTTTTCCTCGTGGAGTGCCTTCCCGAAATTGTCTGCATTAAGGGGAAAACGACAAATGGAAACAGTCCAGTTCAGAGAAGTTTTAAAAATTTGCTTCTTAGCTTTTTTTTACGTGCAAAGGCGGTCAAAAATATTTGTTTCACATCACACTAGATCGGAAATGTTACGTTTTCTCCAACGATATCTTTATTCTCGAGTTTACAGTGATTCTAAGGAGAGTTACGGGCAATATAATCCCATAAGGTACAAAACACGAAAAAATTCTTAAAAATTGAACTACTCGATAACTACCTATTATACCTAATCGTTTAAAATAATCTCTACGAGAAACAATCAATTAGTAATGAGCTTTAGAAGCGGTCCTGGAAGGTTCGGTCACTTTAACCCGAACATCCTATTTACAAATATGTGTCATTCCAGACGATGACTCTCCCCAGGATCAGATAAAAATCCCGTTTTTGCGTCATTAAGCTTTCCAAATGGAAGGATGAATTTGATGACAAGCACTTTTTGAACACATTAAATTCGTCAAATTCCAAAAAAGTGGCCAACAAATCACTAAAAATGGCTAAAAAAAAAAAAAAAAAAAAAAAAAGGGCTGAAAATTGTTTATAATTTTTAGCAGTTTCTCCGTCAAAACAAAATTATCAACAACTAGGACATTAATGGATTATCACAAAAACAATGCTGAAAATGTTCTCAATTTCCATAAAATTTGCTAAAAAACCTATAAAAACCGCAACAAAAATCTATATATCTAAAATCTTTTGTGAATCGTGTAATTTGATTTTCTATGAGTTTTTTTGCCATTAAAACCATTTTTATCAGTATCGCTGCATTCAAATCGCTCTAATTTCAATACAATTCAACATACTTCAATACGATAGGTAATTAAAGAAAAGTTTTGCTCATACGATCATGTATCACTGGAACATTTACTACAATACTTTAGTATTTAATACTTCAGAATTTAATATTTTTATCCAGCCGTAATTTATGAATAGGTATCCGGATCTATCGCATTCGAAAGTGTTCCGTTAAATTATTGAGCCACTGGGTAAAGGGTCGCACATTTTTAGAGGAAGATCGGGTCAGCCCGAACCATTTACCCAGTTGAGGAAAAAAGTTCCTGAGAGCGTAAGCAAAATGAATGTTTTCGAAAAGGAATGGATTTATACGGTATTGACTGATGGCGATACAATATTTCTCGTTTCGAGTTACGAGAACAGTAATTAGAAGAAAAAAAAAAATAATAAAGAATGAAACTCACTCACGTCAAAAAGATTGATTACCAGAAAAAAGAAACCGCTATTATCACAACCAGAGGAACCAATCCAATCCGGTTCACCCAATTATGTGAGGGGAATAGGAAACTTCCCTCACGTAAAATCTTCCCAATTAAAATATGACACCGTGAAACACCATGAAAATGCCAAATAAACTACTAAGGTTTATTATTCTACTGTTAGCTAGCCCTTCACGCAGATCATTGGTCTATAATAATTATTAAATTTTACGCATAACGGAAAATGTGAAAAAAAAAAAGCTCCAACCATAAATACTCCATTTAGCTGAATAGGAATTTGTAATGGGGTATATCTTACCCCATGTTTTATAAGAAGAGCAGCTCCTGCTCTACCGTCAGACCTATCGTGTCTGAGAAGGTTATATCCTGGGAAGCGGTACTGTCTTCCTGGATGGAACCAGGTTCGGAAACAGCAACTGCTGTGACCGATGTTTCAGATAAAAAATTTTCAAGACTTGTTCTGTTTGAAACGAGAGATCTGGCATTCCACTGTAAAAAAGTTATGCTGTTATTGTTATTTGTTCGATTATTGTTGTTAGAGTTTGTTTGGTTATTGTTCATAATATTTGTTCGATTGTTATTCTTGTATTAGTGCAGATGTCAAGAGTAGTCGCTCTGGCCTGATATAACTTGATGTAGTATTTTTGTAATGGAATCAGTAAGCGTAGTACCCTGAGGGTGGGAGTGGGTAAAATTTCTGACGAGACGTTCGATATCTTTAGCTGTTTGATTGATTATATAACTGGACTCTTCTGTCTCCATATGAGGAGTTAATGTGGCCCTTGGACGATGTTGTGTATAGGTTTCATTATTCTTTATTATTTCATTATTCTTGGCGTTAAGGATTTGACTTTCAGTGAACCAATCATTTTGATCCTCAGTGCATAATACGTTAGCGGATTTTGACGATTTCTCAGGTCTCTTGTAAGGAAGTGATCGTTGATGGGATCTTTCTTTCCTCGGTTTCTTTGGTGAGGCAGTAGGTAGTTCAGGGAATGGTTCATTTACAGGCGTTTCATGTTGACTTAGGGGCTGGAACCGGTTTTGAACTACTACTGACGAGTAACTGTCCAACATAAGTCTATCTCTAGTTCTTTTTTGCCTTTCCAAGAAGACAGGGCAATTTTTGCTGTCGGCTTTATGAGTTTTACTTTTACAGTTTATGCAGAAATTGTTCAATTTTTCTGAGGAGGTGCAAGTGGAGCTTTCATGCTTCTCACCGCAGTGTAAGCAGCGAAAGCCATCGCGACATTGAAATTGGATGTGCCCAACTCTAAAGCACGTGGAACAAATTCTGACAGGGGGTACGTAAGTATCAACTCGACAGCGCATACCGTAAATTGAGATAGACTCCGGTAGTGTCTGGGCATTGAATGTTAGAAAGCAAATTTTCGTCAGGGACTTCGTCCCATCTGCGTTTGAGAAGTTCTAGTCAATCGTTTTATTCTCAAAAAAAAAAAAAAAATTCATCAAATCAGAAGAAAACTGTGAAAATTAAGGTCGGCCCAACCATCCTCCGAATCGGAGCGAGATCAGACAACAAGGGTAAGGGAAAATTATGGTCGATGAAATTTACGTTTGCTCATGCGCAGAGATGAGGGTTGATTTAGTAGCGATAAAACTAATAGGAGGATCATCAATTTCACCCACACATTCCCTGGAAACTTCATCAAAATTGGATAGAAACAGTGAAAAATGAGCTTCATACAAGGATTTCTCATTTGCGCAAGCGCTGGAGCAAGTAGATTGTGTTCAGATGGATATGGAATACTTAAATCGTCTTCCAGAGATAGGAACGACCCTGTAATGCATGCATTATTTACCAATATGTTTAAAGCAAACAAAAAATGTTCTTTAGGATCCAACTCCGTTGTTTGAATTTACTTCTAACATTGCTAATCCAGCCAAGCGGTATCTTCCTGATCAAAGCTTCGAAATTGGATGAGAGTGACTCCGGTAATTCAATCAGAGTAGTATGAGAAACAGCTACGTATCACGAATGAAGGAGAGAGTAGTAACTTGCCATGTCTACTGCCAAGCTCACCCCTGCTCCGTGCCTCTCATTGGTATCCCAGGAGAAGGAATCCATAGAATATAAAATTCATATAGTCTTATTTCGGACATGAACTGTCTTATATATCGCGTAGCTTACGAACTTGGACGTATAGTAAATTTCTTGCAATATTGAGGATAAGGTAAGCACATCGAACGGCGGTAGTGACGGTTTACTGGTCGTGAAATTTCCCCAGTGTTATGAAAAAACTATCTGGGTCGCATTGTTTTCGGAGACATAGCAGATAATTACGTGAGAATGGTACAATAATCAATTTCGAATATATTTTCAAATGTTGTAGTACTATTAGACATCATAGGTAGTGAATGTTACAAATGTATTCATTTTATTTATATTGTAATGGAAATAAATTCCATCTTAAGGAATTTGACACCATCTACATTGTTCTATGGTCAGTAATTTTTTACTATAATTTTTGATCGTTCCCTGCACTGGAGACGTCGCAATTATCAAGGGAGGGCTTGCCCAAATGGCGGAAGTGCCTTGAAGTCACCATTGAGTGAAAATTTGAAAAATTCTAGAAAGAAATCTACTCATCGAAGAAGCTTGCGGTTGATGTCAAACTTTTCAGGATGGAATCTTCTTTCATTTAAGAACAGTTAAAATGCCTTTTTTCGTACCCATGTATACCCATGCGTGCCCTTTAGGGTTGATAAAAATTGATGCCGATGTTACTGGCACATCCCGGCCGATGTATGATTTTTGGGCCAAGTTTCATGAAGGTTGGTCCAGTAGTTTTGGGGAAAAGCTCTGGACGGCGTACGGCGGACAGACAGATTTTTAAGGCCGATTTTTGAGTTCTACGTATTTTGGAACGTAAACCAAAAAAAAAAAAATCAGGGAGAGTTACAAAAAAATTTCTTGGTCGATTAAAAAGATTCATTATTGAAAATAATAATCTAAAACGAGGAAAAACTGCAGCAAATGCAGATACAATTTTCATTAATTTATTTTGTTTTTTAAGCCTATTAAGCTTTTATCAAGTATCGTAAATATATAAACCAAGAATATTTCTGGACAAGGAAGTTGCACGGTCGTCCAGATCATTTTCAGATTTCCTGCATCCCCAAAGACAAAACGTCTCTGTCACCAAAACCTACCAATTCTTTGGCCGATATCTACTTCTTTCTTCAGACTCTTAGACACATTGACGTTGCTGAAACGATAGCTGATCCGTTTGGAACCCTCAGCCACGCTCTTACCTCTCCTTGCAGAATGACCCACTTCTCTGCTGATCTTTCAGCAAGAACTTTAGTGAACGCCACCATTTGGAGAGCAAAGTGGCCGTCGATTGAACAAACTAGTAGGGTAAATGAGGCGTGACGCTGCTCACATGCTGCCAGGTATTTCCGTTTTTTCTCCTCCTTAGCACCAGAGAGGACTGCAGCTACTGCAGTCGACGTATGGCGTCCGAGTCAGAGATACGGATGTCGTACCGCGCTTCCCTCTGTCTTTCCCACTCGCCGGGCTTGCAAAATCCCCCTCAGGCCTCATTAGTTCTCCTACTAGGTATCCAATCTCGTTATGCCTCCAAAATATCAACCCTCCTTTCTTGCAGTTCAGGGAATGCGGATGACTAAGACCTCCGTATGAAACGTGATCACGTTTTGCACTGCATATGTCAGTGTGACATCTAATTACGTTATTTGCGATTCAAGAGTGAAACTGGAGCTCTATAACGTAAATTATGAATGATGTTTATAGAGCAAAATAATATTCCTAATATATACTATGTACGGTATAGATTTAGCTACCTTTGGTCTAATTTATAGTTAAATATTTGACAGGTTTTCACTCGTAGAACTGAGTAAAGTGATTAATTTATATACTGGAGGTTAAAAACAACAGTGATGATTCGTGTTCTCCTGTTTTCTCTGCCATGTTTGTCGATACGACGAAGGTGTAGAAGTTAAGGATGTCAAAAAACCAATAGTACTCCATGTTTCGGTGGGCCACCACCCCCCTCCCACCAAAATAGTCAAAATAGTGAATAAATGAGTATATTAGTGTTTGATACGAAAGTAACTTATCTACCTTTTTGGTAGTGACTTGTCCAATATGATCCTGAAGTAATTTCCCTAAAATTACAACTGATAGAGTTGAAAAAAAAGTAGTTACCTAAAAGGCCTTCTTTTTTGTGAATTCAGTCTCAGTTCTAAGTCCCGTACAACAACTCATGCTCTCAGATTAAAAAGGAAGATATTTGTTTTCAGTGTCTTCTTCTCTGAACATCGTGTAGTCTAGAGCTCTCATCTTAGCTGATGTTCAGAAATGCCGCTCTATCTTCCAAATTTAGTAGGCGCAGCTTTTTTTTACCTCCTCCCAAACGCAACGATACAGCCCGGATAATAGAAAACTGAATTTTTATAAGAATTCCATTGACCCATTTTCTAAATTGAACATAACCAGTATTGAAGGTTCAATTGTGAGTTCAATAATTCTTACCCAGTAGTCTTTACTCGCCTTGCATTATCTAATACCTCTCCCTCTTCCCTTTTTTACCTAATCAGAACTTACTTTCGTAGTTGTTCATTTAGTGACTGGACTGAAGTCTAACAGAAAACACTCACCTCCTTAATCGATGTTTTAAATGTTTTACATAGTTCATCAGAAAACTGAAAATATTTTACTGGTGGACACCGCCAGACCGCAGTCAGCCGTCAGGAAATTCCGGGAACACTCGAAGTGATTATCATTAGTAGGTATTATGATATTATTATGGTAAAGTGAAATATATCTACCTACAAATATAAATAAATAAGAAAACAGTTGGAGTTTTAGTCCGAGAAGTTGCAAATTTTCAGTCCCAGCAGTTGGGAAATCCCCCCCCCCCCCCCCACTTTTTGTTTGTGCGTAGCCCTACAAAACCTAGCCTATCTACAGGCCTTTACCAGGAGAGGGCGTTACCTAGCCTATACAGGACTCCTTCGCTCATTTGCTGGAGCACCAAATTTCGTGACATCATAAATAAAACAGAACTACCTAATTGGTGCAGGTGAGTACATTCTCACTCACTTACAGTCTCATTCATTCTTCGAGACATACATGAAGCCAGTTGGTAGGTAACACTCATTGGTGTTGTCTGATAAGTGTGCTTGTTTTGTAAAAGAATCTTCAATATGATAGATTGCATCAAAGTTGCTAAGACGTATTTGTTTATGGAATCGATGAAATCGTGATATGATTAACATGGGAGCAGTTCTTGCATACCTTCCACTAACATGACCAAAACCGATCCTCTTATTTTTGGGAGGGGGAGTTTTTGTTTCGGATAGACACAATCGAAACAAAGCGACTCTCTGCCTCAGTGTGGGAAAGAAGCGGCTGGCCCTTATCCCATTGAGCTCCTCGGGTAACAAGATCAGAAAAATGTAGAGGCTCCTTGGGAAATAAATTGGGAGGGCTGAATGGAGTATGGGACCGAGAATAGTCTAAGAATAGAGGATCGCTTTCGGTGTGAGGTGTCCCATTCAATGGCGGTATTAAAGGTGAGCGGGTCGCAAACAATCCCTTACCCTCCTTAACAAAGGTTGGTACTTCCTTTGGAGAGAGGACCAAGATAAGAGCAGCACAACACACCCTGGCGGATGCCATTGGGGGTTTGCTTACTATGTTCGCCACGTGAGTGTAAAATGGTGTTGCAGACAAGAGCCGAATGAGAGTGACCTTTTGGACTGTCAGGATGGGACTGTAAGAACTGTTAATGGGCATCTCTATCCCTATCTTTATTATTTATAGAATGAAACTCCGTTTGTCTGTTTGTCCATGCTATGCACGGCCAAATGGCTGAGCGGGGGGAGTCTACGAGTGGGGGAATCTTCTTGAATTTTCCCGAACGGGGGCATAAGCGATTGTTAAATTTTCTAATCCCATCCGAACCATGCGCTGTAGGGCGGGAGGAAGGTGGGGTCCTCTTTTTATTTTGTTGATCTTAAAATTTTAGGTGAAGTTCCAATTTGATCCCATGCGAGTTTCGAGACATGCAATTTTTTTTCCGATGGTAGTGAACGAAAATGTAGACGAAAACGTTAGTTGCTCTTCTTTATTCCGTCGCAACGTAATTATCTGATCTTTGCCTTCGAACCCCGTGAAGGGAGAACCTCTCGCGTTTGAAAGACACTCTAACAGAATAATAGACGGGGAAAACAAGTACGTACAAACATTTAACATTGGACGGTTCTGTTAGTACTGAAATGTTCTTAAAAATAAATTTTTCGTGGTTCTGCATAATTTGCCGGCTTTGATAGTCATTTTCAACAGAAAAAAAGTCTGCCAAGTTGGGTGAGCAGTATAGCTTTCTCACGTACAAAAATTTAACATCCGGCAGTTCTGTTAGTACTGTAACGATCTTAAAACTAAAATTTTCGTGGTTCCACATGATCTTTATTGGATAGCCGTCCTACGCAGATACATGGACTATATTTATAAAATTACCTAATAAACCTTTCGTGGTCCCTCATAAAAAACGCAGCAAACTATTCCACAGCAATTCATTATTTTTGTTTTGCCAATTTTTTTTCTTTTGGTGGCTCCATATAATTTTAATTGGATTGCCCTTCTACGCAGATGAATCGCCTATCTTTATTAAACCTAATAAAATTTTCATGGTCCCACATAGAAAACGCAGCAAATCATTACACACATGCCCCACTCAACAGTAAAGACCATCGCAGCTATACAGCCATACCGAGCGAGCAACATTCCCTACCTATTTCAAATCACTCTTAGTGATCTGCCATTTCCAATCATTCTACATGTCCCACTCTTCAGTGAAGACCATCGCATCTGTACAGCCACACCGAGCGAGCGGAGCTCGCAACATACCGTATATGTTTCAATTGTAATACGCCTCAACCGGGAGGTACGGCTGGACGTAGAGGTGAGCGAAGCGAGCCGGTACGGCTAGTTATTATTAGAATGAAACTCCGTTTGTTTGACTGTTTGTTTGTTTGTCATGCTTTGCACGGCCAAACGGCTGAATGGGCTGAGTCTACGAGTGAGGGGATCTTCCCGGATTTTTCCGAAAGGAAGCATAAGCGATTTTACAATTATCTACTCCCACCCGATCCTTGGGGTGGGTGATCTTTTTGAACTTTGGTGTTATTCATGTTCACACATTCTTTGTCTTTTGAGGGTCTTCTGTCTTAATACTTTTTTGGGTTTATTATTTTCAGTAACAAACCTTTGAAATTGACCAAAGAAAAGCCGATCCCAAAAAAAGTTTAGTGCTCGACCTTTAAGAATTTCCGCCCCATCACAAAGCTCCCTCTTTTCGTGAAGGTTTATTGAGAGCTTAGGCCTGGTGCAAATTAGGGATTTTATAAATATTAACTCCATTCTACACCCCTTACAGTTAGGTTTCCGACCCGGCTATAGTACATCTAGGGCGGCCGTTCTCTCATTACAAAGGTGTTGGCAGCTTTAGAAATCAGAGACCACACACCTATTCGAATGTACGATCTCACAAAAGCCGCCTCTGATGTGGTGCCTCATATTCTGCTATTGGCGAAGCTAGGTCACTATTGTTTTATTCCCTCAGCTGTGGCTTTTTTAGAAGGATAGTAGTCAAACGACGGTATTCTGCAATTACTTGGACCAATGCTTTTTTTTTTTTTTTTTTTTTTTTTTTTTTTTAAGCGAATGATTTGGCTTTTCAGTTAGACGATCGTTGATATATTCTCTATGACGATGGCTCGACGGTGGGTGCAACCAGCTCAAATAGTAAAACACTTGAAGATAAGCTTGAATCCTGCAATGCACTCATCATGGAATTGTGTCATGTAACTCGGCTGAGGCTCAATGGCAATAAAACTCAGGACCTCGGTTTTTTCAAACTGTCCAATTAAGATTTCAGCTACTTTCCTGCGTTTCAGAGTGGATAACCATCTATCTCGGAACGTCTATATTGAGACTTTACAGTTACAGCTTGCATCTAGCAACTATGCTCTCCGCCGTCTCTCAACAACAGTATCCTTTCCTGTCCTGCTCACTGCTTTTTTCGCTATCTTTATGAGTTGAGCCCTATATATGATTGAATTGTGGGGAAACTCAACTAATTCAAAAGTAATTATTAAACAGCAAAAATTAGCCATCAGGACGTTGTCCATTTTAGGATACCATGAGAGCTGCAGGCGATTCTTTAAGAGGTTGAGATGCTTAACCGATCTTGTTTGTAGATAGTTGCATTATGTTTACCAGAGAAAATCCAGGTAAGTTGTAAAGTGGTTTGGAAGTTCATGACTACCAAACTAGGCGTTGTCATGATTTTCTACTCCCTGCTGCAGGCCTAACAACGAGCTTGAAGTCTAATCTAGTCCTCTAATCCGATTGGTGTTCGGTTTTTTAATTTTTTACCCGAATCATTCCGACATTTGTCTACAAGGCTGTTGTCCAGAAAACTAAAATACTTATTAATCGACGCAGAACTTTATACCACTTCGGACTTCTTCACCATAAAGTTGTGATTTTATTTACTCCTCCTTCCGTTTTGCTGTTATTATTCTAATGTAGGAATTTTAGTAACATTTCATAAAATTGAGAACACTCATATTTTTAATTTATTGTATTTTTTATATGTTTCGTAATTTACTATCTAACATGATGATTGTATTACCTCTGTTGGTTTGGAGAATAAAAAACATTGATTGATTGACAAAAAATTGACCACCATCAAAATTTGTTGTTTTACGTTTCAGGTCCAACGGGTCTAGTTGATTTTAGAAGCTCGGAATCAATTTTTATCATTTCTAAAGGGTAGCATTAAGGGCTGAAATACTCTACTACTGAGAAAACGTCATCTCAAATACTTTCAAGTCAACAATAATGCTTTTTTGGTTCTAATTGACAGGTATTAACCAAAAGAATCGAATGAAAAAATCTGAAACGCTGACGTTAATCCGTTTGCTCTCCCTTCTCATTGAGACTGAAATCATGAACGAATAGTGAAACCATTGAATTAGTGAGTCATAATATCAAGAAGAGGGAATCATCTGATAGGGGACTTTGACAAAACATTTTCGTTTGATTAATAAAAAACGTAGTCTTGGGTTTGTCAGACCCGAAGTTACCTAATATACGTAACAATCGTATGGTATTATTGACGATTTGCTGGTTACAAAGTTTACACAAAAAAATGTTCAATTAATGTCATGATGGGTGGTGAGATAAAACTATTTATTGTTTAATTATTATTACCATGTCAACTGTTGTGTTTTCCAGTGGATCGTGAAGAAAAATGAATTATTGTGCTAAAATGATTGTAAAATTGTTTATAGTGATAGATTTTTTTTTTTTTTTTTTTTTTATTTTTTTTTTTTTTTATGTACAGGTTTGTCAGAAATAATAGCGCGATCTGAGGTGTTAAGACAAATAAGAAGTGATTGCAATGAAATATACCTTCCTAAACCGGAATAATATAACCAAAATGAAGAAAATCAATAAAATTAATGAAACAAAGTATAATCATTAGATTGAAATAATAACAAGAAAAGAACAAATCAAATTAAATCATAAAAATGGACACAAAAAGTTTTATTAACCTGAAAATAAAATATGTTCACTTTTGTTTTTGAGATTTATATAAGAATTCCGTAAATTTTTTCCATTATTTGGATGACAGCGGGGGATGACACTGATACTGGCCAACGATGGTTCGGAAACGTCGGCATCAATTTCAATCAACCTCAAGGAGTAAAATTTGGGAGCAGTTTTAGAAAATCTGAATTATGAAGACATTTTTTTCGTGCTAAGGAAAAGTTTGTAACACGATTTCGAATCACCGACCGATTGGCATCTTCAATCATAGCGCTATAGTTTTGACTTAAGGGAATTGTACTATGCAAATGGTTAAACTCAGAAAAATAGCAGGCTTTTGTGGAACAGTTTGTCGCATTTTGTTTGATGAAACGAATATGTTAGAATATTTTATTGATAGCTATGAATTTTACGAGCGGACGGAAGATGGAAACTGGGTGATCATGCGCAACGATTATTTTATACAGTATATGACCATTTCGCGTCTACTAGTTTGTTCAGCATGGTAGAAACATTGTCGCAGCTTATTCCTATAGCTAGTGTTTCAAAAATACCTATAGTTGAAAAGTGAGGTTTATGGTGGAGTTCTAAACGTTTTGTGTGACCCATTAGTATCGCCCATTCATTCATTTCTCCCATCTTCTTCAGGAAATAAAGCATGATGGGCACCTTGTGAAGTATCGGAGAGTTAAGAGAAAATACGACGCCATAACGATGTTTTCAGTGAGGACCATGTGATAAGGATCGCGATGTATCATGTCCAGCGACCGAGACGAAGACGGCCAAAGAAAGAGCGGGACTCTTGATGGACACTATCAATTCTCCAGCTGCTTTTCTTCAACCAGACGTCTCCCTCCTCCTCTATTGTTGACCGCTTCTACAAATATGAGGTACCTAATGCTACCGCTGGCCGTCCACTCTCCCTCCTGCTACGTTCCTTCAGTGACCATTGTGATAAGTTTTCCCGTTAAGAACATGAACTCCTGTGGTGGTGCATAACTATTTTGAAAGTACCCTAATGGACAGCTGCGAAATAGGTACGTATATGTACATTTTTTGTGTGAACAATTTCAATCTGAATCCATTCGTATGTAGAAGGAAGCAACCGTCAAGAGTACGTAACGCAATTGGAATCCAATAAAGGTAGAAGTGAGTCTGCAAGAAAGGTAGATGGGTAAGGCGGGATGTAGATGGGTTCAATTTTTTTAGAGCGCGGAACACAGAATAAGTCGTCCTACTGTCTAAATGGTAGTTTAAAATATCACTCGCTTTATTCTGTCTTCCGTGATGAGAATAAACTAGTTTTGGACTTCCACATCGAGGTCTCCGATAGAACGTATTGATAATCTGAGTTCATGGATGAGTTGACAGTTATGAAGCTAAGGTGAAAACCATATAACATTTCTTGAACATTCTCAAGTTGTAGGGATGTTAACTCTTTCGTTCTAACCAAATCCTGAGCTTTCCTCCAGGAAAGCCCCCTGAAAAAGCCCCCTTTATAAGCTCCTGTTTTCCTCGCTTATAAATAATTACATAATTTGGAAAAAAGAAAAATATATTTTTGAGTGCAGCATTGTAAATTGAGTTACACGGTAGTTTTACCATGTCTGTATTGGAATTAGTTGTAAAATACCAGGTTTTGCCACATTTTTATTATTTTTAAAGATGTAGTTCTTTGGCAGCGCAACCCGACTAGTACATTAATTACATAGCTATCATTTCAATAATCCATTGACAAATTTTTCACATTTTCCTCCTAAGATACCCGGAGATAACTTGATGTCTACATGATGGGAATCCACTAAATGAACCCTCCAATGACCAAATATTTACAAAATACAGCGTAAATTGTTGATTTAAAGTTTATTAGATGTAAATTTAAAACATACTCGTATATCAAGCCTGGAAAGAAAATCAGCATGACATCAATGGTCTTTGAAGGAACGGCGCCCACATCACTAAATCCGACATTAATAATTGGGAGAAGGGTGTGAGTGCTCTTTAAAAACCATATAATACATATATTAGGTACATATGCATATATTACATAACATATGCAGCAGTCGAAATTAAGATATCTCAAATACCACAAGTAAGAGGTGCAAAAGAAAGCGTTCAACATCTTGACAAGTCGTAAGGAAAGAAAAAAATGATCTACCCACAATATGTGTGATTTCGAAGTTATCAGGTTAAGGATCAAGTGAATCCTCCATTTCCGATCTTTTGGTTTATATAAAACCTTCATCCGGGCTCGAAGATGTTCTACGGGGTCAAAATACAGGACACTGTTACGGATCATGAAGAGTCATAACAAAGTAAGTGTTGGTCGCAGTTGAGGTTGATGTCATAACAAATAGGGTTGGAACTAAAATATGTCTCAAAAAAATAAAAGCTATCAGAAAAAAATTTACTGCAGGGAAGCATCGAGAGCTGATCTGAAGTTAGCTGCCGCCAAAGCCAGCTTACATCAGTGGTGGCAGCGGTGGGATCTTAGTTCCTTCACTGTTTTCATCATTTATGTCAAACTATTTCCGATCTTCCATAGTAACTACCCCCATCGGTAATTCCCCCCATTTGTGTGATAAGTCATCACCACAGAACATAGAATGAACTAAAAGAAGCAAAGTTACCGAACGGGAGGTGAGAGGGTGGCTTCAGCCCGCCCGACACATCTCAACCCCGACTAGTCACTTCCTTCAGGCTATCCAATCCAGCTTTTTCCAAGACTTTTCTTCGTTTATGGACAATAATAATAATCAGACATAGTCATTAATAATAGTCAGCCGTCTTCAGCAATTTTTAGTGATTTTCAAAGTACATTAATTTTCAAATTTAGCCGATTAAATGTGCTTCAAAAGCTGTTGGCCAACGAACTCAACCTCCATTTGTAAAGCTTGTTTTTGGGCGCAAGTAGGATTATTATCTCAATCCTAAAGCGACAAGAAGGACAAATAGTTGTAATTATTCAGGTCAACCTTCAACTGTAGCTAATTAATTTCTTACTATTAGTTATATGACTATCAACTCCGTTCAAATAAGCACCTTTTAATTCTACTAGGTGTGAGTAATAGATAGGTAGGTATTTACCTATGGAGAGTTATGGGAAGAACAGCTGACTTGTCAAATCCCTTCGTGCTGCATCCGAATGCGGCTCAACAATGCATGTTTGACTTACGCAAACACACTAGATAAATATAATAATAAGTAACGGAACCTAAAGAATTAAAAACAGAGATTTCCAGAAATGGGACTGCTCTCCCGTGGCGTGCTGCTTTTAGTTCATTTTACGATCTCTGGTCATTCCCAAATAGCTGGCAACGGTTTATTTTCCCATTTCCCAGATTTTCAGACCAGTGAGATATGAAGATCTTACGCTTATTTCACCTGGCACCATTTAAACAGCAAAGAGAGAATGTTGGACATCTGAACTGAGTGGTATTGGATTACAAGTCAGTACTCATCACAAGCTTCATCTGTCATCATTGTTCTTCAAAAGGAAAATAATCATTTTAGAATATAAAAAGATGTAAATTTATATACATTAGTTGTACTCACATTGTTAGTGATTAGAGTTGTGTGGTGAGATAAGCAGTTGGAATAGTCAGGGACCTGCCACCGACCCTTCCCTGGCTCAATAAGAAGACACATTCTGGTGGCTGTGCCGTGGTAACCTCTAGGGCAGTGCGTCGAAGCCTGAAGACCAGGGCTGGAGGGTGACCAAGGTCCTTCTCCAGGGCACCTGGCAACGACGACAAACTTATCAACATGACACATATAGTGATAAAATACCTATGTACCAAGTTTAATGTACCACTCACTTATCTGAAGTCAAATCTCCATTTCGCAGGAGAACCAAATTACATTGACATGTATATGCCTCACGGCTGGGGTTCATTGACATGGATATGTCTTCCCGCTGGAGGTCAGCCAAATTTTCCTGCGAGCTATTTATGTAACGCCAAACACACTCAAGTTAGCTAACTTCACATACAATCGCTCTATTGCAAGGGAAATGTAACTCCGTTAGTTTTCATCTCAAGAAAATCGTACACCACTTGTTGAAAAGCTCTCTGGTCACGCCGCATTCATGTTTTGGGAACCAGTACTCACCAAGAACAAATACAATTTTTTCATGAATTTTCTTCTTCAATTTTCTCTTGCTGTTGTTATTTTTCTTTATTTGTTATCTTCACTGGTAGTCGGGTTGCCAATTGATGTTGATGTTTTTTGTTTTGTTCCATGTAACCTATTCCATGTTTCTATTTTCTATTGGTAGAGGCAGTCTTGCCAATTCTTGTATATTGTTAATGTGGCATAAATTATATCTTTCATAATAATATAATTCTTCTTGGGTGTAAATCAAAGTGTTAAATGTGAGAAGTGAAGTGCTATACATCTTTATAAAAACTCCTCTTTCTCCAATTCTTCGTTTTCTGGGATCAAGGCAGCCTCAGTTTTTTGGCGCCATTTTTGGAGAAGCATGATTTTTTTACTACTTATGGCTTCATCTTTTATCATTCTCTACCAACCCAACCTGTTGCTTTTACCATCCAATTTTTTCTATCATCCTTCAACTAGCCGATCATATCTTATTTTAAACTATTTTCCCCATATTCATCTATACCGTGCTAGTGTGTGCCACTATCATTAATTCATTTTTGGATGAATGTGCAGTTGGGATCTGTCGTTCAACTCGTCAACTCTGTCAATTCTTCAACAATCAGTTCCTTTATGATTTGCCACAGTACATTTTCGACAGATTGGGTGAGTGAATTACCCTATACCTATAATTCTTCATGATACATCTTGATACATTATCATCATATCATTCTGGAACCCTTGGACATCAACACATATATCATTTCCAGTCAGGATCATCATTTCAACATGCAAAGTTAGTGGAATAAGAACACTAATCATTCCCAATAACTGTTACCTACCATAGGTGCACTAGGATACCATTTACTTGCCTTCTGCACTACTTAACCTTTCCACAGTCGTTTAGGTAAAGTACATGTTTGTCTCGTTGACATTAGTATATTGTTGAACTACATATTTTCTAGGGAAGAATTTGAAATCTCCGTTTGTAACACTACCTTCCCTACATTTGATATGTTAAGAACATTTTTGCAGGATAGGTGCCATGCCCTTAGGATTAGTGAAGACGTACACCCTTCTCATTCCAAACCATCGAATAACGCTTCTCAGAGCTTATCATCTTATAAACCACCAAATATAAGTTGATGCATGCAGTTACTGTTTTGCTGCTTCGTACGGCTTTCAATACACGTGAAGTAATTTTCAGAATGTATACTGTCATGGTTTTTCCCTTTTTACGATATAGTGTTTATTTTAACATGATTCCGATTGTTTTGTAATATGGAAAAAGTTTAATGGATTGGTATCAATGTTAGTCCTTATAAATAGTGCAAGTATTGAATACCTGGATCCCGCGAGAACGCTGTCCAGCACATCTACTCTGGCCGATGCCTCGCCGCCCCATACGCCTTCAACAGCCTGGCATGTGAACACTCCACCTTTCTGAAAAATATGACTCCTTACATTGAAATTTATCGATCGATGCAATAATTAAAATCGATTACAGTTCATGTATAACTCTCGTACCAATCGTAGTCTTCAATACAACACCCACGTACGTTAAACCTCTTGGGGATATGTATAGCCCCATTTGATATAATTTTTGTGTATATAAATTTAGATAAAATAATGTTGTTACATTCCTCTCTTGTACTAATTCATTAATATGGTAATTGTGTATTCTCTTTGACTGGAGCTTTGTAATTAATATATATTTCGTTGACTTCTTTATAGTCATTTTCCTGTAAATTGGGCTCGGACAGTGTTTTTTTGATAAACAAATGAAATGATTTCATTAAAATAGTTTTTTCTTTTCATTTTCAACAAACCTGGAATTTTCTTACAGATAGGTAACTCTGGTTGTTACTGATTATCCAAAACATCGAATCATTTAGAAATGAAATCATTTTTACTGATAAGCAACAGTTGATTAGTTTTGACTTTGTTCATTCCGACCACACTAATTTAACCATACACTTATAATATTCCTGTACCAAATTTGATCTATCAACAGAGAGTGGTATCTGATGTGGATATTTTTCATGTTCTTGAATCCTATATGCTGACACATTCACCGTAGATTAACTCAAAATCGTACCTTACAGCTTGAAATTCGTAGTAAAATGATAAACACCCACCTTGAAAATTAGTTATGTCATAAGAGGAGCATTGAGGACTTTCCAATATTACAGTAAAGTTTCTGGTTGGATAATGGTATACAATTCTTATAACGTCTTTTAAATGGGAATAGAAATTGAAATTAAAGGAAACTAAAGTTTATGCTAAATGAACGGTTTTGTACCTTCAAAATTCATTTAAATGAAAATTTCTGAAATTTGGGAGGAGAGCACCTAATAAACACCAAAAACACCAAATAAGGAAGGAGGAAGGGGGAGAGGGTTGACGGGGTTAAGCCATGTCAATATGTCATGACTGAAGTAACAATAAATTTATCCATCCGAATGCCCCCTCTTGCCTGTCTGAAGGATGGACATCAACAGCCAAGAAAACAGCACATAAAAATCACGTCAAGTATGGCTGCTGAGGATTTGGGAGCCTCATTCTCACCGCTAATATGCTCATAGACGAAGGGATTTTACAATTTGAATTTGGTGCTTTTCAAAGAAAATCAATCAATGCTCTAGCCAATAAGTGGACCAAGCCAATCAACAATTGCAGGAAGGGACCGCACGAAACTGCAAATTACAGTCATCCGTGCAATCTCATTGCGCATCCGCAAAACACATTCAAAAATTCATTCCTGGAGCAAGGAGTTCGGGAATTGAAGATCAACATAGTGCCCTCATAATTCATTCCCTATGGAATTCCTCTGAAATAAGACGTTAGGTTTTTGTGGGAAAAAAAATAAATTGGGGATTAATAATCCTCGTCTGTCATTAAGCCATTGGGTGAACTTAGTTCGCGTTTACATCGACACAGATCTCAAAAAATTAAATATTGGTAGTTAGATGGCAAATAAACAGCAAGGTTCTGAATTCTAGAAATGAATTTCCGGAAATAAGGCATCACGCTGTGGAATATGTTCAACATATAGCTCAAACTGCTTCTGCTAAGATCCTACTTTCATGGTCTACGAGGAAAATGCGCGGCCTCGATTCTCCCCCTAATTGTAATCTCGTTACTTCACAGTTCGTCTGTGAATTATAGTGGAAGTTGCGCCCTCGAGAAAATTATTGTCTTCATTCCGGCGTCGTTTTAAAGTTTTATTAAATTCGTGGATATCCAGTGTTCTAGTTTAGATGTTAAGCTCAGAAGAGAATTTACAGCGTTTGTCAGCCTTAGGAGACCATCAACCTATTTCACGACCGCTAATAAACCAACGAGAGGGAGCACGAATAAACTAGTAAACTGCACAGGACGGCATTCTTCCCAACCTTCCGAAAATGAAATATCTACATACTTCGATAGAGTTTTAAGACTCAAGAAATTTAAACGTTGAGGATACTCTATATGATACTCTATAATATACTCTGTATTGTTCAGGCATAAGGAATTTTGTTGATACATGCACCACCAAAGTAAATTTCGAAATGAGAACACCCGTGATCATCGAAAATCAAATTTCAACTTCCTCCTTATACATTACTACGTCATCGTGGTCGACTACCCGTCATTCAACGAAGTGATGAATTAGAAATTTGATTATGAGCTGTAAGTTTAACACAACAATTTAGTGATTCATAAGCGAGTCGACCTCCTTATTCCAGCTCAATATTCATCTCCTTGAAACCCTCACTCATGAAACGCACATTTGGGTTACGTTAACACCAACTCCCTGACCTCTGTGCTCACGATTAAGGGCGAGCTACGTTCAACTGTATATTTCATAAGACCGCTGTATTCATGAGGGTCGATGACCTTGCGGGACAGCATCCGCTATCCATCATAACGGCCCCGCTGACCGACTCGACCCGTCTTCAGATATTATAATAAACGTACTTCTCTCTGCTCGCCATGGTTGAAATGCCTGACCCACGCGTACCAGCACATTAATCAAGTGAATAAAGCGAACACCTCCTCCTAACTCGGATAATGGGTTAGCAGCTGAGGTCCACTGAATACGGTCGACCGCAGAAGTTTTGAGTCGTACATCAAAATGAAGCTACCTGACACAAGGTTGTTCGTGTCACATTCAACTGGACCGTCAATGACCCCATCCTCCAACCGGATGATTAGTTGGATTAATGGAAACTTATTTAATCAAGTAGAATGATTACAGGATAATTAGTTCTTCTAAACATCACTTGGCTCACTTGGCTTATTCTCTCGATAATGAGAGAATAAATAGTATGATTCATCTGAATCCAATTACCACCTCGTACCTACAATACTATAGTTTTCGAAAAACATCTACGATCTCTATTAAACTGACACAAGTTATTCAGTCATTACAGTCATTCAGTTAGTACCTTATACAGTGACGTATATTAGTTTTGAATACATATATCTGTAGATTTCAAAACAAGATTGTTAATAAGTTATTACTTGGTGCAATAAAAATTTTCAAGAAAAAAATTATTACCATTGATTAGGTCACACTTTATCTAAAACGTCATTTTCAAGACCTCAATTTTTCAAAATCTTTCCAGGGGAAGAATCCCCGGACCCCACCCTCCCGGCAGTTCCGGTACCCCATTTTTAGAAATCACGTCGAGTATATATATATATATATAAGTGATGAACTTCACTAGTGTTTACTTAACTTATATATATATAAACTCAGAGTCTGCCGATGACGCCGGAAGCGAAACGTTCAGACGGATTGTGAGTACCTCTTTCTGTGTTATTGTTTTCCCTTTGAAGTTATATATATATATAATGTATTCTATCTACTTATTTTAATTTTTTTTCTTAAATTCATTACTTCATGTACTTTTTACTCGTATATTGACGGAGATAGGCAGCTGGTGTATAAGTCGCGAGTTACCATGAGTAAGGGGTTTATTCATTGTAGACTAACGATCCTCGTGGAAGGGATACCTGATTCGGAAATGAGCCTTCGAGTAATAATTTACAATCATTTTGGATCTTACATTCAACTAAGTATACCATACGCCAAAAATAAAATATTTACCTTTTTTTTAACACAGCTTTCTAAGGTGTTCCAGAAAAGGGGGTCATAACATACCTAGGTGTGCAACGAAAAGTTGGCCTTTTTGCCTTTAGTTTTGAATTTATATATACTTTTTGCTTTTCTTCTCCAAGGTTTTTTCAGAGAGAACAGTAAACTTTATAACAATAAACATTTTCAACATTTTCAAAATTATTAAACATTGTTGTTCAACAACTCGGCTCGTCCGTAACGGTAACTATACATTTCGAATCCCACAATCAAATAGAAGTAAATTTTGCTCAAATTTTTAATTTCTTCTTGGAAATTAACTGAATTTGAATTTTTCATCTGAAAATGTTCTTTCTAACCAGTTAAGAGTTGATTCACAATTTTGAAATTTTCAAAGTCCATAATATGTGAAGAAGAGTTGCAATGTGTTACCAAGCGCTCCTCGTTTCTTTTTGTCGCAGATCTGATTTGCGTTTAAAAAAACGGAGCCCAATAGATTGACATGTTTCTCCAACAAAAACTTTTCCGCATCCAGCATTACCACAAGGGATCTGATAGATCAAGTCCGAACGTTGCTCTTTTGGTGTTGTGTCTTTTAATTTGGAGACGAACTGTATTCGTATTATGTGTTCTAAATCCAATTTTGAAGTGTTTATAGAGCTCAAAAATCTTTTTCTTTTGTACTGCTACTCCTTTCAAGTACGGCATGGAATAGTAGTAGTAGACTGGTTGTTGTTCAGTTAGGGGATTACTGTTCCAAAAGTTTTTTTGAAGTGTGCGATTAATTGTTTGGTCTGATGAGGTCGTCAGGATCTGTTTCAATTTTTTTTTTTTTTTTTCATGTTTTCTCAATTAAATTGGGTGTCAGAATGAGTGAGCCACCTTTACACAACGTTTGTTTCCACATATTTCTTGTAACTAATTTTTCTTTTTTTTTTTTTTGAAGAGAAGCTTTTATACCGACGCCCCCCCCCCCCCCCCCTCCCCTACTAGGAACGTTAGCCGCTCGGGGAGTCTCCCCGTGAAAACCACCATGGCCCGAGCGTCAGTCATAATCCGAACTGTCCCGAACGATCCCGATTCTACCCGAGGCCTCCCCAGTCTTTCTTTCTCTACTATACGACGCCAATCATCACTTTCATAGAATATAACAATGAGAATAATGGTGTAGAAATTGCTGAATGTACTTTTGATCTTGATGAGGCAGATAATTAAGCTTTGTAAATGATTTGGAACTTGTATGTTATATATTGTATGTGAGAACTTGCATGCAATGAAACTGATTATGCAAAATTGAAGGATGCAAATTATTAAAATTATATGAAATTAATTCCAATTAGAAGAGATTGTTTATGAGTATGAAAATACTCATAATTCTATTCTACGCTTTATGATAAAAAGCTTCGCTTCCTTTGGGCGTCCCTAGACGGCCCCATTTATTTTTTTGGTTTTATTTATCGATCGAGAAGAAATAAACTCTCATCAATTGATTCCTTCAATATTTGTAATTCGTCGCCAAATTTCCTTTCAATTATATCAAAAATTCATTCCATGACAATATCACTCGTAATTGGACTCAATGGATTTCTCATGGCTAATTTCATTGTTTGTAGGGGCACTTGACCCCTCCAAAACCTATAGTACGGATTGGTCATGCTAAAATTCCATGCACCTTAACACACACACACACACACACACACACACACACACACACACACACACACACACACACACACACACACACACACACACACACACACACACACACACACACACACACACACACACACACACACACACGCACACACACACACACACACAAACACACACACACACACACACACACACACACACACACACACACATATATATATATATATATATATATATATATATATATATATATATATATATATATATATATATATATATATATATATATAAAGCACCAAACATTTTTAAATTCAAAACTACGTACAGAAAGGCTTGTTTTCCGTTGTTAAAACCAAAGTAGCATAATATAGGTACATCACAAAAGTGTTGCGAAACGTGTTGAAATGAAAAAAATTGTATGCGTGAAGAAATACTATTTTATTCAACAAAATATCTCGTTTTACATCGGAAACACGTCACATAAGGTAGTAAAAAATAATAGAACGGACAGGTAGAAACACATGAACATGCACTTAACAGTGTGAATACAAAAAACCATGATGAAGTTCCTGATTCTAAAAAACATATTTGTACGGGTATCCTTCTAGCTATAGGGTCATTCTACCAGTCGAAACCATCTAAGGCTGCACAATGCATCTAAAAGTACTCATTACCTCTAGCACATAGACCAATATCACACTTGACACAGGCATCATAACTCTGAAACAACCTTCAAGTGCGCAGTTTTTTTTTTTTCTGTGCACACTCATCCGTCAAAACTGTGAAATCGAAAAATCAGAAGCATGCATCCAATGATATTCATTGCATTTTTTTTTTTTTTTTTTTAACAAGTTTCAACAATTTCTCGTCTGAATGAAGTTTATTGAGTTTGTTCTCAGTTATTGGAAGTTTCTGAACATTATTTTTTTATGGCTGTGAAGATCATCCATGACAACAGTGGCCAGTACAATTTATTTTAGAATTTTTCTTTGATTTGAAAAATTCTGGAGCCATGCAATAGCTTCATTTTGGCGGATATTCACCAAATTATTCGACTTAGAGACATAATATCCTTCACTCCTGTTCTTGCATCAAAGTCAACGTACATCACGAAGATGAACGCGACTCGGTGTATATGAAAAAAGAAGATAAAAATCGATCCGGAAAAGAGAACGTTTGTTTCCCGGAAATTAGAACTTCGGAGAGCAACGATGATGATGCCGGAGCTGCGTAGGTATTTGAAACAACAATCCCATCCTCAAAGGCCTAATATCCTGTTGTCCAGGAAACTGCCTACTCAATGGGTAAACATCAATCTATCTAAGTGAACATCTCAATCAGTAAGAGCCGTAATTTCCATAATAGAACAAATTCTAGTAGATACGGGTTTATTATGGAACGTGAATATTTATCTATCTCAATCTGTAATCTGGTGAACTGTATAAGCTGCCACCTATTTCTATCAATATAAATTTGGATTTAGGTATGTCAGTACATTGATTTAAATGATGAAATAATCATCTGTTTCGGTTAATCTATGTTATATTATAATACATCTGGTTCCATATCTTAATTACGTTTTCAATTAATGTCGTTCCATATTTAAGAAGGTGTTTTTTCTTCATTTACCCATTTTATTTACCGGCAAGCCTAATAAAACAACAAATTATCGCACAAAGGATAAACTTGTTGCGATACAGAACACTTGTCAATAACAATTCGAATCCATGACAATTATTGTAAATCATCGTGTATGGTCGATATATTTCCATGAAATAACTACACACACATCGAGACGCCTATCGAGGATAAATTAATTAATTTCAATGAAACACCACCACTTTACTAGTCCCTCTGTACGTAACAAGAGCTGATATCGAAATCCAATCGTACATCAAAATTTGAGTATATCAACATTGACGATGGCAACCACCAACTGAAAATTAAGATAAAATAAATACAGATAATATGAAACCTTCTTTTTAATTCACTAGTTCATCAATGAGTGACCAGAGTTATAATAAACCCGATTTCTTAAAGGGAGAATTCTATTGAAATTATATCTGCTGATACGATCGTCGTAGTTTCATGGAAATCAATGCCATTTTAATATTAATTTAGGTTTACACTACTGCCAATTCACATTTATGTTGATGATATTTTTTCCTGGCAAAGTTCCAGCCCTCGTAAAGAGCGAACGGACGGACGTGCAGTGATCTGGGTAGTTTCATTTGATTGTTTGGTATGAAATTTATCAATGACATTTCAAAAAATGATAAAAATAAAATAAGTAGTAAAGGTTGATGGGAGTTTTTTATTTTTTCATTTATGTATTTAAATTTTATTTATTTGTTTCCCGTGATCCAAATCTACCTACAGGTAGTAGGAAAATAATTGTCTCCATTTTCGGGAGGTGAGAAATCTCATTTCTCTAAAATCAAAATTTCCATTTTCTTTTTTTTTTCACATTATAATTTACGTCTGTGCCCTGAAATCATAATAACCAGCTTTTTTTTTTTAATTTGATTTTGATGAATAAATATTCGGGGGTGTGCGGGTTAGGCTGTAGGTACATCGATTTCCCTTTCAGTTTCATCGATCCCAAACCAATACTTCACTTGGTTATGACATGAGGTGATGGAAATTTAGTAGTTCTCCCTTCAAAGGGGATATGCGATTAACCTGCTATACCCATAGGATATCCCAAAAGTTGAAAGTCCTGGAACTATCCCCCTAGATGTAACATTTGCAAGAATCGAGAAGGAAGAGCAACTCGAATCCATGACACGGTGCATGAGTAATTGTAAATTCCATCAAGCATTACTGTATTAGGCTCTGGTTATCCGAAGTCACTAAAATTTGGAAGGTAGTTGGGATGAGACGAATTAGGGCCAGAAGAGAGTTGTAACTAGTTTAAGCCTCACTCAACGCTTAAACTGCAGTTTGAGTGGATAACGGAGTATGAGACCTGGTGTACAAGTTTGCGAACCATGCCCATTTTTAGTGATAAGAGGTAAGCATGGCTTAAAGTTGGAGCCATGGGGGATGGTATAAACTTCAATCTGAACCTTGGAAAACTCCAACTCAGTTCAAAATTCCTTAATGAGCCAAAAATCCATAATCATCTATAATCGATTTCAAAAATACTGTATTATTAAACATTGACGTCCATTTGATATAATTTTTCAATTATTATTATTTTAATTTTCAATTGTACCAAGTTACAGTTTATTGGCAACATATTTTTACATTATATGTCTTTACTTTGAGACATAAACGAAAAAAACGTTAACAAAAAGCGTTAAGAAAAAGCGTTACGTTGGTTTTCTGATGATTTCCGCTTAAACCGAAATGTTGCTAGGGAAATGGTAGGTACTTCGTCGTTTTTCATCCCACAAAATTCGTTGACCATTCATTCGAAGGCTCTCGATTTATCCAACCATATTATTTTAACTAGTACTGCGAAGTGCGTGGCCAACAAGCTGAGTTTTGAGCATGGTTATTTGAATAATTGTGTACACTCAGGTGATCATTCTCAATAATTGATATTGTGAACATCATTGCAACCGGTTGTTAATTTCTGATGATTTCATTGAGCTGGATCCATAGCAGGTGATCCGAATATTGCGAGAACGGTTTGATTTGTGAAACGGTGGTTAAGTGATTTTAAAAGGTAATTTATATTCTTTACACGCTAGGAAGCTGTAATTTCGTATGTAGCCTCTTTAGGACATTTACTTGACGATGCCCAGGGTTCGGATCAGCTGAGTGGCTCTTAGAGCTTGCATACGAGTCTGCAACTAAAGATATAAAATGTCCCAATGTGGTGCAGACTCACATGCAAGCGTTTCAATTTAACCTGGTAATTCCCTACATATATTTGGGGCTGGCTACGTGTCCTTCCTCGTTAGTTATACAAAAGATTCGACCACTTTGAAAATAATTGTGTCAATTAGAGTTTAGCTATCTTATTGAGAAATCGTACTTTCTTCCTAAGTATCGTAATTAATTATACAAGTGCAGCCCCACAACGCATTCACAAAGTTCTAAAAGGTTTGCGGACTTGACTGTATAATATTAATTCTTTCTGGATTGATTCGACTGCAACAACCACTACTCATTCCTATACTAATGGAATATATTGAGATATAACCTAACACTTTGGATTTAGAGTATTTAATCCCCCTTTCACCATTGAAAGGATTAGTTTAAGATTGGAGATAGTATCTTTAAGACAAGGGAGAAATCAATAACAAATCACATCAGGTGTCAGAGCCCTTTGTACTCTCAGACATGAAAGAACAATAAAATAATGTGATGCATCTAAGAAAATGCATATTACTACGAATCCACCATACAGTCATTTGCATTTTTTTAAGGCTACCCAAGTGGTCATTAAAATTAACACAATGTAGAGGTGGAATAGTTCAGCAAGTAAAAGTATTGAGATGTATCTGCTAAATAGCACCCTTTATGAAAAAAACTAAGGATGATTTCATCGCTTACATCGGACGTAACACCTTGAAAGAAATCCAGAATACTTTCACAAATAACGTAATTTATATTTGTACACTACCGCTACATCAAAATTTAATAGTTTCAGTGGGTAAAATCTGTCTAATCATTGGTAACGGCGTTAAACAAATTATACCGTGGAAATTGAGTCTCAACAAGGCTTTGTTGAGGAGTAGGAAAATAATGAAAACAATAGACTTCTGACCCTTAATTATTAAAGAACGCGGTATCTCGAGTCTTTCGACCTAATCCTAATTTATTTATGAAGGGGCTTTTGTGTTGGCTCTGAGAGAGGTGGTAAGGAAGGAAGTGGCCTCGGTTATTTTGAATGCAATTTAATTTTTTTCTTTCTTCAACCTTAGAAATAACAAAAACGTCTCTATGGGCTTTTTCACAATCACATGGAGACAGCAGGAACAAAAAATAAAAGTAGCGGCAGAAGGGGTGAGTGAGCACGTGACCTACAGTGGTGGTTGGATGAGATGGGAGGGGTTGGAAGAAAAGTTTTGGCTCCGGCGATCAGAGAATGCTGCACCCTTTGCGAAGAATGCCCCGATCATCTCTCGGAAAATACGAGACATTTTCATGGAAATGGGGTTCCGGGCCGGAGGCCAGGCGTATCTTTCAAGTTTTCCTCCTAAAAGCTTCCTCCATTCGGTTTTGTCTTTGTCTCAAAAGAAGAGTTGGTTTAGAATTCACCTTGAGGTTTGAAACTCATTTGAAAGTATGTCTGGAATCATCTTGGAGGGAATTAATGTTTAATATTTACATCCATTTACATTCTGTTTTCTCTTTACTAAAGATAGGGTGACATTAAAGTCACGAGAAAAATAAAAAATAATGGTTTAAAACAAGAGCGCAGCTAAAAATAATCAGCTATTCATTTCAATTACTAATTATTCAGTACCAATGTATACCTTTTAAACTCATCATTTTTTTTTTCTTGCTCATTAATTACGCTGGGAGCCCTCTTTCATGTATTGCGAAATTAATTTTCGTACGGTTAGGAAGCTTTCATAAGTGCATGGAAAGTAGGGTAGGTGCACCAGTAAATTAACAAGCACCAGTGAATGAACAGGTGTCTAAATTTCAATGAATTCCCAGTCTCTAGTCGCCCTCAATATAACTGGTGGGAGATGCATGAGGTCAGGTGAAGATTGTATGGATCCAACTTCTAACAAAACCACTAGTTACTCTTGTAAAAAAATATTACGTCCAAGTGAACTGATAGCCACACTTAACAGCAAAGTAAGCAAGTTTTCATTAAGGCTGAGGATGAATTCTTAGTAACCTCATATAAGTTCCAGGGTAATTTTCTAAAATATAACTAAGAAAATGAGAATTCTGAATAAATTGATATTCTGAAAGATAATGGTGTATGATAGGTTTATCATCAGGGACGCTCCTGGATTATTTTGAGAAGTATATTAAGTCAGAATAATGTAGGAACGTAGGCGTTACCCTCAACCTATACAGTCAGCCATTCCATAAAGGGCCGTTGTGAAACAGCTATTGTCAGTATTCGGACAATTTATGACTCTGATGGGACAAATGTGTGACACACATCATCTTTCTGTAAACAAGTGAATCTCTACTGATGGCATGCGTTTGTTCAAATATTTCATGATGATATATCATGACGAGATGGTTCCCTAATTAATTTCTCCGTAATTAACTTCGTTCCCTGCGTGAAGAGCTGACTGTTGGCGACTAACAAGCTTTTTCGTGCATTTTTTCTCCATTCCACGCTAACTGAGAAGAGCCTAAAATTAATTAGAAAGCTTCACGTACAAGAAATTACTTTATATTCGTTATTTCTGTAGGGCACAACTTTTAATTTTTCTTCGAAACTAGTGTAGGTTTCTCGCTCGCCTCGCTCGCTGGGGATGGATGTACAGGGCAAATTTAACTACTCCCTTCACATCGCAGATTCACTTTTTTTTATTGCCGATACCACTATTTTTTCCATAGATAGGTGCTCTGTTTGAAACAGAGTAAACTGCACAAACAGCACAATAACCACCGTATCAGTGAGTTTGTTTACATTGTTCATTTGGGGATTGCCCACTGCTGATTTCAAGCGTTGCTGTTATCGGATCGGGTTCATAAAGCCAATCGATTCTTGTGTATGGATCAATGAGTTCGACGGATAGTGGGTGGTTGGCCGCAGCCAGGGGCAGGCGCACAGCGAGTCTATACCGCTTTGTACCAGGTTTGTTGTACCAGCGTTGTACTTATCTCCACGCCATTGTTCAAATGGCAGAACATGTGGATATCACTGTCCTTGACACCGTTCTCTTTCGACATGTGAATGATCCTGAAAAATCTCTATCTATACTATTTTATAAGAATGAAACTCCGTCTGTCTGTTTGTTCGTCGTCTCTATGTACAGCCAAATGGTTGAGTGGGGGGAGTCTACGAGTGGGGGATCGATCTTCTTGCAATTTTCCGAAAGGGAGAATAAGTGATTTTAAAATTTTCTACTCCCACCCGATCCATGGGCTGGTGGGCGGGAGGGGGGTGGCAGCCTTTTAATGCGCGTTTTTTCGACGCGCGCTCGATCATTTATACGCTGCCACATTAAAATTTGATCGAGAACACTTCGTATGTCAGCAACAAAGTTACCCTGTTTCAGGACAGGTAGAACAGAGGGTGCCGTCAAAATCGCTAAAAGATGCAATTTACCAGATAAAACCCCAAAATCCTTAGAAAATATTGCTCTCATGAAGAATATTTCGTAGTGTATAAAAAAAAAATAAGAAAAATATTATTTTATCAGTTTTGACTTCCTTTGATGGTCAGTCAGTGTCAGTGTGTGTCAGTTTGTTAGTGTTGGGGAGGGTATCCTTGGTGGTATGTGACAAACATTTCATCAATGTTTGAATAAATCAAAAAAGATTACTGTGACCACGTTATTTTCTTCCAGGAAAGCAAAATAAAAAATCGGTTGGTGCTTAAAAGCTCAAATTTCTTTGATTAGTCGAACAGTTATCAAGCATCTCTCTGGAAGCTTTTTCTTCGCCCATCTGCTTCTATATGTTTGAATTTTCTGTAAAACACTGCAAGAAACCGAAAAAAGGTCTTTCATTTATTCGTCTTTATGAGGAAAAGTAAAGTAGAAAAATAATTCATTTTTGAAGAGGGAGCGAGATGGTCTCTACCAAACCCAAATATTTTCCAGGTACCTGGACTTTTTCCCTTCTTTATTGTGTCTCAAGTTAAATAATCCACGACTCAAAAATTTATTTATTATAAACGAAATATTAAAAACCCTCCATCCAAAATGAAATATCTGCGTAACGAAATATACACACAGATGCATAGATTGACAATCATTCGCTGTGACGATAAAATGGGAGCACGTAGAGATACTTACAACATATTGGAGCGTAATAACTTGAAAGCCGGTCGTTTAGAAAAGTCTAAACTGTTTGTTTTTGACAAACGTACGGCACTACCTCGTGGCAAACGTTCAGCGATATTATCTTCTTACAAACGAGCCCTTCGAGACCTGAGTCTGTCCAATACCTCATGTCAAGATGACTCTCTTATTAATTGCACCATAATTATCTCAGCTTCCCCCGCGAAAGGCGCTGGCTGAGGATGACAGACAAGCCGTTTCCATTCATTTTTTGTTTAGTCTTCTTTTTTAGAGTCCAGACCGCCCCGTCAGTGGCAGAGAGCGCTCAGACGAGCTTGTAAACTCCTAACAAGGGGATTCCCGCCTCCCTCCGTCGCCATGCTAATCCCGCAGTCCCCCTAACGAGTGGTAATTTCATTTAGTTTTCTCACCGGTGGCTCTTGACTGTTATGTTCCACCGGCCGGCTAAGTTGACGACTAATTTGCTAATTTGATTAGTTCGCGGCCACATTTTCGTGAAGGAAGCTGTGTAAATTGCGCTTTTTGCGGTTTACCCCCCAAGGCAATTGTGGTTTATCTTACTCGTAAACATTATCTTAACAAATTTGCTGAAGCCTTTCTGAACAATAAACCTCAAATTGTATATCAAATGACCTCCTGTGTACTGGGATGGTCATGCAGTCAACGGGAATTGCCGTAACGTCCTACGTTTAATAATTGGGACAATGAAAATATAGTAAATATAAAATAGATTCAGGGGAAACAAAATCAGCCAATGTGGAACCAGAACAATTACTTCCTACACTTATTCAATTGATCATTTCATAAGATTTTTAAAATAAGATGTAAAACAGAAGTTTTTTTTATCATGAGGGCATCTACTGGCGCTACCATTCATCTGGCAACAATGGAATATATATATAAAATTAAATACATCGAAAACTAAAATGTGGTGGCGGAGCAACATAAGAAAAACGATGAAAGGAAGAAAGGAAGAAGCCAAATAGAATGACCACCAGTTAAGGAAAGGGGCAAGACGAACGCCACCACGAAGCACTCCTGCTGAGATATACAACTATAGTAAATCCGTGGTACGTATCCCGCGTCACACCCCGTCCGACGATTAAATCTGGAAAACGTCAGCAGACGAATTGGAGTTTCAAACAGTCGGTGTTGTTAGGATGTACCACAATAACTTCTGCTTTACTAAGTGAAGGTCAGTAGGTGTTCTAGCCACTATCCAGCATGGGTCCTAATGGGAAGCGAGCGCTAGCGTAAATAGAAAGAAAGAAGAAGGAGAGAGAGAGTGAGAGAGAGAGAGTTTGAGGGAGGGAGAGAGAGAGAGAGCGAGAGTGATAGAGAGAGTTTGAGGGAGGGAGAGAGAGAGAGAGAGAGAGAGAGAGATTACTGAGCTTATGGCCTTCATAATAGTCCGGGAGCCAGCGACATTTTGAGGTGAATTATTTCATCAAGGCCAACTTTTTTAAAAATGACAGATCTAACCCTGTCATAAACGGAAACCGACTTCAGCCACCACGAGCAGGGTGGGTATAGGGGTGAGAGGGTGCAAAACGCGTAAAATTTTATTTAAAAAAAACTTATTTCATCATGAATGAAAATTTGCAGACATATTGATCTTATGATTATATGATGATTTATTGCCTTCAGACGGCGTTCTGAGGGTGGATTGTACTTCAGCTACTTATTTAAAAAATGTAAAAAACTTATTTTTTAAACTTATTTTATCATCATTGAAATTTTAACAGTAGTTTCTTATAGCTATAAGAAAACGAAAAATATACTTCAGCTGCCTTGATGAGGGTGGAAAAAGCTTCAGCTGGTGGGTTCAAGGTGCGACGCGCCCCAGCTCTCACCTTTCAGCTCGAGCGCGCCGCGACATTTTCAAACGTGTAGCTGAACTGGTTTCCACCCATTACAAGACAGCTGAAGCACATTTTCTCAAAGTTTATATTCTGAACTAATAATTTCTCGATTTTCACGCGTTATAAAATTAGTTTCAAATGAAAATTATTAATAAAATATTCCTTCGACTGGATTTTAGGACATTTAGAGGATGAAGTATGTAAGAAATCAATTAAATATTCATTTGATCGAATTAATATGCACATATATATATATTATTGCAGAATAAACAGACAATGTTATAAAAAATATGATAAACGTGGGTTTTGAAAATCATTCAAGTTCTTCATCTTCATCTGATGAACTATCATCCGTATCATCTATGTTGGCTGGAGAAAAATTCTCATTTTCATCTTCAGTTGGCTCTAAAAAACAGATATTATATTAAATAACAATACACATTTCTAAAAATTTAGTGAGAAAAGTAACTTTCATAATACCTTCTACTTCCTCTTGAATGCTAATGCTTTCAATCGATGGAGGTAACTGTTCACCTTCAAACCATTTGAAATTGTATTTGCTGTCCAATTCTATCCATCCATACTTTGTCGGATCTAATTCTGAGGGAATTTTTTTATGAGCGTTTCTCCATAAGTGTGAAATATAAGCTGTTCGGAGAAAGTGCATATACAATTCTGATTCACAAGGAGCAAGCTGCGAGGCATCAAAGTTAACATCTAATCTTAATACATCATTTTTATTTTTGATTTTATATTTTTTCATGAATGTGGCGACTCGTGATTCATTAACTTTATCAATTCTCTTGAACCCATATACTTCACATGTAAATTTTTGAATTGTGCTAAATAATTGCGGTAAATTGTTATGAGATTCACTCATACCTGTGAAGACTTTTTTATACGTGTCGGATTTCATCAAAATGTCAAATGGCTTTTTCTTACCCTTTTTAAAGAAAGCAGGGTTAAAATCGCACCCTGTAAATGCATGAAGAGCCGGCAGTGCTTTTGA
The DNA here is from genome assembly GCA_030762985.1 of Adelphocoris suturalis. NCBI lineage: Eukaryota > Metazoa > Arthropoda > Insecta > Hemiptera > Miridae > Adelphocoris > Adelphocoris suturalis. The sequence continues at coordinate 40,949,631 of CM061041.1, forward strand.
TACTTCTGGACCTAACTCTGTATACAGTTTACTGACATCGATAAATCTTTGGTTATTACCAGTACCTACATGCATGCTGATTTTTACGTTTTCGATTATAACACTCATGTTCGCTAGTAATATAATGATGATGTCGGTGTCTGAGCATCTGATTGTAACTTGAGGAGAATTCATGTTGAGATGTGAAAGGTGAAAAATTATTTTCGTATCAGCCTCTTCATGACATGGAGATGATAAATCCTCTTCGATAGTCCGGATTACCTTTCCATTCAATACTTCATATTTGTAGCAATCAACTCGATTTATGTAAATTGTTTTTCCTTGCATATAAGGAGCAAGATGATCGTTATTCCAATGATCGATTAAAAATTTGACGAGAGCATTTTTGAAATTCATATTTTTTAATTCTGCGTGAAAATCATTGGGACGGTTGCCGAAATGTACCGACGCGCTCGGAGCAGCTGCTCCGAAAACGAGAAAAACAGAAAGCAAGTATACTATAAACCAGAGATCTCATCCAAGGCTATACAGAGATTTGTTATGCTCCTGTTCCGTCCCATCTTAATTTTACAAAAAATCACATTTTATTTTGTGATATTAGTTTATAAAATCATGGACAAGCTACACGAATTACGAAAACTTATGAATAACATTTGTGTAATTATTCATTAATATACATGAATATTTTTCTGAAACTAATTTTATAACACGTGAAAATCGAGAAATTATTAGTTCAGAATATAAACTTTGAGAAAATGTGCTTCAGCTGTCTTGTAATGGGTGGAAACCAGTTCAGCTACACGTTTGAAAATGTCGCGGCGCGCTCGAGCTGAAAGGTGAGAGCTGGGGCGCGTCGCACCTTGAACCCACCAGCTGAAGCTTTTTCCACCCTCATCAAGGCAGCTGAAGTATATTTTTCGTTTTCTTATAGCTATAAGAAACTACTGTTAAAATTTCAATGATGATAAAATAAGTTTAAAAAATAAGTTTTTTTACATTGTTTAAATAAGCAGCTGAAGTACAATCCACCCTCAGAACGCCGTCTGAAGGCAATAAATCATCATATAATCATAAGATCAATATGTCTGCAAATTTTCATTCATGATGAAATAAGTTTTTTTTAAATAAAAGTTTACGCGTTTTGCACCCTCTCACCCCCATACCCACCCTGCTCGCGCCGGCTGAAGTCAGTTTCCGTTTATGACAGGGATAGATCTGTCATTCCTAGAAAAATTAGCCTTGATGAAATTGCCCGCCAAAAATGTCGCTGGCTCCCGGACTATAAGCATATAGGACGCACGAGAAGGAAGCTCACTTCACGTAACTATTTCACGGATCTTCTCCTCTGTAAATCTATCATAGACAAGCTCATAGGTTAGCTTTGGCAGTTTGCACTTTCGAAGGAGGCGTATTTTCACAGACATTAGCTAATTTTCGAAATAAATGGTGCTATTGCAATGGCTCGGAAAATTTTAAAATCAAAAGTTTTGAAAAATTTCTTCATTGAAATCCGTTTTGAGGCATTCTGAGTGTTCCTGAAGTTTGGGCTTTTTCATATGAATATATAAATATATCATACCAGACGATAACTCTCCTTAGGATTGAGATAGAAATTCTGTTCTTGTGCCGAAAAACTAAGCTTTCCAAACAAAAGGATGAGTTTGTTGGCCAAAACTTTTTGAGCACATTAAATTGGTAACATCTCAAAAATTTTGCTGAAAAAATCACTAAAAATGGCGGCAAATTTTTAAATTTATAATTTTTAGCAGAATATTGCTCAAATAAAGTTTCAAATATGAAAAAGAACATAACAAATTTAAGTACAAATTATGATGAAATATGTAATTACATTTCATTAAATTTGCTTTACAATCGATAAAAACTTCAAAAAAAGACGACAAATCTAAAAGCTCTTTTTAATAGCAGATTACTACGTAGAATACGTTTTTTGCCATAAAATCAATAGTTAACATTTTCTTTGCACTCGAAAAGCTCAAATTTCCAAACAATTTAACATAATATAATACGATAACTTGAGAAAATTCGCTCATACGATCATTCTAAACTTTTATTTTGGATGATAAAAACTGTTTAAATGCCATAAAACATACATAGCTTCTTCTGTTTCAGTAGTAAAGAAGAGAAACAGAGATCAAAGAAAACTTTGTAATGAGTTGTCTTTGAATCCCTTTCGGAACGGTGATATAATATACATATGTACGTTGGTTGTGTCATTTGAGCTTCATGTATGGGAATAATAGTATCAACAAGATGTATATAACGACGCAATTAAGTTACGAAGTTGTCAATTCAGGAAGGGAAGAATGGAAAGCCATGAATACGTTTTCACCCATTTACGCTCGTTGGACTTCTAAATCCTCACAACTCCCTCCAACTCATTGGACTTGTTAATCCAGTGGGAGTTTAGGACCGAGCTCTCCTCACCTGTACAACTTCGTAACGGGGTTTTTCATGGCTACTAACGCCCTCACACGCTGACACTGGAATTTTTCAATGAGAAAACTATTTCATCAGATCGATAAAAGAAGAATAAAAGAGAGAGAGAAAGGGACAAACTGACAAACTAAATCACTGTGGCTCGAAGCGGCTTTATAATTCCAATCCGACTCCGGACATACGAGGCGAAAAAAGTTCGGTCTCGTAATTCGAGACTTAGTTGAGAGAGAAAGCTTTTGGAAACAATCTGCGGTTTTAAGGAGATAACAATCCAAATGTAATGCTCGAGCTCCCTTTGAAAGATTATTTCGAGTGAATCAAGTGAGTGTGTTATTCCGCCATTCCACGAAACTAAGTACTGGTGTTGGTGTGCCCTGAGGCGGAAAACTGATTCGGATCTCGCGTAAAAATATAATACGGAAAGGTCTCCGCCCGACTGAACCTCTCATGATACGAATAATGATACTCATCGCAAGTTACTGTTTGTGAACATTTCATTTCATTCACAAAGTGAACGTTTTTCCATTCAACCTACACTTTAACATTGCAAACGATTGATACTAGGCAATAAGAAACATTTCATATCGGCTTTGTAACTGGAAACTAATCAATTGTATTCGTGTATTATTTCTTATCGTGCAGTTTTAAACGATTTTTCAATACATTTGCAATTTTCGGCTGATTGTCTTAACTATAAAACTTATGGCGGAGCGTTTTGCACCCTGAGAGTCCTATTTCGCTGATAGGCATGTGTTTTATTTTGTAACAACTCAGCCTGATTAATCTGCAGATCGGCTTCAAACGAAGCAGAACTAGGTACAAAGGTAAAGTCCTAACCAATCGATCAAGCAGCTGATTTATTCGAATCACAAAATCATCCCACGGGACTTGGTCATGAAGAGGTTTTGTTTAGAATAAAAATTGTAAGGTTATCAAAGATAACCGCGGTGCTAAGGGCTTTCACATATAGGTATAGATTTTCCAAATGAAAATAAACAATTTCCAAATCAAATGTAACATGTTTTTTCAATTCGATTTTTTGATTCTACGCTTCTTGAAATTTAAACCAACAAATTTTCAGGGTGGGTTAAAAGCATTTTTTTCTTGGTCAATTACAAAGGTTCATCATTGAAAATAATAAACCAAAAGGAGGTAGAATGATGCCTGTGAGCGGAGACATGCATTTTTCACGCCTCTGAATGCTCTACAAACGCACATTAGGCTCCTCAGTTCTCCGGTTTTGTTAAAGTCTTGTCTGAACGCCAAGTGACATGGGGAAAGCCTCAAACTCTAGTCCACGGTTGGGTCCGAGCAAGACGTTACGTTTGCCATCCTAAGGGCTGCTAGCATATCTGTCCGGTAATCTAGAAAGAAATGGAGATCCTGCGATGACCGATTCGGCCTACAAGTTTTATCAACAAGCTTGGTTGGGAACAGCCACACGGTAGGAAGTCAGAATGAAAAAATCAAAAGAGCGATGAAGGAAAATTCAAAAATAAGAAAACAAAGTAATAACCCCCCCGTAAAATAATCCACCTAACTTAACTATCAAGCACACCTTAAGTAAGACAATTAATCATCTGTTATAATTTAAAAAAAGACAAACCACATAATGAAACAATTTACGAATAGAAATAACCATTTTCCAAATACCTATAAACATTTAACGAGTATTAATGGACATTAAACGTATACATTTGAACTTTTGGAAAATCGAAAGAAAAAAAAATTAACGAACAATAGATAACAAAACTTGGTACTCGTACATCATTTGATGATGTCATAAACATAATGCTCCATAATCAGTGAAGAGGTAGATTCGTAGCTGCCTTTGGCAGAAAGAAAGAAGCATTCATATATAAGTTATAATAAAACTTTGTATCAACGAGAGGGTATTTTCACATAATACCTCAAATATACGGGGATTATGTTAATGTTTATTAATACTTCTAGTCAGAAGGATGTTTTAAAACGAACTGAACTAGATTGGGAACCTCGGGGTGTCGGGCTTGAGGAATGTAGAAAAGGGAAGGGATGACAGCCCTTACTGCGTCACTAGCCTTCCGGTTCTACCAACTTGAGTTTCTTCCCAAATGAAGTTCTACATGCTTATGTCTTAGCTTTTATTTGATAAGTTATTAATAATGCGAGTTAGAATATTGAGACGTCCTCCGATACATGGCATGATGTGGTGGATTTTGTTTTAGAGAAGGCGCGTTCTACCAAATGGTGCATAGAGGTGTAAGATGGAACGTCAAAAATGTTCATCGTTGAGGCATTCAGAAGTTTTTCAAGTCCGGCGAGGAAACAGATAGACGGATAGGAGAAGGATTCAGGATTAGAACGAGAGCTGATGTCTTACTAACAGGGTAGCAGTCTAACACAGCTGACGTCTTACTAACCTGTTTCAAAACCGCAATCAACTGTTTTGGTCTGCACTGCACATGCAAAGCCTACATCATATTAAATGAATCTAATCACGAGAGCATAAAGTAATTTTAATTGCCCTGGGACCAAGCTACCCATGGGTAATGTACTGTTCAAAGTTAACTATACCGCCTGATCGGGCCATGCCCGGGGTATCTGCTAGTTCATATCTTTGTTGGACTCTTTAAGTACAGGTATTTAATTGTGTTACTATACTATAGCTGCTAAATCCAAAATTCTTCTTTTCTTTTTTCACTTTTGAGTGCCTTTGATTCAGGCATTTTCCTCTTAACAACGCCACTAAACCCTCCGTGAGCGTGATGTGCAACAATCATGCGACGCCTTGTGGGTGAAATCCAAAAGCGATTCGGTGCTGCGGGTGCCACGACAAGTTCTTCAGACTGTGAATCATCAGTAACCGTCAAGATCGAGTGCTACGAGTAACAACAGCTCAATAAAGATGACTTTGAAACAAAAAAGTGGGGAAACGAATTTTGATTTTGATATTTTCTTATATTAAGATTTTCTTATGATTTTTTAACCCTGAGTCAAGTTGTCAATCACCAGAAGTGTATTTGATAGGAATAATAGTAGGTAGGTAGGGGCGGGCAAACATGTGGTACTGTGGCGAGCACTGATTAATCGCCGAGCGCATGCTTGGTAGCCTCGCAAAATGCCTCGGAGGAATTTTCAACTTTTTTTTTTTTTTCGAGCACCCCCAAAAAACTTGGAATATGAGGATTTCCTTATTACGGCAAGGCTTTCTTGATTACGCCCAATTTGCGACGTCTTGTATTACCTTTCCAGTCATAGCTGTGTGACTTGAGATTTGAAAACTACCACTTGAAAGTCTTTGAAGATGATTAGAAATAGTATTGAGGGGAGCGGTATGTTCTGAGCCACGTCTGATCTTCATTGGATAAGATTATTAGAATATTGCCTGGCTGACCTTCATCCACCTAGGATACAATATAAGGCCCTTTTCATAGTAATCGATTGTGTACGATTTCGGTCATTTCCAAGGCGATAACTCTATAGCCAACCCCCTGAGTAGTGAGTGGTTTATACCGTCTAGAATTTTAACGGAGATACTGAACTCTTCGGTGCTCCCAACTTCTTGAGATGCCACGCTAAAAGAAAAACTGGAACTAGTTCTTATGAAATTATAAAATGATGAAATTGCTGTTTAAAAGGATGATCTACGCACAGCGTTCCCACAACCCCTTCCAAAGGCCTCATAATTCATTGAGCATAATAACATTCATTATAGCGCTAGGAAAAAGGGAAAAGAAATTGTGGGGTTCCGCAAGGGAAGAAAATACACTTACTTGTATGTCGTGGAGTTTAAGAATGCTCCCGTCCGGGTATAAATCCTCCCAGAACTGTTTCCCTGGCACCATGGGGAAGAGGGCCTTGTTCCGCGTCCAGTTGTACCCGAGCTTCCCTCGCCCGGGCTTATTATTCATGGCTGTGTAGCATCTTAACGTTAAGTTGCTTCCCTGCAATGATGTAAAGAAGGAGTATTGCTGAAGTTAATACGTTCCTAAACATAATGCTATGCTAGTTTCATATTTTGATTCATTATTGAACAGCGCATTTAAACTAGTATTTGGGTATGTATTGGGTTCAGTCAACGCATTAACTAATCAAATATTGAGTAATGAAAATCAGAAACATAATTTGATGCATCAGATTTGAATATGTTTGGAAACTATTTTTTTCCTTTAATAATTGTAGCATTAGTACTTATTAAAAACAGACACAGGTCGAGTCAAGGGACCATCTTCTTATACACCCTTATTTTGAAATTGAGTAACAAGTAAGTTTATAGTTTTCGGAATGGAATGATTGCAAAAAAATATTGCATAATTCATCGTTGAATGAAAAATAAAATATTGCCGCACATAATAATTTCATTCACCAATGAATGTTCGGAATTTCAATTGGAAAAATATTCTTCGCGTTTCTTTTTTTTAACATTGTAATTGGGCTTGCCCCATAATATCAAGCACAAATTGATTAATAAACCTCCATTCAACGCGGATCACTGGTCATTAATTATCAAAAGTACCTACTTAGTCATTATTATTTATTTTAATTTATCATTTCAAGATTATTAAAGTTAATGTATTATTAGATCTAGAAAATTACGAAGGATAATTTGATAAAATTAAACAAAACAACACTTCACTACTCCTGCTGTACATTCCAAGAGCTTATATATGGGCACAATAGTACTTCAGAATCTAAATAAATCGACATTGAAGAAGGCACCAACGAACTGAATTTGAATGAACTAGCCCATCCATAAATGACAAGAGTTATAATAAATTACATTTCGGGAAGTAGGAATTATATTAGCTGATACGCCTTAGTTATGAGGCTACTTTTCACCTTCCGATTTAGCAATAGCTCTGATTGCACTCATGTTTCGATCTTTTTTCCGTCAAAGTTCTAGCGAGAGTGGACGCACTTAAACAACAGCAATCCGGGTGGTGTCATACAATTCAGTGGTATGGTACCCATCAATAAAAAAATTAATTAATTTAAAAAAAAAAAGATTAAACAAGTAATTTTACTTCAAAAATTATTGAGATTTTGATTTTTTAATTATTTATTTTCTTTTCTATCCTTAAATTCTATCCTTTAGGCCTGATCGAAACTGATGCCGATATTACTGGCACATTCCTGGCCGATTTCGGAGCCCAATTTCATAAAGTGAGGTCTTATAGTTTCATGCAGAAGAGTGGACGGACAGATTTTCAGAAATCCCATTTTCGGAATCTACCTACGTATTTAGAAATGTAAACTAACAAATTTCAAGGGCGGTTATTTATTCATTTTTTAATGGAAATAACATGACAAGTCAATTTCGACTAAGGATATTGAATACAGATCATTGAATTAGTTTGATTGAAAGTGTCACACCTTGGTGTTCCACATATTGAAGTACGGTGTACTTAATTGAAGAAAGCAAAAATTAGCTTGAGGAATCCTAATCATAAAACACAGTTTCAGTCATATCTTTGCTCAACATTTCAATGACAACATAAAGTAACAAGTGTGAAACGTGGATGGTATAAAACAATATAATTGAATGATAAAAAAAAGGTAGAATATATATTTATATTTTGCTAAATTCACACAAGTTACAGCTATCCTAGTAGCCAAACCAGTAGTAATTATTTAAAATTCGATGAGAGGGTTACTACAAAATGAAAATAGGTACAATTATTTTATATATTTTGAATTTTTTGTCCAAGTTCTATGTGTAAGATTTGTCCAAACTTATACATTTCTCTGGAAGATCGAATTTAGGGCAGTTCAATCATCAATACACGGAAATCATACGTCAAACACTATTTTTGAAAGCATTTTCGAACATCTGTTTGTTCTCCTCTCGTTTTACAAACACTACTAACTACTATATTAAGACAAAGAAACATCCCAACTGGCTGTCATCAAGTATGGTTTATTTTAGTAGATGAGTGATATTGAAGAGAACATATTTCAAAGTCGGTGAGTATCTACGAGAGTCCATTCTAAATCTGAACTAAAATATGTGGGAGCAAATCGGTAAAGCAAATGACGATTTTCGTGATTTACCTTCTGAACAGTGGAGCTCATGGGTGCGACGATAACGTTTAAAGGCTGGATGACAGCTAGACGGACGGATTTGCACTGCTGAATGCCCCAGTCGACAACCTGGCAGGTGTACTCCCCCTCATCCAGCGGCTGAGCTGCCTCGATCATTAGGACCGACACCAGCTTGTCTGAGGAGTCTTGCGGTCCTACCCATGTTGTAACATTCCTGTTACCAATGTCAATCCGTACTTCAAGGTCTCATTGTTAGAATTCGGGCCTATATCTGAAAATCGGGTCTGTGCTCGGTGTGCTCTACACAAAAGACGGTCAATGCTGCAACATTGTTTCCATTACGCACTTGAATTTTTAAATGACGTTTCAGGCTACCTATCTCTTCATACCATCATAATGTACATTTTAACTCTGTGAACTTTTCATCGTTTGCGATAAGGATCCCCTCGAACAGTAGTGGAGATTGCGTATTTAATTTGAAACTAAACATTCCTGATGTTTCCGAAACGCCCTGTCACCATTAGACATCCTCATTGTTTCATACGGGCTAACGAGTATTCTATCACTGTCTTGCAGCCTGTATACTGGAACTCCGAAATGGGGAAATCTAAAATATTCGACTTGATCATCTTCAGTTGCCTCCTTCCTTTTGGAGGGTTAGCATGGCAGAATGGCTCTGTTTCAGGACAACTTCAACTAATGATTCACGCAGGATAGCTGAGAATCAGATAAAGAGCTGAGTTTAAAAGTAATTATTGATAATTTGCTCAAAGATAGCTGACGTTTGACAGACTAAACACCACAAGGCACTGTAGAAAGCTACCATCTCGACCCTTCCTTTCATAATGCTACTGCAGTGGTATTGCCCGCAGATGTCGAGATTCTCAGCCCTTCAAGATTTGTTACATACGCAATCAAAACTTCAAGCTTGAACTATAGCAATACTCAAAGTATGATAATTTTTTTCTATGACTCCCAAAATGATACAGTGTTAGAAACCAAAAAACTGGATCGTTATCTCACAATCTGTAGTTACGAAAAATTGTAAATTTGTCAAGGGAATTCAAAATTTTCGTCGACAACTTTTTTCAATTTGTTAAAACCTGAAGTTGTCATTCTGTAGGTTAAACTTGTATTTATCTCAAGTCTAATGGATTCGTTACCAATTATTACTAAATTTTCACAAACCAATCAGCTAGCAGCGTGGCAATTGTTTAAATATATCTATAGAAAGACCGATTGAAATCGAGCACACGCAACTTTCAGATTTTGACCCAGATAATAGAAATTGCACAATTACTTTGCAAATATAAAGCATAGGTGGAACATTATTAATATAATTGTAATTGGTTCAGTTTATATCAGGTTTAATTTTTACCTAACTGCAGCCGAGCCGTTGATTGGGACCCCGTCTCTGTACCATCGAAATGTGGTACTGGTCGAACCTTGAGCGACGCATTTAATTTCGAAATCCTCACCCAGGCCAACACGACCATCTTTCCGGTTCACTGTTACGCTCTGGAACAATAAATGAAAGTTCATGAAAGTCATGCAGCATAAAAAAAATTTCGAATTTCGAACACTTTCTGTTCACAGAAATATTATTGCCAACTATGAAGTTCCAGTCATGCCGCATGATCGTATGAGCGAATTTCTTGGATTTTCACCTATCGTATTATAATACGTTTTAAATTATATTGAAATTGGAGCAGTTTGAGGACAAAGCAATTGTTAAACATCAATTTTATGGCAAAAACTCATACTAAATAATATTGAGCAATTCAGAAATTTTTTTGGATTTTTAGAGTTTTTTGCAGTTTTTTAAAATTTTCAGCTATATTAATCAAATTCAAGTATGTTTTTCAGCCAAATTTTGTGAAATGTCTTTAATGTCTTAGTATTTGATCGTTTATAATTTTGTTTCGACTGAAATTCTGATAAAAATGGAGAATTTAACGATTTTTTGGTGCTTTTAGTCATTTTTAGTGATTTTTATCTAGCACATTTTTTGAAATTTGACCAATCCTTAAAGAATCAAGAGGAGCTGGCCAACAAACACATCCTGTCATTTGAAAAGCTTGAGTTTCGGTCCACGAACGGGATTTTTATTTCAGTGCTGAGGATAGTTATCCTCTGGAAAGCGCAAACTTCATGAATCGTTTCAGAATGACTCAGAACGGATTTCAATACAGAAATTTTTAAGTTTTAAAATTTTTTTTAAATAAAGATTTTCCGAGCTATTGGAATAACTTCATTTTCTACGAAAATTCGCTAAAATGTATAATAAAAAACTCTTTTTAATTTAAAAAAAAGGTAAAATTATAGTGTGTAATTCAAAATATATGTATAGGTATACATTATAATATGATAAAAATAATATTTTTGTTTTTAAATGTCTATATTATATTATATATAGTTTTGATGAAGGATGAAAACACTCGCGTGTGATATTAATTTGAGGTATTTAGTACAGGTGGTTGGAAAATATAGGGAACACATAAAAAGGACTTACAAAATTGAGAGAATATTTCGCCGTTTCGGCGTCGTCAGCTCTAGTGAAGAAGTAGTTGGAAAAAATTCTTCTTATTTCTTGTACTGCTTGTCCTTGTGGTGGTTCTTGGGTCGTAGAATAAGGAGTGGAGGAAGCATGGCAGGAAGGAGTAGGTACAAATGATTGTCTAGAATGATTGTGTGTGTGTGTTTATGTGTTTGATATACCTGAGGGGGTGAAAAGTTCAAAGAGGGTGAGTGCAAAGTGGAAGAAGTGTGATGGATGAAGAGGTGTTTTGAGTACCTAAATTGTAGAGGAAAGTCCCCCACATCAAAAACACAAATGGGCTGTGATGGGCTCCCCCCAACAATCAGGTGGTGAGTTCACTTTTTCCGATTGAGTCCCCGGCCCTTGTAATCCTCCCATTACTGCTATGTAGGAGGACTCCCAGGCCAATCTATCACATGTCGATGTTTTATTGGGCAGGGCTCATATATATTATATATATATGATATTTAATATGAAAATAATATGTTTATACATACAAACCAATCGTAGATTTCAAACGATTTTTGGTAGTTACTATTTGTTATTATTGAACGTTTCAGTAGATCTGAATAATGTTCAAGTACATTCCAAAGCACGATTCTCTGCAAAAACTTCTGAATGTTCGAGTTCACAGTTTATAAACTTTTCCTATCAATCCGGTTGAAAAATCATTATTACTACTTTTTATTTCATCAATTCATATTGATACGAAATTATCCTTTAATATGAATTTGAGAAGGGCTAAAGAACTATGGACTCATCCTATCTTAAAACTTAACAAAAAGTAGTAGGTATTAATTTCGCACGTACATATCATGATTCTGTACCTATCCAGTTATTATATTATATAACGCCATAAAAGGGAATCTGAAATTTTTCGCGGTACATTTTGTATTATATATCTGAAACGGTTATGTCAAAGGTCCCATTTTAAGTCATTCACCTTTATTGTACATATGTAGTCATTTGCTAACTCATAACTGTATAAGTGGTTGGAGTGATGAAGGAAGTTGTTCTCCCCACGAACATGCCATATGTTTCCTATTTATAGAGGTTCGCTCGAGTTGGAAACGCGAAATCCACGGCAGCGATTGGTCGTTGGGTCTTTCCGTGGACTTTGATCCCTCGGCGCTATTTGTTTCTTGATTGGTGCCTGTGATCGCCGGAAGTTTGACCACAAGCGTAGGTTGTAATTGATTGCCTTCTGAAGCTGATGGATGTGGATGTTCTCCACCTCCAATAACGCCGTTGTTTTTCTCGCTTATTCCTTCTCACCCATCGTTTGTCATAATTTGCAAGACCTTCTGATCCCGCTTGATGTTCCTAACCGATCAATATCTTTGGTTATACTTATATATTTTTGTAGCTTTCTGGTCTGTCTGCAATAACATATCTTACGGGAAGACCCCTTAGATTTCCCGTGTTAACACGTAACATTCGTAAGTGTGTATTTGATATACAGGGTGTTTCATAATGATGGCTGTAAATTTTTAATCCTAATTTTAAAGATACCTACTAAAGAAAACGCAAAAACAAATCCCTACTTCCTTTTAACGAATATTCGTAGAAAATAAAGCTATTGCAATGGCTCCAAACTTTTCAAAATCGAAATTTTCGAAAATATTCTTCATTGAAATCCGTTTTGAGGTATTCTGAAATGAATTATATATATATTTATATATATATATATATATATATATATATATATATATATATATATATATATATATATATATATATATATATATGTGTGTGTGTGTGTGTGTGTGTGTGTGTGTGTGTGTCATTCCAGGATTGAGATAAAAACTCCGTTCCTTCTAAAAAAAATCAGGCTTTCCAAACGAAAGGATGAGTTTGTTGGTCAACACTTTTTGAGCACATTACATTGGTCCAATTAAAAAAAAAGCGCTTAAAATGGCTAAAAATATTTAAATGTACGTATTTTTGTAGCAAACTTTTAGTCAAAAATGTATATCAATCGCAAACTAGTACATTATAAAATATAGGCAAAAAATTTTGCTGAATAATTCACCTAAATTTTATTAATATTTGCTGAAAAATCGACAAATGCCCCCTACAAAAGCTAATACTTCCAATTCTTTTTTGAGTGACAGAATATTATTTGGAAACGATTTTTTGCAATTAAGCTAGTAATCAACCATTTCTTTGCACTCAATGTGCGCAAATTTCAAAACAATGTACCTAACATATTTTTTTTATATCAGATTCGGAATCTAAGTAAGTGAAATTTCATGGAAAAATTCCATCACTCGAATTTTTAATATCCTAAAACGAGCGCAATTTCTTTCTGGGGCAATTAAAATTCAATTTGTAATGAAAGGTTTTACGACATTTTTACGGAGAATTAATAAAATTTAAGTATATTCATAATATCAAAATGGAGAAACAACGAACTTAGGATGAATTGTGCGGTTTGATGAATGAATGTGTAAATGTGATTTTTGTAGGTTTATTGGTGGTTTTTTTTTCTTCAATAAATAGGTATCCTAAACCCATGTTTGTCTAATGTACAACCGTGATAAACCTCCAAAAACTGGTAATTGCGCACGTTTTTGCGACCCGAAAATTCAAGTGATTGGTAATTTTGCCATATAATTTTACGTGGATTTCAAATTTGAGAAAAAAGGGTTTCCATTGAAAAAAAAAAAAAAAAAAAAAAAAGGTATCGGATAGATGCGTTGGTTTTACAGCTGAAAAAGGACAAATGTGCAAATACTTGTGGGGCGTAAGCCCTTGAGCTTTTATACTTCATCAACTCTTAACTACTTTCAATCATGAAATTGGAAGTTATCGAGTATTTTTTTTTTTCTTTCTTTTTTCGCGTCGCAACTAACAAGAAAAAGAAAAAACCTTTGCGCTTTGCGATGGGCCGGCCCCTTGCATTGTTGGTTTCCTGTGCTTGTACCGGCTTAAATTTAACTCGAACATGATTTAACCTGTAATTGTGAATTAATAAATTATTTATTCCCGTACTCCGTCAGAAGTAATAATCAATACAGGGTTATGATAAATAAAATAAACGAAGTAATTTTTTATACAAAGTTTTCCGACGTGGCTTCAAAAGATGAAATCGATTCAAGAACCACTGCGAGTAGATAGTCGAAATAACAAAATGTGTTACAAGCTGTAAATTCATTAATCACCCTAGGAGTTGAAATTCGCTAGGGAGCCTCTCTCAAGAATTATGAGACGAATAAAATGATGGGGTTCACCTTGATCAGCTGAGTGAGCTACATGCTGACCTGTTTGTCCTGGAAAGTTGAAATTTAAAAGGGATCCTCTCTCGAATATTTAGAGATGAATGGAATGAAGCACTACGTCGAAAAAGCTGAATGAACTAAACTTCCACCTGTTCACCTAGAAAGTTGTAATTTAATAGGGAGTCTCTTTGGAACATCAAGAGACGATTGAAATGGCGGGCTTCTGCCTTAGGAACTGAGTGAGCTAAGCCGGTAACCAAACGTTTGGTTTTGGTATGGGAACAAAGGGTATATTCGAAATCAGCGTGAAAGTTCCTATAAGAATAGCCCAGAAAATCAAAATTGTGCGCCATATGTCAGATCTTGCCCACAGTTCGGCGCCTGAGATTAACGAAAAGTATTTGACAATTCACCATTACTTTAGGCTGGCAGCCGGAAAAACGAGAGTGGTTTGGGTTTCTCATCTGTGACGAGTAACACCCTGTATAATGAATTGAAATGAAAATTATATCTCTTTTTATTACTTAGTAATTCAAGCAAATACTAACTCCTTTGTTTCATATAAATATAAATACATTCATTATGAATTCATGCTAATTGTATCATCATACCCTTCTCTATTCTTTTCCAATATCCTGCATGGCGGTTTGTACAATATTCAATTTATTCAGGAAGTGGAATTTATTGAAGAGCCTAAGGACCCACTAGCTACTATGGAGAAGCCTAACCTACTATTAAGAGAGCCTGTAAGCCGATGTTATATTTATGTTGAGCTTTTTTGTCGATTCAGACTGTTTGGTCATCAGAGCACAAGCTCTGGAATCAGTTAGTCATAGATATCGGAGGACGTCTCAATATTCTAACCCGCGTTATTAATGAATTATCAAATAAACGTTAAGACCTAAGCTTGTATAACTTTATTTGAGAATAGACTCAAGGTGGTAGAACCGGAAGGCTAATGGCGCAGTTAGGGGCGTCATCCCTTCCCTTTGCTGCATTCTTCAACCCCATACCATGAGGGTCCCAAGCAAGCTAGTTTAGTTCGTTTCGAAACATCCTTCTAACTAGAAGACATAATAAAAATTCAACTATTCCCAAAAATCTGAGTATTATTCTAAAACCCATTCTCTGATACCTATAGTTTTATTATAACTGATATCAAAAGTGGAATAAATTCACATCACACAGGACAGTTTCAAGTAATTTTTGCTTCCGAGACTGCAAGGCAGCGGAAGCTTTGTTTTCACTTTCGAAATGAAAAAATTTGTTTGCTCCAAAATCAAAATTTCCACTCGCATTTTGCGTTTCAGAGCCTCCTGAACAAATTTGGTTCCGTGTCTGTCTGTCTGTCTGTCCGTCCACATTTCCTTGTAACAGCCATAACTTCCACAATTTTGATCCAATTTTAACCACATTTTCAGGGATCGTGCGGGTTAAGCGTTAGATGGTCCCCTATCAACTTCATCATGATCGAATCAACGGTAGCTTCTGCGCAGGCGCTAACGTGATTTTGTTGTGACGATCATAACTCGGTCAATGTTAAACGGATTTCGATCAGATTTTCAGGGATGATGTGCGTAAGGTCCCTTGAGGTCCCATAAGACAATCATCATAATTGCATTAGCGGTACGCTCTGCGCATGCGTGAACATAATATTCTTGTTACGGTCCTTGCAACAGCCGTAATTTCCACAATTTTGATGCGATTTTCTTCAAATTTTTATGGATCGTGCGGGTATAGCTCTACATGGTCCCCTATCAGTTCCGTCATAATCGAATTAACGGTAGCCTCTGCGCAGGCGCAAACAAAATTTTCTTGTTTCGGTAACTAACTCAAGCAATTGTGAACGGATTTTGGTCAGATTTTCAGGGATGATGCGGGCAAGGTTTCTTGAGGTCATGTATCACATTCTTTGCAATCATCAGCAGCGGTACGCTAGGCGCATGCGCGAAAGTGGTGTTTTTGTTACGGTCACAGCTTAGTTATGAGGAACATGCGGGCTACATCTTGGATGGTCCCATATTAAAATCAAAATTTTCGTTATTAATTTCATTTATTATATGTACCATTCAGCTTCCAATTTCCCACCTTATTAATTCCCTGATGCCAGAACCGGTCGTTTCTAGTTTTCTGGAATTAAATGGTGACGTACTGTGAAGGTCACGAGGAAGCTCATGTGCCATTTCCTTGACAGTGTATTTTTTCTTTCTCTCTTTTTCTCTTATCCTTCTACAAATTCATCACAGATCCGTCTTTTACCGTGAAAAGGGGCGATTGGGAAGTTCATAACCTAACGGATAAGTACCAAAGCGATCATGAACAATTTAAAAATGCTGAGGATACCTTCCCGAACCTACCATTGGTTCTGGTACCATCAGTATCCCCGCAACCATCAACTTCGGCTGATATTTCGTCGCCCCCGGCTGAATTGGATGCACAACCGCCTATCGCCTCGGCCCTCGCGTCGGTGCGCCTTGTATTTCAAAAATTAGTTCGGGCTCTAAAAGGGGCTGCCGATCGACCACCCCCTACAATCAACATTCAAATGCCTCGAACCCTACAATTTATAATGTTTACCCCCCTTCCCAAGGACGGACCCATGTTTGACTTAAATTAGCCCGTTCTGTACCCAAACAACACCCCGATGCTACCATGGCTGATTTCTTACCAGCACTTTCGACGGCATTTCGATCGGACGGAGCCTCCCTATGGTTGGCTAATATAATTGCCTCCGAAATAAACGTCACAACCTTTCTTGCTATTTCTGAGAGCCGATTTTTCGTACCACTAACTCCCGTTACATAATTCTACAGAGCCTTTTCTTCCAAAGACAGTAATTTGACTCATTTTCATTCAACCTACGGCCCTCTCCTTCGTGCTGCTTTCCACGGCCGTACGCCCGAAGAACAGTCACTGAGGAAACCATCATGGTTGGAAACTACAAGTGGAAAGTGGGGATATAATATGTCTGGTATACAAGTTACGAAATGAAAAGTAATTGAATGATTTTAAAGTTTGCTGAGCGTGCAGTAATTTATTCAGTACCAGAGTTCGAAGAATCATGTTAAAATTCCTATTCAAATATTACTAACGCATTATTTTTTTAATTGAATTCCAATGTGATTTGAATTCATAATTCATGGTCAAAGAGCCTCAAGCGAATGCCGTATGCCAGGTCGTATACTAGCTTACATGCTTTTCATCATACTGTTTTAACTGAAGAGTGTGAGTTTATGAATAAAATCTATTCTGTTCTGGCAGTTTGTTTGTCTACAGCATGAGTTGACGTAATAAATACAAGCAAGTAAAAACCTGGATGGTTTTTTGATACTTATTTGCAATTAAAAGCTATGACGCCTATAAATTGCATAAGATGAGCTACGCAATGAGCACAAAAATCGAGCAGATATCCAAGCCTTACATCTCTATCTATATCTATACTATTAATAAGAATGAAACTCCGTCCGTTTGTCGTGTCTATGCACGGCCAAACGGCTGAGTGGGCCGGATCTACGAGTGGGAGGATCTTCTTGGGATTTTCCGATAGGGTGTATAAGCGAATTTAGAATTTTCTAATCCCAGCCGAACCATGGGCCGTAGGGCGGGAGGGGGGTCGAAGTAAGAATTAATGTGCGCTTTTTGGACTTCCCCGCTTCCTCTACCCCTCTAAACGGCCGTTGAAAATTCCGGAAAAATACCGGTTTCGGAGGTTTTCCTACGAGGAAGACGACGGCGCGATCGGATCGCGAAAAAAGTATCGGGAAATGCGTCAAAAAAATGCGAGAGTACGGACCCGTTTTCTCGAAAAATCCGCCGAAAAACTTGGTTTTTTCCGATTAAAATATACCCCATAAAGGTACGTTTTTCGGAACGGTTTTCGCGGGCGAAATACAGCTTTGGGTCCGCCGAATCTGAATCCGAAATCGGATATCGAAAAAAGTGACGTTAAGTCAGTCAAATCGCGAGCGGAAGCGAGGAGAAGCGTTTAACATCAGAAATTAATTTTGCCGTGTTCGCGAGAAGGCTCTGGGAAGACGGGTTCGATGACAATGTGGCGAGCAGGTACACCTAGGTGCCCTACTCATATACAGGTATACCTTGCGAGGGAAGGGACTCGAAGTTCGCTCTTGGCCTCTTGCGAGCTATTCATAACGGTCGCTAATGATGCCCTAACACCCTTTGGGGTTCCAAATCCCAATCGGTGCAAATTCGTAGGTAGTTTTTAACTATTCACATGTCGGAATATGCAGCACCATTCAATAACATCCCCAAATAAACTTTTTTGTGGTTCCACTTAGTTTTATATGATTTATTTTGTTTGTAAGAATTTCCAACAGAAAAAAACGTCTGCCAAGTTGGGTGGGCAGTATAACTTCCTCGAGCGGGCGAAGCGAGCAGCATCCCCTACAGAAGTTAAACCTACCCTTAGAGATCTACCGTTTGCGAGCGATGCCAGGAACATCCCCTACATGCCATACTTTGCGAGCGAAGCGAGCAACATTTCCCACATGCCACACTTTGCGAGCGAAGCGAGCAACATTCCCTACATACCACACTTTGCGAGCGAAGCGAGCAATTTAATGGGGGGTCCGGGGGGCTTGCCCCCCGGCTGGACGTGGAGGCGAGCGAAGCGAGCCGGAGCGGCTAGTTATTAATAAGAATGAAACTCCGTCTGTTTGTCTGTCTATCTGTCTGTCGTGTCTATGCACGGCCAAACGGCTGAGTGGGGGGTGTCTACGAGTGGGGGGATCTTTTTGGGATTTTCCGATAGGGTGTATAAGCGAATTTAAAATTTTCTAATCCCACCCGAACCATGGGCCGTAGGGCGGGAGGGGGGTCGAAGTAATAATTAATGTGCGCTTTTTGGACTTCCCCGCTTCCCCTACCCCTCTAAACGGCCGTTGACAATTCCGGAAAAATACGGGTTTCGTAGGTTTTCCTACGAGGAAGACGACGGCGCGATCGGATCGCGAAAAAAGTATCGGTAAATGCGTCAAAAAAATGCGAGAGTACGGACCCGTTTTCTCGAAAAGTCCGCCGAAAAACTTGGTTTTTTCCGATTAAAATATACCCCATAAAGGTACGTTTTTCGAAACGGTTTTCGCGGGCGAAATACAGCTTTGGGTCCGCCGAATCTGAATCCGAAATCGGATATCGAAAAAAGTGACGAGAACTCGGTCGAATCGCGAGCGGAAGCGAGGCGAATCGTTAAAATTACATTTTTAATCGACCCGGGCCGCCGTTACACAACGTAGCTTACCAGAAGGGACCCTCACAGGGGGGTTCCCATTTGCACTTCTACGCAATAACTTGCGAGCGAAGCGAGAGCCATTTCAACAGAATAAATACGGACTTTGTCCTACACATATACAGGTATACCTTGCGAGCGAAGCGAGCAACATCCCCTAATAAACTGTTCGTGGTTCCACATAGTTTTATAAGATTTAATTTGTTTGTAAGAATTTCCAACAGAAAAAAACGTCTGCCAAGTTGGGTGGGCAGTATAACTTCCTCAAGGATATACAGGTATACCTTGCGAGCGAAGCGAGCAACATCCCCTAATAAACTTTTCGTGGTTCCACGTAGTTTTATAAGATTTAATTTGTTTGTAAGAATTTCCTACAGAAAAAAACGTCTGCCAAGTTGGGTGGGCAGTGTACCTTGCGAGCGAGCGAATCGTTAAAATTACATTTTTAATCGACCCGGGCCGCCGTTACACAACGTTGCTTACCAGAAGGGACCCTCACAGGGGGGTTCCCATTTGCACTTCTACGCAATACCTTGCGAGCGAAGCGAGAGCCATTTCAACAGAATAAATACGGACTTTGTCCTACACATATACCGGTATACCTTGCGAGCGAAGCGAGCAACATCCCCTAATAAACTGTTCGTGGTTCCACATAGTTTTATAAGATTTAATTTGTTTGTAAGAATTTCCAACAGAAAAAAACGTCTGCCAAGTTGGGTGGGCAGTATAACTTCCTCAAGGATATACAGGTAGGGTAAGGGCACCAGTCATTGGCCACTTAGCAATGTTTATCACCTTACCCGCAAAAGGTAAGGTATTTGTAAGGTTTTTGAAGGTATTTGTTTCTTTCCTAGGGTTTTAGGAAGCTAAACATCCAAACAATGTAATACAGTAGCAATTTTAAACAAATAAAAGATCTACCAAGTATTTTTTTCAATGAGTTTTGAAAAATCTGTTTTCCACCAGTCATTGGCCGGGAGTTCCTAATATTGGCCACCTTGTCACCAGTCATTGGCCACCCTAAATTCAGTGTTTTCTGATCCACTTTGTCGGTAAACTTTCCATAAGAACTGATGATTTGTGGCTGTAACTATGAGAAATCAAATTAATCATCTCACATTTATTTGAAAAAGGTTTTATTCATTAACGTTTTAACATTTTTATAATTAACGAAATATACTTTATATTTACTAGGTAGGTACTTTGGCAGTTTTTTCCGACCTGAATAGGTAACATTGGTTCTCGAAACATTAGAATAGGTAACATTGGTCTCATAGTTGGCCGCCAGCTGCGGTGGACCCAGCATATTGAGTACTTGCGCCAAGCTGCCATGCGGGGTGTACAGTGGCTCAAGGCCCTTTCCAACTATAGTTGGGGTGCCTAGCACGATGTTCTCTTGAGGATTTTCCATGCAGTGGTGCGATCCCGAATTGATTATGGGTCTGCAGTTTATGGCTCAGCAAGGTAGTCCTTGCTGCGTAAGCTGGAACCTATATTAAACAAGGGTCTTCGTTTGGCTACTGGGGCCTTCCGTACTACCCCGACAGCCTCCCGTCAGGTGCTTGCGCACAGTCAGCCACTCATAATTCGGCGAAATCTGCTAGCACTTCGTTATGCAGAACGCTTGCGCTATTTCCCAGGACACCCCCTGTATGAAGTGGTCTCCATACCCTCCCTAGATGAGGCGTATTCCAGGCTTCAAACACGAACTCGCCCATTGGGTATTCGTATTCAGGAGCTCACAAGGTGGGATAGCATAGAGACATACACTGGTTTCATATGAGGTGCCCCCTGTTCCTGTTCCTCCCTGTACCTTGTCTGGGATGCGTGTTGGACTTCATATCAAAGTCAGGGTCAAGAGCAATACCCCCCCCCTCCCCCCCCACATCCTCAGATGTCGCTACACTGAGGCAATCCAGCGATAAGTTGGACACACCCTTATATTCACTGATGGCTCAAAGACACCTGATGATGTTGGCCTAGCTCTATGGAGCCCCAACTTCCAAATCACTTGGTGCATAGGTTACAGGTGACTACTGAAGCGAAAAATTGAACATCTAGCTCTAAAGAAAAACTGAAAAGAAGAACAAAACGTCAAACTTTATGGATAACGAACGCACTTTTTGACTGGTGCTATTCGCTAAAAAAATAAAAAAAAAAAAAAAAAAAAAACAGTAATTGGTCTGCTGACGAGACCAAACATCAGAGAAAAATCTATTAGCTAAACATCATGAAGGTCAATTGGGAGTAGAAAAAACTAAGGCTATAAAATTAGTTTTTTGGTCTGGCATGTCGGTTTATATCAATGACTAATATCATAATTTCAGGTTTGTTATGATTTCATTGGTTTCATGACTATATTTCATTATTTCAGCTTTGTCAAGAAAGTCGGATTGTCCTTTCTGGAGACCCTGATGAATTAATAATGGATAACAACCCGTTTAGCAGTGCAATATTCAAAAAATGTTTAGCAAAAATGGAATAAGTTTGACTATTAGTATCCCCCTTTATGCACAAGGTCATTAGCAGAAATGGGAGTGAGGATAGTGAAACAAATTATGCAAAAATTTTAGAAAACGGGACAAAATATAAACATTCACCTAATGCAGTATAGAAATACTCAAAATCCTAGTATTGGATATAGCCCTAGACGAATTATGTTAATCCCACCCATCCCTAACCATCTCTAGACGTCCCTAATCATATTTTCCCAATGGTTAACAAATCCAACATGACATTGACCGCCACTGAACCTATATCGCCTACCCCGGTACAGGCGCAAGTGTTAAAATATGCGATAGCAAGAAAAAAATATAGTGCAGTCCCACATCGTGCATGATAGAGATAGTGCATGTGCATCGAATGAGCTATCTCCCGAGCTAATAAGGCGCTTGATAATATGCGGGGATACGAGGGGTAGTCACCATTCAGGGAGCCGTGGTATCTTACAATTTTCTCTACACTTTCGTTCATTACGATCGGAAAACACATTTTCGTGCAATAAAACTTGAATGGGACCTATATGAACCATTTAAATAAGCGCTGTTGGCAGTTTTGGCCATCTGGCCAATGATTGGGGTAGGAAAAGTTTGCATCATTTCAGTTATTAGCCACCCGGCCAATGACTGGAGGAATCACTCTTTTTGTCATCCAGTTATTGGCCGGCCTTATATTTTCTACAATTTATGAGAATTTTATGTCCTGGTGGCAGCAATTGATCAATAATCAACTAGCGATCATGCAAACACAAAAAAAAGTTCACCTAATTTGAAAAGCACCCCATCAAACCCTTAAGAATGAGTTGAGGTATGCTTACCGTTTTCACAAGAAACAGGGGTGATCATCTTTCGTCTTGCACTTTCACCACGTTAAATGAGTTTGGGAGGTTTCTATGAGGTTTCACTATAACGTTCAACATCCCACTGCCTTCTAGACTACACACTTCGATGGCAAAAAACATTTAAAACGATCCAAGAGACATCTGTGTTGTAAAAAACTAGCTTATAAAACTGGGTGGCCAATGACTGGGGGTCGGCCAATGACTGGTGCCTTTACCCTATACCTTGCGAGCGAAGCGAGCAACATCCCCTAATAAACTTTTCGTGGTTCCACGTAGTTTTATAAGATTTAATTTGTTTGTAAGAATTTCCTACAGAAAAAAACGTCTGCCAAGTTGGGTGGGCAGTATACCTTGCGAGCGAAGCGAGAGCCATTTCAACAGAATAAATTCGGATTTTTTCTTACAAATATACAGCAATACCTTGCGAGCGAAGCGAGCAACATCCCCGAATAAACTTTTTGTGGTTCCACGTAGTTTTATAAGATTTAATTTGTTTGTAAGAATTTCCAACAGAAAAAAACGTCTGCCAATTTGGGTGGGCAGTATAACTTCCTCAAGCGAGCGAAGCGAGCAGCATCCCTTACAGAAGTTAAACCTACCCTTAGGGATCTATCGTTTGAGAGCGAAGCGAGCAACATCCCCTACATGCCAGACTTTGCGAGCGAAGCGAGCAATATTCCCTACACGCCAGACTTTGCGAGCGAAGCGAGCAATATTCCCTACATGCCAGACTTTGCGAGCGAAGCGAGCAATATTCCCTACATGCCAGACTTTGCGAGCGAAGCGAGCAACATATCCTACATGCCAGACTTTGCGAGCGAAGCGAGCAATATTCCCTACACGCCACACGTTGCGAGCGAAGCGAGCAACTTAATGGGGGGTCCGGGGGGCTTGCCCCCCGGCTGGACGTGGAGGCGAGCGTAGCGAGCCGGAGCGGCTAGTACCTATATACATCTTGGAACTAAAAGTTTTCGAAGTTCCACAAATTATAACACCTTCTATTTTTCATAATTGCCTCGACATAACTGCCACCACACAGTGGATCCATACACGTACCAGTTGTTAACGTGCAAGCTGTGTGTACAGCACTCTACAATTTGTCCCCGTGAGCCTTGATGTTTTTATACTTTAATCTTAAATCCACGGAAATATAACCAAAATCCAGTAGGCTACAAAAATTAAAAAAATAAATGAATAAATAAAAATACAATTGTGTGCACACTCTTACGATGACTACAGTAAGTGACCGCATACAACCTCATTTTATGTGTGTAGAACGATCACTATGATGTCAAAAAGTAAATGTATAAACTACATATTACAATTGCACGTATGCACTGAATGAGTTCATTCGTACTTTTAACCTTAGACTGTAGAAGGATGCATCATATTGCGAAATCGGTCTTTCGAAAAACTAATAACTCCCAAGCAAATAGTTATTATTTCATTCAAGTCAATAACCGATTTTGGTGACGTTATTATAAACAGGTCGAAAAACATCAAACCTTTTCTCATTTTCCAATTTCCTAATTCAATGTAAATAAATTACCTGGAGGAGGAGTGTTGGCTGCTGTTTGAACGAGAAGTGCGAGGGATTGAGGGTGAAATTGGCGAGCTTGGCCTTCTCAACGAGTGACATCAGCAATTCTCTCACCCTTTGACCGTCCACTTTGGCTCCAACGAAGTGGAATAGAACTTCTCCCGTAGACCTGTGAAAAGATGTGAACAACAATCAAGCGCCAGCTGGGAATTGAAGTAATTGAGGTAAAAGCTATTGAAATCCATTAGAGCCAGCTTATTCATTAAGGAAGGGGGTCAAATAAATCGGCTCTTATCTTCTTTTCACAGCGTTCGGATTAGTTCAGGAATAATTAAAACAGGAATGAGAAATGAGATAATACTTGGGTTCAACGTTTTGATTACCTGAATATATACGGCATAAATGGGAGGAAACGTTCATCCGTAAAACCAATTATTTGTCAATCGTGTTTATCTGACCTGTAAAACTTCTGTCACTCATTTAACTTTCGTACAAATTCCCATTCGGGACGATATATTACCTCGAGGTTGAGTTGTGTAGGCCGGAAAGATTGCCTACGGATACGAAATTTGAGTTGTACTGGGTTGAGTTGAGTTGTTTGCTTCCACAATAATTGACGTTCCAGTAATGAAGAACGAGCCAGTTACCTGTCCGTTGCACGGACCCACATCTACGGGCCATTTTATCCATTTCATCCTTTCATTTTTAACCGGCTGTCCCCAAAAATCTTTAATTCAAATTTCAGCTTTCAAGTTTCAAGTTGTACCTAATTACTTTTTTTAACTAAGCGTCCCCTCAATAAGAATAACTAACTCAACATATCCTTAGTTACGTGAAACTATTCCCGAGCAACATAGTTATTTCAGCGTTTTGAACAACTATCTCAACGGATTTATTTATTTAGTTATGGATTTATTGATTAATTTATTCATGTATCCATGCATTAATTAATTCTTCAATTTATTTATTTTTATTTACATATTTTTATTTATTTATGAAAAAACATTGAAACTCAGACGACGTTTCAGAATGCCCCAAGACGGATTTCCAAGGAGACAATTTTGAAAAAATTCAGTTTTACTGTTTTAGAAGTCAATGCAATAAAATATCTGTATTTTCTGCTGAATTTCGCTAAAACAAAATTTGCTTTCTCTCCTGAACAGAGGCCATAGGTGATCGAGTCGCAATCAAAGCTATAAGAGCTCACCGTGATACCATCATTGAACTGCCCCCTTACTTCGTCAAATGAGAACTAGAGGTTTCGGGAACTTCAATTTCTAGTGCGCGAGCACACAAGGACTAACCTTAAAAATCTTTAACATTCTATCAGAATCTGACACTATATTTTACCATACTATGCATAATTCAATAAATTGTACTCTGAAAAAGTATTGTTGCAAATCCCCAGGTGAGGATTAATATTGTTCAGAAAGACCTTAAATGCAAACAACAAGTGGATATTTCAATTTGGGAATCAAAAATTTTGTCAATGCACGATCGCAGTGAGTTCTCATACAATTGGTGTTGAGGGAGAAAGAATATTACTTTCTAAAATGTTTTCTGGCTATGTAGAGTTCAACTATATTTCAATGAGTATTTTTTTTTAGAATTTAAGCCGCGTCTCAACCGGAAGGGTCATAGCGGCAATCAAAAAGTGCAACGGGCACGATTCTAAGGAGAGCCATGCTGACTGTCCCTCACTAATCGGATTGCCATCACGGACTCCACTGGCAGATCGGAGGGGGAGAAATAATAATAATAATAATAACCTGCAAAACGAGGCATCCCCGCACTCTGCCTCAAGGGATATAGCGATGACCGCTTTGTAACCCCTTCAGCGGATAAAAATACAGTTAATTCATATTCAATTACATTTTGTTAGGCAAAGTACGATTTTGTGCAATATATCACGAGGGAGTACGGCTGCGAACGAACCTACCAATATTGAATGCGGCTGTTAGGTAACTTCCTGAGAGAAACAGAACACTGACCATGATCAGGAAACCGAGCCTCTAAGGGAGAAGGCCACAAATCTTGGGCCAAGGCGACGTCCTATCTCGAAGCATCTCGGAAAAGCCTTATCATAATAACGGGATTACATTCTCCCACCTCCTCGGGCCATCTGAACCTGTTTCTCATCCACCCTGTTAACAGGTGCCATAGATCTTCCTTTTCCCTCTTTCCATCTCTGTGTGTAACCCAAAAGTCATTACCATTCTAGATATAAGCTCCTCACACATACGATGGATCGTATTTCATTTCGCAGATTGTCTGAAGACTTCTGAAGCAGACTCGCTGCTTACATTCATATAAATAACCCGCCCTTCGAGCATGTCATCATACCGATGTTTGCCACCAAGGAGAATCCCAAGCGAGATCTTTTCATTTTCAGACCAATTTGATGTTAACATCATCACTTCTCGTTTTCCTTCATCTGAGTTACAACATATTATTAAGTAATTCGGAGTATATAAATCCAATAGGTTGAGAGCTGATGAAGAGAAAAGAAGAATAAATTAGTTTATTTGCATAATTTTTGTTTCCTTTTTTCACGTGATTATTACAATATAAAATTGTACAGATTACAATATTAATTCGAGGGCCTGAAACGATGATGCTGTCTGACACTAGGCTTGGCCCGTGTTTTCGGGCGAAAATGTCAGAGAAAGGATCCAATTGGCCACAGTGACATCAGTATCTTGAATAACTAATGTAGGTTTTAACTATTATTCAATTCAAGGGTCGGGATTCGTCGGTGTGAAGTTGAATTTAACTGAGTTTCTTACGTTTGGCTCAATCTTACCGCTAATTAAACTAAGTGGAAGTAATAAACCTTTGTGCAATAATTTGCAGTGTTTTGTAAGTCTAATTTTTGTTTCTCAACTCGCTAGAATCACTTAGCCCGATTTCCATCTAGCCAGACTCACTTTCGCACATTCTCGAACTCATGAACCATTTAAATGGTCATTATCATATCATTAGGAAATGTTCAATGCTATACTGGGTATTTTATGTGTAAAACCACGGTGCGTTTCCAGCCCCCAACAGTTCTGTGAATCGAGATTGCTCCCACATGTCTCAAAACCCAGACTGCACGAACTGATGCGGCATGGGTTCTTTATTACGAGATCAGTATCATGGTGGGTTATACATATATCATGAAAAACCATACTGGAGTTTCTGAGATACCCCACTTACTATTTCACGTTAATTTTCTCACTTTTTTACATTCATTTTCGTGATTCCCAAAATAACCATTCATCATTAAAACCACTCATAGTGATGTATGATGTAATAAAACAGAGCAATAACAAAAACTTGAAAGAAGAAACTTAGTTTACTAGTACTGTACGTTAATATTC
This sequence comes from Adelphocoris suturalis, assembly GCA_030762985.1. NCBI lineage: Eukaryota > Metazoa > Arthropoda > Insecta > Hemiptera > Miridae > Adelphocoris > Adelphocoris suturalis. Next base: position 40,977,362 of record CM061041.1, read on the forward strand.
TAACTTGGTATTAGCCTTAGGATGTCACTTTGGGGTCAGTTCTAACCCCAATGATTGGATTAAATTAGGCAACTCATAGAATAAACTATTCCCATCAAAATGAAGTTCGCGTGAATTTTGCTGGAACTTCCGCTTCTGTAAATCAGCTACTTTTCCGCCAGTCCTGCTCATGGTTTTGAAGGGGTAGTTTGCGAATTGTCTCTGGAGGCAGTTTGCGGGACGTTTTTATCCCACTGATACCTTTGGAAGTGATGATTTTCTTCTAAGGGAGTAAAGGGAGTTTCTATTGTTGCACCATAGAGAAATCGGTATTGAAATTATCCAAGTGATTAATTTTTGTGTCATACTTATTAACTTTCATAAAAAATAATATTTAAATATACATAGTACATACAAAAGAAAACTTAATCACGACAATCATTAGATTGTCACAAAGCTGAATAAATTTTTCATTATTTTCTTATTTCCTTGCTCCTTCTTTGGGTTGAAACATATCTGAAACTGTATGTCCACTCACTTGACTGCGATAATATCAGTTGGAACTCTTTTTTCTTCAAATTTTGCAAGTAATGACGTTTTATTCTACTTGAAAAAAAAAAAAAAAAACAGTTCCTTTGAGCCTGACGGCTAAAATTAAAAAACATGAATATGCTTTAGCCGTACACGACTCACTCCTCGTCGATTCTCTGAACCCGACCCCCCATCGGCCTCTGAACTCTGTTTATCATTCTGCCATCAATCCTAAAACATGGAATCATGTTTTAGCTCCTCGCTCTCACTTTATTATAGAAATGATCACGACCATTGAGCTCTTGTGAGATGATGATCTCCTAATAGAAACTCGCGAGTAAACATTCACTTTATTATAGAAATGATCACGACGATTGAGCTCTTGTGAGATGATGATCTCCTAATAGAAACTCGCGAGTAAACATTCACTTTATTATAGAAAGAGGCTAAAGAGGCTACATACGAAATTACAGCTTCCTATAGTGTAAAGTATAGAAATTACCTATTAAAATAATTTAACCACCGCTTCACAAATCTAACCGTTCTCGCAATATTCGGATCACCTGCTATGAATCACATAATCGAAACACCAGCTCAATGAAATCATCAGAAATTAACAAACGGTTGCAATCATGTTCACAAAATCAATAATTGAGAATGATCACCTGTGTGTAAACAATTATTCATATAACCATGCTCATAACTCAGCTTGTTGGCCACGCACTTCGCAGTAGTTAATATAGTATGGTTGGATAAATCGAGAGCTTTCGAACGAATGGTCAACGAATTTTGTGGGATGAAAAACGACGAAGTATCATATCCCTAGCAACGACTCGGTTGTAAGCGGAAATCATCACAATTATTGGCGCTACTTTCGTTGCACTCTCGTGGGACATTTTTCGGTAGTTAGGTCACGGCTAAAGCATATTCATGCTAAAAAGTTCCATATTCATCTCACTTTTTTCATCAACCAGCATCCAATATGTATTTTTTGTCACCTACAGTCCTAGTACTTAGTGGTTACTAGGTGGTTTCAACAACGCTACTTCAAATGAAACATCAGGATCTTAGATGGTAATACATACATAAAGGTACCTTCAGAGTATCCTTTATCATGAATCAACGCTCATCAATCGCAAAGCGATTCATCCTGACCTGATCACTTGTGAAGACTTCATGGAACCTACCGACTACTTTCAATATTGCTAGATTTATTCTACACCAGACACATTTTCCGTCTACGGAGTAAATTATATTTGGATGTATTGCCCCTTCGATTCCTTTATTAAGAAATATCCAGCATTGTCAGACGACAATAATTCATGAAGAGAGAAAAATGGAATTATTTACTATGGACGGGGAGACGTTTCACAATCCGTGATGTGGGTTCCAAATAATCCGCTTTTTATTAGTGTTATGAATGTAATGGATATCTAACGCATTCTGGAAAGTTGATAGAATATTGTTGGAGGAAATGAAAATGCTATAGAAATATTCTGGGGGGTTAATGTCACGTAATCAGATTATACTTTGGCCACACATTTTGGAAGTAGAATTGCAAAACAGAATGAGAGCCGCAAGGAAAGAATCGGCTGATTTATAGAGAAGGTTTGGGATTGTGTTAAAAAAAGTGAGCTATAACTGACTACTGTCAGAGCAATATTAGGGTCAGATTGTAATACAAAACTAATTGTATTAGAACAATGCGCATAACGGTGTTCAATTCCGCTTGTAGTCCGGTTTTAGATTTTAAAACATGGTTCACAAACTGAATCCACCGGGTTATTAACAAACCATATTGTCATCATATTATCATCTACAAACGATCGGCCAACTTGAATCACAGATCGGAGAAGATTTTTGAATGGAAAGCTCATAATTTATCATGTAGACGGTATATATACATGAATATGTACTTACGTTATATTCAATATTTTTGCTTCTTCGTACTTGATAAGGTTCGCCCCTTTCAAATGTTTTGTGATCTGAAACATGATAATTATAATGTATCATTAAATAGATCGTTTAAATGTAATTTTCATTATAACGTCTTCTATACATATAAATTTATATACATTATAGTCATGCTTCATCACTGGAACTTTTCTATTCCAAACTCACTCCAAGGCCACAATCTACCATCTAATCATCCAAAACTATTACAATCCGATATTTTTTACTGTAATATCACATGGTGTTGCATACAAACCCAAGACAGATTCACGTGGTTTCAGAATTAGAGGCAGCAATGACCCACGTATGAATTTGAACAATTTCACGAAGCTTCGCTCAAGATTTTTATAGTTATTATCTGTGAGGTATTAAACTAATTATTACCCAATATTCCTAGTAAAATACAAAAGTTCACGCTGGGGTCATGCATATGGTACGATTCTGGAAATGATGTGAGCTCCAACAGGAATGATTAATCTCCCCCAACGTTCCCCACGTGTTTCGTTATTTTCTCTGTAACATCATTAAATCCCCTGGGGTCGAGAAAACTGAGTGAGGATGAAACTCCAAAAATAATTATTGTCCTTCCCTTTTCTCGCCAAGTCAACGCGATGTATTCATCGCCCTGATGTCACATGAATATTCTAAGCCCCGAGATTAGGGTAGCGTTTCCGAACACTTTCTCATCTCCAACTGGAAGTTTTCCGGGTCTAATCAATCTTCTGTCGAAAAAACTTTTTTGAACGAACTCCATCGTTTTTGCTACAATCATATCCATGTCTTTAATGGTGCCATACAAGAAAAAGAAAAAAGAAGAAGAAAAAAAAGAAAAAAACACATCAACGATAAAAGACGTGACTACCCAAAAAAAGATGAGTCAATTTTTTCCCCTTCATGGTAGAGGGACTTCTGGGTTTTGCTTTTCATTAGGAACCATTCTGAATGCGACAAAATGGGTTTAATGTGGATTGTCGCCAGGCTACATTAGCCTGATGAAAAGGGTTTTTCGACCCCCCCCCCCCCCCCTCCTCCTTATTCGGAAGACAAATGAATCGGCTTCTACATTGAGGTCGTGGGATTTAAATTACTCAATTTTGGCCATATTAATTTATGTTTCAAATCATAATGAAACCTATATTTTAAATATCTAACTCGCCTATATTCAGTGATGTCACATAAAAGGGAAGCAGCGCGGGTACTGCCCTTTCATGAACCACAAAGGATTCAGAATTTGACTACAAATGGCTATTTTGTGCTCATCAGTATAACATAAAATGGGGAATGCGATTCGAAAAACACAAAACGAGTTGGCTTTCGGGTTGGTTTGACTATCAACCAAGGATGCTTTTCCAAACATACTGTATTTTAAGAAGTTTTGGGTCTTGGGAAGACGAGATGGCGTCAATGCTGTAGTAGCCCTAGTCAACAAAACTCAGTGGAATAAGTGAAAACTCTAAATAAATAAAACTCTCAGTCAAGGACACTGTAAAGTAAAAACGCCTCATTCTCGCACACCGGTTTCATTGGAGGGTCGATAGCGCTTTCTTGTTAAGCCAATTTAGATTTCGATGCTCCCCCTTTCACTACTGGATACAAAAGAACATTCTAAACCCTGGCATCGTCATAGAATTATCTAAGGAATGATGCCGTTGTTCTTGCCTGAGAGGACTACAATCGCTTGTTCAGTACTTAGTGCAAATAACAATGAAGCGGACATTCTGTTGGTCTCTCTTGCATCGTACAAGAGAGTCATTCAACAACTAGCGAACTTTTAGTCCTAACCAATCTGAATAAAATAATTTGTAATCAACTTTTAATGGTCAATATCTGTAATGCTAACAAGCTTTTCTCTGTACCATGCCTTTGTAAACCTTTCGGTTTTTTATTCTCATTTAGTTTATGTTAAAATTTCCGAACTTTGTAAAAATGTGACGTGTATTGAAAATGGAATAAAACGTAAAATAAAATTAATTTGTACCTAGTTTGTTTGTTTGGACGAATCCGTCAACCATCTTAGAAACGAAAAGAACTCACGAAAAATTTAAATTTAAATTACAAAATCTCTTCAAGAAAATCAAGTTATTGAAGAACGTTGTATATTTCCACGAATAATAACGAGTTACATGCTACACCGATTTCAACGGTTATGTATGTTCAAGTTACTGAGTATATTACAAAAGATGACCTAACCTCCGAAATCGATTCAACATTGTAACTCTTTGTTTACTTTGTTGAAAACACATAACGTTCTTCGATCACTTCCGTTTTGAAGTAGGTTTCCATAACTTCGTAGCGAGGGTTTAGATCGTTCATTTACAAAGTGTGCAATGATCCGATAAAGTTGCAAATGGAAGGTAAGTAATATAAGCTACTAAGTGTTTAAGTATTATAAATTACTAAGTCTGTTAGATAGCCCTGATACGCAGATCATTGGTCAATAATTATTTAACCCCGTACGTAATTTATGATCAGAACATGGCGCATCGCGTCTCCCAAAAGGGTTCACAACTTTTCAGCTTCAGGGCCACACGAAGGTTGGCAGACTACGCATCAATAGTAACCTTAGCCTGAGTTCCTGCTCGCTGTTTCCATCATAGGGTATACCTGTTACCCGTTTCCGCCAAACCCCGTTCCTTTTCAATTCTGACTTCTACAAAGAGTCGTTGTCGTGACTATTATTTCAAGACCCCTGCAAGGTTATGTGAACCTATTTTGGCATATGAGCAGCTACTATAGTACATGTTTTCTCAAATGTTTAGGTTTAATATTAGATTTAATTAATTTTGTAGGTTATTTGTCGAGTAATCGATATTTTTTGCATTTTCTTACTGTTATTTTCTCCAAAGGCCTCGAATATACTTTTCTTCACTTACAATACGATTCAAAAATGTTCATGATAATATTATTGAGCCCTATTCATCCATCCCCTAGAAGTCACACTGATCACAATTTATGCACTTGAAACGTACGAAAATGTATTCTCCATTGGAATAAGTATACCTCTTACTAAGGGAACGAAGAACCTTCGGGTTTTACTCTTGATAATGACCTTCGAATTAAGGGTATCTACCAATTACGAGATGCGTACCCACTCTCTTAATCACTCCTCGACATTTTCCAAACCTTGACGACCGTGTTAATCAAACAACTCGAGCAACATAAATCCAAACGAAGTCTTTATTCATGATGTTGGAGGTTGAGTAAGATCGGCGCGTTCCTTATGTTAATATTGTATACAAAATTCAAGCAATTACAGGGGCTGGGATATTCCATTTAAACGGCTCCGGTTTGAAATAACTTCGAAGCGCGTCTGGCATCGTGGGATTCAATGAATAACGGCTAACGACGGCTATAATTAAATTCAACCCTTCATCTCAGAAGATTTAAACGAACATCTACTTCTTGATTTCACACGCCAATATTGACTACGATGAAAATTATTTCTATGGAGTGCGTGATGTAAACACATTTACCTATTGAAATAACTGGTATACCTAAGTATATAGCTACATGAAACGTTTAGTTCATTGGTGTTCTACCTCTTTGATGGTGAATATTTTATTATTGCATATTATAACCACAATAAAGAAATGATATTTACTATTCAGAGTAAATACATTGAATATAACTGAGCTGTTGAATTAGCAACATCTTTATTAGACATGTCCTTGTTATAAATTAATGAAGAGTAATAACAAAGCATCATAGGTACCTACCTAGATACATCATGAGCTGTTTCAATGCGTGACATATACAGAAATTTCTCATTACGTTTCGGGACCAACCAGAAACACTATTGACAAAATTGTCGGTATGAATTGATTCGGATTAAGTTTCAACTGAGTTTTCCATGAATTCGTCAATTTCGTTAGGTATCATACTCGTATATGTCGTGGTTGTTTGTGGTAAAATGTTCCTGTGTAGCGGAAACTGGCGTTGACGGGTCCGGGTGTTTGAGAGAGGGAGTGTCCATGCCAGAACTTCAAAATTAATAATTACGAGTTTTTCAACTGCTGGTAAGTTATTTTCTTATTTTAGTAACTTTCACGACAAACGTAGGTCATAGTGAGTTTGTGTTTTCAGTGCCTCCATGAAACTATCTTACAAGGTGATATGGTGCTATGATGTATTGATGTCAACATATGAATAAAGGTGTATATAGAGATGAAGATATATATATATATATATAGTCATTTGTTTGAGAACGGGTGCATAATAATAATATAATAAGGAGCCGTTAATGTTTACTTTGAGAGTAAACGTGGAAAATAAGATCGCGCAGTGTCATCACGACCCTGATTTTTATCTTCACAATTTTGTATCATTTCTTATCTTTATTTGTATCATCACAATTTCGATTTTGGGGAGCCAAAATTCCTGGCTTAGTTGACTCAGAACCTGCCTATTGAATGAATTTCGAAACTATTGAAACAATAGCCGGTAAAGTACGTGCTTTTCTCATGCACATTTTACCTTTACCTCTAAATTCTGGAATCTACTTCGTTGATAAACAACCTTATCTGGAGATTAATCTACTTCTGTAGTTATATCTACAATACCTAGATAGGTACGTAAGTAGTTATAGTCTATTACTTAGATATCTTCACCCCTTTCGCTTCAAAAGTATCAAGTTTCATTGAGAATGTGAACTGACAGCGTGATCTACGATTCAAACAACTCAAACCCATTCTTCAACAGATTACTTCTTTCCATCTTGTGAAGAGTAATAAATACAAGAAAACGAAGTACGTGAAATGGAATGGTGACTTCCTTGCAGAAATGAAAGTGGTGATCCGTGATGCGTGAATATAAAGTGGGTGGAGTTCGCTGCTGCGGGCGTTTTGCAGAGGACCCTCAAACAATTCAAACTTTATTTTAACAAAATCATTAGAGACTCTTTAAAAAAAAGTCTTCCCCCATTTACCTATACATCCCATCCACTTTTAATTTTAGCAATTTTTTTTTTTTAAATATTTGTGCAAGTTCCTCATTGGAAATCTTCCGGTAAAGCTGAAACCCGTTCACGTTAAAAGATGAACAGCTTGGTGGCGATGGCGATCCAATAATACCGGTGGATAATAAAACTACGAATTCCGTACATTTATCGTATTATTGGCTCGTAAGCGGCAACCTAAGCCTCGCATCCCTACCAATATTCAATACTAAGTACTTGTGAACGGTTCAGCGATTGCTTTCGGCGAGCGTTATATCGGTACGGGATTTCTCCTAAATTCTCTCATATGGCAGACAATTATTAATCCACGTTATCCCTTGCGTTTTGGAACATTATCATGATACGACTACATGACTTTAAAAATAAGCGATCGCCCGATTTCACGTAATGAATGGTTTCTGAAGAAGAAGTGAAGGGTAGGCGATATTAATTTATGAATTTCATATTCCTTCCCACATGCATAAAAGAGTATGTGGAACTTGGTCATATCAAGCAAAGGAATTTTGACTTATAATAGGCAAATTACTCATTCACGAATTTCCGTTATCAGAGTTTGGTAATATGAGACGGAGATTAATATAATAATTCTTTACGAATTCATTACCAGCGGTTCGAGTTGAAGTTAATGTTTAAGATCAAGTCGAAAATATTATGCAGCAAACTGAGCCAAGTAATTTATTCTGTTGGCTCTATACACCAGGTGCTCCAGCAAAACGATTTGGACACAGGTTAGGGATTTTGAAGATTCCGGGGTCGTAGCAAATGCGAAGGAATCAGCGGACACCGTTTCGATTCTGTAACGTTTATTATGGTAGACTTAATTTTGTTCGTATCCTGATTAATAGTAAACAGCCAAGGTATGTGGTGTCAACAATACTTTCCACAGTATATTATCCGTATTCCTCAAGTGTACCCTCTCAATTGGTAGACAACAAAATCATAGAAAGATCAGTTCACGATTATATACTTGTGTACGACACTCGCGACGAAGGTCTTAATTCCATCGAATTCAAAGTGGGAAATCTCAATTTTCTTGATCTGTCCATATCTTTGATGAACAAATGACATAATTTTTTATATTTATAGGAAATATATATACATCACTATAACTATCCATAGAACATACATCGAATCACCCTTTAATTCATAAGCATGTGGCCAAACATAGTATGGTCAACCACCCACCATCTATTTCAATGAACTAACTGTAATAGCTACTGAAAACTAGATAGCGGTCCAGCAGTTCGTTCTACAGTATTGGAAAGTGACACATTGAGCAAGTCTAATTGCTCTTGTCCTCAATACACTGAACAAAAAGTTACAGTCCAAACATCGATATCTGAGATCGAATGCCCAAACGTAAGAGACAAGTACAGATAACTTTTTTCATAGATTTGAAGGACACAAACTGTCAAAGGACAAGTTCTTAAACCGAACCCGTTTTGATTTTTCCAATTGATCATTTCGGGAAGTATGATGATCGCTCTCCCAGTCCTACTGATTTATTCATTTGGTCGGTGATACATCATCGTTGAGATTATTAGCGGACGGTTTTCAACCTATCAGTTCAGCATCAATATGAAATGATAATTAATTACTTACTTGTTTTAATAAACGTTGTTCCAACGGCCTAACAGATTCGCTATGTGACGATGTGTTGACGAGCCGAAGAGAACACTCGAACCGCGAAGTATCTAGAACACAAAGAAAAATCCTCATCACAATTCAAAAAATTATTCATTCGCGATTATGGGTCCCCAGGTGATGTACCATATATATATATATATATATATATATATATATATATATATATAGAACAAAAAATATCCCATCTGAAGGCTAAGAAGCCTGATTCGACGGGACGAAAGCAGCTACTCAAGGCAACAGCAGGCAGTATGTACTCAAAAAACATAAAAAATTATCAATCTCAATCACTTCAAATCAAAACAAAACTAATATTCTATGATTGAATCAACTAAATTGTATAAAATTAAAACTCTAATCCTATCAAAAATTGGGTAAAGAAAATTAAAAATAATTACTCTAGAAAACTAACAAACATAAATACTTTTCAAATTTAAGTTATAATTCACAAGATCTAAAAGAATTTAAAAAATATATATAAAATATAATAAAAACCCTGTACTTGGACTTAGTACTACCTATCGTATACGTTCTTCCACAGAATTTTGAAGGAAAATAAAGCTATTTTAATGACTCCAAATTTTGAAAGGTCAAATCTATGAAAATTTCATTCATTCTTTATCCGTGGGATTTTGAAACGGTTCAAGGATGTTCTCTTTATTAACGCAAGTATAGGTAGTAGTGTGTGTCGTCCCTACTGACTTCTGCTTGGGATTTCAGATTAAAATACGTTCTTTTACCAATGAAACTGCTTAATGGTCATTACTTTCTGAACTCAAAAAGCGTGCGAAAATTTAATTGAAAAATACACTAAAAAATAGAAAAATAGGTTTAAAACTAGAAGGAAAAAAAAACACGCAGTTTGCGTAAGCAGAAAACTTTTCGAATCGGTCAGCTGGAGCTCTGGGTAGAGCTCGTCATTTCATTTATCCCTAGATGTTCTAGAGAGGCTCCCTATCAAATTTCGTTGTAACCAGACTGACGACATAACTTTTAGCACACAGCTGTTCAGGATCAAGCCTGTAAGGTCATTTGTCTCTATTTATCCCAGAGAGGCTACCTATCAATTTTCAACGTGCTACGGTGAACAGGAGAGGTTTTAGCTCACTCAGCTGATCAGGATGGCACTCATCATTTTGCTCGTCTCTTGTCCCTGAAAGGCTCCCTATCATATTTTGACGTCCTACGAATAATAGGAGAGATTTGATCACGATTTGGCCGAAATTATTGATATTAAGGCTCGTGGTCAGCTGATCCTCACCAACGTCAGTGAGGCACAAGTTCCGACAAGGTAAATATCATATCAAAATATGGTCCAAAAAGGACCAGCGGTTTCGGAGGAGTAGTGAGCACAAAATTTTGTTCATTAAATAAATATATATATAAATATTCCGAGGGCACAAAATATGTAATAGGCGAGATGACCTGCAGTCATATCTGAACTCATTAACAGCCAGGCTGAGAGAACGTGGATATCCTTCTGCACTACTTCGCCGCAGAATAGTTCCATCACACGTCACTTACGAAGAGCCAAATGAACGCAGACGTCAAGATGGACCAGTTTTAGTCACAACATATTTCCCAGGCATTCAGAAGCTAAATTCTATCCTCAGAGAACTTTTTCCGATTCTGGCGCAAAACCCGATTACGCGAGACATCTTCCCAGAGGTCCCTCTCCTGGCATATCGCAGACCTAAGAACTTAGGGAATATGTTAAAGCGGAACGAGGAACCTGCCCCTAGGGACCCTTCCCGAGGACTGGAACCATGTGGTAGACCCAGATGCAAATTATGTGAGATTGCCACCCCCTGTACCACTTTCACGAGCCCAAATGCTTTTCAAGAGTATCCGGTCAGGGGGTCTGCACACTGTCAATCCCTTAATTGCATATATATGCTGGAATGCAAACATTGTCCTGCGTTTTATGTTGGCAAAGCGTCTCAAGTAAATTTGAGAATGAATAATCACCGCAGCGCAACACTCCATGGCGATGGTCAGTCAGTGGCCCAACATGCAAGATCCCACGAGTCGGAATTCAATCAGTGCTATAGACTTAAAGTGATAAATAAGTTACCAGATAAAGTGTCACCCGTCAAGCTTCACATCACTGAACAGGCACATATATGGGTCTTGGGAGCACTGTATCCACCTGGCCTCAACCGATACAACACCTGACCATCGCCACACCCATTTTTAATTTTTTTTCAAATTTTTTTCAACTTTTTTTTTCAAATTTTTTTCAAATTTTTTTCTAATTTTTTTCAACTTTTTTTCAAATTTTTATCAAATTTTTTTCATTTTTTTCATTTCTATTTTTATTTTTATTTGTTTAATTTAATTTAATCCAGTGAGACTCCAACTCCCTCCTAGTCACCAATAATGCTGGTACTGTGTTGCTTAGAAGCGAATTTCAAAGAAGCAATCCTGCAAGACTAGGAGAATATTAGTTGATTGACAACGAATAACGAAACGTCTCACAGTGAGTCTCACTTTTGTGAATTTATTATATGTAAAAATCTAAGTATATATATATATATATATATATATATATATATATATATATATATATATATATATATATATATATATATATATATATATATATAAGTGATGATAGGTTAAAGGATAAATCGCTTTTTAAAAAAGTTGCGATTTATTTATACAGGAAAATTACAGGTGGAGGCTAGGAACACACGGTTACGTGACTGGGTTCAGAGGAAGACTGACGAGTCGCGCTCGGTGTCTCCTATTTATAGCTTCTGGTTCGGCTGATGTGGGTGAAGCCTACATCAGCAGGTTTTATTTCAAGAGAGGCGGTTTATTATTACGTAACGCGTCCCCCCTAGGATGAAATTTTAGGCTGAAAAGGATCTGACTCTATAATTTTGATTGAATTTTAAATTTTCTGAATTGAGCAACCCCACATCAAGTTTACCTAATCCGTGTGTTTTACAATATGATAAGTAAAAATGTAAAAAGTATTTGAATTAAATTGATTCACTTAATATGAACATGGATTAATTATAAGAATACAATTGATAGTACAATACAATACTACAATACTACAATACAATATTACAATACAATACTACAATACTACAATAGTAGTACAATACAACGATCAGGATAATAGTACAATACAATGATTGGAATAACAATCATAATTATTTAAATGGACGTTGTACAGCAATTTAGGTATTTAGCTATTAGAGTTTCTGTTGAGGATTTGGTAGTACTTTACTGCGTTTAGGCATATTATTGATCCTACGATGATATACAGGAGTACTGTCCAAATACTGGGGATCGAGTAAGGTTTTAAGCTCCAGTGAGTTATTGGGCGGACGTCTTGTAGGTTGATGTTTTTAAGCTCTAGGTTTTTAAATTGAATTTCCTTAGTCGGTCGTTGTATGTCCGTAAGCGTTATGTGGGCGTCTACAATTAATTGTGGTCGGCCGGCTGTTTCACTATGGGGGGCGAAAAGCGTCTGGTTCTGGTAAGACAAGTGGTGCTTACCCGGTGAGGCTAGGTAAATACCGTGGAGGGTTTTGGTCTCTACTGTGTTGTCTTGGGCTATGCTAATAACATCTCCTTTAGGAAAAAATAGGAGGTAATTGTTTATATCTAGCATGAGCTTGACATGGTTGTTATCGGTAATAAGTTTTACATACTGACATTTAGTGGTGGAACCAGTGAGGAGGAATTCTGTTTCACATTCGGGGTGAAATGGTGAAATTAGAAAGTTTGGGCATAATCGTATATGTCCAGGTGGACATGGTTGGGACAACGGATAGGTTCTAGTACTTGATTTTAAGTGATATTTAAGAGTGGGTACTATGGTCATATATTCGGAATCAATGAAAGTGGGTATTGATTCTATGCTGTACATCTCATAGTCGTTTGGGTCTACTATGGGTATATCCAGAAAATAGATTATTTCTTCAATGCCTACGTAGCATCGAACTCTGATGTGTGTTTGGATTTCGAACAAATTTTTTCCTTGGAAATCTAAAAATTTATTGCCGTAATATGTGCTTAGTTTTTGAAGTTCGTCAAAAAGTAAGTGTGGTTTAATTATGCTAGGGTGAATTGAACCTGTTCTGCAAGCTGTTAAGGAATTTTCTATATCTTGGATTATATCGGCAATCATATTGAGTACTATTTGATGGTGTTCTAACGTCGCTCTGGTTATCGCTAATGTCGAGTAATTTGGATTTTGATGTTGTAATGAAATCAGTTCCCTTTTTAATTCAACGTTGTTTTGGGCAATGGCTTCAACTATTTTATCAAAATTTTCTTGGACCGCGGTGTTAATTGAAAATTGAGCTTCTAGTTGGGAATGGAAGTCCTTTTGGTTTCGTTGAATTTGTTCCAGGATGGAGTTATACTTTTGTTCGTCTTGTGCATCTAAGTTACCTGTTATGAATTTAACCAATGATCCTAATCCGTTGATTAGTCCACGTTTGTTTCTTTTGGGCGTCCACGGGATGTGAATGTCACTCAGTTTTTGTTCAATTAGTTCGAGGGTTGAGTTTATTGTGTGCATTAGGAGTTGGGTTTGACTGTGATCTAGTGTGGATTGTGTCGATTTTTGCAAGGTTTTTATGTAAGTCTCTTTCATCGATTGTGTTCTAGAAATGAGTTCGGTTAGGTCATAATGGTGTGTGAGTGTGTGGTATCCTTCCACTATTTTTGTCGGTCCCAGACGGCTGGCTAGTAATCCCGGGTTGAGGGTTATGTTTTTGATGGTCTGGTCTGTCGAGTCTGTCTGTCCGAGGAGAAAGACGAGTAATCCATGGACGAGGAAAAAGGTTTTCCTGTAACATTTAGAGTAAGTCCGTTTTTAGGATTTCGTAACAGATCTGTTCTCTTAATGTTTGGGCGTCTAGAGTTTTAGGGAGTTGTTCGTTAATCGTAAGGAGTTTTGCGAACTGGCATAGGAAAACGCCACAATCGTTTCCGTTGTTCTGTTGGGGTGTGTTAGGTGGAGTCGAAAGTTTCCAGTTCTGTGTGTCTAGTGGTGTTCCCCTCTTGTCTAGGTGTTCACTTTCTAAGTAGCGGATTATGTCTTGTAAAATTTCGGTTCCGTCCTTGTTCAAAGAGTCGTAGTAGTTTATTTGTTTTGTTTTTGTTTTAATTTCGATTAATCTCCAGTGGGAGGATTTGAAAATGGGGATCAGGATTATGTCTTTGCTAAATATGTCCGACTTTTTGGTGTATTTTCGAACTCGTTCGTAACCGCCAAATTTGTAGGATACGTATAGGAAGCTGTTGAAAGAGTAGGATTTTGGTAGGTTGTCGTTGCGTCGGCTTCGTTCGTCTATCAGTTCCATGTAAATGTTAATTACTACGTCATTCAGCCAGTTATTGTCTTTTAGGGTTATCAAGTCTTCGCGTGTCACCTTTAGTCCGAATTTACTTGCAAGGATTTCAGTTTTGTCTAGTTTAGGGTCCCATGCGTTTGCTACTGAGTCCGTAAATTTTTTGGGGCGTCGTACGTTTGAGATGTGGATTTTCTCTTGGGTATTGTGATGACGGGGAATTATTAATGCAGTTTTAAGTTCTGGATTTATTGCTTTGACGTGTTCCTGATTGAATTTCGGTCTGGTTTTGGATTGTTTTTGGACCGTTTTTACGTAAATTTCCGGTGGAATTGCGGGAATTTCTTCGCGGCCTTCATTCTTCTTTTCTATGTATTTCTCTTTTGCAGAATGAAGTTTTTCACCTACTTGGGCGTATAGAGCTTTCATTTTTTCCTTGTGGGAAGAAAGATAGCTGTTAGCCACGATTTGATCTATGTTCAAGTCTAGTAAGGTGTCCGGTTTTACGTGTCCGTATAACAGTTCGAAAGGGGTTAACTTGGATATCGAGTGAATTGAGTTATTGTAAGCCAGTACGGCGTATTTGACTTTGGTGTTCATAGTCGATTTTTTATGCTCATTTCTTTCATTCAATATCCTAATGTGTTCTATTAGAGTGGAATGGAAACGTTCGATCAGACCATTGGAGTCTGGGTGTTGGGAAGATGTGAAGTGTATGTTTATGTTGTGTAGTAACAGAAATTCTCTGATTATGGAGTTTTGAAATTCTGGGCCGTTGTCTGCTACGATGGTTTTGGGGATTCCATAATTGGTAAAGTGAGTTAGTAGTGCGTCCACAATGTCTAAGGCGTTCGATGATTTTAAGTTATAAGCTTGTGCATGTCGGGAGAAGGAGTCTATAACGGTTAGAAATTTTGAGCCTTCTAGGGTCGTTTTGTCGATATGTATGGTTTCTAAAGGTCGTGAAGCGGTTGGTGTAACATTATATTTGACTTTGATCGGGTTCCGATCGTATTTACATCTTACACAGATGGTGCAGTTGTTGATAAATCTTTGAATGGTTTCCTTCATGTTGGGCCAATAATGAGTTCGCTTCAGGTGGTTGTAGGTTTCTTCAATGCCACGATGGTTGGTTAGGCCTTCGTGATATTTTTTGATTATTTCTGACCTTTTGTTTTCGTCGGTTATGTCCTCTAATTTTTTGGTGTATTTTGTCATTGTTATTTCCGAAAAGGCAAAATTTTTCGTCATGATATTCGTAAACTGTTCATAAATGTCTTCTGTAAAATAAAGTCCGTATTTAATTTTGGGTAGGATGTACTCTTTTACGAATTTTATGGTATCTGATTCTAAGTTATTTTTATTTAAGTAAACGGTGATTCTATTCTTATTTTCAAATATTTTTTCGACTTTGACAGGGTCTTTCATCGGGAGTTTCGTTAAGTTGATTACGACTTGGTGGTTACAATTATTGACTGGTTCGTCTCTAATTGGAATAGCTACGATTGCATGACCTATGGCGTTAGAGTGAATCGTGCTGCTAGGGTTGGATTGGGAATCATTGCATTCGTCGTCAGAGTCAAAATTTACGATTATGGAAGCGGGAGTGTCTACGTCCTTGTCTGTCATTCGGAGGAGGGATTTTGGAGTTAAGGCTTCAAAAAATACGTCGACTGCTTTGTCGGCTTCAATGGGCTCGTTTTCGTTGTTGTTCAGTAGTTCAACACGAGAAAGGGCGTCAACGTTGGAATTCAACGTTCCTTTCTTGTAAACAATGTCGAAGTCGTAAGCTGACAATTTTGTGCGCCATTTGAATAGTTTAGAGCCGGGTTCTTTTATAGAATATAACCATTGCAAGGGTCTGTGGTCGGTGTGAATTTTAAATTTTCTACCGTAGAGGTACGGTCGAAAGTATTGTACGCCCCAAACGACTGCAAGGAGTTCTCTCTCTATTGTGGAGAGGCGTTTCTCGGAATCGCAGAGAGTCCTTGACGCGTAAGCTATCGGCTTATCGTGTCCGTCAACCGTCTGGCTCAGCACTGCTCCAACCGCAATGCCGCTTGCGTCCGTTGTTAAGTGAAATAATTTTGAGAAGTCTGGGTATTGCAGGATGGGTTCGTTAGTCAGTAAATTTTTGCAGGTTTCGAATGATTCTGCGTATTCGGGGTCTTTCGTATCAATTTTGCTTCCTTTCTTTAAGCATTTTGTCATGGGTTTGGTAATTTTCGCGAAATCTTTAATGAATTTTCTGTAATACCCTAGTAGTCCTAAAAATGATTTGATTTCTTTCGTGGTGGTTGGAATGGGATAATTTCGAATGGCTTTGGTCTTGTCGGGGTTCGGTTTTACGCCGTTTGGGGTGATTATGTGACCTAAGTATGCAATTTCTTTGCGTAGGAATTCGGTCTTGTCAAGTTGTACCTTGAGGTTTGCTTTGCGCAATCTCTTGAATACTTCCTCAAGACGGGTGATGTGTTCCTGCAAAGAAGTACTGTACACGATGATATCGTCAAGGTAAACACAACAGTACTCATTCGTGATACCACGTAAAACACTATCCATCAGTCGTTGGAATGTGCTTGGCGAGTTTTTGAGGCCAAATGGTAAACGATTGAATTCAAGATGGTAAGTAGGTGTACTGAAGGCTGTTTTTGCAATACTTTCGGGACTCATTTGAATTTGGTGAAATCCGGATTTAAGATCAATCACACTGAAATACTGGCATCTGCCTAATTTATCTAACAATTCCGAAATCTGAGGTAGCGGGTATCGGTCTTCGATTGTTTTTTCGTTGAGTTTTCGATAATCGATCACGATTCGAAATTTAGGTTTGCCACTAGCGTCAGCTTTTTTGGGGACGATCCAAATTGGGGCGTTCCAGGGGCTTTCGCTATGTTGGACAATTCCTTGTTCTAACATATCCTCGATTTGCCGGTCTACTTCTTGTCTATAGATTTCTGGGAATCGATAATTACGGGCATGAACGGGTATTTCATCTGTGGTTCGGATTACATGTTTAATATTGTGGGTGAAAGATAAGGGTTCATTATCCTGATGGAAAACATCGGAATATTTATTAACTAAATCTGTGATCATTACCTTTTCTTCTTCATTCATGTGATTTAGGCGTAATTTAGATATGTCAAAAGTGAATTTAGAATTTTCATCGAAAATGTTGTTTAGCGATTCTACAGGGATTTCATCTAAAGTTTCTACTTCTATGGGGGAAATTTGGGAGAATTTGCCGGAAGTTGGTTTTGGATTTAAAATTCGCACGTTGGTTTCATAGTCTTCGACGTGAACCAAGCACTCGGGGATTTCCATCTCTCCTATTTTTAAGTAGGGGAGGACAGCATCTCCTTGTTCGAGGTTTTTGACTCTAATCTTGATTTGCTGGATGGATCTAGCATCTATCATGTGGGTTTCCGCATGTTCAGTGCCTAGATATTTCAGCGGGATATTTAGGTACGGGGTGAGCAAGTAGTCCTCGACTAAATCGATTTTTGCTCCTATGGCTTTCAGGTTGTCTATCCCTATCAAGAGGTCGAATTTGTCGTGGAATTTAAATATGTTGAATTTTAAATTTAGATTTTTCTGTCTGAAAGCGTCTCCGCAGGGCACTAGAGTAGTATGGCTGCCTCGCGAAGAACCGTGGGCGGTTCTGACGAAAAATGGCTCTAATTTGCGTTTATTTGGGAAGAAATATTCTGCGATTTCAGGGTTTACATAACTGGTTGTGCTTCCGGTGTCTATTAGAATTTTCAAGTTGAATTTTGGTAGGTCTATATACGGGAGTTCACTAATGGTTTTCTTGTTTAAGTTCATTAAGTCGTATTGGGGAATTCTGGGTCGCTTTCCTCTAAAAAATGGGGGCTATCGAATTCGTTTTCTTCTACTGGTTGGTATACGTCCGTTTCGTAAGTTGTGTCTTCGCAAATTTCGGGGTCGTCAGATTGTATATCGGATACTTCAACGTTGTTGAAGTTTGGATTAGATGTGCGCCAAGACATGGGTGTCGGTTTTCCTGATGGGTTAGGGACGTTTTGTCTCGTGGGCGGTGCATTTGGTTTTTGGTTTGAAGGCTGAGGGCTCGAGTTTGGTTTTGAGGAATTTGCCTGAGGGGCTGATTTTTGGTTCTGGTTATTTGTATTCCGATTGGAATAATTTTGGCTTGAATAACCGTGATTTGGTCTGAAATTTGACGGGTTATTAGGTTTTTGTGAGGTGTTTGGCGATGGTCGTGAAAAATTTTGATGTGGCTTGTTCTGATTATATGACCTGGTTTGCGATGAATTTTGAGAACTTTGAGGGGTCTTAGTTTTGTTGTTGCAAAGCATCTGATAGTCGTTCGTTAGCCATGACAGCGCCGTGTTCAAATCGGCGGGCTGTCTCGTTCTCAAGATGCTGCCAAGGGGTTCTTTTAATTGTAGTAAGAAACAGCGAAGTGCTACTTTCTTATAATTCATGATCAAAATTTCGTGATTTGGGACATCGTGAGTTTGGAGGTAAGCGATTAGGAGATTTAGGGTTTTAGTTATTTTATCATGGAATTTGAAGGGTGATTCCCCTTCATTCTGTTTTGACGTGACTAACTCAATTAATAGGGTAACGTCGTCTCTACGATCCGTGTAGGTCTCAATTAGGGCCTGCCTGATTTGTTCGTAGGTTGTGAGATTTGCCGAAAAAATCTGTTCCGAGGCGGGGGATACAATTTTAGCTTTAATTGCGTTGATGATCATTACATTTTGAAAGTCTAGAGGGTCATTGTTGTTGAAAAATTTATTGTGGATTTGTTGGGTAATTTCCAAGAAATGATTTAGTGTTTCAGGGGAACCTTTAAAGGTCGGAATCAGGTCCAAATGTTCCTTTTTCAAAGTGGGTAAGTCATTGTTAGTGGGTCTCTGTTCCCTAGGCGAAATCACCTGGTTTACAAGTAAATTCTGTATTAGGGCGGTCAGTTGGCCTATCTGTTCCGTCTGGTGGTTAATAATTCCTACATAGTCAGTCGGTTGAATTTGAACGTTTTGGGTTCCTGAAGTTCCGTCCATTTCGGGTATCGTTTGAAAATTTCTAGGAAAGAGTGTTAGATCAAGCCAGGGGAAGCTGGCGTGAGGGAATTTTTTGTTGTGTTTTGGAATTTTGATTTATCTTTTCAGACGAAAATTTCGTCTTATAAATCGACTCGAGTGGGTTTCAGTTATTGATTAGTTTGTAGCTGTAATACAAAAATTATAATATACAAATAATATTCATTAATTAATCATGCAAATGAGACAATGAAAAATTAAAATCTTTAAAGTCTTATTTGTAAACTGAAGGTCACGGTCGTAAGAGATCCGAGAGCGTCTTCTTCCAGCCGGGAATTCTTGGTAGAGATTACGGAGGATTTTTAAAGGGCTTGATAAGGCAAGCGGGTGTACGTGCAGATAGCAAGAGCGGTCTGCGTGCGGGTCAGGTGACGAGGTGACAACTTGATATGCCTTCAAGTTGACGATAAAATGTTTTAGTCTTCGCGACTTATTGTTTGAGATACGTTCGTTCTCGAACGATTTGAAAATTAAGGTTGATTCGAAATGTTTCGAATGGGGTTTTGTGACGGTGAAATTTGGGAGAGTGAATGTGCTTTTCACTAGTTGGGAAAAAGAAATATGCTTTTTCTTCTTCCAAATTCGGGGAAAATGTTAATATGTTAATTGATTTGGGTTTACTCACGCTGGAGCCGTCATCTGCCAACGTGAGGAGTCTTCTCTGTTGAAATTTGTCCGCCGGGTCCTGTTGATGCCTTCTGCGTGCCTGTTTGGTACCTTCTTCGTGGGTAGTAGGGTCTGGTGGAGTCCGGGTCCTTTTGATATTCCCTCAAAAAGGTCCTGGTTTCTTCACGTCCTCATAGACTGCGCCAGTGATGATAGGTTAAAGGATAAATCGCTTTTTAAAAAAGTTGCGATTTATTTATACAGGAAAATTACAGGTGGAGGCTAGGAACACACGGTTACGTGACTGGGTTCAGAGGAAGACTGACGAGTCGCGCTCGGTGTCTCCTATTTATAGCTTCTGGTTCGGCTGATGTGGGTGAAGCCTACATCAGCAGGTTTTATTTCAAGAGAGGCGGTTTATTATTACGTAACGTATATATATATATATATATATATATATATATATATATATATATATATATATATATATATATATATATATATATATATGTATACTATGTATATAAAGAAATCTGAAAATGAATGACTATTGTAAACGTGTTCTACGCCCTTTGAAACGCAAAGAAAACGCATCCCCACCCCCACGTGCCGCCGTGCCGACGGCTGTAATACCCTCATTTCTACGAAAAGTTGGGAAAACCAATACAGTCGGGTACGCCTGCCGCAAATGGTGGTGCAAAAGTTTCTTAAATTTCATTAAATTTGCTTGAAGATTGACGAAAACTCCAAAAGAGTTTCAAAATCGAACCATTTGTTTATTTAACGAAATAAATCCTTCAACTTCGTTTCAATAGATTTGATAGAATAAACAAATATGTACATATTTTCGTCCTTTCTATGGGCTCAAATTCCCAAAAATATAACAAGAAATTACAAAAATTCGTTCATATGATGATGTTACACGACTGAAACTTTTTTTCCCAAGAAAGAACGTCGAGGCATAGGTTATTACGGTTCATATTTATAAAAAGTAGCCGCACATTTCAAGAACAAATCTTTCGTCCATGGAGAATTTTATAAACCATTCGACAAAAGCTTCTAAATGATAACTATCACCCAGTCTCGTGGGTGGGATATGCTCTCCTCGCCCTTTGAAATTATATTGCGGTCTTTCCGGAAGGGTTGAAATAATAATATACTGCTTATTGAATAAATGCCCCGACCGCGCTGGGAGTTTACTTTTGAGAACGGAATGGACCGTTATAGCCACCCAAGAGTAGGGAAGTGGGCATCGCGGGATATTGCCTTCATTCCTTTTTATGCAGTCTCGCATTTGCATAACCACGGTAGGAACCTGGACGGGATTAGATTTTCTTGGGGCTTTCTTTCCAGTAGCGGCACAAATGAGATTATCTCTCCCATGAATCTGATAGCAGGCCTATTAAAACTTTTATATTAACATCGGAATAAAGTGCATAATTTCGTTGTTAATCGAGAGGGATAATGGACATGACACGGCGAATTTGGATGATCTCGTTTTCACAACCGAAAACCTCTGCAGTGAGGGGTGGTGAAACGAATTCGAAGACCAACGAATCATTGCTTTTCCCTGAGCTTCTAAGGCATACTTGGGATAGGGAAATGTTGGTAACAATGATTTGCATCAAAGAACAAAACAATTGAAAATAATCATGAATATTCAAAAACAGATCCAAACGAACATATTGCCCATCTGATAGTGTTTCTTAGCTTTGGTAAATAAAGAAACATAAACTAAAATGCAATGGAATATATTCAAGAAAAACCCAGTCATCAACATAGATTTCAATGACCAACGTTAAATGTGTTCTGATTTATTAGCATTGTTCGGATTTCATGCTGGTTGAACAACTAACATCCAAAGTAACTGAGCCACACTGCCTATGGAAGTTTTATTACGTCATTTACCTATTATAAATTAACTCAGGGCGTTATCGATTTTGGTGCAAAACTGGCAAGAAACTTGAGCTTGCTCAAAAGCTAGTGTACCACAATAGCTTACTGAAGAGGAATGAAGGGAATAAAATCATTTTCAAGAGGTCGTGTCTCAGGATCCTAAAGCTATGGTTCCATAAAAAATTAAAACAGAAACAGGAGAGTTTGGAGTATGATAACTCATTCACATATATGGGGAATCTGTTTGGCAAGTAATTCCGTTCACACATATTTACAAAAAGGTGGGTACTTCGTGCGAGCAGGAATTTGGGTTGTGATGGACCAACTTTTTTCCAAAATAGATCACACGAAAGTATGACCAAAATGAATTTTTATAAACGAATAAATAAGTTAAATTATTTGATCAAATTACAATTACGATAGTAAGAATCCTTATCGATATTATTATATTAATTTACTGTGAAATACAGCACGTCGTCCCTTACCCTTGTCATGTTGTAATCAATTAGAGTAATTTAATGTACGACAACCATCCTCGTAATTGAAAAAAGCTACTAACTCTCAATTTGGTCTCGAACCATTTTTCAAATTCACGGTTGTTTGGAAAATAATTCGACACATTTTCCCACGGCTTGCAGCCACAATAGAACTCTGAGTTGTTGTAAAAGTAAACTATCTGACAGAAAAATTATATCAGTAATACCTTGAGGAACTGAGACACCATTCCTGTCGCATGAGCAATGATTTTCTCTGCTCCCGTCGTAACGGCACTGCTTCATGCATTTGACTTCGTCCGTACAATCTGAAACAGATAATATAATAACGTAGTGTGACATGATATATTAAAATGGTAACATCCGCAATTTTCAATAAAATACATAGGACTGGCAAGAAAAGCCACCAAAGTGTTAACATACAGATTTCTGCATTTCAGACGGAGGTGGGTTATAATAAAATAGTACAAAACTATAAAATCACTGTAAACTTCATCAATTGGTAAATCATCACCTTCGATTCCTTTCATTTACCTCTCAAAAAGTATAAATATAAGTTGGGTATTGGGACATTTTTCTTTTTTCATTTGTAATTAGATTCAAAAGAACTTAGACACACGTCCTTTTCATACGTTCAAATAATTTATATGTCATAGTAAGCGGGGGGAGGGGGGGCGCTCTAGATAGAGGGATACAGTGACAAGTAATTATTAGAACGTCTGAAAAATTAATGAATTCATCGTAGAAGAACGTAGTTCTAAAGTTGGGATGTCCTATTTGAAAATAATAATACATCACTCTCCCATGCGCAAATCATATTCGACCATTCTAGAATGAAATAAGATAGTAAGGTTCTCCCTTAATTTAGACTCGAAGCTACAACTCTTCCAAATTAATTTACAAAGAGCTTCAAACTCAGAATTTACTTCTAATTTACTTTCCACGCAAGCGATCCCCAGATGATGATTTCTTAGGTTTACGCATCCACACATTTTGATTGTCTCACTTGTATTCCAGCTAGACATACCTACAAGTATTAGGAATGGCTTTCTAATCGGAATATTGGAATAATGATTATAGTTTTAATATTAAAAAAAAAAAAAAAAAAAAAAAAACTTCCTAGGCGAAATATTGCCTACTTGTCATATCAGTTACGAAATCCCGTCAGGCGTGATCATCTGAGCAACTTCTTAGGCCAATTTCTTTCGTGGTTAAACTACGGTGCTAAAATTTTATAAGGAGCACTTTTGGAAGACGTAGAATGTACTAAATGGGTATAAAGACACACCAGTTTGGCTGAAGGCCCCCTGAGTCTAATATCGTTCCAAATTGAAGTACTTACTGAAATAAGTTATTTTTAATAATGGATTTTATGTGAAAAAACCAATATAGTTTCCAATCAGTTCACTGCATAATCAACCCTTCATAACGACGGGACCTATTTTTCATATAGGGTTTCGTTTAGTAACATTCCCTAGAAAGTGTCAAATTGGGGCGAGTTTTCATTGTGATGGATAATTGAATGTAATTAGCCCATTGCATAATATCAAAAAACTTGGAGGTATGTATACGTGGGGCCTATACCAGTACAAGGAAAATAAGACGCGTTCGTTAATTTTCTTACAACTTTCGGCTGGACCTAGTTTCATTTAGGACAACAGCTGGGGAGCTCAGGAGTAGAAACTGCTTCAAAGCGCTGAGGTCTTCCGAAGTTTCATAACACGAGAGTCCGCCCGACGAAGCACGCGAATTCTAAAGGGAAAAATCCACCCCACTACTGGAAGGCAAAGTTGAAGCAGCTGATGAGGGAAAGAAGGATTTACCTCGGGGCATTTCAGAAACGGAGAGAACGGATAAAGAAAAGCGACGAACGCCCTTTTAAAGCCCCACGAAACCGAATCGAGCTGAATAAGAGACCTGGTTTTTGTCTATGACTGCTAAGTCCGGCGTCCTAATTGACTAAATAACTTCTCTTAGTATAGTTCTAACAGGGTAGAGTTAACGGACAGTATCAAGCCAATGCTTGTATGATCATAGAGCTTGTTTGTAAGTTAGTTTCACAAACAAATCTAATCCACAATGCAGATATAATATATAATTTATGAGTGACACCTATAAAACTTTTTACCTACATTCACCACCAATTGATTCTTCAACTAGTAACTACCTGCCAAGTCTTGTTTCAACATTGAAAACCCACTAACTGCCACTATTCAGCACCGATTAAATTTTAATTAATTAATCTACCCTTTACTAGTCCCCCTCACGTAAGTAAAACGAAATTTAGTTAGGTACATTAGTTAAAAGTGAACTCGATTTCGGGAAGTCAGAATTCCATTCGAATTAAATCAGCTGACACGATCGTCGGAATTTATAAATCAAATTTTATGCGTTCCGATTTTACAATAACTCACACTTTCTAGCGGTCAGTAATGGAATTTAGAGATTGAAAGATGTCACTACCAGCACATGATTTCACTCTCAAAGTTCTAACCCTTAAAGAGAGCGAACATATTAACTACTGCGTTCAGGGTAATTCGATTGTTTGGAATAAAAACTCTCAGTGACTACCAAAAAATCATCACTATGTCTTGAAACTTATTGAGATCTCGAGTTCCCTCCCGAATTTCATAAACGTTGGATCAGTGATTTTGGAGAATAACTCTGGACGAAGGACGTATGGATTTTTTATTTTAAATTCGGTTTCACGTAACAAATCTTGTAACGTAAACCGACAAATTTTGATGGGAGGATTAAATTTTTTCCTGGTCGATTACGAAGGTTTATATTATTGAGAAAGATAAATAAAAATGCAGGTACCACATTTTTCAAATACGATTCCTCCTTTTCCATTCTTCCTTGGTAGCATATCTTAACGGTCGTAAATGCCAACTCTGGTATTCAAATGTCAAAGTGCTACAGACGTATTCCATGTAATGCGAACAGTATTTACAGCAGATTCCCTATGATTTGAAGACCCTTCTGGATAATTGTATAAGATTCAGGAGTTATATCCTCGAAATTCAGCGCAACGATTGGGATTTGTTCCAGTATCAAACTGGGAGTGCAGTTTTCCATTGCAACACTGGACTTCGTATCATCCGTATTCGGACCATTAGTTTTGATATACGATCACTAACCTAATCAACATCGATTACTATTTTGTTGTTTCTACCTACTTGAACCCCTCTTTGAAAACCTGACTTTTGGCCGAGGATTTTTTGTTTTTTGACCTTTCATGTTTTTACTTTGACACGCAAACTCGAAAAGCGTTTCCGAAACACGACAGGAAAACGCGTTATCCACATTTTCTGTAGATTTGCGATCACAACCGGATCTTTGCTAAGGAATTGCATCTTTGCCATTTTTCATCGTACGAAAATGTTCACGACTTTTTGGAATCGTGGGATCTTTTTGAGCTTTTCTTGTTAACTGTGCCCCCGTATCTTGCTGAACATGAAGAACAAAGGTGTGTAAACAAGGTAAATAGTCAGCAGCAAAGCAGTATCTTCGTTAACGATTCTCTCCTACAAAATTAGTTTTCCTTCTTTTTTATGGGTGCTATTATATAGTAAGTACTAGTAAATAGTAGCTACTATATACTGAGAAGATGGCCTGGAAAGTTCATAGGGTGAAACTTTGGAACAATAAGAGACGATTGAAATTATGGGATCTTCCCTGATCGGCTGAGTGAGCTGATTTCTATCCTGTTCACCAAAAGAAATCGAAATTCGATAAGGTGACTCTCTGGGCATTAAGAGAAGATTGAAATAAGGGCACTTTTCTGATCAGCTGAGTGAGCTGAATTATCGTCTGTTCCTCCTACGAAGTGGATATTTGATTGGAAGACTTTCTATGACATTAATAGACGATCGAAATTATTTATAACAGAACTCTTTTTTTTTTCAATTGTTGGTAACACACTCTTCTATGCATCGGAAGTATGGAGCTCAAGGTATTTTGATGAATTGGAAAGTGTCCCGACAAAATTTGTTAAGAACGTCTTGCAGCTCTCTCAGTAAGTTCCGGGGTACATGCTAAGGGCTAAAAATTGCAGATCTTGTTTATCTGTATCAATTTTTGATAGGATTATTGGTTAGTGGGAAAAAAGTCCAAGGATGCCGAATGATAGATACCCATTGGTATGCTATAGGCAATTAATAACCACAATAAGGCTAGGGGTTTATGTGGAGAAGTATAATTGGGCTGCGCAGTTGAGGAGGTCATTGATCCGCATAGGCTTCGAGGGTAAATGGGATACGCAAAATTCTGAAGAAATGAAAGAAAAACGTGCTTCAAACTTGTACTCCTACAAAGTCATGTACGATTAAATATATATGGAGCTTACCCAATCCTCATATAGCACCATGTATTTGGAACTCCACCAAAATATGAATAGCGAGGTTTATCAATCGCTTGAGGTGCCGATTATTTATCCATAAGAGAATAATCCAATTCAGGTTAGCCCATCAAGGAATCTTTAGATGCAGCAGTGGCAGGGACTTAATAAGTATAGATCAGTCTCAGGAATGCATTTTATGCAACATGAAAATAGGGTAATCTGTGTTGCACGTCCTTGGTGAATGTCCACAGCTATCAATTTACAGGCTTAATAACTTAGGGAACGTAAACCTTTGTCGTTATGAGGTAATTAAGGCAATGAGTTGTACGGGTGCTGCTGAGACTACCATGATCGCAAAATTTCTACTCTCATACCTACGTTAGATTGCGAAATTCATTGGTGTCTTTAGTCGATGAAGTCCATCTATAAGCATTTTGATGTTGGTACGTACCTATTATTATTATTATTTATAACCGGATTGTCATGGAAAAATGTATATTATTGTTGGTTATGTAACATATACATTTTTTTCTTTTTTTGTGCTTTTTTGTGCTTTATAACCGGATTGTCATGGAAAAATGTATATTATTGTTGGTTATGTAACGTATACATTTTTTTTCTTTTTTTGTGCTCTTCCGCTATTGAAAGCTGTGGAAATAGGAAATATTTATGTACGTAGGAGATCGGAATAGAGCAATTTGTTTAGATTATTATTATCATGTTTCTTACGATAGCAGAAATATCTCTTAGTATCTTTTAGAAATTACTATGTACCTACTTATTAAATTTTAATTCGGCTGGCAATTTTGATTTTCATTTCATTTTATTATAAAAATAAAAATACTACTCTGTTGGTACTTTACTGTAGAGTGCATTTTATTTCATTTGTATATTTTACAGGAAACCCCATAAACATTAAACAATTCTGATTCTGATTCTGATTCGATTTGACCCAAATCGAAGATGAAACTTGGAATACGCTACTCTTGGCAACTTCTATCATTTTCTCAGGCAAAGTTCGGTAGTTAGTATGTTGAGTGGATCGCTTAGACCCAGGATACACACAGAAATTATTAACAAAGGCAACGTACACAGGGGGTCAATGTCCACATACTCGTGATTAACACCACTCCATCCTACCTTGTGTTTGAATAGGCTTCCCTAGCGACACGGACCAATCGGCCCCATAAACACCCACGGGCGGAAACCTGACCGGGGAATAGAAAAAATATGTCGAAAATAAAACACTAAAAAGAAAAAAATAGAGAAAGGGAGAAAAAAAAGCAACGGAAGGTGCAGAGAGGCAGCCATTGACAAAACGGAGGAGTTACGACGACCGATGGCTGCGGCAGCCGGTGCGCGAAGCCCTCCAAAAAAAGAGGAACAGAGAAAAACGTAGTTGTGAATAGCGTAGGAAGGAGCGGTGGATTGGGGCTTGGACCTTTAATAATAGAGGAGTCAGAGCATATCAAACCCTGGTCACCGGTCCCCAAGAGGTGCCACAGTCGGGTCAACGCTGGATTTTTTACTCTCTTTACAACCCTCTTTTGATTGCGTGTCTACTGACACGAGAAAACTGTTTCTCTGGAACCTAGCTCGTAAAGTTATAAAATGATGGACAATCAGAGCTCTAAATATTAAGACGCTGTCGATTTTGACGAGGTGGATCATTGCGTTGTATCAAATTTATACATAGAATGAAGGCAACCATTTCGAATCCAATTTGAAAGTCTATCACACAACACTTAATTGCAATTGTATTCCTCCTTTAAACGACGTCTCAAAATTTTGCAATCTTCGATTATGATCGTGCCCAACTATTGGTTGCTGATAAAAAATTTTGATGATGGAGGAATCAACGAGGAAATTACGAACCATTGTTTGTAATACCAGTACACGAGAAAAAGGTTCCCTAAACTCAACGAGCATAAATCTGGTAACGCAGAATCTCAAACAAAATTAAAATTAGGTACAAGTCACGCGGTTCTTCTGATTATTTTAAATGGGAAAACTATCAAGTTTACCACGCGCGACATAAGTATTACGCTATCGCAGCCATATACCTTGGAATGTTCATGCCCAGGAACAAGTCAAGGAACGAATGTCAGTGGAAGAATAAAATAAAATGAATAAATAGTTAGTTTGGTAGGCATATATTCCGAAGAAATGAATGTCACACATGCATACAAGCAAACCCTGAGGCCTGTTGTGAACTTTTGGCATCCATATATGGCGCTGTACGAATAAACATCACAGCAAAGGGTTGGTGAGTATTGTAATACACTGATGGGAGTTATCTATTCTATAAATAATGTAATCTACTTCACGCTCAAACTCAAGGACGGATTTAAACCGGGTTTTTTTGCAAAATGATCGGGATGGCACGGGGAAATGGATATTTAAAAAAAATGTCCATCCAGATCAGCTGGCTTAGCTAAATTCTCTCTAATTCACCCTAGGGATTTGAAATTTGATAGTGTGCCTCTCTGGAACATCGAGAAACAAGTAAAATGATGGGCTCTTTCCTGATCAGCTGAGTGAGATAAATTCGCTCTTTTTCACCCTAGAAATGTGAAATTTGACAGGGAGACGAACGCAGTGACGAGTTCCAAACAGATCAGCAGACTTAGCTAAAGCCCCTCCTAATCACCTTAAGATTTTGAAATTTTATGGGGAGCCTCTCTGGGACATCGAAAAACAAAAAAAATTATGGGCTCTTTCCAGATCAGCTGAGTGATCCTAAATGCTCTTCTGTTCGCCTTAGGACATGGGTAAAAAAGACCCGAGCAAGTGGATGCGTGCAACGCAAGGGTAATCGGCGTTGCAACACAATTCTTTGAATTCTAGGGAATTTCTCCATGGTTTGAAAAAGTTTCAAAGCGTTGGAAAAAAAGTAATAATACAACGTATAAATACATTACTTACCATATATTTTAACAGGTATTTTTACTCAGTTCACTCTGGAGGAAAAAATCAAAAATCTCCTACATATCCTCTCCACTTCATATCCCAGAGTAGACTGACTCTCAAACGCTCCGAAGCATATCTGAAGTTTGGTTGAGTATTGGTGAAGTATTAGTAGTATTATCATTCGAGAAAAAGTTGATTAACTTTTTTGTTCGTATATGCTGCTCTGGATTGTTCCTCAAATACTTGTTTACCTTCCAACTCGATGTCTCCGCCCCAAATAACTCCTGTCTGAGGTGTATGCTCTCATATTCTTTGTTTCCAAAATTTGATTATCAACTAGGATGTTTGCTAGCTTACCCTTTACATTATCAATCATTATCTTTTTTTTTCGAACAATTTTTATTTATGTTATCATTTTACGGCCATATTACTTTCAGCGATTATCATTTTCTCAAAAGACGTTGGGTTTAATTTACCTACATTTTCATCATTCCCTCCTAGATATAAAAAGGGACCCTTATCATGTTGGTCATGAAATAAGTAGTAATTACATACCCAAAGATTATGAACGGTTGTAAGAAAATCTCTCTCTCTCTCTCTCTCTCTCTCTCTCTCTCTCTCTCTCTCTCTCTCTCTCCCTCTCTCTCTCTCTCTCTCTCTCTCTCTCTCTCTCTCTCTCTCTCTCTCTCTCTCTCTCTCTCTCTCTCTCTCTCTCTCTCTCTCTCTCTCTCTCTCTCTCTCTCTCTCTCTCTCTCTCTCTCTCTCTCTCTCTCTCTCTTCCCCCCTCACACATACGAAGCACACACACGCACTGTCTATCACTCTAGGTACATCTCTCGTTATCTCACTTATTTGCATTTCATGAACACCATATCGCAATACATTCTCGTTATGAACTCTCTAAGTGTGATCACAACGCTAGAAAATAAAATACTCCCCCCGCACACATACACACACTCTTTTTCTTCTTCTCTCTCCCTTTTTCCTCTCTCTTTTCAGCCTGACATTTAAATTCACGGGACATTACGTTCATCCCAAACTAAATTACGGTTAAAATATTCTCGCGGTTGTGAAAACGGATTTCATCCATTATCTTCTCAGTGGTGGAGGTACCTAATGTAGCAGGAGGTCATTTTGTGACTTTTAATGTAAATTAATCTACAACTCCGACGAAAAAAGTTTTTTTTTTCCTTCAAGGGAATGAATAATGGTACACTGCAACGAAAATCCCAACGTGCAACTTGCACTTAATAGCAAAATTTCAAATGTTCATTGTGTTGAGTTCCTTTCAAAACTGATTACATTCCATCCGTAAAGCATTTAATAATCTACGTAGATTCTATAAGGAGTAATTTCATCAGCTTCCGCTCTGGGGGTCTTATAAAACTATTTCTAGAAGGAAATTTTGATTTTTGAAGAGTCCATGGCAGCTATAATTTCCGAATTCATCCGTCAGCAAGAAGGTGAGACAACCCATGCATGAGAAAAAAAGGAATATAAATCCGGTGCAGACCACTCAAAGACCAATCTGATTCGGTCTAGTATTGGAAGGTATGTCAAGAGATTATGAATGGGGATATACTGATATATCGTGATGTTTAAGCAATTCAAAACTGATTTTTTGATTCATAGCAAATTTTTGTAGGAAATAAAACTATTGCAATGGCTTCTAAATTTTCTAAATCGAAATATTCGAAACTTTTCTTTAACGCTTTTTCATTCCTTTCTTGCGCCATAAAATCAAGCTTTCCAAACGAAAGAACGAGTTTGTTGGCCAACATTTTTTGAGCACATAAAATAAATTGGTAAAATTTTACAAAATGTGCTTAAAAATTACTAAAAATGGCTTAAAACAGCTAAAAATCGTTAAATTTATTTTTCAGCAGAATTGTATTCAAAAGAAGTTTATTAACAGTGAACTATAACATTATAAAATTTATGCAGAAATTCACGCAGAAAATTGTAATTTGTATTGGTGGGGGGGGGGGGGGGATGATTCTGATAAATCATGTTGCCTTTTTTCTCCTCCTTCTAATATTTTGGTTTAGATTTGCGAAAAATCGATGATTTCATTTTGATGTCTGAGTTTTGTGGAGGAAATTGATTTACATTATTCTCAACCAGTTTTCATGATTCCGTTTGACTATTTTACTACGGTGCTCGAAGTTATTGATCTTGGTAAAACCATTCTCAGTAAATTACAATTTTACCACTGCGGGGGGGGGTTTACCGATATCAGTTCATGCGGTATAAATATGGTTGTGAGTGGGGAATGGGTAGGTAGTTTCTTGCCCCACATTTCAGTACAATCACGATATATTTTCTATTCTCACCAAAATCATATACAAACTAGAAATAGGGACGTCCCTGAAATGCATGCATTACTTACCATAATATTTTAATCTGAAATTGGCTATAACAACCATTTTCCCATTTTCAGGAATAAATTGACAGTTATCGTTGAATGCTTAATAACTTTTCTTCTTATAATAATCTAATTTAGAAGAAAAACTGCATTTCCGATCAGAAACATAACTTTCCTAAGTTTTAAAACTAACCAACTAGTTATAGTACTTGTCGGAGACGCAACAACTTTCTCAAAATCCCTGCTTTCCATGAATAATCCGATCTTCACTTTTACTTTGCGGGTTATTGAAGAAAATAGCGTTTTAATGACTCAACAACGTGGTTATTTAAAAACCCTAATACCCTACGAACTAAAGTGATGGTATAGTCGAGCTCAGCGTCACTTACCACGCAGATACGAATGGTAAAACTTCTATATCACACCAACTCTGTAACCACCTACTCCTACACGTCAATTCAATTTATGTGCTCAGTTTTATGTTTTTAGGGGTGAAACTTGTTAGTTAAAGTGTTATATCACCAGAGTTAGAGAGTCTTAATTTCTAAAATAACGAAAAATAACGAATATTCAACCTCCACTTTGATTCTGCACCATCAAAACTGTTATAGGATTGTAGAGGCTCCAGTGATGCAAAGAGTGATTCCGATTCTTCAACTCTTGAAGCTATAGCTCGAAGGACTTTCAAGCTTTATGCGAATTTTACCTCGAAGATTGCCTTTTTAGTGTTGATTGGCCTGTGTTCAACGATAAAGTGAGAGCTGGTTTGGTTTACAGACTCAAAAGCAGGGCTGAGGAAGGTAATACAGTTAGGTTCACCATGATTGCAATTGCCTTTCTGCATGACACTCGAAACGCCACTAGTCGCAGCACAAAGGTGTTCATTCAGCACTAACCGGATTTGGTGATCAAGCGAGCTAACGAAATAGTTCTATAACGTTTCTGTTCATGTAATTACACTATATGGTACAAAAATATACTTAAAACATTTTGGTTGATAGGAGAAGAACCCTCATTCTTATATATGCGAATTATCAACGGATGACTTAAAATCGATTTTACATAATCTCCGTGCGAACCTCTCCTGTGAGAACTATTAACTTGCCCATTTCTAGGACTCCCCTATGGGGGTAGATCGTATAAAGCAATGCAAAGCTTAGTGTATGAGAGGGCCAGCCAATTAAAATTGATCCAGTGGAGTAAAGGGCAACCCAAAAAATGACCGAATACAATTCAATTTCAGACTACTCCAAGTCCTACTCCATGTAAAATACCATTGGTATAAATGTTTGTGTGTGAGATTAATTTCGTCGACACTACTCAGGCTATAGCTCTAATCCTTTTGTTATTGTTGTTATTTTATTTACTTTTATTTATTCATTTATTTATTTTTTTCTAAGGTATAGCTATTTTTCTTAAACAGCAAAAAACTTCGGGAATGACGAATTCGGAAACGGAAAGGAGAATGGAGTTGGTAATTACCGATCCTTTCAAGCGCTGTCCAAGCTAAAATTCTCAACTGATTCTCGTGACTCTTTTCTTTTGTGATTATTCACTATTCTTCTCAAAGTATTCACACAGGGAGTGAAAAAAAGGAAGCGAATAAATCATTCTCGATTTATTCAAATATGATACTGACAAATCGTAATATTTTCAAACTATTTCCGTGAATCTTTCTTTATTAAATTTTACATTCTACAAAAGTCAGTGAATCGAAAAAGAGGGAATAGGTAAATTAGATCAACTAATACAAACCAGTCCAGTCAAAGGGACATCCCAATAAAACATGCATTACTTAACAAATATTTTAGGCAAGCAACCATCTCTCTGATGATGCACCCTTCACTTTGATGCAAATCATGAGATGGTAGAGCGGCTACCTTTATGGACGTACGACCTAGGTGAAATGCGATTTGAATTATATGACGTTCAATAGAACCATTAGATTGGGAGGAATGACTAGTCCAAGAAATCAACTTTAGCCGATACATTCACGCTTCTGTTGGTCCAACGGTGTTAATTCTCGTAAAGAAGCTAACTTGAACAATCAATGATAATTTTATTGCAATTCTACATTAATTTATTGACATGATGTATTGACCAACAGTTGAAGAAGTGAAACCATTTTAGGAACGAGGGGAATATCAGAATAAAAAGAGTAGAACACCGTTTGAAAGCCCCCAAGATACCTCCTTGAGCAAAATACGGGGTCTCCGGCTTTTGTCTGTAGGTGCTGAAATCGGTGCTCTAACTGCTAATTAACCCTCTAGACTGGTCGAAACTTGACAGACCCGCGCTTCTCATCCATCATTCTACCATCCAGGACATGCAACAGCTCGATTTCTCGCTAATATAGAAGAGGTGCTATCACAGATCTGGATGGCATAAGAAATTTTTCACCATTCAAGTTGCAAAACACATGTCACCTCAAGATAATATGTTACAGTATAGTACAATAGTCAATAATTGTATTGCATGTTTGTTTGTCCAGTCGTTGTTAACTGTATTGCCAATCTCTGCCCATTTCAGATTGTCACGAGTCAAACCAATCTCTTCCGTAAGACTTAACATCCAGTTTGTTGTTTATTGACGTTTTTGTCCACCATACTCCATCCGCCGTTCGGAAGTTTTCTCCGTGACTATTGAATCAAAATTTATTAAATTTGGGCCAAAAATCACATCAGGATACTAGTTGGTTCTGAATCATCGTCATCACTTCCATTCAACCGTAAAGGAAAGAATTTAAGCACTAAAATCTTTAAAAATCTAGATATATCTAGATATAGATTATTAAACATTTTCGAAATACGTTTTTTGTTTGTTATTGATAGATAACACCCCAAAGTATCCTATGAAACCATCAGGTTGTTGTACGTTCATCCGTTTGCTCTTCCAAGAAGTTTTACTAGACGAAGTTTAGCTTTTTCTTACAATTTTCACAGGAAGAAATACCATCAACATGAGTTTCATTCATGGCCCTTATGGTATAGATGCGGCTAAATCATTAATAAAAAATGAAGTGAAATAAAATAAAAAAACTCTGCGCTTTAGGCCTCAATGGGGGGCCCCGTTCCCCTTCACTCCCGATTGATTTGATTTGTGACTTAAAGAAATCAATTTTATTATAACTCATTATAATAATAATAATAATAATAATAGTCATTTATAGATGGACTAGAGAAGCGTTGGCAGGTGTTTCACTTTATCACAAAAATTTTCAGTTCGTGATTGCCTACTTCGATGTCGATATAGTCAAATCACGATTAGGTAAATATAGAGGTGCTTATTGAAATAAGATATCACATTTTAATTCGTCTTTTAAATAATAATTTATATTTTCATTACTCAGAATCAATAGAAATAGGTGATTTTTACAACAAAAAAACTTTGAAAAAAATCTAACAAGACTGAAGAATGGAGCATTGGGGCAATACCGCCATGGTGGAATCAGCCTGAATTTGGTGAGGCGATATTGCCCCAGTGAACGTTTTGAGATAAAAATCATTTCACTACCGTTTTCGTAAAAAAAAAAAAGGTAGCAATTAAAGTTTTAAAGCTGACTAATTTTTCTACGTTACGTCGTCTTGTTCAACAAATGTAAAAAACTGTTACCACGAAAATTCGAAAACAGTAAAACTAGAACGCCAAGCTTCAAAAACTGTGAACTCGCTAATCATTGATGAAAACAAATTAATGACCCCAAACCAACTTTTCCAACATTACTGCTGATCTAACGATTGTAATGGACTTAGGCGCCCCGTGGTGCAATGGGGGCCTAAATACACACTTATAGATAGAGAGGGGTGTGACAGTACCATAAGAGATACAACCCGTACTTATAGCATACTAGCCGCTCCGGCTCGCTACGCTCGCCTCCACGTCCAGCCGGGGGGCAAGCCCCCCGGACCCCCCGTTAAATTGCTCGCTTCGCTCGCAAAGTGTGGTGTAGGGAATGTTGCTCGCTTCGCTCGCAAAGTGTGGCTGTATACATGCGATGTATTACAATTGAAACGTGTAGGGGATGTTGCTCGCTTCGCTCGCAAACGGTAGATCTCTAAGGGTAGTTTTAACTTCTGTAGGGGATGTTGCTCGCTCCGCTCGCTTGAGGAAGTTATACTGCCCACCCAACTTGGCAGACGTTTTTTTCTGTTGGAAATTCTTACAAACAAATTAAATCTTATAAAACTACGTGGAACCACGAAAAGTTTATTAAAGGATGTTGCTCGCTTCGCTCGCAAGGTATACCTGTATACCCTTGAGGAAGTTATACTGCCCACCCAACTTGGCAGACATTTTTTCTGTTGGAAATTCTTACAAATAAATTAAATCTTATAAAACTACGTGGAACCACGAAAAGTTTATTAGGGGATGTTGCTCGCTTCGCTCGCAAGGTATACCTGTATATGTGTAGGACAAAGTCCGTATTTATTCTGTTGAAATGGCTCTCGCTTCGCTCGCAAGGTAGGTACCTATGTATACCTGCTCGCCTCGCAACATTGTGACATCGAACCGCTTCACTCGCAAAGTGTGGCATGTAGGAAATGTTGCTCGCTTCGCTCGCAAGGTGTGGCGGCGCAGTATTACAATTGAAACATGTAGGGGATATTGCTCGCTTCGCTCGCAAACGATAGATCCCTAAGGGTAGGTTTAACTTCTGTAAGGGATGCTGCTCGCTTCGCTCGCTTGAGGAAGTTATACTGCCCACCCAACTTGGCAGACGTTTTTTTCTGTTGGAAATTCTTACAAACAAATTAAATCTTATAGAACTACGTGGAACCACAAAAAGTTTATTCGGGGATGTTGCTCGCTTCGCTCGCAAGGTATTGCTGTATATTTGTAGGAAAAAATCCGAAGTTATTCTGTTGAAATGGCTCTCGCTTCACTCGCAAGGTACCTATGTGTACCTGCTCGCCTCGCAAGGTATTGCGTAGAAGTGCAAATGGGAACCCCCTGCCCGCAACCTTGTGAAACGACGGCGGGTACCTATTTGTACCTGCTCGCACCCCAAACACGTCATCGAACCCCTTGACGTCTTCGTAGAGCCTTCTAGCGTCCACGGCACATATAATATCTCATTTTAATAGCTCATATTAAACGCTTCCCTCGCTTCCGCTCGCAATTTGACCTACTTCCCGTCACTTTTTTCGATATCCGATTTCGGATTCAGATTCGGCGGGATCAAAGCTGTATTTCGCCCGCGAAAACCGTCCCGAAAAACGTACCTTTACGGGGTATATTTTAATCAGAAAAAAACAAGTTTTTCGTTGGACTTTTCGAGAAAACGGATCCGTACTCTCGCATTTTTTTGACGCATTTCCCGATACTTTTTTCGCGATCCGATCGCGCCGTCGTCTTCCTCATTCTAAAACCTACGAAATCGGTATTTTTCCGAAATTTTCGACGGCCTTTTAGAGGGGTAGGGGAAGCGGGGAAGTCCAAAAAGTGCACATTAATTCTTACTTCGACCCCCCCCCCCTCCCGCCCTATGGCCCATGGTTCGGGTGGGATTAGACAATTTTAAATTCGCTCGTTCCCCCTTTCGGAAAATCCCAAGAAGATCCCCCACTCGTAGACTCCCCCACTCAGCCGTTTGGCCGTGCATAGCATGGACAGACAGACAAACAGACGGAGTTTCATTCTTATAAATAATAGAGATATGCTACGTTCGGAGAAGATAGGTTTTCCAGTTCTAGGATCACCCATCCATTTCCAAACGCGGGCTTTTGAAAACACGGGAAGAAGCGCCCGACGCCCATTGGGAAACAACGGAGCGATGGCAGCGCATTTCCTTGGATCTCGCGGGAACTGTCATATTCCCCCCCTTAAAAAATATACTTGATTGAAGAGCAAGTATGTAAACTAGGTGGAATAACTTACTGGTTGAGAACTGATGCTCACTAATAAATAGCTGCATTGGCGATTGAGGATAAAAAGGTGAAATTAAAACAGGATGGATTGTCAATGAATCTTCATATGAAGTATTCATTAGGTAGTTAATCCCCAATCAAAGATTGGAATAATCGGGAATAATATAACTTGCTCAACCAGGAGACTTACAGTAGGGAGCTGGCCACTTTGGGGACTCACGAAAATGGGAACTATGCCCTGGGGAATTAACTTGCTCAATTGTGGAGACTTACAGTGGAAGGTGACCACTATGGAGACTTATGTAATAGGGAACGATGCCCTGGGTTTGGGAACAATGCCCTTGAAAATTAAGTATTTCAGAAAGAAATAATATGAGGGGATAAATTGAGAAATTAATAATCAAGAACCAATGAAAGTATTTATGTTTCCAAGGGAGTATAATGGGTATTCCTGTTGGAAACCCGGGCCATGTTTCTTCTGAAACATTAACGCCCCAAAAATAGTGGATCGGATTACTAGGCGTCAGCCGTGCATAATCCTAACCGCGCTCTGCTACCATGTAATGAACTTGGGCGCCCCGGAGGTGCGATGGGGGCCTAAATCCACACTCATAGAGAGAGAGAGGGGAGAGTAACAGTACCATAAGAGATTCAACTCGAACTAATAGCATATATGCTACGTTCGGAGAAGATAGGTTTTCCAGTTATAGGATGGCCCATACATCGCCAAATGCGGGCTTTCGAAAACACGGGAAGAAGATCCCGACGCCCGTTGGGAAACAACGGAGCGACGGCAGCGCATTCCCTTGGATCTCGCGGGAACTGTCACAAGATGGCGAAATTTGTCAAGATTTGTCACTCAGGTGGTTAAATAATTATATGAGGTGGCGGTATTACCCCACTCTCCCCTAGGTACCTGTGTATCCTAATAAGAACTTTGAGAGAAAATGCTTCTTATTACCCAATTCAGGTGATATTATGCTGTTCTGGATGTCATGTGTAACCCCTATTTGGTTGACTTTACTTACTTGTTTTTTTTTTTTTTTTTGTTGTTTTTTTCCCATAGGCCTAGCAAGATTCATTTGATCGTGAAAAGAATTTGGGATAAACTTGACCAACAAATCAACATCCAACTTATTTGGGTTGCCTCCAAGTATTGATACTTCCTAATCGACCAATTAAGCTGCAATTAAGGGAATGGACGTGGAGTTATTTTTCAATGAACACCCCCGACCCCACCCCGCCGCTTCCTTATCATATCTCCGGATAGCTGAGCATCATTTACGACAGGCTTACTGGAAGTTACACTGCCAGCTATTCTTGTTAAAACTTCTCCACTCTCGTGATCCAATTTGGGGTTGAATGCCGAGGATAGGATGAAAGGAAGTTATGCTTAGCTCTTAGAGATGGAGTATATAGACGTGTGTGCTATTGACATAATCCTCTCATCTGGTCTAATTGCATAGATACAGTCGAGAATGTATAGCCGGATTAGTTTCTACCCCTGTTCAAATCAGTTAAGGGCATTGTTAAGAGTGAGAATGAATAGGGTATAATGTAAAAAGATTATATGGTACGCGCAAATTAAGTTGTTTAGTGCAAATAAATCACACCTCACATAACAGGGTTTTGTCGAATTTTCGTAGAAAATGAAGCTATTGCAATGGCTCCAAAAAATTATAAATAAAAATTTTCGAAAACTTTCTGCATTGATATCGGTTTCGAGGCATTCTAAAACGGATCTGAATATATATATATATATATATATATATATATATATATATATATATATATATATATATTAATTGCTATGCAATTCTTAGGCCGACCCCCAAAAATTTTTTTTGTCCGTGACGAAAATCCAGCACCTCCAAGCAGCACGTTCATGCGCATCGTAGCCAGGCTTGAAAATTTTTTTATATCCAAAATTTTTTATAACCATTCTTTAATGTAATTAAAATTTGTTAATTAATTAATTAATCGTCGCTAGCATTGATAATATGCTATTAATAAATTGCATAGCAAATTATCCTCGTTTTCTACGCAGTACAAAAAAGAAAATATCCGGGGGGTCCAGGGGGGCGAAGCCCCCCGGCGAGGCGCGAAGCGCCGAGTTTATATATATATATATATATATATATATATATATATATATATATATATATATATATATATATATATATATGTGTGTGTGTGTGTGTGTGTGTGTGTGTGTGTGTGTGTGTGTGTGTGTTAACGAAGCTAACACACCTTGAGATTGCGATGAAAATTCCACTAATATTCCGAAAAATCAAACTTTCCAAATGAAAGGATGAGTTCAGCACTTGTTGAGCACATTAAATTGGTCACATCAAAAAATGTGCTGAAAAATCACTAAAAATTAATTAAAACTGCTGAAATAATTAAATCTATTTTTTTTTTTTTAATTAAAATAATGCTCAAATAAAGTTTATTAAATGTAAAATAGAACATCCAGGAAGTAATATACAGAATAAAGCCGAACAATGAACTTAAATTTCATCAAAATTGGCTGAAAAGTTGATGTAAACTGCGAAAAAAGCTAAAAATCCAAATCTCTTTTTGAATAGCAGATTATTAGTTATAATACTTTATTGTCATAAAATTAATAGATAACAATTTCTTTGAACTCAAAAAGCCCAAATTTCAGAACAATTTAACGGTATAAAATGCGATATTCTACTAAAATTCGCTAAAATCCGCATGACTGGAGCTTTTGTTCAAATCGGGTATTTTTGTGATCATATCGGTCATTGGTCTGATTTTAAATCACTCGCAACCCCTGATGAAGTATATTACATTTCTGATTGGGAGAGTATGGGATATAACTTCCTCGTATCCGTAATATAATTGGAATATGTTAGTAGAACAAATTTAGAGTATTCATCTTCAAGGAGGGAGCAGAGCGCTTTTGAAAATTTGTCATCCTATATGTTTCAGGTCACATGTTTCACATGGCGGTTTGCTTACATTCAATAAATGGATTCGTCCTTGTTAATTGGTTATATTATCTTGATATTAATGATGTACTCGTATATTATTATAATTAACGTATTTTGTATTACATTTTTTAACTTGAGATCAATAAATATGGATATTTTCGGATACCCTCTCAGATTTCTGATGATCCTAAAGTATGTTCTAAAGAAGACTGTAGACGGGTGTGATGGAGAGATCAATTTATTATAAAAAGCTAAATGTGGTATCCAAGTATGACGTTGTAAGTAGGAACTTGGAACATTTTCAAATTTATAAGTATGCAAAGTACGATTAAGTACGACAAAGATGGAACATGTGGGCATATTGCGTGTGCCTTCCGGAACAATATCATTTTTACTTTTATATTTAAGCTTGGCGTCATGTGCAAGGGCGAAGGCTATCTTCTAACCACGAACTATACGGTTCATATAGGAGGTCTTCTTTCTCTACACAGACTCGTGCAATAACCGAGCGTTTAAAATTGCACAAAAACTCAAAGGATGCGTCTTACTACAGTGCAATTTATGAGTGATCCCGGTGGCGAACAGCACAATCTGCTGAGTTGAAATCTGCATCCTAGCAGCGTGTGTTGTGGTTGTTACAAAGGTTTACGCGCATTCACGGAGACCACGGTTCAATCCGTAGGAGACCGTGCAGCTTCCCACCTGTACGATCAATAAAGACTTCATCGAAATCAAAAGCAATGTGTGAAATTTAGGCGTATGTACAAGTTACAACAATTGATCATTGGCAAAACATGTTTGATCGTAAAACATATAATTCGATTGTAAATTTTGAATTTGGTTTTTAAAAAAAATTCAACTATAAATGTGAAAACAATGGTTCCACTACCTTTTGGTAGACATTATATTGTAAAATATTGGGAATAGTGAAGCAATTTTCATACATGGGCGCTGTGGTAGATTCAATCTGCATGGTTAATTTTAGTTTTCTAGTTCAAGGTCTGTATGTTCCAAAACTGTAACGAACGAGTGGAGCGACTTCCATTATAGAACTTCATTATGCATTCGAGACTTTAGTTATATGCAAGCTGATATAATTTAATTAAAATGATTAATTAAAAATGTCGCTCAGTGAACTGTGAACCTAATAGTATATATACTCGTAAAATACATGTTTCTAAAAGGAAATTTATCCAGATAATATTTTATTCTTAGTAAGAAAATTTGGTAAATGTTACATTTGAAGGTAAGAACTGACAGAAATTCAATGGAGGCCATTTCAAAACATTGGATTTCATACGTACATATTACATTTTACTTTGGCTGGTACAGCAACGACGGCTGTAACGACGGGCTTATCTGGTGTGTGTTTTGTGTTTGTCTGTGTGTATTATGTTGTCAGAATCAACAGATACTGAACCTCCATAATCGAAATCAGATTTATCACATAAAGATTTCCATGGCTGCACTCCAGGAAGCTCAAAATGTTGTATTATGTGATTTGTATCGTGTGATTCTTCTATCAATCTCTCTTTATTTACAGGTATTCATGATTTCATATCCCCTTAATTGAAAAACAAACAGACTCAAATGGTATTTCGCGCAGTCGATTTGTGAGGTGAGCTTTTGACCTCAATGTGTCTCTCGTTCTGCGAAGAATTCTCGTAAGATAAAATATCCAACTCCTTCTGCTCCGGACGGAATTCGATTCAACGAATGTCAGCTCAAGAAGATATAAATCCACTCACCGAAGAATTGAACGCTCCGATCAAAATATTACATAGGTACCTCGTTTGTTTCTGATCTTCAATGTCACTTCACAGTTATCATACAAATCGCTTCTACGAGGATCCTAAGACGGCTATTTACTGTCATTTTTTTTACGAAAAAGGCTTTTCTGACCTTAATACGGTTTTATACTTAGAATACATTTTTACGAAGGCTGAAATACATCTCCAAAGCAAATTTCTTCGCTATTCAATCTATGAGGCTAAAATTTGACATGGAGGTAAGAAACGTATTCTACGTTCATCAGTCTTTAGCATTTAGATGTATTAATTATTTTTAGGAACGAAAATACACATCCATATTCATAACAAGGCGGCCAACTTTTCTAAACAGATAGGTATAATCCAAGGTTGAGAAATTAAAATTTAACATGCGCCACTCGATTTTGAATCATCAAATTGACGCTTCAAACTCAAAGAGCAAACAGCATCAATTAAAATTATTGGAAAGAAGGAACATACTTATCTATTAGCAGAGATTATCGAATAGACAAGGAATCAAAACCGCGGAGATTTTATATCAAACATAATTAAGGTACAAATATAAAGAAATTGTACGGGCGGCAGCAGCGTGTCAAAAGACATCTTTGGCCACTATCTATATATATAAAAGAGAGAATATATAAATAAGAAATAGGCATGACCATAAGCAGCATTTAATTTATACATTAATATATCTCTTCGGTTCGTATAGATGTGTGTTGAAATAAGGTCTAGCTACACTATGTATTGTGGGAGTTGCAGAAACTTTTTTTAAGAAGATCGCACGACTTTCTTATATCACCCTTAGGACGGGCTGGACAGTAGTAACCACTTACCGCAGCAAACATTTAAAATGAAGCATAACTAACGAATTTTCGTACGACGAAACAGTAATTGAGCTGGCCTTTCAAATTGATTCGAACTTCAACACATCAGGCGAGCAATAGTTTTCAATGTTGAATTTAATCCATTCATGTTTAATATTCTGCCAAAACCAGGAGTTTGTTGCAATTTTTAGGGATGGTTAGAAGACAGTTATCACTTTCCTACTCGCCGGGAAAGTAAATACAGGAAGTCATACAATCGGTGTTCATCGGTCTCTTACTGACAGCCACCTGAAGAAACTTCTAGACTAATGGAGTCCTATACTTGAAAATCAAACAATCAAATGAATAAAACAACCCCAAGATGTGATCCATAATGATATCATCCATGTAAAATGAATACAAGTGAGGAAAGTTGTGTGAAGCCTCGCGCCAGCTGTTTTTCGCATGCTTGGGTGTTTCCCCACCCACCCGGATCAATTCCTATAGGCTTCCCTCTGGTTAACAAAGCCTTGAAAATAAGGGACGTCCTAAAACTTCGTCAGAGGGACATCAGACGTCCTAAAAATTTGTCAGAGGGACGTCAGTCGTCCTAAAAATTAAAAACCTGAATTAAGAAAAGAAAGTCCTTTTTTGTCAATTTTGGTAATAATTTGCGTTGTCAAAATGAAAAACTCTGTAGTATATAATAACTATCAAGCTCTACTTTGATTATGTTTACATCCAGTTTTGCTTCCACTAATGGAATCTATTAATGTAGTATTGTTGGCATTATGAAAGAGAATG
The DNA here is from genome assembly GCA_030762985.1 of Adelphocoris suturalis. Lineage (NCBI taxonomy): Eukaryota > Metazoa > Arthropoda > Insecta > Hemiptera > Miridae > Adelphocoris > Adelphocoris suturalis. The sequence continues at coordinate 41,021,647 of CM061041.1, forward strand.
AACACTAGTTTTACTACATTATGATATCAAACAATTCCTACTCACATCATGATTTACCTGCCTTACTTACCATCATGGTTGGCCCAGAAATGCACAATTAATTAAGTTTTCATCGGAGCTGCCATGTTCTTCTATCATTATATTGATGGTGAACAAACTAAGGATATGGACCATGACCCTTCAGAACTGTTGGTTTTTTACGTAAATTAGCCCTTGTCACCAAATTTTGGAAGGGAACAACATACTATAGTATGGTTCTTGTTCAAGCGATCCGACACCAAACTTTCACATGATGCCATTCTGTGTAGCAAATAAATCTGCAGGTTAGCATTGAATCATTCCTGTAGGTTTTGAAGAAAGCGACCAAGAAGGGCTCTACCAAAAATTTCACCTTCATATTGAAAAAGGCTTTGAGATCCTGCCTGACAGTCCACGTATTCAGACACATATGAAGGTGTCAAGTTCACTAAGAACAATACCGAGATAGAATAAACAAAATAGAACTTTTCGTGCCCGACTTCTGAAAACAGATTCGACCGGGCCGCACTGATAGTTAATTTTTCAAAGGTATGATACGTTTGTTACTTTCATTATTTATATTATTTCAGCTATGGTACGAGTACATCATCCTGGGCCCACGGGTAATTCGAACTACAGTCAATCTCCGGCTATTAGTTATTAGAGCTACGATCAAATTATCAGCCATTGGATTAGGTGAGCTACTGTCTAATGACCGACTGTTAGAGTATCGGGCTCTTGTAATCCAGAGCCAGGCAGTTAGGGAGCGCTTCAAGTCGCTGCTTAATTAGTTCAAATGTTCCACACTCAATCAAACGTCGATATTTAGAGTCAGAATCAATTCACATTGCACGTGACCACAACAGAAAAAAAATGAACATTGACATTGTTATAAAATATGAATTAAAAATAAAAAAAATTGTTAATATAATTTATATCAAAATTTGAAAAATATAAGCAACGAAAATTCCCAAAATAATAAAAATAATGGGCATTACTGTTAATAAAAAAATGCATAATAATGAAAATAGGAGTCTCAAATATAAACCTTATTAATATGGTAATATACAATAGTAATGATAGAAAAAGTATCATTCACGGATGATCGAAAGTATCATTAAGGAAGATTCTGCCGTCATTAGGCGGTTGCATACTTTTCGTAGGGTCTGATGAGTCTCCATATCGGAAGCGCTCACCCTCAATATTCGACCAGCTGGTAATGACGGATGTGATGGAGAGATCAATTATTAAAAGCTAATGGTGGTGCGTACGTAAGTAAGTAGGATCATCGAACATTTTAAAATTTATAAGTATGCAAAGTACGATTAGGTATACGACAGAGATAGAACAAGTGGGAGAATTGCGTGAAAGACCCCTTCCTAAACAATATCATTTATATTTTTATATTTAAACTTGGCGTCATATGCAAGGGCGAACAATACGGTTCATATAAGAGGTCCTCTCTACACAGACTCGTGCAATAACTGAGCTTTTAATCACACGAAAACTGGAAAGACGCGTCTTACTACAGTTCCTGCCGTCTGCCAATCAAACAATTCTGCCGTAATTAGACGGTTGCACACTCTTCCAAGGGCCTGATGAATTTCCATATCGGAAGCGCTCACCCTCAATATTGGACCAGTTGGTAATGACAGAATTCCCCAAGGTACGTAGATATGATAATTTATTATTTTGCACTAACTACATCTCATGGATAGACTCAAAACAGAGTCCTCAAAAAGCCTGGTCTATAGACCTTCAGTGATAACTTTAATAAGCTTCAGAAATCCTGATCTCGTGTTGTTCTTATTTCCGGTTCTCTCTATATTAAAAGTAAACAGAAACGTTGTGCAAGATGATTTTTCAAAAACAATGCCTCTTAATGCGATAGACTTCTGCAACTTCGGTGAGTCGTAATGGTGGAGGATCGGTATTATCATTAATCATGACCGGCTTGGTGCGGCTTGCCATTGAAACTAAACCGTTATCGCTAGGTGCGTTTGAAGTCTGCACTCTCATTTTAATTTCCAACCCGATCCTACCCTACCTACTAACTTCCGACACGTATTTGAAGACGGGTCTCCGATGTGTTGGAATCAACGAGCGGTTAATAAATTGCTCGGAAGTTTTCAATCAAAACGAGGCAACCTACATTTTATTATTGCGAGGCGTGAAAGTTTGATGACACCGGGAACGAGCAAGTGCTCTCAACCGAGGGAATTCTGTTGTTCCAAGTGGGAGTCGACGTCCACGTTTTAATCACCGCCCGCTCGAGTGGAACGACCTTTATTGTTTCTCCTATAACACCAGATTGGAACCGTCTCTAATGGGCACACGCACTGACTGATTTGATCAATTGAGTTTGATGAAGATCGCCATAAAGTTCGCTTCCCATTTCGTCACGCAATCGACACCAATTGCTTTTGTTTCCGAGCCTACATATAGGTAGCGGAAGCATTGTTTCCACTTCTGGGGGAAGAAAAATTTCAACACATAATGTGTTTTAGCCTTGGTATCTCCAATCGAAAACGAAACGTTTTGTGTTAACGAAAATGTGATGCGCTGTTTTGTAAAGAAGATGTGTTGCAACAAATTACTGATGATTTCCGGTTACAACCGAGTCGTTGCTAGGGAAATGGTACTTCGTCATTTTTCATCCCGCAAAATTCGTTGACCATTCGTTCGAAAGCTCTCAATTTATCCGACCTTATTATGTTCGGATCCAATCTAATCTCAAACCTTCTCCTCAAATTACTATCTATCTATTTTTGGCCCTGACTCCATGACTACAAGGGTTGGACATCTTGGTAGGGGAGCTCCCTGGTATCACCACTCTTATTCTTAGGGTCTCTTGCCTCAACTGTTGGACATTTTATAGGATCAATCACTTCCTTTCATCCCTCTCTCCCTCCTTTTCTACAACTTCATTGATCGCTAAGGCTGGCGTCACGTCAGGTAAACCCCAGTGTCCTTCCCAAATTTTGATTACATATTTTAGATTTTTTAGTTCGATCCCATTTTAGTGTAGTTGCAAAAAAAAAAAACCTAGAAATCATGGATTTTCAATTAGAAGTGGAGGGAGCGGGTAATAACCGATCCCTTTGAGCACTGATTAAGATACAATCTTGTCCGACTTTTTTACTTATTTATTTTATTTTATTTTTTTTTTTTTTTTGATTTAAAATTAGCTCCAGTTAACAACAAACCTTGAGAGGTTCACATTGATTATCGATGTGTTTAAATGGAGGGTAATTCTGATAAATCATCATATTTCTATTTTTCTCATCTGTTTTTTGTTTTTGTATTTAATGTTTTGGTTTTAGATGTGCAAAAATTCGGAATTTCATTTTGATGACGGAAGAGGAAATGAACTGTATTATTGAAGTTATTTCTACCAATTTCGGGATCATTTTTAGCGTACTTTCTCAAAGAAAAAAAATGCACTATTGTATTCTCTCTATCCGCTTATGTATTTATGTGTATCTCCGTAAAAGCGCTTTAACTCGAGACTAGCAGAACCGAATTGGACGGGAAGGGTTGTAAAATTATCAGCTAGTCATTTAGAATAATGAGGTTGCCAAATTTTCTGTTGGTTGCTGCGTGAACTGATTTTTTGATTCGAAAAACCCAATTTCTATGCTATACATCTTACGACGCTGAAATTCGGAACGGTTCAGTGCATTGCTAAAAACGGCTGAAAATTGCTAAATTTTTATTTTTAGCAATATGGCTCAAATAAAGTTTATTAGTTATAAATTAGAACATTAACAAAATTTTGTACAAAATTATGCTGGGAAATTTACTTAACTTTCATCATAATTTGATTAAAAAATCGATAAAAACTACAAAAAAAAATAAATCTGTTCAAATAGCAGATTATTCTTTAGAGTAAGTTTTTGCCATGAGATTAATATTTAATGATTTCTTCGCACGCAAAAAGCTCAAATTTAAAAGAATGAACTTCATACTATATGATCATTCACGAAAATTCGCTCATAGTATTATGCAACATAACTGGTTAATTTATTAAAATTTCATAATAATTGTAAGAGAGAGGTAGGAGGGTTCAATACCGACATATATCGTGATATTTTCAGCCAATTTCTGTGAATCTATCTTTGTTATATTTCACAATGTCGAAGCATTTCATACTTTATTATGGCTGTGAGAGAGAAGAGTAGGGCGGTTGTTAAGTCACAGCAGAGGGGTAAGTCATAATGTATGATCCATTCTCATCAAAAGTATTTGCAAACCACACACGGGGATTTTCCTGTAATGTAAGCATTACTTACCAAAATGATTACCACCAATTTTTATTGTTTATTAAGTGGAAATAGGGGAAACAATTATTGAAGAGAGTAACTCCCAATTTATCGTAGCCCGGTCGGATAAGTCGTGTTTTACTGAACTGTAAGCAAATAGAATTGCGTCAACACAACTGTGACTCGCAATTGGACTTTACAAAATAGGATTAGGATAAACATCTCATGATTTCAATCGATACTATTTGGATTTCGCATTCACACATGTCCTTTATGCATATCGTGTTCATAGTACCGAGCACAGGCTATTCTGAAGAGACTCTGCTCATGAATTATTGTGCCTGCTTCACTACCACAGTTTTGTAGGTTACCACTTTTTTGGACATTCAATTCAGGAAACACCACAACCCATCGGAGAGGTACATGTAAGTTATAAAATATGTCAAGTTGAGAATTGCGGAAAACACGATTATAATTACTACTAAGCAGGTCACCCCGATGTAGGTGCAATAGTTTACAAGCTACCCTATGATTTGCCATCGTTACTGTTGAAACAATCATCCACTTCATTGTGTATGCTCTAGCGTGATGGGCTCACAGACGATCTCTAGCGGTAGTCAATTAAGCATAGATACCGAGCGATAGGGGACTGTGAAACAAGATGAGCTGAGAACAAAAGACTATAACATGGTTATCACATCAAGAGGGATCATAGACATCAACTGGTTAACAATTTCCTATTTCCATCCACCACATACTCACTGATAAGAGCTTTCCTGATTCAACTCATAATTGGTTTGATTATTTGCCAGTCTCTATGACAGGTTTTCCGAGGTAGAATTCCCGTGAACTTCACTGCGTTTATTACCGCTTGACATTTCATTCAGAGCGTTGCAAATGAGAGTGTAGAAGTTCAGTTTATCTGAGTAGGTAATAGATAAGCAAAACGAACCGAGGGAACCAAAGTGTCTTAGATGATGGAAGGGATGCAAGGAGTTCACATATTCCACTCCCTAAATAAATAAGATCTGAAACGTGATACCATAGTTGGCCTAGTGACGTTAATCCCTTGAATAAATTAGGGGAACAGTTTCAAGTTTCATCTGCCACTCCCTTTGCCGTACTTGCATGATTTCCCATGAGATTGCACTCTGCGAGCTTCATCACACGTATAAAAACCGCTTTCAATCCTTTGGAACGCTATTCGCTGTTCACAATTCTAAGAGCAACGACCTCAAGAATTACCACGTTGTCTATACAAGTACCTAACAAAACACCTAGTACATACACTTGGTTATGGATAATAAACTTAAATGTATCGGCATATTATCATCGTTTATCAGCGTAACCATACTTTGTTTGATAAATCCGCGCATGAGTGGGTCCGTCAGTTCCATTTAGGACTTGGATTATAGGTCTCCTAGGGACTACAGGTTTTCGCTAAACGTACTGGGTTATATATACCCAATTTGGCAAACTAGTGGGTTCTACAATCAAGAAGCGAAATATTAGTTACAATGAAGGGGAAACCGTGGTTTTGAAGTAGAAAATGTCATTGAAGATGTTTTCCTACTGAGGTTTTGCCGAGTGAGTAAACAAAAATAATGTTTCCAGTGTTTGGAATTCTTTGGAGGAATCCAACCATAGTTACAATTTGGATTTGACAGATAGACAGTTTGCAGAATTTTTTCATTTTTGTCCTAAGGGAGGTATGTTGAATGTACTTCAAATTTCAAAATTATCAAAAGTGACAGATCTGGTAAATGTTTAAATGAGGATTTTCCTCAATATATTTCACCACTGATAAGTCCATTTCTGTAAAGCTTGGAATTATCCCTTCAATCTGTTGAAACCAGTATTTCTTCCCCTCCTTTCACTTCATCTGATTAGCTATAATCCACCTTCACTTTGCTAATACATAAATGATTGTACCTACTGCCCCCTTTCCTTTCTCTTGACCAATGGGATTCAATCTCCCTTCACCTGTGACTATAAAAGCTGTGTCCTTTCGTATGTGTCTTCAGTTATTGTTTGTTACTGATGATGGCTTAACCGTCGAAATCGCAACTCCTTATTTTTCGTGGAAATAGACAACGTTTTTCACTAACTTCCGTTTTGACGTAGTTTAAACTATAAAATCCCGATTTCCGATCTTGCCTCGACTTGCTTATTCTAGAGCTATAAAAGTGAAGCAGTTGTTCCATTGAAACTATTCTCAACTAAAAAAAATTTGGAAAGCCAAAAAAATGTTTGTAGAAATTTTTGAAAACGTCAAATAGTTAAAATTTGCTGCCTCTATTTAGTTGTACCCTAGATTTCATCGCGATCAAAATAATTATGATCAGCATAACATTTCCTATAGGAATGGCTGATGAAATGATTTTCTGTCCCATCAATATTTTAGTGAATGATTTGGTTCACTTTTGCTTTAGACAACTACTAAATTTTGGCCCGTCATCAGAACTGGAGAGCTAGGTTTAGTCCCATTCGTCGCAAAATTTGCTAACACTTTTCTGTGGGACAAATTTTTTTTTAGCGGTGCTAAAGGGATGTATATTGTTAAATATGTTAGGTAAAAAGTTTTTTTTTTTTTTTTTTTTTTGGTGATTTTTCGCCAGAAGATATATTTGGTTTTTATTCTCTTGGGTAAAGTAGGGTCCATTCGAAATCAGCGCCAAATTTCCAATAAGAATCGCTTGTAGCATTCATGTCCGGAAAAAATGCATTCCGCCCTACTGTACGGCAGTTCAAAAGTTTCCTGATTCACTATTGCACTCACAGGACCGACCGTCGAGACGGATCACGAAAGGGTTCGATAGTTCGACCCTGAGGCCGATCCCCCGTAAGCTCGTTAATATGCGTTCAGTGTCAATAAAATACGGAAGTTAAAGAAGATCGTTGTCTAATTCCAAGAATATTTTCAAGTATGAAACGGATGAAATATGTTGGATAAAACTCACCGGTCGCTGATTGGAGTTTGGTGCAGTATCGTCCAGTGAATCCTGGAGGGCACTCGCAGATCACATCGTTTGCGCCGACGTGCCTGTAAATAATAATTACATGATCAATGGTCATAATTTCGTACTTAGGGTTAGAGAGTTGGGTGGGAACTTAATGAAATTGTGTGCTTATTAAATAAAATATTATCGTTGGGAATAAAGGGCCCAAAGTTAGGGATGAGTAGATAAGTTTTTTGAATGTTTTGGAGGAAATCAAGTTGGATTAGACGGTTGTTGAATAGGTAGGTGTGAGTAAAAGTATACCTATTTTTTTACTCATATAACACCATCTAAACTCTGATCAGCAAAACCCTTGAAGATTTCATCAAAAGTTGGTGCAAACTGTAGAAGTTACTAGCCTTCATGCATGAATTTTACTATTCTGGTATTATCTAGCTTCCAACCGGCAACCCCTGTAATTTTCATAAAACGGACAATAATGCCCTACTATATTTATGTCTATAACAAAAATCTCTATAACAGAAGTCTATAAGAGAAAGAAATGATGAATGTACACAAAATGTTTAAGGAGCTTTAAAAGCTCTTCAAGAGACTAAAAATGAGAAATTCGGGATTTTTTTTTTTTTTTTTCTTCAAAATTTCTTCTCAAACATATTTAATGCTCCGGCGATTTGTAGGTATTATTAGTATACACACTAGGAGTAAGTAGAAGCACTGCAAGTTACTCACAAGTTCCATTCCGGAAATTCGATTGTAAATTTACAGTAACTGTCTATAAAATCAATCAATCAAATCAACTTCCAACCTAAACTATATTTTTAGTGCCTCTATATGAACATCACGTATTCATAACGCATTCCATAAACTACGTGTAATAATGACGCTCTCGCGTTTACGCGAATGAGAACTACCCACTAACGGGTTTGATTTTCAAAATAGTTCTTGTTTTTTTCTCGTTGCCACCAAACTTCAAACGCGCGAACTTCACGTATTCAGATTCGTTCTACATTTGTTTTGGATAGTTTTTTCGGTAATTTTAGTGTTTGTTGTTTGTGGTTATCATGGGATTATTGAAAGCGGAGGTGTAAACGTTCAGTTCTGTGGACTGAACGCCACATGGGGTACTTAAATCGTATAACGGACGAGACTAATTGGAACTATAATATACCTATTTGGTGGTGAATAGTGACCAATTTTCAAAATGTTAGTCAAAAGTGTTGTGAGAAGGAGGCGATGGAACTGGAGTAGTTACTCCTTCAAAGGGGAGATGCGATTGACCTGTTACATCCAGAGGATATCCTGAATAATGGTAATTCAGAAAATATCCCGTTAGTTGTTGCATTTGCGAGAATCGTTAAGGAGGAATTCCTCTTATCCATCACACACCAGGGCTTTCAAAAAGCAGGAGAAAGGAGGCTGAGTGGAAGGGGGGTGAGGTTCGAAACGAAGCTCTGCTAACATGTCACAATGAGAGGTGATGGAAATTGAGTGGTCCCCCCTTGAAAGGGGAGAGGCGATTAACCTGCTACATCCAGAGGCTACTGAAGATTGTATAATCTCCAGAATATGCCAAGGAGTAGCATAAGCAAGAATCGAGAAGGAGGAACTACTCATTATCCATCACACTCCCGAGGCTTTAAAAAGCGGCGAGGGGGAGGGGGGCAGGACAATCAATATCCGAGGGGTTGGGTGGGGGTGGAGGTGTGGTTTGAAACCGAGCTCTGCTAAAATGTGACAAGGAGGCGATGGAACTAGAGTAGTTACTCCTTCAAATGGAAGAGGCGATTAACCTTCTACACTCAGAGGATATCCTGAACGCGCCCAGGAAATATCCCCTTAGATGTAACATTTACAAGAATCGAGAAGGAGGATCAGATATCCATCACAGTGTCCACTTCCATTTTATTATGACTTGAGATGTTCTCCGCTTTGCATCAACTTCGATTGAGACTGATCAAATTCACAAAACTTACTTCCTCATTTAACTATAATTGCATCTTCTTGTCTCCTTCGTTTTTTATTATTTTGGGCAGAATAATAAAAGAGACACTAGTCAGTAACTCAAATATGCTGAATGGTAGACAGATAGATGGATAAATTTTTATTTACAAATTCAGTGTATACAAGTATCATATACCACAAACATGACAGCCTTTTGGTATAAATCTGCTTAAAGCCGGAGTTCACTGGATTTAGTAATATGTTAGAAATTATCATAACTTAATCTTTTATTTATATATATTTTTCAAACATTATATTTATACATAAATGAGACATTGGAGAACAATAATATCTTAGCGAAATCCCAGCAAAGTCTTGTGTCCCAGTTAACTACTCCATTCCCAAATGAAGGGCAGCTCCATCTTGGGACCCTACCAAATCTTCACTCAAACTCCACTTTTTACGGGTTCTTCGGATACACATTGAAGTGGAACGGAGGAGAGCGAAGCCGAGACGGACCTTTTACCATCCTCTCACCATTCCCCGCGCCTTTCACCACTTCTCAGCCAGCCGCTCTGCCAAAACATTCATGAAGGAAGTCATCTGGAGGGCATAAACTCCATCGACTGAGCACACAAAGTTAATCTACTTACTTTCGTTTTTATGGTGCAAACAGCAGTTGAAATTATTCAAATCATAATTATTAACTCTAGGTATATTGGTTTAAACAATTTACTAATTGTAACCTACATTCCCTCTGTACATCAGTTCGAAATATGATAATTAACCTTGCCCATAACAATGCAGAACAATGACATTAATGTAGTTTTTCGAATCACAAGCTATATATATTTATATATTTACAATCTATCTCCATCATGGTACAATAACTGTTATTAATCCATCTAGCCATACTCTCGCACGACTTAGGATTATTTTACATTTTCTTAGTGATACTTAAATTTTCTAACAAGTACTTGACGATGAAACCATACTTCTTTAGCGTATTTAGGTACAAAGGTTTTCCAAGTCACTCCCATCTAATATTTCTAACAACTTGGCCCTGTCTAGTGTGCTCGCAACAAAGTAAACCGTGCCATTTTGTCTTAAAACCAAATTTCTACTCCCAATATAACATTCCGACCATGAATTGAATCTCTGCTATTTCCTGTGGAAAAATGTGCATATTTTGAACAAAAAAATGCATATTTTGAACAATAATGTGCATATTGTGAACAAAAATGTACACAAATACAAGATGATCTAAATATTTTGTTCTGCGTAGAAACGCAATTGTATGACAAATTATCGAATCCTGGCCACTTTGGCCATTTTTGGCATTTTTTATTTTTCATTTTTTTTTTTTTTTTTACATCAGACAGTATGGGTTAATATTCGCATCGCATTATTATTATTATTATTTTATTTATTTATTTTATTTTTTTAGTTCGATGAAGTTTTTACTGCAGAATAGTCATTATATATACAGCAACTAAATACATCGGAGGACCAAAGCTTTTTTCCTAAAAGTAACAAAATATATTACTTGAGTCCTCCTGCATTATTTATCAACTTCCGTCAATTATCCCCCCCCCCCCCCCCCCCACTCACCACCACCATTTCCTTAAACAATCCCCGAAACGTTCACAGGTCTTCAAGATGATCAACTAAGGCTGACTGCGGAGATAAAATCTTTGGCTGCTCTATAAACTGAGATACTGATTTTCAAAGTTTGTTATCCACCGTCTTGTGGTGTGTGGAAACGCATTCTCTATTTTATTCGATTACATTATAAGCTCTTAGAAAATGGGAACGAACGAGGACGCGAAAGTTTGAGGAGTTGTTCAATGATTAGTGTATTAATCAGGGAAAAACTTCGATGTCCGTAGCAAGCTAGAACACGAATTATTTAAATTAGAATGCACAGAAAATTATCTAGTTTTCCCTTGAAAGTTCACTGAAAACACTCAAAAAAGAGCTTTAGTGAAAAAACAAAAAATGCTTTTCTAGCAAAGTTATGTTGAACAAATGCCATGGTTCACTGATTTTTTGGAGTGCAAAGTGAATCGGCTATAATTTTTGGAAGACTGGTGTAAACTGCTCTTACGGTATCGGCATTTGCCCAGTACCTGCTAGTTCTAGCGCCGTAAAAATCAGATTAGTGACTTTTTGGTTGAAATCATCAGTAAGAAATGGGGTGATAATAGTTTTGGAGGGATTCAATAATATTCAGTAGGAGAAGGAGGGGGGTAATTATCTCTGCTACAGTGTGCGACGTCTTGGTGACAACATAATTCATAACTAGTTGGTTGAACCATAAAACGGTGGCGACACTAGTGGTTGTTACTCAGCGAGATAATTACGTAGTGCAAGCAGTGCAGAGATAAGTTTTAGAAAAAATTCCTTCAGGACCATGACAGAAGAGTCTGCTCTCCCATGTCTATTCTAATGTTTGGGAGCCCCGGCTATCTTGCGGAAAGCCACTTGAAACCTTATAAGGATAAAAAATCTTTAAAAATATATGTAACTTGAGGGTTTTCGCCAACTGAAAATAGTTACCAGGAGAAAAAGAATAGAAAAATCGTGCGTTAAAGAACGGGGCACCGTCAGATCGATAAAACCGCTGTGGGTCTCCGGCAAGCTAAATCATGACAGCGAAGGAGCGAGGAAGGAATTTAGCCGCGGCCAAAGTGAATTCAAGAGGACCTTCCCAACCTTAGGAGGATCCTCAATCTCATTCTTACACTCCTCCGGGCGAGGTTGGCTCCGGGACTCCAAACTTGGGGTGCTTTATCAATTCAGAGTTTCAGCTTTGAGGCGAATCCCCAGAGGCGACCCTGGCGGTTTTGTAGCAAACTATTCGTATTCCAAGTTCTTAAAGATTCGTAGGATGCTCGTGCAGTGAGGGTCGTCGATACTTTTATTCCATCCTTCAGCCTCTTATAACTAGGTACACGAATATACTTAATCAAATTGCTGAGCACATTCTTTTTCAAGTTTCAAACCAATAGCATGTATATATACTTATTGTATAATATAATCTTGTTGTATGATTAGTGGGCTTTTCAGATTCGGTATTTTCAGCCTTAACATCTGATTTTGAATATCCAGAACATCAATGCAATCAAATCAACCTTATCACTACTTATATACCATATTTTTCATCGTTCTCAGGACATTTGCTGACTTAGTTCGATAATTCTCAAAAATTGGGCAATCCCGTCTTCACAAGCCTGATGTTTGTTTGCGTTTTCAGTTCAGTCCAAAGTCCGCATGCAAAAAAGATGACAGACTACAAGTGCGTCATATCTACGACATTACCAATTTAAGGCTGTATGCTATAGTATCAAGTAACTAGTACTTTCATTCCGTAACTATCTGACTAAAACGAACATTTGGAATTTACAAGAAAAGTGTTATTTTCTGGTATTATTGATTTATTTGTGAAAAATGAAGATTGGAGGAAAGAGTACAGTATCTGAATGGAGTTTGTTAGGAGATTTGAGTACTCTTTATTCTCAATCCCCATCCCTCCTCTCCATCAAACAACATATATCTTCAATCTTTTCAAGTGTTTTTTGCTAAAAATTTGCTTAATTGTCGATAAAAAAGGTAGGTCGAAAAAGGAAGAAATTATCCTCGAAGGTCCAACAGCTGATCAGAGCCCCTCCATACTTTGTAACTGTATTTCAGATGTCACAAAGAAACTTAATTTCACATTTCAACACCATGAGTCAATTAAGTATCAAATTAGGCTCAGAGGTTCCTCAGCTGATCAGTGCAGCTACGTGCACTGAAATTTTATTCTAGAGGAGATATTTTCTTAATTTTACCTCAGTATAGGTTGGTTTATCAAGGAAGAAATTTGCTTCAGGGTCTCGTTAGTGTAACGTACCTTCGTAACCGATTTGTGTAATGCGATTTGGTGGTGTTGGGCGAATGTCTGCCTTTGTCATCAACATGTATATTTAGGTATGGGCACCTATAGAGTAAAAATTAATGCAAGTTAAATAATCAATCTGCACTTTACCAGTCTCCCTGATCGATGAAAAACGACACCAACTGAAAGTGAATGAGATAAAATAAAACTCCTACCAACGCTTTAGTAGTCCGTCTTACTAGAATCATAATAAACTCAATTCCATTAAAATAACTCCATTCCATTAAAATTATATCTTCTGATGCGTTCGTCGGATATTATTAGGTGCGTTACGATTTAAAATAATAATAATTGTATTGACATATATATTGTATATTAGCTGTACCCTGCCACGCTTCTTTGTGGCATATTGTGGTTGTATAGATGAGAAATCAGAATCAAAACATAGTTAGGTACTTATATGTTTGATAGGTTCACTTCAAAAGTGCTTCAATTTTGGCTTTTATATAATATGATGTTTGAATACATTTGAAGTTATTTATGATTTTTCCAATCTAGAAACACTTGTCCTCCATTTTGATGTTTTGTCATCCCTCAAGTCCTCCAATCATGCTTTTCGATCTGGTAACTCTAAACTACACCCAACGGACCCCTTTCAATACCACCTAGAGCCTAACGACTAAACATTGAAGAACGACCAATTGTGAATACTTCCTATAGTGGAAAGAAGAGAATTTGCTGACTCAGCTGATCAGGAAAGTGTCTTTATTTTATTCGTCTCTTTATGTCTCTGAGATTCTCCTTACCAAACTAGGTAATAATCCAAAGTGTTATTGGTTGTTTGGTCTAATAAATCTTAAAAACCGGTCACATAAACTTTCACTTGAAAGTTTAAAGCCCAAAAAAATAATATATCCATGTTTAAAATATTAATGACGGTTATTGCTGGTATCCAGTCGTGGAAACTAGGTATCTCCAGTTTGAGTCAGTCAAGTTACGGCACCCTGTGTAACGACATATTGGAGTCACCTCCAGTAAAAAAAGGCACCTGTAAGAGGCAATTGAGAGTGTCACAACAGCTGTGATGTAAGAGGTAGTATGAGACAACAGAGCTCTTTACGGTCTCGTTCGATCGTCATTCATCACAAAAACAAACCCCCCCATACACAGCGAACCAACGCAACGTTGAGAAAGCTGTTCCGCGAGTAAGTGGCAAGATGCCGAAAGCGTAAGATGATTGACGTAGCATGAAAGAGAAGGACAGCGAAAACAGGGTAGAGGAGCGAAATAAGGGTCGGGTGAGTGTATGAAGGCTCTGTGTGGAGGAAAGACGAGAAGAAGCGAGAAAAAAGATGTGACGACGGCAAAAAGCGACTCGACGCTGCCTGATGACATTTTTCTCGTACGGCGCTTTTCCACGCATTGTAAGAAAGTAAAGTGTATTGTTTGCGACGTCAAAGTGGGCCGTCACTGGGAGTTGGGATACATTGTACATATCCGCTCTGGCTCTGAGCATGTTCGTCAAAAGTTGTTTCCGTGTTGCCTAGTAAGTCTTGTAGGCTTTTGTAGTAAACTATAGTAGTTGAATGCAGAACGTTTCCACACAAAGAGTTTTCCCCTTATGTAACCTAACCGCTGCCTCAGTATTCTATCCTGCTTATTCCTCTTGTGTACCGCCAGGTTGAATTTGCTTCGTGATAAGAAACCATTTATCGCTCTAGAACATCGGAAACCGATATACAGTACAAAGTATCACATCCGTTACGTTCGTAGGAAGAATATTGATCACTACGTATCTACGTATAACTACGTATATAGTAGTATAATTACTATACGTATAACTTCGTATAGTAGTATAATTGAACGACGATTTTTTCATCTAGTTAACATATGTTGAGCAACGAAAACATAAGAAGGCGATAGTACTTATAACACTTGACAGTTCGCGTCTATATAGTGGTTGCTTGGGAACGGTGACGGTGGTAATTGTGAAAAACGGCTGCCAAGTTGGGTGGGCAGTATAGTTTTCTCACATATTCTTTCATGGATGTAGGTATAGAATTAGTTGAATAACAAAGTAGTTACGGGTCGAAAGGAATAAATGAAAGTAAAACAGCAATGTATGACATGTGTAGACATAGTAATAAAAAAGATGTAGACATAATTTATTTTTGCGCATGGGCTTAACCAACAACTAGTTCAACGGCATTCACCATTAAAAGTATACATATGGCGATGTAGTTGGTTATAGTCTAAAACGTAAACGCGAGTGGAATTTTCATTTTTGAGAAAAAATTATCATCTCCCTAAATTGAAAACGTTGTACATAGACTAGTAGCAAAATTCTTTTTATACAAAAATTCGTTATTGGTAATGATTGAAGGATGGAAATTCATGTTTGAGCATGCGCACTGATTACTTACACCTAACCTAAAAGAAAGATATTTGTAGAACATAATTTGAGAGAAAACAACCACAAACCCCTGAATTTTGACCTTTGAATTCCTGAAAGTTTCATAAAAATCCATTGGTCTAGGAGTTTTCTGGGTCAATTAAGTTCAGCTTTGCGCATGCCAATATTTAAATTACTCAACCAATTGCAATGTAATTTTTATGAAGCATCTAGCTGGAACTTATACATGACTATCCTCCAAGTGTGAACGAAATTGTACCAAATAATGATGAAAAATTACAAGAAAAGATAAAGAGCGAAAATTGAACAATTAAATTCACATTCGAAATTGAGCGTTAGCTACTATTGAACCATTTTGGACCTTCTATTCGCACCATCTCTAAATATTTCATCAAAATCGGATTATAAGTTGGTATAGTTTCAGACGAGACAAGGATCTACCACAGACACAAGGACAGAAAGACAGGCAGAAACGGAACCAAATTTGATCAGTGAGCTCTGAAACGCAAAAAGCAAGTGGAAATTTTGATTTTGGAAGAAAAACATTTTTTCGACTTCCTGCATAAACAAAAAGCTACCCTCCCCCTGCACTTGGTATAGTGGAGAAGCAAAAGTCGAACTTGATCCGACAAAACATGGTTGCCATGGAACGGATTTAGTACCCTTGGAAAAAATTAGAACAAGCCTCGAACTCGCGGATTAGTTTTTTAATCAATAGACCTTTGAAGTCAACATTTCTTTGGATTGCGAATGACACAATTTTAGGACTTCGAATTATTGGAAAAGTGGTGCAATAGGGTACCTTCTTTTCTTCCTAAACAAGATCTTAATTATTAATTTTGTGGTAATAAAAAATGTCTTTTAATGATTTATTACACTCACCCCATCCCGATATCCCATATATCAAATCAGAATGGACAATAGCAAAGTATAACAGCCTAATATATTCACTTGGCTCACAGTTTTGATAACTCTACAGACTTATATAAGCTTTGCTAAGAAATCGGAATCCGTTAATTTCTAAATAGGCTATTTAATTTTTCCTTTTTTTCTTCAAGAAGCGGCGTATTAGTTTTTAATTCCTAAGAATGGTTCACAATTATATTCAAGAATGGAAATCGGGTAGCCATTTAGGTAAGAATCCCAAATAAATTGTACACCATAGTGATGCCGCCGCTTGAAAAATGTTATTTCTAATATCGCTGACGTTTAGGGGTAAGGTATGGGTATGTTGGAAACTCCATTGTGGCTTTTGATGTTTACTCACCAGTGGGTATTTATGTAACTCGTTTTTTGAGGGGAGATAATGACCTATAAACCACTAGATAAAACAAGCGACATTCCCACTAGTTCGGCGGAATCCCCGACGTGAATGTCAAGGAAGGAGGCCCGTTATTCACAGCCGGATCGCTATTACGGCCTCCCCCAAGCGAAACGCAAGAAGACTCAGAGAACGAGGAATAAATCTAAAAGGAGCTTGTAAACGTGATATAGGGATACGGATAGGCGCAATCCACTTCGCCCTGGTAACAGCATTTTACTAAAGCCACCCCCTCATCCAGCTACTCACATCCAAGAGCTGTCAAGAAGAAAACGCCAACAAAAGCTATTTGCTTTGAAAAGCATCCGATTGACTCATGTAGTCAACGGAAGGACTTTGGCGGTTCAGTCTCGACAAAAGAACTTCTACTTTTGTGAAAACGTTCCCTTTTAGGAACGGTACTCATCAATGAGATTTTACACTGACCTCATTAACCTGAAACCGCAAATGGAGTGGGCTGAATTGACGTTGCCGTTAGGGTTCACCAATAACGTCTTTGTTGAACAGAAAAGAGCTTTGAGCTTTCAGTGCTGCGATGCTTCAATGACGTCTGTTGACTTCGAGGAAGTCACAAAGCGTGTTTGTTCTGAGTTCAGCGGATGTGCCGCAATTCCCGTCAAACATGAATTCGGCATTATTGTGGCCTTGTCACAACTAACAGAATAAAGTTCCGCTCGCAACATTTCTGTGACCATAGTTTTCTGAGTTATTTTGTGAGGTCTTGGATGCATCGTGACAATTTTCGGGAAGTGGAAAAAATCCTCGAAAATCAAAATTTCCTCTCGTATTTAACGGTTTGAGCATCTCCAACACTTTATGTTTTCATCTGTGTAACAATCAGAGACAGATTAATATACAATTAGATTTAATTGGAACTTCATGTTTCACCGAACTAACCGTAGTCTCTGAGCAGTGCAAAAGCGCTAACGTGAAATATTGAAGAGATATTAACTTAACTCCAGTTTTCATCTGACTATGTATGTTAAACTATCAGTGCTTTGACTCTGTTTAAACATTGCTCATTAATCTATAAATTGTACTTGAATATACACATGCTTCACTGAAGTGTTCCATGGGTTCCACATCACTACTATAAAAACCTTAAACAAAGAACTAAATAAAGCAGATTAGTGACTTCACCAAAATATTAACATTTGAAAAATCAAATGAAGTTCAGGTCTTCAGATTGTGGAACTGCACATAAATTTCCGCAGCGGCCCTAAATACAACTTTACCAACTGTGGAACTGAGTTGTTAAAAAAAAGTAATTCCATTCACCACTACAAATTCCAGTTACCTTTGGAAAAATATTTGGTGGCAATTGCTATTATCATTTCTGTAATGGTAATCATCTTGCTAATTCCTATTACAACCACATGGAATTTAAAAAAAAAAAAAATAATAAAAAATGCCGTTTCAATAACCTATAACAGGATCTACAATCTTGGCGGTCTTGTATGAATTGCGCAGTTCCTATTTACGCGAGTATGCACAATATTGTTCCTGTTTGAGCATCAGAAATTAACGTTTCGGGGTACGAAGAAATGTGTTATTGTTTTTAGAAATTCATTGTAACCTCTTCACAATTACCAACATAAGATCATAAGAGGCTGTGACAAAGTCACTTAAGGAATAGTTTTGTCACCTTTTCTTCATGTTATGGTCCATCATAACAATTCATGATGTAATCTATTCAAAATCCTTCGTGTTAAAGCATTTTAGTTACCAATTAAAATTTTATTATGGAAACAAAAAAGGTAAGTGACATGCTAAATATTCAGTCTATTTATTGGGAAATGTGTTACATATTCATGATTTATTCAATTTATGGTGAATTACACATTACTAAATACGATGGGTATAATATTTTTTACTGTAGCAAAGGATTCCGAGGATATTAGTAATTGATTGCCCATTTTGATGAATGGAGGTGTACTATTAATCTATTGAAAACAAATTGATAAGCAGTTTTGTACATGAATATTTCAAAGAACAAATTTATCGTTTAAAAACTATCTCATTATATTACTCAGCATTTACTTGACACAGGAAAAAATGTATCCAATTTACGTGAAATAGACAACTTGCTTTGTCATTGAAGTCTTTCCCATCTCAGTTACCAATGTTCAATAGATAGTATTATTAAATTGAGTAAACAAAAATATAATTTAAAAAAAATAAATCACCAGAACCCCTTCAACACCTCAAATCAATGAGAAGATTTTTTTTTTTTTTTTTTTTTTTTTTTTTTTTTTTTTTTTTTTTTTTTTAACGCGTGGTACACGTTTTTACTGGGACCTAAAAGAGAAGAGCGCTACAATATTGTTACGAAAAAACGAGACTAAAGTAGCGGCGGACCTAATTTCTTTGCTTTTCAACCTATGAATTTGAAATAGAGAATTTGAAAATAGACCCTTGGGACGTCTTTAAAAAAGAGTCATCCAGACTAAGGCGAAGAAGAAGAAATGTTTTCTTCAAGCTAACATCAAAATGCTTGGACATATAGAATCACTTAATATTTATTCATCAATTTTTTCACTACCTTTGAACACTCTTTATCTTTAGATAACAATTTCACTCTGCCTCACTGTACTATAATATCATTCACTATATTATTATACACATAGTTTCATACCATGTTGATCAATACTACCCAAATATATATCTCACATTCTTCTATCTGGCTTTACTATGTAGACTCACAAAAAACAACTCTGTAATAGGTAAGTGCATGAAAGGAGTTTGCCAGGCCGGCATGGTTTTATATTTCACTCAACAACCACTTGACTTGTTAGCCTCTTTTTTTTTTTTTTTTTTTTTTTTTTTTTTTTTTTTTTTTTTTTTTTTTTTTTTTTTTTTTTCGTGTAAAGATAAAGTTGGATCCCTAAAAAAGGGAAAAAAAGTAAATAAAATAAAAATAATGAGAGGAAAGTTGAATGGAAAATATGAAATTTTTGAGTTAGGTAACCATTTTGCGAAAGTTAGCGAGTCCACAAACACTTCGCAATTAGATTGAAAACGGGCCAAGTCGGTGGAAAAACTAAACGTCTCAAAGTTTTTCATCAGGAACTTTTTTTTTTCAAACGTCCATTTTTAATATGATATATTACGTAGCTACTTCCGTGAAGAAAGAAGGGAAACTAATAATTTTGAGCGAAGATAAATTCGTGCAAAGCTATTTAGGGGTTTCGTTTATTGGAAAGCGGAAGAAGAGACCATTTTGACGGAACTCCCCGATGAGCGAAATATAAAAGAACGGACACGGGAAAACTTTATAATTTTTATAAATCTCCTTCGGAGTGTGGGCTCCCCTCTCTTCCAATTCATAATGGTAAGCTGGGTACTGATGGAGTTGGACTTCGGTACACAGAATTTGCATTAATGATTTTCGAGCTACACTTTGCCCCTGGCCATGAAAGACCTCTGATTGCGGGTTAACTTTGAAATTCCGCGGCCGTGTTCTGTCCTCTCTGTCAATGCTTAATTGACGATGCAAACGACAATTTTTTTCTCACACATTTACCTCACAGTACCGGGGTTCCTACCTTTCAAAGCTTCATCATTTCTGTTGTGTTATTATTTCTCTCTTAACAGTAAGGTAATTCATTTCGATTTGTGTGGAGAATCGAATAACATTACCTGATAAACAATTATTGTCGTGAATTTAATCTAATTTCAAAGTAAAAAAAGGATTGGGAGAGGGGGGATGGGTTTGGGGGAAGACACACAGGGGTCTATTTAGCCACTCTAGCTATACGAAATTGATGGATATTTTATATCTACCGGATATTTTAAAATATTTCAAGTGATTAAATATGTATTTTAATAATAATAAAAATATCTATATACATAGACAAATTGCACGTAAATTAAATATGATTGGTTAGTAATTTCAAAATAATTATAAAATACCTATCACTCTTCGTGGGAGCTCCTTTTCAGCGGTAGCTCAAGTTTTGAGCTAAGTTTTGGGGGCGGACATTGCTGTCCGCCAAACTTGACTCTTTAGAATTCTTGTTATTGGCGAAACTCGCGATTTTTTATGAAGTTCCTAACGTGAGATATCTTCTGGATGGACAGATAAACAAAAATATCTGTTTGTAAATGGGTGTTTTCACCAGAATTCTCTTCTAAGATGCTCTAAAAATAATTTCTATGGTGAAAATTTTCAAAAGTTATATGCACCTCTTGAACCCGGAAAAATAGCTTATTTTCTTATGGCTCAGGGTCAATGGAATTTTCCCATAGCAAAATAATGTAATGTCACAAAAAAATTGACTCAACAACCGATAAACAGATCGGGGCAACTAGCTGAAAACGAAGTAGTAATGTTGGAACCAAGTTGAAAGGAGATAGTGAAAATAAGGATCAGTGGCAGAGACAGTCACAGCCACGTGAGGACATATCCATGTACCTATGTATCTGCATGCAGTTTAGATACCGGGTTTCCCATGCGTAGACATTAAGTTTATCAATCAGATTTGAGTTTTTCAAAAATTTACTACCTTAAATGATGACTAGAGAAACGAATAGGTAGATCGGATTGATGTTCCCCATTACCTTCTCGACATCTTGAAAAATAACATGAACCAACTATAAACTGAACGCTGGCAGTAATTAGTGAATTATTTATCGAATAAAAAACCAGCTATTTAGATGGGTTCAAAATTTAAAGTTTCAGTCATGCAACATGATCGTATGAGCGAATTTTCGTAAGTTATCGTATTGTATAATGTTACATTGTTTTGAACTTTTAGCTTTTTGAGTGCAAGGAAATTGTTAAATATTAATTTTATGGCAAAATACGCATTATAAATGGGTCATTTCACGCGAACGGCCAAACTTTTTTTTTCGATATTTTTTAAAAGTCCTGATTTTCTAGTATGCTGTACCCATTGGTAATACAAGCTAGGAGCCAAATTTTCAGACCCCTTCTTCGCCCAGCCTTTTCTCTACAACTGTCCGAAGTTTAGGGGTGTGCGCCAAACACAACCTTTTGTTTTAATTGCTCAACCGTTATTGTGCCCAAAAAATCAAGTAAGGTGGCCAATTCTTATGGTAAATCGTCTGCTCTTTCTGGTAGTCATGTCTAAATTTACAAAAAACTCAAGCTTCCTCATGAAAACTCAAAATAAAAACTTCTTTTTCACATTTCATCAATTTGGTATTTTTTGAAAAAAAAATTATTGATCTTAAATCATGCCTACCAGTAGATGTAGATGTAGATGTAGATGTAGAGAAAAACTCTCAGGGCGGGGGTTTTGAGCCCCCAGCACGGAAGCCTGTTGGCTTATTGTACTTTCCTGAGAGTTTTTTGTTTAATCATACCAGTATGTAGAATACGAGGTTAAGAGGACGTAATGGGCCGACAAACGGTTTGTCGCCAGTGGTACTTAATGTACGGCCTGAACTCCCAAAAAACGTAAGCTTCCCCATGAAAACTCCACATTTAATCAATTTCGCATTTTTTGAAAAAAAATTTTTTGATCTTAAATCATACCTACTAGTATGTAGAATACGAGGTTAAGAGGACGTAATGGGCCGACAAACGGTTTGTCGCCAGTGGTACTTAATGTACGGCCTGAACTCCCAAAAAACGTAAGCTTCCCCATGAAAACTCCACATTTCATCAATTTCGCATTTTTTGAAAAAAAATTTTTTGATCTTAAATCATACCTACTAGTATGTAGAATGCGAGGTTAAGAGGACGTAATGGGCCGACAAACGGTTTGTCGCCAGTGGTACTTAATGTACGGCCTGTACTCCCAAAAAACGTAAGCTTCCCCATAAAAACTCCACATTTAATCAATTTCGCATTTTTTGAAAAAAAATTTTTTGATCTTAAATCATACCTACTAGTATGTAGAATACGAGGTTAAGAGGACGTAATGGGCCGACAAACGGTTTGTCACCAGAAGTACTTAATGTACCACCCCAAAAAAAGGTAAGCTTCCCCATGAAAACTAAAAATAAAAATTTAATTTTCACATTTCATCAATTTCGCATTTTTTGAAAAAAAAATTGTTGATCCTAAATCATACCTATCAGTATGTAGAGTACGAGGTTAAGAGAACTTAATGGGCCGACAAACGGTTTGACGAAAGCGGTACTCAATGTACGGTCTGTACTGCCAAAAAACGTAATCTTCCTCACGAAAACTCAAAATAAAAACTTCTCTTTCACATTAATCAATTTCGCATTTTTTGAAGAAAAAACAAATTTTCTGATCTTAAATTATACCTACCAGTATGTAGAATACGAGGTTAAGAGGACATAATGGGCCGACGAACCGTTTGACGCCAGCGGTACTTAATGTACGGCCTGTACTGCCTAAATAAAATAAAAATTGAGTTTTCATTATAAAGTCCCCAGTTTATCAAATTTGCTTAGAACTAACTTCACATTTGACGGTGCAAATTTTATCATGAAAATTCAATTTTTCTTTTATTTTGGTAGTACAGTCCGTACATTAAGTACCACTGGCGACAAACCGTTTGTCGGCCCATTACGTCCTCTTAACCTCGTATTCTACATACTAGTAGGTATGATTTAAGATTAAAAAAAAATTTTTTTTTTTCAAAAAATGCGAAATTGATGAAATGTGAAAAAGAAATTTCTATTTTGAGTTTTCATGGGGAAGCTTACGTTTTTTGGGAGTACAGGCCGTACATTAAGTACCACTGGCGACAAACCGTTTGTCGGCCCATTACGTCCTCTTAACCTCGTATTCTACATACTGGTAGGTATCATTTAAGATCAAAAAATTTGTTTTTTCTTCAAAAAATGCGAAATTGATGAATGTGAAAGAGAAGTTTTTATTTTGAGTTTTCGTGAGGAAGATTACGTTTTTTGGCAGTACAGACCGTACATTGAGTACCGCTTTCGTCAAACCGTTTGTCGGCCCATTAAGTTCTCTTAACCTCGTACTCTACATACTGATAGGTATGATTTAGGATCAACAAATTTTTTTTCAAAAAATGCGAAATTGATGAAATGTGAAAATTAAATTTTTATTTTTAGTTTTCATGGGGAAGCTTACGTTTTTGGGAGTTCAGGCCGTACATTAAGTACTTCTGGTGACAAACCGTTTGTCGGCCCATTACGTCCTCTTAACCTCGTATTCTACATCCAAGTAGGTATGATTTAAGATCAAAAAATTTTTTTTCAAAAAATACGAAATTGATTAAATGTGGAGTTTTCATGGGGAAGCTTACGTTTTTTGGGAGTGCAGGCCGTACATTAAGTACCACTGGCGACAAACCGTTTGTCGGCCCATTACGTCCTCTTAACCTCGTATTCTACATACTAGTAGGTATGATTTAAGATCAAAAAATTTTTTTCAAAAAATTTGAAATTGATGAAATGTGGAGTTTTCATGGGGAAGCTTACGTTTTTTGGGAGTTCAGGCCGTACATTAAGTACCACTGGCGACAAACCGTTTGTCGGCCCATTACTTCCTCTTAACCTCGTATTCTACATACTGGTAGGTATGATTTAAGATCAAAAAATTTTTTTTCAAAAAATGCGAAATTGATTAAATGTGGAGTTTTCATGGGGATGCTCACGTTTTTTGGGAGGTCAGGCCGTGCATTAAGTACCACTGGCGACAAACCGTTTGTCGGCCCATTACGTCCTCCTAACCTCGTGTTCTACATACTAGTAGGTATGATTTAGGATTAAAATTTTTTTTTTCAAAAAATGCCAAATTGATGAAATGTGCAAAAGAAGTTTTTATTTTGAGTTTTCATGGGGAAGCTTAAGTTTTTTGTAAATTTAGACATGACTACCAGAAAGAGCAGACGATTTACCATAAGAATTGGCCACCTTACTTGATTTTTTGGGCACAATAACGGTTGAGCAATTAAAACAAAAGTTAGTGTTTGGCGCACACCCCTAAACTTCGGACAGTTGTAGAGAAAAGGCTGGGCGAAGAAGGGGTCTGAAAATTTGGCTCCTAGCTTGTATTACCAATGGGTACAGCATACTAGAAAATCAGGACTTTTAAAAAATATCGAAAAAAAAAGTTTGGCCGTTCGCGTGAAATGACCCAAATACTAATCTGCTATCCAAAACAGGTTTTGGATTTTGAGCTTTTTTGCAGTTTTTATCGATTTTTAGCAAATTTTTATAAAATTTAAGCACGTTTTCCATAATTATTTAGTACATAAATTTTTTGATGTTCTATTCTATAGCTAATAAACTTTATTTGAGCAATATCCTGCGAAAAATTTATCTTTAACAATTTTTGGCCGCTTCAGCTATTTTCAGTGTGATTTTTTGGGCTTTTTTTTTTCTAATTTGACTGATTTAATGTGCTCGAAAATTCTACAAGAAGACTGTATAAATACCCAAATAAATGTAGTTTCTCATACTGGAACTTCTTTTCTTCTCCCCCTACGTTTTGCGAATTCGTTAACGTCAATGCCCCTACATGCTAAGGTGGTTGAATGCGAGGGGAAAAATCTTGAATTTTCCTAAACTACAACAGAGTGCAGACACATTCGTGCCAAAACGATTCTGGGGAAAGCTGGGGATAAGTGGTTTTACTTCCACAACTCTGGGACCCGTGTCTCTATTAAAAATGCCCTAACTTCTCATTACTATTCTATTCGAAAACTTTTCGTTTTCTATTCAGCAACAGAAAAACATCTTCTTACTGGTCGAGTTGACTTCCATTTAGACCCAGAAGGTGGAAGCACTCTCATTTTAACCGAATAAACCATTTTGTAGCAAGGGTAACAAAAACAATATTTGGAAGGATAACAGTTCTCTTGTGCAAACCTGCTTTTGCTGATCGTCTTGATGTTAAAAAAATGCCCTTCCATCAAGGGTAATACGGTTTCTAGACCCTATTATAGACCGTAGACTATTAGTATACTAGGGTGAGGAAAAAATAGAATTTTTAATTTTATTGACCTAGATTGGCCTCTGTGCACCACCGTCTTCAACGATTCTTCAGTTCATATCCCATCGAAAACCTTCATAATGAAGTTAATCTTACAGAATATAGTAAATATTTTTTGTTGATCACAATTTCGTATCAAACCACAGCAAAAAACTTGAGTGTTTTGGGACGCAAGGCAATATTTTAATTACTTAAAAATTAGTCATATGTTAGGATTCCACGTTGAAAGAAGGTTGGATACTCTACTATTCGTCTTATTTGATAAATTCTTAATATTTTGAAGCGAAATCACAATTTCGCAGTTGTAGAAATATTTGTTAAAAAAGACTCCTTTTTGCGTGAAAGTTATTGGGAAGGGGGGTATTACAATTATTGATTAGATACTATTAAGAAATTGATAGCTTATAAACTGATAGAATAAATAATGAGTATCTTGTTTGGGCAATTCGTTACTCCTGGTGTTAATACAAGTAGCGATCATTGTATGTGTCACTGTATCCTGACTTCTCGTGATTCTGGTGCAAAGGGTACTTACTATTTGCCCCACGGAACCAAAAGTTCCTTTCCAAAACATTCTTTTTTATCTTCACCCTTCTCATCATCACGCTTATTGTTCGTCATCGTAGGCAGTTCAGTTCCCGTCGATCAGTTGACCATCATCGACCTATCATTTTACGCCCAAGGCGCTTCAGCAATTTCTTCCACGTGGTGGCCACCATCTTCTCCAGACTTCTTTCTGCTGCCTGTATTCGGAGCTCGGCAATCAGGTCAGTCCTTTCCAATATATATTATACCGATCTAATTGGTATCAGGGCCTGTTAATTTGACACACAAAGCATTCTTCAAAGATCACCAACACCATCGCCTTCTCGTCGTTTTTTGTACCTTTTAATGAACATTTGCTCCAAGAGTTTCGTCGTTTTGTACCCCTTTGATGAACATTTGCTTCAAGAGCTCAACATGATACCCTAATCCACTTATTGTAAATAATCATTTATTTTTTCATAGCACCAAGCAGCCTTAGGTACGTTGAACACGTTATTACAAGTAAATATTTAAATATAATCGTTAATAATTCATATCTTTTCATTTTATATAATTATCCTTCGTTATACAGTCCACTGAAAGTTTTATTAAATACCAGCGAACACAGCTAATGAGTAGGAGATTTTAGGATTCCTAAGAAACTAAACTTCTCTCATCATATCTAAGAAGATAGAAACTGTGATAGAAAGATAAATTTATGTTTGGGTACAAAAACTCTTTAAACTCGTGATAACGCGTAAACGTGACGCTGCAGAACGAAATTATGATGCAAAATTCTTCAAACTAGTTTGATATTATTGTTTCTGCTTAAATACATTAAATAAAACAATAAGCACATCAGAAATTAAATACTCATACTTTCCTCATTCGGCTGGAAAAAACCACAGTGACAGCCACAGTAAAAGCCATTAACAATCTTGATTTTCAAGTATTTAACTTTAAATTTAAGCAATTTAACAAGTATAGATTATGACTGGCATATGTACGGGTTGCTGCTGAGGGGTAACTTCACTGCCATGGTGAGTCATATATTGTAATTGGTAAGTACAAGCGAGCTTCGGTGTATCTACAAACTGTAGATATTCAAGTTTTTTTTCCCCTCCCAATCACGGACAATACGCTTTTTGTCGATGCGTCCGGGTGAAGGTTAAATAGTACCGTTGGAAAGAACATTACATTTTCAAAAAGTTTAGATTCAATCCGGGTTCACGTAACATTTTCATACATGCAAGTCAGGACGGAGGGGCCATCACTTCTGACGAGGCTGACGGAGAAGTTCTTCGCATCTGACAGGTAGGTGCACTTGACAGTGTGAATTTAGGTTCAGCGTCATGGGCGCTGACAGAGTTCCTGGAGCACCTGACCGGATGCCATGTGACAATTAATTACAGAATGTTTTTTAGCCCCGAACTTTACTAATACTAATTTTAAAAATTCTCAATAAAATCCAGTGGTATTTCACGACCTACCGTTCTCAACTCTAAACCGTTATTTTTTTAGAAAAAAAAGGTACTCCCGCTTTCAAATGATATAATTAATTTTATATTGACTTTGTTAATGAGCAGAGAGAAATGTTTTAATGTTGAAAACGTAGTTCTCCCAGAGAAATGCAGGTTTTTTTTTTTTTTTTTTTTTTTTTAGAAAAATATCCTCAACAAACCGGTGTGTTTCGGACTAGGAATTTTTTGGTTTTACTTATGCTTAATTTTCAAGTCCTTTCAAGGGGTAAAATAGTTGAAAGGACGACTGAAAATGTTATCCTTCGGAAATCGTTGAGGAATTTTTCCATACAATTTCCAGTTCGGAAAATTAGAGTGAATTCCATTATACACCATTGTTATTAAAATAGCATGGTGAAAGTTGCAATCTATTCATACGGAAAATAAATCACACGAGATATTCCCAAGCAGTCTTCCATTTGGGTCAGAGTGAAATGTTACTCTTCCCAGAAAAGTAAGACAAAAAAGCCCATTCGTAAACGCAAATCTTGCCGAATCTGGAATGATTATGAATGACTTGACGATTAGAATTTTAAAAGAGTATGGAGAAGCAGGATGAGTGAGGGGAGGAAAGCTGGAGTTTCAAAAGGGGAAGAGCTTAGAGAATAATGAGGACATAGAATGTTCCCTAATGACAATAGGATGGGCAGGCTGTGCTAATGACCCAGCGCTCGAGTCGATTCATTCAAATCAACCCTTATAAATCGGCCGGCGCTTCCTCACTAACAGGCCTTACCCCTTGTTCGCCATTTAATCTTTCTACTTATTTGGTGGGAAAGGTTTTTCGCCTGAACGGAAACATTTTTTTTTTCTTTTAGCGAATTTTTGTAAAAAATTAAGGTATTGCAATAGCTCCAAAAATTTTAAAATAAAAATTTCTGAAAATTTCCTTCATTGAAATCCGTTTTGAGACATTCTGAGACGAACCCTAGAAGAACGCTTTTTCATATATATATATATATATATATATATATATATATATATATATATATATACTCGGCCCTTCGGGCCTCGCAAGTATATTAATATATTAATTGCTATGCAATTCTTAGGCCGACCCCCAATAATTTTTTTAAAATGTCCACTTTTTTTGTGTAACGTTTTTTGTCCCGAGATGGGAAGCGAGAGGTCGTGGGTTCGAATCCAGGCCAGGCCTGAAAATTTTTTTTTGACATTTCATGTCTTTGCTATGGCACACAACCAAATTTTCGTTATGTCACGTTACGTTACGTAACGAAATATGCTCAATGTTCTGATGATTTCCGCTTACAACCGAGTCGTTGCTAGGGAAATGGTACTTCGTCGTTTTTCATCCCACAAAATTCGTTGACCATTCGTTTGAAAGCTCTCGATTTATCCAACCATATTATGTTAACTACTGCGAAGTGCGTGGCCAACAAGCTGAGTTATGAGCATGGTTATATATGAATAATTGTTTACACACAGGTGATCATTCTCAATAATTGATATTGTGAACATGATTGCAACCGCTTGTTAATTTCTGATGATTTCATTGAGCTGGTGTTTCGATGATTTGATTCATAGCAGGTGATCCGAATATTGTAAGAACGGTTTGATTTGTGAAGAGGTGGTTAAATCATTTAATAGGTAATCATTTTAATAGACGAGTCTGCAACTAAAGACATGAAATGTCCCAATGTGTTGCAGACTAGTATGCAAGCGTTACTGATGATTATCGTTTGCTTGCTCACTACCGAAGGTAGGGAAGCTTTGTGTTTAAACGCTTTTTTCACTTCAATATTAAGGACCACAAAACTCATGAATTAAATTGTGAACGAGGTCTTTTTTTTCCTCGTGAGACGAAGGTTGTGGGTTCGAATCCCGGTGAGACGAAGGTTGTGGGTTCGAATCCCGGCCAGGACTGAAATTTTTTTTTTTTTTTTCTCGTGAGACGAATTGCATAGCAAATTATCCTCGTTTTCTACACAGTAGAAAAGAGAAAAGATCCGGCGAGGCGCGAAGCGCCGATTATAGATTAGGGGGGTCCAGGGGGGCGAAGCCTTCCTGGCGGGGTCAAGGGGCGGAGCCACTTGCGAGGCCCGAAGGGCCGAGTATATATATATATATATATATATATATATATATATATATATATATATATATATATATATATATATATATATGAAAGTATTTATATAAATATATGTCATTTCATACGATAACTTTCCTTAGGATTGAGATAAAAATTCCGTTCTTGAGCCAAAAAATCAAGCTTCCTAAACGAAATGATGTATCTTGGCCATTACTTTCTGAGCTTATTAAATTGGTCAAATTTCAAAAAATATACTTAAAAAAATCACAAAAAGTTTCTAAGAATCGTTAAATTTATATTTTAAGCAGAATTTTAGTTGAAAGAAGTTATTTAACAATGAACTAGAACATAAATAAATTTATGCAGAAATTTATGATGAAAAATGCCCTTAAATTTCATTAATATTTGCCATAAAATCTCTAATAACTGGAAAAAATCTAAAAATCTAAAATCTTTTTTGAATTGCAGAATATTATTTAGAAGGCGTTTTTTTGCCACCAAATTGTTAGGTAACAATTTCTTTTTACTTCAAGTCCTGAATTTCAAAATAATATAGTACGATAATATACGATAATATATTTTAACATAATACAGTACGATAATATACGAAAATTCGCTCATTTTATCATGCTGCATGACTCGTTTTAATCTTTTGTTGCGGCGGCAACTCCGGGTTCCCAGATGGGCCCTTTGCTTTTCAGAGAGATTTGAGATCGCTAACATAGTTCATTCAGCTCAGATGGTCAGTCATCACATAAATATATATGACATTATGTCTCATTACCCATGCAGTATATTTATATTTACATTCTACGCAATATATAACCCTGCATAAAATCCAACTATGTAGCTTCCAACCTCCAGACATCTCCTTACGAAATCTCCGACAAATCCTACAATTTTAAGGGTAACGAAATCGAACAATATCCAATCATCGGGTAGCGTAAATTCCTCTATGTGTCAATTTTACTTTATTATTTTTTATTGTTATTAGGTACTAATTTTATTTTGTTTTATTTTTTTATTCTATATAGAGTTTTTATAAATAGTGTAGTGTTTTGAGGATTAAAAAAAAAAAGAGTTATTTAAAATAATGTTTAACAATTATTGCTGTTTCTTTGGTCATTTACAAAAGTTATAATGACATACAGGTGCATTTCGCATTCAAAATAATTAGAGAATGAACAAAATACGTAAGCTAAAAGTTATCCCATTTGGGCTATCCATATCATTATATTATTCACCGATTATGACCATGCGAGTTTTCGTTACCTATAGTGTCCACTGTTGTGTGGTGGCTCCAAGGGATTATTAAAATGAACATCATAATTGACTCCATTTGGACGACGTTGACTGCAGATATGTCTTCTGAACTAATAAAATCCTGAATGAACATTAACCCTTTGTGGAGGAATTTATAGCAGTACCGTGCCTCCTACCTAATAGCTGGGACACCATCACTCTATTACCGGACATTATACCCGTGGCACTATTTGCTGGACCAATCAACCCGTTTCTTAAACCAAGATCTAGACCACGAAGGCCCACAGCTCTAACTAATCGTCAGACCGCTAGGACCCGTAGCAGTAAACTAGTCGCCAGCCTGCGAGGGCCCATAGCTTGAAGTTAAATTATGAAGAGAGCGAAAATAGAAATTATTAACTCATGAAAGAAACTATATCGCAACTCTTACACCATGTAGAAGGAGATTGAATAAAAAGTTGTGGATTTCTGTTTGAAAGGAGAAGGTAAGTGGTTTTGAGATGACTGGACCGGGATGAGCTCTGGTTAATGGTTGAGTTGACTACTCTCCGTTCCCTAATTTTCCAAGTTTTTCCAGTGTGATCACTATTTGAGGGCTCTAAGAATATTTATGTTCTACAAGCTAGTTTCTGGTACGTAAAGTGAAGGAAGAATTCTATGACTAGGCTTCATTTCGCTCTACCACTTCAAGCAGAGGGATCGCACGGACCTCGCGAGTTCATTTTAGGTGCCTTGCTCTCGTCACCGAACGATTTAATCATCTTGGCAGGGAGGTAAATTTATACGTCCGAGGTCACAGAACTAACACTGTCTCTAATTACTACCCAAGGTTGACGTTGCGCTATTCGATGCCAAAACAATCTACCTCCCTCAAAGGTCGGCAGTAAGGTTAGGCTTACAGTTAACAATGGTGTATCTGAACATTAATTTCTAAACGGTAAGCAAAATGGTGGAGAGTTAAGGGGCCTGATTAAATTGAATGTTTGGATTGTGTACAGGGTGGCCGGTATAAAGTGTTAAACCTGAGCTACTTGTGATAGCTTAAACTGGAAATGAAAAATAGCTGAACTAATTGATTTCTAAAACTTGTTGGTATAACATTCATTTGTAAGGAAAGACTGGATTTCAAATCGATAATTTGGCCTTAGAATTCATTTCTACCATTTATAGGTTAAATGTATTACTAAGGAACAGTAATTGTTCCCTAGGTTTGTTCATAAAATGTTAAATTGTTAGAATTAACATATCTTCATATATATAATTCCGAACGGTCTTTGAAATTGAGAAGTACTTCGCGGTCCGATTTTAGTGTTAGACTGCTCATTCGAATCAGCACGGCCCCAAGTTTGTTGCAAAAGTGTCGCCGTTCGTCTCTATACCCGCCTTGATCGTGTTCTAGGCGGTCCTTATCAACGAGAGTTGTTTATCAGGCTGTGGCGGTAACAACAGTTGCCATCAATTCTCGGTAAGTAAGAAACGTAGTGTCGTTACTAACATCTAGGAGAGTTATTTCTGAACGAAGAAATTGAAACTGAAGATCTTAGCGGACTTTATATATATTCCCCGATTCAACTTTTTGTTTAGTCTCATAGTGGCGAGGACCACCTCAACTGGTGATATTTATTTTATTACATTACTTACATTTTGATCGGTATGTCCTCTTTTTAATCATTTAATAACATCGCCTTGGGTCACCAGGTCACATAACGCCGCAAATAGATAGGACTTATATCGTTACTCTAATGTGCTGATTTCCTGTTAGGTACTAGATTAGGGCTTTCCAAGCCCTAACAGGCCTCTAGTGAACTATAATACCGGTGAGTGAAATTCAATGAGATCGCCAGGGCAACGAAAAATTATTTGTTCCTGAAATTCGTAAGTATAATTTAGTTGCATAATATTAGTTTCTATTATGATAATAATAGTATTTTGAATCAAATGTTAAGAGCTTTCTGTTTCGGATTCTGCTCATTTCTAGCTCGACTTTGTCTTGGGTTCCAGGTCGGGAAGGAGCTTTGAATTTATTTCCTTTCTACATAGAATCTATTGGCATTTTCGTAGCTCTGATAAATGCAACATATGATAGACCCCTGTCCTTTCGAGGTGTCAATCAGAACCTGCTGGTAGGTGGAAACTTAGGACTAGTGGATTGTCATAGCTTCTGCTAGTACCAAGAAGAACTAGTATTTCCTAAGTTGTAAGTTACTGTTGTACATATCAATTGGAACTAAAGAGGGAATGATTTTAGCGATCTTAATTTTATTTGCACATCGCTTGCGTTCTAGCACACTGACCTTATTTTCGAATTCTACATACGCAGTACGTACATGGGATTTTGTATTTTTTGAGTTCAATCCATAAACAATATTTCAGAGCCTTTATCAAGCACCGGTAGTTAGCCCATCTTCAGTATTTACATTAAGGGTAAGCGTGTACCTCGGTGATACTTCTAAAACCAGTGGCCGTGTTTTTGACAAATCTCGGGACTGAAAAGAAGTTAACCAATGTTGCTTCTCAATATTGTCTTTACACCCTGCGATAAAATCAAGCGATTGCTTTTCAACTGTTTCAGAACTCAATGAACAAAGAGTTACTGCATTCCATCTATAAGATGATAATCATCACACCGCAATTCAAGGCTGGAGATCCTCGAGATCTGGCCAATTATAGACCAATTTCATTGGTCTCGGCGACAGTTAATATTCTACAAGAACAATCTTTCGGATTCATTATTATTTCTAAATCATATGAGGCAATTGACGATCGTTTCAAGTTTACAAGAAACCAGAAAATTTAGATACATTGTTGTTCTCATCAAGATTTCGTCGCGAATAATTTGAAACAACACTTTGAGTTAAAGTTTTTAAAAATACAAATTTAATTGTTCTTTTCCTTATTCTTTCTTCTTGAGAGTGATTCAGAGACAATTGGTTTCCTAACATAGCTAAAATGATAGAAAAAGCAGGAAAACAATATCTGGTCAGAATTTTAACCGAGAACAACCTGTTGAATTTTAAGCAGTTCGGTTTCCGTGCGGGTTTAGGTACCCAGGATGCCATTTCTACTCTAACAGAACAAGCAATTTCTGAACTCGATTAAGATAATATAAACCTGTTGGAATATTTTTGGATTTGAAAAAAGCTTTTGACTGGGTTCAATGACAGGATAATTCCTTAGAAGTGGGTGCAAAGTTATTTGACAGATCGATCTCAAAAAGTTAAGATTGACACGACATAAAGTGACAACAAAACTACCTTCTCATTTGGAATCCTACAAGAGAGATCCTTGGGCCAGTTCCATTAATTTGCTTTATGAGAAGTTTGCTCAACCTTCAGTTTGAAAGAGGTATAATTACATATCCTGATGATACATTCATAGTTGTGTCTCAGGGAACAAGGAAGGAATCCATGCATGCTGCTTCAAATGGCCTACCTATATCCAGTTAGGCGGTGACTTGGAATGTTGATCTGAAGCTAAACTTTAGTAAATAACATTTTATGGCTTGTTTGTTACGTAATATCTCCATTCCTGTATTGAACAATATTAAAATTTCATTAATTTTAGACTGTCCCACAGTAGAATGCAAGTGGCCTAGTATCCGTCAGATACCACAAACGAAGTATTTTTTGAGGGTTGAGTGAATCGATGCTTACCGTGGGATTGTCAAAATGATGTGTTGCCTGTTGATTTATGTGTAATAGGCTGCGAAGAAAATCATATATTTTACGTCCACTACTACCCTTTGCATGTTTCATGATGCACTGCTGCAATCTAAAATTTCATATTAAGTACTCTCGTGTGAAGATCGGACTTTAAAATGTAACTTGAACCTCTATGCCAATGGAGTGTCCCATGGTCAAACCAGTGTACATGAGTGATCCTGGATGGAACAGCCCTAGATGTACGAGCGGTTCTAGAATAGCAGCCCTACATGTACGAGTGGTTCTGTTCTGTGCTAGCCCTAGATGTACGAGCGTTCCCATTGAGTAAAGCCCCAGTTGTACGAGTGGCCCGATATGGTGCAGGGCCAGTTGTACGAGCGGTCCCGTTCCCATTGTCATATCCCATATTTTAAAGCATACATTGCAGAATTCCGTTCTCTCACCAAAACATAAAAAAGGGCGAAAAATTAGTTTATCAACAACCTATGATCGATTTTTGGCAACCTCTAGCAACAAAAATTCAAAGAAAATTAGTAAAATCCAAAACTTAGCTGTTGACGATCTCACTGCCCGCTACTGTTCGAAGAAGCCATCACCTACTACATGTAATAGTTCTACCGAAATGAGCACTGAACTGCCATGGATTAGCAAATCACCTATTCCACTCACCCACACCGTTCCCTTTGAAGTGTTCAGATCATTAGCTAGTCACAAGCAGTATATGACACGGCAAGATCCTCTGTCACACAAATAGATGAGTACATTAGAACTCGTTGGTCAAACAGTCCAATGATTTATACATATGGCTCTATTTATTACGAGGGGCAAGCTGCACCTTCGTCATTCCTACATATGGCATTAGTCGGGGGTTCCATCTGTGGAAATACTCCTCGATTTACTCTGCTGAGGCATATGCGGTTCTGAAGGCGTTCACACACACCCGAAAAAAAAAACTGTCATTATGACAGATTCGAAGAGCGTAACTACAAAACTAAGAAACGTAACGGCCTCATCAAAACTCACACAAATAGAAGCGTCCATTCTTCAGAATCTGATTCAGCTGAAAAATTCCGGAACCCAAGTTACTTTCTGCTGGATACGAGGGCACTGTGGAATCTTCGGAAAAGAGGCGACAGACCAAGAAGCCAACCAGGAATCATACTTCCTTAACCACAACCTACGCCAGATTACCCACCCTCTGAGTTAAGACATATTTTTGCTGCAAGCCGAAAGATAAATGGAATACAGAGTTCCTGACATATCATGCTGGGAACAAGTATAAAACCCTATTCTACCGACTCATGAAACCATGGTTCAGAGAGGTTTCAAGGAAAGCCTTATACTAACAATATAAATATCCGAATGTAGCCTCCAGGCCCATTTAGTCTTTTTTTGGGATGAAAATATCAGGGCATTGGCGTACACTTTCAGAGGTCTTCATGGTAGGGGCAGCAGATTGAAGACAAGCAGCTTAATGGTGTTTATCACAGCGTCAGGCCGAAATATCATTAGGTCCAACATGAGTTTAGTTTTCGATAGAGCACGTATGTGCCACGTCATGAAGCACCGGTTTTCACATTATGTTGCACAAGGAACCCCTGGTG
This sequence comes from Adelphocoris suturalis, assembly GCA_030762985.1. Taxonomy (NCBI): domain Eukaryota; kingdom Metazoa; phylum Arthropoda; class Insecta; order Hemiptera; family Miridae; genus Adelphocoris; species Adelphocoris suturalis. Next base: position 41,057,974 of record CM061041.1, read on the forward strand.
GAAGCTGGGGGTACCAGTGGATCACCATGTTTGTGGATGGGAACACTCAATAGGAGCACCGTCCACCAACTCCTGCAGAGGAGGAAAAACTTGTTCATCCCCAGCTCCTTTCAATAACTCCGCAGCTACGCGAACCGGATGCTTCCTCCACAACTTCTGGATCCGCTGGTATTCCCGCTTTTTTGCTTGTTTTGTCACTCCGTGACCTTCACATGGGATTAACATTTGAGGAACCCCACCCTAATGCCTCGCCTTGGTCGCTTCCTCAACTTGTGGAAGATCCTCTGTACGTTGGCTGCAAACTCGTCCTCAAAGTCTTCAGGCCCCTCAACAGCCCACCTTGCCGTAGGCGCTTTCATAGCCTCCAGTAGGGCGTACCTGCTCCCCGAGTCTCAACACTTCAGTCTTCAAGAAGACCGGAGGTCCTAGGAGAGGATTGCTGAATGGCGGGTTACTTATCCACACCTGTAGGAAATACAGGAGAGGTCCCACAGATATTTGCCTCTGAACAAGCTGCTTTTAGTGGGACCAGAGGCGAAGAGATTGAATGGCAGAAAACGTGAGCATGGGAAAACTTTATTACAAAAATACGTTGACGTACAATACGACGTATCCTATTGCACAGCCTCTGCCTCCTCTGCCGCCATTCGCCGCAAATCTTCAGAAGCATACCGCTCTCGTTCTATATCAAATGCAGCGTTGGCCTCTGTGAGAAGCCTCTGCCAGACGTGGGTACTGAGATCACGCTTGGAGCTGATGGCTCTCTCACAATGGGCATACCGATGGGCATTCGCATATTTAGATAAATTATTTATATCATATCATATCTATGAAGAATGAAAGAACGTTAAACTCTAGGAATCGTTCCAGAATGCTTCATAACGGTTTCCAATTGAGAACATTTTCAAATATCTGGATTTTATTTTATTTTTGGTGGGAAGGGGGGGGGGGACTATTGCGATTGCATCATTTTCTACGAAACTTGGCTAAAACAAACATAGTTTCAAATCAGTATACCGTTTATTGAACCGTTCTACATGGTGGGATGATTACTTTGTCATTAATAGTTTCGTTTCTCAACATTAGTAAATACCACCGAATGGCGGGGTAAGCAGAGACGCAATGCGCCGAGTTTCGATAATATATCTACTATTTACGGGTTTAATAACCACCAGTAATAAAGCTCAAAAGGACTCTTTACTACAGAACTAATGAATCTTTGTGTGGTAGTTAGCACCGTTTTTCGAATCCTCGCATCTTGAAACGTGAACCAACAAATTTTATGGAAGTGATAAAAAAATGTTTTTTAATCGATTTTAACGAACACATTACATTATTGAAAATAAACAAAAAATAACAACGGAATTGAATGTATCCTGGTGGCATTTACAACATAACTGAGTATAGATGGGAAGAAAAACCCCTAGCCAAACTACACACTTCCATACAACATACTCGTGGTTAAAGATATCAACATGAATACGAATTTGGGGTACTTGGGTGCTTTCACTATGAGAGGAAGACATTGGTGAAATTATTATACATTCCATTTTCGACTTAAGAAACCTCGCACTCTGTGGGATGCTGAGCCAAGTACTACAAATCTTCAAGTGGGAGACAACTTCGGTGGAAAGCTGTGTCAGAAGGAAGGGAGAGAAGGGGGATGGTAAATGCTCAAAACGCTTCTAAGGGTTAAAGCACTTTTTTTTTCCTTTTATACCTCACCACTCCAACTGCCTTATTCACCGATTCTGCCCTATAGACAGGAAGAAATTCCTGAGAAGGGGTTTAGTAGAGCCCTACGGAAGCCTTTCATAATCTCTCTTCAGACTTTTTTTTGAAACCCGATGAAGATAATCATCGTAGGCGCCCACCTTTGTCGCCGGATGCCTTGAAATGGAAGACCCACGCAGCCCGAAAGTGAGGGTTAGGATTCATTGTGAAACTTCAGAGCTAAGCTCAAAAAGTCTTATTTTTCACAAGCTTATCGCATTGTTTCCATATAAATACAACATTCACCTCCCCGTACTCTTCCCCCTCTCTAACCCTCATCTCTCTCCCTCTCCTACTTTTCTTCTCTCTCCCTTCCCCTTCCATCTATCTATCTGTCTCTCGTTCCTTCTCTCTCCCCCCTCCCCCTCTCCATCCCTACCTCTCCCTCTCGCGCTCTCTCTCTAACTATTTTTATTTTTCCTTCTTTTTTTCTCCCGCTCTTCTAACTCGCAAAACTCTTAAATCACTGCTGAAAAAGGTATACACATATGCAACTAAGTTTCCACTATTGTTTATTAAGAGGGACGTTATAAAAAGCTAAGAAACCTTCGTGGACTCTAACCTGATTATGCGCATGCATTTTCCGTAATAGTGGAGCATGTATGACGGACTGAACCAGTTGAGAGTTTTAAATCAGGGTTCCAGATTTGACACAAAACAACAAGATTAGTTGAATCCCTCTTGATTCCAATTGTTGATTACTTATGCAAAACGTACAGCTATTTAATATTAAACAGGTAATATAATATAAAATCACCAAGAAGATAGGGGATTAAAAAAAAAAAGGTTCTTGCTTGCTACATAAAGTTTTGAAGCTAGTAATCATTGATAAGGAAGGAAGATGAATTGAGATCTCATGTTGAAAATTCAGCTTGTATTGAAACACCCCGAAAGCTATAAAGTCGCATGTGTTCAGTTGAATGCTTACGCAGTTCCTGCTCAATCAAATCACTACAATACAAACAGTCATCTCCTTTCAACGCCTCAAGGCAGAGCCACCTTGAAAGCTCTTCCAGACGAAAAATGTCATCTCTTCCAGTGAAAGACCTATATTTCATCAGATGAGTGGGAAACATTCGGGAGAAATATGAGACAGAGGCGGGTGAGTTGGTGATGGTGAAATAAGAAGGGGGTGAAGAAGTAGGGAAAGAAGCCGGTAGGCAGAGCGGGGGCTGTCAAACTACCGCAGTGGTGGGGGAAATGTGGAACACCTTCCCGATTTATTTTCTTTTAGCAGCTGATACGCCTTGACGTTCATATCAGACCGCCTCTTATATAAATTTCGGAAGATCCCGGGGAAGAGGGGGAGGAGCCGTTGAGGGCGTATTGAGAGGACGAAAGGAGCCGTAATATTTCTCAATTTATTCAAGTTAACAATCAGGGTTTTTTCATTTCGCCATCCACCCCTCGTATGGTAGGAGATTGCAGAAATCTTTTGCAGATGGGGCCTCATGGGATACACTTGTGACTTCGTGCCCTCATGTTCCTATACGTACACGAACATCAATAAGTGAGACGACATCAAGAAGGACTGCAATAATGTTCATGACTGGTATCAAGTTAACCGAGTTTATTTCGTCCGAGTACTGCCTTATTTCTGTCCAAAATAGATAAACATACCTACTGGTCATTCATGTTTGGAAGAGTAATTATCGTAAATGAATTTCCTGAAATTCTATTACTTCAAGATTTGCTAGGTCATGAAAGGACTTAATAAGTGTTGTAAAGGACCGTTCTATAGACGAGTTCTATTCAAGAATTTCCAATACTGGACGAGTTCTTTTTATCTTGACTAGAGTTCGGTTCGTTCTAAACAGAACGCGTGAGAGAATAGATTCAACCGAATTTGTTAGATGTTCGCTCACAATTAGTTCATGACGTTACGTAACTCATCATTTATTAGCCTACAAAATGAGTTAAATCTACAGATTTTTCTGTCATAATCGACGAAAAGTATGGTTTGAATGATTTTGAAGATCACATCCTCTTTGTTTACAGTATAACGATGAAACATGAATCGATGAACAAATTTATTGATTAATTTAATAGTGAGTAAAAATTATTTAGAAATAAGATTTGCTCGACTACGTGTGTTGCTTCCACTTCCATTCTCAGGAATGGCGTTACATTTCTAGGTACTCTTGATCATTCACTCACAGCAATTTGTTTACGCGCTAACATAACTGACTAGGAACGTGCTGTAGCAAGCAGTTCTTTCTCATTTCTCTCGCCCCGTCTGTTTATCCGTCTTGAACGTAAGAAGCGTTTCAACGAAAAGACCTTTAACGGGTAGGTAGGTAATAATAGCCCAACTAAATCCACCCGGTGGAACAGCAGCGACGGCAATTCTCCGTGAAACAAGGGGAAACAGCACCCGTAGCTGTTGTAATTCCGTTTAGATGGATGCAACAATATAAACTGTTCTTAGACCACAATCTCCGGCACCTTAACGATGGGATAAGTCTCCATGACAAAGCTGGTTATTGCCTCTGTTGTGGATGGATTGCTTTATTTCGTCTGTTCTCCAAATCAACAGGGCGAGTTTCATGGGCGAAGCATTGCGGTTAGATTGGTCAGATCGTGCTCGTAAACACAGAAACGGACTATGTACTTGGTTGTTCTGAATGAATTTATGAATTTATGGAGGTTACACCAATTTAAAGGCAATTCGAAAATCTGAACTCAACAACCATACGAAAACGAATAAAAAAACAATCCCCGAATGAAAAGTTTTGCTTTATTATTTTCGATACTGAACCTTTTTTCTCAACCAGGAATTTATTTTTTATTTTTTTATTTATTTATTTATTTTACCACCCATCCAAATTTGGTTAGCCTATGTTTTATGATGCATAAAATCCTTAAATTGAAAAGAAGAGAAAAAAATCCTTCAGTACGTCAATCGCCGTCCGCCACCCAGAGCTTTTCTGGGACAAATGGACCAAAGTAGTTGAAACGTTGGTAATAAATCAAATTTTTGGTCTAGTTAATTCTAGAAGCTCGGCATCAATTTTTATTAACCATGAAGGAAATGGGTAGCATCCCTTAACTGGAATATTAAAAAATCGAGATTACGAAAATTTGCAAGGTAACGGTAATGATTTCATTGATGAATTTCATACCAAAGAATCGAATAAAACCATCCGAAAAGCTATGTATCTGAGCCTAATTTATTTCTAAATAGACCTATGATACCATTAACAAAAATGTAGCTACTTTTGGATATCTAGAATACAATGACAAAGTGTGGAGGGGCTCTAATCAGCTTCTGAACCTTTGAGCCTAATTTCTTTCCTGATCGACTCAAAGTGCTGAAATTTAGATGGAGCTCCTTTAGGACACCTCTGAAATAATCACGACGAGGACCCTACGGAGGCGCACTGATCAACAGAGGGGCCTGTGAGGCTAATTTCTTTCCTTTTCAAACATTTCTTAACTTTTTTTTTTTTTTTTTTTTTTACAATAAAGCGTAAAATTGTGGTATCCTGGAGTTGTAAGGCTGTGACCCCTTTTGAGAGGCTTTCTTTGTTTTATAAGGAAGGAATAACCGTAATAAGATATAACAAGAAATAACCGTATACAAATCCGTTTCAGCCCATTCTAAGACCGAATCCGTCAAAAAACCAAAGGTGTTAGTCTTTGTGTGTGTGTGTTTTTTTTTCCCCCTGCATAGCAAACCTACATGCACCCATAATACCGACTACCTTTTTTTCCGAATCAGTAAACATATTCAAATAAATCGATTTTCTATTCTTGAAACAAAATAATAAAATAAATAACTCACACTTCGATAAATTTTTAATTAAACGAATCAAAGTATGTTATTTATGAACGTAGAAAAACGGCCAATTAAATCATGCAAGGGTCAATCAGTCATGCACGATTCGCCTCTTGAAGCCAATAATCGTCATTCAGATGCTCCCAAGTTTGGGCAGGACCATCGGGATGTCTTTGTAGAATGATTGTTACAAATTTAGTCGACGCTGCCCAGGCCACAATTCTCAACTGATTTTCGAGATTCTTTCTTTGTTCTACCCCAACTTTAGTTTAGTTGTGCAACGAACCCTGGAATTTTTGAATTCCGTGATGAAAGAGGGAGAATGAAGAGAGGGTATAACTGAAAAAACGTGTTTTATTTTTTTTTTTTTTTTAATATTTTTTTTAATACAACATCGACGAATTGACGAAATTGACGAATGTTATTTACGATGTTGTTTTGGATTGAATTTCAGGGGTTTCAAATTTTATCATGGGAGGTGGTTAATGGAGGGAGTAATACTGATAAATCATGATGTTTTAACTATTCTTTTCTTATTTTCGTGATTCTTTTTTTTGTTCATCTATGAATTCGGACTAGTTTCGAGAGGTATTTCAGGAGTTTCAAATTTCATTATATAAGGAGAAGAATGGAGGGGTAATAGTAATAAATCATGATGTTTCAACTATTCAAAATCGTCAGATTTTGGTGATCATTATTCTGTTCATTTATGAATATAAATAGTTTTGGAAAATACGTCAGAAATTTCAAATTTCATGCTGGAAGATTCATCATGGAAATTTACTGTCAGTGGAAGGGGTTAATGGGGGGAAGGGTAATTCCGAGAAGCCATGATATTTTTGTCTTTTTCTCTTATTTTAACTCTCACTAAAATGATATACTAAAATGATAAATAACTTATAAGAAACTATTTTTTTTAAAGTAAGCTACTCTAAAATTAGCACATTATTCTTTGTGACGATACAGTCATCAGTAGGTAAAGTCCAAATCAGATTGAACCCAAAACAGGCCGTCCGAAAAATATCCTTTCAACATATTCAACGTCCTTTGTATTATCAGTAACATGAAGACCGGATCGTACTGTTACATACAGGAAAACTCTGTTATTCATAATCCTCACATTGTCGTTCAAACTTTTCCAAGAACACACGTAGGTACCTACCTGATTCATCCCCAAATGCCCGAAAGCGATTTGAATCGACTTTCACCAAAACACTAACGGAATGGGTGTGGAAGGGGTAGACGAGAGTGATGCCTGGCACTAAAGCTCCTTAAAAGAACCTACTTACCAATTATCATATCTTATTTAGAAAAACTTTTTGAAGCTGTAATGCTTTCGGGAGTGGTGTAGTTATACCGGAGTGTGTGGCCAGTCGCTTCATCATCATCTACATCTACCACAAGTTTGAGTCCAGACCGAAGGGCCGCAAGGATGTAAAGTTAGTAAAGAAAACATCGTTAACGCCACTCTCTGCCCCTGTAAACTGAACAAGACCTCCCTTGAGGACACTATGTTTGTTCATTTACCATAATTGTTTACCCAAAACGACGGTAGGTACCTGATAAAGTGAAGGCAATTCGAGTTGTTTCATTACATAAATGAGGTATAACTCCGTAGTAGTTTGGAATACTGCATCTTTGATCTCGTATTCAGCTCCATCAACATTGTCGGCACAAATTGCATTGGAGTTTGTACTTCCGAGGAACGGATAGGAGTAAACACTCGTGACGTCCCATTATAGAAGGGCGGAAGATTCACGTGAAATATGTAGGGAACGACGTCGTTTACGTTTTTATATGTAGCCCCTGATCACCTATATCGCATCAGCAAGTACCTACCTACTCACCTTATCTATCAAAAGCGTTCATCGAATTCATTAAAAAATATTACTGTGAAACATCATTTGCAACTATTAACATGGTACATTTTTAAGCCACCATAACTCGGCCGAAAATGAGACAAAATATGCGTTACGAGACATTTAGTGTGTTACGGTCCTATTTTCGGATGATTTTTGCTTACAAACAAATTGTTGATACAGAACTGTATCTTAAGCATTTATCATGGTACAAAAGTTGTTCGCCGGTCGTTGGAAACCTCTCGATTTACCAAACCGTATTATGTTAACTACTGCGCAGTGTGTGGCCAACAATCTGAGGTATGAGCATTAGGGTGGTTCAAAAAAAAAAAAAAAAAAAGTTCTGGGATTTCTGGTCCCCATTGCGTTTTTGCTTACTCGGTATGTCAGAATGACCCTCCTAAATTTTTAGCAAAAAATATTAACCCTAACCACTTTACCTGGGTCGATTTTTATCAGCTATCGACCGCTATCGTAAACCAACCTCTAAATTGGTGCCGAGGTGATAATTTGAAGGACGGATTTTAATTTTTTGGGGTCAATTTATGGGTTTTCGCATGCGCTGAACACGATGAACTTATTTATTTTACGCTCCGTCCACTAGTTATCCAGTAAACTGGCAGAGGGAACTGCTTGAAGATAAGTAAAAATCGAAAATTTCACCGAAAATGTCGCCTGGTTAAGAATTGTACTAGAAACTTGCTATTATGCTCGGAGAATATGCTTTGGCATGTTCTGAACATGATCCCGTTTTTTACTATATTTTCCGCCGATGATGGCTTCGTTTATCGTCCATAAACCTCAAATTAAGTGTAGGGTAATAGACAAATTCACCCTAATTTCACCGGAAATTATGTCGCGTTGATAATTTAAGGTCCCAAAATACCTTGTGCCGATAAAAGTGGGTATTTTCCAGGATACTCGGTACATAGCCGTTGGTAATTTGGCTAGGGCTTGTACCGGTATTGTACTTATTCGCCAAATATAGCGGCAAAATGGAGAAAATAGCTAAAATGTTCCCATTTTTCTGTAAAATTCCTTAGTTTCCATCGGTTTTCCGGGGTCAAATTCGTAGTTCTGAATTGTCTGAACTGTGATTGGAGGATAGTCAGAATGACTATCAAGCCTTATTGATATCTGTACAACACCACAAGGAAAAATTTCTTAAAACTTGCCGTAAACGGGATATAGTTGAAACTTTGAAGACTGCAAGTATGAAATACTTTTTTTTATGTTTCAATATTTTATCGAGGTTAATTATTATTTTTGTATATTTTTATTATATATTATTCTCGTTAAAATGTTATGATTTATGTTCCACGATCATGGATTCTTTCAGCTTATCGACCAAATTACAGATTGTCCCTCGAGCAATTGAAACTGAAATTATATTACATTATTTTCAATTATATTACATCATTTTTTATTTAACGATCCAATCATAGTTCAGACAATTCAGAACTACGAATTTGACCCCGGAAAACCGATGGAAACTAAGGAATTTTACAGAAAAATGGGAAAATTTTAGCTATTTTCTCCATTTTGCCGCTATATTTAGCGAATAAGTACAATGCCGGTTCAAGTCCTTGCCAAATTACCAACGGCTTTGTACCGAGTATCCGGGAAAATACCCAATTTTATCGGCACAAGTTATTTTGGGACCTTAAATTATCAACGCGACATAATTTCTGGTGAAATTAGGGTGAATTAGTCTATTACCGTACACCTAATTTGAGGTTTATGGACGATAAACGAAGCCATCATCGGCGGAAAATATAGTAAAAAACGGGATCATGTTCAGAACATGACAAAGCATATTCTCCGACCATAATAGCATGTTTCTAGTACAATTCATAACCAGGCGACAGCATTTTCGGTGAAATTTTCGATTTTTACTTATCTTCAAGCAGTTCCCTCTGCCAGTTTACCGGATAACTAGTGGACGGAGCGTAAAATAAATAAGTTCATCGTGTTCAGCGCATGCAAAAACCCATAAATTGACCCCTAGAAATTGAAATCCGTCCTTCAAATTATTACTTCGGCACCAATTTAGAGGTTGGTTTACAATAGCGGTCGATAACTGATAAAAATCGACCCAGGTAAAGTGGTTAGGGTTAATATTTTTTGCTAAAAATTTAGGAGGGTCATTCTGACATACCGAGGAAGCAAAAACGCAATGGGGACCAGAAATCCCAGAACTTTTTTTTTTTTTTGAACCACCCTAATGAGCATGGTTGTCTGAATAATTGTTTACATATAGGTGATCCATCTCATAGTTAATTGGTAAACATGATTGCAACCACTATTAGACTGGAAAGAAAATTGGAAGTTGAAATTTGATAGGGTGACTCTCTGGGACATTAAGAGACGATTGAAATGATGGGTTCTTTCCTAATTAGCTGAGTGACCTAAACGTTCTCTTGTTCACCCAAAGAACATGTTCCGCATGTTCTGCCATGATTTAGTGCTTAGGCTAAATTTGTAGTTTTATCTTAGGTAGGTAACCATTTCTGAAAAATTTCTTTTTTCTCAAAGTTTGAAATTCAAAACAAATGGTTTTATATCTGTTCAATGCGTGAGTAAATTTGCGCGCAACAGTAGTTTTTGGTGAAATTGACTATGAAAGTAGAGCCTAAGTATGGCACATGATTCGATACTATTTTTCAACACTGAACGAGTCATGATAACTGTTTTTTGTTTATTCCTTGTTGAATTAAAATGATTACCAAAAGTACCTACTCTCTAGGTGAAATTCGACCATTTCCACTCTAAATTGCAACAGAACAACGAACCGCCCACTTGGGATTTGTTTGTGATCCGTTGATTCCCATTATGGAAGCATATCTTTCTTGTTCTGATACAGTAAACAAAAAAGCATACGTAGATATTTTGATTTCAACTTATCTCTCTACCTTTGAGCTCACACAATCATTGTATTAGGATTATCGGGACCAACCTGTTATTTGCCTCCCATCTTGCAGAATTTACCTCTCATCTGTCTTAATTGTTAGTCCGGTAAAAAGGGGGTTGTTGTTGTGAAAATGGTCGAATTTCACCTAGAGAGCCGTTACTTTTGGTAATAGAGAGTTCCTAAAGTGATAGGATGAGGCGCCTTTTTGTGAACGGAATACACTACTGCTCATGAGCGGAGAGATGAGGCGCCTCATCTCCAATAAGACCATTTCATTCCATCTTTATTCCACCCATAAAAAAGACACTTTATCCCGAACCTACCTATCTCATCTCTTCCTCCCTATCGTGAAGTAACCTTACACACCGATAACAGTGATACTAATTTCTTGTTGGTATTCATGATTCATGAAAATTCTATTCATTTTCTTTTTCATAAATTTTCAAAATCTGTCATTCCGAAACCTTTGCGTGATTGAGAAAATAACTAGGAAACATAGAAATGCTGGAAACTGAACATACAGGATAGGCGGAAAAATCTCTTTGTTGGTTCAGCGTTACTTGAAGATAATTCACTAATTCGACCTCTTGACTTTATCAGGTTACGCTGAGGCTCGCCGCAGGTGATAAAACCCCTAAACCCATTAAATTTATCGTTTAGGTACTCTCTATTGATTGTGCTTGAATGACCGCTAATCGAAAAATAGATACGGCGGCATACGGTGGACATGGAATATGTTTTTGCCATTGTAACCCAGCCAAAAATGAGACAAAATTACCGTTACGTGACATTTGTAGTGCGTTACGCATTATTGCTTACAAACGAATCGTTGCTACGGAACTGTATCTTAGGCGTTTATCATCGTACAAAAATCGCTCACCAATCGATGGAACGCTCTCGATTTACCTCGATTAACCGTATTATGTTAACCACTGCGCAGTACGTGGCCAACAATCTGAGGTATGAGCGTGATAGCCTGAATAATTGTTTACATACAGGTGATCCTTCTCATTTAATTTTGCAAACATGATTGCAACCACTATTATACTAGAACGAAACATGGATGTCGAAATTTGACAGAACACCAAGAACATTAAGAAACGATTGAAATTATGAAGATCTTTCCTAATAACATGTGTGACCTAAATTCTTTCCTGCTTTTTCAAGGAACGTGTACCATGTTCCGTCAAGATTTAGTGCTTAGGACTAAATTTGTTTACCATAAAATTGGTAGTTAACTATTTCTTTGGGCTCAAAGTGCACTAATTTCAAAACAATATAAGATATAATACGATAATGCACGAAAATTCGCTCAAACGAACATGTTATGAACAGTTTTTTTTTTTTTTTTTTTTTTTTTTTTTTTTTTTTTTTTTTTTTTTTTTTTTTTTTTTTTTAGCATGAATATGTTTTAGCCGTGACCTAACTACCGAAAAATGTCCCACGAGAGTGCAACGAAAGTAGCGCCAATAATTGTGATGATTTCCGCTTACAACCGAGTCGTTGCTAGGGATATAATACTTCGTCGTTTTTCATCCCACAAAATTCGTTGACCATTCGTTCGAAAGCTCTCGATTTATCCAACCATACTATATTAACTACTGCGAAGTGCGTGGCCAACAAGCTGAGTTATGAGCATGGTTATATGAATAATTGTTTACACACAGGTGATCATTCTCAATTATTGATATTGTGAACATGATTGCAACCGCTTGTTAATTTCTGATGATTTCATTGAGCTGGTGTTTCGATTATGTGATTCATAGCAGGTGATCCGAATGTTGCGAGAACGGTTAGATTTGTGAAGCGGTGGTTAAATTATTTTAATAGGTAATTTCTATACTTTACACTATAGGAAGCTGTAATTTCGTATGTAGCCTCTTTAGCCTCTTTCTATAATAAAGTGAATGTTTACTCGCGAGTTTCTATTAGGAGATCATCATCTCACAAGAGCTCAATCGTCGTGATCATTTCTATAATAAAGTGAATGTTTACTCGCGAGTTTCTATTAGGAGATCATCATCTCACAAGAGCTCAATGGTCGTGATCATTTCTATAATAAAGTGAGAGCGAGGAGCTAAAACATGATTCCATGTTTTAGGATTGATGGCAGAATGATAAACAGAGTTCAGAGGCCGATGGGGGGTCGGGTTCAGAGAATCGACGAGGAGTGAGTCGTGTACGGCTAAAGCATATTCATGTTTTTTAATTTTAGCCGTCAGGCTCGAAGGAACTGTGGCTTTTTTTTTTTTTTATCTCGGATTTTTTGCATCTTTTTGAGGGGGGATTTTTTAAATCTGTTTTTTATTTTGTTTTTGGTCGATTATGAAGATTTAGATTGAAAATAAAAAACCATGTTTTTTAATTTTAGCCGTCAGGCTCAAAGGAACTGTGGCTTTTTTTTTTTTTTTTTTTTTTTTTTTAATCTCGGATTTTCTGCATCTTTTTGCGGGGGGGATTTTTTAAATCTATTTTTAATTTTGTTTTTGGTCGATTATTAAGATTTATATTGAAAATAAAACCAAAAACACCAATCATGTTTTGATATCACACCAAGCTCGTATAACCAGTTCTTCTCAGGAATTTAGGGTGAGGAAAATTCGCAGCGTGAGATGTGCTGATGCTTCAGATAAATCAAGAGATTTCCAATGGTTGGCTGATTTTTGTACGATGAAGAATGTCAAAGATACAGTTCTGTAGTAACGATTTGGTTGTAAGCGTGAATCATCAGAATTTTGTATAACCCGTTAAAAGAGTAGATCCTTAAAAAGGACCGCATTTTGATGTTGCCAGCCAAAGTAAAGACATGGAAATGTCAAAATAATCTTAGTAAATATAGATTAGTGGTGTTTGGAATCAAGACAAAACCAAAGATTTTGATCGGGAACTGAACTTCAGATAAAAAACCGTCAGAGAGCTCACGTCGGGCATGGAAATGGAATGTATAGTGAAGTCGGATCCCTGTCAACCAAGAAAAATCCTGTTCACTAAACTGTAGACTCAAATAGTGTTTAGGGCTAACTCTCGGTTTTAGACAAACAAGTTTAGTGAGCTACAACTTCGACAAAGATCAAGGAACAGAAAAGGGAACATCTCCTGCGTAGCTGTTAAGGACCGTCCAAGTTTATCTCCCACCACACAAACGCGTTATGAACGGACTTAAATACTATGCCCCAGGAAACTTTGTTGAGCTAGGAGGCAAGTATGTTGTATTTCTCCTCTGACTTACAAGGCCTCATAGTCTCAATGTTGAGACGATAGCAGGTTGTATGAGAATGAAAAATTGATTTCATTAACATAGTACATTACATGAGTATCTCGGATAAACGCACAATGTTTGATGTTCCAATATTATTGACGTGGATATGTGTTTTGTGGAAGGGCATCTATGTATAAAGTTCGTGAATTTCTTTCAACCCGAAAAGTGAAACGTTTAATGATGTATAGAGGAAGAAATTGGGAGGGGCAGTGACGTGCCCGAATCAGCTGGAGCGGCTCCTAAGCTAATTTCTAAACTTTTATAATTTGGTATGTAGCTTCCTTAAGACTGGTACAAGATGACGCATAGAGCCCGAATCAGCTTTCCGGATCCTAAATCTAATTTCTAAAGCGATTCAGTCTGTGAAGCTTTAATTTGGTATGTCGCCTCCTTAGGACTTGTACTAGATGACGCACATGGTTTGAATCAGCTATTCAATCATTAAGCTACGATTCGGTATGTAGCCTCCTTAGGACTATTACTCGATGATGCATTTGACCTAAAACAGCTGACCGGCTCCTAAAGCTAATTCCGAGGTTACTATCATGGCATTGATGGAGTGTTAAGCCGTCATGTTAACAAAGTGGAGACACGAAAATAGGTATTATCAAGGACAATAACTACAATTGATCAAATTGTTTATTTATGTATCTAATCTGTGTAAACAAATTAGTGATACTGAAATGTTGTGTACGGTGTAAATTCGTTTAAAAATATGAATTGAAAAGCCAAATGAAATATCCATGTCAAATTTTAGATTTCTACATACAAACACAATTTCAATGGAATTGGGTTTTTCTTCAAAAGTGACCCTTTATGAGTCTACGAGTTTGGGGTCGTTTCATTATAGGTTGAACCTTATGTTTTGGTTAACTATTCTCAATAATGAACCGTTTTGTTGTTATTCTATATGAAATTGTGATCATGGGGATCAGAGTGAATATATTGTTTACTAAAATATTGCTATACTTAATTTATTTATTTACAGAAATGCTGAATGTTCTAAAAAAAATAAATCGTAGGTACCTATTCGCAAAATAATGAAATAAAAGGTGCATAATTTGTGAATTTGTGTCAGTAAAATATACTGAATGACTTTTTTCCTTTTATTGTAGCTCTATCCCACTCTAGTAGCTGAAAGGGTGTCATACTTTCGCTTAATTATTCCTGAGCACGACATTGATATTGCTCACTATTACGCTTGTTCAATTTCCAATGAAATAATGGGTTATACAATCAAAACTGAGTCATATTTACTCAAACGCAAATCCTGAAAACATTAAATTTATATGAATAATATTTTAATTGCAAACCATTCCATACAAACCATTCCGATTCATTTGGTTTCAACAGATCTGTACTAAGAATGAATACATATATTATCTTGAAATACTTTTTATCCAGATATATGGACTGGAAAGTTAATATGCTTAATCAAAATTACCTGCAGGTGGAGTTGTTTTCGCAAATATCGCTATCAGGGTGACACAAAGGGCCCATGCTGCACTGTTTCCCGCTATAGCCGGGAAAACAATCGCACCAGAAGTTCCTGGAACATACGAGTAATGAAATTAATATTAATTACAATAATAATAATCAGAGCAATAAGTTCACATAACCTTTTGAGCACGATATTTGCCAGATGAATATGCACGATAATTGCAATACGATGCAGCGTACAACAATTATGTAGGTTTTGGCTTATTATTTCAATAATGAACCTTTGTAATCGGCCAAGAGAGAAAATTCTAACACCCCCTGAACATTATTGGTTTACGTTTCAAGATGCGTAGAATCCGAAAATTGAATTTAAAAAATCTGTCCGTCCGCCGTCTGCGGCTTTTCTCCTAAAATACTTGACCAAATTATATGAAACTTGTATTAAAAATCACATTTAGGGTTTAGATGGTCCTAGAAGCTCGGAACACATTTTTATCAATCCTAAAGTGTTGTATTCAAGGGATAAACATTTAAAAATCGGGATCTCGAAAACTTTCTAAGTAACAGTAATAATGTTTTGATTGTCAAGGATAAATTTAATCCCAAAGAATCGATTGAAACCACCAGCAACACGGTAGTCGAAAAGTTCACTTTTCCTAAGGGCTTGAACATCGAGAAAAAAAAACCTTCGAATTTCTAAGCGCGAGAAGATAGAGGAATCACACGCTTTTAGCGGATATGTTGGTTGAGCAGCAAGTAAATTCTATCAAAAATCGCTAGATAGTGATACTGGAATGCATAAAAATTGCCTTGTAAATACCAGTTGATATAATGTCAATATTGGAATTATCAGGTGACATAGTTCCAACGGAATTTATTATTACGCAACGAATTCGAGTTTATTAATTACTAACCTAGTTTTCTCGCTCACTTCGCTCGCTCGGTATAGATCCCGCATCGCTGTATAGATTCGATGGTCTTTACTGTTGAGTGAGACATGTAGAATGATTGGAAACGGTGGATCACTAAGGGTGATTTGAAATGTGTGGGGGATGTTGCTCGCTTCGCTCGCTCTCTGTGGAATGTACAGACGCGATGGGATATAGTCCCCATACCACCGAGACCTACAGCCCATGGTACGGGTGGGGGTGGAAAATTTGAAAATTTCCTACTATTGCCTTGTTCTATAGACAATCCCAGGAGAATGGCAAGAAATTGATATTAATTAAATTAATAAATTTTATAAAAGGGGCAAAACGAAAATAATAAACTGATGTAGAAGGGGGCTTCAAAGTCTGCGTAGAAGTGCACTCCAATTAAGATTACGTGGAGCCCCGAAAAGAAAAAAACAATTCATAAAACCTTAAAAAACGGGCAAAAAGAAAATAATAAATTGCTGTGTAATAAATTGCTGCGTTTCCTATGTGGGACCACGAAAAGTTTATTAGGTTTAATAAAGATAGGCCATTTATCTTCGCCAAATGGCTATCCAATAAAGATCATGTGGAACCACGAAAAGTTTAGTATTAAGAACATTACAGTACTAACAGAACTGCCGGATGTCACATTTTCGTACGCGAGGAAGTTATACTACTACACTACATGGCAGATGTTTTTTTCTGTTATAAATTACTATCAAAGGCTGCACTATATGTGGAACCACGAAAAGTTTAGTTTTAAGAACATTTCAGCATTGACAGAACTGTCAGATGTTAAATGTTCATACGTATTTGCCCCGTCTATTATTCGGTTGAAGTGTCTTTCAAACGCGAAAGGTTCCTGACTTCGAGAGGTTCGAAGGCAATGTTCAGAGTAACTACGTTTCGACGGAATAAGGAAGCGCGGTAGCTGGAACACTAACGTTTTTGTCTACGTTTTCATTCACTACAATCGGAAAATAGTTTCTGTTTTTTCCCTCTTTTTCTCGGTTGGCCAACATTCAGGTAAGTAGTTATATTTCTATAATGTACCCTTCACTTCGTAATAATTGTATATAATCCAGTGATCTATGCAG
The DNA here is from genome assembly GCA_030762985.1 of Adelphocoris suturalis. NCBI lineage: Eukaryota > Metazoa > Arthropoda > Insecta > Hemiptera > Miridae > Adelphocoris > Adelphocoris suturalis. Next base: position 41,075,008 of record CM061041.1, read on the forward strand.
AAGGGCAATCAAATACAGAAATAATAAAATTCTTGTGAAATAATAATTGGCACCTTTTTTCATCAAAATTGATCATTGGGTTTTCTGGGGAGACTCGAACGGGATAAAGAACAAGGCGGTAAAAACAAGGGGAAGGACGAACGTCAGCTCGTGTTGGAGGGAGGCGACGATAAACTAGAGGGAACAAGTTCAGTGATTGTTCAAAGGGACCGGCTGGTGGCCCAGACACGGCAGGGCCTTGTTCTCAACTAATGAACCAAAACGACTCTACCTGCTCAACCCCACCTTTGAAATCCACTCCAGCTTCAGTATTGAATGAAAATGGTCACAGACGAAACATCATTCACATTAGCATGTCTTATGTCTGGGGGTCAGCAAAAATTTTGCTTCTAGATAAAATGCAAATATTATAATGCGTGAGATATGAGGCTAGTTATTTTCCCAGCTGACCAACGATGGTAAAATGTGAAACTAAGTATTATTAGGACAAGGAAAACCGACTTTGTTGTGTTTACAAATTTCGCTTAGTGAATCTAGCGTGCAAATGTGAAGTATACTTGAACTGAACTTGACTAAGTAAAATATTACTAGATAAATCTTCAGTGGATCTTGATCAATTATATTACTGCAGTTATTTAAGAAAATTAAGGAAAGATGGATTTAGTCATATGCTGAATAAGAACTCGAGCGGAAGCGGGTGGAAGATGGATTTACCAATGTTTACACTTTCAAGTACCTATCAGAGAGAATCTGGCCAAACTCTCAAAACGATTTTTGAAAAAGCCCCCAGTTAAACCTTTGGGACACCAGAGAAGTAGATGGGTGCTAAGAATAATGGCATGAAGAAAGGATCTCCAATGAGCTCGTGCGGCTTCTTGAAGGATATTTATAGTAAACTGTCAACTGCGTAACATCCCTACACGGACCTCCTTCCGATCAGGCTATGCATAACATATTTCCATTATGCCGCTTCTGGAAGCATCGTCCGCTGCTACGTTTATTGCTGAAAAATAATATTACAACACAGTTTGATTCGAAAGAACTGTTACATTTCGAACCACCATGATAAACTGAATGGAGTACGGGAGAGTTAGTTTTGTAAGGAAGAAAGATTAGGAAAAGGCTCAAACTAGCAGTAGGTAGCCTATGTAGACGTACCTTCGAAATACCTGAAATTGGAACTTTCCTTACTGATATTTCTTCTCTTGTGAACCAGTAAAGTTTCAGCTGTGTGTTCACCTTATTTCCGCTTCCTCAAAACTATAAGCGCGAGTGAAGTTTTATCATTTTTTCGAAATTTTAGCGACTCTAGTAATAGAGGAGGGCATTAGCTATTATTATTTGAAGCAGAAAACTTGTTTAATCGACTTGATGAAAACGACAAATTAATGATTATCAAAAATTTAGTTGTTGGAGTCTGCCCGGTAATTTACCATGGGGCCGAAACGGTAAACAATTAGGTCACCCCGGTCAATAGGCAGTAAAGTGCTCCCTATCATGGGAAACAAACATATAGGTAAACTCAGAGCAACCCGGATGGTCTCATGCCATTCATTGAATCGCGGTGTACATAAATAGAACAAAAATACCCTTCTATTTTGAAAGTTTTCGAGATGCCGATTTTCGTTATATTATTTTTAATAATTTTCGCTTTATTATTTTAAATATTGAACCTTTGTAATTGACCAAGAAACAAATTTTTTAACCGCCTCAAAATGTGATGGTTTTCGTTTCAAGTTACGTAGATTCCAAAAATCTGAATAAAAGAAAAAAATCCGTAAGCCGCACAATGGGCCAAAAACCGATTCCAGGTGGACGAAATTATTTTATGAGCCGTCATTATTGGGAATTTTGCACTGAATCCGAATATATTCTATGTTCCTGTACCTAAAATAGCTTCTTTGACAGAAGAAAGTATTTTTGTCAATTTTTCAGACCTTTGGAAACTGAACTACATAATTGTTTTTTCTATGAGAGAAAAGTTGCAGAGGAGAGAATTATGCATTGAATGAGTCCGCCGTCATCACTGAGACATTTATTTCTAGCGATTTTTTAAAGTTTTTGTGACCTAATCCCTTCCTTGAAAATCCTCGAATGGTGAGTGGATCTTCAACCAATGTTCTTCAACGAACATTTTAAGACCAACCAGAGCCAAAACCGTGGACATTTACTGGGTCTAAGGCGGAAAAAACATAGCGGGGAACGAATTATTTCGTTATTTCTCGCATATTCTCGCTGATTTCCTCGGGAAACAGCATCTTTCGGCAATTTCCAAGTTCACCATCGAGTTCTACTGCTCCAGAAACGTAACTTTCTCACTGACATACGAAGTGCTGTCCATCAAATTGATGGATGATTTACTATTTCCTCCAAACATGGGAACCCTAAATTAAATGAAACCTGCTACTTCACCAGCGACCCGCTAACGTCTTTTAGACGCTGGCTAGGTTCAGGTTCGAGGCTTAGTTGAGAAATCTTCACAACTTGAGGTAATAATAGTCGGGGCAGGGCATCTCTCTTAATCTTCATAAAGCCCATTCAATTTTTTTTTCATGGACAATATGTTTTATGATAATTATTATATTTATTCTCATATAACAAATAATTAGCTGAGTTTAAGCCAATATTTTTTTTTTTTTTTTAAATTTATTCATTACTGCTCTATATCTTTATATACTTGCTTCTACGGCAAAATGGCAAATACTGTGTATTGTTAAGGATGTTTATATAATATTATGACAGTATAGTACTACTACTGCATCAATTTTCCTTGACTGCTCCGCTCCAATTGTATGATGAATCTATATGTGTCATATTAATGTCAGCTTATTGCATTGATAAAGACATGTATCCGATGGAGCTCTCGTAATAGAATCAAACGCCCGATTCACGTACGTCTATGGATCAAACATTCTATTGTACTTAGTGGAAACCAATGGTGCAGTATTGAAGGTATGTCTCAGTGGTGAGATACAGATTTAGTCGCTTCCGGCTCGACAAACATTTAGGTTATGTTAGATGGGATTTGAGGATGGAGAAAGGGTGAGGGGGGTCAACCACGTGACGTGTTCGACTCTATTGGGGTTGACAGATCGTTTCCAGTCAACCGAACCTCCAAACTGCGGCTAATGGGAACAGTCAGTCGCTAACATGAATGTCAAACGGACGAATTTGTAGTCACGCGACTTTTCGGACCCCTCACCAATACTACATAAACTGTCTGATGCAAGTTAATGCCAACCAGTTATATAAATACTAATTTTGATTAACTCAGAAAAGAAAAAAAACAGGTGCGAAGACTCATACTATTTATTTGCAAATGTAAATATATCGTCTACATATATGTGAACATGAATATATATAGAACTTAAACATGTAGACTGAGGGGTCATATTGACCGACAACACGTTGTCACTCCTCATTTCACAATTTCCGAAGCCACACTCCGTTGCCAACGGTCGCGCCTGCATCCACACACCCGTGGAATCTGGCTGAATAGCTAATGAGGACCACAAGCACGTCTTCCTACCCGTAGATCTCACTTCGGGTCATTAAGACCCATTCAGTGTAGAAGAAAGTTTAATAAAAACTTCCGAGATTTTCTTCTGGGTTCAAGACACCCCATTGTGAGCTCAAAAAAAAAACCTTCCACGAATAAGTCAAGTAGATATTACTGCAAAAAATAAATGAGTAAAAATAATAATACTAGAAATATATTCTAAATATTACAGAAAGGTTAATAATTTCTGTATTAGATAGCTCTAATGCGCAGGTACTGATATATATATATATATATATATATATATATATATATATATATATATATATATATATATATATATATATATATATATATATATATACTTAGTCGGGCATCAGACGTTGTTTTAATTTTTGTATGCCAAATATGATCGAGCCTGTATAATACAAGAAGTTCAACTCACTCTTGAATGCCAAAGTCGTTATGTGGGCGTCAGTCGTGTTGAAAATGTGTTAAAAATGTTTCTTCCTCCATCACCTAATTCCTTTCTGGAGAGTATAGGATTGCTCGTATGATGCTCTGAGTGATATCATTCGATTTATTGAACTGTGTTCAACCTATGCCAAACGGCAAAACTACCTAATCTTTTATTTGGAAATTTTTTCAGATCCCTAATGATTTTTTCAATATTTCAACCCATGAAGTCCACGTTTATTTAAAAGCGAATCACGAAGTTTTTCTCCATGGTGAGAATAGTGATTTCTAGTGATTAGTTTTATTAATTACTTGTTAATATTTTGTAGATAAGTATGTCAGAGAGTTTAATAAAACCACCAGCTCCGCTGTTTGATCAACCGTTCTCCCTACCTTGGCGATTGGATGGATTGGAGAACAATCAACATTCATAAAAACTTCTAATTTCTTTGAAATTTCAACTTGATGATTGTAACAAGGTCTTATTCATTCATCATTTAAAAAGTGCTATAAACAGGTTTTGATAAGTACCTACAAACTACCATTCCAATTTATATATGGTTGGAAGAATAGCGGAGTGAACACGACATCCTCCGTCCAAACATCAAGCGACTGAATTTGTATTCACAAAGAATAAAACTGAATATTTATTCAAGTTATAAGGCAAATTTCAAAGAATAAAACATGGGATATTTATTGGACCTCGAGAATTCCGTATTATTTAATTTCAAATGCTTCGGCCTCGCAACTTTCTCTTTGAATATATTTCTGTATGAGAGCTAAACAAAGTTTTAAACGTATTGTACGTTTTTGTGAAAACCTTTTTGCCGAAAACAATTATCTAACAACGACACACAAGAACGCTACTGTTACCGTTGCCTTGTGATTGCTGGAGTTGTTCAAAATTATGTATAGCCCCTCCGGATGAAAAACGTCATGATTCCTAAGCGGCTGTAGTGTCAAAGGAAGCTGATTAATAGCGCCAAGTTACTAATTTATAATGCTTTGTAAACATAATGGCAAGACATGGTATGACCTAATGTATAACATAATGGTAAAACATAATTTATGTCTTGTTTTTCTCCCTAGAATAATCATTGTAGGTGCCTGATAGTATCCAAGTGATGTCATAATATTATGATGTACTAATATTATGTAAAAATATAAAGTGATGTAATAATAGTATGGCTAAAGCATGTGCATGTATTCAATCATTTAAGCCGACGGCTTTAAGTAAGTAGCAACCGGGGGGGTCAAGGGGGGTGGAGCTCCCCTCCCAAAACTCGAAGGGCCGAGTTTTGTTCCTTTTTGATTAACTAAAAAGCTGGCGTCATGTAATTTTTTAGCATGCACATGCTTTAATCATGGGTTCCCGTTTCGAAAACGACAGGGAAAAGCATTACGTAAATATGACACGAAAGTAGCGCGGAGTTTTCTGTGGATTTCCACGTACGACCATTCCGTTGCTAGGGAAGTGTAACTCCCTTAGTTATCGTTCCACGATAATCGTTCACCACTTGGAAACCTCTCAATTTATCAAAAAATTGCATGATCCTAAGCCGCTGTATTGTCAAAGGAAGCCGCTTTATTCCGCCAAGTTACTAACTTATAATGCATCGTAAAAAAAATGGCAATTTATGTGTTGTTTTTCTCCGTAAAATAATCATTGTAGGTGCCTTATAGTAACCTAGTGATGTAATATTAGTATGCTGTCAGGCACGTAGCCATAGGGGGGGTCCATGGGGTCCGGACCCCCCCCGAAATTTTTTGATGAATTAAAAAATTATTCATGGTTAGGGTAGTATCTATTATTTCAATAGCACAAACTACCAACAGAGAATATTCGTCTGATGTTAGATTCTTCAGAAATTATTTTTATAATACTCATAGGTTCTCCTAATAGCTCCAATACGTAGAGGTAAAATTCCTAAGATAAGAAGTTAGATATTTCGGTACACGGACATGGGTCATGTATACGACCTTAAAGACAGATCAACGCCTCTAGCACTATACCTGTACGACCCTTGTAAGCCTTGCCGTGTAGCAATTCTTCATGCCTTTGAGCACTCCACATTTTTATTATGGTGTTCAGAAGCCTTCTGACATCTTCCTGAAGAGATTCCTTTCTTTCTCTGGAGGACAGTACTACAGAGGAAGAAAATTCTCTCCGAATCTCGTATTCCCTCGGCTAGCCCTTTCACTTCATCAGCAAGGAGTGACACGCCAACCGCTCCCTGAGGTAACTCGTACTGCTTTCCTTGCAGACGCATGGCTCTCTGCTACAGCATGTCCCATCTTAATGTGGTCCAGCCTCCTGGAGAATTTAACATCCCGTCCCCGAAGCCTCTTATGAAATAGTTCTGAATAGGATCAGCATTTGGTATTGATATTATACTTTGAGTACCACGGTTGGTATTCAGGTTCGCAATATTTGGATGTCTGGAGCGTATATGTTGAGTGAGTTCTCTTCTCGTAAGGCCTCTAGAACAATGGGGACATTGGGTTGCATTGTCTCTTTGACTATTCACCAAGGTAACATCTATGTTACTGAGCTACATAATTACGTTGCTCCAACGATATCACAACAATAACAATAATTAAGTTAACATTTTTGGAATGAGTGAATGAGACAGAATTCGGCACTCAACTTTGAAGTAGGAATTTGAAGAAGTATGACTGGTAGTTTGACCCTGTCTGATACGTTTTCCATCGGTTTTTGGTTTAAAAAAAAAAAAAAAAAAAAACCCGCGATCTAACGCTTCGAAAATTGATTTTCTTGCGGAGCGGAAATTCACACAACACATCATCATCCGTTCCGGGATTAGAAAATTCATAAATTTACTTCATGGGATCTTGCAGTCTAGGGGAAATTTATCTATCCTATGTGCGTCACGGGGTTCTGTATTCCGCCCCACACTCCTTACGATATCCTACGGGGAGAATGTTCCTAGATGTCTTCCTAACTTTTACGTTACGGGATCCTGCAGTACCTTAGAAATTAAGATTAGAAAAATACCTTAGAAATAAGATGGGTAACGAACGCCTTTCTCATTTGACCATGATGTCAATTCATTATCCACTGTCGTTCGCGGCTGATAACGTGCTGGATTTGATGTCTTTAAAAGCCAACAGAAAAATCTTACTATAAACATTTTATGATCAACTAAATACCTAAAAATTGAACTTTTATTGTTGTAAAAAGATCAAGATTTATCATGATTGTAAAAAATTGTTTTAACTGTCACCTAAAATCCTTATTATGTACCTACCTATCAAATATTTTTGCCTTATTAAAGATAGTAGTTCATCATGTTTGTAAAAAATTTCTTCTCCTGTGACTTAAAATTCGTATTTTAACATTTATTGAAATGGGAAGAGAGCCGGTGGGCGAGGTGGTGGGGGGGGGGGGGATCTGGACCCCCCCCAAGGCAAAATCCTGGCTACGTGCCTGTATGCTGTAATTAGCTCGTTCACCCGTGCGTTGCACAGGTTGACTTCAGTATATGCAAGGTCCTCTCACCCATCACATTTTGGGACACTCTTATGGCACTGGTCCAAAAAAGTCCTTAAGTAAAAGTACTTACTTCAAGTACTTATTTATAAATAACCTATTAGGACCCAACTACTGAGATCAACCTCCACTCTCTCTCCACAAACACCCCCCATATTTCAGATTAAAAATATTTTTGATAGGTAACCCAACAGAACGTTCAGGCTACTCCAATTTCATTCGTCCGAACATCAGATCACCAGTTCATACGTCGATGGCCAAATTATACCATTTAACTACTCCATGCCCCCTCCCTCTTTTTTCTTACCACAAACTCCTCCCTATGGCTGAGGCTAGAAAAAATTTTAACAGCCTGTGGTTGAGGTTGACGTGATCTGAACATATTCACCTAATCAGATCCCAGTTTGATCAGTGATGTCGACGATTCCCCTTTCCAAACCCCTCCGCCAAAAACACCCCTATGGTTCAGAATGGAAAATTTCAAAGTAGACTGTGGTTTTTTAGTGTTATCCAAACATATTTTATCAATCAAGTCCTCAGTTTATTCATTGATGTTTAAGATACCCCATTCCACCACCACCCCTCTCTCAAAATACCCGTTATGGTTCAGATTTGAAAATTTCATGTATTTTGTGATTCAAATTAGAGTATTCCAAACATATTTATTTAATCAGGTCCTCAATTTATTCAGTGATGTCCAAGATAACTCATTTCACCCCCTCACAACCACCTCTTAGAAAACACCACTTTTGGGTAAGATTTGAGAAGTTTCAAGAAGCCTGTGATTTGAGTTAGTGTAACTCAAGCATATTTTTTAGAAGTCAGGTTCCCAGTTTATTCAGTGATGTAAATGATACTCCCCCCTACCCCCTTCCACATAACACCCACTATGGGTAAGAGTAATTCGAAAATTTCTTACCAATCAGCTCCAGTTTATTTAGTGATGTCCAAGATAACCCCATTTCATCCCCCCCCCCCCCCCCCCCCAGAATTCTAATGGTCGGGTTTGAAAATTTTAAGCACCAAGTCTACGATTCAAGGTCGAGTAACCCGAACAAATATCAACGATCACGTTTCCCGTTTATTTATTGATGTCCATGACACCACATTACACCCTCCTCCATACTCAAATCACCCCCTATGGGTCAGATTTGGAAAATTGTGAGTAGCTTGTGGTTCAAGTTAGAGTAATTCAAACATATTCCACCATTCACATCCCCGGTTTGTTCAGTGATGACAAAGATACACCATCCCCCCCCCCCCCCCAATCATCCCCTAAATCGCCCTCTATGGGGCAGATTAGAAGAATTTCATGTAGCTTGTAACTTAAGTTAGAATAATCCACAATTATTCGTAAAATCACATCCCCAGTTCGTTCAATGGTGTGCAAGATGCCCCATTTCACCTACACCCCCTCTGGCTAAAATGTTAAGAACTTCAAATAGCCTATAATTCAGGTTGGACTGATACAGACATTTCCCACCAATCATATCAGTTGTCCAAACACCCCTGCAACCGTAAAAAGCGGACAAACATCCGGACAGACAGAAAGAAAGACAGACAGAGACAAATTGAGAAAATGGTACCAATCGTCTACAAATACCATGAAACGCTAAAGAAACGCAGAATTTCATGATTCTGAGCAACGTGTTTTTCTTTTTTTTTCACATACATAATTACTGGTAGCTTACATATTTTATTTAGTATTTTCTTTCGACCCAGCATCTCTTTCTCTTAACTGACTGTGAACCCCTGATTTTTTGTTTTTCAACCCTTGAGAATTCCAACGATTCATTAGAACCAACGCTATAATTTCCGTCGAAGATTGGTTTTTTTTAATTTTATTTTGTTATTATTTATTTTTTTAATATCAAAAAAATTATAACACGAAAGCCTTTCAAATTATTTTACATCGAATAAACAAAACTAAATAGATAAAATAGCACACATACAGTATACAACAGAACACTCAACAGTTTCTCACATCATAATACTTGTTCAATATTTATGAATTGATTGGAAGCTATTTGTCGTATATTCTTAATGACGATGGATTTCGGCTATTCAGTATAATACCCGATTTCGTTGACACAGTTTAAAACTCTGCAAATTATTACACAAAGGTTTATAATTTCTGTATTAGATAGCCCTTCGATGCAGATCATTGGTCTATTATTATTATTATTATATTAAACCCCGTAAATCGTTGATGTTAAAAACTTGGCACATCGTGCCTCCGAGAAAGGTTTACAATTTCACAGCTCCAGTATCCCTCAATTTTACGGTTTATGGTATATATCGCAAAAAATTTAATGAAAAAAGGCCGGTCGAAAAGAAAAAAAATTACCCTCAGAGGCACCTCAGCCGATCAGTGCGCCTCCAAAATTGTGTTAAGTACCATCCATTTGAATCCGAATAAGTAGCCTCACCAGACAAATATAGTTTCAGAGTGAATTTCATATATGTGTTTCACCCTTTTTCCAATCAAATTCATAATAATTTTTTTTTTTGCAATAAGCTCCAACAAACTTCACAATTATCTCAACTCAATTGATTAGTTTTTAACCGAATTCAAACATCACATATAATAATAAAAAATGAATCTTTGTGTACATACTAATTTGCTGCGTTCTTAGAAATTCTTTCAGTCTTGAGCCAATTTAAGAGGCTTGGAGAAGATTTGGTGAGAAAAGTATCTGAATCGAACGTAAACTTATGAAAACCTCTAGAAACATCTATTTATACTAATGCACCGAGCGGTATGAAAACAATTTTTAGGAAAATATGATGTGGTATGGTTAGCAGAGGTAAGTAAGGTCACTTAGCGGAGGTCACTATTTATCCGCCTGTAGATCGCAGGGTTTTCCTGGGTCATCAAGCAATTCAAGCATTCTGTGATCGCTTTTAAACATGACCGGCGTTTTCTGAAAAGCATTCTCTCAAACTGGTGTAAGTAGCAAATATGAAACGGCCTACTATACGACACAGAGGGGCGTGCGGTAAGCCTTTAATCCCCTTGCTCCTTTTCAATAAGTTACTTCAAAGGACGTGTTTTCGATGAGAGTTCTGAAATGGAATAAGGCCCGACTTATTTTATGGTTGGTCAGGAGCAGTAAAGTAAGACACAGAGCTGCACTTTTTAATATTATAACTTTATTAGGAAGAACTCACAAAACGGAATGATCATAACTTGATTAAACGATTCGTCATCAGGGAGGCGCAAGGGAGTAGTGGGAGCGAAGGGAAGGGGAGGTTCGAAGGCGGGAACTGTAGGTATGAGAGTTGGTGCTCCACGCAGGAAGCGACAAAGACTAAAGCGATGTTAGCGCGACTAGCGGCATCAACTCATAATTCCGCTTCCTACATTATACAACATCTTCCCTTTCTTAAATGCATGGACTCGATCAGCTGATCGGAAATCGATTCTCCGATTTACAAGGCAGTTTCCTAGAAACTAGATACAATAGGCCGTTGGTCGTGTTCTCACCTGAGCGTTACACATTTCAGTTTAATTAGGTTACTTATCAGTTTATAATGTAAATATTTTATAATTTCATTTTATGAGTGCGTGATTAATAATAATAAATTTGGTAATTGGTATAGTGAAGTGATGGTGATTAGTTTATTGCGAACACAACGAAGAATGTTTCTGTATTATGGATTAATCAGTTGAATACAATATTAACACGTAATATATCGAGTAAGTGGTATATGATAATAAAAGTTTTACATGCAAATCTAAACATCATTATTCTATCCCATACCTTTCTGGTTTCCTAATATTTTCTCTATTTCTCAGGTTATAGTTATTACCTTTTTGTTGAACATTGGGTATATTTGTTTGTTCGGATTGCATACTTTGCCTAGGAATTTTGATGAGATCCCTACGATTTCGGCGATAATTACCGTTATCACCTCTAACCCAAAACGATCTAGGAGTGTCGGCTTTTCTATTAATTTCACCTTTTCTCCATCTTTTATTATGACGGTACAGGACTTCATCCTTATCACCTATATTTTCTAATTTATTGTTTGCTTTTCCTATCGTAGGTTAGCTTTTGTGATTCTTGACTTTTCTTAATTTGATTTTTAACTTGAAAGCTATCGGGAACATTAGGAATCAGATCTTTTTCTCTTATTGTCATTTTGTCCCTTAGTTTCCTATTGAACATTAATTGACTTGGGCAATATCCTGTGGATCGTGTTTCTGTGTTCCGATAATGAAATAGGAGTAGATAGGGGTCTTGACCAGAAAGTTCAGCTTTTTTCAATATCGATTTGCATATTTTGACTGCGGATTCAGCCAGCGCATGTCCTTTAGGGTAATGCGGACTGCTAGTTATTAATTTTACTGAATATTCAGCTAGAAATTCTCTGAATTCATGACTTCCAAATGGATTATTGTCTGAAATAATTTCCGATGGAAATCCATGAGTGCTAAACATAACTAAACATACTTTTTTCACATCAGAGATTGATTTAGATTTGATTTTATGCATCTCAATCCATTTTGAGTAGAAATCTATCGTGACTAGGTAATATTTATTTTTATATTCTAATATATCCATGGCCAATTTTGACCACGGTAAATCGGGAATTGAGGAAGGAATCATAGGTTCCTGAGGATTTTGTGGTATGTTTAGTAGACATACGTGACAGTTATTGACGACATTTTCTACATCTTTACTAATTCCAGGCCAATAAAATACCTTTCTAGCTTTGTTAATAGTTTTATTTATTCCCATATGGCCTTCATGTAAAACAGTTAGAATTTCTTTCCGTAAACTAGAAGGTACAATTATTCTGTCACCGAATAACAACAAACCTTCTTCGTAAATTAATTCATCTCTAATTTGATAATATTCACCGAACTGCTTGGGTGGTTTGTGTGGCCATTTATTGCCTAAAAAATTAATTACTTGGCTTAAAACAGGATCATTTTCGGTTTCTTTAGCAAATAGTTGTTTTTTATCTTCTGACATTACATGATTAATTAGAGAATGGATGACGAATTTTAATTCTTCGTCATCATTAGGGACAGGACCAACTGTTGCTCTTGACAAAGCGTCAGCGAGCAGCATTTTGCTACCGGGAAGGTAAGTTAATTCATAGTTATATTTAGTTAACTTAAGGAGCATTCGTTGCAAACGGCTGGGCACTTTATCCATGTTTCTTTTCACAATGCTTATCAGGGGTTTGTGATCTGTTTGTATTATGATTTTGCGACCATATGTATAATAGTGAAAATGTTCAACTGCGTGACAAATACCCAACATTTCCTTCTCGATCATTGCATACTTTTGTTCGGTATTAGTCAATGATCGGGAGGCGAATGCAATTGGCTTACCTTTTTGAATTAGGGCACAACCTATCCCCATTTTGCTTGCATCACTTTGAATTATTAATGGTTCTTTTTCATCATAATAAGCTAGAACAGGACGTGTTGACAAAATTTGTTTAAGTTTCTTTATTACGTTAGAATGTTCTTCTGACCAGCACCATTTCACATCATTCCTAGTCAGTTGTCTTAGAGGAGCCGTCAATTGCGACAAATTCGGTATGAATTTACCAACATATTTCATAATTCCAAGAAAACGCATTGAAGCTTTTTTGTCTTCTGGTTCAGGCATATTAGTGATAGCTGTTAACCTGCTCGGATCAATTTCTAATCCTTCACTAGAAATTATGTGACCTAAGATCCTAATGCGCTCATTGCGGAAATTGAATTTACTTGGGTTGAAAGTTATACCATTTTTAATTGCGATATCTAGTACTTTTCTTAATATGCGATCATGTTCTTCAACTGTAGTTGCAGCTATTGTTAGGTCATCTAAATAAACACTAACTCCTTTAATGTGTCCAAAAAGCTCACTATTCTTCTTTTGAAAAATTTCTGCTGATGTTTTTATTCCAAACGGCAATCTTAGAAATTTATACCTTCCATAAGGGGTTCCAAAAGTGGTAAATTCTGATGATTTGTGACTAATTGGTATTTGATAAAAACCATCTTTCAAATCCAAAGTACTGAAATATTTTTTACCATTTAAATCGCTCAGAATTTCATCCTGAGTTGGGATTTGAAATTTATCATTAAGTAATTGCTCATTAAGTTGTTTCGGATCGAGACAAAGCCTCAATGACCCGTTAGGTTTTTCTACAATCACCAATGGATTTAACCATTCGCTTGGACCTACAACCGGAGATATAACTCCTACTTCTACTAATTCTTCGAGTTTTAGTTTTAATTTCTCCATTAAATGTTTGGCTACACGTCTAGGTGCGTGCGCCACTGGTTGAGCGTTATCCTTTATTTTTAATTCATATGGTTTACCTGGAAAAGTTCCTAATCCTTTGAAGGCTTTATCATATTCCTTTAATACATCTTCCTTAGAATCTAGTGCAAACTCATCTACTGCATATATCCTTTTGATTAACTTAAAATTTACACACGCTCTTAAACCTAAAATCGGCTTGTCGGGAGTGTCTACAATCAAAAATTTTACTTCTGCCATTTTTTTATTCATGTTCAATACTAAATTTATTTCTCCAGTTACTGGTAGCTTATTATTATTGTATGCCGTTAGTCTGACCCTGGATTTTCTTATCTCGTGATCTTTATTTTTATTAATTACATTAAATATTCTCAGAGGTAAAATGTTTACATGGCTACCTGAATCTATTTTGAACTCAATTTTATTATTATTTATAGCACCTATTATTGACCATTCAATGTCGTCATCTTCATCTCCAATTTGATTTACAACCTGAATGTAATCTATGTGGTATTTATCTCTATCATCAATGATATCTTCAATTTCCAAAGACTTAGTTGATTTTTTATTGTTATTATATTTATAGTTGTTATTAGGTCTCTTGTTATCATTATATTTGTTCTTTTTAACAAAACAACCAATTTTAAAATGGTTATATTTGCCGCATACGGAACATTGCTTTCCATACGCCGGACAGTTTCTTGGTTCATGCCTGGTCCCACATTTTAAACAATCGTAAGTTTTGGTAGACGATTTGTCTCTATTGAATTTTTGTTTTCGAGCATCTTTATTACTGTTATGAGATTGTTTAGTACCTTTTTTAACGAAGTCTACTTGCTTTTCATTAGTCCCACCAGCGATGTCCTGGATTTCAGTTTTCCGGGCTTCATGCAGCTTACAAATGTCGATGGTCTCGTCCAGTGTTAGGTCGGATCCTTTGTCCAAGAGTTCTTCGGAGATCTGGGAGATGATTCGGTCACGGACCATGTTATTTCTTTCTGCGTAATCGCACGTTGGTGCAGCGGTTTTTAGGATAGTAATAAACTCCATTAATGGTTGTCCTGGTTTTAGTGTGAGCCGATTGAATTTAAATCGCTCGTGTAGTTCATTTCTTCTGGGCGAAAAGTGTTTGGTAAACGCTTCGACAACTTCTTCATATTTTGTTAAAACTGTCGTTATTTGAGTTTCATATGCACCTGACTGTGATTCAGCTTTAATTAGAGCGTCTGCTCGAAGGGAATTATAAATTTCTATTCCGCGAGATCCCAGTTGGTTGAGGAGGGTGGCAATTTTAACGTCATCCTTCTCGGATTTCTTCTTAGCAGCAATCAGATAAAATCCGAAAGCTTGAAGCCATTCAGTCCATTCCTTTTTCAAATCTGTAGCGTCGAAATTGAAATGCTGAGGAGGTCTGGCGTCGCTCATTGTTAGTTTGAGGACGTTTCTTCAAAGATGGCGAACAAAGAGAAAGTAACCACGTTTTATTCTCTATGTTATTAATATTAGGTACTCACTTTACCTGCTCGCGAAACCAGCCAAATGTTTATTAATATTAATAATCACTTCACTCTCAAACTTCTGACACCATATTTTATGGTTGGTCAGGAGCAGTAAAGTAAGACACAGAGCTGCACTTTTTAATATTATAACTTTATTAGGAAGAACTCACAAAACGGAATGATCATAACTTGATTAAACGATTCGTCATCAGGGAGGCGCAAGGGAGTAGTGGGAGCGAAGGGAAGGGGAGGTTCGAAGGCGGGAACTGTAGGTATGAGAGTTGGTGCTCCACGCAGGAAGCGACAAAGACTAAAGCGATGTTAGCGCGACTAGCGGCATCAACTCATAATTCCGCTTCCTACATTATACAACACGACTAAAAGGCCGACAGAGGTGTCTCTTGCGTAATAGGGAGTCGCGAATTCGTTTGTGCTAGTTATGAACGGAAACTCTAGAGGGTTCGAAAATGAGAGGTGTGAGGTGTTGGTGAAAAGAAAGCTTGCTTGTTACTTTTCCATGTTCTCTGTGCTCAAACAAAAGTACTTCCTCGTCAGGCGGACTACTTTGTTCATTACCGGAAGTCTCAGTTTGCTTCATCGATAGTAGCGCTGCAATCTTGATTCTTCAAAATTCTGTCTGAAGACGACTCGAATCGGATGATCGCTTTCTGTATGTAGCAAACGGCTCCAATATTCACAGCTCAAGGACCCTAAACACCACAGTTTCATCTTAACGAGGACAAGTTCATTGAAGCTGACGTCACCAAACTTATTTTAGGAGCAGATTTCTTTGGCTCTTTTGGTCTATGTCTTTACGTCCGAAATAATCTCCAAACTCCAATCACCTCCACTCCCATTCCCCGAAATAGAAATGAAGTTCTCATGGGTTACTTAATTCAACTAACCCCACTCTGAACAAATTTGTCTTACTTCTGGCTCCCTAATCACCTCCCACTCGATCTTCGGCTATTCGCTCGCAAATCTTTCATCATATTGACACTAAAAGACGCTAGGTTTGAGCCAAAGCACGTAGACCATATCCCGACCATCTCTGCCATCCACGAAATAATTTTCTCTCCCTACTCAAAGACAGCATTAGACGTCCCTCTGACTCCCCATATCCGTCGCCCTTACACATTGTTCCCAAGACGGATGACTCGGATCGAGGTTGCCGTGAATATAGCGCCCAGAAATGCAAGGACTACGCCAGATATGTAAGTACCTCAATCACCATCTCGCACCTCCACGGCTGCAATAATTCTGCATCCTTGATATCTCTAAAGCGTTCCATCACATCACTGTCACTCCTGACGACATTCGTAAGACGACGATTATAACACCCCTCGGCCTCTTCGAGTATACCAAGGTGAATTCCGATTTGAGATACGCTGCTCTGTCATGGCAGCGCTATTTGGACATCGTCAACACGGGCTTGCCTTTCGTATTTTGTTTACTCGACAACGTTCTGGTTGCTTCAAACTCCGTTGAAGAACATTTTGAGCATCTATCGAAAGTCTTACAACACAAATGTTTCGTGACAGACGTCTCCACGTGAGAGAGCTTTGGATAAATCGAGGGTGATATGTTTAGAGCTTAGGGGAAACGTGCCGGTAGTCAATACCTTAAGGGACATATCATTTTTGGTTCCCCCTCTCGATTTTAGTAATCATTTTTTTCAAGTTGAAAAGCCACTTATTGCGTGCACATGACGTTCTCCTATCATCCCAAAATGCGAGTTTGTAGAAAATAAAATAATTTGAGGACAAAAAATTGATTTTTCCAAATTTAGACAATGACTCAGTAGTCGAAACCTTGAAGTTCAAGAATTTACACCTCAAGTTAATGCGGACTTCAGTATGATTCAAACTATGTCAACACACCAGGGTACTTGTCGTGTCAATCGTCTGAGCTTTGGAATACTGCACCGTCCGAATTCAACCGTATTCGCACACAAATCTTAAAGGAAGCCAAGCCGAAAACCGAAGCTTAATATGGTGACATAATCTGCCATGATGGCACATTGGAAGAGTGCTTAAACAATCTCAAAGCCTGTCCCCAACGCATATCAATAAACATGGAGTCCTCTTACTTCAAAGAAAAAATAGAATACCTGGACCAAGCGATAGATTTCGATAAGATCAGTAAATCTCCTGCCAAAATTTAAACGATCCAGGAAATACCCCGTCATTCAAATATTGAAAAAGTGAGCCAACTTGTAAAGAATTTTCATTAAAAAAATTAAGCTACTGCAACAGCTCCAAAAATTTTGGGAAATTTTCTCCATTGAAATCCGGTTTGAGACATTCTGAGGCAAATCCTGGAATTGATGTGTCCTTCCGGACGATAAGTTTTCTTGTGATTGAGATAAAAATTCCATTCTTGCGCCAAAAAATCGAGCTTTTGAACGAAAGGATGAGTTTGTTGGCCAGCATCATTTTATCACATTAAATTGGTCAAGTCTCAAAAATTTTCTAAAAAATCACTAAACATAGCAAAAAGATCAATAAATTTACATTTTTGGGAATAATTTTAGTAAACTATTAACGATGAAAAGGACGCAAAACATTCATGCAGAAATTTATGCTGATAAATTTAGGTATGTAGGTACTTAACTTGCGTTAATATGTGCCGAAAAATTGATAAAAACTGCACAAAAAAGCTAAAAATTCGATATTTTATTTGAATTGGCAAATATTATTTAGAATGAGTTATTTGATTTTTACTCAAAGTCCTGGATTTCCTTAGCAATTTAACATAATACAGTAAGATAATTCACGAAAATTCGCTCATACGATGATGCTGCATGGCTGAAACTTTGTATTTATTTATTATTCCTTCCTCACTAACGAAGGTAGAGAAGATTCTGTTCGCGATTGATGTCGACAATATTGTTGTCCCCCAAAATCAAAATGTCCACTTGCTGATCAATTTTGGTTCCGTGTCTGTCTGTTTGTTTGTTTGTCTGTGGCAAATCCTTGTCACTCCGAAAACTCTACCAAGTTTCAGCCCGAATCCAATGGAATTTTCAGGGGTTGTGCCGGTTAGCTCTTAGAGAGGTCCCTATAATTTTCAATGCCATCGAATCAACAGTATCCTATGCGCATGCGCAAACATGAGTTTCTCATAACGTTGATTCCTCATCATCTGTTGGTCCGATTTCGTTCAAACTTGGTCGGTTGTTGGGTAAATGTTCTAGCAAAATGCCCTATAAATTATATCGCGATTATTGGAGTAATAACCACTGCGCATGCGCAAAACTAAAATCGATCTACACAGACAAAACACCGTGAGCAATGGACAAATTTTAATAAAATTTTCAGGGATCGTGCGGCTTAGCTCCTAGACGGTCCCCTATACATTTCTTTGCCGTTAAATTAATAGTAGTCTGTGCGCATGCGCAAACGTAAATTTCTTATAACGTCGATTTCATGTCATCTGCTGGTCCGATTTCAAACTCAAGTTACTGTTGGGTCCGGGGTGATTTCCTTTGTATTTTTCGCTTTCGCTTGAATAATAGGTAACTATTGCTCATGCGCGAAATCAACTTTGGATGACACTCCGAGAATAATGAATAGATTTTGGTTAAATTTTCAGGGTTAGCCTTGTGATGGATAGAAGTAGTTCCTCCTTCTCGATTCTTGAATACACTGCATCTGGGAATATGCCTGACGGCATAATATAGTCAACAGGATAGCCTCTGGGTTTAGCAGGTTATTGCCTCTCGTCTTTGAGGGAGGAATTACTCTCTTCCATTACCTCTCGTTGTTCCATGTTAGCAAAGCTCAGTTCCGAGCCCCCCCCCCCCCCCCCCCCCCCCCCCCCCCCCCCCCCCCCCCCCCGCCACAGGCATATTGGGTGATAACCCATAAAACTAAAAACTAAAAACCATACCCCTGCCCTGCCTATTTGGAGCCATCCTTCCACTCTGCCACCCCTTAAACTCTGCCCCTAGGCGCCAGCCCTACATAATCCTTACCACGCTCTGCTACCATGTAACGGACTTAGATCGCCTCCACAGGTGCAATGGGGCCTAAATCCGCAATCGTAGAGAGATGGGGTGTGACAGTACCATAAGAGATACATCTAATACTAATAGCATATGAGCTATGTTGGGAGAAGACAATTTTCTGGTTCTCGGATCCTCATCTATCACCAAACGCAGCATTTTAAGAACTTGACAATGACGTGCGGCGCGATAGCGACGGACGCGCATTCTCTTGGATCTCACGGAATTGTCACAAGCGTATTCAAGAATCGAGAAAGAGGAACTACTCCTATCCATCACATCTCGATGTAACAACCTTCAGACAATTCCTGCACATGCAAACACGAATTGTAGCCCTAATTTGCATTCTAGCATGTATACACATGAATTACATACTGTTACATTTTGCATTCAATCGTTTCGACTCGGGTTCTGTTCTTCAACTAGTCCATGTTACAGCTATTCTGCCCACCCAACTTGGCAGACGTTTTTTAATTGGTTTCATGTTCACAACTGATACATACAGCTAGTATTGTTAAAATTGACTGAAATGTAATATACATGATTTCAATGTCCATTTGATATTGTCCATTTTGTTTTGAATGGAGTCAGTTAGATTTTCAAGAATAGTGAGGGCGATTGTGGTGACTCGACTATATCACCACAATCGAAAGTTCTTACGATAACTCTATTATAATTAATGATTCCATAACATTCCATAACATTCCATAGCTAACATCATATCACTGTAATGTGGTCTATTGTCATGTATACAAAATATGCTTTTCAATTTCGCTTTTTTCACATTCAACGTGTGTGTATCAATTAATATTTTATATTCATAAGAAAGAGACATTATTAATGTTGTGGATTGAATGTACGGGTGTCTGAGCGGTAAATTGATAATTGAATAAATAGGTGAATGTTGTAATATTAATGTTGCGATATTAATAATGAATAAATATATAATATAAACGAATCAAAGCTTCGTTCATGTAATGTTACTTACGAATAATCAGCTGAAGCGTAGCAGTTGCCAAGCAGCGAGCACTTGGCTGCTGTGCACGAGTAGTCCGGAAGTTTCCCGATCGCGGAGTGCATGTTGTACGTCACGTTGATGCCGAACACGTCAAGAAGCCCGTCAGCGGCGCGAAGGTGGTTGCCCTCCAGCCGATCCATCACGAAATCGACAACAAGAAAGCTCTGATTGGTAGATACAGTCGTCGTCGACGCCACGTTCTCCTCAGTAACCGTGTGAAGCACGCGGGGCTCGAGCTGGAACGACGGCGAATCCGGTTCGTAGTAGGCGTACTCGGTGAAGGTGAGACCCGTGGAGACGAACAACTGAGTCAGGTAGACGACGATGACGACCGGGGACGGCGCCCCCGAGGAGTCGATGACCCAGCGGCAGGACGTCGGGACGTCGAAGGGGCGGGGAAAGTGCGACGTCGTAATGACGCCGCGCTCGGACGTCAAGTGGCCCCCACAGCCGTCACCAGCGGTTCTGGTTCCCATCGACGCCGCTAGCAGGAGCAGCGCTAGCATTTCAGCTCCCACTCATTACCCCATCTGTCCAGCCCTGTAACAAAAATAAATAGCTCGATCAACCTTTAATATGATATTTAAGACAATAATAATTGTCAAGAGAAGCTCGTAACGAAATTTAAACATCTGGTCGATCGAACAATATACAGAAAATGCATTTGACAACAATCGAAGTAGATCATAAAAACATGTTCTGAATTAATCCCTTTGGAAAAATGTAATACTGTGATAGCTAAATGATTGGGATCTAGTGCTGGAATGAAATAAGTTCGAAATCTGATGAATCAAACCTGAGCTCTCAGCTGAGTAATCAAACAGGTGTCTCCTAAGCAAGGATAGGAGTTTGCTACTTCATGATCCCAACAATACTATATAACTCGATCTCAAGAACAGATAAGGGGTAGGGTGATTGAAACCCAAAGTAAGGTTTTCAATGTAACACCACATGTTGTTTTGTATGATCCACCTATTTAGCAAATTTTCGAATAAATCGAAAAAATGTTCCTAATAGAAATCCGTGTTGAGGCATTTTGAAACGATTATTGAAGTTCGCACTTTTTCATATATAACTATATAAGTCAAAGAATAGTCGTCGAGTTTTGAGTTTTTAAGAACAAACTTTGTTCAATTACACACGTACACGATTGTTGACGGTACAGAACTTGGAGAGAGACTGACTGCTGAGCTGACTCCAGGCTGGCTTACATAAGTTAAAATATGTGGAGTAAGAAAGTTGTTATGGTGGGCGTCTACAATTACTATAACCAAGAAAACTTCTCGTAACCAAGTGACAACAAAACAAGCGGCATTGTTTACTGTATCCATTTATAACATAAATAAATATAAGACTACGACATGAATAGAAGAACAAGTACAAAAGAAATGCGTGATAAATCGAGAGCTTTCCAACGAGTGGAGAACGATTTTTGTCCGGTGAAAAATAAAGAAGTTTCATTTCCCCTGCAACGGCTTAGTTGTACTTGAAAATCAAAAGAAAACAACCCCTAACTTGTTTATAGGTTGCGTGACGTTTTGACATTTTCATGTCTTTGCCCTGGCACATTGCACAAAAAACTGTCACGTAACGTAACGTAAATATTTTGACGATTTTCGCTTACAACCGAGTCGTTGCTAGGGAAATGGTACTTCGTTGTTTTTCATCCCACAAAATTCGTTGACCATTCGTTCAAAAGCTCTCGATTTATCCAACCATATTATGTTAACTACTGCGAAGTGCGTGGCCAACAAGCTGAGTTATGAGCATGGTTATATGAATAATTGTTTACACACAGGTGATCATTTTCAATAATTGATATTGTGAACATGATTGCAACCGCTTGTTAATTTCTGATGATTTCATTGAGCTGGTGTTTCGATGATTTGATTCATAGCAGGTGATCCGAATATATTATTGCGAGAACGGTTTGATTTGTGAAGCGGTGGTTATATCATTTCAATGGGCAATTTCTATACTTTACACTCTAGGAATCTGCGATTTCGTATGTAGCCTCTTTAGGACATTTACTTGATTATCCCGTGGGTCCGGATCAGCTGAGTGACTCTTAGAGCTTGTATACGAGTCTGCAACTAAAGACATAAAATGTCCCAATGTGTTGCAGACTCGTATGCAAGCGTTTCTTTATACACTAATTTTTACATTTGACATTGAAATGTCTGGGGAATGTAATAAAACTGTAGTCATTTTTCTTCATTAATCTTGATAACGCAAAATAGCAAAACGTTGATTTTTCTTTGCGTAACAAAATTTCCGGTTGACCCGTCGACATTTTCAATGTCAATAAATAACCTCTTGTTCCAAATTTCTCTTCTCTTCAAATTATACGTGTGGTGAAAACCACCCCCTCTTTTCAACAGCCCTTTTCAGGGCTACCAAAAAGAGGTAGACACAACACAAAAATATTTATAAGACGTCGAGTTATAACTCCGTCAAACAAAATATTTCACCAGAGAGAAAATACGAAATTCTCTCTCAAAAGTGAAATATTAACTAATAACATACAAGGCGACCTCCCTAGACACTTACTGGGCGAGAGAGATGCGACAAGTATCTCGAACCAAGTCGCCTTGAACGAGAAAACTCAAACAGAAAATCAAACGTCCTCTAAAACTAGCAAGGACAATTCAAACAAGCCTACTCGCCAATCAGAAACACTGATTACACGAGAGACAATAGGCGAACCAACCAAGAGGCGGCAAGCAGCCACCTCTGGTCCAGCAGCCACCCCGGGGACCCCGTCTGAACAACGGACGCAGGGAAAACACCCGAGGTCCCCGTCTAAACTCAAGGTCGTCGGCTCCGCGACGGACGCTCGTAAGCCACCCCCGGGGACCCCGTCGCAGCGACGGACGTGGGGAAACCACCCCGGAGGGCCAGCTCAGCTATCATACTCGCAGATACTGAGAAAACAATGTGCGAGCCAATGAGATTACACAGTTGAATTAACGAAATTAAGCGGACCAATCAGGAGGCGGCAGGAGGCGGCCACCTCCCTATAATTACCCCGCTCGGAGCCCTCCGAAATTCATTCCACTCTCCGCTCTCGACGACTACACCTCGAAGTACGAAGATTTCTACACGCTCTACGCTGACGAACCTTCTGCTCCCGAGTTCATCTCAAGAACGGCTTCCTACTGCTTTCTACAAGGCCTACCTTCTCTCCACACAGAGCTCGCTTTGGCATCTACGAGTCCAGTGATTATTCATCCTGCTCATTGCCCAACGTAGTTCTTCTGTCAGGACGCCACCCGGTACATCTATTGATATTCTCATTAGATCGTACGCCCGCTGGGACGTTCCGAGACGTGTCGCCCGGGTTTCGTAGCACTAGGCTCGTCACCGACCGCTGTGGGCACGCCGGTAAATTACTCAGCTCATACGCTCTAATTTACCGTCCAAGGAAGTCTTTTTCAAGACTACAAGGTAGGACCCTGACATCCGAGCAAAGGAAAGAAGCTCTGTCAAGCGAGTCCACCTTCCAAACCCTCTATTTCTATACATAGAGGTATCGAAAACGAGTTAATAAACTCGGATATTTCGATGGAGCGCCGCCCGTCCTATTTCCTCATGCAAGGGGAGGCGGAACACGGCGCGGCCGGGCCTCTTAGCCCACGCAGCGCTACCTACCCGCTGCTCGGCCAGTCCGCTGTTCCTAGCGACGGCTCAAGGCTCGATCCTCGCGACGAGATCGCCTTCTCACCTAACGTATTCACGAAGGAAACGTTAGATCAAGCCTCACCTACACAAAAGTTCGAGGATACCTTTCAGACCCGCTCTGAAGTCAATCATTATGATTCGACAAAGATTTCCGAATATCCACGATATTCTACACAAGGCTACCCGGCCGATCCGAGTGTCAAATACACTCCAAATGTACAAAAAACAAAGGATACTTTTCAGTACCTCAACCAAGCTCAACATATTCCTCCTACAGATATAAATCTTAGGCCGGAATATTACAAAACGGCTCAGTACCAAACTGATCGAACCCAGCACCCACTATGCGAGCCCAGTGCTCCACGCGGCTGCGACACGAACTATCCCTCAGTTCATCCCGCCAAGCAAGCTGACCTTGGCGATTTCGCTCACATTCCTTACAGGAATACCTCAGGGACTAACCTGCATAATCAGAATATAAATGTCCCACTTGGTCTACCTACACCAAGTAAAACATATTTAAATCCACTACAAATGGTGACCCCGCCTTTGAACAGGCTTAACACGGAGCATTTCGTTCCCTCTTATGAAGCTAGTGGATTTCAGGGAACCACTGCGGGCGTGCGACCCCCGCCGGGCCTCTACGCCCCACATCTCACTCAACAACCCTCTACACAAAGTGGCTTTCGAGCACTTTTAGAGGAAATGGGAGATTATCAAAGACCAATCTTCCAAAAGAAGAATATCGATCGTGCACTCGCCGAGTTCGATCAATACTGCGTGCGAAAACACCTGAGAACGCAGAACGAATGCTTCTCAGCTATATACAAGTGGGTACCAGAAGAAATGAGGGAAGCTATCGACTCAGCTTACCTCACGGCACCCCACGCACCTTATGAAGAGGCCAAACAGCGCCTACAGCGAGAATACGGGTTGTCCTTACAGGACAGGCTCCTCGCACTCGAGGACCCCGCATCTCTCGCCAAAAAACCCAGCACCAAGTACCACGAAATGTACTCTAAAGCTGTTGGGTACTTCTCAGAGGCTCTGATGACTCAAAGGTGGATCGAAACTCTACCTATCGAAGCACGAGGTATGGTCGCAGCTCAGCCTACCACGACCGCCCGGCTCGACCTAGCTGATACGCTACACGCGTACAAAACAGAAAACCCCTCTCTCAACATACGAGGAGTAGAATCTACTCCGAAACCCATGAAAACTGGTTTCAAAAAGGCCCTCTCACAACAAGCTGAGTTCAAACCCCAACCAGTAGAGAGTAAGCCTCACAAACCGACGGCCTATGTCTGTCGAAACCACGCACGTTTCGGTAGCGAAACTCGCAAATGTGCAGACCCAGAACACTGCACTTGGAAGGCAAACACTGCCTCCAAAACTAGCAAAAAGGCAGCGCCTATAAGCCAGCCTAAAACCTGGGTTTCAAACGAAAATACTCAGAGATCGGTACAAGAAAGTACCGTTCCAACCTCCGACGTAGAGAGTTCGGAAAACGAATAACTGCCAGTGTATCTGAGCCTATACACCGGCAGTCTAATGAGTATAAAAGGCTTTTTTTCAAGTGCAAACTAAATGGCACTGAATTTCTCATCGACACGGGAGCAGAAGTGAACATTCTGCCCCACAATGTCACCAAAAAATTGGGCTTAAAAATTCGTAAGTCCAACGTAAAGCTCACAGCAGCTAACGGAGCCCCTATAGACACACTAGGGCGTGCTGACACGACAATTAACATCGGCCTCGGAGACATGACCATCGATTTTATGATCACGAAAGTTGATCTAGCGATCCTCGGTATACCATTCCTCGAGTCTTGGGATATCGGAATACGGGTCAAACACAAATACATCTATAAAGATAAAATAAAAAGCTATGCCGATCAAAAAATAGCTGCAGTCATGAACAAAAAATTCACTGACGAACAAATAGCAGCTACTATCCCTCATCGTGACAACAGCCCTCAACCAGAGGACGTGCAAATCACGGAGGACGAAAACATTCGCTCTATCATTGAAAAATACAATGATAAAATGAGCAAACTTCAAGGAAAGTGGAAAAACAACGGGGTTTACCACCGTATAATCACGGAAGGAACACCAGTACACTTCCGAGCAAGACCCATGGCGGGCGAAAAACGGGCTCAAGTCAAAAGTACTTTTGACAAAATGCTTTCCGAAGGCGTAATTGCACCATCAGATTCTTAATGGGCATCCCCGTTACACTGTGTGCCAAAAAAAGACGGGTCATGGAGGATCACCGGCGACTACCGTTTCCTGAACGCGAAAACGAAGAAAGACGCCTACCCTCCTCCTCACATTCGCTCTTTCCAAGCGAATTTACATGATACACAAATCTATTCGACAATAGATTTAAAATCGGCATATTACCATATTCCGATGCACCCAGATGACGCTCATAAAACTGCAATCATTACACCTTTCGGTCTTTATGAGTTTAAGAAAATGAGCATGGGTTTGGCCGGAGCGGCTCAAACATGGCAAAGATACATGGACAGCATCATGCGAAAATTTGATTTCGCATTTGTATACCTAGATGACATACTGGTGGCTTCTAAAAATTATAAAGAACACATGAACCACCTCAAACAAATTTTTGACAAGCTAGGGGAACACGGACTTCGAGTAGGTTTTGATAAATGCATTTTTTCAAAACCTACCGTCGATTTCCTAGGTTTCACTATCTCGAAAGAAGGGATAATTCCTAAACGAGATAAAATAGAAGCCATAGAACAATTTCCTAGGCCAATAGACGTACGAAGTCTACGCAGATTCCTAGGTATGTGTGGTTTCTACCGAGCTTGCTCAAGTAAATTCGCTCACACGGCACAACCTCTGTATGACTCCATTCAGTCAAACAAAAAAAATGACAAAACACCTATCGAATGGACATCAGAGAGAGAAAAAGCTTTCAACAGCTTAAAACAAGCAATGATTAAAGCTACATTGCATAATATCGCTCATCCACACCCTACAGCAGAGTGGAGAATAGTCTGCGACGCATCCGACACACACATCGGAGCGGCACTGGAGCAGGAAATTACAGACAAACACGGCTCGAAATCTTACCAACCATTGGGATTTTTCAGTAAAGAAATTCCGGAACAATGGAAGAATAAAGCATCATTCGACAAAGAGATGTTCGCCGTTTACCAAGCTTGCATTCACTGGCACAATGACTTGGACGGCCGATCTTTTCATATTTGTTCAGATCACAAGCCTCTGCTAGGCACGATGCTTAAGAAAAATGCACATTTTTCTAAAATGAGATTAAGATGGCTAACATACATCTCTCAAATGACAAGTGACATTCGTCATATACCCGGAGAGAACAACGTCGTCGCCGACGCACTCTCCAGACCCTTCGATCCAGTTGAAATTCAAACAAAATCGATTTCAACCCAAACTGACGAGGGTCCACCCATAGCCGAAATTTCGCAAATTACGGCTGCAATAGAGTGCAATCTTCTACTGCACATTTCAAATGCACAAATTCGTTCTCCTCCTAACGCAGAGGACAAATTGAAACTCACACGAGTTGAATTCCCTCAAGGAGAAATTTGGTGTAACCTAGACCTAGGACACCCAAGACCTTATATTCCAAACGAAATAAGGCAAGAAATAATCAGCCAAATTCACAATTTGGGACACCCAGGTATACACTCTACAGTGTATAAAGTTAAACAAAGATATTTTTGGCACGGACTCCGTGCAGATGTCTCCAACTGGGTCCGAGCGTGCGAGACTTGCCAACGAGCAAAAATCACTCGCTCCGTGAAGCTCCCTTACTCCAAATTTGAAACGGCTAACAAATTTTCACATGTACACGTTGACATTACCGGACCCTTACCTTTAGCTAAAGGAGGGAAACGTTACATTCTAATGATGGTCGATAGAGCAACGGGTTGGCTAGAGGCAGTCCCTCTTAACAACATCGAAACAGCCACGATCACAAACGCCTTTATCAATATTTGGGTAGCTTCAAAAGGCGTACCTAAATACATCACAAGTGATCAAGGCACACAATTCGAATCAGATCTATTTAATTCCATTATGGAACGTCTCGGAGTAAAACATACTCACACGTTACCATACAAACCGTCAACAAACGGAATGGTAGAACGCAGAAATAGATCTTTGAAAGAGGCTCTCAAAGCACAAAACGAAAATTGGCTCGACGCCCTTCCAAAAGTTCTACTCGCCATGCGTACGGCAGTAGACCCAGCAACGGAAACTACACCGTTCCAAAAAGTTTACGGAATTGACGTACCACTCCCAGGAGACATTTTCGTAACTTCTACAAACCTTTCTGAGCCTCTCTTTTTCCGGCCTACACATATTAAACATAATAATACGAAGTATGCCGTCAACATGCCCAAAAACTTGGATACATGTACACATGTCTATATCAGAGTGCCCACACAGCTCTCCTCCCTGCAATGTCCTTACACGGGACCATTCAAAGTTATTAAGAGAGATAAGTTTTCGGTTACAGTAAAAATTGGCGAACACACGAAAAAAGTTCCCAAACAACAAATAACACCGGCTTACACTCTAAACTCAGACGAAGCTGTGTCACGAAACCAAAATCAGGCAGAAAATAAGGAGAAAACTCCCCGAAAATCCGCCAGAGGGCGCGTCCCCTCTACCAAATTCGACGAGAAGTGGGTGACTGCACTCGAAGCAGGCCACGCCCACTTTTCTCGGGTAGGAACAGTGGGAGATATAAATATGGAACACCCCACGCCAGGAGCTCATACCAACTTCGACCATGGCAGCTTCAACACCTTCCGAGAAGATGATCACAGAAGAAGTGGAAGAGTTACTCCTAGCCGAGGAAATTCCGGCGACGATCAGCCCGCTACCACCTTTGCCGGAGAAGAAAACACCGGCGGATGCCAGCGCGCCGAGGGAGGTGGTGTGGAAAACACCAGCAGCGTACAAGACGCCGGCTACACCCGCTCCGCAGCTGCCCAGGGCTCCACCCGCTCAACAGCCCCCCACGGCTCCACGAAAGTGGATCAGCTCGGGCGACGTGCCCGTGCCTCGGTGGGACGAAATGAGCGCGGCGGGGTGGACGGAGCCGGAACGAGCACCTCCGCAACAGCCCAGCCGCGGCCGCGGGCCAAGCCCTCGCGGGTTTGGCTCCCGTCGGCAAAGCTCGGGCCAGCCACGGCCGCCCCGCGGCACTCGTCGAAACCGGCGAGGCCGGGGCGCACCCCAGGCGCGGGACGCGAGGCCTGCACCTCCGCCTCCGCCCCAACTGGTGAGGGTTTCCTACGGAGAATTCCGTGTGGACCTCCCAGTTCTCCCCAGCCGGCGTCGTCGTTAGTAACACGACGTCTTGGGGGGGCGCCTGTGGTGAAAACCACCCCCTCTTTTCAACAGCCCTTTTCAGGGCTACCAAAAAGAGGTAGACACAACACAAAAATATTTATAAGACGTCGAGTTATAACTCCGTCAAACAAAATATTTCACCAGAGAGAAAATACGAAATTCTCTCTCAAAAGTGAAATATTAACTAATAACATACAAGGCGACCTCCCTAGACACTTACTGGGCGAGAGAGATGCGACAAGTATCTCGAACCAAGTCGCCTTGAACGAGAAAACTCAAACAGAAAATCAAACGTCCTCTAAAACTAGCAAGGACAATTCAAACAAGCCTACTCGCCAATAAGAAACACTGATTACACGAGAGACAATAGGCAAGCAGCCACCTCTGGTCCAGCAGCCACCCCGGGGACCCCGTCTGAACAACGGACGCAGGGAAAACACCCGAGGTCCCCGTCTAAACTCAAGGTCGTCGGCTCCGCGACGGACGCTCGTAAGCCACCCCCGGGGACCCCGTCGCAGCGACGGACGTGGGGAAACCACCCCGGAGGGCCAGCTCAGCTATCATACTCGCAGATACTGAGAAAACAATGTGCGAGCCAATGAGATTACACAGTTGAATTAACGAAATTAAGCGGACCAATCAGGAGGCGGCAGGAGGCGGCCACCTCCCTATAATTACCCCGCTCGGAGCCCTCCGAAATTCATTCCACTCTCCGCTCTCGACGACTACACCTCGAAGTACGAAGATTTCTACACGCTCTACGCTGACGAACCTTCTGCTCCCGAGTTCATCTCAAGAACGGCTTCCTACTGCTTTC
This sequence comes from Adelphocoris suturalis, assembly GCA_030762985.1. Lineage (NCBI taxonomy): Eukaryota > Metazoa > Arthropoda > Insecta > Hemiptera > Miridae > Adelphocoris > Adelphocoris suturalis. The sequence continues at coordinate 41,105,136 of CM061041.1, forward strand.
TACAAGGCCTACCTTCTCTCCACACAGAGCTCGCTTTGGCATCTACGAGTCCAGTGATTATTCATCCTGCTCATTGCCCAACGTAGTTCTTCTGTCAGGACGCCACCCGGTACATCTATTGATATTCTCATTAGATCGTACGCCCGCTGGGACGTTCCGAGACGTGTCGCCCGGGTTTCGTAGCACTAGGCTCGTCACCGACCGCTGTGGGCACGCCGGTAAATTACTCAGCTCATACGCTCTAATTTACCGTCCAAGGAAGTCTTTTTCAAGACTACAAGGTAGGACCCTGACATCCGAGCAAAGGAAAGAAGCTCTGTCAAGCGAGTCCACCTTCCAAACCCTCTATTTCTATACATAGAGGTATCGAAAACGAGTTAATAAACTCGGATATTTCGATGGAGCGCCGCCCGTCCTATTTCCTCATGCAAGGGGAGGCGGAACACGGCGCGGCCGGGCCTCTTAGCCCACGCAGCGCTACCTACCCGCTGCTCGGCCAGTCCGCTGTTCCTAGCGACGGCTCAAGGCTCGATCCTCGCGACGAGATCGCCTTCTCACCTAACGTATTCACGAAGGAAACGTTAGATCAAGCCTCACCTACACAAAAGTTCGAGGATACCTTTCAGACCCGCTCTGAAGTCAATCATTATGATTCGACAAAGATTTCCGAATATCCACGATATTCTACACAAGGCTACCCGGCCGATCCGAGTGTCAAATACACTCCAAATGTACAAAAAACAAAGGATACTTTTCAGTACCTCAACCAAGCTCAACATATTCCTCCTACAGATATAAATCTTAGGCCTGAATATTACAAAACGGCTCAGTACCAAACTGATCGAACCCAGCACCCACTATGCGAGCCCAGTGCTCCACGCGGCTGCGACACGAACTATCCCTCAGTTCATCCCGCCAAGCAAGCTGACCTTGGCGATTTCGCTCACATTCCTTACAGGAATACCTCAGGGACTAACCCGCATAATCAGAATATAAATGTCCCACTTGGTCTACCTACACCAAGTAAAACATATTTAAATCCACTACAATACGGATACATTTCCCTTTCGTTTCTGGATCATAATGAAAACGAAAAACAGAAAATGTTTCATTCTGCAACTTGACTTGTGGTTGATACTGCAGTTATAAACTACGTACATGTGCAAAAAGCATCTCAATATGAATATTCGAGTGGCATAAACGTGTAACTGTTTGTTTCGGAGCTGTTACGAATCACAGCCTACGAGCTGTACCGCTCCCCCACCAGAGAGAGACACAACTCTTCATGGAGCAATCACAATATTAGTTCCCTGAATAAAAACATCCAAGCGGCTTAATTATGTGTACCAATCATTATCCTTTATCCCGTTTGAGGTAAATAAAAATTGATATCAGGTCATTTTATATTAATTTTTCTAGTAGGACAATTAGTTTGTAGCGATGCTACACTCATTATTATTATATCATCTGGACATCAAAATTAATGCGTTTCCAAGGTTTCCTGTAAATTCGTTTCTACACAAAATTCTCAGTCGCGGCCAAAAATTCAATTGTTCAAGTTCCTACATTTATTTGTAAATTTTCATTTTAATATACAAGTTAATTATTTACTTCAGATTTGTCTCCTTAGGGCCACTTTCACCAACAACATAAGTGAGTTTAAGTTAGAAAAGATTAAAAAATAACTGAGATTCCAGCTAATCGTCTCACCAGACCACTTTACGAGTTTAAACTCCTAACGAGGTGGCTTGAGGTTAATCTTCCAAGCCCCGGCCAGTTACACTTGCCAATCTCAGTTTAGTGATAACATTGATATCGAGCAATATGGCCACCACCAACAGCTGATACCTCTACAGTTTGATTCACAGTTGAAGTTTATTGTTATTGAAGTTTTTGATGATGAATTCACGCGATTTATCGCTCGGATTAATTTTTGATTCCTCGGATGAGGACGATGTCCCACAAAGACGCCCAAGGACGATCCGACGGCGCATTCCACATTTTGACGGGTTGGACGACGTCGAATTTCGGCGGAGATTCCGGCTCTCAAAACCGACAGTTTTGAAAGTACTCGAGCTTATTGACACTCACCTGGAGTTCCCTTCGAACAGGTATTAAGTTGGAAAAAGGCTTTTACCAGCAAATCGATGAATTATAATACGAAATTGATGTAGGATGGTAGGGAAATAAAGTATAATCGATGATGATAGCACGTTATAAAACGATGTTGAATTGCTATCCCTTGTACTGTATGTAACTAGGTCTAGATAAAAACGGCGCGGGTAATAAGTGGTCATGGTTGTGATTCACTGCTTTATTGTCTTGATATGTCGGACACGTGGCGGGTTTTCAAACTGTCTTTTCAAATTGTCCAATTTTTCATTGGACAGTTTGCGGAATCTCCGTTAAGGGAACTCGATTATTCCGATCTGGTTTTAAACGAGTTTTGGGTTGGTGAAAGACGCCGAGGTTTGATCCTCGAGATTATATTTAATCGAGTTTGGCCAATCTCCGCTACATAAGTTGTTGGTGAAAGGGGCCCTTAATTAACCTTGCACCCCACACGTAGCGACCCTGCCAGCGTCACGATGCCATTGTCACAAACGGAAGAAATTCTTCAACATCATTATGGGGTTATTAGTGTCTAACGGACGCTAATATTGTTAGAACTTTGGACTTTCCCGTGATGTCATCTATGCGCTGACACTACCCTTGATGAGAGGCTTAGGGCCACTTTCACCAACAACATAAACGAGTTTAAGTTAGAAAAGATTTGAAAATAACGGAGTTTCTAGCTCATCGTCTTTCACCAGACCACTTTACAAGTTTAAACTCCTAACGAGGTGGCTTGAGGTTAATCTCCCAAGCCCCGGCCAGTTACACTTGCCAATCTCCGATCAGCCATGATAACAATGATATCGAGCAATATGGCCGCGTACCAACAGCTGAAACCTACAGTTTGGTTCACAGTTGAAGTGAATCAAATACGAATTCGGACTCCATCGAAATCAACGAATATTATAAATGATGTAAAATAACAACAAAAAATCAACGAATATTATAAATGATATTGAACAGAATATTAATAATATTTAAAAAATTCAATAGGTGTTACATTCGAAGCTCCAAACACGTTCTAGAACATTAGATGGAAACTAGATAGTAACTCGGAAGATGATAACTAGGTAACTAGAGAAAAACGGCGCAGCTAATAATTGGTCATCGTGATTCACTGCTTTATTGTCTTGATAATGTCGGACACATGGCGGGTTTTTAAATTGACGTTTTAAATTGAGTTTTTGATTATGATCGTTTTAATTATGGGGTATTTAATGGTCGTTTTAAATTGGGTTTTTAAATTGTCGTTTTAAATTGGACAGTTTACCGAATCTCCGTTATTCCAAACTGGGTTTAACCAAGTTTTGGGTGGGTGAAAGACGCCAAGGTTTGATCCTCTAGATTATACGTAATGGAGTTTGGCCAAACTCCGCTACATTTAAGTTGTTGGTGAAAGTGGTCAAACTGCGCAAAGTCGTTCTCAGAATTAAGGAAGTACCCTAACTAATTGGTCGAAGTGCACAGGTGGTTTCAAGTCGAGGGTCAGTGGTTACAGTGTCGAACTGTAGTCTGAAATCGGTCCAAACCTTCTAACCATACACATCATTCCAACTTATATGTCCAACTAATCTGAATGTTAACTAAGGGATAGATTACTTAATGTTATTTATTTTTGAGATGCAGGCTTGCGAGCATCCAGACCACCAAACTCAAATCATCAATCTAAAAGGTGCGATCAACCGCACCAGCCTCGACCATGCGCATCCCCGGGGGTCCAGAAATAATTCGCTTACTAATATTTCTTGACCACGCGCAGTACGAACGTGTCCCTCGAAACTCTGAAGGATCTAGTGGGCGCAGGCATGTTCATCACATGATCAGGTCATACCGCAACAGTGGTCGCTTTCTGCGTCTTATGAGGACAGCCCTTGGTAGTATGGTTTTATTTTGTAAGCTCAACATATTATATACATTCTTGTTGTTGGGCCACAACAGATTGAATAATCAATTGTAGAATATTGGTAAACCCGAGTATCAACCATGTGATGTATATGAGCAGTTCCTTCTTCTCGATTCTTGCAAATGTTACATCTATGGGTGGATACGCCGCTAAGCCGGGTATCTTTGTGTTTTCACTTACCTTGTAAAACCATTTCACTAATAACTTTCCGTTGCAATAGCACTTGATAAATAATTAATATTAATAATCATATTTCGTATTTTGTATTAAATAACCTCACATTTATAACAATGAATTAACCTTTTTATTCTGTAGCCTCATGTGTTGTTATTGGCGTAGCATTGGTGTTCTTTTAAGAAGACATCCATGATCATGGATAATATACATCTATGTATTAATGCTATTCATTATGGATCTTACTTATCCTATAATATCCATACAACTCTTTTTTCTTTGAATATCCAATGTAATACCTTTTAAAATATATATGTCTAAGTTAATTAAATTTGTAAAGCATTTATCATAATCACTGAAATTAGTATCAACGCTTCCAGCTACTTTTCAACACAACCACAAGGTGAGTGTATATGACAACCCTGGACATCTTATCATCCAAATTGAGAGTCTCCCAGCTGTAAACCTGCTACCTGTTGAACGTTTTCCCATAAAGTCGATCGCCATTGTCAAATCACGAGCTTTTATACCTTTTCTACAACGTTTTGTATCTGTTTTGATCCACGTCGGAAGATATCGTTCAGTTGAATAGTTTTCACTTATTTGAGCGTCGCAGTGAAGCTTTCAACGACGTTGGATTCGATAATTACGCCGCAACCCACATTATCTGGAGTGGAACGGTTACCAGGCCTCGTGGAGCCTCCATGTACCCGGAGGAGTTCAGCTTGGACTTATAATTCTAGTGAGACCAAACCATTATTTATTGCTTAATTCCCTCATCAACGCAACTTTTAACATTTGATCATACATCCATCCATCTATTTATTCATCTCCGCCCATTGAAAGTTGGCCGCATCATTCATTCGTCATCATTTGAGACTCTGGGAAAAGGGAAATTATAACCAAATTTGTTACCAAGTATACCTGTATCCTTCTGTGTTTTGTACCTAAGCAAGAGCCTGCTGTTTGTTTCCAGCTAAAACCCTCCCTACGGTACGAATGGTAAAATGGTAATGATAGCACAATGAGGCTCCTGGTAACTACTATGGTACCCTAGATTCCTAATACTACCTCATGTGCCTAATGTGGACTGTATTTTTAAATATTATTGCACTATAATAACCAATGACTAGATGTGATAATTTGACTAGGATAAGTAAATAAATATGTGGATATAAATAGCTTCGGAAGATTTATTAAACAGTAGGTATGTACCTACGTGAGGTAACTTGTTGAGATGAAGTTTCCTACCTATAGAGTGGCCACAGAAGAAAGAAGATATAGGTAACAGAAATATCACAGATAGTAGATAATTTCAGAAAAGTTCATTCCCATAGCTGAAGAGGTAGGTAGGTAGATGAAGAGAATGAAGGCCCAACTCCAAGTAAGGTAGGTAGAAGATAGGTAGATGTAGAAGATAGGTAGAAGAAGAATTAATACAGCCAAAACAGACCTTAAGGTGAAATGAAGATAGAGATGCAATAAAGAAAGATCTCACCACAATTATCTCTTTATCCTGAGCTGGAGACCGGTCAGCATGCAGGTGGCACTGATTGGAAATGATGAACCAACCAAGTACAATAGATATGTGGCAGTATCCACACCGGCAGCAATTCCCAGTGATATTTCGGGAAGGTTGATGAAATATGCAGTGATTTGGTACCAAAATCGAACTGGATAATTGTTAATAACGCACGGATGTTATAGGATACGATTTGAAAATGATAAAAGGTCTGGATTTTGCAACGGCTGAACTAGAAGTATGATGGCGGCTAGAACATGGCAGGTTCCAGTCAGGGATGCACGGTGAAGCAGCTGATGCAGATGTTGAGAACACAAAATCACAACTCACTCACAATAACTTGTAACAATATAAATAATACAAAAAAAGGGAGAACAAATTTCCTACATGAATTTAAATTATAATAAACCAGTACAAATGTAAATAATTTGTGCAAGTTGACCCTACAAGAGATATATGGAGGAAGAATATAAGCCCATGTAGCTGCCACTACAAGAAACGGATCCCGTAGGCACTGGAAAGATAACGACTTATCATTGTTATTGTATTTTCCCTAATGAATCAACAGATGTTTATTGAACTTGATGAATATATTGAATCAGTGTGGAGTGATGAAAAAACGGATATTATGAAGGAAAAAATAGGTGTAGGTGAAGTATATAATGTGATGGTGGAATGGAGGAATGCGAATTTCACCTGAACGGTTGCAGGTAAAGTCTTCGTTTATGATTGCTTGTGTTGCTGATTCCTAAACGATGTTTTACAACCATTCTGTGAAGGTCGAATCTAGATTATCTTCATCAACTTGCCGTGGCCACGCAATAGGTAGGCAACAAGAACCTTTGTTAAATTATTATTGTTTTGAATTGTTGAATCTCATGTTGCTTATCATTTTTAACTGAATAAAATAGGATACATTATTCGTACATATTTATTTTCATTATTCCCTAGCTTTTTGGTTATTAAGAAAAATATACAGTCCACATGCCTAACACAAGACTGCTAGTTAGTCAATTCTCTTGTGTTAATGATAATAAATCAGTAAATTATCCATCTAAAGCACTGAGGACAACTATTAGGTAAATTCGTGTGGGTTTGGCTTACTACCAACTGGCAGATCCTATCAAATATTACAATGGAGATATTTCCTGGGCAATCAGCGTTAACGATATTCTCTGGGTGTAGTAGGTTAATCGTCTCTCCCCTTTGAAAGGGGAACTACAACATTTCCATCACCTCCTTGTCATATTATGTTATCAGAGCTCGATCCCCCCCCATGAACCCCTCGAATATTGACTGCCTGGTGCCCCTTCCCTTTTCCATCTAAATGGGCATTTTGTCCAAAACTTTTTACCTTTCGAATTTTAAAAACATACCCCTGCCCTGCCTACTTAGAACCTCCCTACCACTCCTCCGCTTTTTTAAAGCCCCGGGAGTGAGATGGGAAGGAGTTTTTCCACTTTCTCGATTCTTGCATATGTTACATCTAAGGGGATATATTCCTGGGGTATTCAGGATACCATCTGGGTGAAGCAGGTTAATCGTCTCGCCTCTTTGAAGCGGGAACTACTACGTTTCCATCACCTCCTTGTCATAACCGCAAGTACCCCGGCACTGCAACCCTGGACGTAATAAAAAAAACCTCAATTTGGAATGTCCGTGCCCGTTGGTCTCTTTTTTCCCTAACATTTTATTATGGTCTCATGTAACATCCTAATGGAGGTCAGCCAAAAGACATTCACGTCAAACGTTCTTCTTACTGCGCTTGATAACAATGATTGGTATAGAGAACAAACCAAAAAGGTGTTGAACCACAAGCATCAAGAAAATGAATGACGATTTTTCCCGTCTAGCTTACGGCACCTAGGAGATGGGTAATAACGTCTCGAGTTTGGCACCTCGTTCCCTTTCCTCGCCGCAAGATAATAAATTCCGTCGGAGGGCTGATAGCGCTCGCCAGCTTTTTCGGTTTCTGCCACACTTCCTCTCAACTCTGAGATAAGACCTCTGCAACGAGCTACCTATCGGATCTCATTTCCAGGTTCGCACTCCAGTTAACTCGGCCCTTTCGACGATTCAAGGCGATGTGCTTTCTCACGGACTTTTTTGTTGTCCTTCGGCCTTAGAATCCAACTTCTGAGTGAAGAAACGATGAAACATTTCCTACGAAAGGGTCAAACTGCGGCTGCAATAGGTAAATACCATTTGGAAGTTTCGATGTTGGTTCAGTTTATGTTTTGTACTGGAAGTTATCCAGATTGTGCTAAGCACGTAACGTCAACACGTCAACTTTCATCTAGAAATCCTACAAGCGTTATTAATTACATAGTGATGGAAAGGGTGATGGGGGGTCGTGGGAGGGGGGGATGTTATGTTACATCTAAAACAGGAAAAGATGAAAGGACAGGATGACAGGAACCGCAACACCAAAGTTGCCACGAGTACCTAATGAGCTCTTGATGGACAGGGAAATGAATTGTAAAAGGAAAGGCCATTTTCAACCGACGTAGGTGATTTTTTTTTTAAACTTTTCTACTATTATCTATTTAGCTCGAATTATTGGTATCTGGAAACTATTCGCAGTAAATTAGAAGTTCATAACGATTGGAGGAGGGTTAGGGGGGTCAATGTTGACATATCGTGTTATTTTCTACATAGTTTCGTGATTCGTTATTGTTCAATTTTACAATTCGCAGTTCATACTTTTTATGGTTGTGTCAAAGGAGGAGGGGTTGGTTGTAGCATATTCAAGTTAGCTTATAATGAAGGGATGATAATTGAGAAGTTATCATGAACTATTCGCCATCCTTCCAAAATCATATTCAAATCACATATTGGGTCGTCTCTATAATACAACCTTAAGCAGAAGAAATCACCAGCTTTGTTTAGTAATGGGGTGAAAGCACCAATTGTTGACACTATTAGGGGAAATTTCTCTTAGATTCTTTTACCCACGGGTTCAAGAAAATGGAACTTCCACGTAGGTATTATAAATTGTGAGTTCGTTGGGAATAGTTTGCATGTATTCAAATTCCCCAAATAACTTTGTTGATTATCGCAAAGCACTTTTCGAAATTCATCTATTTTTAACGAAATGTTGACACACATGCCTTCAGAAATTCCAAATGTTGAAATTTTCAGTTCCTAATGTCGACACTTATGTTAAATATTAGTGCTTCTTTCACCTGAAGTTGCCATAGTGGTAAATGGACGAAAATGATTGTGAACCCGTAAATATTCTTTCCCTATCTATATTAGCTTAGAAATATTATCTCTCTATATTCGCCTTGCTGATTTAAATCCAAATATCAACTTTACAATGAAATCAAAAGTTTCTCCTGATATTGACACAGGTCTCATCATTACGACACAAACAAGTTTTATGGAACCTAATGTTGACGCCGAACAATATCATAATTTTCTGTATCACCAATACCACCAATATCACCAATTCCAACTGTTTACAACAATAACGGGACCAGTGTTCGCCTTCTGCTCTCATAAATTGATACCAGTAGTTTTCATAGCACTCTTGACATTTCGGCTGTAACAAGGCGACCGCGGTTTGAACAGCCACTGCCACATGCATAAATGGGTTACAGCGGATCCTATTCAACTCAATTTATTTGAAGGGTTGCTAGTTCGCGAGTGGCAGCTGCCACTGTTCAAACCATTGCCGCTACCGCGGGCATAAGCAAACGTACCATTTGATTTTAGATTTTTCTTCAAAACCCAGGTAGAAAACTGATAAAACACTGTAATTTTCTAGGTTGTATTCTGCGTGATCAAATATTTACACAATTCGAACTCACTTAGTATTGGATTCGTGGACAGAAAGCGTTAATTTCGTAAATATTTTAACGCTAAAACGGCATAAACTTCATAGTTTTCCATCACAGGTATGTATATAGAAACAGGCAGCGTTTCCCTTGGGATTTGCATGAAAGGGAAACAAGCGGATAATTAAAACCCGCATTTGCAGCGAGGGGAAGCTTTTAGGGTGAATGAGCCGCGTCGAAGCAGAGGCCCTGCCCTCAAGCCAATCTCTTTATGCAAACGAAAATAGACTTGTGAATAAGGGAAGTCGATCGCTTCCCTTTGCAGCGCCTTTACTTTAGGCCTTTCCATACAGCTGCTAGTCTATCTACAGGGAACTTGAAAGACGCTACGGGAGTTTGACGTATTTGATAGACGATTGATATTCGGGATTGAAGATAACTTAATCATTCGGGTTGAAGTAACCTGTAGGTAATTGAAATATTGATATTCTGATTGATATTCTGATATTAAATGAGTATTAAGTAGAAAATTAGATCATACAATCATGCTGCAAGATTCGAACTTTTTTCAAACTACCTACCGTAATGAAAAATATCATTTAATGCGTTTCTATGGTTAAACTTTCTATTAAATGTTTTTATTGTATATAATCCTCTATCTTTCCCCACCCCTAAACGTTATTTCTGTTATGCGATATAATTTAAATAATTTAAATAATAATTTGCTGTACCTATTTTAGAATTGAAAGTTGACAAGCCTCTTGTAGGTAATACGCAGGTCTGAACTGCGTAGTATCGTATGCTCACAACTGAAAAGGACTTTAATCAAACATCAAATGATCATCATTCATCTTTTACAAAATATGTACATATGTTGAATGTACATATTTACATGTGTTGATGGGAGTATAATGTATTATGTACAATATATCAGCTTTGTAATAAATTAGTATCCATGCTGTTTCAAAGCTTGGGTGTATATTATTTCCATGGACGAAGATTCTTCTATGACTATTCAGTTTCAGCAAGACGGCTGAACCGAGAATGTGGGTAGAGTTCAATTGCGCACGTTGTTAAAGACTGACCTATGCTTACAAAAGCCGCCACTGCTAGCGCTAGAGTGATAATAATTGTTACTGATAATAATTATCTATGTATACTGGCTATTATGACTCCATCGCCTCTTTAAAATCTGAAACAGCCGGGAAAAGTGCACATTATGACCGCTACTGATCTTCCGTGGTGTTACCCAAGTGCCTGAGAGGTGTATCACAGTCTGCCCTCAAACTTATTGGCTAATGTGTAATGTAAACGTCGTTCACAAAAATCACAACAAAGGTATGCATATCATTGTCTGTCACAGACTAGAGGATAGAATCTTCAAATACCTTATTGCCAGGCCCCAAAAAGGCGACCAATCGCATGGTATGAGTTTATGATTAGATAATAACAGAGAGTAGGGATGACGTACTCTCATGCAGATTTCGGCAAGGGTACTTCACAGTAGGCACCATCTTGCATCTTCTCACTGGCGAGTCTGCTTAAGATCTGTTGATTATTCGTGGATCCTAAGTCCTCGTTCCAGATGAACAGAGACATGATGGTGTACAAGAAATTCTGATTAAATTTGCCATGGAAGTTCGAGAATATGCACAATATTGAACAATTCAAGTTCGAGAATATTGAACAATTCAAATTATTTCAAGAATTTACAATGAAGCCCCAGACCTTGGGGAAAAACGTTGAGGATTAATATTTTTAAAAATTAAGGACAGAAAGGACTTTTTGTAAAGTTTTGTGAATATGGACGGATTAGTTGGACGTGCCCATTCAGCCCTACTCCATTTTCCTCAATGAATTGCCTGATGAGCTGACTGGTGGCGTCAATCTCAAGAAGGTGGTTGTGAAGGTGCTCATGTAGACTGGTGATTAGGTGGTTTTTGCTGAGACCCCATCTACCATGCAGGAGAACATTGGATTTTAGAAGTGGTACCCTTGGTGGAGAGATTTGGTCTTTCAATGGTTAAACCATCGAAATCGTGGAAAAAATATCGCTATCTTTAAAAGTGATTTAGCCGCTGAAGATTTCCTTCAAAAAGCATATACAGCAGAAGGTAATAGCAGCAAAGTTTGAGATGAGTCGAGTCTTGCTCGTTCCCGAACTCATGAGTCATCCTCACCTCTTTTATTATGCAGGTTTTTAAAGCTGCATTCATGACCAACCTTTGCTATAAGGCCCAGTGTTTGGGGTTAAAAGAGTTCACAACCGTGGGCTCTCTTTAGTCAACCACAACATTCTCCAGTATACATGATGCTTTTGGAGAGAGAGCGATAAAACCCTTATGAACATTGCACATTGAGGGTTATTGCATTCCCTGAATATTGTCTACCTAGAATCCGTGCCACGGAGGTGATTCAAAAGGTGTGTTCTGGGTAGCAACCTGGAACCAAATGGCAATTCAATGCAATGCTCCTAATTATCTCAGAATCTTTTGAAAATTTACAATAACTATTCTATGTTAGCTTAAATTATATCAGCTTCACATCTGCAGTGCGAGGCTAAACCTGGAAATGAATAACTTCTCTAACTTCTGCGTTATCTACTAAAAAGTCGTGGTTAGGCTTTTCCCGGTTTAGGATATTACGTGGGGGTTCACAAGATTTTTATATGTCCAAAAACCTCTCAGGAACTAGATGGTCGCTATGCAAAAAACCGCGTTTAAATTGTTCCCGCCTGGATGAGCGTTATCCTCGCGTACAAACAAAAACACGCATGATAGATTACGTAAGGTAAGATAGTTTTCAACTAGGTTCAGTGATGGAGAAAATTACGTAAGTTAAGATAAACGTTGAGCACAATGCAATACAATACATTGTGTGCACCCTCGCTGTTCTTTCAAAACAAGAAGAGACATTGAGCCGAGTGATATACGTTTTCAATTCCACCCGGTGGGAGTGAAACAGTTTATTTTCAGAGCAGGAAACTGAGGGCTTATACAAGCAGCCTACACGGATGTGGTGGGTTGAGTGGGTTGGAGGTCATGTTCATTAGAGCAACACCACAAGATTATTTCTACGGGAGAAACTACCTACAACGAGTCAATTAGAGTTCATGAGCTTCTCGACATTTTCAACCACCCACCTCGCCTGGTTTCAGATTATACCCACGTCGTTATTTTCTTTCAATTATCGAAAATTCCATACAAGACAAGGGTACTTCACCAACGCGTTGGAGGGGTGATGAGAAATTGTAAAGGTTCCGATTTGTGGTTTAACGGATGCCGCCAATCTACATTACTGACGGTATAGAGAAATATATGATACCATGATACTAATGTAATATGATACTACAGCAATCTGTCTTCCATCGTCAGGATCACAGCCTTGATCGGGTCTTGGAGTGGTGTTTGATCTGGAAAATATAAACTGGGTAGATATTATAGCGGCTAACTCGAGCAGACGAAGAGGAAGTATCATTTACCGCTCCAGTCTGTTTGGAGGATACTCACTTGGCACGACAAAATGGTTAGTTTGGTGGAGGTGCTGGCTGAGCGAATCTGGCCGCAAGATTCGGTACGAGAATGGATTTGGGTTAGATTTGCCTTAGTCATCCTTAGCCTATCCCATGTGTCCGTGGAGCTCGCAAACGCTTGCGGAGCGTTGAAGATCTCATACGACATTATAACCACTCTGCAACCCTTTTACGATAAAATATTTACTTAAATTGAAGAAAATTATTCACATCATACTTCTTTTTTCTTCAATAACTAGCAAGCCACAAGTACCAATTCAACACATTTTACCGTACTCAACTGAATGCTACTTATCATTATCCGTTTAGTTGAACAACAATAACAAACTATATCGACAATTATTTCCCCTCCAAGGACTCGTAACGATCATATCGTCACAATGATCAGATTTGTGGAATATATTTACATTAGTATATTTAGAAAATATAATAATAACAATTGTTGACGCGTAATGAAGTATATACCCAGAAAACAAAAGTGGTCTAGGACTAAACGTTGCTGGTTACCTAACATCTTCCGTCACGTCACGTTTCCGCGCAGTTTTATCATCAAACACAGTAATAATACAGCACTAGTAATCTTTGATACAGAGGAAGCATATTTGACGTACAGATAGGTTTTCTAGGAAGAGCATAATCATAATTTTACTAATTTCAGAACAAGAGTTTCATCTTCTAGAACTTTATTATTTTCGATAATTGAACATTTAGCAACCATGAACGGTTTTCAAAAATGAAACTTTGTAACCGACCATGAAAAACAATGGTTCCATCCCCTCGGAATTCGTTGGCTTAAGATTTTACAGAAAATAAAATAAAATAAAATCCTGAAATAATTTCTCCGAATCTACTGGACCAAAGTTTATTGTTTATTGTTTGTTGTCGGAAATTGTATATTCATTTTCTCAGACCGTCCATTTTGTCGAAATTATTTACAATTGAAATTCAAGTGATTTCGACTTTTCAATTTTTGATGTTCTTAGTAAGCACATTCGAGAACTCAATTTCATAAATTTCCTAAGATTGAAACATTGGTGTAATGACTACAAATATTTTTGTGTAGGATGGACTGTTTTCATCGTAAATAAGAACTGTAATACAATGTGGTTTCGGAAGTGAACGTACTGAAATCCCATTCATCCTCTTTCTATGTTCATATGAGATCACACAAACACGGAACGAGCACCTTTCAAACAACAGCTCTCCCAAATCCTTATGCATGATCGATAAATAGACGAAGCTTAGAGCAGACGGCTAGAGCTCGTCGGATGCAACTGAACTAATCCTTCGGAATGATTGGAGTTATAGATAATTGAGGCAGAGAGTACACGGCGTGCAGAGCCCCTATTCAACAGATGGTCGCCCCCTGGTGATTAACGGAGGTTCCAAAGCCGAATTGATACTCCCACACAAGGGGTTGAGGGATTTGACCGAGGCGCCTCTGACGGTGTCCGATTGAAATTAACGATTCCCACCGGATTATTTCATTAAAAATTCATCCTCTTCAAATATTCTGGACGGATTCGGAGTGTTTGAGGGCAGCGAAATAACGCCGTGCGAATCAGGGGAAGTGAATATACGCGTGGAATATTTCCGGGGCCATAAAATAAATATGGGTGATAATCCGATTGACACGGGCCTACCTATACAGCTTCAACTGGGTGGGTGAGTAATGTTTTCTTTCGAAAGGCTAAAGTGATTAAGCACATGTGTTATTTTGGCCCCACAAGCGGCTAATTTAATAATTAAAAATAATATACATATATAACACATATACATATATATATAATATATATATATAATACACATATAATAACAATTTAAAAATAAGCTGCAGCTCTTCTGTCACTGAGGCGTAAAGACCTTCTTATCATTGTCGGTCTCCTCACTGGCCATTGTCCTCAACAGGAAGGGCAAAGAAGAGGTCGAAACAGCGGAGCATATCCTCTGTGATTTCCCTGCTGTTGCGTCTTTAAGATTCCGACACTTCGGGAAGGGTACCCTCTCTTCTACCGATATTGCTCAGGAAATGCCCGAAAAACTCCTCCACTTTGTGAGAGAAGAGGCAATAAAACGGGTTCCTAAATGATAATAAGGACTTTTTGTCACAATAGACCTCGGTGACTAGAGGCTCGCACCCCCCTTCCCCCTCACCACAAAAAATTAATTAAATAACACATATCTACACTCTCTTACTAAACGAGCTGACCCACCAAATGAAAATTAATTATATCAACTAAATCACCTAGCTAAGCTTCAGATTTCCTTCTACAGGTGACAAATGTTAAAAGAAACCCGGTTTCGTGAAGTGAAAATTCCATTGGAGCTATATCAGCTAATAGGAGCGTCGTAGTTATGATATGATTTTTGCTATGTTCATCCCGTTCAGATTCGCTTCCATGTTGTTGATTATTTCGATCGGGGTGGTTCTATCCGATTCGTTGGGTGTCAATAATAAGACCAGGAAAAAAGCCTATTACTTTTGCAGATTTAAATATTTTCAATTTTCAATGTTTCAGCCCTTATTTATCATCCTTTAGGGTTGATAAAAATGGATGCCTTTTATTTTTATACTGGCACATCCCCGACCAGTTTATGGTTTTTGAGACGAATTCCATAAAGTAAGGCTCGGTTGTTTCGGAGAAAAGCTTCGGACGGTGTACGGCGTACGGCGGACGGATGGAGTCAAATTGATTTTCCTTAGTCGATTACACAGGTTCATTATTGAAAATAATAAAACAAAATTCACAGTCATGGAATATTACTTGATGAATGAACTTTCAAAGTAGGAATATATATAACTAAACACTATAACCCCCTCCTCTTTCACCACCACATTCTCCTACTACAGATTTGGACGAAGGGACTGGGCGCTTTACTACATTCGAGATGAATAAAGCGGTAGAGAATTGTTTCGACTCTGCTAAAAAATTAATGGTGCATAATATGCAGCTATTGGTAGTACCGGTCCTCGTACATTCAAGGTGATTTTTCCCACAATTACTGCATCTACAGGTTGTGTGAAGGCATCGTTAACAAGAGGGACACCCATTGGAATTGATCCAATAGTGTGTGTTTCTGCGTGTGTGTGATTGTGTGTGTGCCCTGACCGATTGTCTTCGTGGTGTCGGAGCACCTGCTCGTTTAAATGAGTATGTGGCCTGCCTGTACCACGAAGGCGCGTCCCCGAGGCGCGAGGCAAGATGTCAAGGAATGTTGTCATTGGGCAAACGCTGTGTCGCCACTCTTCTTCAACCTGGACGTGGATACACCTTGGGTGAGCTGCCAGCTGAAATAGGGTTTCATATCGCCTCTGAGGTGCAAGTACGTGCATTCACCTTTGCCGATGATGTTATCCTACTCGCCAAAATCTGTGAGGGCTTGTAGATCGCCCTCAATGCCTTTGCTGAGCAGCTAGCCAGGTGTGGTTTGGTGGTTAACCCAGATAAGTGTGGTCAGTCTCCTTGGTCCCATCGGGAAGATGAGTGTTTTGTCATAGGACAATCACCCATCCCCACCCAATCCAAGCTGGAGGTTTGGTGGTACCTTGGACTTGACTTCATGGTATTACCAAAAGGCTCCACTGAAGCCACAGCAGAAGCTGCGCCTTCTCCGCACGTACTTACTGCCAAAGCTAATCCATGGTCTAGTCTTTTGTATGCTTACTGCGGAGAGGCTGCTTGAATTAAATCGAGAATTTCGCTCTGCTGTACGCTCTAGTCTGGGTTTCCCACCTGGTGTCCTAAATGTCTATATTCACGCATCGGTCAAGGCGGGTAGGCTCGGTGTTGTCTTTTTATAAGCAAGCGTCCCATCATTATGCCGCCAGCAGGAAGATGTGGGGGCTGTGGCTGGAGCCAAAGCTGGGAAGGCTGCTGGTATCGATCAAATTACTCTGAATTTTTCAAGGCTTTACCCCAGAACTGGCTCTTGTATTTGACCAGCCTCTTTAATCGGATTGTCTCGACTGAAACCCTGCCTGCACTCTGGCCCCAGCTAGTGGTTGTCCTTCTGCATAAAAAAGGTGACCCACTGGATCCCTCTAATTATCGTGGGTTGGCACTAGCCTGTGTCTGCCTTAAACTCTTTACCCATATAATCAATGAAAGGATCGTACTCTGGGTGGAAAGTGGAGGCAGAATAACGGAAAATCAGGCTGGCTTCAGGGCAGTTAGGGGATGTGTGGACCACATTTTCTCTCTCTCTGCAATTGTGCAGATTCATCTTCGATTCTCTCAGAGAACGGTGTATGCGGTCTTTGTTGATTTTAAGCGAGCATTTGACTCTTTCCCCCACAGTCAGCTGTGGCAGAAGCTCTTTTCACTCGGTTTGAGCGGTAGGATAATCCGCATCCTCCGCCACCTATACAGTCAGGCAAATTGCCTTCTACGGGTCAATGGGAGCATGTCGTCCCCGGTTGACCACACAGAGGGGGTACTCCAGGGTGAGATCTGCAGCCCACTTCTCTTTTCACTGTTCCTATCCGATATTGAGGAATACTTTCGTGCGAGGGGCTGCTTGGGTCTTGACATAAATGGTCACAGTGATGCGCTACTGTTGTTATACGCTGATGATATGGTGATCCTGGGTGACTCGTTGGTAGACACCAACAAGAAGATGAGGGTGCTGAAGGCATATTGTGAAGAAAACAGACTCACAGTCAACATAAGCAAAACGAAGCTGGTGTGCTTCAGGAGGAGTGGTGGTATAAAAAAATTAGCTGCGCCTGTACAGTTTGGCGAGGAGTTGGTGGATCAGGTATCATCATATACGTATCTGGGTGTGCCTTTTACCAGCTCTGCAGTTTTCTCGAGGGCAAGTGGCCACTTTGTAAGTCGGGCTAACTCTGCCTCAGCGGCAGCTGTCAATATTCTAACCGGACAAAGATCTTTGAAGCCTTAGTGAGATCTGTCTTGATGTATGGTTCCTCAGTTTGGGTACTTTGGTACGGTTGGCTTCTATAGGCGGATTCTGCTGCTCCTTCTCAGTTCTCCTAATGCTGTGGTGCGTGCGGAGGTGGGTGTGCTCTCCCTCAGTACCCTCATAGTGAGAGATGCCTTACATTGGTTGCTCAAGGTCATAAGCATGACACCTGATCGCATGCCAAGATTGTGCATGGATCGTCTCATTTCCCTGTCTAAGCTGCCATCATGTAATCCCAGATATAACTGGTTTAAACAGCTCGGGGACGCTGTAGGGGCTTTTGGAGCGTGCCTGCCCACTGACATCAGTCTGTTGCCGGCTGACCGTCGCAGACTTGTTGGTCTCCTGTACTCCCTGCCTTTCATCTCCCGGAACATTGATCTGCAGATGGCTGTGGTTTCTAGGGCCTGACCGGACTATGGATCGTTCGCCTACCAGGAGTCCTCGCTTCAACCTCAACGCTACCTCACTCAGGACTGGCCGTTGTTTATTATGCGCCCCTTGGCCCAGCTGCGTGTGCTTGGAAAACACAATTCGAGGATTCTGGTTTCGGGCCTCAAGGTGCAGTTCTCATCGTCCTCTTGCCCCATCTGCAACTGGAACATGGAAGACTCTGCACTTCACTTGGTCCTGCAGTGTCCTATGCTGTCCACCCCCCGGCTGAAGTTCCTACGCCCGGTGCTTGAGCTGTCTCTGTCATTCAGTGAGCAGTATAAACGTACCTATATTGACGACAGGAGAGCGTAATGTTACCAACAGGCTGTTCCTCTACATGAGGGAAGCGAGCAAACTACGTCCAATGGTCATGAGCCTCTAACGTGGGAAGAAGAAAAAGAAAAAATAAAGAAGAAGGAAAGAAAGAAATGTGTCAAAGAACATTTTTATTTTTATTTTTTATTTTATTTTTTCCGGCATACTGTGTTACCCGTTTAAGAGATTGCTATAGATGTCTTTATCTGTGTAACAATGAAGAATTATATATCTATCTATCATTATGCCACCAGCACCTGCTCTCCCATAGGGTCTCAACATAGGAGGTTGCCCGCACTTCTGCTGACCTGGACTTTGTCAGGCAGTTGTCGTGGTGCGACCGAGCAACACCAACTGCTCCAAAACCCAGCTCATCTGTTGAGTTCGCTGCTGCACTGAGTGATTCAGTAGCTGGTAATGAGCTCTGACAGTGCTCTGAATATCCCATTTCACTCTACACTACACTACACTTTCAACTTCAGTAATTTATATTTTCATTCGTTATCTGTATTTTCCATGAATTGTTTCCTTATTGTATATTGGGCTAACTAGCCCGTAAATAAATAAATTTCTAGTGGGTACAATGGGTTTCAGAAGGAATTGGGGCCCGCAACTATCGCAATTTTCAGGCCATAGGGGTAGATACCTACAGACTCCTACCTACCCTAGGGGCAGAAGAATCCAATATCTCCTTCCAAAGGATGGAAGTCGTGTTTAAGGAGTCCTTAGGCAGTCATGCCTTGTGGTCTCCCCCCAGACAAGCCGGGAAGATCCTCCTGAGAGGAGACTGCACACCCAGTCAATGTCCTTGACATCTGCCAAGTACCCGTATTGACCTACGGGTAGAGGCATGTGTTCTAGCACACATTACCAACTAAGCAGGTTGGTACCCGAGTTTATGGAAATCCACATAACTCCAAATGCCGAGGTTCGTGGAAGGAGACTCACCCCCGCGAGTCAACTCCCACGAACCTCTCCCCCTCATCTGCAGAATTGACTGCATGTTAGGGGTGATAAAACCACTGCCCCCGCGAAGCCACCTCAACTGGGGGGCAGGCAGGTGGTGCTTCGACAAAGTCTATGCACCGGTAGCCTGGGGCTCCCCCCGCCCGCAGTACCATTTACTGGAGAAAGCGCCAACCAGCACTCCTCCATTAAGGCCAGAATGGTCGCTGGCCCGGCACAGAGAAGGTGTCTCTGCGCCTACCACTTTATCCACACCTGAGGGATTCCATCTAATTGCTTGGTGGACTCCCACAACTCAAACCTTATGAGGGTTTATGAGGGATCCCCATCCAACCACTTAGTGGACCCCCACAGCTCAAACATTATGAGGGTGTGAGGAAGGGTTGTGGTACCCGTTTCGCTACCAGTTTGGATTCCATAAGGATTCCTAAGGCTGTGACTGGAAACAAGCCCGCACAATGTGCTACCACTTTATCTTGCGATGGGGATTCAGAAAGGGGTAGCGAAAGCCCTCAATGAATGTCACGTGGTGCCCCAAGATGTTGTTGGGCGCTGGCACCCTGCCTCTCCGCTCACTCCACACCACCTCTGAGAGTACTCCCAGCCAGCAATCAGGTGGCACGAAATTTTTCCCTAATCCTAACTTAACCTAAAGTAATACCCCTAAATACCCTATCATACATTCCTAACAACTATCGGCAAATATACAGCACTATCAGTATATCTATACCTACCCACCCCCCTACTCCTAACAACTATCGGCATATATACAGCACTATCAGTATACCTATACCTACCCACCCCCCTACTCTCATTAATCACCCCCCTGGTTTCTAACATTATGCCTGAAGGCTAAGAGAGGGACCACCTCCAAGCAAAATGCCAAAAGTCTTCCATACATTTCAGGTGTTGCAAGAAGCTCAGAGAAGGGAAGTCCCTCTATCCCATGCAACACCCGCAACGCCGCATACTCGGGACAATCCGAAAGTATGTGCTCTGCCAGCTCTATCCCACCACACGCACAAGGCTGCTCGACACACAGCCCCATGCTAGCGAGCTTAGCAGAAAACTCGCCATGCCCAATCACAAACTGTGTCAGTTCATGCACCGGGACTATCCATTGCATGTCCCGTCGGGCCCTGACATCAGGAAGGAGACGGTGAGTTAACCTCCCCGTGGTGACACTATCCCATTCCTCCTGCCAAGCAGTGAGAAGGGCCTGATCTAATCTGTCAACCCGCTGGCTCCGAGATTGGCCTGACTCCCCACCATCCGTCAGAATACGAGGAATCACCAATGGCTCACCTCTACCAATCTTCCTCACCCCCCACCTTCTATAGCCCTCAAACATGACGGGCAGTACCCCAGCCAAAACGGGCAGGGCACACGTAGAAGATGTCCGGTATGCCCTATTGACTTTCAAAAGGGCCCTGCGTTGTGCAGACCCCAGCTTCCTCCAACCAACCTGGCCCACGTGGGGTGCCCAGTACTGAACCCCGTACAGTAGAATACCAAGGAACAGGCCATGATAAATCACAACCAGCTCCCTGTACCCCAAACCCCACTCAGAACCGGCCAGTCGGGACACCTTCATAAAAGAAGCCAAGGCCTTGTCACACACCGAGGTAACGTGCAGAGAGAGAGACAGTCTTTCCCCAAGAGTAATTCCAAGGTACTTGACCTCTGACACGTACCTCAATCTGGCACCACCCACCCGGACAATGGGAGGTCTCTCAGAACTCAGGGTACCCTTTAGCAACATCACCACTGTTTTATCCCCGGCCATGGTCAGCTTAACAGCCTCACACTCTGTGACCAGAGTGCTCATTAGCCGCTCAGCCTCTGCTTCCAGACCCCGCCGGCTTCCCCCTTCAACCAAGAGCACAAGATCGTCCGCATAAGCAACTGCTTTGGCTCCCACCCGATCCAAGGCCCCAAGAATTCCATCAAACAGGACATTCCAGAGCCTAGGACCAAGAACAGAGCCCTGCGGACAGCCCTTGGACAGCTCCTTCCTGACACATCTACCCCCCTCTCTATACTCTACCCACCTATCTGTGAAATAATCAGACAGGATATTATAGGCACGAGCAGAGACACCCCTCCCCAACAATTCCTTCATCACGGCAGGCCACCACACATTGTCGAACGCACCTCGTATGTCCACGAACACCCCCAAGACATACTTATGCTCCGACATGCCTACCAACTCCTGCACTCTCTCCAAGGCGTCCACCGTGGATCTTCCCGCTACAAACCCGTATTGATGCCTGGAGCATTGCTCTAGCACAGGTCCAAGCTCACGGACAACCAGCTTCTCCAGTACCTTGCCCGGCACACTAAGTAAACACAGGGGCCTCAAAGACTTGGGATCGGCCGGATCCCGATCACGCCCCTTAAGTAGTACACAAACCCTACCAATCTTCCACCTCACAGGAAAGACCCCCAAGTCAAGACAGGACCGAAAAATGGAGCAATACCACGGGCAGACCAAAGGCCATGCCCTTTTCAGCATCTCCACCTCAATCCTATCAAGACCGGGCGCCTTTCCATTCTTAATACTAAACACTGCTTCTTCTATCACTAAATCACTAAAACTTAACCTAGCACTGTCACTAACACTACTTACATCTAAACGGCGTTCCACTAGCTCCCGCACTGTCATATGTTCAACTGTTTCTTCGCGCGAATCGTCCGGAAACAGAGCATTTAGGAGGTCCCTTGCCGCAGAACCCCAGTCCAACGGCTGCCTCCCACTCAGAGAGGCCAGGGAGTAGGCTGCGGGGTTCCCAGTCACCACACGGTAAGGTCTGCCCCACGGCCTCCCCCTACCCTCCTCGTCGACGAATCTCCGCCAGTCAGTGCGCCTAGCTCGCCTAAGCTCCCGGGAGTATTCTGCTCTGCTAGCACGCAATGCCTCCCGTTCCTGGGGCGAAGCCTGAATACCCCTACGGCTACCCTAGGGGCAACTAACCATAGCAGGTACACTTTTTGACCACTAGGGTCGTAGGGTACACCCTCACAGGGTGGCCTCTTAAGGGCTCAAATAACGAGGCCTCCGATCGGACACTTGGAATATACTTGTCCTCCTTCTGAGGTTTAAATAGGGCATACGAAGCCCCATGTAATCATACTTGGATAAACTTCGCTAAGTGTTACAACTCTACCAGAATCTTTCATTTACCTCACTGGCGACGAGCCTTGTTTCCCAAGCCGCCTACGTACTTGAAACTGGCCTCTAGTCAATCCAGGATGTCTACTTTGGTCCCGACGTTCGTTGAAGGGGAAAACAGCGCCTCGTACTTGGACCGCCTTGAGCTTTATCTCTGAACTGAACTGAAGGCATTACAGAGGAGCCGAAGATGGTTGCGAAAATGGCGACTTTGCTTCCACTTCCTGTCTTCGATAAATTGAAGGCCGCTATTGCTTCCGCTCAGATCATCTCCACGAAATCTTCGATCGTCCGTACCAAGCTCATTAGTTTGGAATCTTCTTCTGTCTACAAGCGACTTGTCCGTTTCCAATTTTCGTCTCTGACCAGATCCCCTAGCCAGTCTGTGTCAAATTTTGCCGCAGAGCATAAAAAGGCTGTCATACCCAGTGAATTCGGATCAGCTATGGTGACTTTTCTGTGTGAACGCCTCATTGCGGGCATGAGGGACTCGCAGATCGTTGGGGCTCTCCTAGGCCTCCCAGATGGCAGTTCTTTCGGCGCCATGGTTGCCGCCACAGTCAAAGCCGAGGCCGTGAAGGAAGCTATGGATCGCTTCTCACATCCTCCGCCATATCCAGCTGTCGCTGCTCTCCAGCAGAACCCTACTACCCAATGAAGGAGGGCCACCTACTTGGACGAGAGGACCTCCGCCTCAACCCCACCAAGCTGCCTTCAGAAGCCGGGGCCAAGGACGACCGCCACCAATGCAGAAAATGCAGAAAGGAAGAAAGCTCTGAAATGGGTGTCATGTCAGTAACCGCCTTGCCGACTGCCCTGCCCGGACCGGGCTTGTTCCACATGTGTAACCAATGTGGAACAAGACCCCACACTCAGCTGTTTATCCCGAATCGGTCAGGTCAGCCTAAAACTTTTTACATGACTGAGCCTCACTCCTTGACAACTTCTTCAGAGTATAGCATTTCCGAATTGAGTTAAACTTTTTCCATTTAGGTTTAGTCCTTTTTCATTTTGGTTTAAACCTTTTCCATTTAGGTTTACACCTTTTCCATTTAGATTTAAACCTTTTCCATTTAGATTTAGACCTTTTCCACTTAGATTTAAACCTTTTCCATTTGGATTTAAACCTTTTCCATTTGGATTTAAACTCAGGAAATTATCGTGGAGTTAGAGGTAAAAGTACCCAAGTCACAAATTCAACACGTGGGAAAATCAAATGCAGAATATTATGATTATTTAACTGTTGTTATTATTGGTGATCAATATCATCAAACTATGTATCCAACTTAAGAAAATAATTTATTGTCATATTTACCAAACTAACTTTTGAAATTTTAATTTGATTTTCGCACAATATGAATTTACCTCTTCGGTACTTTTACCTCTAACCCGACGTTATTATGCCACAACTTGAAAATTAAATCGTGCAAGTGTTTTTTTATGCACAGAAATGTAATATATATAATAATGAACACATGTTTTTTGAACACAAGAATTTCTCATGAACGGAAGTTTTTTACTTCTAGCCTAATGAAATTTTAGTTGGTAGGCACTTACTTACTATGATGGGGCTAACTACTGACGTTTTGATGGAGTTTAAATCCAAATGGAAAAGGTTTATATCTAAATGGAAAAGGTTTAAATCTAAATGGAAAAGGTTTAAATCTAAATGAAAAAGGTCTAAATCCAAATGGAAAAGGTTTAAATCTAAATGGAAAAGGTCTAAACCTAAGTGGAAAAGGTTTAAACCTAAATGGAAAAGAACTAAACCTAAATGGAAAAAGTTTAACTCAATTCGGAAATGCTATATATTGAGGACCTATTTGGCCCACTCAACGATTATTTAGAGTGTAAGTCGGTAGGAAATCCTATGCAGGTGGATGGACATCCTTCATTGGGTGGCCTAGGAGTTTCTAACTCCATGCCCTTGGTCTATGGATCCACAGCTTTGGTTAGACGCGTCAGGAATTCAATCAATGATAGTGAAGTATTGAAAAATGCGATAGGCTCTGAGGATGACGTAGCTATATCAATTTCTGTGGAAAATATTAATTAAGGCTTTGACTGCCCCCTTGAATTGTTTTCTGAGAAGGAACCTTTCGAGCTAGCTATGGACAAATTCCCTAAATGTTTGGCATTAGGAAATCAAATTGAGCGAATTACGTTAGGCACCCAGCTAAATTCTTGAGCAAAAACCAATTCATATACTATTTCTCCCTTTTGATATCGATGATCTTGATATTGACGACGATTGTTGAGGATAATTTCGTTGTTGCGTCGAATCGGATTGCTCTGAAACTCTTCTCGACCGATTGAACATTTCAAAATCTATACATTACTATCGGGTGTCCAAAGAATTTGCCTAACGAATTTCAATCAATAACCTTAAAATTGCGGCATCTAGCGTGGAACAGACTAACAGCATGCCAGACAGATACCCCACACGCATTGACAAAAATACTCTTCGTTCGTCAATAAATTGTAGACATTATCACATACATTTCTTCGTGAATTTGTTATAAGGTTTAATTCAACACACAAAAAAAGTTCAATTCAGTATTTAGAAAAAATATTAAAATTCAATGAAAATAAGGCATAATTAGATCTGTTAACGTTAAATGAAATATTATACAGAAGTACCCATGATTAGATGGGAGAACAGGTACAACTGTAAAATCGTATGCCTGCGGTCAAGTTGTGATCACTGAAGATGTTGATGAAACCATCCAATTACAGAAGAAAGAAGTGAGAGCGACCTCAATTAAGGTTTTATCTCGGACTTTACTCAACGCGTTCTGATCTACGATACAGCGAAAATGAAACGACAAGAAGGGGCAAGTAAGAAAGAGGCCGGAATCACAGGAACACTCTCGCGGAAACCGTCCGACTTCTGTAGGCACTCCCTTCAAGACGAAGAAAATTAGTTTTCTGGCTAAAGGATGAAAGGCTTGCCGAGATATTGCGACCCCCTTAGCTACCTCACCTTTTTCATATCTTTGTTTTATGAGAGATCACTCGAGTCAATCTCGGGAACTCCGATGTTACTTTTGACGGCGAAACAGTTTTCTAAGGGTAGCAGCCGCCTATAATATTGTGATCATAAATCTGTTCGAACCTCATTTCAAAACATTTCTATTGAACTCTCATAATTGCCAAGAATAATGAACTAGTAAAAAAGACATATATTTACCAAACAAATTAAGATAGGTACTTCTGATTGCCAACGATAGTTTTGTACTTTTTTATATGTTGCAATGCCATAATTATATGCACGCATACCACGCTCCGAAGTTCGGGTAAAACGCGTAATTCCTGGAAAAAATTAAATGTATAAGTAGGTAAAATAAAGCAAAAACAGTTGAAACATAGAGCAAAGAGACCATAACCATGCCAATCGTATGGATATCGCTTAACGCGAAATTCGGAAAAAAAAAGTATGAAATAGGATTGGTAACGATTTGTTTGAGGGAGGATTTTATTTCCTCTGTTGCTGTTCCTCTTAAGTACCTGCCTCATTGTAACCAATTTCAATGATTTTGGCTTCCTGGATATCAATGACGATCTGATTTCAACGATATTGTTAGTGAGATCAAAAGTTGAAGGCCTGATAAACAATGATTTGTGATCAACAATTCTTCAGCCCGTTCATAGCTTCTAAAAGTTGCTATACTTCCTTTTCTGAGCTAATTGTTTGTATTTTAGCAAGGAACACGCCTACCTGGATCCATCCGCTAAAGAATGAAATGAAAAGTACGTTTCCACGGGAGCCAGTACAGTAACCAGGCAAGTGTGTATCCACACTAATCACCATGTTTGAACTGAGTTATGATTGCGTTCTTCCATATTCCAATACTTGAACTATATTTAAAGATCGTTGCCATTGACATATTTGTTCAAGTTTCACGGTTTTCAATGTTCAGCCGTTTGGCTCTAGGTGGATACAAAGTGGGTTCCGAGAGACCACCACTGGCGGTAGGCGAAATTCCCACTCTTTTTTAACTTGAATGGAGCGTTATTTACAAACCCCTACAAAAAGACGCTCAGCGTAATAAGGCCGTATCCTACATGCCATAGAACGCGATCGAGCTACTTCCAGTTGCGCGCCGCTATAGTGTCCACAGTACACGTCCAGAGTCCTTGCGAGGTTACCTTTGCTTCGTGCTAAGTGTAAAATCTTTTTTTATTGTTTCGTTTTCTGTTTTTTGCGATAATATGAATAACTGGATACAACTCAATATCAAAACTTTACGTTCCAATTACTAATGTTGATTAGTTGATTACCCAAAGCTCGAGATAATAAGAGGTTAACGGATGATTGTCATTATGTTGTCAGGGTATGGAGCCTTAAATTTTCACATTTTAAATACCAAAAATATAGTACAATTTAATGATTTTAAACATTTTTCAACATTGTTTCAAGAACGGCCACATGTCACTAGAGAAAAAGGGGGCCACATAACCCCCTTTCCCGTTGACGAGCTTGTAGGCGATGGGATTGTTCTCAGTAGGGCTCAACATTTCAAATTTCCGTACACAAAATCGTTTCGCATTGATATCAAAATAAGTATGAAACGCCATTTCAAATTTCAGCTAGCAGTGCGTTAAATGAAAAAGTAGACAGTAGTTAATATGAATGATATACAGCCATTTCTAGGAGAAAAAAATGAGAAGAGCACGGGTACACAAACAAAAGGAGGAACATAAACAAAAACTTGAATACAAAATTTAGTAACCTCCCAGCAGAACGACCAGGCGACCACGCGACCAAAATCAAACTGGTTTGAAAATCAAACCCGAGTGAGCGACCTCTCAGGATGTCAAGTCACAAAATGCATGATATCAACCGATTCGGGCCAAGCCAATAGCCGGACTCTCACTCTTTACGACTGCGTTTGAGAATGAGACGCTTCTTCAACGGCTTGGCCAATTTTCTCCTATCGCACAACAGTACTGGTAAGTGTGGTGGTGGAGTCATACGTCCTCCTACATGACCAGATTCACTGCATTATCCGAAAAGTTGTATTTATACATTTTGGCTAGAAGAAAGTCGTGAGGGACACAATCAAAGCATTTGAACACGCCCACCATTGAGACTGCTACACACTTCTTTTCTTCAAAGCCGGTGCTTAAACGGAAGATAATTTAGCTCACTCAGACAATAAACCACGTACGGATGGAGTAGTGAAGCGTCGGTAGGAGTTTAATTTCATCTCATAAATTGTCAGTTGGTAGGTAGGTACTATTCTTGCCATGCTAGTTTCGGTACATCGGTACTGCGTTGAGATTTACTAGGTAATTTAAAAATTGTTGTTTACTTACTTGGACTATGCTTTGATGACGAGTAACATTTTATTTAATTTACAATTTAATATTGTTATTTAAGTGCTACTATTGCATTTTGGTCCTTTTGTAATAGTGTTGTTCCGTACCGAACCGTCGAAATCAATTTAACATTGTATCTCATAACTGTAACTCTTCATATTTACGTGGAAATACAGAACTTTCTTCATCAACTGCCGAAATGGGTTTCCAAGGCTTCGTCGCGTGGGATTTAGTTCGTATTTGACATGTTACATTGATTTACTGTCAGAATAACCCATATACAGTTCCAGCAATCAGTAGCGGACAAATAATAGGTACCTACCTAACATTAATATGTTTCGAAATGGAAAGAAGCAAGAAGACAGAAACACCAGGTAGAAGACAAATTGCTGAACACCACATTGGAAAAGCTCCCAATTCAACGGCAAAGAGCAATAGGACGAGCAGTGCTGAAGACAACGAAGGTAAAAACGTCAAGTTGGCTCTCCACCCTTCCATTAAAAAAGCATAATTACGACATGTCTGCTTGCGAATTTCGAGACGCCTTAGCCATCCGCTACAAGAGAAAGCCAATAGAGATGCCAGTTGCATGTGATGTGGTGCAATCATGATTTCAATCTCGAACATGCCCTGAACTGTAAAACGGGAGGACTAATTACACGAAGGCATAATGAGATAAGAGACCTTGTAGGTGAGCTCATGTCATCCGCATGAGGCCAACGCATGAGCCAATAATTCTTAAACCATCTCCAATCACACCAGGCCTCAGAGGGGACCTCGCATGCCGTGGTGTGTGGGATCGACAGAGGGAAGCGTTGTTCAATGTCCGTGTCTCTGACACTGACGCTCCCTCATGCGTCGATCGCACAGTTGCGGCGGTCCTTGCTGGGGCTGAGGAGGAAAAAAAAACGAAAATATCTGGCAGCATGTGAGCAAAGACACGCATCATTTACTCCCCTAGTCTGCTCGGTCGACGGTCTCTTTGCCCCTCAAATGGTGGCCTTTACCAAAGTCCTCGCCGAAAAATTGGCTGAAAAATGGTTCAGACCACAAGGGCAAATAAGAGGATGGCTGAGGGTGAGAATTGGATTCGCGATAGTAAGAGCAGCATCCATGTGCATCAGAGGATCGCGAAAGAAATGGATCTCCGCCGAAGATTTGATAGGGTTTGGCGATGGGGCCGCCCTGTCCTTGGGCATGAATTAGGGATTACAAAATCACATTTGACGTTAATCAAAGAAAAAAAAAGTAAAGAAAAACCCTGGAAAACCCCACTCCCAGCTACATGAACAGTTCCCCCTTAATTCAAATAGCCTAAATATATACAATATTTATTATTTAAAAAAAAAAAATTCCTTTAATCTGACCTTATTTTCATAAAACGAAAGTTCGAGCCTTGAAGACTCATAAACAAATATTTTCAACATTTTTTCATGACGGCGAACGTAAAGTGAAACGTCGGTAGGAACGCATACCTCATTATTTCTTCCGGAAAATTAAAGAAGTGATTTCCATGAAATATCTCTCTTCCGTGTCGGTATTTGGTGGACATCAACATCACAAGGAGGCTCAAGTACATTATAGATCATCACAAAATATATTTATACAATCGTTTCTACTAAATCGTATTGATAAGTACATACGTACAGGGATCAGAATGAAGAAATTTGAAGCTTCCCACGATGTTTAAATTAGCACTGCCAAGGATCGATAAATGCCAACAGGTCTATCGCGGCATCGTTCTATCTGACAACTGAGAAGCGTAGCAAAGAAAAGGTCTAACGAAAGTATTGAAAACACGGACTTTATCCAGAAGTGAAATTGGCAATGACACAACTCCAGGTGCTTTTCAAATCAGGTATTAGGCCAGTAAACAATGAAATGCAAATAAACTGAATTTATTTTGTAGTAATAAATGACGTTTTTTAGCTATCTTGAAAAACTGAACTTTCAGAAACACCCCTACTGCAGAAACAACAATTCTGATGAAAAAACCACTCTTCCCGCATTTTATAAACTAATCAAGAGTAGACAAACAAAGGTTTTTATTTTTGGGTTGGTTAGCTATTTTTAGCCACTAGTCGAACGGAGTCCACATTTCACGCAAGTGCTCTCAGATGGGTGCCTTCTATAAAACGTGATTGCAAGAGAAACTTGGTTGTTGGAAAAACTTGGCCAACAGTTCTATAAAAAGTGCATATCGTTTGGAAACCAGCTCTATAGAGTAAATGAAACTCAAAACCAGGGATATGTCAAAGCTACTTTTTTATTTTAGTCCTACTTACTTTTTAGTTTTTCTTCTGATATTAGACTTAATATGACAGATTTAGCAATTTATTCTTACGAAAATTTATCAAGGAATTGCACAAGAATGAATTGCTGAATTGGTATAGAACAGTAGAACGTAAATAATCTACCATACGTTCGATGTGATAGTTTGGTGACCAATGCTTACGCAATAAAACCATAACACCTCCTCGTTACCCACCATTTTTGTGAAAATTTGTTTAAAAGAATTCTTAAACGATTATTGGAGTTGAATTTTTTCTCTCATATAAACGTTGAATAGGTATTTATTGTGTATGTCAATGTAACTCATGGAATTTCGCTAACAACGAAAAAGCTTGTTCTCTTCAAATGGATCATTGAAATATGCAACGTTATTATTTTCTGTAATTTCAGTTCTACGACCCGGCCGTATCTGAAATGAAATTGATGTCGGCATAGCTCGGGAAAAAATCGCATCGAAGGAGAAAACTGGAAAGTGGAAATAGATTTTAGAGGAAGAGAAGCCAGTTTCTACATGATTGCCCGCTGCATCAAGAGAAAATACGTGTAGGTATCACACTATTAAGAATAAGAAAAAAAAATTGCCCTCTGACAACCAATCAAAAGCTGACGGGAGGGCACGTCATTCAGTAGTAAAGCCTGGGGGAGGAGTTCCCATCGAAGGGGCTGTTGAACTATTGATTGACGTGATAGATTAACGAGATATTGATGAGCAATCAATCAAGGAGATTCGCAGTATCATTAGGATCGCGCATTGGGTTCTAATTGTAAAATTTTTAGTTGATGATGAATAATGAAGGTTGAGGCGTAAGGCATTTTCGAGTTTTAAATGGATATTTAAATACTAAATTAATTTTTGGTTATAGTTCCAATGGAAACATTTAAATAATTTCTCGTGTTATAAATTAATGTTAGAAATACTTATTGTCAGTAAGGGGATCAAATCTAACACCCTGTCCATTATCAAATAATAAACTATTGTCACCGTCTAGCCCTGGAATGCAACACTATTTTTTCACTTTTTTCAACTTCTCGTCATTGCGAAGAACACCACTAAAAAATTGTGATAAATGAACCCATCATATAGGTGATATTTGGGGTTTAAGAATGGCGTGATTCAATGCCATATTTATAATAGTTATTATGTTTATTGATAGGAAGAAAAATTTGAAATCAACACAATTGAGGTCCCTAAGAAACACGAATTGGTAACAAACAACACACTTTTTTGACGTAATGGAAATTCGTGCACAATCGACTTGATGCCTGAAAAAATATTATGACTCATGGTATGCGTTCAGGAATCCTGCAGATTGGAGATTAAATAGTAGATACTAAAAATGTGAATTTCGGAGAAATTGTTATTTTACAACGCTTAAAATTCACTATCCCCCCCCCCCCCCCCACTAACATGAACAGTATACAAACTGCCCTAAAATTAAAAGTTTCAGTCGTGTAGCATAATCGTATGAGCGAATTTTCGTAAATTACCGTATTTTATACGTAATGTTAAACTGTTTCGAAATTTTAGCTTTTTGCGTGCAAGGAAATCGCTAATTATTAATTTTATGGCAAAAAACGTCTTCTAGGTAAATAATAATCTCCTATTCAAATAGAGGTTTTGAATTTTTAGCCATTTTTGCAGTTTTTAAGCTAATTTTAATGAATGTTAATTACATTTTCAATAATTTTGTGGATGAATTGTTGAAGGTTCTATTTTATAGATAATAAACTTTATTTGAGCAATATTCTACCAAGAAATACAAATTTGACGATTTTTAGCAATTTTCAGCCATTTTTAGTAATATTTTTAGTGCATTTTGTAAAATTTGACCAATTTAATGTGCTCTAAAAGTTTTGGCCAACGAACTCATCCTTTCGTTTGGAAAGCTTGATTTTTGGTGCAAGAACGGAATTTTTATCTCAATCCTAAGGAGAATTATCGTCTGGAATGACACACACACACACACACACACACAAATATATATATATATATATCATATACATATGAAAAAGAGTTAAACTCTAAGATTGGTTTCAGAATGCCTCAAACCGGATTTCAATGCTAAAATTTTGAATTTAAAATTTTCCGAGGTACTGCAATAGCTTAATTTCCTACTAAAATTCGCTAAAAGTAAAAAGTAAATACAATAAAATAACCCAATGACTTTAAAAAAAAGGCATATCCATACAGAACATATAAAAAAATACATATACATGGTTGAAAGAAAATTAATACCCGAATGAATTGGTACCGATGTTTCACCACGCGAGTTCAAAAATCTTTCTGTTCGGAACAGTGAGGAAAGAGGTGGTGCTCAATCTAATTCGAGTACGATGTCAAGGGCTCAATCTAATTCGAACATATAACCAACTAATCGTCCGATTTACTTCGTTCACGTCTCGTTGGGAAGATGAAGCTTCCTGCTAAATTATAGTGTACCTAACACTGGAGGGGAAAGCCTGCGGCTAGGCTGAGGTTCCCTCAGCGGCTAGGAACTTGGAAGCAAAGTTGTGGATCATGAAAAAACAGAACGATTCGATCCGAACTCAGAAATAAAACTACAAAGTTAAGGGCAGTTTTTCGAACTTAATGTGAGAAATTACAAATTCATGAGTTCTGCTGTAAGTCTATGGGGGAAAAGTCTCAGCAAAAATATACTCGAAATGAACCTTGAAAAATATTTAATGTTGAGTGGAATGAATTTTAAAAGACTTAATTCAGAGCAATATTAACGCCACTAGGTGATTTTGAAGGGCAAAAGTCTATACGGGGAGAGGGGAGGACTCACCCAAAATTTGCCCGATTTTCATTTGTTTGTAATTCGCCTATTTTAAGAGACATTTAAAAATTTTGGGATCGAATCGTTTTGTCTTTTATGCTCTACAACTTTGCTACGCATACAAATTTCTGTAGGATGTACGGTTTAGGAATTAGAGAAAAACATTAAAATGGGCAAATTAATGCATTTTTATGAGGCTTTCATTTTGTATTATCTCCGCAAATTAGTGACTGCGGTAGCCAGTTAATTTTTTTTTTTTTTTACCATCCAGTAGATTGGTGTAAACAGCTTAGAAAGTTCCAAAGTTTTAGTTCTATAGACAAAGGCATACGGAAAGAATTCATTTTGTAGTAATAAATTACGTTTTTTAGCTATCTTGAAAAACTGAACTATTAGAAACACCCCAACTGCAGAAACAATCATTCTGATGAAAAAGTCACTCATCCCGCATCTTATAAACTGATAAAGAGTAGAAAAACAAAGGAATCAACTTCAAAATCGAAAAAAATGAGCAAACAATTTAAACCTCCTTGCGGACACTCGGGTACGACCAGAAAATGGTGGACTACTCAGCGGCTACTCGTGGATTCTACTTCTTTCGATACCCAAAGTGGAACTGTTCCTTTCCACCGCGGTTTTACATATCGACCAACCAACGGCTGATGTTTTCCCTGCCTGGGAGGAACCAATAGGGATAAAACGGTGGAGCGACCGACTTATTGGATGATGAGCAAGTTACAACAGGAGCACCATTATATAATATGGAAGACGCATTGAAGAAGGAAAATTGGGAGATTCTTGCTTCAATATAGCTCCAGTTATAAAGAAATCAATGTTTGCACTTTCGTATCCATAGGGAACGAGGAAATCAAAAACTTTTATCTCACACTACGTAAAACTGATAAGGTGGGAAGGAAGTTACAATGTATGTTTTTACGAAACTTTAAACACTATGAGGTAGGTACCTCAACATCACCGCATGTCGCTTTTATTATGCCAATTGATAAATCGTACGTCTGGAAATTATATATTATAATAGGGTGTGAAATATAAATAACAATGACAAACGGTAGGGTTGGAGCGTGTACGGGTGAATGGAATCGGATATTCCGATCTTCTCACCTAGGACAAAAGACCCCGATTCAAAGAGGAGGATTCACAAATGAATGAAACATTAAGGGACAGAATCATTTCCCGAGTAGGGCCATTTAGTTTAGGAATTCAATACCTTTCGGAGAGCTAATGTTCTTGATAAAGTTAATACGCTCGGTGAAATGTAATGTACTGTGAAGGAAGGTTGGAGGGAGAAAAGGGTGCATAGTATCTCCCTATCGTATTACCATGGTATCACCCGTTTCTGCACCGTATCTACCGGATTCTCCTCCGCTTCATTCGGAAGGGGTGAATCCTAGTTAAGTTGGAAAATGTATTAGGGCCGTTGCCATCATACAGTTGGCGGCAAGTTGGGATCAATTAACGAAATTCGAGGGAGCAGTGAGCCCAATTGTTGACTTATACCTTTCTCCTGTATTTATGTTTCTCGGACTTCCTTTTTCGTCCAGAATTCGATGATCGGTCGAACCTACACATTTAATCAACCGCATTGTTGATACAGCATTTACGGAGTCTCTCCTGATATTTCAGCCGACGTTCCGGATCAGAGTGTTGTAATTTCGGTACATTACTTCTATAATTGCTTTTTTTCCTTTTTAAAGCCTTTATTTTCAATTTTAATCAACATAGATTTTGCAGTACACAATTCATTAGGATATAGTATCTATCCTATATATACTATCCATACAAAAATTATATTTAAAAAAAAAAATGGCTGTTTCTGATCCCCATAATTTAAAAGAATTGTCCGGAGATCAGAAGTTATTAATTGAATCAATCTTAAAAAAAAAACATATAATATCAAATTCTAAGCAATAAAAGTAATTTAAGGAAGTGGGACTATAAACTATAAGGAAAGGCTAAAAGAACAAAAAATAGAGCAGGAAAATTCAGTTAACTAAAAACTACATGAAAAAAGTACGATTTGAGAAAAAGTAAATCAATATTAATATAAAACGTTCAAAATCGCAGGGGAGAGAGGCGTATGCGGGATAGCAATGGATTAAGTATTAGTTTAAACAATGAGAGTTTATATAATATTATAACTATTAACGCAAATGGAAGAGAGAGGTAGACTCACCGTTCTGAAGGTTGAACAATGATTAAGAGCAAGCGGACCCATGCATGTTGGGGGTACCAACGGGCACGCCGTTCCATTGAACAGATCCCCGTTACAGTTTTTGATAGCTGTTAGAAGGGCTATTTTTCTAAGTGCAATCTAACATCATTCCAATAGCATTCACCCTCAAATAACAGGCACTAACAGCTAACAGACACAATCCTTTGCAAAACCGGTCTATTTTCCACAGAGTCTCTTCTTTAACAACCAATTTTAGCGTGCGCAGTGGTTTTTACAACCAATCGTTACGAAATTCATTGGACACCTTCGCGAGATTTGTATCCAAATACCCCCATTTCGAACCAAATCAAGATCATGAGAAAATGGCGATTTCGGAAATCCACGTTTACACATACGTCTATCCATACTACGGCGATGAATATGGTAGAGATTATCTAGGTGTGAGCCCTCACAGAGTCTGGAAATTTTACAAAAAAGTGTCCATTTGTCTTCACCAGTGCCATGCAATTTTAGCTTTGCTATGCGTAATAGCTATTACTCAAAAAATTGTGATAAAATAGATAGGGCACCATTCTAAGGCATGCATCCAACTACTGCCCGAGTTAGAAAGAAATCGGACGGAACTAGTCTGAGAAATTAACGTTTTATATGAAATTCACGTTTACGCAACAGGTTAGAAGGGGTTAAAATTCATAGCAAACCGTCTAGGAGCTAACCCACACAATTTCTGATAAATTCATTAAAATCAGACTAAAACCTTATTTAGTACTGAGCGTACCTAGGAATTTGCGCAGGACACTGACTTCTGAAGGACAGAACGATTAACAGACAGACACGGAAAGAAAATCGATCAGCAAGCTTTGAAACTCTGAAAGCAAGTGGAAATTTTGATTGTGAGGGGTAAAAATGTTTTCTACTTGTTGCACAAACACAAAGCTCCCCTATATTTGGTATAGCGAGAAAAAAAAGTGCCTACATAATTGTAGAAATATAGCAAGTCAAATTTCGATTCCAAGTTCCCGAAAAAATGAATTGTTTTATAACACTACACTGAAGTTATGCAGGTTTAAACAACATGTTTTGGTAATTTATATTTTACGTAATCAGGCTCAAAGGTTCCAAAGGTAGGAAGTAGTTTGTTTGTTATTGTTGAAGTTCTCACTTAGATACTCGTAAGTTTGGTTAGCCCTACCGAGATCTACCCTGATCCCCCGGGTTTGAACAATAGTTGATTAACGCAGCTTTGCTCGCGAAGTTGTGTTGATCCCAATTCGAAGGTCGATATCAACTTATTGTTGAGACCGCTAGAGATGACGGCTTTCCTAAGACGTTTAATTATCCGAGGTTTACTCATTATAACTATCGTGTTAAGCTCCGCCGACGTCAGTCTGCAAACAGATTGAATCTGGAGGAGTGGCTTCTGTTTTCAGTTACCAAGTGCCGATCTAAATCGAGTGATTTCCTACTGGTATACTACACCACTCAGACTGTAGGTATTATCTATTATTGTGAGAAGATACACTGATGCACATTACCAGTTTCAAGTATAATGTAACCAGATGGTACCTGGTACGTTGCTGCAACAGAATGTTTAGTTGGAGAAAAAGGTCGTTTTCACGGCTGATTAGGAAATAATCTCAGCACGGCTCATGATTCGCAGCTGTACCTTCATTCTCATTCTCATTCCTAACCTTGCCTGTGTTTTCCCCCAATTTCAAGACTAAATTCGTGAGGATAGCCGAGAATAAAACACGAACAGGTAAATGTAGGCTTTCTCATTAAATAGTAGCGGACTACCCGGGCGTTCCGTATAGGGGTTTATTAACAAATAAATTGAGTCTATACTTGGCCACAACAAAAAATAACAATACCATGGCCACGAACGTGTAATGGCGCGGAGTGTCGTGCGGGGAAAGTGCTAAGCAGTAATTCAAGTTGGGCATCTTGGCAGGAATGCTCTGCAGTATCACAACCCGCGTCCTCTGGTTCAAACCTTAACTGGTGGAAATTTTGTATGAGCATTTCCTTCCAACTCTCTCTCCTTTCTCAGGTTCCTTGTTCCTAAGCGGCAGTGTTTCGGGAACCTAGGCATCTCCGCCACTTTTATAATTTAGTTTTGACATGGATACATGTCTTTGCTTTTGGGGGTCAACCAAAAATTTTCGTCACGCAAAAGTTGATGTCACGATTTTCTAAACTAATGATTTTCACGTACAACCCAGCCGTGGATAGGGGAACGGAACTTTTGCTTGACGGAACTGCTTTTGACTTGATGAACAGATTGAGATGACTTTCAGAGCGACCGGATCCCACACAATGACGATCTCATCAATAACAAACGATAGATTTTGTATACAGTGGCTTGAAAATATAATCAACAACTGAAAATAAGTACTATCAGTTTGCAAATTGAAGTTGAAATTTAATTTTTTTGTTCTTGTTTTCCATAAAATTTTACTTTAGGTTTATGTTGTAAAATAATCTCTTCATAAAATTATAAATACCTAGGTCGTAATTCTCTTCCATTTCCTCAACTTCAATAATAATTCTATGATTCTATAATTCTGTAGTTGTCTTTTCAACACTTATATTTATTAGATTTCAAATCAATAAATGTAATATTAAAATAGTCGGTAGAAGTTTCAGTGGAATCGATATCACTTGTTGCTCTATCAAAACTAACACCAAGATTCCACGAATTGATCACAAATAAACAAGCCCTTCCCTCTCAGCGGGACAGAGAACATTTTTAAATTCTCATATCTTCTATCCAATTACGTTTAAAAAATGATTCTCCGTTATGTAACAATAATTACTATTTCTTTAATACTCGTAAATAAACGTGATTTTCTTTATTTCTCTATTTATTTGTGTCTTTCGTCCTTTCTTTTCCTCCTCCATTCGATCACAAAGAACAAAAACAAAAAACTATTCACAATGTATTTAAACTAAATTAAAGTCTAACAAATTTAAAAGTTATATTTAGAGATGCTAGCAAAGGATTTATTTCAATTTAAGAATTTAGACTTAAAATTATCAGGTTTCCAGTTTTTGTTCATATCGTTAAGGCCGTCTTGGCTTTAAAAAGTTTGGGAACCCCTGGTATAAAGTATTGTATTTTTCCTCGATTTCCTAAATCCTTAGAGGGGTAAGAACAATGCATATCATCCAAAGAAATTATTTAGTGAAATCATCCTCCACCACCGCAACCAAACTGAAGTTGCAATATTAATCTTTACAAAAAATTTGTTTTCTTTTGTATTTACAATTTCATCAATATTTTTTGTTCAACAACAGATAAAAACGTTGTATTGACTAATCGAAAGTATTAGTTTTGAATTACAAAAATAGACTTCTGATTTGTTATTAAATTATTACTTAACCATCTCGTAATACTTAGTAGCTGAGCCGTTGATACCTAAACAATTGATCATGTTCTGAAGTCAAAATAAGAATAGTTTTGACAAATATGAGTTATAGGAAATGGGATATTACACTACTTGACACGACCAATTCAAGCTTCTAACTACACTCAGGTGCAAATAATTTGGCCCACTCTCTAAAATGGAAGATTTTATGAAGTTGCGACTAATATTCTCTTGGAATGGGTTCTTCTTTGGACTGGGTTACTGTCAGAACTCATTCAGAGGCTTCGTTTGTTGTTTTCTAGCCAGTCGGATGAAATTGTTTTGATCTCTCAATGATAGGGATTCGTATCGAAACGTGATCATGTTTCACTGCCTCCTACTTTCACGTTATCTTCCAAACTGCGGTTATGTTGTTCATCTCTTCCACAGTAGTCCTCAGCTTAGGGGCGAGTGTTTTCCTGTACGTTGAGTGCATTCCAACCAAAAAAAAATCAATTTAAGAGGAAAAAAAATGTTTTTTTGACCGGAAATGGTCGGCGGAAACTGTAGCTCTCATTAATAATGGAAGGTCACTGAGATATGCCGCTAAAATGCTAGGAAGGCCTTATGAAACCGTCCATGTTAGACGTTTTCGAGAGACTGGATCGTACTCTACAAGGTAGGGTTCTAGCCGCCCATGAAAAACAACAGCCGTTCAAGTCAGGTACTTGTACACCTTAGCTTTGAGAAATCGACGATTAACTGCTTTACAAGGTCGTAACTACTTTAAAATGCAACGGGGGTGGATTTAGGTAGGACAGATTGGAGACGATGGTGGGATCGGCATTTGTCTGCCAGAAGACCCGCCCGCGTTCCAAGTTTAACCCGTCAGCACAGGATGTTGCACCTTCAGTTAGCTCGAAATCACAGTGCTTGGGAACTTGAAGAGTGGAGGGATGTCATTTTCAGAGACGAGTCTAGGTTCAGCCTGCGGGGCCCAGATGGTCGTGAAAGAGAATGGAGAAGGCCTGGAGAAAGGTTTGTTCCTGCCACAATGACTGGAAGACAGCCCGCCGTCCAAGCATTCGAGCGGCATATCTTAGTGACCTTCCATCATTAATGACAGCTACAGTTTGCGCGACCATTTCCGGAGGGAAAGACATTTTTTCCCTCTTAAAGCGGTTATTTTGGGAGGAATGCACTCAATGTACAGGAAAACATTCGCCCCTCGGCTGAGAACTACTGTGGAAGAGATGAACAACATAATCGCAGTTTAGAAGTTAACATAAACGCAATGAAACATGATCTCGTCTCGTCACGATTCCCAATCATTGAGAGATGAAAAAAAATTTCATCCGCCTGGCTGAAAAACAACAAACGAAGCCTCTGAATGAGTTCAGACAGTAACCCAGTCGAAAAAAAGAAAATATGAGCCGCAACTTCATAAAATCTTCCATTTTGGAGAGTGGGCCAATTTTTTTGCACCTGAGTGTATAAAACCCCTTTAACCCGTTGTCAGTGATGAATGCATTTTATGAACAAATCATGGGAGACGATAATTTTTGGTTTTTCTCAGTAAAACCTAACTTAGATTACAGTTTATCGCTGTCGGTGTCGTTGGTGGACTTGATACTAAGTGACAAGGACGTCTACCGTATCAATTAGGCGTGGGGATAGGCGAGCTTTTAAATGTGAACATTTTAAGAGTTGAAGTTGAAACGCCTATAGTAGTGAGTGGTCCGTCCGCATCTCTGCCTCCTAACGCATTATCGAGATGGATAGAAAGAGGAGAGAAGATTCCACTTCTTTCAACGCACATGGTTAGCGGAAAGCTTTTAGTGTTATCATTCAGCCCTTGGGAAACTCGATAAAGCCTCTGACTGTTGGGGTTGAGAATTTTGATCAATATCTCGTAAAAACTTTTATAAAGTGAGATAGCGCAGTAAGGACACTTTTTTGCTTTCTTGAGTTAATTCATACCGCATGGTATAAAGCTGATCTGTACCACCGTTCTTGGGAAGGTAGTCTTCAATAAGTATTTGTTTTTTAGCTCATCTTTATTAAAAGTTCTTCTCTGACGAATCTATTATGAAGCTTTCGCAATGTACGAGGAACAAACTTCAAATGGCTCACTAAATTATGCATGAGAACTAAATGCAAATCGACAGTAACCTCTGCGCATGCCCAAACGTTAAATCTTCAAAACATCCATCTCTAGCAACCAACTGCACCGAATCACAGAAAACCTAAGCAAAGCTCGAAAAATGTTAAATGTATTTATATAGGAATTTGATGTT
Organism: Adelphocoris suturalis; assembly: GCA_030762985.1. Taxonomy (NCBI): domain Eukaryota; kingdom Metazoa; phylum Arthropoda; class Insecta; order Hemiptera; family Miridae; genus Adelphocoris; species Adelphocoris suturalis. The sequence continues at coordinate 41,146,204 of CM061041.1, forward strand.
TAGTAATTTCGAGAAATAAAATACAGTACGCCGCACAGTGGATGGAAACGGCCATTTTTGAGCGAAAATCTTTTAGCTGACCAAATTAGTAGAACCTAATAAGGATTCCCATGTACATTGGAGCGCTGAATCGATTGCCATCAGACCCAAAATCCCATTTTTCAGCATCATCCCTGATAAGATGAAAGAATGTGCATAAAAATATCACCACAATGACCACACAAAAGTTAAAATTACCAAAATTTGGTGGGCATTATTTAAAAAAGCTTGAATCTCTTTTATGAACTCTAAAAATAAATCGAATTATTGCGCATGAAAACGTACTCAGATTTTAAAAGATTACTATTAATCCCCTTTTTACCTAAGCTCGAAAAGTCTCGAGCCCCCCCAGATCAGTCTGAAGCTCCCTAGATCAGCTGGGAGCCGCGGAGCTAATTTATTTGATATTAAACCTATGAAGGCAAAAATTGAAATGGAAAACCCTTGGAACACCTATAATAGAAACGAATAGTAATGACTGAAGCGAGGTCCGGAGCCAATTTCATTGCTACTCAACCTATGAAGCTGAAAGTTTAAATGGAGCGTGTTCCTCGTTTCTCACATTTTAGCCGAGGCTCAAGGTGAAAGCAAATGGGGGTATGGGGTCTCCACAGCGTGGTTATGGGGCTCCTGGCAAGTGCCGAGTTTTTTTCGATTTATGGATTCTACTTACCTTGAATCGTAATTTGAATCAAATTTTGAGGGTGTTAAATATAATTTTTTTTAGGTCGATTATAAAGGTTCATTATTGAAAATAATAAACCAAAAATATACGTATTTCGAATGCTTTCAAGATTTCGATTTTTTACCATTTCAGCCCTTGAATTTTTCCCTTGAGTGTTGATCGAAATCAATGCTGGGGTTTTAGGACCAATTAGACCCCTTATGTGATTGGCCCATGTTTTAAAATCATTGGACAGAAGAACTCTGCACAGCGGTCGGACGGATTAGGGTTTACTTATTATTTTTGATAATAAACCTTTGTAATCGACCAAGAAATAAAAGTTCAACACCTCTCAAAATTAGTTGGTTTACTTCATGAATATCCACCAGCAAATCAGGTGATGTTTAAGAAGGCTGCTTTTGTGTACTATCTCTTTGAGTACTCACTCCCGACGTTTCGCAATGATGGGACATTGCATCATCAGGAGATTTAAGGACAACAAACAGGTAATCAATGTCTGAACTCTTACCACAAAGCCGAAAAATCTCAGTACCTGCCAAATTCTAAACTAATGTACTCACAGAAATTCAGAAAGTCAATCTACGTCAAATGGTTCAGAAAGGTGGTTGAAATCTTGCTGATGCTATTATATACAAAATAAGGTAAAATTCATATGTTTTATAGTATTACTAGGATAATTTTGTAAAAAAATATTTGGCGCTAATGGTTTGTTTTAAAATTAGGAGAATCACCAAATCCCCATTTTACCTGTTGATGACAGCAGTGGTGAATGATAACCACCTTCCTGAACCATTTGACGTAGATTGTTTGAATTTCTGGATGTCTGTGAGTATATTAGTATAGAATTTGGCCGGTAATGAGATTTTTTGGCTTTGTGGTGAGCATGTAGATATTGATTACCTGTGTGTTGTCCATAGATCCCCTGATGATGCAATGTCCCATCATTGCGAAACGTCGGGAATGAGTAATTAAAGATATAGTTCACAAAAGCAGACTTCTTAAACATCTCCTGATTTCCTGGTGGATATACTTGAAGTTATAGTTAAGGCTAAAATGGCAGATAAATTGGTTTACGTTTTAGGATGCGCTGAACTCAAGAATCGAATAAATAATCCGTCCATCCGCTGTACGTCGCACAGTAGCCTATTTACCCAATCTTTATGCCATATTTGATCTTATTTAATGCATCCATATTATTATAAATTTACTTCGAGTCAGCATTCGTCCCTTCACTTCTCGAATTCCTGCATTCTCTTTACCGGTATTTGATAAAACCTACGTATCGTCACCTACAAACCGCTTTAATTTTCTCTCTCTCACATTAGAGGTATAGAGAATGAAGAGGTCAGCGGAAATTAGATGTTTCTCGGGGTGATTGTGATCGGCTCTAGATGGGCTTTCCAATACCCCTGATTGCTCCACTTCCAAGTCCCACTTTGGCGTAATTCATTGGAAGGCGAGTGTCTAAGGTAATGTACGTGACTGGCGGGTATGTCCGAGCGTTGCACAGGAGGACTTGAACGTGTTAACAATAAACAACGAAAAGGAAACTAGTGAGTTTATAATTTGCACTAAATAATAAAGTATTGCATTTTTGATTACATATTTGATAGCTGTTTTTGTCGTTATTAGTGGTTTTTTAAGCACATTCCTTGAAATCGCGGAACTTCATAATCCTCAAAAGCTGCTGCCCTAAAAACTCATACTTTTTTTGAAAAAGGGTTTTTATTTACCTATCAATTTTTGACTTTTGATCAGCCCTTGACTTCAAGTTAAATTACTGCTATATTATTGCTGTTTCTGGTAAAATTGTTCTATTTCTTCTTGTGTTTCTTAAATGTGTAAATTCTTCTGTACATCGAATTGCTACTTTTATTATGCTGTTGTAAATTGGGCTTGCCCGTTAATCTATTTATATAAAAATCAATTGCTGTTCGTTAGTCTCGCTAAAACTCGAGATCGACTGAACCGATTTGGCTAATTTTGATCTTCAATTATTTGTGGAAGTCCAGAGAAGGTTTAAAAGGTTTAAAATTTCAAATCTGCCCCATAGGGGGTGTTTTAGGGAAGGAGGGGGGAATGGGGTATTTTTCATCACTGAACAAACTGGGGATTTGATTGTCGAGTATGATTGGTTTACCCCAATTGAAGTCAAAGACTACTTTTTTCAAATTTTTCAAACCTGACCCACAATGGAGGGGGAGGGGTGGGGGAGTTAAGGGGACCCGGTAGCAAAAGATTTGAAAAAAATCGATTTTTTTTTTTTTTTTTTTTTTTTCATTCATAAAACGATGTATTAACATCTAGGGAACAGTTAAATTCAATTACATAGTCAAATGTATACTTACAAATGCGTAAATTTTTTGTTTGGGTACAGGCCGGCAGCATAGGCTGGCTAGATGGTTGCTCTGTCGTCTTTATTCATGAATAACGGTTCACTGGTCCTTTCTTTTTTTTTTTTTTTTTTTTTTTTGAAAATTTGTGTAGAACCACCCCTTTTCAATAACTAATCAAAATAAAACGTAAACACAAAATTGGGCCACTAAAAATCACAAAGGAACCATTAAGATGTTAGATGTACGATAAGAGTCGAATGATAAGAGTCTCTTCATCAATTTCTTCTTTGTCTTTATTTGACTGGGCTACAACCATAGGTATTTTGTTTATATTATCCATGGATGACATAGTTAAGCTATCATGATACAACAATTCATTTCAGATAGGTCAAGGGAAAGCAAAAACAGCTTCTATTTGCATAATGCGTTGCGACCTCATGAAAATATGGATGCTGTTGGTTTTTCTGCTCTCCTGTAAAGTAATGTTTTTTCATGTTCACGGGCGTTTTTCTTCGGAACGGTTGATTCTTGTTTTGTTTTAAAGAAGAGAATTGGGACAAGATATTAACGTAGCGGTTTTACTAAATGTTGATTTCAACTGCCGCTAGATGTTTCTGAAGTTAAAAAAAAATATGACATTTATTCCATGATACCTACGAATTCGTGTTTTTGAGATACCTGGAAACCCCTATGTTAATTAAAAATTGAGAATATAAGGAACAAAAAGAAAAAAAAAGCACTGAAATTGGTTGAAGGGGGGTTGAGGAAAACGCCTATAAAAAGAGGTCTATAAAGGGCGGGAGGGGGGTGGGTGCCGGGTCCCCTTAAAGCGTTTCGAACGTCACTGAACGAACTGGGGATCGGAGTTGTCGAATATGTTTGGAGTATTCTAACTTAAATCACAGACTACTTGAAAATTTTCGAATCCAACCCATAGAAGGGGGTGTTTTAGGGGAAGGGAGGGAGGAGAAATGGGGTATCTTTGTCATCACTGAACGAACTGGGGTTGTCGAATATGTTTGGAGAACTCAAATTCAAGTCAAACACTACATTCTTCAATTTTTTGAAATCTGACCCAGTGGGGAGAGGTGGGTCAGTCATCTGACCCAGTGGGTCTATCAGAATTACTTTAACTTGGGTCACAGGCTATTTGATATTGTTCAAGTCAACCTGTGCAACGCACGGGTGAACCAGCTAGTAAATAAATAAATAATGAACCTGTGTTTTCGACCCAAAAAATAATTGTATGTCTAATGATTTGTTTAACTAAATATTGGTAGAGCCGGATTTCTGAGAGTGCTAAATCCGATTTGGCCAGAAAAAGCAAATACCGACTCAACTAGTGTAGAAGACTTGTAAATTGGTGCTAAGGGGACCTCGGGACTCTCAAAGGGTAAAGTCTTAGGAAAGGTAAAACCCGGGCAAGGGGGTTCCTGCCTAGTGATGGAGTTGAGTTAGGGAGGATAGCAAAAGTGGATGATGGGAGAGGACGAGGGAGGACACGAGAGGACGTAAGAGGACGACTGTGGGCGTGGGAGGACGCAAAAGGTCGGAGGAGGACGGGAGAAGCTACAGAGAAGGCCTGGGAGGCAAAGCTGTTAACCCAGATCCTCCAGGGCAGAGGGTGCGTCGGACCCGGGGCCCTTTTGGCGCAACGCTCCCACATTCCCCCCTCCTACAGAGCCCGGGAGTCGTTCAACCCGACGATAACCGAGTCAAGCGATGATAACAAACTAATTTCGTGTCATCAGCCCCTGTGCTGCGTGCGGGCCAAAGGGGGGCTAAGGCGGCTAAGGGGATCCTTTAAGGCAATTATAAGGGCATAATGGGATCGTGTTGCGCTCAAGTTTCACCAGAGAAGTGAGAGTCAACTGGAAAGTTTTATTAGATACCGAGACCCTCTGATGAGGCGTCATTTAAGGACGAACTAGATCGTTTCTAATGGTTGAGCAGAATTATAATTAATGATCAGCATCAACAATATGCAATATCAATACAAAACTAATCTATTGTAAGGACTTTGGACTTCCCTAACAACCCCCAAGAGCCAAATAGAATTGATGTCAATTGGGCTTGTACAAGTTTTTGCACTCCTTTAAATATGAAAAATAACTCAAATTGAAAACGCATTGTACATTATATATATATATATATATATATATATATATATATATATATATATATATATATATATATATAATAGAGGTGGTTTTCTTGAGGATCAGTGATTTGCCAAATTTTCGGTAAAGTTTATTACCATTCTCAAGGCCTAGGGAGAATACATCATTAGATTAGGATTTTAGGATTTTATCTATCTACATTATATTGAATGGTTCTTAAATTAGAAATATAATTTGACGTAGACAACTTAAATAAAACTTACTCAAACCTTATACATAAAATACCACCAAAACTTTCCGTTACAACCGACCCTTCACGAAAGTAATCTCATAATCCTTCCATTATGCATAACTCCTACCACGCCACAGCAAACCTACCTACGCTCTCATAACCAGGTACCTATATCGCCAACCCGAAGAAACTCTAGAGCCGATAATCAGTATGTAGAAAGCTCTTGAGCTAACAGTACAGCATTTATAATATACATATCTGTCCAAATTTCCTATAAGTTTGTGCTACTTGTAAAAAAACTGAACTGTATACTAACTACTCCATGTAAGTAACTCAAATAATATTTCTAATTTAAGAACCGTTCAATATATAATGTACATAACCATAGATAAAATCCTAATCTAATGATCCCTAGGCCTTGAGAATGGTAATAAACTTTACCGAAAATTTGGCAAATCAAATGACTTATGACTGATCCTCAAGAAAACCACCTCTATTACATATATACCAGTCAATAATTTCATTTTTTATATATATATATATATATATACTCGTATATCTAAATGGATATATATTGATAGATCCAAATGGTTCTTGGTTATTTATTGACCCTTTACGTGCAGTTCAGGAGAACGTTGAGGTTCGATCATGAAAAGATTTTCATCCCGACGTTTTTAAAAGGTTTATTCTTTCATTTTCAAGGGCTACAATACAAACAAACATCTAGTCCGAGGCTTCACACTACTTTCCTTACTTGTATTCATTTTACATGGAATATAATATGGCGGCCTCATAAATATGGCTTAATTTGCCCATTTTAAACTTTTTCTCTAATAATTCCTAAACCGTACATCCTACAGAAACTATTATACCTAGGAGGCAAAGTTGTAGAGCATAAAAAGCTACAACGATTCAATCCCTCAATTCTGAATTACCTTCCAAAATAAGCGAATTACAAAAAATTGAAAATAGGGTTAATTTTGGCCCAGTTCACTCCTCCCCCCGTCAAGACTTTTGCCCTTCAAAATTACAAGTGGCGTTAATATTAGTCTGAGTATTTTAGCTGAGACCTTTTAAAATCGATTTACAGCCGAACTTATCAATTTTATGTCATTTTACGCAAAAAATTCGCAAAAACGGCTTTAAACTTTGTACTTTAATGGGAAACGGTCTTAGCGAAAACTTGCTCGAAACGAACTTTGGAAAGTGTTTAACCCTGAACCGAATGAGGTTTAGCAGACCTGATTCAGACCAATATTGAGGTCACTAGGTGTTTTTGAAGTGAAAAGTCTAGGCGTCTTTAAGAGATTATCTGTTAGTGCAGAATTAGTGTAAGATACAGTTAACTAGACAATAATAAAATTTATACCGTCATGCAGCTGGCTCCCACGAAAGTAGAGGATTTCAGATACGCTGAAAATCAATGCGTAATTATGAGAGGGCAGGGGGCTGAATAATTGCATTCCCTAGTCATCTACTTTGAGGTTCTATATTCATTCCAGTTCCCTATTCAGAATCCGAGAATTGGAGATCCGTGAGTCGCTAATTTGTCTTATACAAGGTCTCTATCGTGGATCTCTCTTTACAACCAGACTAGTGCGCAAATGGGGATTTCCACCATGACGCTGAAAGAAAACTGTGACGAGGGTTCTAGGAATACATCGAAACAGAGAATTGCGTGAAAAGGGAATTGAGAGATGATGGGTATGCGGCAGTTCAAACTAGGTAGAACCAAACAGTGAAAAAAAGAAGTCCCTCGTGCTTTTCCCGTCCTCTCTTTTATTAAAGCATCGGGGAAAAGGGGCAGGATGAAGGGTATAAAGCGAGAAACTGTGTTTTTCTCTTTGTTCATTCCCCCTCCTTTCCGCCTACCTCGTGATAACCGTAGGAACGAGAGTTATGAACACTTATGTAAAGACGGAAAGAAAGAAACCGGTCCGTTGTACGACCCTTGTAGAGTTGGAAACAGCCCCTCTTCCTTTTTCCGCCCGTCACTGCTCACTGCTGCCCTCTGGGTTTTCTCACGGTAATCAAGCTAACTTGGCACTTCGGCAAGAGGGTGTCTGTAATATCATGACTCACCCTTTACGGCTGACGGTTTTTTCTGGTCAGAGGGGTGTAGACCAAACTTTTCCATAGTAATGTTTGGACGATGGTGGGTTGACAAACAAAGAAAGAAATGGGGCCTTACCACTCAACAAATTGTTCATTTCACTCTGAAAAGGGTATGTTTGCTTTTGTTTCCTATCATCTATCCCCATTAGCGAAGGTGGCATTGCGTTAAGACAAAATGTGTTGTCGAAGAGATATGTGTTGGGTGCAGGGCAGTTCGACAAACATCGGAGGTCAAAAGCGCATTTCTTCAACACACGCTGAGACTTCAAAAGGTGCATATCACTTCGATCAACAGAGATCGTATTTACTACTCCTTATCTGTGATGTTTATTATCGTTCTATGATTCGGGTTGATTGACCACACTTCAAGGGTTATTTCACTATCCGCCAAGGTTTTGCACTGATAACCGATTGCTAAAAACTTCATATCCCCGAGTCGGCCGTGTGTTTTTAAGTACCCGAGTAGGAGGGGTAGGGAGGCCATTGTCGTCGGTAGTTTGAAACTGACAAACACTCGAGTTATCTCCGATGGTTCCTTGACTTTTCGTTGTTCAAATCGTCAATGTAGGGTTTTAATAAATACGGACGAGCCTACCTTCCTCCGTATATTTTTGTCGACAGGACGCTCCTTTTTGGCCCTTCCTCTCGGATTTCTTTGTCGAACTTATGTCCACTGTCTTTGTCAAAAATATTTGATATTTTGTTAAACGGATGCGCAGTTTTGACTGCATTTGTCGAAGTGACTTACGCTCTTAGCGTACTATCCTAGTTCATCCTGTCTTCGAAGTGGAAATTACTGAGATAACGTGTGTTACAACATAGGATTTTTCTTCATTGAATTGCCATTAGTTCAGGCTCCCCTCGCAATCAAATGTACTCGATGATGAAATGTGTTTTAATATATAATCTACTTCCCTCTCAGTCGAAGGATTTCATCCTTGTATAGTAACATTATTTCACCACTCATTCATTGATATAATCAAATCTTCAGAATCACAACTATGAATTCGGGAAAAACTAACCCCCATTTTTCATCCAAGATTTTCATATTCGTTTCCGAATGCTTCCTATATACTTGTTATCATTTATTAATGATTAACAGGACGTTTCTATATGTTTTCGTCACGACACGAGCGTCACGTCACGGTGGGGTTTTCTATTGATTTTCACGTACAACCAATGCGTTACAAGGGAAGTGTAACTCTCTTAGTTTTCATAGCAGGAAAATCGTTAGCCACTTTTTGGAATGCTTTCATTTTATCACAGCATCTCATAATCCCTAAGCCTCTGTAGTCTCAAGGAAAGCTGATTTATTACGCTCAGTTATAAACTAATATTGCTAAGTAACCATAATGAACTAATAATGTGTAAAATTTATCATTATTAAATGATCTGACTGTAGAACCGTAGGTCTACCGTCCGTTTTTTTATCGTGAAAATCATATGAGCAGGTACTGACACACCAGAAAGATTCTCTACGTACAAAAGATGGCAAGCCACAAAATGCACGATGATATCACCCGATTCGGGTCATGCCAATAGTCGAATCGGTGCCTTTTAGTACAGGGCATTCATTCTCCAACTCTTTTTGACTACGTTTGGGTGTGAGACGTTTCTTCCTAGGCTTGGTCGATTTTCTCCTGCCGCACAACCGTTCTAGAAAGTGAGGTGGTGGATTCATAAATCTCGATGAGACTGAAAATGTATTACTAATGTTGAATCTTTATATATTTCATTCGTATATTGAATGGGGATGTGAAATCCTTAATGTTACTGTGGAATAGTACAATGCTCTTCCACATTAGCTCTGCATCGGGTTGACGTTAGCGTGACCCAAATGTTAAATTGCATGATATAATTTCAAGAGAAATGTACTCCATGGAATTCAAGTAGTGTCGCGAAATGGGATTTGAAAGGGATGAAACAGTGTTACATACTTGTCTTGTGTTAAAATTTTAGGGCACTGCAATAGTTTGATCCAGAGGTCGTGGGTTCTTGCAGTGTAAAGAAATAGAATGAAAATCGGGAAAGTTCAGTTTAAGGACTCCCAAACTCTAACCACATTCGGAGAACAACAATGACGTTTAATGTGTAATTGGCAAAAATCGACCAAGCTGTCGAAGTGAGAGGATCAATACTCCGTACCAGGAGACAGCGATCTGACTATTGGCTTGGCACTATTTAGATGATATCATGCATTTTGTGACTTGCCATCTTTTTGCCATCTTTTCGGGGGGATATCACGCATTTTTAGTCTAGAAGAAAAAGGTTGGCATGTATAGACTACTCAGGATAGAGTCAAACATTTCATTCGGCTTTTCCTATCAAATTTAAATTCTCTATGGTGAACAGGAGGGAATTTAATTCACTCAGCTGATGAGGAAAGAGCCCACCAGGTGTTCGTCTCTTGATGCACCAGAGAGGTTTCCTACCAAATTTGAAATTTATAGGGTGAACGGTAAATAATTTAGATCACACAGCTTATCATGGTGGAACCCGTAATTTTTTTCATCCCTTAATAACTTAGAGAAATGAAGTTCATCTATGAATGAAATAATTTAGCTTACTAAGTTGTACAGAAGATAAACCCTTCATTTCTTTGTTTCATAATGTCCCAGAGAGTCTCCCAACTAATTGCCAACTTTTTAGAGTGAACAGGAAAGAATTTGGCTCAGTCAGCAGATCAGAAAAGAGTACCTGAGTTTATTCGATTCATGATGTCCTACATGTCCTTGATGAGTCTTACATTCAAATTTCAACTTCCTAGGGTGGAAGGGAGAGAATTTCATATGTACCTCCTCCCTTACAACTCCCACCACTTGGAATGGCTATATGTATTTTATTTAATCGAAATTAGCAGAGGAGAACTGGTAGAAGTAGGTGAAAAAAATAAGGTAACGAAAAAAATTCCAAAAACATGCATTTTGACGTCTTGGTTTAGCTTGCATGTAATCGATCATGCGTTCCATATTTTGTATCAGACGAATCACAAGGCTCGCCCCTCCCAAATATGAAAAGAAAATTAAGTTTGAGCCCCATGGAGAGGTCGAGAGGGGGCCAATGTTGGGCCGAAATTCTACTTGGTTTCTTATCTCAGCGCTTCACGTTGCAATAGTTTTTGAAGGCTTGACAATGCGAGACTCGTTTCGCTGGCTATTGGGTGGTCTATAAATATTGTAGTTGTTCTATATTTCCATTTATCGAGTTACTAATATAATGACTAGCTATGTCCCAAGCCAAAGGAAAGTATGGTACTTAGTATAATTTTATTATTCACATTACTTATTCGCATTGAAACAAATACAAGCAGATAACTCTAGTCACTGAACCAACAGTATATAATGCTGCTTCCAAGAATGAAACGTACTTTTGCCTGGACCAAAGACAGACAATTTCCACAGGAAATAATGAGAAGAGATACCGCTTTGATTTTTAAAAATTATTTCTAACAACGTACCTCTGTAATCGAATAAAATGATAATTTTCTGTGTTTCCACGTTTTTACCCAACGTACTACAAAGCCAGTGTGGGGCGAGGAGAGGGGGGGAGGGAGGGATGTATCATCGTGTTTTTCTAGGAAATGGATCTTTATCTCACAATACTACGTAAGTATTTCGAAATGGAAAATTTCTCTCTTATGAGAGAAGAGCTATGAGCATTGAAAATATCTCAGTTTCTCAGTAATTTCAATGTTTTTTATTGTTTTAAATAAAATAACAATTAGAAAACATAAAATAATTATTGACACACAATTACTGAATTTGCTGTAAGCCAGTCTCGACGATGCCCGATTCTTCCAAGAATATGAATTAACACTCCTTTTTTTAAAAACTGGTATTGTGAAGTATCCATTGACATCATATTGACAAAATACTTGCAACCATAGCAACACCGCTAGTTGCAAGATATTGTAGCTATTGCAATGGCAGTAGCAATGGCTGGTGTGTGTATATCCTTCTAGAATATAACTCTTCTTAGGATTAAAACGAAAATTCCGTTCTTGTTCGAAAAATCAAGTTTTTCAAATGAATGGATGAATTTGCTGGCCATCAATTTTTGAGAGTATTAAATTACTCAAATTTTCAAAAATGTGATCAAAAAATTACTGAAAATGGCCAACAACTGTTAAAAATCATTGAATTATGATTTAGCAAAACTTTAGTCCAAATAACGTTACTGACAATAAACAAGAACTTTAAAAATGCTTGCAAAACAATCCGCTGAAAAGTGTACTTATATTTCATTTAAGAGTACCTATATTCGCTCAAAAATCAATGATAACTGAAGAACAACACGCTGACAATTATTACTCAAAGGTTTATTGTTTCTGAATTAGATAGCCCTTCTACCCAGATAATTGATCTATAATTATTATCAAGCCACATATATATCTAGTAAATGATTAAAACTTGGACCATCGTGCCTCCCAAAAGGGTTCACACCTTTACAGCTCAGGACCTCACAATTTTACGGTTTATAGTGGGTGAATGTTGAAAATTTTTCTGAAAATGTCAAAAAAACCAAACAAAAAACTGGAGGTTGAAAAGTAAGGAAATAAACGCCTAGCGACCGAGGTGGTTTCGTTCGATTTTTTGGGCGAATACCTATCAATGAAACTCAAAAAATCGTTACTGTTACATAGAAAGATTTCAAGATCTCGATTTTTGAATATTTCAGCCATTAGGTTCTACCCTTTAGTGTTGATGGAACGCGATGCCGATGTTACTGGCACATCTCCGGCCGATCAATGATTTTTAAGCCAAATTTCTTGAAGTTTTGTCTTTCGGAAGGCGTACGGAGATTTTTTTTTTTTTTTTTTTTTGGATTCTACGCATCTTAAAACGTAAACCAAAAATTTTGAGAGGGGTTAAACATTTTTCTTTTCTTGGACGATAGATAACAAGGGCTCATTGTTGAAAATAATAAACCATAATCCAACATCTTCCTTGAATTGCACATTTTCCGAGTAGTAGCTTTCTACTTCAGACCTTCAGGTGGATCATGGCATCTGTCGGGCAGTCTCTATTTATAGCTTCTGTTTTTCCCTCTAAACATCGAATGAGTTTCATTCAATTCCGGCAACTAGACGTCCAGAAAGCCCTGACTACTGGGAACGGAAAGCCAATTTAATTAATTCCCGTTCGTACTACCAAGATAAATCGAATTGAGGGATGAGAAAAAACCACCTTCAACGTATTCTTGCTTTTGACTGAGTTTATCTACAGGTTCAAAGTTCTTTTCATATCATCTCATCCCCGTATTTGCGTAATTGAGAAAGTTTCTGCAAATGATTTAGAAAAAAAAACCTCACCGACAAAAAGAGTAAAAGACGAACTCGTACAAAACCGTGCAGCAGAATAAAAAAAAACTTGGGATTCACCGCATTAAACGGGTTTTGGATGGTAAGAGTTCCCGAGAGGAGGAGCCCAGCCATAATTTCCAGAGTGGGTGCGAAGCCGGCAGAGTTGGCTGCTGGTCGGGACTTTTACATGGTAAGTGGAGAGCGGTTGAAGGGCCTGGGGCAGTAAACAAACAACAGTTCGCAACAAGGAGAATTATGCTGCGGTCGTCGAGGGCACGATCTTAGTTCAAATGGCGGAGGACGAAGGCTGCGTATATTTAATACGATCTCTGGCCATCACGAGCGGGAGTCGCCTTCTGTTATCGCTGGTGGCGTCGGTTTTGGGGAAATGAAACCGCTTGGGTTTACTCTTGAGGTTCTTGGGAATGAGGGTTTTTATCGAATGAAAAATACGATCCCACCCTCCTTTTGCGCTTGAATGATATATTCACAATTGGAGCGAAATTCTCAAGTGGGCACTTTGGTAAGAGGAGAAGCTTTCGTACCCAGAGACATTTGAGATAGAAACCGCGGCATGCAAGGAAATTCAGATTTGTTTGGTTGTCTCGTTGGACCTCATTTACTCAGCATATAGTAGCATTTGGATGAACAGGTGAGTAACATCAGCTCATTTTGTGATAATCGTTAGTTTTTTTGGACGAAAAAATTGTCATTTCTACTATCTTTTTATCAACATTTCCTGCATGATTTTTCCCATACTCTAACGTACGAATTCCTCCTCCTTCGAATCCCCACAGAAAACCGAGGGTGTGATTAAGTCTCAAAATTTTGAAGACACATCCCGAGTTCCAGTTCATTTTACCCAGGCGTACCTTTGTATTTCCAGGAGGAGAAGCATATGTGCTACCTTCTGAAAACCAGAGAAATGCATGGGCTTTATGAGCAATTTTTCTCCAATATTTCATCTTCAATGATTCCATTATAGACAACAATATTAAAACAAGGAAAAAAATTCGAATGGAAGTTCAACGAAATTTTTTGACTCTGTTATTCGTGAATTGGTGAATTAAACTGTAAAAATTAGAGCTGAAACCATTTTAGCGAATCTGATAAGAGAATGAAGCTATTTTAATGGCTCAAAAAATTTCAAAATCTAAATTTTTTTTGTTGAAAGATTTCTTTATTGTAATCCGTTTTGAGGCATTCGGAAACGATTCTTGAAATTTGCGCTTTATCATATATATACTTACTTTGGTTGATGGGTTTGGAAAATGACCAAAACTAGTCTGGGTGTAGATATTTTTTATTTAATGCGACGTTTCGGTCAGGAACTGACCCTAATCATGCAGATTCAGTTATGCAGGTGTTGTTTAAGTTTGAAAACAAACAGTGCATCAATGAGATGGTAGAATTTAAATTATATTAGTGCTACTAGAAGTAGTGATCACAAAGAATAGTGGTCACACTATTGTCACAACCAAAGTAGTGATCACAGTTATGATCACTACTTCTAGTAGCACTAATATAATTTAAATTCTACCATCTCATTGATGCCTTGTTTGTTTTCAAACTTAAACACCTGTATAACTGAATCTGCATGATTAGGGTCAGATCCTGACCGAAACGTCGCATCAAATAAAAAATATCTACACCCAGACTAGTTTTGGTCATTCTCCGTGTGTGTGTGTGCGCGCGCGCCTCGTCAATTTCAATATTATGGTATTATTAACAGATACTGCGCATGCGCCAATATGACATCCTTGTAACGACTTCAATTTCCACAGTTTCATCCGATTTTGATGAAATTGCCAGGGAATGTGAAGGTAAGGCTGTACATGGTCCCATACTAGTTTCATTATTCTCTAATCATCACTTCATTCTGCGCATGTGTAAACATAAAATACATCGAGTATAATTTTTTCGGTCCTTAATTGACCAATTATGACGTTTCACTTTACACTTTGATTTACACTTTCCCGCTCTGGAATTTTTCAAGATCTTTAAAACTTGTAATTATCTACACATTCAAGTTATGGAAACGAGGAAGCTAAGTACCACACCCAACTTTAGCAGACTTTTTTGTTTTTCCCTCCCTAGACAATGTGGTATCATTTGATTCTTTGGGATTATATTATCAATGACAACCAAATAAACATTCCTCTCACTAGTTTGAAAGTTTTCGAGATGATTGTTAGATATTTCTCCTCATACATTCCACTCTTTAGGGCTGATCAAAATTAATTATGTAATATTTTAACCTTTTTTTTTAGATTTTTTACTAGTTGTTTCTTTTGAAAATGTTCAACAAATTAAAATTTAGAAGGATGGATCAGGAAACATGCAGTTGTATTCGATGATTATGATGGTTTGTTGTATATATTCAATTCATACACCACGTATTCCCGTTTGATTTTGCATACGGAACGTGGGAAGACCACCAACAATATTCAACGCTACTCCTCCACAAATCCGAAGATTTGTTTAAAAAGATTTATTGGCCCCCAGCATTCGGCCCTTCGTCTTGGTCCTTCCTTTATTCCAACTGTCGGTGCCGACATATTTTCGCATTCCCACGGCGATCCCCCCCCCCCCCCCCCCCCCCCCAACATCTCAGCCCTTCGCTCTTCACATCTCTGAACACCCTCAGCCTCAACAGCATCCCGGGCACTTCGCCCTCTTACATCTCGCGCCCTCGGCTTCCCCCTATCGGGCTTGGGGCATCTTCACGATTCGCCGGGCGTCCCGCTCCAGTAACGTTGTTTATCGGGCGAAGGCGGTCCGTGGGCCATGCGGGCCACGTATGTACCGTAGAGAATGCGTCGCTCGAGGTGTAAGGCCGCGTCGTGTTTCGACCGTGCTGTGTATCCCAGATGTCGGGAGGATATAACATAACTGGAAGAAGTGGTGGAAAGAGAGAGGGGAAGGGGATGTTACCAAAGTGAAAATAAATAAAAGTTCCAGTCATGCAGCATGATCGTATGAGCGAACTTTTGGTTTATTATTTCCAATAATAAGCCTATGTGATGGCAAAAAAATTTTATAAACCCCCCCCCCCCCCCCCCCCCCCCCCTCAAACTTTGTCACTTTACGTTTCTAGGTAGGTAGAATCCAAATTTGAAATGTCCGTCCGCCGTTCGGGCCATAAAAGGCCTAAGAATTGACTTAAAAAACCCGTTCTTTCGCACATAGACTCCATTTGGGGTCTAGTTGGTCCCAACGTTTAACCATCCCGATCGATTTACTCGCATAGAAGCTGATTGCCAAAAATGGGCGAAAAAGTGTCTTTTTCGAGGCTTTGAGTGTTAGACATACGCACGCGCGCATGCCTGGCACGCTTGGCAGGGGGTCACGATGGGTGGGGGGGGGGGTGGGTGAGCGGGGGGTAGAGTGAGAGGAGTCGCTGCGGCACCTTGTGGCGGCTGGGGTGACCAGGGTCGTAGCAGAGGGGTGTAGGAGAATGGATATTTATTACTTTTACGTTTTATACCCTTATAAAACCGCCGCGCCAACCTGAGGGGGGTACGGCATTAGGGGCATAGTGGAGTAGCAGAAAGGCGTCCGGGGCGTATCGGAACGGATATAATATATATTTTATATTATATTTTATTACTTTTACCCCATATAACATTTAACCTACCTTGGACATACTAGTATATTTAGTATATTATATCATACTTTAGTATGTTACAAAAATAATTGATCCAGCCCATCTAAAATCCTTCGTTCTTCTTCTTCCAAAAATCTTCTCAGATAGTTCGAAGCAAATCTTTTTAAAATTAAAATTGCATTACATGGGCAGGTTGGAGTCTGAACCCTCTGGACGAATAGCTGTTTACTTATATTTCTGCCATAGGTAAGAGGGGTGTCGTCACCCAAGTAATTTCGGACGCAGAATCGACTGGGATAGGTCCCAGATGCTTGAATCCAGTGTACCAACGGTTTTAGTTTGATTCCTATAGAAATTAGCTCCGTGGATTAAATGAGACTACTCGGGTGGCTATACGATCATCCATTTGCTCCCCATCGGGAGCGCAGCCTGTAACGCTAGAACAGAGGTGCACACTAGAAAAGAGACTGGCGAAAGCCCCAGAGCATGCTGGTTACTATAGCTGGCTATCTGATTCAGAAATAATAAACCATTATGTAATAATTTGCAGCGTTTTTTAGATCATAGTAGATGTTATATTATGTCACATTGTTTTGAAATTTGATCATTTTGAGGGCATATATATATATATATATATATATATATATATATATATATATATATATATATATATATATATATATATATATATATATTTTTTTTTTTTTTTTTTTTTTTTTTTTTTTTTTTTTTATAGGCTTAAGCCGCATCTCAACCAGAGGGTCATTAGTGGCATTGAACAAGGTGTCTAAAGGGACACTGGAAGTGGCACGATTCTAAGGGGAGCCATGTTGCCGAGAAGAAATTGTTAATCACCAACTTTATGGCAGATATACAATTTTTAAATAATACTTCACGATTCAAAACAGATATTAGATTTTAAGCAATTTTCAGTTTTTTATTCAATTTTTCAGCAAATATTGAAATTTAAGTACTTTATTTATTACTTTTCCGTTATACCCCCCCCCCCCCCCCCCACACACACACACACACACACAGTCAATTTGTCTTCAACATGCCCGCCCGATGTTTCTGGGCATTCCTTCATACTTAGATTACATATTTACCTAGAATTGGTGACAATTTCAAGCTGTGGAAAGAAATTATATTATTATTTTTTTTTTTTAAATTACCGGATTTTCAGAAGTTGCCGATGTCGGTGAGGATTTGTTAAAACGGATTGGCGTGGTTGTGGTTTGATTGCCTCCACATAAATTCGCACAAGTAGAATGCACATGAATTCGCACAAGTAGAATGCGCATGAATTTGCACAAGTAGAATGCACATGAATTCGCAAAAGTAGAATGCACATGAATTCGCACAAATGGATCAGAATGCCGTGTAGGTTGGGGGTCTGGATGCTCGGAAGCTCGCATCTCAAAATTACATAACATCAAGTAGACAATCCCTTAGTAAAAATACAGATTAGTTAGACATGTAGGTCAGAATGAAGTGTATACTTTGGCGGTCTGGATGCACGCAAGCTCGCATCTCAAAAATACATAACATAACATACCTAACATAATATAAGTAAGAAGTAATGCCTAAAAACATCGGGTGGGCGTGTTGAAGACACATTGACTGGGGGGGGGGGGGGGGGGGATAACGGAAAAGTACCCATTATTTTTAATGTTTTCTAGCATAAATTTAATAATGTTCTAGTTCGTGGTCGATTAACTTTTGTTGACTAAAGGTTTGCTATAAAATATAAATTTAACAATATTTAGCCGTTTTGGTCGTCGCAAGCCATTTTTAATGATTTTTTTTAGTACAATTTTTGAAATTTTATCAATTTAATGTGCTCAAAAATAGTTAGTCAACGACCTCATATATATATATATATATATATATATATATATATATACCCCAACTTGGAAAATTTACTGTATTAAGTTTTATCTCATTCTTACTAACCCTAATTTATGAATGTTGGAATGTCGCACGGTTCCACTTTTGAATGACTTAGTTTCTGTACTTTTTCCTCTTAAATTTTAATTTGTGGCCACTGTGGGTCAGTGGTGAAAACATGCATTGTTTGTACTCTTCGCGAGGGTGTTAATGAGTGTTACGGGAGTAAGAATTATGGGTTTTACACAGAACCACCTCGTAAAAGATGCGAATTCGGCGCTGCGAGTCCAAATGAACTAACTATAATGCGCCGCACGCCAAGCCGAGTGATTTATTACTTGCGTTTGCCCCCGTATTCTCCCTTTTTAGCTGTTTCAGTGAACATGATGTGTGTTTTCTCGTGATCTAGTGTGAAACTTATTGTCTGATGTGAACCTACGCTCTGGCTGACCTCAGCATTGGGATAAAGCAATATATAAGTTGCAGCTATGACACATGATCGTATGAGCGTATATTCGTAAATTAAGAAATGCAAGTACTTTGAGCGCAATGAAACAGTTAAATATTCAAATCAAATCATATATATTTGTTAAAACACAAAGTATCGGACCATCGGCAAAAAAAATTCAAATAATAGGTATGTATAGTACCTATATCATGCATCCTGAAGCCAACTAATAGAGATAAAAGGAAAATTTTAAATATTCCGTTTTCTGTATTTGACGAAATTTCAGTCATGCAGCATGGTCGTATTTTTAACGAATTTTAGTAGATTATCGTGTTACTTTTATGTTAGTGTTTTTAAATGATCACTTTGAGTTCAAAGTGATAGTTAATTACCAATTTTGTGGCAACACAATTAATTCTAAATAATACCTATTCTGCGATTTGTAAAATTTTAGCTTTTTTAGGAAGTGTGGAGAGGCGATTACCCTGCTACACTCAGAGGATATCGTGGAAGCTAAGGGCCCAGGAAACATCCCCTTAGATGTAACATTTGCAAGAATCGAGGAGGAACTATTCCTATCCATCACAGTCCCAAGGCATTGAAAAAAAAGGGGGGGGGGGGGGCAGAGTGGAAGAGGGGTTCCAAATCCAGGACAGGGGTATATGTTTTGGGTAAACGTTTTGGATCTATTGCCCATTTAGCCACTTAATGGTGGGGGGGGGGGGGCAGGACATTCAATAATAGAGGGGCTAGTGGGGGAGGGGTTGTGGTTCGAAACCGAGCTCTGCTTACATGTATCAACGAGAGGCGATGGAAAGAGAACAGTTTACTCCTTCAAAGGGGAGAGGCGATTAACCTGCTACACCCATAGAGGATATCTTTCTGGGGGTGTTGCCTTTCCCGTAGACGGTAGTGGTTTTTTGAGGGTTGAGATAGTTTCGTAGAAGGCTTACCAAGTTTTTAAATGTTTTAATGCTGAGCGTTTTCAACATTATCGGTCTCGTCAGAGCTGCAATTGTAACAATGTTCTTTCTTACATTTAGGTTCATCAGTCTAAGGGGTACATAGTTATGCAGGTGTAATTTTACATATTTACCTTATATTAGTGGTGCGGTTCTTCATTTTTTTGCTTGTTTTGGGGCCTCCTCAACATCCCAGAAGGTACCTGTTATTTGGGTATTTATTATATTTAGTAATCGGAGTTTATATGTCATATATGTTATTAGGTATTGATATTGGTATTCTTACCTTTGAGATTTGAGTATTTCGTCGTATTTATTAATATGAAGTTGTGAAAATCTGGTGGTTTTATCACTCATTGTCTTGTGATTGTGTCCTGTTAGGCAATGGAGCTATTTAGCTATATTGTTTGAAATGAGTATTGCTTGTCAAGTTTTATGAGTATAGTTATTCTTACCTTATGCGTATAAGGGTGTCAATATTGTCAAATTTGAAATTAAATTGAGAAAAAGGGAGAGGAAGCAGGATGGAACTTTTACTATTAACATTGATAAAAGAATGATTTGAAGTTTTGGGACTGTTGTGTTGTTGTTAGTAGGTCGTGATTTCTAATGGTAGGTATTATTCTATTTTCTCATTGTTGAATGCTGTGGGGTCATTAGTTGTGTGTTTTTCCTTCTAAGATGTTGAAGTAGGTGTTCCCTTTATACGGTACATTTTCATAATTCATATATATAATTATTTATTGTAAGTTACATTTGTGGTATTATTTATAATTCTGAATTAAATTAATTCTAATATATGTTACATCGTGGTTGTGTAATTAAGATCACATATTGCCTTGCGTATTATCATTATATGGCATTTAATATAGTATATTGTTTAATTTTAATTGTTTATCAACCGATGTTGTGGAGGCCCAAAAACAAGCAAAAAAATGAAGTAGGTACCGTACCACTAATATAAGGTAAATACGTAAAATTACACCGGCATAACTATGTACCCCTAAGACTGATGAACCTAAATATAAGAAAGAACATTGATAAAATTGCAGCTCTGATAACGGCGAAAGCGCTCAGCGTTAAAACATTTAAAAACTAAAGAAGCCTTCTATGAAACTATCTCAACCCTCAAAAAACCACTACCACAGAGAAATATTTCCTTAGATGAAGCATTTGCAAGAATCGAGAAGGGCGAACTACTCCTATCCATCACAGAGGTTTTATGGATTTTTCAGCTGAAGTAATGGATGAGTAATTGGAACTATCCCGCTGAATGAGCTCGAATGCGGACAGCTGTTTAACCCCAGACAAACAACCACTAAAATGAGCTTGGAAGGACTCACACGCATTGGTTGTCGGATTATGGTCAGCTACAGTACTTCCTGAAGCCCACATACATAGCTGAATCACGAGCTAGAGCTAATAAATTCGTGAAGCAAGTAAGGATCACCAGGTCACTGTGGGGAGAATTGATTAAATGATGTTTATTTCCCCCAGAACCACATTTTCGCGTTGACTCTCAAGGATAGTTTCCACTAGTGTGCCAAACAGGTTCAGGTCAAGTTGCGCTTGTGCAGTGAAGAAAGATAGGAAAAGGAGTTTCCGCAGTCCTCCAGTTTATATTTGGTGCAATATAAACGGTGTTTCCGCTGCCGAAGGAACATGATCCGAACATGAACTTTCTGCTCCGCCGGAAGGCCAGGTGCAGCTTGTTCCGCGCATGCGCTCTTTGGATCGTTGGATAACTTGATCCTGAAACTTCTATAACCTTACACAGAACAACAGCAGAAGTTCGGACGTCGGAGGGTACGAAAACAAGGGTTTGTTGGCTAAAGTACCGCTTACGTGACTCCATTTTCATGGACCTTCGGTATCCATGGTTACGGCCCTGAGCATATTTGTTTCCACTGCCATATGAACTGAGCAACCATGGAGGTGCTTTTGCTCTGAACTGAATCTGCTCCGGAGCAGCAGTGGAAACAAAACTACAATCTGGTTTATTACCGATATGGCTTCAATCACTTCAAAAGATATCCCACTACTGAACTTGGCCGAGTATACCCTTCGTATCTGTTTACCTTTCTCGACTCGTTGGCCCGTTTTACATGAGGTTATCTCCTAATGACGATAACCACCGCGGGTAGCGAGAACTTTGGTCCACCTTACTTCCACCCCTCAGGTTATGTAGATTTGAAATACCGTTGCATATTTGGCTTCTGTGACTCAGGGAGCATGTTCCTCCCAGGATATGCAACGAATAGTAGGTTTGAGCTGACAGCGTGATGGCCAATTTCGGCCCGAAGTTCTACTTTGTTACTTATATTGGCGCTTCTCGCCATTGCAGTGGCGGCTAGTCGGTCTTTTGAAGGCTTGGCAATGCGAGACTAGCGCTCTAAATTGAATCGTTTATTTCAGAAACCACCTGTGCCCTTTTTTCAAATTTTGGAAAACTAAAAAAAAAAAAACTGTTTCGCGGCTTAAGTATAGGTCTAGTCTCCTTCAAATATTTTTTTACCAAACCAAGAACATGCTATTGGAATTATATATTTTGTTAACAAAAATTTTTTCCTTCAAGTTTTTTGAGTTATAAATTTTTGAAAATTTTACACTTAGGTGGTTTCTGCAATAAATGAACAAATCCAAAGTGATTTTTTTTTAATTATTATTAAAATATAGTCAAACGATTAATTTTTATCTGTTTTGGTATCAAAGGTAAGTAAGAGACACACTTAAGTACAAACAAGAGTGGTTTTTACTAGGCATTAAACGGAAAATACTCGTACAAGTAGACTACACGCTTCTGTGCGCTTGGGCTACAGCGACGGCGCTTGGGTTCTTTCTGAAATAAACGGATTCTTTTTAAGGCTGTCAAATAGCATTGGTGATATGGAACATTGGTTATTTCTGCACCAAGGGCGGTTTATTAATCCCATTTATCCAATGGATAAGGGGGATTTGTCTAAGGAATAGTGTTATCCTCCAGATAACACAACATGGGGTGTTTAAACCCCCCCAGTTAAACCTTATCTGGCGTTATAATTCATCTGGTCCCTGGATGGCTGGATAACTATTATACCTGTATGTTATTGAGATATCTAGAGCTTTCTAACCTCAAACTAGTTTATTTATTTACAAAAATCTTATTGAATCAAGTTTGATAGTCTTTATCTTTGTACCTTCCAATGAATATATTTGGGGATTTGTCTTCAAACAGCAGCAATGGCGAAGATTCTATCGTAGCATAATTCGTTGAATGGAAAAAAAAACCGTATATAGTAAGACCCCGTAGATCACCTACTAAAATGGCACGAGTGCGTATTTTATTGAGGTTTCGGTTGGACAAAGATACCGTTCTTTACTTTATAACACAGATCGAAGATGAAATTAAGTCCACAACTTACTGATCACAATAATTCGTTCAAAATAATTCAGGTTGCAAGATTGCAATTCATACATGTATTTCTCTCTCTAGAAATGAAGCAAATAGCAAAAATGTGGTGGTTTCTTATTTGCCGAGCTGATATTGCCGATGATGACAGTGTTGTGCTGTGGACGTCAGACCCGGTTTTTTAAAATATTCAATCCATGAAGAAAATGTAGCTCCATGTGTAAATCGCCCTTATTTTGTGGCCTGCGGCCACCAATGAGGATGCTAACGGCGCTATCTGCCAGACAGAATTTATCTGAGGGATAATTTTATCCGCTAGGTATTTCGGCATTGATAAACGACTCACATTCTTTATCTGGAGTATAGCGCTATACTCAGTATAGCTATCCTGCAGTTAATGTAGACAATTGATAAACCGGCCCTAAACGATGTATTCACCTCTGAAGTGAACAGTACCACCAAAACAACATTTTTTGAATTTTTGTCGCTTAGGTGGTTTCTGAAATAATAATATAAACGATTCAATTAGCATACATTGCTTGATATTTTAAATACAATATTCTTTAACGATTTTTTTGTTGAACGTACCTCTTACATCGGCCTCAGTCCACCAGAGTCGGTTCTACTTTGAGTAATGAAATTGTGATATAACATGGTGTGTCTCAAGGAACCGTTTTGTGACCGATTTTGTTCCTGTTGTATATTAATGACTTAATGAATCTAAAGATAAGTGGTAAATTGGTTTGGCCATCGTATTTTGGGGAAAGGATTATGGATGTTTGGTGAATTATTTTAATGCTGATCTGTTTCTTATAAAGCACTGGTTTGATTCCAATGAGTTATGCCTTAATGTTGATAAAACATCTATACTCCGTTTTTCAATAGGTAGCAGGGAATTCCCTCAGTATTGTGGTCTGAAGTTCCATAGTCGGTTTTCTTGTCTTCAGGATGTTTCGGGTTGTGTTTGCCCCTCTCTCCCGTTTAATGGCTTTTGTAAATATTTAGGGGTGTTGATTAATGATCATCTAAATTTCAAAAAACATATTGATTCTCTCATAACAAGAATGCGAAAGTTATTTTATTTATTTAAAGAGATACGAAGTTTTCTGACAAAAAAGCAGCTTAAAACCATTTATTATGGTTTAGCCTTTTCTATTATTAAGTATGGTATTTTGCTTTGGGGAAGTTCCAGTAAATCTCATATTAAAAAAGTACAAATAGCACAAAATCGTATTTTAAAAATAATTTTGAATAAAAATGTAAGATTTCCTACTTCTGTTCTCTATAAGCTTTTTGATGTCAAAAATATTTCGCAAATGTATCTTTTTCATTCATGTATCCATTTATTTTGTTCTGGTATAAGAGATGAGCATCTCTCTCTTTCTATAAATACCCGTAATTTTAATTCATCTCGTATACTTCTGCCCACGGTTAAAACTGAATTTTATAGAAGAAACTCCTATGTTAAAGCTCTTAAATTTTTATTTGAAAATTCTATTAACCTCTTTCATTTTTCAAACCTGTCTTCTTTTAAAAAAAAAATTATCCGAGTATTTCTAATGTGATTTTGTTTGTTTTTCATTTTTATTTATTTGATTTTTCTTTTATTGCACATTGGCTGGCGAGAAGATTTATTTTATTTTTTTAAGATATTGAATGAAAATTGACTGAACTCCACCGAGAAGCACAAGTTCATCTGAACTTATTTCTCGGTGGGCAACAATGTTATTTGAATTGAATTTTGTAATTTATCATTATGTTTAATTTTCAATATTTTTCTTAATTTTGCTTTATAATATTTGTGGTTGCCAATAAATAAATTCTATTCTATTCTATTCATATTGAAATTTATATAGTAAATTAATCTCTGGAAAACACGCCAATTTTCGCTCCCCTATGTGACGAATATTTTCCTCAGCGAAATGGAAAGTCAAGAACCGGCAAGATCGCCATTCCCACGAGCTGATAATTGCCCGGTGTGTCTGACAGGCCTCTCAGGTGAAAAGGGGTGGCGGGAAAAACGGAGTCCAAACCGGCGAGCGGCGCGAAAAGGTCTCGCATATATTCCGCAGCGGGAGAGGAGGAAGTCTCGCTTCGAGGTCTCGCATGGAGGTCTGAGGGGAGGTCTCGCATGGTCGGCAAGGTGAGTGGTGGGAGAGGGGGTATTTTAATCGCCCCGCGAGGCTCCACACGCGTGATAGATGGCGTGCGAACACCTGGGGGTTCACCCTCCAGTTATTACTCCGCACTCTCCATTAGCTCCGCAAAGGGATAGACTTCCTTATTTTTTCCCCCCGCTCTCCCCATGGGGTTTCCATCAAGGGGTTTTTTTCCCCAATTCTCAACGCGTTGCTGGAAATGTATCCCTTACACAAATACAGATCATCAATCATAAAAAACGCATTAGCGATGTGTGTTATCACGTACTTAGTCGTGTTTATCTCCGTTGGAAGGATATGATATTATACTGCGAGATGTGAATAATATCATTGAAGAATCGTAAATATATTTATGTATGCATGAGCGTGTTTCTACGGCAACTAAGCGCTTTATGAGAAGGTAAACTTTGTAAGATAGAATCCAGAACGCGTGGAACCGACAAATGTTTCTCACAAATATATATATATTAATTTCTATGCAATTCTTAGGCCGACCCCCAATAATATTTTTTGTAATGTCCCAAACTTTTTTTAACATGATTTTCACGTACAACCGTTGCTATCGTCCGTGACGGGAAGCGCGAGTTCGTGGGTTCGAATCCCAGCCATTCTTGAAAAAAATTTTATATCCAAATTTTTTTATATCAATTTTTTTCGCATCGTGGGTTTGAATCCCAGCCAGGCTTGAACATTTTTTTATATACAAATTTTTTCAGGCTAAGATTTGCATAGCAAATTATCCTCGTTTTCTACGCAGTAGAAAAGAGAAAAGATCCGGCGAGGCGCGAAGCGCCGAGTATATATATATATACAATATATATATATATATATATATATATATATATATATATATATATATATATATATATATATATATATATATATATATATATATATAACGGTTAGGGGCACGTGAACTGCATGGGAATGCCATCATCGCCGTATGACTCATAATTTATTATTTCCGAAAATGCTACAGGGTGTCTCACGACATATCTGGAAAATTTCACTCACGTATTTTGCAACTAATTTCCAATTTAAAGTTCTTCCCATATTTTTTAACGTTTTGTTTCCGAGTTATTCGAGTTAAAAGAATTAGGTATATTTATTTTTTCACTATTAAGTTACTAATATGGGCATAACCACTTTGATTTTAGCGTAAACATAAAATTATTGGTGCCTTTGGAAAGAGCGTTGCATTTCCTTTTGGATAGGTTAAGTAACGTGCTTGATTATGCAGGTAACATAGCAAGGAATTTACCCCGAAGTTAGAACATTTTCGAAAATGAAAAACTACGTATTTTACAATCCGCAGGATGGCATAGCCGGACTCTAACTCACGAGTTTTTTAGTTTTTAGATTTTTTTTTAGTTTTTGGTTCATCTGTCATGATGTTTATGTATTTTGTATTATGTATTTGTATTTTATTTTATTTTAATTTATTAGCTCCGCAAAGGGATATACTTCCTTATTTTTTCCCCGGTCTCGCCATGGGGTTCCCATCAAGGGGTTTTTTTTCCCAATTCTCAACGCGGTGCTGGGAATGTATCCCTTACACAAATACAGATCATCAATCATAAAAAAACGCATTAGCGATGTGTGTTATCACGTACTTAGTCGTGTTTGTCTCCGTTGGAAGGATATGATATTATACCGCGAGATGTGAATAATATCGTTGAAGAATCGTAAATATATTTATGCATGCATGAGCGTGTTTTTGCTGAAACTAAGCGCTTTATAAGATGGTAAACTTTGTCAGATAAGGGAGTATCACGTTTGGCCACCGAGGGGTGAAAACACAACACGTTTGGCCACAATACTGCGAGCGTGGGAACACGTTTGGCCACAAGATGAATGGCACGTTTGGTCACAAAAATACTATTACTAAAAAATACTAGCTGCCCAGGTCTTCGGTGGGGAACAACAGTCCTCCTCGATATATGTTTTCAGCACATAGTAACTGAAACAGGAAGCTTTTGTTGGCGCTGTATTCATCATATCCAGAAATGTGTTTTAAACGTGCTCAAGAGGGAGGAAGCTTAGACCGAAGAACTTTTTCATCAATTTTCCCGCTTTACTTTCCTTGAGATAGTGTGCAAGCTGCGTTTTTCGTTTCTGTATAAATCGAAACCATGCTTGGGCCAGGTGAAAATTTCACCCGAAAATTTAACACGTCGGAAAAACTACCCTTACAGCTTCGTGAGCCCCAAATTCGAAGTCCAATTGAACAGTCTCAAGTTCTAGTTCTTTCTCACACAAATCCAAGCACAATTTTTGCAATATTGTCCAAAATTCAACATATATTCCTTTTTTTTGCTGGTAAGGAAAGCAAAGGCCACGGGAACAGATGGAGCACTCTTGTCTTCGTCACAAACAACTCGTACGGGCTCATGATTTTGATTAAAAGTTCACCTATGACCCCGTTTCAACAGCGTAAAACCCCGTGGCCAAACGGGTCGTTTATCGTGTGGCCAATCGTGTCGCCTCTCCAGGCCAAACGTGTTTCACCGTCAGATAAAATCCAGAACGAGTAGAACCGACCAAAGTTTCTTACTAAAAAAAAAAACTATATATATAACAGTGAAGGACATGTGAGCTTAAAGCGTAAAACTCTATTATAACGGAGTTGGGGAGATTTGAGAGTGTGACCATCAGATTCTGCATAAAAAAATACATATAAAGCGGTCCTAAGCTCGTATTTTCTTAGGGGCCCTTTTTCACAAAAACCCTCGATTTCATGTTTTTCATCATACGTACGTACTTTACTTCCTCAATAGGCAAAGTAAAAGTAAAATTGACTACACCGTTCAAAAGCTGATAGTTTGCAAAAGTTTCTCCAGTAGCAGGCACGAGAATTCTGTAGGATTATCCATGCCGTATAGCAGGTTGATAAATACGTAGTTTTTCATTTTTGAAAATCTTTTAACTTCGGGTTAAATTCCTAACTATGTTACCTGCATAATTTAGCACGTTAGGAAATCTATTCGAAAGGAAATTTAACGCTTTTTTTCAACGGCATCCTTAATTTTTTGTTTGCTCTAAAATCGAGGTAGTTATGGCTATTTTAGTAACTTAAGGCCAAAAACATAACAACAAAAATCCTGAATGAATAAATCAAAAACAAAGCGTTGAAAAAAACACAAAAAAACAGCGTTTTAAAAAATCTCTAACAGGAACATTCAATCGGAAATTAGTTGCAATATACGTGGATGAAGTTTTCCGTATATAATGTGAGACACCCCGATTAATATGTAGTACGAACTCTTTAGAAAAAACTCCTCGCGCTCAAAAGCGTAGAACAGTTTTTCACCTCCATTTCTAATTTTAGCTTCATTGGTTGAATAACAAATAAATTAGCTCCGGAGACCATGAGGCAACGTAGCGTTCTTTTATGCGTCATTATTACGTGTCATAGTTATGTGTCGTTGTAACGTGTCATTAAAACGCATTCTAGGTAAATTAATATATATAACTTTGCTAAAGAATGAAGAATGGCAAACTTTTTGAAAATTCACGTTTTTCAACCATTGAATGGAATTTCAACTCAAAATCATGAAGGTTGGCAAAACGATTTTGATCACACAATAGATAGCTAAAATCCTCAGAAACTATCAATCCAGTCGTAGTTTCTGTATTTTATGCCGGAACCAAACTGCCATATAACGACCCCGAACAAAGTGTGACGAAAGTAGCGGTGAATCTAATTTCTAGGCTATTCAACCTATGAAGCTGATATGTGGAATGAAGAAACGAATCAAGAAATCTACAGCCCCCCATATCAGCTGAGTTAGATCCAGTTTTCTTTTCCTTTTTTCTACAATTAATCATGATAAGTTTTATGGACCAAAAATTTATGATGTTTATAAATTTCATAAAGACAATATACCTCAAAACTAGGGTTTTTACACTTTGTTCCTTAAAGGTTAACTACCTTACGTCTAAGACTTTCGTTTTCGAAATTTTCGCCGTCTGCGCATGTTTTTTCCTCTTTTATACGTTAAGTTTTGTAATTTTGGCGTTACAGAGACGTAGCTTTAGAGTGGTAAACTATCTCATGTTGGTCACAAAAAGATGAGAACTTATATTGGCATTCCTGTAACATATCCAGACTGTGACTTACGACAATTGACTTAAGACTTTTGAGTTAGGTACAGTAGTAGTGTTTGAGTAATATTAATCGTTGTGAATGGGTTTCCTTGTTAATAGCACACTGTAATTAAAGGAAATTATTTTTATATTACTAATATTTAAAAGGTCGAGAACACGAACAAATGTTAGGTATTGAAAGTTTTCCCGAGGAAGTTTGAAAACATTTCCATTAGGTACTTTGAGACGAGAATTAATTTTATGATTAATTTTATCATTGCAGATCATAATTTTAAAAGGCGACCCCCTATTCAACGGTTGTAAATCAACTAATGCTGTGGATTTTAGCCGTTCGAAAACCGGTCAAATACGAATATTTATCAAACCATCGAACATTACATGAGGTGTCACCGAAACTTCGCCTTGTATTCGTTGAATGATTCTTCATTAATTTCCTCTCAACATATCATTGACCTGAGAGGTCGTGTCACTTGCAGGGACCAATCAGATGCTTTTAATGTTCGATAACCACTTTCGAAGTTGACAAGAGATATTTGACACCTCGTGCTGAGCAGGTGCGTGCCGATTCCACTTGACATCGCCCGTGATAAACTGATGGAGTCGGATTGAAATTGAACTCTCTTGTTTCAGGTGGGTCTTGAAAAGGGAGGAACATCACACTAAAGAACTTTTCGCTTCCCCTGCCTCTCGCATGGTTATAAAAAATAGAAGGGGAGAACACGGGGGATGGCAGTCACATAACTTCAAGATGCTACCGTCTTAGATTCCAAAATAAAGATGAAATACTGGATGTTTTACGGTTCTGAACGGGACGTATTCCGCTTTTAGAGCATGATTTATTCGTTTCGGTATAAATATAACCAGAATAATTCTGTATATGTCATTTTCTTTAGTTTAGGTGTGAATTTAACAGAAATATATTATTAATATATTATTGAATAGTAACGCATGTATTACAGAGATGTCCGAGGGAGGGGGGGGGGGGGTTATATATGATATTGGTAAGAATAGCCGATAGATCGCGATTTTACTGGATCAACCCCTCCATTGTAACATTACTATGTTACAATTGTTACAAGTGATAGAAGAAGAACTACTTTTACAAATTGCGAATTGTAGCAAATATCATGGTGGCATCGTTAATCCCCCTTCCCCTCTCCCTATATATATCTACCTACCTAATCCTTCGAGCAGAATAGTAAAATAATTGAACAAAAAAGAATCACCAAAAACAGTTAAGAATTGCATGAATATTACAGTGACCCCCCCCCTCCCCACTTCCCCATTCACTCCTCCTAAAAAAATTCGTCAACAAAACCAAATCCTCGAGTTTGAACGCATCTGAACCAAAACTTTTATTTTTTTTGTGAGAAAAACCGAATTCTTAATTGAACGGAAAAAATCACGAATATTGGTCTAAAATTATAGCTTGGAAGAAACGGTAATTACTCCACTCCCATCCCGTCAGCAAGTCCTGAATTCTCAAGGATTTTTGCACAAGTAAACTACGATTTGGATCAAACAAACATGAAAAAACCAAATTCAGAACCACGAAAATCGGTTGAAGATTTCGGTCTTTGCAGGGTCGGCAACATTTTTTTCACCCACGCACCTATGGTATTTACAAGGATTTGGCCTTATTATGGTCTGAAACGAATATGTATTGGGTTATTATTTTTCTTATGGTTGGGTTTTGCTCTATAACGCTCTTGCGGATCAATTCCAATTGGTCGTCCCTTTATTGACGAAACCTAGCTTCAGATGGGCGTCCTAAAAACCTTACATGAACCAGTCTGGATAGTGCTGGTCACTCTTCTGGATAACACCAGCCGCCCATTATGTTCGTGCTTTCGGTGCGTCCTTATTTTAGTTGCATAATTTGGTTTCCGTTTGTTTAGCGTTTCATGCCGCCTCATCTATAATATACGGGGCTGGGTAGGCAATATAACGCAATACCGCTCAGCCTTGATGGATGTGTATAATCCTCGGCTTCCTTTTGACAACCTGGATCACTCAAATTGTAGAGATTCATTTATATGAAGGAAGCTGAAAAACGCTGGCTAGTCCCTCGGAATATAGAGTGACAATGTTAAATCACTTCCGATGTTCGGGTCTTCATCAGCTGATGTTTGTTACAAATGATGACCTAATCGTCAAAATCAATCTAACATAGTAACTCAATATTTTTTTCGAAATAGACAACGTTTTTCATTAACTTCTTCATCCCTTTTTCACTTATTTATCGCTAATGATGGATATGATACGAACTATAGTCCGATGATATGGTCACCGCTCTCACATTATTGTAATTATTGAGCCGTCCCAGCATTATAAGAACAGGTTTTTGTTGGAAATTCAAGTTTGCACATGCACTGACGCTCTGATCGGTTCAATGGTGATGACACCAGTCTTGCCTGGCTTTTAATGTGCAACTTTTACCAATAAATCAAGAAAAACTGAGCTGCGAATTTCTCATTCATGTGACTGAGATTGCGTTACCTATTAGGGAGGGTATTGCCTCCCTCACAGATTCGGCTATAAAAGAACCAGCTCTGAGGTAGGCAGTATTCGTTTTTACTCAAACTTCTGACTTCTTTTTATCAACCACCAACACCTGATATACGTCTTCTTCGAAGGGACGAGTGCACCGAACTTGGATGACTCTTTCGACCCTTTGAACAAGGGGTTAGAGCACTGGGTCAGTCCTTTCTAGGTGTTCCCAACCCCAAGTCCATCTCATCCGACAGAGCAAAAACACCGGGATCAATTTCTGATCCTTAACCCCGCGGTGTCTCGCACACTGGGGTAACTCTTTTCCTTTCAAACCTCCAGTACGTAAGGTTTTATTATTCAAGGTTCAACACCAGGATGTTCAGTTACCCCTTCTTATTCACTCAGGTAGATTCACGTAGCTTTTCGTAGATTCTCATACAAATCACAACAATACCCATTTAATGGGAACCACCGAAAGGCCAATCCGCAAAATCCCCGGTACTTTCACCCAAAACTAACAACCAGTCATGCCTGGGACAAGGATTGACCACAGCCTGGCAAACCGACAGAAGAACAGACAAAAATAAAAGTAACTCAAATCGTACAAAAAGCTGTGAACCGCGAAAAAGCAAGTAGACATTTTTACTTTTTGATCTCCCGAACAGATACATATGATCATCAAAGTTATGCCTCTTCAATAGCTAGAAAGTTGCTTCAAATGAATTCATCGTAACAAGTTTTGATGATCCCATTCAAGGGCATCTGATGACGTCCGCAACGTCATGGTAGACGGACGAAAAACCGAATATAAAATGGTTGTTTACTTTTCTTCAATTTTATACTCAAATAGTTTCCCTATCTTTGGCACTGAGGAAGCAAAATGATGCAACCTGGATTTTATTGGAGGTCTTACGTGACTCATTTCATATTTAACTTCTTTTAGTTAAGAACCCTCGGTGCTGTTGCATGAATAAATTACCATCACCCACAGGCCACCGCCTTCACACGGTCCAGTGCCACGAATATGCCCAACATGAAGTTTTCAAGGCAGCACCGTGTCAAAGTAGAGTAGTCATATATAGAAATCACGGGTATAAACGAGCGGCGCTACACACCAATTTATAACCGCTCCGTCGGCCATTTCCGCCTCAACGATTCAAAACGTTCAGGTTCTAACATGCGTTTCCCTTCTGCAAATCCCTTTTCAAGAGCACGTACCGGTCCTGCAGGTGTGAACACGTCTGGTGCATCATATTACAGCTGCGACCGCTTTTTCAATAACGTCGTCCTCGGCGATTTCACTTCGCACCGTTGAGAGGCTGTGATACACGTTATTTCCGCTCGTGTTTATGACCTCAATTGCAAGTTTACGAGGACAGGAAATCATACAGATATAATCGCATTGGAGAACTCATTTTAAATTATCGTTCCACATGGGTCTCCATGTCATTACAAGTATACCTACCAGTACCTTAATAATCCTTTCCGTGAAATGTACTTTTACGCACAAAGTCATAAAATAAGCCATTTCAAAGCCACAATTGTTACATAATCAAATACTCCTGTCCAACTTTATGTTTATGACCAAATTATACTTTTTTCTTAACCATTTATTTAATTTTTTCTTCATGTTTCGGAATTAATTATTTGCTGACCATACAACCTGGACAGTTTGGTTGCATCCCCGAAGACTGAAATATATTACCATTTATTTGACTTTTTGATAAAAATGCATATCAATCAGCAAATTTGATAATTTGTTCTTATAATAATACCTATATGTATATAACGGCCTGTTTCTAACCTGAAGTCGATAAATAGAAAGAATAAAATTAAAGAAAATGAAATTTCGACGGCAAAAACAATTATGTTAATCGGTTTATAATTGTGGCCTGGAGAGCCTGAACAATAATTAGTGAATAAAAAGTGAGTTTTAGTGCTCCGATCCCCCTTCCTCTCTCCCCCCCCCCCCATCATACCATCAAATTTCAAATCCTAAATTTCGGTTGCGCTGTACATCACAAAACAATATCGAGCGTTAGAAAAAAAAATACGGCACTGAGCTGAAAACTTAGCTCTGGATCTCAATCAGCTGATATGGGGGGCTCTATAGACTGCATGATCCGTTTCTAGACGTTCTAAGGGTTCTCAATTTGAAATGTCGGCTTCATAGATTGGAGAGCAAAGTAATTACATCGTCTTAGTATCGTTTTTTCGTGACAATGTTTTGTGAAATTTCACTTTTAGGTCCAGGTAAAAGCGTGTAAAACCTAAGCCGATTGAAAAATAATAGCCGAATCATTTTTCACTGTGAAAGTTTGGGGAGACATGAAATTCGTTCAGCACGAACTCAACTACAAAGTTGTGTTTTATCATTTCACGAAAAACTCGGCGCTACGCGCCTCGCTTTCGGCTCTTTAGTTCCGCCTCTTGACACCGCTGGGGAGATCACATACCCCCTCTTGCTTTTCCCTTGAGCCTCGGCTAAACATTGAAGGAAAGTAGAATACGCTCCATTTAAAATTTTAGATTCATGAGTTGAATAGCATAGAAATTAACTCCGGAGCTTACTCAGGTGATCTAGGGGGCTTCAGACTTAATTACCTATTCATTTCGCTGTTCCAAGATGCGTAATTTCAAATTTCAGTTTCATAGGTGGAATAGTAAATAGCTTAGGTCTGGAGCTCACTCAGGTGATCGAGGGGGCTTCATGTCCCGGTAAAAGCGTATTCAACTTAAATAGCCTGTTCCGCACACAGTGAAGAATACACATACCGAATTTATTGCTTATTTAGGAATAATTTTATCACGGAATCCTTGCATATCCTATTAAAACATGGGATCTTTTGCAACATACGACCATACTTACTTCCTCGAACTTATTTCTACAACGATGTAATCAGTGATTTGTTGTAACATTGTCATCAGCACATGTTAGACAATATATTGGACGATTGTTGTCCTTATCATATCTTCCATATAGATACCTAATACTGCTCGCCGCTGCAGTGCATCATGTCGTTCATCAGGTTAGTTTGTGAAGCAGATTCGAAAGAAAAGGAAGTGAATTATTTAAGACAACGTGAAATTCCCCATAATATAAGGTTTGTGAAAAGGGACCCAACTTTTTGTAAAGTCACTCACATTTTAGTACGTATAGTACGTGTGGTCGTATAATGCAAAAGATCCAAAAAAACACATGTAAACCAAAAAAATTTGATGGTAGGGTTAATTTTATATAGGAGGGCGGAGGGTTATATTTTTCCATGGTCAGTCACAATGGTACTATTGAAAATAATTAACCAAAAAAGCGAAATGAAGTTGCACTATAACATTTCCCTTTTTATAGGTAAAACTAACTGGTGGGGTTTTTGTGAACGCCACAGCGACCGCCCCCCTCGACAACTCCCTCGAAGATTTCACCGCAGCCGGATTTATTGTGACAGCCCTGAAAAACCAAGCGTTTCAAATCGCTCGAAAGCGGTTCGCTCAGGGATATTATTTCACTTAATAAGCGGTCATAAATCTCAGCAACTTTTTGCCCGAGTCTCTCCACTTTCGCCGTTTGCGGTTTGCGGAGTTGAGCGGCAATTACCGAGTTGTGGCGTGGGAGGGGTTTCCGTTCGTGGGAGGATCAAATTGTCGGTCGATACTCCCTGCCTTAACGAATTCAATAGAACCTAAGGAACCTGAGGATTCCTAGTCGTTCATTTTCCACTAAATCCATTACCTACCATCATTCATTATCTACAACTATTATTGTTACTTTCATAAATTGCAGTACTTCGTTACAGCAATTAATTCTTCGAAATAAGTTTTGATGGTGCCCTATGGAAACTACCCAATGGGCTTTACTAGAACACAAAATGTGATATAACTCGGCAACACTCCCAAAGCTCGAAAAAACTGGGAAGAAATCGAGCAGGTATCTTCTGTAACATCGTAAGTTTAAAAATCTGAAGAATCAAAAAATTTACTGCTCAAGTAACTTACTGCTTAAGTTAAAACTTACTCAGCTGCTCCAAGGAGGATCGGACCTTATGATTTGTTTCTAGATATCTCAAGTGGTCTTCATTCCAAATTTTAGCTTCATATGTTGAAATGTAAAGAAATAAACTCCTGACTCACACTGCTGATTTAGGGGGCTTCAGACATTAAAATTCGTTTCAAGATGTCATGATTTGAAATGTCAGCTTCATAGGTGTTAGCAAAAAAATTAGCTCCAGATCTCATCAGCCTATCTGGCGGGCTCTAAACTTTATGATTCGGTGGTAGACGTGCCGAGAGTTCTCTAATCCACAATCCACCGCTGCATACGTTTAATAACAAAGAAATTAGCTCTGGAGCTCACTCAGCTGATCTGGGTGCTTCAGACTTTATGATTCATTTCTAGATGTCCTAAAAAGATCTGAAATGTCAGCTTTGCAAGCAAATAAATTAGCTCCGGATCTTATCAGCCATAGCTCAGCTGATCTATACAGCCATACCGAGCGAGCGAAGCGAGCGAGAAAACTAGGCTAGTGAAGTAACAATGTAACCTATTTCATACCGTATGGGACGGTTCCCACCCGAAAGGTAACATGCTGTATAAATTTGATGTGACGCTTACCTCAAAAGTGTGGTTGCTAGGGCTTCATCAGCAGGACGAGTCGGAATGGTATTCAAGGGCAGTCGAACCTGCGAAGTGAAAAAAGTGAACATTTGAAGTTCAGTTGGGATGGATACTATCCACACCTTGTGATTTGAGGATTATGCTCATTTACACTCACGTGTGAGGGAAGAACAACTCAAGTCTAAAAAATCAAATTCTCCAGGAGAGTGCATCAAGTTTTTCATGACTTTCCTCACCAATGTTGTAGATACAGTCCATTTATTATAACTTGATTCTGGGTCATGCATTGTTCCCGTAAATGTACCGATCTATGGTCGGTAAGTTGTTTATCAAAGAGTCAATAACGTTTCTCAGTTCCCAATCTCGAAGAAAATCATCGTAACTCTGAAATAATTTTTTAAATTTTTTATTGGACTTGAAATAGCTAAAACAACACGTTTCAAAGCTAAGCTACGGTGTTGAACCTTGCGTAAGTACCGAGTCAAAAAAAAACACACATAGAGAAATAAAGCCAGCGTTTTGAAGCAAAGACGACTGATCTCCAAAACGAGACTAGATGAGTTGTTCTTCACTAAACACAATAAATTATAGCACGTACCTACTTAAGATGTTTCAATAAAACTTGAGTGTTTTTATTCACACTTCGAATAGATGAGTTGATTTTGCATTTCACGAAAGTTCAATAGTAATTTTCACCGTTTTGTGATTTGAGTGTTGAACTTTTAGATCTACCAATGTAACCAACACATTGAAATTTGTAGTAATTCGTCAAAACCAGATTTTTAAAAATATTCGAGTTAGTTGCTCACTGCAGTTCGACAGCCTTAGTCGCAAGGCACGCATCACCAACAGGATTGCTGCTTGGACAATCTGGTTGTCTTCAATTGAAGAATGAAAGTACGTGTTAATAATCTGCACATCATTTCCTTCTTGAATTGAAGGCAATCTGGTTGTCCAAATAGCAATCCTCTTGGTTATGCGGGACTTGCGACTAAGGCTTATAGAACGACTTAAATGGTGAATTTACCTTTATGAGATAAATTATTAAATTAGAATCTTTTATTTTGTGGTTATTCAATCAGTAATGTTGTATGGTGCTGCTTTTTGGGGATCGAGGTAGAAAATCCATTTGGATAGATTTATAGTAGTTCAAAAGTGTCTTATCAGAGTATTGTAAAGAAGAGGGAAGACTATTACAATACTTATCAAAGTATTGTAAAGAAGAAGCAAGACATTCCCACTAACAGTACTTCTTAAGGTGCTACATGTTCTTTCCCTTCAAGAATTATTATTAAACATAATGTCTGCAACATTGAAATACAAACTGTATAAAGTGGGCAATGTAGCACCGATTACCTAAGGTACCAGATTCTGTGCATCCTTGTTCCTCACTCTTTCTATAAAGCAAAGTACTTTGGGTTTGAACTCCCTGCTGCATAGAGGTATTACTTCATTTAATACGCTTACTGAAGAAATAAAATGAGCAACTACCCTTTGCAAAGTTAAGCACTATTTAAGGGAGCATTATGCGAAGAGGCAGTAACGTGAGCATTTCCTTGTAGTTGTATATAATTTGTTAAGAATTTCCAAGAGCAATAAATAAAGTTGATTGTAAACACAAATTTAATCAAAGAAATTACATTATGACAAACATTTTAGTGTATTATACATCAAAATTATGCGTATTTGTTAACCCTGGAATGATATATGAATAAGACTGTAGAACTACGACAACCTCCTCTCTAGCACAAGTCTTTCACTTAAATGAGAGGGGTCGCTATTTTTAAATATTTACAAAGTTCTTTTACGTTCAATAGTCCAATTCATTTGCAATTTAGGAAGTTTGCGAAATATGAATGTTTCATGTCCAATTTAATAAAAGCGATGGAAAACAAAGAAAATTTTATTCCATTTCACCATGTTACAATATGTGAGGAAGCAATACTATCCACACAACTTGGTATTCTTCATAAAAAGATTATTGATTTACACGCAAACTTTTCCTCGAATAACGACGGATCCCTTTCAATACGGATACAATTTGATTGGAGTTTGCTGTGTTACATTTGATCTCCAAACATCAAATTACGTCAACTACCGATTCGACTGTTTATTGCATGGATCAGGGTCCAGCCCGAGGGCCAGTCAGTATTTAATGACGCTGTACCCAATAACGGGAATATTGACCGGGCGCTCCATCAAACAAATTGAAGGACACGTGTCGGCCGTCGTTGGGGCGTCGCAGATGTTTGGACATTCATGCAGGCATTGATGGAATGGGGAGGGCCACAGGCGAAGTTCGGTGAAATCTAGTGTTAGCCGACACTATTATATGCCAATCAGCATCACCGAGATGGATCAACAACGTTATGTATAATATCAATATTGGGATTCGATAATAATCTCATTTATCGAGAAACGACCCAATTATCGGGTCGAGCTAGGCATTTCGAAATGTGCTCACCTCGAGCTTAGTATCAAATTGAGGTGGTTTTCACTGACATAATCCTCGGAAAATTATTTCAATAGAATATGAAACAGACAACCTTCAATAAATCTATTTTATTTTTCCCCATATTAAATAATATAAACATATAATTAATAATATACCTACACACAAATTAACAGGTTTTTTATTTTATTTTTTTTTTTATTTTAATTTTACATATTGAGGCATTCATAGTTATACAGTTCCATTACTACAGAATTGATATATTATCTTCCATTCATTCATTTCTTTTTAAGTACGTATAAAGAATATGAACAAACGAAAAACCCTAGATCTTCGAATACAACCACTTCGATGCTAGGGAAGTGTAGCTCCGTTTATTTTGATGCCAATAAAATCATTCACCACTCGTTAAAAAGCTCTATATCTATAGGACTTTTTACTCCCGTAATTTGAAAATATATATGTACTAACTTCCACTGGTCCATGATTAGTGAAGACATTGCTCACTGAAATTCATTCATCTGCAATTTCATCGCATTTGATGTGGATTCATTGATTCCACGAATCGAAGCTCGAGCAGCATTCATAAGCTGGGCTAAATTATTACCAACAAAAAATTGACACAACCATTTTAGAATCATACGCCGGGCAGTACTATGTGTACGAAATTAACCCGAAAATAAATTTGATACCTCCCTATAGAACATAGCTGTACAATAATTTGTGAGCAGATTTTTAGCAGGTTTCATATATTTTGTAAAGGGAAGGTACACTGTTCCTCCCTTTTACCTCCTGGTATCAGCCCATTATCATGCGATTCATAATGATCATAATCTATCTTGGATGGAAAAATGGAATGATCTAATAACCCATTAACCATTGCGTTACGCTAACAAGATTGTTTTAATCATCTATAGAAATCCTTCGTTATACAGTGCAAATAGGAAGAAAAAAATGTTAGTTGCTCAAAAGACCGGAGGTCCAACAGAGAGACGAGCGGTCTCACAAAGAGTTTTTCAGTCTTGAAATCATTACTCCAGCCTTTGATGTTGCTTCCCATACACGAAGAAATAAAATATTCTGAACCAGAGCGAAACTGCTCGGAAATTTAGCTGCGGCTTTGTTAGCTTGGAACGGTACATAAGAATAATTTTAAACGCCCAAAGAGAATACGGCTGGAAGGACCGTAACGATCTCAACCAAGAGCGGGTATTGTTCTGAGCAAATAATACATTAAAGGGCGGACAGAAGCTAAGTGAACAAAAGGCAGGGAAACTGCGCTGTGGATGTCACATAAAGAAGTGACGTGTGACTCTTGTTACCTGAAACATTGGAGGCGTGAGGTGGTTTTCGCTTTCGCGCTTGTACTTTGCCCCCAGACGTGGTCTTTTAGATGTCATCGGTCAGGGCTTTGGCCGCACAATAAATGAGGCCGTAGAGGCGTAAACAACTATCGCGTATAGGTTGCCAGCTGTGGCAATGCGCTCGATTTCCATTTAGTATTGTTTAGTAGGGGATCAACCTAAAGAGCAATAGTAAGAGCTGTATGTACTGAGCGTTTGCACGGGAAGTCTTGATATTCAGACAAGACGGTTTTGTCGACATTTCGAATCCACGTAGAAATTTTACCTTCATGCTACAAAAAATAGGGAAGCCTCGTTTTCCTACATGATGTTGACAAGATTATCACTATAAAAAATTGGAATTTTCACATGTTTGCTACATTTTACAGGTTTTTGTACCATTGGATGCTTCCTCTTGAAAATTGGCTTTACCGCTCATAAATTGGCCGTTTTTCCAACGTACACAAAAACTTTAGGTACGACTCTAATTTTCTATCTGAGTTATAAATTCGTGTCTTGAACCCATAGTATCTTCCTAATATAATTGGATTGAAATGGTCAACTTGAAAACGTTCCTCAGTAAACTGTGAACGTAATATTTTAAGTATCAGTTTCTAAAACAAAATAATAACAACAGAAGAATTTATAGTTCAACATAGTTTTGCAAAAGTTCAATTTGAAAGAGAGAATTGATAACATTTTAATACAGTCAATGTCACAAGAGCATGAATGAAACTTATCACATTTCACCAAGGTCGGTATCTGCTGTGAATGATATATTGCCCACCCAATTCTCTTAGGCCAGAAGTGCAATAGATCATAGGATCGCAGGCCGGATCTGGTGATAGAAGATTTTGAGTGCATTTTGATCTGAAGAAGTGATCATACTTAGTTCACGTTATAAATTATAACTAATGATTAATTATTGATAAATTATGTACGAATGAAATAATAATAGTGCTGATTAGGAATGCGTGTTTGACGTCGTGATTGGACGGTATTATTCTTCTTTTTTTTTCCTTTTTTTTCTACAGGAAAAAAATCCACACACTTTCTCAACAGTTGGGAGAAGAACTTCATATAGTTGAAAATTAAGGTATTCTACTTTTACTACGTACATCAATATAGTAACTCTATTTACCTTGCTGGGAAAAGCTCACGTGTCCCGATTCCAGACAAATCTCCAGCCCAAACCATACCGAGTAAGCGCTTTGAGCTCGAGTTCCCCTCCAGGCTGAAACTGCGGTTTCAAACAAACTCCGCTCTACTACTTAACTGCCTCCCGACAAAATGGGTAATGGGGACTGAAGTAGTTAATGAAGGGATTTGAAACAATGGAAACATTATTTACTGAATATATGACAATCTTAAACAAACATACAAGAATGCTGAAAGACGCGTTGACGGTAACACACGAGCTGTGGAACCAGATCAAGGAGTTGGCTGAACGGGTAACCAAGGTTGAAAATGAAATACCCACTCTAAAAGCTAATTTCAATAAACAAAATAACTATAGCTTGATTCTATAAATAATTTACCAGAGAAAATTGATTAAAACACGTATGAAGAAGCTGTATCAATAAAATCCGTGAGTATTTACAGATTTACACACCAAGTGGTAAGCTCTGCGCAGCTAACGAAATGAGCAAGGTGGAGGAGAAATTCATCTGATTTTTCTACCTCATTTTTCCTTGTTTGTGCTTTAAAATAGCGGTGAAAAAAATATTGTTTAGATTCCGTGCTGTGCCTCGGAGAACCCCCAGCTGATAAGTTGTCTTCTATGTTTAGTGGTATTGTTTTCAAGGCGTTCCAAAGGCACTCTATTCCCAATTTTACTCCTGTAAGTCAACCATGATATAAATTAGTCTTTGAAGTTTCTCAACTGACCCAGCCGCATCCAGACATTGTAAATGTACTCTTCATAGTTTAAAAGCGATGCGTTTCAAATTTCTTCACCGTAAATTGATAAGGAAAGGAATTACCCTCTCATGCTCCTCAGCTAATCTGTGTGCACGATGGTGCACAGAGGCACGGAGGTGCTTGGTATTTTCGAGTTGTCACAAAGGAGCTCCATCTTAAATTCCAGCACAGTCAGTGAATTGGAAAACGAATTATCTTCAGAGGTCCCACAGCTGATCATAGCCCCTTTATACCTTGTTACTGTATTGTACTCGTAGATGTATATTGTTGTAAATAGTTAACGTTTCAAGACGCGCAGAATACAAAACGTAGAATACAATGTTGTCTATAATAATTAAACCAAATCTACTATACAATATCTAAAAGTAACTGCACAGGTGGAGACACCTATCAAGGAGACTTAATTTAAATAAAATAAAACACAAACTCATATCCAGTCTTTCAGTATTTAACAAGAGCTGACCTTTCAAATGAAAATTTATGAGATAAAATAAATTATCTTCCTACTCTTCACAAATACATCTATCGGCAGAAGTTATAAAACTTCGTGAAATGAGAATTCCGTTGGAATTATGTCTGCTGATACGATCGATGTTTTCAAGGGTAATTTTACTATGTTTTACTGATAGCGATTCAACCCCTC
Source organism: Adelphocoris suturalis (assembly GCA_030762985.1). Taxonomy (NCBI): domain Eukaryota; kingdom Metazoa; phylum Arthropoda; class Insecta; order Hemiptera; family Miridae; genus Adelphocoris; species Adelphocoris suturalis. The sequence goes on from CM061041.1 coordinate 41,189,054, forward strand.
GTTGGTGAATTTATTGTCAATATTTTAGCCCTTCGGGAGAGTTAAGAGATGAACGTAAAATGATCAAGGGAGTTTCAATCAACTTTTTGTGAGGATATCAATGTATAAAAAATAAAAAAATAAAAAATACATTGTTACCTTGAATGTTGTCAAGCTCTCAATTTCGTAATATTTCAGCCATTAAATCTTACCCTTTAAGGTTGATCGAACGTCCGAAGTTTGTTTTTTGCACGAAATTTGTTAAAGTTTGGTCAAGTAGTTTCCGAGAAACACTTCAGATGGTGGAGGGCGTACGCTCGACGAGCGAATTGTTTTATTGGATTTTCGGGTTCAAAGCATTTTGTAACGTAAGCCAATAGCGTTTTTGGGGGGAAGTTTTTTTTTCTAGGTCGATTCCAAAGATTCATTATTGAATATAATCAACCAAAAGGAAAATCCCTGCATTTTCCTTCCTCTTCTAAATCAAAATATCTGTAGGATGATAATAAATAACGAAAAGGATTGGTGGTGGTGGTAGAAGGGAGAGAAAGGGTATACCAGTTCAAAAGGCAGTAAGCCATAAACTTTCCTTCACCCCAGAACCATCTCTCTTCCTCATTCATCTTTCTCTTTCAGGCCCCCCCATCGTAAACGTAGACAAAAATTTACTGCGGCTTAAACGCGTGTCGTAATAATTGCTACTTCTAATCACACTAAAGTTTCTGCTGACTCAAATGGGCTTTACAGGCCTTCGTTAATGGGAGCTGAGATGTAATCAAGATTTGCAGCTCCAGCCCCCCCCCCCCTCTCCTTCACCCTTTCACATCACTCCAGTAGCCGTTCTTATTGCGAAAAAGCTCAAGTGGAGAACAAGTAATCGGATTCTTCATGGAGGAAGAAAGTTTGGCAAATAGAAGGAGCTGCAAAGTCTTCAGACAATATAGCTTTGGCTTATTATAAAGTAGGAACGTCTTAACAAAATGTGATTGTGAGGTATCTATCGATACTAAAGGAATACTCAGTTAGTATACGAGAATCAAAAACCCATGTTTATTCCCGTAAGTATTTGGTTCTATGGTTAATTGGTAACGATAAAAGGTGGAGCGTTCATATTTCAGGAAATCATGGACTAGTAGTTTGTTTGTAATATATATTTAAATGCTAGCCGTACGCGTGAAGCCAAAATTCGCTGAAATTACGTGAGATTACGGTTTAAAATTGTGAATTGTGAAACTAGAAAGAAAAACAATATCAGTCTAACAGCAGTCTCCCTTCATGAACGCACTCAATTGATTTTTCGTTCTCCTTCGAAAATCAAAACGAATCCACGAAAACTACCTAACACCCCCTATGTAAAACACTTGAGACTGTGTCTTATTCACTTCTCCCCAGCAGTCAGATACAGTCTAGATCAAGTCACGGTCATGATCCCTCGTAGCGCGACCTGACGGGTAGTTGACTTGATCGTTACTTGACTGTACCGTGACTGTGAGTGGGAATGCTGTTATTGGAAAAAATGTCTGCTAAGTTGAGTGTGGCACATAGCTCCCTCGTTTCCGTAACATGGAGGCATAGATCATTGAAAAGTTTTAAATGATCTTGAAAAATTCCATAGTGGGAAAGTGTAAATCAAGATGTAAAGTGAAACGTCATAATTGGTCAATTAAGAAACGAAAAAATTATACTCGATGTAATTTAAGTTTGCATATGCGCAGAATAAAATGATAATTAGAGAATAATGAAATTGGTATGAGCCCATGTACAGCCTATCTTTTATATTCCCTGACAATTTCATTCAAATCGGACGAAAATTGTGAAAATTACGATCGTTACAATATATGTCAAATTGGCGCATGCGCCGTAGCAATTATTGATACAATCATGTTGAAATTGATATAGGATGATCAAATTGTCATCTCCCAAGTATCATCCGAATTTGAGTGAGATAGGACGAATAGGGCGTGAGAAACTTATGCTTAGTAGAATTTACGTTTGTGCATGCGCAGAGTGAAGTTTTGAGTCAGGAACGATGAAGCTGATAGGGACCGTTTACACCCTAGCTTGCACATTCCCTCAGAATTCCATCCAAATCGGATGAAAACTGTGGAAAATAAGCTTGTTACAAGGATTTAGTAGGACACACACACATGTAGGGAGGTGCCTACAGAGCCTCAAGCGCCTATAACGTCGTAGGCTGGTGAAGGTTTCTTTCCCCTCTTTTGTACCACCTAAACCAGGAGCCATTGTCCCGATGCCACTATGATGCTAGACTGCTACTCCACAGGTTTCCCGTCATGGGAACCCAACACACAACTTTGACATAGACAGCTCCCTTCCAACCAATCACAGAGGAGGGGTGGGAGAGACAGCCATCTTCCCCAGGACCAGCTACCTTCAAACACGACCCTCAGCCATCTCAGAGCTCTTCCCCAGTCAATTTGTGTAGTCCAGTGATCATATAACGCCCTGTGAGTCCCAAGTATCTGAGGCAAGGTGACCCTTTCGTGTCCCCCAGTCATGCGAGACGAGTTACAATCATTTATTCAACGACTCGAGTTTATACGGCTATCCTGTTTTCCCATGAAGCCTTGACATGAGTGAACAAATAGCAAGGACTGAAAAACACCGTGTCACATTTTGCTCTCCGAGTCCCGAATAGTAATGGAAGGTTGACTTTTCGTGCCTCCTGCAAGATCTCCAGTGACTCCAGTGAGTCACATTAAGTCATATTCCCCTTTTGGCCAATGCTGCAGGTAGGCACTTTTGTAATCTAAAGTTTTTGTTAATCATCACGTTTACCTTCTGCTATTCATTGCTTTAGTAGATAAGTAATCATTTTCTATGGCGACTGGCGAAGATGGCGACCTGACAGGGACAAGGAGACTGACCACACTTATCTGGGTTAACCACCAAACCACACCTGGCTAGCTGCTCAGCAAAGGCATTGAGGGCAATCTGCAAGCCCTCACTGGATTTGGCGAATAGGATTACACCATCGGCAAAAGCCAGTGCAACTACTTGCACCCCAGGGGCTAGATCAAACCCTATTTCAGCTGGCAGCTTACACAAGGCCGTGTCCATGACCAGGTTAAAGAGGAGTGGTGACAGAGGACCCCCCCCCTGGTGAACCCCGCGCCCAATGACAACATCTCCGAGATCTCGCCTCATGCCTCAAGGACCGTCACGCCTTTGTGGTACAGGCGAGCAACATACTCAATTAAACGAGTAGGTGCCCCGACACCATGAAGACAATCAGTCAGGGCAAAATGGCTAATGGTGTCAATGGCCTTAGCGACGTACAGAGTGTCAACATGGAGTTGCCGGTTCTTAATACGGGCCAGCGAAATGACAGTTTGAAGAACTGTAAGGTTCTCCGCTGTGCCATCGGCTGGCCGCAATGTTCTCTGGACGTCACCTATGGCACCAATAGCTTAGAGGCGAGATGCCAGAATCTATCGGAAATGGCGGAAGACTGCAGACCCTCTGGTCAGACGACAGGCCTCCAGGCCCACTTAACCCTTTTTTTGTGATGAAAATTTTCCGAGTTCCGGCCAACGCTTTCGGGGGTCTTCCCGATAGAAGCAGCAGGTTGAGGATGAGCAGCTTAACTGTTTTCGGTGCTTTGTTCCAACGTCGGGCAAAAACACCATCAGGTCCAGCAGAAGTAGAGTTCTTGTCATGGCACTTATGTGCCTCTTCGTGAAACACCGGCATGCACATGATACAGCGCAAGGAATCCCTCATGGAAACTGGGGCCGCCATATGGCCACTGGCTCACCAGGGTTGTGGCTGGGAGCAGTCAAGAGTGGGTCCCAATAGTGCACTAACTCCTGGGGAGGGGGCAAAACTTGCTCATCCCCAGCTCCCTCCAGTACCTCCACGGCCACACGAGCCTCCACAACTTCTGGACCCGCTGATATGGACACACATACACACACACGGAATCAAAGTTGTTTAGAATGAAACGTAAAATGCGAGTGGAAATTTTGATTTTGGAGACCAAACATTTTTTCTCCCCGAAGTGAAAACAATGCTTCCGCTATCTTAGGTGGACTCGGAAGCAAAACGGAATCGATCTTGACAGGACTGTCTCTGACCCTTGATCTGATCGTTCCGTTACTGTAGGTTTGAACCTACCTTAACCCCACATTCCACGAAAATGTCATCAAAATCAATCAGATGATAGCTGTGGAAATTAAGCTTCTAACAAGGATGTCACATTAGCGCATGTGCCGCAGCTATTATTGGCACGCTCATGATGAAATTGGTATGAAATAATCAAATCGACTTTTCGTAACTATCCTATCAAGCTTGTTACAAGGATTGGCAGACACACGAACAGTCAGTCAGACATAGAACGAAATTGGTTCGGAATGGTCTAGAATGTAAAATGCAAGTGGAAAAGTTAATTTTAAAGATAAACTTTTTTTATCCCCATAAGCTGAAAACAATTCTTCCGTTACCTATAGACTCGGAAGCGAAAATGAACCTCAATATCGTACTAAAACCCCTACTCATAATTATAATCACATATTTTCATAAGTAAAATTGGCAATTTCAGTTTAATAAAAATAAAAACTGTTGTCTTCATCACAAAAAATTTTTCAGTCAAAAGAGAATGAAAAATTGTTCTACTTCCAGACTGTAAGGGGGATTCCGTTGTGTCAAACATAGATAGATATGCGGCGCACAATATTAAAAGCCTCTTAACCAAAACGGGGTGGAAAAGGCCTCAAAAAGGAAGGAATCGAGGTCAACAGAAACATCGTGGAGAGGGGTGGCTGTGAACGGTGCAGAAGGGTGGGGGATAATGAAATGGCAACGGCCCAAAACAAGAAAAGTTGCTTCACCTCTGTATTTTTTTCTCTCCATGCGTGGAAGGAATGATCCTAAAACGTTTTCGACCGCAGTAGACGTGCTGCTTTTTCATGCATGAGCCATCCAGCTGGGAAGCTGGTAGGGATCGGAAGCCCCAGCTCTTTTGCTTTGGCAATGAACCAGTTCAAATATTTAAAGATGCCGGGTTTTCTTTACTGCAGGATGGGAATAAGACGCTTTAGGGATTGCAGGTAATTCCTTGGAGGTCGGCACGATTCTGACTGATCCGACAAAGCAGATTTTAATTTGTGTACTGACTCACCCGTTGATCTTGTTATTTTCAAAGAACGACGGTCTCAAAAAGCTTTGGTCTCTGGAGGTATTTTATATTCGGAGGTTGGAACTTGAGTTGGAGTCTTATTTATTTATAGGTACGTTCCAAGTATGATGTTCTTAATGAGTTGGGATCACAAAGAGTTGAGCTCATTACAAATAAATACCTACCGGTTTGATAGCACGACAAACAATTTCTTGTGTACTTCTGACCGTTTAATTTTGATGCTAAATATTGATCTTCGTATTTCTAATAGGTATGCTAGTTCATACCGATAGAACATAGAATAATTATACAATGGTTCCAGAAAGCAATGCGTAATGGGATTCTAAGGCAGTTAGGTCACTATTACAATGCCAGTATGTAGTAGGTATGTAAGTAGTGTAAGTAGAATTAATAAAGGGGTATACTTACAACGTTTCTTTATTGCGTATTCTTCCAAAGTCTTGATAAAAGAATTTGGTCAATATTTGTATATGGGTGTTTAAAAAAAAGGTTCTCAAATTGCATCGCTCACTGCAGTCAGCTTTGTATGATATATTAAAAAATATGCTGCTCAGTTTTCAGCCAAGCGTATTTTTCACTTGTTTAGGTTCTGTTGTTTTTCCCTCGCAGAATTGAATAAAAAACAGAAAATATAATTAATTTGCACCCCACTTTTTCATAATATGTTAACGTGTCAGCTTTTTGATGGCCCAAAAGTTTTTCTCAATAAGCACCCCCAAAAATTGAGGAAAAATATCTAAAAATCTCTAACATTTTCCGGGAATTTTGTAGTAGGAATACAAGGAATTGGTTCCTCATTCGGCAATGAGTAATTCCAAATATATAATTCACTATTATTTTCCTCGGAAATCATGTGGGATTATTAGTTTGCAGGAATAATTACTTCAACACTCCCGAAAACGTCCTAAATCCCATCAATAAATTTGGCAAAATCAAAATTTTTTCGATTCTTGTTAACAATTGTTATTTACATTGAAAATGTGGCTTGGAAAACTCGGCATGGTCAATGCGATGTATTATTTTTAACTGCAATCATTTTTATCAAAAATTAATCATTATTAAAATAACTGATTATGCAATATTTTTTCACTGCACTGATAACGCTGTAGCTCTGACTTAATACACGATGAAAACAGGTTTTACGAAAGCACCAAGTACTTTGAATGACGCTTTGAACAGGAAGAAAAACGTTTTCATCAACGACCCAAAAATGTAAGCAATTTATCATCATCCAATTTTCGGACTTCATCTCAATATATTCCCAGTAAGTCTCTTGTTAGAGGCAACGGTCTAGAAGAGAAGTGAAAGACCGAATTCCAATAATATGATGGAAAAAGTGATTGTAGTTTGATATTTCCAACATCACTCGCACCAGTGCCTGTTGGTAGGAAACAGGAGTGTACCGAACAGACTATTAATGACAGTCAAGAGCGTGAGAAACTATGCAAAATTAAGGTTACAATAATAATAGTAGTAATAATAAAATAATGTTGATGATCATTATAATGATGAATATACCAATAATAATAACCATTGCAATGATGAGGGCTGCAGGAATTGCTCATCTGGGCACCCTGCAAGGGCTCCAAACTGGGCTTTCTACACACGTCCTCGAAGACTTGTATTAAATTGAACGCTATTTACGTTCGATAAATATCGTCTACTTCTAATTAACATATGCACATAAAGATTTTTAATGTATAAAATGATTAATTGCATATTGAAAAATTTTGATTTTGTCAAATGAATTGACGGGATTAAGGAAGTTTTTGCGAGTTTTGAAGTAATTATTTCTTCAACCTAATAGTACCTCATGATTCCAGGAGAAAAATAGTGAACTAACATAATACATTTGGAATTAATCATCGTCAAATGTTGAACCAATTTCACAGGAGATTTGCCATGCAATTCCGAAAAGTTGTACGGCTTTTTCGCCATTTTTTTTCAATTACCTACTTGGGGTAGGCTACATTATCAATGCTTCAAAAAAATGTGAATCTAAAAGAAGTGAAAAATGCGATTGAGCAATTGCAACTAAATTGGCTGAAAATTTACAGCATCGCTTTTTTCATAATTACAAAGCTAGGTGCAAAAGAGAGACGCAATTAAAGCTTTTTTTTCTTAACCACCCTAGAGTGCACATTGTGTGCATGTAGAGTTTGTGCTTGCTTTCTAACATTGTATCACTCATATAAACGCACAAACCGAAGGGAAAGCTTAAGTACCTGTGTATCATGTCGATTCCTAAGTAATCTAAAAAAATTTGAGGAGAAACCAGAAAGAAATACTTTTGGGCTTGAAACATGACCATTATGGTCAAATATCCGTTCATGCCGATGTTTTTTTTTTTCCACCACTGAAGGTAGGAAAACTTTAATTTGTTCGTGGAAAAACGCGGCATATTGTTTCTCAAAGGTTTGGTATTGCCCAGCTGGGTTTTCTCGACCACTGAGTTGAATATAAAATGTTTTGGGTTTCTTGACCAACCCTCAAGAAACCCAAAAAATTTCATGTTTTTACATAGATCACTGGTCTATAATTATTATAATCGATTGACAATAGTGTAAATAGTGCAGTTCATTTCCCCCTCCATCACTCCTCCTAAAGATGAATCCGTCAAAAGAAAAAAATCTCCATACTGGAACTAAATTATTACAAAAATTGAATACCTATCATGTTTTATTGGAGTTACATCCTCAGATCACCCTCACCAATTATACATTTGAAACACCGAAAGTTTATTGCATAGCTAAAATTATATTTGGAAAAAACGAAAAACATAAAATAAACAAATAGGTACATACCAAAACCACCTAAGCTAACACATTAAGGGACTTGTGGAGATGTAAAAAATATTTTGCTTCCACGAAGAATCAAACTTCCCCCTCGTTCGCGGTACTCATTCATATCAACTGGGTTACTAAGCGCTTGTAAGTAAAACAAAAGATTAGCTTCCTTGAACATATATTATACCTAGGCATAGACGTGATAAACCCACTAGGGAAACAAAAGTTTCCCTTTTATTATGGAAAACAAACGGATGAACGAATAGCGACCCGGTTGGCCGCATACGATTCATTGAGCCCATTTGTCCACAAATCAAATCAAATTACAGAAAATGATAAACCAAATCATCCTTTTGATTCGAAACTTTTTGAGATACCGGTTTTTTAGTATTTCAGTCCTTAAATACTACCATTTAGGGTTGACCGACATTTTAATTAATGTTTACAGGTTTTGAAAATTTTTCCGGCAACCTGCCGGGGGCTCGCCCGGAAGAAGGTCAAAACATGTTGACTTATTTGTTGAAAATGAAGGGTGTTATCCCTTTCAAAATAGGCTCACTGTCCGTTTGAAATGTTTTTAGCTTCTGTTTTTGAGACTGGCGCTTATGTAATTTTAAGCGTAACAGCTAAACTAAAACTCGTTTTGTCTACAGATCCTGTTTTCAAGAAGACGTACCTGCGAAAGACTCGATTTCCATAGTGATGAAAGACACCCTAATTATAACTTGCGAGCTTCCAGCCCAATTTCAGTTTCTATTTGGGGAAACCGCAAGGAGGCCAAAACCTGTTTCAAACTTTCCCATCATTCCAGTTCTTTCGTTGCCAAGAAGTTGAGACCGGCCAGCAGTGGTGAGAAACTTGTACAACTCACGATTAGTTTACTGCCTGAAATAGATTTCCCACTCAACATTCCGCCAGTTGAGGAAGTTGAAAGTTTCCCACTCTGTCTGAACTTATTTTGCTGATCTGACGGGTCACTCATCCTCTTTAAAGATAGAGACCTCTGTACCGTCCACATGTCCCGACCGGATTCAACGAGCGGTTTCTTAGTCGTCGATTCCTGTCGTGTCGCTGTTTCGGAGGAACGTAAAGTACTTTTAGCAGTTTGAAATCTAGTGTGTCTAGAAAAAGGAATCAACAATAGCTTTTCATCTACAGTCATATATTTCTCAACAAAGTTTATTTCACAGTAAATGGCCCTGCATGAGCCATGATAAATCCTTGCACTGACCACAATCACAATGAAGTGTAACTATTTCATCGTAATTTTATTGAGTTAAGAAGAAGGAATGTGGCTTCTGTTCAGGAAAACCGTGTATTATTTAGCAAAATGACCGTCTCAGCGTATCAGGAGTCGTGTGGATTCAAAACGGTCCCAATGTATATCGTCAGAAATATTATCTTACTCTTTCCGTGTATATATATATATATATATATATATATATATATATATATATATATATATATATACTTTTTTCTTTTACCGGTGTTATTCTAAACGAAAAGGAGCCCTCGTTCGTCCCAGTTTCCACACTTATCAAGTATTTACACATAACTGTTTGTTCTTGAAGAATCAAATTACAAGGGTTGTTCATGTTTACTGTCGCTGATTGAATCTTGTTACAAGACTTTTAACCTACCGTAACTTTACGTTACTAAAATAAGCTAGTATATCGATCGAGCGTTACTGAATTAAGCTATTCCGTAATATTGAAACTTTGTTTCTCTGTTATACTTCATCTAACAGCATTCATAAAGAAAACGTTTGTAAAATGCTTCCTTCAGTTTTCACGTAAGTTAATATGGATGCAATGAGTCAAAATTCATTGAAATATGATTGTTTTGGAGTCTAAAATTATAAGCTTGATGATCGAAAACTGTTATTAAATAATGGTTGAGTAACGGCCACCTTTTGCTACGGTGCCCATAATATGTAAATCCTGAATTTTAAATATCGGATTTCTTCGTCCTTCGCTCACGGCATTTTACGGGGATTCTCTCCGGGGACGCGATTCAGCTCCCGGAGATTGGTTTAAAAACTCTGGATGGAGCAATTAAGATTCCTTGAGGCGAACGAAACTCAATCTCGTGGAAGCCGTCTGTAAAAAAAACCGGACTCGGAATTCCCTATCAATAGGTACGCGTTATGAATCGATCAGTAACCCATATCCACGACCTAGTTCGAAAAATTTACGATAGTTTACTATCACGATTACATCTTAGTGTCTATTACTGGCAGAATAAATCGTATCTAAGCCTAATAATTTATTGTACTACGCTGTAATGAACTCAGGCCGCCCCAGAGGTGCAATGGGGGCCTAAATCCACACTCATTGATAAAGAGGGGTGTGACAGTACCGTAAGAGATACAACTCATACTAATAGCATATATGCTACGTTCGGAGAAGATTGGTTTTCCAGTTCTTGGATCACCTATCCATCGCCAAACGCGGCCTTTCGAAAACATGGGAAGCAGCGCCCGACGCCCGTTGAAAAACATAGGAGCGACGGCAGCGCATTCACTTGGATCTCGCGGGAACTGTCACAACGCATACAATAAAAAGTGGGTGTGGCGCAATGGCAATGACGCAGGTTAAGAAATGCTTCATTATAAATTAAGTGCCGAATCCTGCGAAATTGTCCCTGTAGGAGTGAGGGGAGGAAATATAAAAAATCTTCGCTCCGTCCTTCCCCTGTAAGGGGAAAACATTCGCGCATGCGTAGTAGCTACTAATGATAAGGTTATGTTGAAATGGTTAGGAATGCTCAAATTACCCTCTGCCACCTATCCTCCAAATTTGAGCGAGATAGGACGACGGGGGTTTGAGAAAATGATGCTTGATGTATTTACGTTTGCGCATGCGCTAAGTGAATAATTGATTTGGGAATAACGAAATTCATAGGAGACCAACTTCAGCGTAACCCGTACATACCAAGAACATTTCATAAGAACTGGTTGAATATTGTGGAAATTAAGCTTGTTACAAGGTTTTGCGGACACACACACAGACAAATACACACACAGAGATGGAGAGAGAAAAACCCGGAACTAAAGTTGTTCAGATTGGTTAAATACGTAAGGTTCGAGTGGAAATGTTACCACTGTACGGAAACACCCGCCGTTTGATTTTAGTGGAGACCACAACATGTAAATTTCTCGAAAGTGAAAACAATGCTTCCGCTACCTATAGGTAGACTTGGGAGCAATTTAAAAGATGAAATTTAGAATTTAAGTACCAACCAATACTTTACTAGTTGGTGCATCCGCACGAACAATAGTTAATAAACTCGAATTCGCAGCGTTAGAACAAATTCCATTGGAACTATATTGCCTGATCATTCCAATATTGGCATTATGCCAGCCAATATATACAAGGCAATTTTTATGTATTACAGTATAACATGTACTATCTAGCGGTCTTTGAAGGAATTAAGAGCTTGATCGGCTATTCAATACATCCGCTAGCAGCGCATTAAAGATCGCGCTTAGAAATTCGACGGTGTTTTTCAATGTCCGAGCCCTTCAGAAAAACGAACCGTTTAACGTACAGCTTTGTGGATGTTTTTATTCGATTCTTTGGGATTATATTTATTATCGACAAACAAAAAATCATTACTGTTACCTAGAAAGTCTTTGAGATCTAGCCATTTAAAGCTTCCCATTAGGTTTGACACAAATTGATGCCGAGCTTCTAGGACCTTCTACACCCCAAATTCGATTTGTTACGCAAGTTTCATGAAGTTTGTCTATTAATTTCGGGGAAAAGACGCGGACGGACGGATTTTTCTATGCTTGATTTCACCTCCCTAGTCTAGCTATAGGTAGCGGAAGCATTGTTTTCACTTTCGAGAGATTGAAAAGTTGTACCTAGTCTCCACTAAAATCAAACGACTGTTGTTTTTTTACAGTGGAAAAATATTCACTCGTATTTTATGCTTTAGACTGTGCTGCTATCGTTCGATCGATACTATAGAGCTTTCGTTCCGTTTCTTTCTCTCTCTATCTCTGTGTGTGTATCTGTGTTTGTATGCCCTCAAATCCCTGTAATAAGCTTAATTTCCACAATATTTAACCGATTCCTATTAAATTCTTATGGTATGTGCGGGTTAGGGTGAAGATAGTCCCCTATGAGTTTCGTTGTTCCCAAATTAGTACTTCACTCCGCGCATGTGTAAACGATTTGATGATTCCCTAGCAATTTCAACTTAATCCTATCATTAGTTTAGTAGCTACTGCTCCATAGGATATGTATTCCTTTTTTAACGAGCCTAATTTCAACAGTTCTCATCCGCTGAAGTTTTCAGGAAATGTGCAGATTAGGCTGGAAATGGTGCAATATTAATTCCATACTTCCCAAACCATTACTTCATTTTGCGCACGCGCAAATATAAATTCTTTCAAGAATAATTTTTTACACCCTAGTCGTCCAATGCCGCTCAAGTTTGGTGCATAGTTTTCATCAGATTTTGATTACATTTTGTGGGAATTTGTGGGTTTGGCTGAAGATTGTTCCCTACCAATTTAATGTTTCTCAAATCATTACTCCATTCTGCGCATGTGCTAAAGTAAATTACTTCAATCATCGTTTTCCCGTTTTTTTAAACATGTTTACGGTGAAGCGTAAAATTACGGGGTCTATTAGCTGTAAAAGTGTGAACACTTCTTGGAGGCACGATAGCCATGTTCTGATCATATATTACACACGGGGTTTAATAACTATGGATCAACAATCTGCGTAGAAGGGCTATCTAACACACAAATAATAAATCATTGAGAAATAATTTGCAGCGCTTTGGATTCTACGGATCTTGAATTGTAAACCAAAACATTTTCAGGGAGGGGTTTATTTATTTATTTTTTTTTTTTTTTTTTTCTCGGTCGATTACAAAGGTTCTTTAGCGAAAATAATAAACCAAAATTAAATATATATCGTACATATGAGAAAAGATTCCATCATCTATGGCTGATATTGTGCTAACAAAGGAAAAGCATCTCGCATAATAGTATCCCTACTCTTAATCCAAGGACTAATCAAAACCAGGAGTTCATCGAAAATGCCAGCTTCCGAGTGGAGAAAGTTTCGGAAATCATTCGGCTAAGCCAAACTCAAGTCAATGAGTAAAACTTCGTGAGTGTACTTCTCTCGGTTCAGGAACCACGGTTTGGCCCTCTTCCGACTTTTTCGTGTTTTCATTTTCTCTTTTTAGCACTTTTGCTGACCCCTATCCAAACTCAACACAATTCGATATAACTCAACATGCTCACTCAAAATTATTCACGAACCTACTGGTAGTAAAATATTAAACGTTTTTAGGTAACCAATCTTGCTCAATAGTTTGCACAGCCTTGGATATCATCTTCATGTGATTAAATATTATTGCACAAACTCTATTATTGTACAATATTATTGAGAGTCTATGAGGAACTTCAATTTCTTGTGCAATCTATTTGCACGATATTACTGTTCGTCTTTGGGCCGTTTTACGGACTACATTTCCTTCACGTTGATTGACTAGTTGGTTTACCAATAGCCTTCCACAATCATTACTCTCTCTACACTTGAAAGCGACCTTAACTTGATTTTGACCTAAAGTCGATTTTCGTTAGCCACCATGAAGAATCCGGGTTGAGACGTACGACCTACTCGAGCCCCAGGAGGCTCACTGATGAGGGTATCGAGATCGATGTGAGGATGCCCACCGATCAATCTCAGTCTCCCACTTCTGGGGTCCTCTCTGATGCCAATCTATCTGGGTTTGATTTATCCTATGTCCTATATATACCTAACAGCCAAATCTCAGATGGTGTCACAATCGGAATCTTTAGCCGTTTCTAGTTTACATGAGGAGGTTATCAGTACGCTAGGGACGTATGGGAAGAAATGGGAAAGGCATATCATGGTGTCGATTAAGTTCAAACTAATAAAGAACCACACATTCTGTAATTGGGCATTCCTCACAAAGTCTACGAAGGATTAAACTATAAATTGCTTGACGTTATGCAGTTTAGGGAAGAAGAATAGTTTTTTCCTTTTCTTGAAATCATTTGTGTATTATCATACCTTTGTTGAACGGTTTAACAATTTGAGTGTACAGGATTTGTTAACTATTAATATCAAAAAACTTTTTCTGCTACAAGCCTTTAAATTCAAACTACATTCTTGGAATTTTCAACGATTTTTGAAAAAAGATTTTGGTTGTTCCAAAGAAGTAAAACAACAATGAATTGAGCTTCAAAAAAATTACGCTCAGAATTAGCTAAGAATTTACTTTAATTTCAAAAATATTTGCTAAAAAACAATAAGAACTACATGCAATGAATGTTAAAAATAAAAATGGCTTAAACGCAAATTCCTGAACAAAATTTTCATTCCATGGAGACATTTGATGTTGATGTAAACATACCTACAGCATTTTCAAGAAAAAAGTGATGCACTTGTACAAATGTAGGGACGTTTTGGAGGTTTGAACTTTATATTTATGTTACGAACCAGAAACAAATTTAATTAACACGGAAAATACAAAACAGTGACATTTTGCATATTTCTGGTTTGGGGCCGCTTGTTCGACGAAGAGCCCTAGGGGTCACCTATTTGGTTAATCCAATTATTTATATAATAGTCATTAAAACTCTTCCTTAAGGCCTCGCCAGGGAAGCCCCCCGTGAACCTCCCAAACTTTGTGTGTAGAGCCTACGGCTCAAATTCGAAGCCATGGTATATGCTCATAACGCTTATATAACAATGATTATGCAAAGCAGGACTCGGATCCTCACAGAATCTTATTACAGGAAATTAGAAAACTTGATTACCAGTTATTTGGTATTATTATTATAACTTTAGGTATTCTTATTTTATATTATTATATTATACTCGTAGATACAATCAACGTTTTCTATAGAAATGTCTTCATACCCAGATTACGTATTCAATCTCCGGTTTGGGATCAAGTGATCTGTAATAAAATTCAGATTTTCCAGAGTTCCGACCCGCACGAGGTGGAGGATTTATTCAGTGAAATACCTCCTTCATGAAAGAGGACATTAATTAAATCTATTTCCGATGCCATCTCATGGGGAAACACAAATTTAGCCAGAGAGATCACTTTGTTAATTATAACCTCTGATCCTATACAGTAATTTTCGAGGCGTGAACAGTTGATACTCCGCTTTGTGTAATTTAAGGCTTGGTGGGAGGTAATAAGTATTCAAGGGTGTGAGAATAGCAGGAAATTGAATAAGCTTTTACATACTTGACGGTAAAATATCAATACCGGTGAGAGCCATGGTGGAAGAGAATGTTTAATGGAAGTGTGTGGGAGAACAAAATGGTCACCTACTTCACTGCGTTTCACGATGGTAGCAGAGATGGAGTGTAGCGAGACATAATATAATGTATGTAAATGTAAAGAGAAGAGTCTCTCAAGAACTCTCTTCTTAATGCCTTCTCCAGCAGCGACAGCCTTACCAAGGATATTGCTCTTTAATTATCTACTAAAACTAACACTGGACGAAAAGTAAAATTTCCCCACGGCCAAAAATAAATAATGTGATATGGAAATCAAAAATAAACTAATTGCTTGAGCAGTACCACAGTGCCCTAAGAACATCTTAAAACATTACACTGGCGACTGGACGACTGGACTCGCCGCAACAGTTGACCCAACTTGATCGTTTTATTCAAAATATTGCTTATAAAAACCCTGGATGGATGAAACTATTGTTCCTCCAATATAGCGCATTGTTCGTCTTGTCAATAATGCAGAGGAGAAGCCAATAATGCACTTGATTCCGATTGGTTTCGTAAGCACACGGGGGTAGTTGACAACATAACCTCATATCGCCAAATATTGTGCCTAATAGGATGTATCAACATGCCTGTCGAATTTATTGAGATGCAAAAGTAGTTTGTGAGACTATTTTACGAGATATCTATAGACATAAAAAGAAATAAAGAAATTCACATAGGCCAACGAATTCTGCATACCTATTTTAAAGCACCAAACAACGCGCCATTTGGTAACTATAAAGGAACAATTATAAAACAGAATCCATCCTTGATGGATTTAGTACTCGCTTCACGATTCTTGTAATTGCCACCCCAAAACTATACTCGGAGCCGTAAAATTTCCAGGTTATCCATTGGATTTTATAGTCTAATCTCCTCAGCCTTTGAAAGTAGTAACTCCTCCATTCCATCACCCCTTCTGTCACGAACCCTTATCAGATGAATAGGAAAACTATCCCTGCTTTACACACCTTTATACACCGAGCCGCCCGTGTCGGCCCTAGGGAAATGTACCTACCATAGAGACTCGGAAAGTTTCAAACGCAGGATTGTCCCCTTTCCTCTGTAATATCACCCGTTCCTGATCAAAAACATTGAGAAAATATTATCAATTATTATTTTTTAAAATTTTAATTTATTCATTTATTTTTCAGCTAACAATACATAAGAATTTACGAAACTCAGAGCTACAATAAAAAAATCACAAAAGACAAAAACTAGTACGTTTTTAGTCCTTTTGGCTCACGACCGCAGAAGAACAATAACAGATTTCCTGATATATTGAGGGCGATAATGATTGGTTCCAGTAATTGTGGTAAAACTACATTGCTTATGAATTTCATTTACAAGAATTGGATCGATTACACTTATTTATACATATTCAGCAAAATCATTCAACCAACCTCGTTAATCGCTATCGTTCTGTTAAAAATGAAGTAGGTCAGGAACTTTGCTTTTCGTTCGCTAATTGCGAAGATATCATTTCAGTTGAAGACAGTCATCCTGATTCATTAGTGGTTTTTGATGACCGTCTTCTCAAGAAACAAATAGAAATTAAAAGTTATTTCACAAGGGGGCGTCATAAAGATATATCCTGTATTTATTTGGCTCAGTGCTACAACTTGGTTGACAGGCATGTGGTACGCAATAATGTCAATATTGTGTTTATATCTTTGACAAACATATATAAAGACTTTGTTGTTGGTGACACGACAATGACCGAATTGTGTTGGGAGAAAGACCACGTATTTATAACAATTTATTTAACCAAGAACAAGAAGTGAAAATACCAATGTTATTTGAATGAAATAATATCACCACGATAAACGATCATTCCTAAAATGACCCCTGAATGTCAAAAGAACGCTAAATCCCGTTATTTTAACGATAAATGAACGTTCCTCCAACAAACGTCCCTCAAAGGACCTCTGAACGACTCTCGAACGTCGAGCTTTCGAATCTGAAACGGGTCCCCAGTTGCAGGATGCTTCCTGGATGGCAGGTCGTGTCGGTTTCCTTGAAATAAACAGTGTTAAGCTATTTGGATGGTTAGGTAATTTCATATATTTTGTAAAATCTATACTTTTTCCCCTGCGTTTTACCCACGCATCTCTACTGCCATTTCTAGCAAGAGAAATTGGAAATGATTCATTTTTTTAGATCATAATATCCTTTACTAAATTTATTTTCATTTTTTTACAATGTTATTTTTATGGGTTGTAGATTTTAAATGCCGAGAAAATTGACTTTTCGATCTATACACTGAGCAAATATCGCAATATTTATAAGTTGTGCCCTGTAAAGGGCGTTTTTGGGGGGAAAGTTTTTCTACAGAGAAAGGCATTTTAAATGTTATTTTTTCCTCCTTAATCTCAACAATCTTTGACAGTCTTCACGCTACTCAAACTCGACGTATGAACAGCAGTCAGAACTCGTGATATCACGCTCTTCTTCACCTAGCCCAAACCTGAAGATCGTAACAACAGCAGTCGGAACTCGTGCTGCTTCACGCTCTTCTTCACCTAGCCCAAACTCGGCAGTATAGACTATACTACATCAATCAGGTAACTGAGGTCTACTTATAACGTCATATACAGCCAATCAGCGTCAAGCAATTATTAGCTTTGTACTACACAGAACCAGTGACGTCATGAATGCCAATCAGCCTCTAGCAATCACTCGATTTGTACTACACAGAAAAGGTGACATCATGAATAGCCAATCAACGTCCAGTGTTCATAGTTTGAGGGGAAAGAGGAGGGCATATGTAGCAAAATATTCATAATTCTAGCTTTAAGAAAAAACACGTTGTCTTACTCTGTATATGCTTACTCCATATCTAATGAACCATTTTACACTTAAAACTATTCACTTGAAACAGCTCACTCCGTGTCTGCCCTAACTGTAATTTGCAAGACTGTGCGCTTCTAAGTTTAGTATAAATTCGAAATAAAAATGGATCTAATGATAGACTATGATATAGTTATGTAAGTATGTACCTGAAAATCACTAAAAATTACACCAAGACCTCCTTTAACAACACTAGGAAAGTCTATCAGTCACTTCGATGCAGACGGATTCTCAAGCGAGACTGATTCTATGAAGGACCGGTTTTTTTCCTCTTGGGAACTATTTGCTGACGTTAGCGTCTGCAGAGAACGGATGTCACTAAGCTGATATGGCTCAACTTCCAACTCCACTGCCCCCCTCGAGAACTTACATATACCTTTCGAGCAGACCTGGAGGGAAAAAAATCGAGCTCGACCCTCAGCTAGTTCAATCTTGACCGCGCAACATTTCAGAACTTTCTAAAACAAATTTACTTTTTTAAATTTCCCGCTGGTAAAACTACTTGCCAGCTAGAAAGTATAAAAACCTATCTACATAGATAGCTGACATGAACCGTCATTGAGGGCTATGCACTGCATATTCACCCAGAAACTTCGTGGGAGGCTGTGCAGTACATATTGACCAAGAACCTTCATGTGTAGGTCATGTAGTACGTTTTGACAATGTAGTATATCAGTTTTATTTAGTAGTTCGGGTCAGGATTCCCAAAAAGTATACTACTTACGCAAATGAGGAGCGTAAGCTGGTGGAGCGTGGATTGAACATTTCACAAAGCACTCAAATATTTCCATAGGGAACTGAAGATCATATAGTACACAACATCTTTTTATGTTACTATTTCAGTTGTTTTAAACTAGAAGAAGTTCAAGAACACTGCACTATGTAATCGAAATTTTAAAATTATGCACATGATTACTTAAGGGTTAGAGACTTGAGTAAGAGGGGGTAAGACGTGAGATGTAGTTGACGATATATTATCACTAAAGATAGTAACAAAAAAATAAATCCATGGAGGGTAGAAACCAAGAATAGAAGAATTTGAATACCCCTGCGTCGTTGCGGTGTCCCGACAAGAAAAAATTCACTAACTCCATTGTGTTTTATGAGGGTTCATGGTGGTGATGGACGGAGGGAGGAAGATGCAGTAAAATTCTAGCAAACGTGATGAAGGGAGACTCTCGTCTCCCACTGTCTAGTCACATAAAGCCCGTTCGAATGACGACCATAGTGACATCAGGGCTTGAATAGAAAATATCATCAAGGCGACCAAAGAGCATCAAACACAGCCATATAGAAATGTAGTAAACATTTTTTTGTTTTTCAATGTTGGTCGATTTCTTATAAGGTTCTATGCACTCCAGCTTGTGAGATTTAACTGAAGCATCAAGTTTTTTTTATGTAGTTCACGGTAGAATATCAATAGCGACGAGCGGATGAAAGGATGCAGAATGGAAAGGCGAGATCACCCCCATTGGTCTTGACCAGAGAAATTAAAATATCACACACTACTTCATCCAGCCCAACAGTAGGTACAAACTATAATACTGACTGGTTATTTTACTGAGGCTCGGCGCCTATATGCAGCGGAAGCATTAGCATTTTTGACAAATCATCGACAAGTAGCAACAACCCTATCGGCTAATTAATGAAAATTCCTCATCAATAAAATACGATTGTCATTTCCGTATTCAGATCCAGACTCACCAATAAAGTTGTTCAAATTCTCGAGTTTTTAGTTTATAGATAGATAAGATACCGACACGTTTATTTTTTTACAAATAATTTTATCATTTGTTATTTATTACCTGGTTAGGAGGTAAGAGCCCTGGGTAGGAGCCCTGATTTGGCTTTCACAATCCCCGCACGGGAGCTGCATAGCATTTCGACTTTTGACGTTTACGAAGGAGCCTCATGGATTCCTCGAAGAAACCTATATTCGACGATTCCATTTACAAAATAAAACTTTAATACCCTTATTATTTTCACTTTCGATAGATGACAAATTTGTTGTCTCCAAGATCAAAATTTACATTTTACGTTTTGGGCCATACTGAACAATTTTGGTTCCGAAAGAGAAAGAGAGAGAGAGAGAGAGAAGAGAGAGGAGAGAATAGAATTGAAAACGCTTTATTTATAAATCTCACAAGATTTGGTTGCACACGACCACTTTACATCAAACTATTTAAAAATTTAAATGAACTAAACGCCTTGAAAAGTAATACTTGAACACATTAAAAAGTACAACCAATATAATATTATGTGCCAACTGTGGAGCCAATTTTTAACCGTATATATCAAAGGTACTTAGATAAAGTTCCAAAGCACAATGAACTTTAGCAATGATAAATGATTGATGCGTACCTAATATGAGAATAGTAGCAATTAAATGTTGTTTATGATTAATATTTTTGTAAGCAAGTATGTTTTTCAGATTTTTTTAAACGTTGGATACATTTTCTGAGTTTATACTTCCTTAGGCAGATTATTGAATAAGGTAATACTTTTCATCAAAAAGAAAGACTGATATCCAGTAGTTCTACCGCTAGGCAACCTATAATTGCAATCACTGTTCCTCGTATTCAGTTCATGAATTGTCGAAAATCTCTTATATTTATTAAATAAATATAAGAGATTTTCGATGATAAATAAACATGTCTTTCATTCATTATTATTTTGAACATCGTAGTTAGAACAGAATAATCCAGAAGATCTTGAATTTTCTGCCATCCTAACCGTTTATATTTATCATATATTCTGCCATCATATTTTAAATTCAATATAAACTTAATTCCCTCATTCAATTCTCTTTTCAATTTCATTGTTGATTCATAATTTAAGTCACTCATAATAGGCAGACTGTATAATATATGCGGAATCACCAACGAGTTGTACAAATCTTACAACATGTTAATATCTGTTGGTATATATCTTAATAATATCCTCAATGATTATAAGTAGGTGTGAAACTTTTTTACTATAGCTTTGGTTTGTTCAACCCATGACAGATTATCGTGAATGACAACTCCCAAACATGTTACACTTTTTGAGTAGTTCAAACGTATTTTATCAATTTCTATTTTTGATCATTCAAATACTGATATTCCAGATAGTAAGCGAGAATGCCCCATAATCATAGCAGTACACTTATCAGCAACCATCCCGTGTGTTTTGAACCATGTTCAAATATCATGAAGGTAACTATTCAATAAATACCTCCCTCGATTTCATCTCTTTTAGACTCAATGTACAAATTTACATCATTTGCGTAAATACTTCTCCTACTGAATATTATTCCCTCCGAAATTTCATCTATATAGATCGCAAAAATAATATGCATATATTATTTTTGCGATCTATATAGATGAAATTTCGGTATATATATATATATAGATATATATATATATATCCACCTGCCCTGAGGTACAATTCAACATTTTGAATAAGGGTTGAAGTAAACCCCCTTCTGTATTCAAAATGTCAATTTCATTTTATTTTATTACAACCTATTTACATTTGCAGCTAGTCTGCATTATTTTATCCTTGGGTTCATCCCCATTTATGATAGAATTTTCTTATTATGATTTCCTTATCATATGTACCCCTGAGAGTGGTTCTATTGCACGGTATAATATATGTAAATTATTGGAATATTCTGAATATTTCTTCAGAAGAGAAAGGTTCATATTTTCCTCTAATAATTAATTAATAATTTCTTTCAGGTTTTACGATGAACCCCAGATGGCAGCACCGTACTGAACAACTGATTGGACCAGCCTAAAATAAACGATCCGAGCCGTAGGTCTGTTCACAATTTCTCATCTCCAGAATAATATGTATCAATTTTCTATAATACATCATTCCCTGGTAATCATAAGAGTAACGAATCTAGGTGACAAAATTAATATCAGTTATTGTCATGTCATATCAGCTCATCTGGCAAAAATATTTTCTACCAACTTTCCTCCTGAATGAATGTACAGCAAGAACTATAAAGTTTCAATAATATTCTAAGGGTAAGTACAATTTATATTAAATGGTTTGATTCAACAACAAAGACCGTTATTTCCTCGCTTTGTGAAACTCGGAGATCGGATTCAGGTAATTTGTTATCTTAAGTATGGGAGTCGACTGCCAATTAGGACGGCTTTAAGCAGCTGAAGTTAAATATCAACAGAGACGGAAATCCAACGGAGGAAGGAAATGTTGAACGGAAAGTACAAACAAGGGGAAAAGGTACTCTCACTGCATTTTACGGGGGGTACGGGTTTGTGCTCAAGCGGCTGAAAATCCACCGGTTTCGAGCCCGAAACGCACCAATTTCGGTGACGGATTCAGGCTCACTCGAAAACAACGGAATTTCTGCGTACAACGGTGTACTCGTCGGCAAGTTTATAAGTTAAATACTTGAAATTAGTTATTTTCCTTCTTCTCCAGAGTCGCTAACTGGACCTCGATATCTTTTGCTCACTCCTGTTGGATAGTCTTTGTTATCAACATAGGTTTTCCAAAGCTGCTCTAAATGTTTGTTAGCTAGAGACGAACAGTACAGCTGAGTGAAAAAATTGGGGCAATAAGAAAAAGTTCCATCAGCTATCGAGCGAGGAGATGAAGATTAGAGGCGGATGTAAAAATAGATATGTTGGAGGGCGTCAAAAACCCAAATTTGTCTGCACCTTTTCGCGTCCAACAGCTTCATCTAACTCAGGCTCGTGTTAGTAAAATTTATTGTTGAAATCACTGACGTTATACTAGGATCTGTATACACAGACGACGAACACTATCGATGGTAACACCTGAATCGAACACCCGTCCACTAATTTGCGGTATTCGAAAAACTTGTGACTATCAATTACAGTTAGGTTATTAGCTCGCAGACTAAAAACTCTATCCGATATTACTAAGTCCATGCTGAGTTAATCATATCGATCAAGATCGCTAGATTCCAATGTTAAAACAGAATTTTCTCCCCTAAATAACAAAGTAAATATAAAATTGACTATGCTGTTGGAAAGAGTATTAGATGGAGCAGTTTTCATAAGATTTTCCAGTCTCCAGGTTTTTTTTTTTTTTTTTTTTTTTTTGAAAAGTAGTAAGGTTTTAACGATTTTCAGAAATTTTGTGTTTTCAAAATCGCCTTTGTTTGAGCTGATGTGAAGGTCTTTGGGTGGTACTTTTTAAGAACTCTTGTACACTATTTTTGTAGGAACTTCAACGCTGATTTCGAGAATGATTTCAAATTTTTAAATTAAATGAGGCAAAGCGGAGAAATTTGAGTTTAAAAGGAAAAAACAAGGTTTTCATGAAAAAACTATAAAAAAATCATATTTTGAGTACGGATTGAGATAAAAATACGCGATTCGCGGCACTTTGCTACATTTTTGATGAAGACTAACACACATAAATGTCCGTCACTTATCCAGTTCCACCCTGTATATTACGAATTCGAGAAATCAATGCGCCTCATCCAACTTGACAAACGTTTTTCGGTGTTAGCACTTTTACAATATATGAAGCCAAATTAACGCAGAGATATGCCGAAATATACTTCTGTGTTATATGGGAACGGCTAGCTGTCCTATTATCAGTGAATCTATGCATTGGTTCT
The DNA here is from genome assembly GCA_030762985.1 of Adelphocoris suturalis. NCBI lineage: Eukaryota > Metazoa > Arthropoda > Insecta > Hemiptera > Miridae > Adelphocoris > Adelphocoris suturalis. The sequence goes on from CM061041.1 coordinate 41,212,718, forward strand.
TTTCCAGAAATCAATAGGAATATAAAAAAAACTTTTTTGCATTGGTTTTATTCTCACTTGGTAGGTACTGGTATCATTTTCTATCAGATAGCTCTTTGGAATGACTGCAAAACATGAATAATGCCGTTTCCACAAGCAACTGTGGTTTTATCACTTTGTGAAACCCAGGGCTCGGTAATGAGTAATATGTTATCCGAGGTGTGGAAATGAATTGAAAATTCAGAACGCTTTTAAGCAGTTGATAATAAAATATCAATAGCAACGAGTCCCATGGAAGAAGGGCGAGTTGAATGGAAGCGGCACACAGGAAGGCCACCGAGGAAGGAAGAGGGTCACCTACTTTACTGCGTTTTACGAGGGTTCATGAAGCGATGGTAGGTATACGGAGGTTGGTAGGGTTAGGACTCAGTATAATGTATGTAAATATACAGAAGGAAGACCTCCCGTCGGCAAGTTCCATGAAAACGTCCCGTTCGCGCTGTCCCCTTTCGCCATCACATTAGGCTCACCTGCTTCCGATTTATAACCCCGGGGGAGGTCTTTGACACCATCCGGGGGCTCATTAGCCTAACTGCGCTTCTCTCATTCATTGAATAGTGGATATCCTGTGCGGACTTGCGGAGTCCTCCCTGGCAAACTGCATTCTGTTCCGTCGAACAAATCAAAAAGCTTGGGACAAACGCATACAATGCAACGAATGCAATCTTCATACATCATACATGATTGTGCAAACCATAGAGGCAGATAATATATCCGAGATCCTGAAGTGCCGATGAAATGAAACGGAAAACTCCATGACCGCTCCTAATTCACCTTCTCCAACATTCAAATGAACATTCAAATATTTTTTTCCCGTTTTTCAGAGTCTACCAATATAGGTAGAGAAGCATGTTTTCAATATCGGGAAAAATAAGTTGTTCCCAGCCAAAATATCGACTCGCATTGTATGTCTTAGACCGATCATAACCAAAATCAAAATTACTACTTTCTACTCATCAAAATCCTGTTAAAGAAAAGAGGATGGACGATTCCCCACGAGTGAACTCATTATAATATTCAATGTGCCCACTAGTCTTTATAATAGTCAATGTCCCAAAAGTCAAATCTTTATTATATTCAATGCTCCCACAATTTTCACTTTAGTGGAGCGGACATCTCTAAGAAATGCAAAAGTAGTAAATGCAGTGAGGGCTCTGTGGGACTTATGGGTAATAATGATGGGGTAGGAGCATCCCCGAATATATATGTGAACCCCTCACCTATTTTATTGCCCATAAACCTGGGTAACGCTCGGTAAACCACCAATTATATAATGTAGGGTGAAAAGTCGCTCATTACGAACATGCTGAATGACATGATATTAATTATTATAACTTTTTATATAATAGATTAACTTTTGGTAATAGTACTAATGAGAACCTGACTAAGAATTACAAAAAAAAGTTCCAGTCATGCAGGATGATCGTATGAGCGAATTTTCGTAAATTATCACATTGTATAATGTTGAATTGTTTTGAACTTTGAGCTTTTTGTGTGCAAGGAAATTGTTAACTATTAACAGTTATATGGCAAAAAAAGTATTCTAAATAATAATCTCCTATTCAAATAGAGGTTTTGAATTTTCAGCTTTTTTTTGCAGTTTCAATCGATTTTTTAGCAAATTTTAATGAATTTTAAGTACATATTTCTGGATAATTTTGTACATAAATTTTTGAATGTTTTATTTTATAGTTAATAAACTTTATTTGAGCAGTATTCTGCCAAAAAGTATAAGTTTAACGATTATTAACCGTTTTTAGCCATTTTTAGTGATTTTTTAAAGTTCTTTTTTGAAATTTGACCAATGCAATGTGCTCAAAAAGTGCAAGCCCTCGAACTCATCCTTTCGTTTGGAAAGCTTAATTTGTTGGCGCAAGATCGGAATTATTATCTCAATCCAAAGAAGAGTTATCGTCTGGAATATTATATATATATATATATATATATATATATATATATATATATATTATATATATATATATATATATATATATACGCTTTTTCATATATATGAAAAATCTTTAAACTCTAGGATTCGTTTCAGAATGCCTCAAGATGGATTTCAATGAAGAATTTTTCAAAAATTTTGATTTTAAAATTTGTTGAGCCATTAAAATAGCTCATTTTTTTTACCAAAATTCGCTAAACCATTGCAAATTATCACAAAAAGATTAATAGTATATTATAGTATAGTTTATTACATGTTACATGAATAGAACTGCATAGGCGTACACGCCTGCCCAGAAAAAATTAATTAAGTTACGTAATAAACTTTTCTAGTCTTTCTGTATTTAACAAGAGATGATTATCCAAGTACATCTGAATTCAAGTATATCGTTATTTACATCGGCACCCACCAACTGAAAATTAATGAATAAAATAAACCACCTAACTACGCTTCACAAGTCCGTCCATATAGGTGATGAAAGTTATAATAAACTCGATTTCGTGAACTGGTCTTTCCGTTTGGTATTATATTAGGTGATGCGATCGACGTAGGTTAAGGCTGTAGTTAGTGAAACCGACTTTTTGCTCGGTCGAACTGGCTTGCCCGATTCGAAGTATCTTACATACTTCGAATTATCGAAGCACAAAATGAGTTTTAGCTCATGCATTTCACTTAAACCCGTGAAACTCTAATATAAGAATGACTCAGATTTTGTGGTATATGTTATCGCTAGATGTCAAGACCAGATATTTCAATAGGCAAGTAGATATTACTTGCGATTTTCATATTCCTAGCCATTTCAGTCAATATTGTTCAGCTCAATTCGCACAATGATTTCCTGCTTGGATCATTGAAATTAATGATTTGGTTGAAGCATAATGGAACAAAACTAAATCTTGATACAGAGGAGGGGCTTTTATTCCCCCTTGGTCGATTACAAAGATTCATTACAGAAAATAATAAACCAAAAACATCAAATCAATAATTAGTCCATGTCAGATGGATTCGTTTATTTAGTACAGATTCATTTTACTCTGAGTGATGCTATCTTCAACGGCTCGTCGATCTGGCGAATTTCAATAAAATAAAAAATATAGCAATTTGACATTTGAATTATTCCGCCTCGTATCGTTCTCCGTGCTGTCGCCGTGCCGAACGAAATACTCCGAGCCAGTCGTGAATATTTATCAGGTTGAATGGTGAAACAGATGCTGACCATGGAAATGACTAGGAGAGAGGGTAGTGAGCCTGAGCAGTGCGTGGTATCATTAGCGGATCGATCCACGATTTCGTGTGATCGCATACCAATGTGCCCTTAGACGTAGGTTCTATGACCGCTGTATCTATTCAGTTCTATGAACGTTGTATCCCACACACTCCCGTCAGGTTCCGTGTCACATTGCGTCGTATATGCTGAAGACTAGAGTTTTTTTTTTTTTTTTTTTTTTTTTTTTTTTTTTTTTTTACGGAAGCTGCCCGTACGTGGCCGTAAGGCGTAGTCAGCTGATACGATGACAACTGAAAACCTAACGAACTAACATGAATTGGCTCCTGTTCCGAAAAAACATTAATGAAGGTAGACCACAAACTCAAAGCTCCACACGTTGCTGCCCCCAATGCCTCCGACACCGTAAACGCCAAAGGTAACCATAGTGATAAGCTTAGTTCTTATTTTTATTCTATTTGTTTTATTGGGAGCGAGATGAATGTGTCCGGTTATGATAGGACGCCGCGCAGATAGGTCTCGTGACCGTAGAGTTTAGCGCTCAGGTTAGCATCCACCTGGTGTTATCCCTAGGCTTATTACGTTCACGAGCGTGGCTTCGCGAGGGACACCGTGGAAAGCAAAAACTCACTACTTTCTGGTTACTGCGGTTACAGATCAAACGGTGCACGTGTAACTTGATCAGCTGATTCGGTAACTACTGACAGCTAACTAATTCCCACAATCGAGCGACGTGAATAGGACCGGTTAAATGACAACGTCTTAGCACGTCCTCGTAGACACATCCTCAACACAACTCCCGTAAATTTACTATCCCAAGGCAGATCATTGATGAGCATGTTCAGCTCATATTCGTATTAAAATTTAGTTATATCAATTTATTTATATTCATCTTATTTTTACTCAAATCACAACATTCATCGAGCGGCCTAGGACAACATAGTCAACAAAACGGAGGATAAGATGTTGCCGAAAAACGTATAATATAATCTCTTCGTGTCAATTATCAACCTTATTCAAGACATAGCAGATAGAAACATGTATTATTTTACTGATTCTCTCAACAAAATGCCTAAAATCTGTATATACCAACCTCTATCTATTCATACCAATATTACTACTAACAAAGTTGAAAAAACATCTGCCAAGTTGGGTGGGCAGTATAGCTTCCCCACACATTGTAACATGGATGCATATATTGTTGAAGAACAAAGTACTAGTCGAAATTATTAATATCGACGTTATAAGAAATTAACGCTTGCGCATGCGCACAGACCATTATTACTCCAAAGTCAATATAATTCGAAGGGACAGGTCTAGGAGCTAAACTGCACAATCCAAGCAAATTTCATGAAAATCCTATTAGTCTCGGAGTTTGGTCTATGTCGATAAATTTTAGTTTTGCGCATGCGCTATACTTTTTCTCTTCCAATCGCGATATAATACACATGGAATTTTACAAGAACACCCACACACACACACACACACACACCAACACACATATATATATATACTAGCCGCTCCGGCTCGCTACGCTCGCCTCCACGTCCAGCCGGGGGGCAAGCCCCCCGGACCCCCCATTCAATTGCTCGCTTCGCTCGCAAAGTGTGGCATGTAGGGAATGTTGCTCGCTTCGCTCACAAACGATAGATCCCTAAGGGTAGGTTTAACTTCTGTAAGGGATGCTGCTCGCTTCGCTCGCTTGAGGAAGTTATACTGCCAACCCAACTTGGCAGACGTTTTTTTCTGTTGGAAATTCTTACAAACAAATTAAATCTTATGAAACTACGTGGAACCACAAAAAGTTTATTCGGGGATGTTGCTCGCTTCGCTCGCAAGGTATTGCTGTATATTTGTAGGAAAAAATCCGAATTTATTCTGTTGACATGGCTCTCGCTTCGCTCGCAAAGTGTGGCATGTAGGGCATGTTGCTCGCTATGCTCGCAAACGGTAGATCCCTAAGTGTAGGTTTAACGTGTGTAGGGGATGTTGCTCGCTTCGCTCGCAAACGGTAGATCTCTAAGGGTAGGTTTAACTTCTGTAGGGGATGCTGCTCGCTTCGCTGGCTTGAGGGAGTTATACTGCCCACCCAACTTGGCAGACGTTTTTTTCTGTTGGAAATTCTTACAAACAAATTAAATCTTATAAAACTACGTGGAACCACAAAAAGATTATTCGGGGATGTTGCTCGCTTCGCTCGCAAGGTATACCTGTATATAGGTAGGAAAAAACCCGTATTTATTCTTTTGAAATAGGCCTGCAGGTAACATTGTGAAATACCTGACAAACCCCTTGACGTCTTCGTAGAGCATTCTCGCGAACACGGCAAAATTAATTTCTGATGTTAAACGCTTCTTCTCGCTTCCGCTCGCGATTTGACTGACTTAACGTCACTTTTTTCGATATCCGATTTCGGATTCAGATTCGGCGGACCCAAAGCTGTATTTCGCCCGCGAAAACCGTTCCGAAAAACGTACCTTTATGGGGTATATTTTAATCGGAAAAAACCAAGTTTTTCGGCGGACTTTTCGAGAAAACGGGTCCGTATTCTCGCATTTTTTTAACGCATTTCCCGATACTTTTTTCGCGATCCGATCGCGCCGTCGTCTTCCTCGTAGGAAAACCTACGAAACCCGTATTTTTCCGGAATTGTCAACGGCCGTTTAGAGGGGTAGGGGAAGCGGGGAAGTGGAAAAAGCGCACATTAATTATTACTTCGACCCCCCTCCCGCCCTACGGCCCATGGTTCGGGTGGGATTAGACAATTTTAAATTCGCTCGTTCCCACTTTTGGAAAATCCCAAGAAGATCCCCCCACTCGTAGATCCGGCCCACTCGCTCGCAAGGTATTGCTGCATAGGAGTTGGGAAATACCCGTATGGAATTCCGTTGAAATGAGTCAAGTGCGTAGTGAGTTCCCTGTGAGGTAAGCAACGTTGTGTAACGGCGGCCCGTGGTCGATTAATTTCTGATGTTAAACGCTTCCCTCGCAATTCCCCTCCCAATTTGACCTACTTTCCGTCACTTTTTTCGATATCCGACTTCGGATTCAGATTCGGCGGGATCAAAGCTGTATTTCGCCCGCGAAAACCGTTCCGAAAAACGTACCTTTATGGGGTATATTTTAATCGGAAAAAACCAAGTTTTTCGGCGGACTTTTCGAGAAAACGGGTCCGTACTCTCGCATTTTTTTAACGCATTTCCCGATACTTTTTTCGCGATCCGATCGCGCCGTCGTCTTCCTCGTAGGAAAACCTACGAAACCCGTATTTTTCCGGAATTGTCAACGGCCGTTTAGAGGGGTAGGGGATGCGGGGAAGTGGAAAAAGCGCACATTAATTATTACTTCGACCCCCCTCCCGCCCTACGGCCCATGGTTCGGGTGGGATTAGAAAATTTTAAATTCGCTTATACACCCTATCGGAAAATCCCAAGAAGATCCCCCCCCTCGTAGATCCGGCCCACTCAGCCGTTTGGCCGTGCATAGACACGACAGACAGAGCGACAGACAGAGCGACAGACAGACGGAGTTTCATTCTTATAAATAATAGAGATATATATATATATATATATTTTTTTTTTTTATTTTTTTTTTTTTTTATTATACACGGGCATGTGCCCAATTACAATGTAAATTACATACCGTGAAATATATATATTTGAAACATAAATTCAGATAGCAACTCGAAGAGCTAAAACTAATAAACTATAAGTATTTATATCTTAAAACAAGAGACATTAAAAAAAAAAACAGAACAATTAGCTATACAGCAAAGAAAAAGAAAACTTCAATTTAGGGTCCGCTTAAGTGCAACTATTGAATCGAAAAATAAATCAAATCTATCGCTCTTTATACTATTAAATGCTGATTGAGCCCTGCGAATCGGACTGTTGAGAAGATAATTCGTTGGAGATGTAGGATTATAAAATAAAACATTATTTCTGGTACTGTAGGGAGGTATATGGAAATTAAGCTTTTGGAGTAAATGGGGACAATCAATTTTGTTATGAAATAGCTTAAAAACAAATAAACAGTCTGCAGTGTGACGTCGACTATCTAGGGTGGAAAGATTGCACTGTTGTAGAATATCCCTATAATTGAAATCCGAAAATTCTACACCCTGCTTGAAAGCAACATACCGTGCAAATCGACGTTGTACTCTCTCAATACGCTCAGCAGCATTAGCATAAAAAGGAGCCCATACAATAGCGCCATACTCCAGAATGGACCTCACAAATGCGTTGTATAGGACCACTAAAGCACTTATGTCACTAAAGTCCCTCGTATTTCGCTTTAAAAAACCCAGGGATTTCATTGCTTTCGCACAAATATTGTCAATGTGAGGCAAGAATGTCAGATGAGCATCAAAAAGCACACCTAAGTCGTTGATTGACGTCACACGACTCAACCTCTCACCACCTATGCAATAATCGAAATGCAATGGGGCAAGCGATCTGCTGAACGTGATTGTAGCGCATTTATCAATATTGAGAAACAAATTATTTCTGTTGCACCATCCATTCAATAAATCAAGGGCTAATTGAATATTGTGAGAATCGGATTCGGATTTAACCATTGAATAAATCTTTAAGTCATCAGCAAAGAGCGAAAAATGAATATTTTCAGGAAAAATCAAGGATATGTCGTTGACAAAAATAAGAAAACAAAAAGGACCAACATGGGAACCCTGCGGAACCCCGGATGTGGAAGCAAATGGATATGAACAAGAAGATTTTAATTTCACAATTTGGAAGCGATCGGTAAGATAACTGGAGAACCAGTCAAGCATAGCACCAAAAAAACCGAAAGCTTTCATTTTACTGATCATTAGCGAGTGTGGGACCTTGTCAAAACATTTGGAGAAATCTGTATAGACACAGTCAACTTGGTACCCTAATTCAAAAGCGAATAAAATATATTGCTGTAAGCAAAGTAAATTAGTTATAGTAGATCTTTTACTTAAAAACCCATGCTGATATGGAGTAATGAAGCTACTGATTAAAGGTCTGATTTGACTAACGACTAACTTTTCCAAAATCTTCGGAATACTAGAGATAGTGCAAATAGGACGATACTCTTCAACATTAGAGTTATCCCCTTTCTTTGGAATGGGAGTAACAAAGGACAATTTCCATTTAGTAGGGAAGATACCAAGTTTTAGGGACCTGTTGAATAGGTAGTATAAAGGTAGAGAAATACTTTCATTACAAGACTTGAGTAAACTTGGGGGAATGCCATCAGGACCCATACCTTTGTTGATTTCCAAGGACATCATTTCACGAGAGATTAATTCCCTGTCAATTACAAGTGAGCCGAGGGAAAAAGTCGAAAACGATGTATCATCATCAAGCAGCAAGTTGGAAGTAGGATCATAAACTGAGGAAAAGTGGTTAGCGAACAGGTTAACTATGTCCTCCTGCTTAGAAGCTGATGTGGTACCATAATACATTAAATTGGGCATGGCAGAGCTCTTGTGCAAATAGTTGAAATAATTCCAAAATTCTTTTATGTCTGATTTAGGGGAATTTTAAACACTATTCACCCAATCCTGATACAGACTGCAAGATTTAGATTTACATTTCCTCCGAAGTTCTGAATATATATCGTAATACGAATTCAAGTTAGTTTCTTTAAATCTGGCATGTACAAAATTTTTAAATTTGACCATTTTGATCAGCTCACCACTAAACCATCTCGGAAAGTCTGCATTTATTTCCCTAACTGGTGGTACAAACATTGATATGGCTTTTTCGAGGATTTCATAGAATTTATTAATAGCGTCTTCAAAAGGCAGGGAAACACAAAAGTTCCAATCGATGTTGAGAAAAAACTTATTCATCTCCAAATAGTTAGCTTTTTTGAAGTTGAAGCGAAATTTTGAGGGTATAGAAACATTTTCCTCTTCAGAAACATGACAAGAAATACAACATTCGAAAGCAGGATGAGGTAGATCAAGTTTAACAATAGGTTCAGCAGGTTTTAAATTTATGTCAGATAAGGTGGAAAAACATAGATCGAGAATATTCCCATGAGGATTTTTTATATAATTAAATTGATACAGATTTGACCCATTAATTAAGTCAATCAAAGCTCTTGCCTTAGCGGACATAACCGAAACATTATCAACTGTCTTAGACCTTACATCCCATACCAAACCAGGTAAATTAAAATCGCCTACAATAAAAATTTCATAATCGGGGTTCAAAAGAGTTATACGTTCAATCTCTTCGGAGAATTGGGTAATATGTGTATCGGACAAGTAGTCCGGAAAATAAATACAGCCTAAAATTAATTTGTAATCGGGTAGCAAAACAAATAGTTGTTCAATATTATTAAAGTGATTTACCCACTTCACTGAGCTAATCCTCCTGGACACTCCCAAAAGTACACCACCCCCACACAGCTTTGACGAGTTTAGACGAGAACGATCGGTCCTGTAGACAATGAAGTGTGGAGATAGACCAAGCTCAGAAGATTCGACAGATTCAGTTAGCCATGTTTCAGTGAGAAAAATCATATCGAAGGAAAAAGTTGCAGCTTGCGAACGGAAATAATTCAATTTGGTGTTGATACCCCGGACATTCTGATAGAAAATTGTAAGACTGCTTAGTAGTTTTTTGACGAACGCGTAGACAATTTTTGAGGAGATTGTGACACGATCCGCGGAATCCCATTGACGTAACGAATGGTTAAATTTGGCTCACCTGCCATCGTACGTTTATCAAGTTCAGCTCGCAAGTCACGCAGAAACGTACGTTGCATTTGAGTTCGATCAAGTGAAATTGCCACTGGAGAGGATGATACACGGTTTTCAGCCATAATTTTCAGTGCAGTAGACGGGTCATCAAATGAGACAACGGTGGGGCGAACTTTATTGACATCTCCCTTACCAATGCGGACTACTTTACGAACGCAAGTATCAAAATCGACAGAAAATTTTAAGAGTATCTCCTTGATTATAGCAGTATCGTCATTTAGACGGAGAATTGGCGAAGATGCGGTAGATTCATTGAGCCCATGGAACAATAAGTTATGAGACCTACGCTGCCTCTCTTTTAATTCGACCATTGTTTCCTCTAAGGATTGGTAAGAATGTTGACGTGAAGCTGTGTCGGCATTAACAGATTTTTGGCCTTGATGCTCCAGCCCATTTTTCAATTCATTAATATCATCAATAATGGTTTTAATTTGAGACTCAACCACGGTCACACGCTGTTCGAACACGGATATATGCTTGTTTATTTCAGTCTTGATAGTGTTCTCCAAAGAGGCTTTCATTTCAGCAGTGTACCTCTGAAATAGCAATTCAAGATCAGATTTAGTACACAACTCGGAGCCGGAAGGACGTGATTTGCAATCCAAACACTTCCAAGCTTTTTTTTTTTTTTATCGTTCGCCGGGTGGGGGCAATAAAGCCAGCTCCTTCCGTGCTGCCCAGTAGAGTTTACTCCGCTTTTTCAGGGGAGAGTCATTAGTTGGATCAATGTAAGAAGTTAGTTTAGGGCATTCTTCAAGATGCCCGTCGTCCATGGCAGCCCTCATGTCACATAGTGGGCATATTGGTGAGCCAAAAACCCCTATTCTGCATAGGTGTGCCCGGAGAAAATCATGCCCAGTCGTTAGGCGGAAGTTCGCTACATAATCCTTCCGTGGGAGATCGGGCGGAATCGTAGCTGTCAGCAGGGACTCCCATTTTTTCCCCTGTGCTGAGACTTCACTGAGCTGCTTTTGCCTCTGTGCACATATTTCTTTAGTTGCAGCTATGCCTTGGGCGAAAGTTATTGGTTCGACTGGTGGTGACTGGCTCGTGGCCTGCTTGGCCAACTGGTCCGCCCTTTCGTTGCCCGGGATCCCGCAGTGGCTGGGCACCCACTGGTACGCAATCTGCCATCCAGAGTCCATTAGTTTGCTTACAGCTTGGCGAGTTGACTGTTCCAGCAAGTTTGATGGAGGGGCGGTCGAAGTCAGAGTCCGGATGACCGACTGAGAGTCAATTAGAAACACGCACCCCTGTGCAGGTCCTGTCAGCCCATCTACGTGACTGGCGGCCTCCTTCACCGCCTTGATTTCAGCGTCAAAATTCGTTGCATAAGTTGACAGGGGAACACAGCCCTCGAAAAGCTCGTGGGCCGTAAATCCAGCACCTGCTCTGCCCGTCTGTCTATTCTGGGAGCCATCTGTGTAGACATGTATCCAGGAGGCAGTAGGGAATCGCGTGTACACAGTCTCAAGGGCGAGAGCTTTCAATTCGGAGGATCCTATATCACCCTTTGCCCCATGGTACTCAGTCAGCGATAAGTAAGACAGAGGGGTCTTGAGGTTTGTGTGGGAGGCTTCGCTTAAGAAGGGTTCACGGTCAGGCCAGTTCAACTCATATTTATCCATCAGTTCGTCAAACATTGGGAGTATTGTTTTCTGGGTCTTAAGTCGTTGAGTTGGCGGTCTATACGTCCTCCAATGCTTGACTGGAAGTCGCTGAAGTCGCTCTTCCAGTTTGATGGTATTCATGTCCCGCCTTAGACCCAGAGGCTCCACTCCAGTCTGAAGCTCCATTGCAGCAATTGGTGTAGATTTTGCACTACCAGTTATGGCCCTGAGTGCATGGTTTTGTACTTTGTTCAGGATGTCATGGGTTCTCTGGGAGGCAGTGGATAGGAGCTCAGCACCATACTCAATTGTAGGTCTAATGTATGATTTATAGGTGGTAACCAGGACATCCTGCCTCGCACCCCAAGTCACCCCAGCCAGCGGCTTCAGCAGTCTAAGCCTCGACATCCCGCTGGCCTTCAACTTCTCTGCGTGCTTCCTCCATGTCAATCTCTGGTCCAAAACAACTCCGAGATAGGTGGCAGAGTCCTCCACAGGCAACTCTATTCCGTCATAGTGGACGCTCACTGTGTGATTCTTAGTGGAGAGTGTGAACAGTTGGCACACGGTTTTCTGGGTGTTCACCACCATCTGGTTGTTTTTGCTCCACTGGGACAGGCTACTCAGTGCACTGTCGAGGATCTCACAGGCTGCCGTAATACTGCTGCTCGTGGCATATATCGTCAGGTCATCAGCAAAGAGAAGACAGTTTATTCCAGGAATACGTTGCAGGCAGGATACTAGGTCGTTAATCATGACATTAAACAGACTGCAGCTCGCCACCGAGCCCTAAGGTAGGCCATTCCTGAGTTGACTGTATTTAGATTTGGCATTGTTGTACTTGACCCGAGCAAAGCGCTGCGCCAGTAGAGATCTGAACCACCTCAACATGCGCCCACCGACCCCCAGTCCACTGAGTTTTTGGAGTAGCAACTTCCTCCATACTAGGTCATAGGCGGACTTGAAGTCTACAAAGACTGCTACTGTAGACTGTTGTCTGTGGAATCCATCTTTGATGGACTGGGAAAGGAAGGCCACCTGTTCGATGGTGCTTCTCCTCCTTCGGAAACCCGCCTGGGAGTCAGACAGGAGGCGCCGGCTTTCCAGGAAAAGGTCGAGGCGGTTTATTACTATCCTTTCCATGAGTTTGCAGATGGCATTGGTGAGAGAGATTGGTCGATAGCTCGCAGGATCGGAAGCGTCTTTGCCCTTCTTCAGGATGGGCACGACTTTGGCCTTCCTCCAAGCTGAGGGTATCCCGTGCTGCCAGCAGATGTTGAAGAAGTGGAGCAGAGTTTCCTTTGCATGAGGGCCGAGATGCATCAGGAATTCACATGGTATGTTATCTGGCCCAGGGCTCCGATTTTTCTTCATCTGACCGATTGCTCTGAGAAGTTCTTGCATTGTGAGAGCACCGTTGAAGACTTGGTCATCTTCCTGGGTTAAGCAGCCCAACAATGGGATATCTTTGGGTAGTTTTCGGTGAGGGAGCCGGCTAACCGCTGCATAGTGTTTTGTAAGGACTGTTGCTTTCGCCAAGTTGCCTGTAACAATCTTGCCATGTCTATGGATAGGCTCGTTCAGAGGAGGGGGATTTGCCTCATTCATCAGCTGGTTAAGGAAAGTGAACGCTCTCCTCCCATCCTTCCTGTAGTCCAGATTATGGAGAAAGCTATTGAAGCATTTTCTTTTGGCATCGAGTACTGCTCGGGTTAATGCTGCTTGTTTTTGTCTCAAAAAGATGGAGTCTTCCATAAATCCACTTCGTTCAGCCCGATTTCTGGCACTGTCTCTTTCAGATTTCAGCCTTGTAAGCTCATCTGTCCAAAAAGGCTTAAAGTTCTTTCGGTGGCCTCTGGGGATTGACCTGAGCGCACAGCTCCAGATCCTTTCGTAGAAAGCACAACTGGTTCGGTCTGGATTGTTTGACTGCAAGATGTCCTGGGTTACCTCCTCGTTAGTGAGCTCCCCAAATCTGTCCCAATCGGCTTTTTTAAGGTTCCACCTTGGGTCATGGTCTAGGTGTTCTTTGATGGTGCTGTAGCTTTCTTTTAGAACGACCTGGACGATTCTGTGACCGTAGCCAGTTGGAGACTCCAGCGCCGTTGTGTCGATTAGGCCAACGAGGGATACGTAAGCGAACACTTGGGAACACTAGGTCAGAGCTGGACTGTTCGCCTTTGAAGGATAGGAACGTTGGTCTGTCCGTTGGAATGTGTTCCACAAGGTTTGAGTCGATAAAGTCCTCCATAGATGCACCGGTTGCATTTGTGCGGGTATATCCCCACCTGCTTGAGGGTGCGTTAAAATCTCCCACTATGACAGTATTGCCGTCCAGGGCCTCCTCAAGTACATCAACATTCGGGACGTTGTTGGGGGCGTTGTAGGCAAATATGAGCTTGATTCGTCTCTTTTCCTTCCACACAGTTAGTTCTAGTGCTTCAAATGTGTTGGAAGAAGTCATGGTGTGCAGGATTCGGTGTTGTACGGTAATATCACTTTTGGCATACACTATTATACCGGATGCCACACGGCGACCACGTTTCAAGCTGTAAGCATTATACCCCGAAATGTTGTACTTCTCTATTTGCTCGCTACTAGCGCCGGCCTCAGCAATCGCATGTATATCAGTGTTCTGTCGTTGCATAATCGTCTTTAATTCAGCGCACTTGCTAGAGGAGTATCTTCCTGCATTCCAAAAAGATACGCTTAACGCCATTTCGTTAGTTAGCCCTTAAAAGGGCTGTTTGTATTCGTCTGGGCAGACTTTTGGCGTACTTTGCGATCGTTTAGTTCACCTTTCGGCTATCCAGGGGGCACGTAAACATATGTTTGGACGCGATCACAATCACCCAAGATCACTTCCAAGCTGATTTAGTAGCCCTTGACATTTTTCTGAAATTTGTTTCTAAGAATCCCACGCAGCCAAAATGAAAAGTCAGTTGGCATGCCGAGCAATGGATAGCTTCTTCTTCCAAAAGAGATGATGAACATTTATAACAATCCATTTCCAGCGATTAGATGATAAAGAGAGGAAGTTAGAATAGATATCAGATCAGATAAAGCTATGTACAACTGACTTTACGGGGTCACACAACGTGAGGAATCTCCCGATGTTAATCGCCTAGACGACTCAGTAAGATAGCAGCGAACACAAACAATCAATTGCCCTCCAACTCAGTATGATAGCAGCGAACACAAACAATCAATCGCCTTCCAAAAGCAAGCACAAGACTCAACAACAAAGCGCACGAACACAACCGATGTTGACTCCACGGCAGTCGAAGGGGAACTGAAATATAGGTACATATCTTTGAACGAAATCGGACTAATAGATGATAAGAAATCGACGTTATAATAAATTATTCTTTGCGCATGCGCACAAACTGCTATTTATGTGACGGCAATCAAAGTTATAGGAGACCGTCTGGAAGCTATCCCGCACAATCCCAGAAAAATGCATCAAAATTGTTCCATTAGACTCGGAGTTTTGCCTGTGTCAATCGCTATTGTTTTCGCGCATGCGCAATGGTTATTACTCAAGCAATCGAAATATAATTTATGGGGCATTTTTCTAGAACAAATGCCTAATCACTTACCGAGTCTGAACGAAATCAGACCAACGAATGATAAGAAATCGACGTTATGAGAAATTCACGTTTGCGCATGCGCATGGGCTACTGTTGATTCAACGGCTTTGAAAATCATAGTGGACCGTCTAAGAGTTAACCCGTACAATCCCTGAACAATTCATTGGAATCGGACTGAGACTTGGTATAGTTTTGGGCGTGACAAGAATTTACCACAGATAGACAGCCAGACAGACACGGAACCGTAATTGATCAGCAAGCTGCAACACAAAGCTTCCCCACCTTCGGTAGTGAGGAAGCAAAAACACTTACATGAACGATCGACCAGTGTACCTGACGGATGTGGCCTCATGATAAACCTGGAACAGATCGTCGAGCTCGTCTTCGCTCAATAAACTAGCGTGGTATAAGTATACGAAGTTTACTCGAAGTATACTCGCTGCATTTCATAAAATTTACAAATGGATTGCGGTGTAATTCAATTTTGAAATATATGTATCTTGAAACGTATACCAACAATTTTTGAGAGGGAGGTTAAAAAACATTCTTCTTAGTCAATTACAAAGGTTCACTATTGAAAATAATCCACTAAAAATTAAAGATTATTATAATAAAATAACGCGCGATAGATGATGGAAAGTGAGAAATCAGGATGAAGAAAAATAATGTCGGATAAGTACAAGATGTCGAATGTCTGAGTCAGGTTGCAAAATGTTTGATAAAATACGACGTGTGAAAACGCGTGGAACGCCCAGCGAGCACATTGGTAACAGCTATTGTGTTTAAAAAAAATTTGATTATCCCTAGATTCACGTGCACCGTGTTAGAACACCGTGATAACCCTCTATTTAATACACGGATATACTTGTTTATGGTTCTTTAAAGCGTCCTCAACCAACAGCGATTCAGTTGCAACGGCACCGCAGGAAGGTTTTAATGTTATTTAATCGTTAATGGAATGATTGTTCTACAGAATATACAAATAAAAACAAATTATACAAAAGAGATTAATTCAACTCGGATGATGTCCTGAGAGCTTGACGTAAACATGATTCGCTCACTAATTGACAGAAAATCCCTCGTTGAATTAATCATGAACCCAAAAATGTTAATTCAGCTTTAATTTGGAGCACGGATGCAGAGGACCAAACTTAATTAGGCTAATGCTAAGACTTGTAGTGGGTGGAAATACGTAAATTTTCATTCTGAAGTAAATTAGTTGCAGAATGTAATAGTTATACATGTAATATGTTTCAGCATATAATAATAATGAGAATGTTGTTTTGTTTCTCCCATGTTGCCTACTGGGTGGACTACTGATCTGCGTATCCGACTGACCCGTACCTATTTAGACGATTAGCCTTTATGCAAGAATTTGCATAATCCTTTTGAAAATGTATCATAACCTCATCTACGCTTTCTAAAGTTTTTTATTATTGTAAAGTAAAGTTGTAAAAAAAGTAAAATTTGTAAGTAAATAATCTGTCACACCTCCACCAGAGTAATCCTTCAAGGACTAGATGGTTTGGCACCTAACGAAAATCTAATGTCCAAATCTTCTGCCAGTTGACCCACGCAGTTGTTGAATATTATGAAAATTAATTTCATTTGATATCTTGGAATTGTTGTCATTAAATCGCGGGTAACATTTCATCACTCTCAATGGTTAATTTTCGTTTTGCTTTTTTCCCAAACATATACTTCCCAGTAATGTTTCTTCCCTCGGAGGGGCCTCGCAGGTTAAAAAAAACTTTTTTCAGGTACACATATTGAACAAAACAACCAACTGATTTTATTCATTTCGGTCTCATTTTATTCATCTTGTCCTCTACAAACGTAACCGATCAAATAAAAAAATACTTATTAAATCTCCTGATTGGGATCTCCTAAATGTGATTTTTTCTAAACACTTTTTTTCTTTTTTTTTATCGCATTATATTTTCCGGAACGTTCTCCAAATAATTCATCGTGATACAATCAGACCTGATTCAAGTCCACCTTATTCCCAACAAAAATTTAAAAATTGTGCCAATATTTTCAGTTGAACTGACTTTATACGTACGGCAAAATAGGTTTTACCTGTAAAATCGGCTTAAAAGCGCACTACGGCAACACACGACCTGCACGCACTGACTGAAGTAAAGTAATCAACTCTTATTTCGCTTTCTGGACCAGAGGCAGAATAAGGCTGGTATATAGGAAGAAGAAGGAGAAGGTTATTATCTAATCCATTCATACCGAAATACTCGTAGATCAACCAATTCCAATTCAGTTTTTTTACAGTAAACTTCCCTGTGTGCTTCAAGTTATTCTTTATATTTGACTAGGTTGTTATTACTTTATTTTTTTAAATTTACATTATTTCAAAAAAGTTATTCTTTCAGCAGGATCTCTGGTTTTGTTTGAAATTTTAACCTCAAAAATCTAAATTTTTCAAAACTTTAACCTATAAATATAATGAAATGAGACACTGACGAAAAAACTGATATGAAAATTCAACACGAGGATGATTGCGTGTTATTACTTGAAAACAGCCAACATTGATTATATTTCTTAAAATTGCATGCTTCCGAACAATACTTACACTTCTCCAGTCATACTCACGCTAATTTTTTATTTTCCTGCCGGGGGTCTGTCCATTTATGGAGAACTATGTCCTCCTACCCCTCGTAGGTTATCAGATGGGCTACGACGGTGGCTAGACATTGTTACCCAAAAGTTCCTTGAAATCTCAATCTTAAATTCCAGTTCTAGAGGTGGGAAGGAAATAGAAATGAGATATACGCAGAGCTTAGCTAATCCGAGCGTTTCCGAAACTGCCATCGTCACCCAGCAGTGACAATTAATTTTTAAGCCCCCTTGGTTGAGTACGAAAGATCTCAACTTTTAAGCTCAACGACTTCATCGCCGGTATACTGCTTATTCTGATATTGAAACTTATAATTTGTTCGTTTCTTATTACCTCTCTATAGATCACAGAACTAATATTGGTTGAATAGGGGAGAAATTAGCATCAGGTCTCACTTAGCTCATGAATATGGAGCGCACTTTTCGATTTATTCCTCAGCGTTCCTACACTGTACATTTATCCATTTACAATCCCCTGTTTGAGGGACAGATACGCAATGCCTTGCCCTGGTGCCCGTTTCATCACGGGGTATTACGATTTGATCCAGCGTAAAACCAGTTATCTCATACTGCTGTTTTGTAGGGATAACGTCTGACTTTGGATTAACTACCCTCCTCTATGGTGGAACGAGCCCTTAGCCATACTGATGTTAACGTTCCTATTTTTCTGTAAAGGGGCCATGTAGAAGGCCAATGGCAGTGTGCAATACGTAACGTTAAGTAGTAGCTTTTCAAATCTAGTATGGTAAGCAGTGTCATCTGATTCATATTTTTTGAGAAATGGACTTCCAATATGTCCAACCCTTGAATACAGTTATGTTCATTGGTAGAAAGCAAGGGAGAACTAATATGTTTCCAAATTTTCGTGACAGTTATTTAGAAATTACAACAGCATGAATTTGAAGAACGAAGTTAATCTCGACTAGCATTTGTCAGTGTAAGTGTATGTGTCTGTGCGCGCGCGCGTGCATGTGCTTTTGTTTTTATATCTACTTAAAATTTAGTAGGTAGACTCTTTATACATCCGGAATCAGTTTTGTGGTTTTGGGTGACGTCACTGCACCAATTGGTGGTTCCATGGTGTCACCATTAACCAAAATAATTTCTGAAGCTATTTGAAATTTTGTATGTGGGCTCCTAAGACCCCCATAATACGCTGTATAGTTTTTGGTGGCACCAGAGCGCCAAAAGGTGGCGCCTTGGCATAACAACCTAAAATAGGCGTTTCCGATTTTCTAGGTAGACTTCTTAGACACCCAGAATTGGCTATATAAATAGTTTTTGGTGTTGAATAGAGTTTAAATGAACAAGTTAAGTTAAAATATAGATTTTTCAAGCTATCGACTTGAGATCGACTTGTAGGTAAACACCTTGGACACACAGAATTGGCTGAATAGTTTGGTGGCACCATGGCCATAAGTGATGGTGACGTAGCGTAACCACCATGTAATAACAAGACAAGGCATTAAGACATTTCAAGACTTAAAGACATGTCTTTAAGACATTTCAAGTCTTTAAGATTTTGGGCGTGTTACAACGAATAATATGGTGGAATGAGTTTTAGAAGTAGGTACCTCACTTATTTTATGAGGGATCGATTATGTTCATTGGATGGTAAATCTTTTTTTTTTTTTTTTTTTCAATAAATCTAAGTTTATAGACTAGGGGTCGTTATAAAAGTTGTTTTACGTAATAACCACCAAACCATAAACAAAAACATATGTTCAAAAAACAAAAAAATTTGTATGAATAAGATAGGGTATAGATACTACCAGGATGGTAATTATGTTAGTCGTTTGCTTGAGTGATATGGAGAAACATTTTACAGGACGCAGTTTCGATCAGAGATATACAGTGTACTTATATACATATATGTTCATCAAAGAAGTTTGGTATCTGAATTCCGTTCCATCACCAATGTGATCCATGATTGTCTTAGTTAGTCAAAACATCCTACACATACAATATCTACTGCATACCAGGTAGGTATACTTGAACATTCATCCATACTCACCTCTAGAACAACTGAGCTGGTAATTTCTGCCTTCGAGAACTCTTGGGCTGGCCATTCAACAATTTGTCTCCTTTATTTCATATGGGAATGATAAGATTTATAGTCTGAGCCTTCACAACTTTTCTGGATCGGCGCCCTCTGAGCTATTATAACGGTGACCCATTAAATTATCCTTTCCTGTTGTCTTCCTACGGAGCCTGCAAAACCCCAAAACGAGGTTTTTTCGCTGTGAGGAACAATATCTATTACTCTTCATCACTTTTTTGTAGAATTTCTCGTGATTGCACGTATTTTCTGTATTTAAAATTGCGATAACAATAATTATACATTAGAAGAGAGGGGGGGGGGGATAAAATTCCTAGGCTGAAAAAATCTCGGGAAGAATAGTCCGGGGAGAAAAAGTCCAGTGAAGAAAATTCCAGGGAACAAAAGTCCTAGAACCATCAGATTCAACAGTATTCCTCTCTTAGTTCATGCCCGGGGAATCGAGTAGATTATTAAATTAACGCACCCACGAAGTGTAGCCGAGAGTTGATGTATTTATACAGTTTAATTAACAAATAATATTTACTAAATTCTCACTGGTGAGCAACATAATAGTTAATACTTGGAAAGTACAGATAACTCTTAAAGGTTTTTACTTCAAGTACAACTAGTAAAAATCACGGATACGATGCTCTATTTGATAGAACTAATAGGAAGACACTGAACACACATTTTTTCATGTGAGGACACGTAAAATCCAGTAGACAAGAAGAAGCTAGTGGGGGTCAGGTTGACAAGGTGGCGATCCAATAGAACATCAGAAAGGCTATAAGGTATGGGAATATTACGGCAATTATCTCCATTCGGTCTGTGGACAGTGGAGGGAAATACCCACAGTCACTAGCTAGGCTAATCCTACAAAGGACATAACGGTATATACGTTTCCAAGAGGGATTTTACCACTGACAGAGAGACAGTTAATGTTTGGGACTATGTTGGGCTGGAGTAGTTATATGTACGAGTAGTAGCATGTTCTCACAGTATTGGGAGGATTTGGGAAAACCACGAGGAAAAGGAAGGACAGAAGATTGAGGGCTTTGAAAGAAGGAGTAGATTGAACTCCGTGTTAATTAAAGCTGTGTTCAAAGGTGGGTTTAATCACTCTTCATAAGTTGACTTTGATGAAGAATATCTTCATCTTCTGAAAATCTCGTTTTCAAATAAGCGTAATCTGCTGACATTTGCCAGGTACAAGCACGAGAATAATCTAGCGTTTCTACACAGTCCGGATGAGTGATCTCTCATTGGAAGCGAAGAGCCGAGATGTAAGCACCGGCTCGGTGTGACAGTCGCCTGAGGGGACAGAGGCCTGTAAGCCAGACCTTAATGGGCTGACTCCTCGCTACGAGATTACCGGAATGCTAATTATGCTAATATCCACTCCATCCTCTAGTAGCTCACAATGTTCCACCTACTCCATTCCGGACATTGATTTTGACGTCCTGACACACATGTTATGTGATCCCGTTACACTTCTGAGTCCAGAGAAGTGTGCAAAACTACTCCCAAGTTGGATGAACAGTAGGTACGTTAAGATTCCACACTTTTATTTTAACATAAACAGACAATAGAAGTGGGTGTATGTGTATATTTCTAGACGAAATTATTAAAAGTTCCAAGATAAATTATGAAAATTTATGAAGACATTCATCTATCTCGCACAATTCTCCAGCGAAAAATAATTCTGAAACTTCTCCACGGACAACTGGGCTGGCGCTGTAATATTTTATTTTCCAAAAATAATTTACGATAATTGAGGTTAGAATGGTCAAAAATAGTTACAAGTATTTATAAAGGAAATTATTAACGTAACAATATAAGCACATATTCAAATGAAATGATTGTAGGTAGGGTAAACCAGGGATAGATGGACCAGGGGTACTGTTTCGACGAAAAGTCACTGGACAGCGCCCCGGCTACTCAGTTTCCTTCATGGCGAACGATGTAGTGCTACTGTGAATTTCTGTCCCCTTATTATTGCCGGTTTCTACGTATATTGTTGAATTCCATGCAACAGTTAAGCAAAACTTTTTATAAGGTTGAGTTATGTATGATATAACTTTTGGTAACCATGATTTCCACTCATTTTCGGCAACGAGCATCATCGGTGCTATCGTTAGGAGTAGAATGAAGCTTTCACCTAGTTCAAAAGTAACCTTGGTGCATAATGGCCTATAATCCCTATCATTTGGGATAGACGGACCAGTTGACCAACGGGATAGATGGACCATCCCAATATGGCATGTATGTCATCCAATCCTGGTTGTATTTAAGAACTGGAAATTGTAATCAAAATTAACCTTCCCCTTATATTTTTTTCACGATTTTCAAGATATGCATGCATTTCAGAAAAGCTTGGAGGGTGTTTTAACATGTATCATGTTTTAGCCCTGGGGTCCTAGCAAATTTTGCGAGTCAATTTTTTTCCGCGCACGAAAAAAATTACAGTGATTTCCGCCTACAACCGAGTCGTTGCTAGGGAAATGGTACTTCGTCGTTTTTCATCCCACAAAATTCGTTGACCATTCGTTCGAAAGCTCTCGATTTATCCAACAATATTATGTTAACTACTGCGAAGTGCGTGTCCAACAAACTGAGTTATGAGCATGGTTATATAAATAATTGTTTACACACAGGTGATCATTCTCAATATTGATATTGTGAACATGATTGCAACCGCTTGGAATCGAGGAGAAAACATGATACATGGTTGAAATTTTTGGTTCTAGAACAGAAATTTATGTAGGAACTTATAAAGTCAGATTTGTCGTAGGTTCGTTCTAAAAATTTTAAATATTAGTGATAGTGTTTTAATGTGTGATTGTGTCCGCTGTGCCTTCCAGAAGAGTTTGGGTTGCCTAATACTAATGTTCAAGAAGGTGAAAATCAGAAAGGGATCCAAAAACGTTTGGCCTACCCAAAGTATTGGGTAGGTACATGGATTTTTTTCTCCTCTCTATTTCTAGCATCTTAGTTTAAAGATTTCTTAGCACTGAACATGATGGTGAAGCTGGAATTACAATATCTTATTCCATTCGAAAATAGACAATTTTAAAATAAATCCAGCTTCTTCATGGTCGTTGTTTCACTCTAAGAACGCAATAGGATATCGCAATTCTGGTACCACCACTGTTTGATGCTAAAAAATCTATAAAATGAGATGTTACTTGGCAAATAATATAGAAAATGTTTTCCAAGTACCTACCAAATACTCCTCCCTTTGAGTAGCTTCGAGTAGCAACCAGCTTCAAAGCCATTTTCACAATAGAACAGCGATTCCGATTACGCATACGTATTTCTGTAAATCACACAGATGAGATTTCACCAGCAGTAAGCAATCCTGCACCTCCAGCATTCTGTGAAGGTAACATCTAAATATCTATGAACTCAGAAATCACTCAGCCCATTCCTAGTACCTCAGCTGTTGGCGTACGGTTAACTGTGGATTCGTGTCTTCTCCAACCTACGAAAGGTCACCCATCAAGATTTTGAACGTGGTTTCCCCTATTCAAGTGACAAGGAAGAAGAAAACTGCCAGAGGTCGTCAGGCCAGCACTTCCAAAATATTGAACTCCACCGAACAAAAAAAGTTACAAAAAGAAAAAAAAAGACTCCGTGATACCCGTTGAAGATGACATTGACTATATTAGTGAATGGGACGAAAACTAATGTGCCTGTTATGGTGAAAACGATAACAGACTGGATTCAATGCATTGTATGTAGCCGCTGGCTCCATGAAAACTGCACAACATTTTTGTGGCAAAATATGATTTGTGTAGTGAGATAGATAGGAAAAAGAATAAGTGAAAATGATTAACACAACTTTGTTTCAATTTGAAAAACTACACCATTTTTTCAAAATACTGTTTTTCTTGATAGCGCCTATTTTTATTAACAAATTTTTTATATGGTTTTGATTTTTTATTGTTAATTTTTTATACAGTTCATTCATACAACGAAAATTAATTAAAAACTTATTTTATTGCATCACACATTATGTTTTAATCATTAATAGCCCTGGTCCATCTATCCCATGTACTGTTTTGCTAAGTGGTCCATCTCACCCACCTACGTGGGACAGATGGTCCGATTTTCAAATTTCAATAATATTCAATTTTCATGTATAACTTATTGCGAAACAAAGATTTCGTAATTTTTCTGTAAAGAGGGATGGAAATCCAGGATAGGGATGACCCAAACACATTTTGTATGTCTATTATTGTAGGATTACGGAATTTTGAAAAAAAGTGGTCCATCTATCCCTGGTTTACCCTATGCATAAATAAATTTCTGTGGAGAACATGCTCACATGATATCACATACACTAGCGAGCTCCACTTATTACTTCTTGTAGACTGTAGAAACCTCTGCAGTTGAACTAATTGACCCTCATTTCTTGATAATAGAATCAGTACCTTATCCAATTACGATTAAACTCTTGAGAAATCCAATTACCCTTCGATTTCAAGTGAATTTGGGATATGAGAATAATGTGTAACTACCCTTTATATTTAAAGCAACTGTTTACATGTATATTACACGCATGCAATGGTCCAATGACGTTGAAATTTATAGATCACCTTCTAAGAATTTAATCAGAAATGCCAGGCAATTTCAGCTTAATCGAAGTGATTCAGTCTTCTGATTTTGTTTAGGACTAGGAATTCACTACTGCCAAAAAGCCCGAGCTGTATGGGGTTATTAGTCGTACATATGGAAAAAAAACCTAATATTTATCAATGTCCGATACCTAGTAATTCAGCCTACCTAATCTTACTCACCACCTCACAACCTTCTACATTGGAACAGACGAAGTAATCACATAAAGCCTTGACAAGTTCCATTCATGCAGTATGATCATAATATAAAGTTACATTGTTTTGAAATTTCGGCAGTTTGAGTGAGAAGAACTGATTTCTCTGATGATTGATTATCCTATCAATTTCAATTGGATTGTATCATTAATAGCTACTGCGCATACGCCAATGTGAAATCCTCGTAACGACCCTAGTTTTCACAGTTTTTATCCGATTTTGGTGAAATTGTCAGTGAATGGGCGGGTTAAGTCGTAGATGTTCCCGTACCTATTTCATCGTTCTCAACTCATCACTTCATTCTGCGCATGCATAAACGTAAATTACATTGGGCATAATTTTTTCGTTCCTTAATTGACCGATTATGACGTTTCACGCTAGTGCTTGATTTACTCTTTTCCGCTATGGAATTTTCCAATATTATTTGGGTCAAACTTTTCAATGATCTATACATTCATAATACGTAAACGAGGAAGCTATGTGCAACTCCCAGCTTGGCAGACGTTTTTTGCTATGAAACTGAATAGCACTCAAAGTTCTAACATTTTATAACAATGTAACTTGATGTAATACGATAATTTACGGAAATTCGCTCATACGATCACGCTGCATGACTAGAACTGTTATTAATTGAAATGCGTTTCTAAAACTTCATCGCAAGTGATTTAGTTCGTTCTAGTTTGTATTAGTTGCATAGGGCTACACTTTAATCTTGTTAATAAATAATTTAGTGTTATACCGTTTCTAACATTTTTTCATCACTGCAGTGTTGGAATTCAGACTGAAAAGCTCTTTTATTTGTTAAGTGGGTCAGAGACTCGTAAATTAAGGGAAGACCCTCCCGTCTGACTGCCCCTAAGGCTGTCAGCCCCCAACTTGAATGAACGTTCGACCCATTACCGCTTGGGGTCTCCCGAACTAATTCCGGACTCTCCTTCACCGGACCCCCTTGGCCCAGAGTTAACTTGCATCTCATTGGGGATATGATTCAACGTGCTAACTTCTGAGCCGGGGAGGCTGTATACCTCTACTGGGGTGCTTGAAACTCCTCTAGATTGAGATTTTACCCACTAAAGGTCCTACTCCAGGCTTATATCAACACTGCGGTGATGAAACGGGTCTGATTGATATGATACGTTCAAGAGGAACTAGGTGATCACACTTGATGACTTACTAGCGGGACCGAGTCAATGTAAGTCAGGACCTAGTTGTACCGATCACGGAACAACATAGCCGGAAAGCTTTAACTCTCTACTATGGATAATTTACTCTCACAAACCTGCAAGAGCACGACGCGCAGTGTCGTAATAGATTAGTGACTTGAAATAACTCAAACAATTACAATCGTGTGTAAAAAGGACTGTTTTCACACATTTTACATGTTAACGAGGGATACAATATTAGCGAGTTTTAGTAGACAGTTTTAGTCGCAAATAAAAAAATAACGTATCATTATTACGTATCCCCTATGTGGTAGGGGATACTTTGTCGCTGTAACATCGGCGTATTGGCGTTGCCAAGGGCATCACGTTCAACGCATCTAGTCTCACAATTAGGCTGAAAAATGTACTTAAATTGCATTAAAATTTGCTAAAAAAATTGATAAGAATTGCAAAAAAGCTAAAAATCAATAATCTCTTTTTGAATGGCAGATTGTTATTTATAACACGTTTTTGCCATAAAAATAATAGTTAACGATTTCTATGCACTCAAAAAGCCCAAATTTCAAAACAATTTAACATTATACAATACGATAATTTACGAAAATCATGCTTTTTTTCTTACAGACTAACGACTTTTGGGACCTGAGTGACAGAGCAGTGTTTCCAAGTGTTTTGATGAAAGATAGAAAAGTAATTAGGTAAGTAGCTAATGAAAATAATTGATTTCCCTGAATAAGTAGGTATTCGTTTTTTAGAAGATTCAGGTCGAGGTTGTGACTCCCCCCCCCCCTCTCCCCTCCCCCGCTTGTTTCTTGTTCCAAATGAATCCAGTTCACGGAATTGTGTTTTTCCTTGTTCCTTCCTCCTTTATGCACTCCATCATCATCACTGATATTTTAGTATCAATCGTTCTTGTTTGCCTCACAAATAGCCGAGTTGTCTCAATCAACCGTAATCGCGACTTCAAATGATCCGAGGATTCGCATGGGTTCAACAACCAACTGTACAATATAGGTCAATACAATTATTATTATTATATTTAATCGTACAATTAGTTCATCGGCTGACAACAGCAGAAAAATGACTAATGTTGAAAATTTAACGGGAATGTCGACGTTACTTAAATATCGAGGAGAAATGCGTAATACGAATTGATGACGCGTTGGCGTTACAGAAAAAACGCATCCTCTACGAATTAGAGGATACGTTCAAAGCGATACATTTTTTCCTATTCGCGACTAAAACTCTCTAATGTTTTAATTTGAATGTTAAGTCTGAGATGATCGAGAAAACATATTGGTAGCTAATGCGCGTGTTACGGGCGTTGACCAGAAGCGATGTGATGACACAGCGCGACCTGATTTTCCTGTCCCCGTCCGTTCAGAAAAATCACCCACCCAGCTCCAACACGTCTCCCTAGCTCGTGACGGTGACAACTTTACCTATATTATGTCCTCGTACCCAGTATTTAATAACAATAAATAGTGGTCATGTATATGTATTTGTTTACTTCATAACAACATGTACCACGATCATCCACCACTAACATACGTTACACGTGCTTTACAGGGACGTCGGGGGTGGAATATGACTTTAGTGATGATAGCAAATAGATCGAGATTTTACTGGTGTTCCCCTTTCATTATAACCTAGGTAACATGAATATGTAACAAGCAGAACTACTTTTACGAATTGGTTGAAAATATCTCGATATAACGGCATTGCCTCCTGTCTTAAATTTAGCATCTGTTCTTTATTCTTCTTCGTTATTAAATATTCAACATTCTCAATATACCTACTAAAAATCTCAACTCTTTTTTCCTCAAATCAACTTTATATTTTTCCAACTTGAAACCTGGCCTCGCTTCAGTATGTCATAATAAATTATTAAGACAATAATAACTTCTAGAGTTGTTAGAATATAAGTACATAAATTTTGATTGAATCGTATGCCAAAAAAGATTTTTGAATCAAAATGTATCCTAACTCGCGCATTCTCGATACATCCCTCCTCTCTCCTTACCGCCCCTCCACTATGAAATTCAAAATTACTGAGAATAGTTTCTCAACGAAATACAATTCTTCGAGCAGAACAAAAAAATAGTCGAGCAATAAAGTATCACCAAAATCGGTCGAGAATCGCGTAAATAGTACAGTTCACTTCCGCTTCCATCACTCCTCTTCTCAAAAATCCGTAATCGGAATGAAACCCTCGATTTTCAGCTCTTTTAAACACCATAGATTAAAGAGAAAAAAGAGGGAGAGAGAAAGAGAGAAAACAAAAACATCATGATTTATTAAAAAAACACTCCATTTATCTCCCACCGATAGTAAATTTGAAAATTTAAAGGTTTAATACATAGCTGTCACGATCACAGAAATCAGATGAGAATAGTGAAAACATCACGATTACCCTCTCCATTCACTCTCTTTCATAATGAAATGTGAAACTGCTAACATATGTTCTAAAACAATACCAACATCCTATTTGAACAGAAAAAGAACCACGTATATCGGTCGAAAATGGAAGAATATAATGAAATGCAGTGCTTGGAAGAATCTGTACCAACCGTCCTACCTGCGAATTATGAATTCTCATTTGTTGCACAACTAGACTAAAATTAGAATCAGCCAAATAAGAAACATGAAAATCGGTTGAGAATTGTGTTCTGAGCAGCGTCAACAAAATTTATCACAGACACACATACACAAACACAAACGAACACACAGCTTTCTTATAATTTCGGTCGTAGAATAGTCTGAAACGGGTTTGTATTAGGATATTGTCTTATGTTTTCCGAAGCATGGGTAGTCTCACACCACCCTGGATCAATTTCAGTAGGAATATATTGTCTGTAGTATTACCTACCTTCTGACTTAATACACATACCCAGTGATGTAGTCAACACCACAGGAACGTTTTACCGTTGCGTTGCAAAATTCATCATCCCAATGTACAAATTGAATCAATGATTGAGATTGTCACTTATATTTAACTGTTTGTAGATATATTCTTCATTTATTAGTTAGTTCGTTGCTATTTTATTAATTCATTCATTAGATTCGCAATATTCCTCGTTCCGACGTGAAATACCGCGCATATGATAAATAAATGTTCGGTAAAGTGAAAATCTTAATCACGCAAATGTTTTGGAGAAAATATCCAAGTATTTAAAAGCTGACAAAACTTCAGTCATTCAGATTATTTTTGTAAACATGATATTTAGCCTTACCTTTGGTGGTGTATCTATTAAATATTCTGTTCAATATGAATAATATTAATTCATCATTAATATTAATTAATAATAATATTTCATTATTAATAATGAATTATTATCATTAATAGTTTCAACCCCAATATTTTATATACTCTATTGGAACAAAGCGTTTTTTGCATTTCGAGGAACCTGTGGGCATCCTTTCATTCACTTCATCTCGAAAAAAATCATATTTATGTTGATTTTCCAATGCGTACATTTAATTAAATTGTACCCAAGTGCTTGGAGAATCATGCATTATTTATTTATTTTATTTATTTATTGTTTTACGAACTAAAATAATGATAACTAGCTTTTTTTCACGAACCCCTTAAATTTGATCGGTAGCCGCGGTGTGTTATATGGACCGAATTTGCCCGATTAATTGCTGATTGCCTCCGGTTAACTCAAGTGACCATATAAGAAAACTTTATTCTTAAGAATGTTTTCAAATTGTTTGTAACAATTTTGGATATATTATCGAGCACTAGATCTAGGTATTATGCGCAAAAAAAATTTATCTTGTATTTGAGGCAAATAAACTTTCTTAACGATCTTTACGATGAACTTCTTAACGATTCTTCTGCAGCTGTTACAAACTTCAGGAATTTATCCTATTTTAGCAATTATGTGCTTTTTGCACATTCATGAACAAAACATTGTTAACGTACACATTTATGACGAAAAAATTTTCTGACTAACAATCTACTATAAAACCAAATTTTTACAATTCCTTATTTACGTTTCAACTCCCCAGCCCCCATTTGGTTTATTCAATGCAATTTCATCTAAACATATAAGAATGAATTTTCAGGATTTAAGCACTTTGTTGGTATTTTTAGGGAATTTTTCAATGCTTTTTTTTTTAATTCAAATGAAAATTTGAGCACGAACTGTGTTGTTCTCCAAATCCTTTTATTAGTGAAATTCGACTTTTTAGTCAAATCCTACTTTGGGCAGACATCCATTAATTCATATGCTATTCAAAAGTTTCGCTTATGCAGCATGATAGTATGAGCGAGTTTTTGTAAATTATAGGTAGTATTTTAGTATTTTTTTAGTATTGGTAGTATTTTAATATGTTAAATTCTTTCGAAATTAGACCTTTTTGATTGCAAAGAAATTGCCAACTAATAATTTTATGGCCAAAAATGTATTATAAATAGCAATCTTCCATTCAAAATGAAATTTGGATTTTTGGCTATTTATACAATTTTATCGATTCTTAGCAAATTTTAATGAAATTTAAGTAAATTTTTCAGCATGTTTTTGTACATACATTTTTTAATGTTCTTTTTCATTGTTGATAAACTTTATTTGAGAAATATTCTGCTATAAAATATCAATTTAACAATTGTTTTTAATATTAATAAACTGTTTTTAGCCCTTTGTTGTGAATTTTTCAAGACATTTTTTGAAATGTGACCAATTTCATGTGCTCAATAAGTGCTAGCCAACAAACTCATCCTTTCATTTGGAAAGCTTGATTTTTTGGCACAAGAACGGAATTCCAATCCTAAGGAGATTTAACGTCTGGAATGAAATATAATATATATTTCATATATATATATGAAAAAGAGCAAACTTCAGGAATCATTTCAGAATGCTTCAAAACGGATTTCAATGAAGACATTTTTCAAACATTTTAATTTTAAAATTTTCCGAGACATTGCAATAGCTTCACTTTTTACGAGTTTCTTCTATAAAAATTATACAAAATTTAATTTCTTTTCTAAATTTAGAAGTTATTGTACTAGATTATTTGATTCATTTTTACCTTTTTCTAGTCACAAAACTTGTTAATAGTTGTATTCCCATGTAAAACTAAATTTAACGTTCAAGGTAGATTTAAGCCAATAGATGGATTTTTAAAAAGTTTTTCAGTATAGGTATGTTTTATAACTAGAGTAAGACTTTAAAGACGAACTGTGCTATCTTCCGAATTAATCCTCTTATAAGTGAAATTCGACTTACCTATTAGCTCAATAATCTCGAGCCAAAAGAGATCTTGTCGAAAATCGCACACATATATTTCTATATCGCTTTAGAATGTTCGAAACCTAATTTTTATTATGCAAATTTTACAAAATTTCTTTTTTTGTAAATATGGAAGATATTGTGATAAATTAATTTTCTACTAATTTCACGATTTCAATTTAATTTGGAATGTTAAAATATTAATTTACCCATTGTTAACTTGGGTTGATATTCCAAACCGAACTAATAACTATATTGCTAAACTCATATGAGGGACATTTTCAGGTTTCGTGTTATGTACAACGTTTTCGTGCACTTACTACTCAATATTGGTTTTCTCTGATTTTAGGAAACGATTTTCGAATCAAAAAGGAAGATAACTAAAAGGTTATATCCCATGAAAAATCTAATTATATCAAGTATTTCATGATTATTTGATTTATCAAACTTATACTTATATTTTATGTGTATTTATAATGCCTATCTTTTAATAACGAAATTTGTCGGTATTTTTGGGTTGATACTAAGTCGATACTCCGCGTTTTCAGAGATGGAGATATCCAAATTTGAAACTGATTATATCCCTTTCAAAAATCAAATTATCCAGAATCTCCTCATATCTCATTGTACGATTTTTTTTTTTTTTTTTTTAATGTGATGAAGATAAATTCAAATGTGCAACAATTGTGTTGATGTGTAGCTGCCATTAAATTATTAACTATATTATTTGAATTTATGACAGTTAAGTACCCACCTTATTCTGATATTTTGTTCCACAGGAATTCCGTTTTTTCCAACGTTCCTGGAAATTTAATCCCCATTTTCAATGACACGTAAGAGTACAGAATGTACTAATTATTGAATAGATTTTCTGTCAAGCTAATTTTATGAATTCTGTTTTTTATTTTATAATTTAATGAATCATACAAATTATGTTACTTTTAGAGATTTTTTAAGAGGGCAGCTTCATTAGAAACACTGGGGCTTTTATTTAGTAAAGGTTGTTTTGCTAAATTCATCAATAACTATTTTACTATGCGTTATTATTGTCTATAATTTTATTTTTATATGTTTATTTGTATATTTGTAAACAGTTGGATAAACTGAACGTTTTAAACTGGATAATATCTAGAAATGATCGCGCTATCTGTCAATAATGGATACTTACGTTGATTGAGATCGCGTTTAGCTCGTGAAAAAAATCCGGATGTTGAACGCGACGGGGTGCGGGAGGGCAGACCACGCAGCTCGGACCGACACC
The DNA here is from genome assembly GCA_030762985.1 of Adelphocoris suturalis. Lineage (NCBI taxonomy): Eukaryota > Metazoa > Arthropoda > Insecta > Hemiptera > Miridae > Adelphocoris > Adelphocoris suturalis. The sequence continues at coordinate 41,245,046 of CM061041.1, forward strand.
GCGGAACTGGAGCCGCCGAGCGCGGGGCAAATGCGCGCCCCCACGGCGCCTGCTCGTCCCGAACCCGCCACGCACTAGGGCATTTTACTTTCCCGTAACTGTTGGATCAATGGAAAGTTATGTAATTAACACGGGATAGTTTTTTTTCTGTGGCTTCAACATCTTTGTGGGACTAAAACTGAAACCATTCTTCTTCGAATTGCAGGCACGTACGTTTGTGTACAGCATCTTATCCGAAGTGTTGAAAAATTAAAGGCAGTATGGTGCTAGATAACACATAAACGAATTCTGAATACTTGACCGCCGCAATGAAGGACAGAAAACAGCACAATGAACCAATTATCTTTGCATAGTTATGCATGATCCCCCTGAAAGAAATCTGATGCCCTTGTACGTCTACAAACGTGAGTCAAGTAATACAATTTTCGTTGATATATTAGGGTAGGGTCCTTCCATTTCCCTGCCTATAGCGTGTTGACTGCTGCCTCAGGCATTCCTCAGATTTATGACGGAACTCCAAAAAGACGCTAATGGCTGACAATGTATTAGAATTTACCTTAATTTTAGTTTTGATAGAAAAACATAATAGTATTTGTTAGGACTGGCAGCTTGATTTCTTTGGAGAACGTTGAACTATAAACTGAAGGTGATGGAGACTCACTGAGAATAGGATATTCGATATAAAGTGAGGAAGTAGACCTTGGAAAAATAAGCATGTGAGAGAAAACTCAACTTCATTCCGGCAGGCTGAGACACCAGATAGCTAAATAAATATGTTTTTTCTCCTGAAGAAATGTTAAGATTAATAAAACCTATACATTTTTACTGTATAGGCACATTTATATTCAATTTAGTCTCCTAAAGAATAAGAGTAAATCAAAATTCAACTTTGGACTTGTATTTTAAAACTATGGGTGAAAGTAGTTTAAGGGTTTATTAGAAATCGTGATTGATCAAATGAATTATCCAAGTCTATTGGGAAACTCATTAGCTGGAATTTCAGACTTTTGACCTCAGATTTGGATTTTAGCGCATTTGAAATTCTCTAGTAACGATTTTCAGCTCATGAGATCGTTTAGTTTGGCCTTTAAACGAGTAAGAAATATCATTCGTCCAGGGAGCTGAGGGTTCCACCCAGGCGGGCGGGGGCCATGACTTCATCACTCACATGAATTTCAACAGCCTTTTTACTCTTTAGATACCCATCATACAGCTCCGTTTTGGAAATATCTCGCTCAGACCTTTCTGCTGAAGAATAAAAATAACCATGAAAAATTGCCTTTCTACTGTTGTATTGGGCAATTCACCACACACTTGTGCTTTTCACATGAGTTCGGTGTGATCTTCCAATTACACTGGCAACTCTTCCGAGATGCAATCTGTCAGCTCCCGTGATAAAATAATCCCACTCATTGAGAGGGCTGACAAAACTATAACTGGTTAAGTGTTTGCTCTACCGCATGTTGAGACCAGAAACGAACTAAATTTGCAAAATACCTTCAAAAATCCGATGGGATGACTCCGAAGTCGAATAAGATGAATTTATATTCAGATGACAGCCAGTTTGTTTTGAGGAATGATAAATTTTGACTTGTTAAGTGCTTGTCATACGTGAGCGCACTGGTTCATCATGTAAAAGTTACCGTCCCAACCGGGAAAGTGCATCTACCCTGCGATGTTTTGTTGAGACAAATGTTCTCTTCCTGATTCTCTGAAGTGGTGATTGGGATGACACCTAACTCGGACATACGAGGAAGGGAATCCCTAATAGCCGCGTATAATGGAATATTAAGGGTAAACTGAGGGGGAGTTTTACCTTTTGCTCCCAGACCGCTGAAACAGGTCCTTTTTCCTCCCAGTTTGAAGAGGTCACGGGACAATATGCTCCCGATTCCGCAAGGTACCCTGGATATTATGCTACTGTCGGCTTTGTAAGCCCTTTATGCTTCCAGGGGTGCGCGAGTGGAGGGGGCCATGTGTTACTTACCAATATTTTATAGCCATAAAATTGGTTGTTGACAATTTCTTCACACAAAAAATGCTCTAATTTCAAAACAACGCAACATACTAAGATACGATAAATTATGAAAATTCTCTCATACGATAATGCTACATGACTGGAACTTTTTACCCATCACCAGCTATGTCTCCAGAAATAGTACTTCAAGCGCAAATCGCGATTGTTATGAATCCCATCGCTCTCTCATTCTTGCGGTGGTAAACCCATGTTTACTACTTGAATAAGTAATAAAAAGTTCAATGCTAATGCGTAGTTACCTTCTGAATAACAGTCCTCCCCTGAGCGAAACTGAATTATTTAACATTATAATGGTGTCTGCAGTTCAAATAAACTCTTTCCACACCTCTCGACAATTGAACCCCAGCGGCACAATTGGCGTTGGTCGCTTTCCTACTTAATGGAACGAATTTTGGGAAATAACTGTTGCTAGGAAGAATTTCTATATCCAAGGACTGATTACTCCAACGGAATTCGTTCCCAACACCCTTGAATTAGGGTTTTTATTTTATCAAGAATTCAGCTTTATAATTGGGAATCAGGGGTAATGGAATAAATATATGTTATCGTTATAATAATACAATATGGACTACGTATCATTACAAAGGTGAAATAAAAATCACAACTGATGAGTTTACTCTGTGAAAGAAGAAACTACTACGATTTCATAATTTCTCCCTTGAGAGGGAAAAACATTAAATCATGTTTAATGTTTTTCCCTCGCAAAGGAGAAATTAACAAGCGGTTGCAATCATGTTCACAATATCAATAATTGAGAATGATCACCTGTGTGTAAACAATTATTCAAATAACCATGCTCATAACTCAGCTTGTTGGCCACGCACTTCGCAGTAGTTAACATAATATGGTTGGATAAATCGAGAGCTTTCGAACGAATGGTCAACGAATTTTGTGGGATGAAAAACGACGAAGTACCATTTCCCTAGCAACGACTCGGTTGTAAGCGGAAATCATCAGAAAAAAACGTTGCACATTTGCGTGTCGTGTCGGAATTCACAGAATGACCCCCACCCCTAAAACATTAAACATGTTAATAATAAGTCAGGTACTGAGGTAAACTGAAATGAGTTGCTTATTCAACTAATTTAATCGTTTCCAAGATATTGATTCTCCTGACCACACAAAGTTTTATTATTTATGTATTAGATAGCCCTTCTGCACAGATCATTGTTATACCCAGTATAGTACATTAATAAACTCGAAGTATTGCAACATGCAAAGGGGTTCGCCCCCTCACAGCGCCAGAACCCCCCATTTTTTTCGTTTTTTAGTAAATGTTAATAAACGAAACCCTTATGAGTGGTCCTACGATACATCGTAACGTTGATTTCAAAGTAATTCAAAGCTGCTCTATTTCACATTTCAGCACCGTTTGTCAATCTAGATAGAAATTAGCCTTTGAGGTAGCTCAGCTAATCAGTTCGCCTCCCAACCTAGTAATTGTATTCTACGAGTTACCCCACAATACCCCTTCTTAAATTCCATCAGCATAGAATAATTTGTTGGGAAATCAGCATCAGAGGCCCCTCAGCTGAAAACCTCACTTCCATATTCATCAATAACTCAAAGGCAGTCATCAACTCCCAGGTAGTTCGACGATCTGTCTACTAGATTATTTCTTGTGATAACTCGAAGAGACACTATCGAGGTCTCTTGAAAAAGCATTCGTTCCTACTTAAAGAAACAGCTAGGAATTTCAACGATCTTGCCCTTTTACAGTCATTAAACCCAACAAAGATGGCATGGAACATCGCAAAGAACAAAAGCTAGATCTCTGAGGCACCTTGAGGTCAATAACCTTCTCGGACCATTTTGGAAAGTACACCTCATTCATTTACCCATCATAGATTCCCCGAGCTTCACTAGGCAGCAGCCGCCTTGCAGTGCCAATCCACCAGTTTTTTTCCTTGCCCCAGTATCGGCCAATGAAATTATAGAGACTTGCCACAAGCTGAAAACACTACTGGATGGAGTTCCAGCTGCTATTTTCAAAAATGTCATAGGGACAATCGCACCTATGCTATGTGACACTTTCAATGCCTCCTTCAGTACAGGCTGTTTTCCCGACCTCTTTAAGCATGCTCTTGTTACGCCTATTTCAAAAAAGGGTGACCTATCGGATGTAAACAATTACTGAGCGATCAGCTGATTAGCCCTTTCATTCATGGTAATTGTATTGTTGATCACTCAAAGGACCTCCATTTCAAATTCCAGTACAGTTAGGAGAAATTAGACTCATTGGTCCCACCTTCATAACCGATTTGTGTAACGCAATTCCATGGAGGTCGGGCGAAACAATGACTTTTTCATCAATATGCCTACATAGAGGTTGACACGTACCCAGAGAAAATTAATGCTACTAAATAAAACATATCTCCTCTTTACAAGCACCTATGATGTAAGTAAATGGACACTGATTTAGGTACACACATCAACTGAAAATTATTGAGGTTGATTAAATATATCACCTACCTGAAGTTCATTTATCCCTCTATAGATGACAGGAGTTATAGGAAATTCGATTTAGTGAAGTCCGAATTCCATTGGAATTATATTAACTGATAAGGTTGTAGTAGTTTCCATGGTGATTTTTACCATGTTCAACCAATTATGTGCTCCCATGTTGTTGTTTATTGGTTTATTATTTTCAATAAGGTTGCTTTAATATTTTTGGTAATGTTAGTTTAATATTTACAGTAACGAACATTTGTAATCGAACAAAAAATTTTTTTAAACCCCACTTGAAAATTTTTTGGTTTATGTGTCAATATGCGGAGAATCCAAAAATCGAATTATAAAATCCGTCCGTCTGCCTTCTAGAGCTTTTCTCCAAAACTATGGTACCAAAGTTTTATGAAATTTGACTAAAAAATTATACATTGACTGTATTATACTTTCAGTAACATCATCATCAATTTTCTCAACCCTAATGGGAAGAAATTAAGGCCTGAATTATTGAAAAATCGATATCTCGAAAACTTTCAAGGTGACAGTAATTTTTTGGGGTCTCATTTGTAGACGTAGTTCCAAAGAGTCAGATGAAGCCACCAGGGGGAAAAAATCAACTACATGGGAATAATGAACCTTATACACTGACTGGAGTTTGGAAAGGAGCTTATCTGGGTATCAGCACTACAGATACCAGCTAGTGGCATACACAGATACTAAAATACTCTTGAATTTATTATACACGAATCTCTCCTGGGTTTATAATGATTAAAAAAGGCGAGCTGAAATAAAAGAGTTATTAAAGGCGACCCTTCATGAAATCAACCAGGGGGGAGGAAGGGTTTCTACGAGACGGGGTGACACCAGATGAGGTCGAATTTTAAGAAGGGATGCCAACAGCAGAGCTGCTAGTCCTAAGGGTTTTTCACTAACAAAAAACATATATGAATGCATTACAGGGACGTTACTATGTATGGATTGTATAAGATATTGCTAAGAAAAGCGAACTGATTATCTTCTACTGGATGTACCCTCTTCATTATAACCTATCATGGAATATACAACAAGCGACCTTTCCCCCGTTTCCCTCACAACCATAATAAAATACGGAATGCTTTTACGGATACATTTCGGGATGTCAGCTTAACAAAAAAAGATTGAAATATTGGTCTCCAAACCCCCCCCCCCCCCCCCCTCCTTACAGTTGATATGAAGTTTTAATTTACTAAGAATGGAATCTGGGAGAGACCAAATACTTTGACTTTGAGTTGGTAAAATAGAAAAATTATGAAATCCAAGATCTTTTTACACATATAAACCAAAAGATCATAATTTGTCAGAACTAACCTCTCCATTTACCCTACCGATAATCCGATAATAAAGTTGCAACTCCCAAAGTTCGTTGCATAACTGGACCGGATTCCTAATTGAACAAAAAAATAAATACGAAAATTGGTCGAGCCTGTCGAGCATTTTCAAATCTAACCATAACAGGTATTTTGAGGGATAGGTGGGGGTGGAATGGGGTTGTCTTGAACATCACTGAATAAACTGAGGACCTGATTGACAAAATATGTTTGGATAACACTAAAATACCATAGCCTAATTAGAAATTCTCATTTTCGACCCATAGGGGTGTTTTTTGGGAGGGGATATGGAAAGGGGTATCTTTGACATCACTGAACAAACTGAGGATCTGAATGGGCGAATATGTTTAGATTACGTCAACCTCAATCACTGGCTATTAAAAAATTTTCTAGCCTCAACCATAGGGAGGTGTTTGTGGTAAGGAAAAAAAAGGGAGGGAGAGAGGGGGTGGTTAAATGGAATAATTGGGTCATCACCGAACGAACTGGTGATCTGATGTTTGGACTAATGAAATTGGATTAGTCTGAACGTTCTTTTGGGTTACCTGTCTAGAATATTTTTAATCTGAAATATGGGAGGGGGGGGGGGGTGTTTCTGAAGAGGGAGTGGGGATTGATGTTAGTAGTTTGATCCTAATAGGTTATTATAAGTATGTGCTTTAAGTAAGTACTTTTAAGTAAGGACTTTTTTTAATCAGATCCATAGGGGTGTCCTAAAACGTGACGGGTGAGGGGGGGGGCTTGCGTATATTCATGTCAACCTGTGTAACGCACGGGTGAACCAGCTAGTAAGACATAAGATTTTTCGAATTCGTACAAATAACACTCTCTCTTTTTTAGGTTTCAGATTTACGTTTTCTTATCAAATCAAAATTTTACAAACTATACAGATGATTTCAAATATAATGAGATCATAGTTAGTTCATTGAATTCAAATTCAGTTTTATATATACTAAATCATACACTAATTGTTCAATAAACCACACAAATTATTCAAATAACATCATTCAAATTATTTCAGCCCATGCACAACATTTCACAAAATTTACGTGTTTTTCGGTTGTCAGATCGGATTTTCCTAAATTTCCGGTCTGTTTGACGTTCGGCAAGCTTTAAAAATTCTATCATTCTCTCGGATACATCCTCCTTCATTTGAGGAAGTATTCATGAGTATATCGGGTATAATCATCCATGATCGTGAGGAAATATTGGCTTCCTCCGATTGACGTTTCTTCCATTGCTCTGCACAAGTTAACAGCAACAACTCAGTCTGGAACAAGGTCGAGAATATTTTTTTGACTTTTTCCTGCTGGGTTTGAAGGGTTTTCTGTTCTGCTTCCCTAGAAGATACTCTTCACTCGGGAGTTCACAAAAAGCTGCGTCATCAATTATTCATGTGGTCCTCTGCTTGATTCGATTCATCCGTTATTGGATGAGGTGACCCAGGTCTATGCCATAAAAACTTCTCGGCTTCTGCAAGGTAGACTGGTCTGGTACCGCAGAGACACTGATAAGTTGTCACACGTCCAACGTGTGACTGTGACGCAGTCACAATGATGTCACCAGTAGGGTTCAATATAGTACAACTCTGCCGGCTGAGAGAAAGTTTGTTATGATGCCTAGAGTGTGAGAGCAGTCATCACATCATCTCAAGCTATCAACTCCCCCCCCCCCCCCCCCCCCCTCTTACAATCGGAATCAGTCGCTATTTAGTTGTCTTTTTACTCGTGTAGTATTAGTTGTGATTGATTCTAAAGTGTTTTTTGAGAAAACTGGGATCCTTCGTGGGGTATTGGGATGAACGGGAATCCGAGTACCATTTACTGTCATCTTCACAAAGTGATCGCGTGATGAAAGCTATCCTCTTTTGTTTGCTTCTTGTTTCGTAGGTTTTTACTGATATGACTGCGATCTGCTGCCTTTTGGCTTTGATGGGGTTCGGGGTGAGGCTGGGTCTTTTTTGAAGAAAAATCTGAAATTTCGAAAAGTGATTTTGTCTGATTTTCTACATATTGTAGGAGTTTTATTTTGATCAAATCTCCGCTGTGATTTGAATATCTGCACTTTATACACCCATTATCATAGGGTTGTATCATTCAGGTAACCCGGTAAGCAGTGGGGCGCGTAACTTCTACGTCGAACCCAGTTTTTTACAATTTTGAGACGTTGATATAATAGTATTAACATATTTGTCTACAGATGAACAGCTTGTAAATCGTGCGGTAACCAATTTCCGCAGTGAAGAAACTTCTCAGGTCAAACCATTAACTTCAAATGTGACTTCAGTATTTTCCCATGCGTGATTTGAAAGCCATTTCATTTTCTATAAGAACCCCAAAGCAATAGAATCTTGGATAAAAGTGTCTGGTCACGGCCGTGCTGTCCTTTAGTTTGACTGCAATTTCTTGGACGTATGGCAAAAAACATCTATACTAAAGTAGGCCTTGACTGCAACCTCCCAGGAAGCATAATTTTTGCAATCTCGTAGCTTCTCGATCGATGGAAGTTGTAATCTCTCCATCAAGAAAAGCTTGTGGGGCGTGGTAGGGAAAATGGTGGGGACTGGCCAGGGAAAATTTCCGGAAAACAGCACGGAATTCACGGGGAAAAGGCGCACTTATACTTTTTTTTTGTGATAAACGGCACTTTTCAAATCACGCGGCACGTTTCAAAAGCCCATAACCTCGGGTTTATAACTAGGAAGGCGAAATGAAATAGAAAAATGGTTTTATTAGCGGCGACGTGGCGAGAGAACAAGTGGGGGGACCGCCACTAACTGGGCTGCCAGAAGGGTTAAAAAAAAAGTACCTAAACTAGCGATCATATAATTTAAAAATTTTTTCATCAACATTTACCTACCAAATAACATCACCGTGCAGCCAACCCGATTAATCTGGATCACATGAACGACACGTCTCTAGGAAACCGGTCTTATAGAAACTGTAAACGAAGTCTACAAATCACTTTACATACATCATCCAAATCAAGTCATAACTTTCAAAAAAATTCAACTCCAAGTAAGTACACATTTGTACTATGAACGGTTTCTGTAATATTGTGCACCTGAAATCTGCATTATTTTCTAGAATAGTTTTGAAGAATTTGAGTTGTTACAACAAATATGAACAGCCTAGCGTTCTGATAGATCTAGTGACTGAAAAGTCAACAGATTTTCATCTAGTTATCATACTTCACTGAAATTTTCATTGAAGTCCGCCGAAAACTAAGAGTTATAGTTTTTTGAAGGATGCGTAGCTACAATGATAAGATAATGATAAAATTGATATAGTTCGATGAATTTTAAATTCAGGATCTGCTACATTATGGTGAATAGGTACATAAAGAGATAGTCTGTACTGCTTTTACTTTCTACGGATGTAATTTCAATTTCAATTTTATGATTCTAGAGAGGGTTATTACCAATCGTGAACCTATCGTTTATTATCTCGGTATCCGTTGTACGAGTACTATTCTATTTATTCATTGGTTTTGTTGTAGTTTCAAAGACAACTATGGCATCCAGCGCTGTGCCGTTGATCGAGAAACTGAAAGTAAGTCATTTTAAAAACCTATTTCACCTCACAAAATGTATTGATCATTATTTCAAGGATAACCAGCTCAAATTCATCTAAACGTGAGGAAGATTTTGAGATGTCCCTTTTGGAAACATTTGTTCTTGGAATTAGATTAAGCTAAGTTATTCATTATACACATGAAAATAAATTTTCAACATCAAAATATGACTATCATACGTATCAGTATACGTAAAGTTTCACCCTAACCTCAACCAGTATACTGGGTAACTGTAGCTGTACAGTGCTGTAAGGATGAAGTGCAGTGGTCATGTTTTCTGACGATGGTAGATTAAAATAAAGAATAAATTAATAATAATAATAATAATAATAATAATGTACTACCTCTCTAGGTCTAACCTATGCCACGTTGATGATGAGGAAGTTAACCAAGTATACCCGACATGCAAGACCGCTCGGTCGTGCGGGTATTGCCTAGCATTAAGCCCCTAGACGAATACGGCCGGCATCAAGTTACCGACTCCTATTGAATTAGTGTGTTTTCTCCATAGATAGCTTAATAAATTTTTTTTTTTTTTTTTTTTTTAAATAGGTAAATGATGGTTTAATAAATAATTAATCATTCAATCATGAATAATTTCGTCCATTATTGAAACTCAAATAACAAAATTATTAACCCCAACGCAAAATTATTCTGTTCTGTAATAGGATTCGTACCTATACCCTCAAAAATTAATGTAACAGATAATGTTCCTTCGTCCGTCAGTGTCAGTACAGAACCTAATTATCCGCTTCTCATATAAATAACTAGTAGGTAGTCATCTTTTTCTATCTTCAATTTTAATGGGCGACTTTCATTTAAAGAGTTTTTTTCCCCTTGATAGGTTTATATTAAGTATAATTACTTGAACTCCACGACTAACCTTTAGCTCGCTACGAATGCTATAGCTATGGCTGGCAAATGAAAACATCAATATGCATTGTGTGTTGTGGAGAATAGAACTGGAAGTGAGCTTTCAAATCTCGGAGATCGGACAGAGCCGATATATAGAATATCTACTTGCGGGTTTTTGAGTAATAGGCACTCATTTTGGGAACTCCTCATCTCAAAATATTGGCTAGAATTGGTCACGTGGTTATGATGCTGTGAAAGAACGTACTGTTCAATCCACTAGTCGAGTATGAATCGTCTTCAGGCTGTGTAGGGTCATTGCTGAAAACTGTACGAGTAAACTGCTCAAATAAAGAGGAATACATTTGATATAAAAGTGTAGAATGTATGGTTAGTTGTAAAGAAAATAACGCTGTAGATCCAACGATACTGTATCAATTTTTGTCCGTTCGATCAATGAGGTTTGATAAGTAAACCAAATTGTGTCATACAAACTGTATTAAGGTTCTTTCAAACAATTCTTTCAGCTATAATATATAATATATTACGTCCGTAAGATATTTTTTATGTAAGATAAATTCACGATTTAACATGCTATCCCAAGAAAACTGATATAGTTATATGAACTGCAAAGGTACAATGAATTAAAAATTTTCCGAAATAATTCTAGACCTTTATGCATCATTACAGGAGCAGTTTTCCGCCAATAGTTACCGCGATTATCAAAAAAGTATGGCGAAGCGACGGGTGGTAGACGAGCTGAGCAAGCTTATACTTAACCAACCAGTCGAAACTGACACTGAATCATCGTCGAACTTGTTCAAAATCTTAGTGAATCGTTTTAAAGTAAGATTAATCGTTAATTTTCCTTTTAGAGAATTTTAGGGAAATGCAATAAGTCAAAAGTTTTTAAAATAATTTTCCAAAAATTCAAAAATTTCTTTATGTAATATCCGTTTTGTGGCATTCTGAAACGTTTCCTGGATCAGGCTCTTTTTCATATACTTACATAAATATGTAAATATATAATATAATAATGTGTGTGTGCTGAGTGGGGTATCTCGGCAGGAGTGCTCGTTGGGATCACCGCCCGCGTCCTGAGGGGTTCTTACCTCAACTGGTGGTCTTTTTATAGGGAGAATTCTTTCCATTTTTCTCTCACTCCTCCTCCTCTTCCTACATCTTCTCTCACCCCAAGTGACGGCGTCGAGTAAGCCCTCAAAGTGCTTGAATTTCAAAAAAATTAACATAAATATAACACGATAATTTAAATTTAATTCGCTCATACGATAATGTTGCATGACCGGGACTTTTTACATTCCTTTAAATCACCTTTATCACACTCAATCATCACTAGTCCGGAAACAAATTATTTACTCTGTGTTGTTTTTTTATGTGACCTCTGTGTGATGAAGAGCAATCCATCATCTTTGAACAGCGTAGAAGAGTTCGTTTCGTGTTTGGTTTCCTGATCCAGATTAAATCAAAACTATAAGTGAAATTACATCCTTGGAAAAACTTAAGAAAAGCTGATTTAAAAAAATTGCAGTGTTCAGTCTGATGAAGACACTGGTGGTATTTTGACGCGATGAGCACACACCGCCAGAGACGCCTCAATATTTGAACAGAAACCTTGATGAAACTAGAATAAATTACAACTAATCGTACCGAATCTTGTATTACAGGTCCAACTGGACGTCGGTGAGAAAGATCCGACCATTTGTGATACAGCGGCGAGGAAATTGGCCAAATTCGTAGAGACAATAATGAAGGAAGCATATTTCGCTCAGAGACAGAAAAGAAGGAACAGCAGCGTTCGCTCATTGACGTCCGTGCCAAGCAGTACGTACACCATAATTGACGGTTCATTGGTACTCTAAAAAAAAAAAAAAGACGCTTTGTGTACCAAAGGTGCCAAGCCAAAAAATGCATGATACCATCCGATTCGGGCCTAGCCAATAGTCGGATCGCTGTCTTCTAGTACATTAAATTTATTCTTTCACGCTTTTTGACTGCGTTTGGGAGTGAGACGCTCCATCAATGGCTTGGTCGATTTTCGCTAATTTATCAATATCATTGCTGTTGTGGTAAGGGAACATCTCCTTCAAACGGACTTCCCTGATTTGTATTTCCTTTTTCTATGTAAGGACCAGAACAAGAACTCCCAACCTCTGCTTTGACTACTATACAGAGCCCCACAACTTTAACACTAGACCAGTACGGAATATGTTACACAGTTTCATCCTTTTCTAATCCCATTTTGTGAAACTACTTCAACTCCATTGTTGGTGTCGTTCTATTGAAATTATATCATACAATGACATTTGGGTTACGTATAATTCTTACAAATGTAGAGGTAAAGTGGAAGAAGAGTGCTGTACTAATCCACAGTATCATTAAAGGCTTCACATCCCCTTTTAAAATATATATCATTATTCAACATTAGAAAAATGTTTTCAGTCACGATCGGATGTGTGGATCCACCACCTCACTTACCAGGTGGTTGTGCGATACGCGAGGATCAAGGAAGCCGTTGAAGAGCGTCTCACTCCCAAACGTAGTCAAATAGAGTGAAAAAAATCCGACTATTCGCTCAGCCCAAATCGGATGATATCATGTATTTTGTGGGTTGGCACATTTTACACATACGTTTTTCCCATTTTTATAAACATTAAAAAATATTTTATTTATATTAAATTTTAAATTCTAAAATTTTCAAAACAAATTCTAAATTCTATTTTTTAATACCTAATATATATATATATATATGATAATGGTCAATCCGGAGAGGAATGTATCTAAGTTCACCATTTGCTACAGTCATCAGCCAATATTTCTCATCCAAAACTTTGAAAAATATAGATCCATTTCTTGCAAAACAAGGTGTATACGTTCCTGAAGAATCCTGAAGACTCTCACACAGAAGTTTTCACACTTCCTAACCGAACTCTCTCTGTAGTACGATACGTATTTACATGCGAAAGTTAACTCAAGTTAGCGATGCATTTATGAACTTTTCCTGGGAGGATTATTTCGAAAACGTAATTCATTCCAAAAACAGTGTCATGCAACGACACTTGACAAAATACTGCTTGTTGAAACGTGCGATCCTATTACGACAACTTCATTCCCTTTGATGATTCTCCGATGGATTTTGTCGGTTTGAATGGAAAGATCAGACCCGCCATTAGGCTTTGACAAGAGCATCACTCCCCACCAATTTGCGTTATTTCGAATGGAAAACCGACACAAACGGACCCCATTCAGGACAATAAATTCCGTCCTTTTACCAAGGTTTTTTTCCCATGTTGAAACAGGCAAAAGGGAAGCCGGTGGCCGCGTCAGGTCTGTCGACAGTCGTTTGAAAAGGTCTTTCTCAAAAGAGTCCGGCTTGGGGAGGGATTCCATAATGAAAGGTCTCGGGTTCGCTGATTCCAAAACCAGCACGCCCGTCATCATAGAGAAGGTGCCTCGGTCTTTTGCGCGCAACGTCACCAAATGCGGCCCGCTTTACAGCGCGAAAATCGGCGGAAGAAAGGTGTACGTCCAAGAAGTAAGTGCGTGGTCATCCAAAAATAAGTTTGGTATACATGTTTAATATGTAAAATTACAATCAGCAACTCAACCTGTCTACCAACGGCAAGCTCATCCTGCCTATTATAAGGTGAAATTCATTCCCCTTTCATTACAGTGCTTCGATCGGATTGAAAAAAAAATATAATGAATGGATCCTTAAAGAAGTGATAATAAAATAAAATATATAAAAGAAGAAATATGCCCACGTGTCAGGGGTGCAAACAAGTCCTTTATTTTTCAAGTACCAAAAATGGCTGAAAAACAAGTTTTTTAGGTCTAAATTGGGGAAAATAATACTATTTTTGTTGGCATATAAAATCATCTTCCTGGAAGGATTTTAGGGCGTTAAATTTCAAAACGAGCATGATTCAAGTATTCTAGAACCAGACGTATATTATTCGGACTTTAGTAAGGTCTCCTGGTGATTTCTGTGAAATTACTATTAATCAGAGAAAATCAGAACTGATACCTTTTTTTTCCTCTCTTTAGAAAGAAATAATTATTCGCTGCAATCTTCAAGGGAAAAGCTCTCACAAATCAGTTCTACCTCTAATGGAGTTATTTAGTAGTATAAACTAGGGCTCGCACATTTTATTTTATTTAATTTTTTTTTTTAAGTCGCAGCTACAGACAAGAAATTAAGTGAGATTGGATCAAGGAATTGTTGTAGAAACTAGGAAAAGCATCATGGTAGGTCACTGTTTTTAACCTCTGTTTGAGAAATTCACCTCTGAAGTTGAGATATGAGTCTTCGAAAATATCTTTGGTCTTCATACTAGTACGCACTAAGAATCAATTCCATTACTTTAAAAATATTTTATAATATTGACTGCGTTACGTAGCTGTGCACATTTCGTAAAGGATGAAGGTTCACTCCGATTCATGTCTCCCAGCCGATGGGTACACACAAACTGAAACGGTAGTCGGCATAATGTTTGTATCAGAGGCCAAAATAGCTTTTGAAAGACCTCGGGATTTGCCCCTCAGGCATCCCTACTAAACTTCATGGGGCAAAAAACGTATTGAATTGTACCCAAGGGCTAACAGGCAATAGTGCCTTCGTTTCAAGAAAATTAATTTTTGTTTGTCGACTTTTTATACCTTCCCGGAGCACTCGGTCCGCTATATTTATGTCTAAACATAATTATTTTGGATGGTAGGAGGGGGAGGGGGGGTAAACATTGTTTTCCCTCTTGTTAAATCACAGTGAATTATTAATTAAAATTAAAAATAAAATTGTTTCGCCGAGGGTGGACCCCTGGACCTTGGTTCTCTCTTTGTTTCCACCTGGAGCCTAAACATAGAACGAGGTACACGCTTTTACCTCTGGTGTTAGTAGTGCGGTTTATCTGACCACTGAATTTCTGGATGCTGGTATTTAAAGGTTTTGGGAGTATATTCGTATCGTTATCGCCCATGAGCTTACCGTATCGTTTGTGATACGTTCAGATATTTTCTTATGACAATTTAATGAATATGTTAATGAGAATGGTTTCGGGATATCGTTGGACGTATTACACAACGTTTCACAAATACAGACTACGGTTAGTCCAAAACTTCTGGATTTTTTTCCTGATTTTGATTTACTTTTAAAACTGAGTACTAGGTATCCCAAAAACGCTCTCCAAATTTCGCTTCGATATTTCAAAAATTGTGCAAAAAATGGGAGGGGAGGTTACTGTTGGGACACCCTGTATACTGTTTTTGGAGCTTTGCACTTTAGGTACCCTTTGTATTATGTTGCTAAACTTACCTATTAATGTTCATGAATTCAACTACTTCTAAATCATTTGCTATACAAACCAATTACAGTTTTACCATTGCATGCTTTTTTCAAACTTTGTTGAATTTTGTTAGCAGAGACATTTCAATGTTCAATGGTATAGCAAATAAACTCGTGGGGATCAATTTTTATCTTTTCTCGGAGGTACGTTATATGTATCACGAGGTAATTTTTGGTGAGAAATAAGATTTTTTTTTTTTTTTTTTTTTTTTCATTTTTAGGAGTAGAATGTTTATATGGTTGAGAATTTTCAAATTGAATTGAGTATGTTGAAAAAATTGTATACCAATATTCGGAATTTTAATTTTTTTAATACTTGTTATAATCTCCAATTCGGTTGCCAGTTTAGCCATGTTGTTAAGGAAGTTCTTTCTAAGATTGATAAAATACTTGAAAGCCTGTAGCCAGGTGAACCTATAACAGGTTTAGTAAATGAGTAAAGTTACACCACAAACCTCATTCCTTTGAAGTTTTGCCGCCCCGAACCTGGAATTAGATTGGTTCGGAGAAACCGCACGGCCGTTAGTGAAAATTGTGTGGGCATAGCTTAACGTATATGGGAGTCTCCCAATTACATGATATCAGATATATTTGAATATTAATCCTAAGAAGTCCACAAATAGAAAGTTTTAGTGGCAAATAAAAATACTAATCGTTATTAAGTATCCCCTAATTCGTAGGGGATACGTTGTCTCTATAACTTCGGCGAATTCGGCGTTGCTAAAGGCGTCACGTTCAACGCATCTAGTCTTGATGCAAAAGTAACCTCAAATTCAGCGTTAGGTAACTCTCCACGTCACACTACTTCAAACAGCAAAAACACTTGAAGGTTGCGGCCAATTACCCTTCTCGTTGAGGTGAAAAAAAAAAATGAAATAAATAAATAGATAGAGAACAGCTGAAACTTTTTCTCGTTACGATGATATGAGGTTACGAGAAATTAAGGTTAAACAAGCGATGCCGTTCGCTATTGGAGCGGTATCGGTAAATGCATTGCCAGGCTGCGATGCGTCGCGTATCAAAATACGTCGCAGCATTACCATGGTGCGCTACGTTTCCGGCCAAGGAATACGGTTACGTTAGCGGATGCGTTGCCAGTTCCGAGTCACTAAACCTCCCTAATATCGGTACGAAAACGCACTACCACACTTCAACCAACAACCAGGCGTAACTTAATGGAAGAAAGGAGCTGATTCATGGATACATTTTAGTGAACTTGAGTAAATTTTGTTTTAGTGATTGCTTCAGTCACTTAGCTCCGTTATGTTTTTTTTTTTTTTCTGATTAATAGAAACAATTTATTGGAACGTAGAGGAATTATTTCAAAGAATTCTTTGGCTAAATTGATCCTCTATTTCTTTTGATCTCTTCATCTTTCATTGGACCCTCATAAGCCTAACTGAAGTGCTGCTCCGTCTCCAAACCCGAGCTCCGCACTTCTCCATCTTTTTCTTGCGCCTCTAAGGCACATGCTGGATGCACGCAATATCGCCATTGTGATGCGGACTCTCAACCATCCTCCAACAACCGTCTGAGGCCGATTCCAAATGTCTGCTAAGCGCTCACCCAATACTTTCACAAAGGCATTCATTTGAGGAGCACATAGACCATTGACTGAACATACAAGGGGTGTGAATGAGGCATGCCTCTCTTCACATGCATTCAGATACTTACGTATCTTAGCTCCGTTATGTACATTATACTGCCAGACTTTCAAGTTTTAAGATATAATTTTAACGTGGTTAATTTAGTGTGACAATACATAGGGGCTCAAATATCTAAACTCTATAAAATGTTCGCAGTCGATACTTTATATAGAGTTTGTCCGAAACAGGTGAAAGAGGGAGATACGAAAAAAGCGCTGATCAGCAGAGTGAACTCAGAAAGCACTGATCCTAACAAAGAGTGGTCTTCATGGATGGTTGATCTCGCGAACAAAACCAAGGTTTGAACAGTTTTATTTCTTATCAAACTAAGATAAATCTCGTTAGACGAAACATTTTAAACGGACAGGGTTATGATAATAAATCTAAAGGGGTTATTTCCTCAAGTAGTAATAGTAAAATTATCATTTATGTAACTTTCGCATTCCTCCGAAAGGTACGTAAAGGACAGGGTTATGCACAAACTGATGGCTAAACGCTACAATGTCGAAAATTTAGTTGTTGGTTTCAATGGATTCGACTTGATGAGTACTTCCATAGTTTTAGTTCACAACGCTATCTATTGTAGTATTCTGTACGAACACAGTACGAGAAACGTTAATTTGTGCGAAATTTTAAAATGAAATTTTACTTTTCACTCTAGCTGGCCAAGCGCCATTCCGATTTTCTTCCAATGAATGGTACCTATCAAAACTTCTGTTGTTAATGGTGACAAACTACTAGAGATAGTTAATTCGCAAAAAACGTTTAGTCAACGTGAATTGGTCGGATTTTTCAAATTACTTCTGGCTGATTAAAGTATTCTGGTGTTTGGCCAGTATGCGCATTATTTATGATATTTTAAATTCGCACAAAAGAGGTAACCGTCATTTAACCGTTAATATCATCACTTTTGACTTTTTGGGGCCACCAATCAATTTACAAAAAAAAAAAAGAGTGGGGACCTAACATTTTAAGGCGATCGAGCAACTGTACTTACTGGTCATAGTAGTAAAAAAATGAGCGAGAACTTTAATAGCGGTTTTCTCGAAATCGTTATGGTGCTTGGTCGATTTGTGTGTAACACCGTCCCACAACGTTTCTCACGCTTCGTTTCCAGAGTTTGTAATTCCTCGGAAAAAAACCGAAATCGGGGAATAAGAGATCTTGATTTTTATTTATTTACAATATAAGTATCTTTTTGATTCGTTAACCAACATTATATTTTATGTTATTATTATTTAATCTTGCTTCCTCACTAACGTAGGTAGGAAAGCTTCGTGGTCATTCGAGATTTTGTAAAAATTTGTCTTCCAAAACCAAAATTCCCATTTGTTTTTCGTGTTTCATAGCTTGCTTATCATTTTTGGTTCCGTGTCTGCCTATGTGTGTCTGTGTTACCTCCCTTGTCATACCGAAAACTATACCATGATTTGGTCCGATTTTTATTATGTTTCCAAGGATTGTGTAGGTAAGGTCCTAAACGGTCTCCTATACCTTTCATTTCAGTCGGATAGGCAATGAAATCCAATCTTCTTCTTATCAAATCGATTTCTCATCATCTATTGGTCCGATTCCGTCCAAACTCGACGTGTACTTGCGTAAATGTTTCAGGAAGAACGCATTATATCGCAATCAGTTAAAAGGTATCTATTGAGCATGCGCAAAACATAAAATGAATTAAACAAAAGAAACTCTCAAAAGTAATTAGTGGTTTTAAGAAATTTTTAGGAATTGTGTGGGTTAGCTTTTTAATGGTGTCCTATAAAAATGTCATTCCTGTTGGAATATTAGTAGTCTGGGTACATGTGCAAACGCGAATTCGTTATAACGTTGATTTCTCATGATCAATCAGCCCGATTTCGTGTAAACTCGGAGGATTTTTGGATATATGTAAAATATGAAGAATTATAGCCCTATTTTGCATACCCACACATATACCTATTATGGTTATCCTTTGCTCTCAAACATCTCGACTCGTACTTTGTTCTTCATTGTAAGATTTCTTTTAAATGCATTTTACAAGTTTTCTGAAATTAATGCTGAGTACTTATTTTGAAAAAACCTAGTATTGAAATACCTGATATATTAATTAGTATTCTCCATTCTAAAACCTGTGAGGTTTATTTTAGCTGTAGCTGTTTTCAGGCTGAAGAAACGCTGATTTGGTGATTAGTTATTTATTTTTGCTCCCTTTTGGTAATTCCCATCTATTGGAAGAAACATATAAAAAGGGGGGGATTCCTTCCGTTGGGAAATAAATCTGCTCGACTGATTTAGGTGTCTGAAATAATAAAATAAAATGTTTTCTCCAGACGTACAATCGAATAAATGTCACAAGTAAAAGTCGCTCACCCACTGGAGACTTGATGACACTTCCTGTGTAATAAAACTACTCGAGCATTTAATCTTAGCATAAGATTAAGGTTGATAATAATTATTTATATTCGAAACGGAACTGGTGACACTAGAAAGTCTCTAGTAGATCCGTATGTCCCAATACGTCGTGCGGTAGCGAAGAGGATTAGTGCACCTTAAAGTCACCTCAAGTCCTTTGCTGATCTAGTTCTAACGCTAAATCCTTGGAAGGAGGAAATTATCCTTAGGAGGTTATTTGAGTTCACGGAGGGAGGTTATTTGTGACTATTGCGTTTTGTACGGATTGCGAACCGAACCGTACGGAAGGATGCGTCACCAAAACTTATTGCGTCGAGCTTCGGAGCCGGATTGTCAATACCGCACGACGTACCTATTGTGTTTTACGGATTTGCAAGGAACTCTCTAATAACAAGAGAACCCGCGGACTTCTAGCAAGCAAGGAGTGAAGAGGGAGAACTGTTGAGCCCACAAACGCTACCTGTTAGGGCTCGAGTGAATCACTAACAGCGAGAATTTACAATGCAGAGTTCCCTCATGACCCTTCCTTCGATCGTCGCTCCGACCGTGATGAACAGATCCTACTAAATTTTGTAGCCCCATGGGAGGTCCGTAATCAACTTAAACAGGCAATTCTTCTCCCAGTTGTAGAACAAATAATTCAAATTCAGAATACCTACCATGATATTTCTTGATTTTAATCATGAATGAAAATGTTTGCGATTACACAAAAAATTATCAAACAAATGTTTTCTATTTCTGTATTAAATAGCACTTCTTCGTAGAACACTATCTTGTCTAATCGTTATTTGTTCTTCTGTATTTAATAAGAGCTAACCTGTTAACGGAAACTCGATGAGGTAAAATAAATCATCTAACTACGATTCACAAGTTCATCTATATGGTGACTTAACCTAAATAAACTCGATTTCGTGAAGTGAGAATTCCATTGGAATAGTTATATCAGCGGATACGATTGTCGTAGTTTCCAAGTTCGATCTTTACTCTGTTGCGATGGCGAACTCCCATGACGATGTTTTTTCCCCCCAAGTTCTAGCCCTCAGGGAGAGCAAACGGATGAACTTACAACGGCCTTTGTGTTTAAAATTCGATGATTTGAGATGATGTCTATAACTTACACCTTGAAACAGTTATCTTGAAATACATATCCCAAAGCTTTTCAATAAGTTTTTTGAATGTAAGTATCTTGAAACGTGAACCTAGAAATTTTGAGGAGGGGGGGGGGGGATGTTTCTATCTTGGTAAAATAAAATGATTTATTATTGAAAATGATAAACCAAAGACGTAGGTATTAGATTTGTATGGTATTATCTTAGTAGCGCCACTTTTCCAGAAAAAAGAAAACCGGGGTAAATAGAGCCATCGCACCGGGGAAAACGGATCCTAGTCCTGCAGCCAGCTTTCTTTACCCCGACCAATTTTACTCATTTCAAATTTAGAGGAGACTCGACTGGGGTAATGAGATCTATGAGGCCCTTCCAAATAAAAATCCCTAAAGGACACGCAGTTGTTATCGACCAAGATAAAATGCAACGTCTCACATTTTATTGATTTAGGTACATTTCAAGATACAAGAACGTCCAATGCTTGAACGGAGTATTTCAATGTCGTAGGTTAAATTGCATACAAATTAGCGTTAAGAGCTCAGTCAGCTGATTGGGGTGGTTCAGCAAGTGAAAATCATTATTATTCTCCCTGTTTCAAACAGGCTCCATTCCAAAGTTCAGCTCTGTGAGACAAATAGCATAGAAATTAGCGTTTAAGAGCTCACTCAGCTGATTGGGGTGATTCGGTAAGTCGAAATCTTATTCTACCTGTCTCACAAAGGTTCCGTTACAAAGGTTTCAGCGTCTTAGGATGTTGCATAGAAATAGACGGACTGCTGATCCGTAGATGTTTTCCATGTATATATGTAAATGTAATAAGAAAAAACTCGCTCACACAATCATGGTGCGTGACTTTTGTCAAAAAATGTACTTAAATTTAATTAATATTTCTAAAAACCGATGGAAAAAATGATAAACTGAAATAATTTGAAAATCTTGCATACAAGTCTGCAAGACATTGGGACATTAACTTTATGTCTTCACTTCCCAGTCTAATAGTGGTTGCAATCATAATTATAAATTTAACTGAGAAGGATCACCTGCATGTAAAAAATTATTCAGACAACCGCGCTCGTATCTCAGATTGTTGGCCAGGCACTTCGCAGTAATTAACATAATATGGTTGGATAAATCGAGAGCTTTCGAGCGAATGATCAACGAATTTTGTGGGATGAAAAACCACGAAGTACCATTTCCCTAGCAACGACTCTGTTGTAAGCGGAAATCATCAGAAACCCAACCTTAACGCTTTTTTAAACTTTTTTTGTTATCGCTTTTTTCGGTTATGTGCCAAAGTAAAGACATAAAATGTCAAAAGTGCTACGTTACGTTACCGAAAAGTTTTACTTTGATATTCTGATGATTATCGCTTACAACCAAATTGTTGCTACGGAACTGTACCTTAGGCATTTATCTTTGCACAAAAATCTTTCGCGTCGTTGGAAAGCTCTCGAGTTACCGAACCGTATCATGTTAACCACAGAGCAGTGCGTGGCCAACAAGCTGAGTTATGAGCATGGTTATTTGAATAATTGTGTACACTCAGGTAATCATTCTCAATAATTGATATTGTGAACATTATTGCAACCGCTTGATAATTTCTGATGATTTCATTGAGCTGGTGTTTCGATTATTTGATTCATAGCAGGTGATCCAAATATTGCGAGAACGGTTTGATCTTGGAAGCGGTGGTTAAATCATTTTAGGAGGTAGCTAATTTCTATACTTTACACTCTAGGAAGCTGTAATTTCATATGTATCCTCTTTAGGACATTTACTTGACGATGCCCAGGGTCCGGATCAGCTGAGTGGCTCTTAGAGCTTGCATACGAGTCTGCAACCCATACGAGTCTGCAACTAAAGACATAAAATGTCCCAATGTGTTGCAGACTCGTATGCAAGAGTTTCTTATGATTTAATAATATTTCTTAGGGTTTTTGATTATTGTCATCGTATAAAATCGTTCGCTAGTCGTTGAAAAACTCTCAATTTACCTAACCGTATTATGGTAACCACTGCGCAGTGCTTGGCCACAAATCTTAAGTCTGAGCGCAATTGTTTGATTGTTGATCCTTCCCAGTAAATTAGGATTGTAAACATGATTGCAACCACTATTAGACTGGAAAGAAGTTTGGAAGTTTAAATTTGATAAGAATACTCTCTGGGACATAAAGAGACGATTGAAATGAATTCTCTCTTGTTCTCCCAAGGAATATGTTCCATGTTCTGTCAACATTTAGTGTAAATTTTTTTAATAGGAAATTCGGGCTCACTCACAAAAGCCTGGCTCCGGGGGTTATTCCCCCCCCCCCCCCTCCCCTCACAGTCTGGTTATGATATGTATAATGTTGCTGTACGTTGGTGGCCCTTTGAATTACGTATAGTGTTGTATTGTTCCATTGTTTACAATCCGTGTCATTAGTACCTTTTATGGTCAGGAATGGATCAAGTGGCTGGATGAAAAAGCCTCGTTAGTAGACAACAAGAAATCCGACTCCGCCTCCACTGCTCGTCCCTCTTCATCATCTTCAGGTTGGTCAGCCGTTGACGATAAACCGATGAGCAGATCACTAGGTACGGTATCAGCTATTCTCAAAATCCTTGTTTAAGATGAAAATGTTATGAATATAGGTACATATATAGGTATTTGTGTGTGTGTGTGTGTATGTGCCACTCTTTTTTTTTTTTTCAGAGTTATCATGCCTTTTAACAAATTCTGTTTGATCAGGTCACGAAAGAGGAAGGAAAGAGCACGATGTCGCTAATCTCTTTCAAAACATGTGGGGAGAGACGTCGTCGGAAAGTACGTCTGACCATTCCCTCCCACTATCAGCAACCAATACCAACGCTCGTATCAATCAATCAAGGTACCTAAATGTAATTTTTCATTATCCATTTATCTATTAAAAACACGGGTAGAGCCCGATTTACAAGGAAGTGCAACAAAACAAACATTCTTCATTGAATATACACAACAAAAAGTTACAATCATGCAGCATGTCCGTATGAGCGAATTTTCATAAATTACCGTATTGTATAATGTTAAATTGTTTTGAAATTTGAGTGCAAAGAAATGGTTAACTATTATTTTTATGGCAAACAATGTATTCTAAATAATAATCTCCCATTCAAATAGAGGTTTTGGATTTTTAGCTTTTTTGCAGTTTTTATCCATTTTTTAGCAAATTTTAATTAATTTTAAGTACATTTTTCAACATCATTTTGTACATGAATATTTGAATGTTCTATATTATAGTTATTAAACTTTGTTTGCGCAATATTCTACCGAAAAATATCAATTTAACAATTTTTAGCCTTTTTTAGCCATTTTAACTGGTTTTTTTAATACGATTTTTGAAATTTGACCAATCTAATATGCCCAAAAAGTGCTGGCCAACAAACTGATCCTTTCGTTTGGAAAGCTTGATTTTTTGGCGCAAGATCCGAATTTTTATTTCAATCCTAAGGAGAGTTATCGTCTGGAAGGACACATAATATATTTAAACCTTAATATATATATATATATATATATATATATATATATATATGTATATATATATATGTGTGTGTGTGTGTGTGTGTGTGTGTGTTGTGTGTGTGTGTGTGTGTGTGTGTGTGTGTGTGTGTGTGTGTGTGTGTGTGTGTGTGTGTGTGTGTGTGTTTGTGTGTGTCTGTGTGGTGTGTGTGTGTGTGTGTGTGTGTGTGTGTGTGTGTGTGTGTGTGTGTGTGTGTGTGTGTGTGTGTGTGTGTTGTGTGTGTGTGTGTGTGTGTGTGTGTGTATGTGTGTGTGTGTGTGTGTGTGTGTGTGTGTATATGTATATAAGAAAAAGCGTTAAACTCTAGGATTCGTTTCAGAATGCCTCAAAACGGATTTCAATTATGAAATTTTTCAAACATTTTGATTTTAAAATTGTCCGAGCCATTGCAATAGTTCATTTTCTACGAAAATTTGCTAAAAAGAGAAAAAATCAGTTACAAAAAAACGTGGCATTCATTGCAAATAACTAGGTACCTTTATCATTTACGTACCATTCGGAGGAACCCGTCGTCACAGCAAGTCGAGTACTGTGGGCGAGCGCTAATAGATGCAAATACATCATCATCAGGCCGTCGAAACAGTTGCTAGTGACGTCGGATTCCTCCGAATGGTACGTAGGTAAATTATAATTTTACTATTATTATTGGCGGAAATAACTCTTTAGATTTAATACCGAATAGATACCTATATATTATGTAACTTAAAAAATATGTGATCCATTAAATACAATACATATTTTATATAAAATTGAATCATTAAATAGTAACATTAAGTAAGATTATGAGTCACTTGAAGAATAAATTAATTACCTAGTAATTTTATTGTTCATTCGAATACAAAATTGTATGAGGAGATCATCAGCTAGAGATTAGAGAGTTATTGCAGTCTCACGAGCGGTAAGTCGGGATTCCAGATATTACTCGACTAGGGAAATCGGAAAAAATGCCTACCTCTTAGTCGTGCTTCACGAGTGAAAAGTCGGATTCTGACTCGAACCGTGAGTCACAGAGTGACGGTTTTGTGAAAATTGATATGAAATTTTCTTCTGCTTGTAATTTTCTTTCCGGATTTCACCCATTCCATCATAGAGTCAGGCTGGGTGATTTTTAACGGATTTTGTTATAGTGGATTTAAATATAAAATACCTATTGTCGGTAAATCTGAAAAAGAACTAGATTTCGTTTCACAATGTTTGTGCTGTACATCAGGCTGTTCACATATACCCATATGTTCACCATCACCTCTGAAAAATTAGGTAATCGTAAACATCCAATTAGATCTAAATAGCATCGTCTATGGGGCACTTCCGTCAATAGGAATTTTTTGTCGTGATATTGAAGAAACAATGAGTTTGTCTTCTAAAGAAGAAGGTTTTAAGGAATTAGACCTTGAAAATTCCTCGTATACCAATACATAGGGAAAGAGTGGACTACATAAGTGAGTATGTGGACATTTTTGACATTTGCATGTCCTTACTTTGGAACACAACCAGAAAAATCTACAGTTTTGACAGCGATACTTGCTTAAATTTCTCTCCCGATGATTTTCACTTTCATCGGAGTCGTTCCTGGGGAAATTCATCTCTGTCAGCTCTTATCCTACGGAAATGGTTCACCACTCGTTGGAAACATCAAAATCTCACGCTTCCTGAACCGCTCCGAAAATAGAAGCAGCTAGGCTATAAGCAAGTTTATCAATGAACTATAAATACAAATAGTCCTCGAGGTACGAGTATAATAACGTGGTAGTTACCAGACTGGCTTTCTACTTGCTTCATTAATCAAGAAGAAAATGAAAGGACTGGACTTGATAGTGGGAAACGTTTTGTACAACTTCCCAAAAAATACCGAAAACACAGTAATCAATAGCATTCAGGTGGTCCATTAGAAATGGTGACCTACAAGAACATAGCTGCTTGCTGCCACAGAGTAAATTGCTTCCAAACTGAACTCGATACCTTTCATTTTGATTTAGGAGTGTAGAACCACTTTTATCAGCTGTTATCTACTAATTTTTGGTTTGAGGATAGTGACGCTAACTAATTGATCCACGTACGAAGTGGGCTCTGGCTGTTAAAGTGTAACATCTTGTGCATCTCTGTGTTTGAGTGCTATTTTGAGTGGGTTGTTGAAGGAGTTGTGTGTTGAAAGTTGGCAGAGGACTTCATTTTGGTGAGTTTTTCCCATTGATGTGGTTTTTTTTTTTAAATTTTCTAATTAGGGCCTAAGTTATAGGGCATATGCCTTTTAGTGGTACTTCCTGAGGGTACTCTCAGTACCTGCGTAGGGTGTTGGGTTCTTCCTCCCTCTGAGGATAGTCTATGAATATTTGGTGAAATTCTATGGAGTAGTTTTTGTTCAATTAAGGTTTTAATTTTGGTAGAGGGGACATCTAAGGCAGGTGGCTGAACCCTAATCACCTCATGGGAACCACAGGGTGATAAGGCTGGTTGGTTATCTGCAGCGGTGCCAACCGTAGGTATACTTTCTGTAGGCTAGTGGTAGGTGTGAGATATCTGGGCTTCGAAAAATTTTCAATATGTTGAAATTTTTCCAAGTCCAGAGTAAGTATACTTTGATAGAGGACTTTTGGAACTTTTGTCCATTCAGCCTCTAAAGATCTGTGGGAGAAGTTTTTAGTAGGGGGGGGGTACTTCCTCTTCTGTGGATTCCGAGATACGGACAAGTTGTTTTGGCTTGGGGGGTTATTTCCCTTCTTTTGTCGGGGGTAGGTGGTTTAGCACTACCCGCTCGAATATGACTGAGCAGGCTACATTGATGGTGCCAGGTTGTAAGTATGCTGGGTTAAATAACCTGCTACCTAATGTGGTGCCTTCATGCAATGCAGATAAGATTGGTGAAGAACATGATTATGCTTATACGTCTGCCAGGTGTGCTGCTGACGTATGCAGGGATGCGAGAGGGCGGTTACTGGCTTTGCAGCTGATGCAATTGTAAATGGTAGAGTAAGGGGTGCGATTGGGGCAATGGGAGTAGGTGGGAAGTATCTGGTCGAAAGGGCTATTGGAACTTGCCTCTATCCCAGGAGATTTAGCACATTGGCCATGGAAGCCAGAACAAGTACGGTGGAATATTTATTGTGAACATGGACCGCCCGGTCCACAATAATGAGTATCATAAGGGGAAGATCTCTAGGGCAGGTACCAGAAGGAACCTGGCAGCTTCTAGTGTGGATGTAGCTGATGATGGAATGAGGAACTCTGTGCCCTTTAAGTCATCTTTTGTAAGTGTGCTTGCCTCAGGCAAGAGATGGAGACATTGTACAGGTCGTACAATGCGCCTGTAGGATACAAGGAGAAAGGTGTATTGGGGGATGGTCCTGCAATTGTAGGATCGTGGTTTGATAGTGTTAAGAGAAGTAGGAGTGTGGAGGCATCCAGGCGTAGTGGTGGGGAATCTTGTTCTTGTCGTTGTGCCTTGCCTGGCATGACTGGACAGAGAGGGGATGACAGTGGCAGTCGTAAGTAGCAAAGCTGTGACGCCGTGGCTGCAGTGCATCCTTGGTGCACTGAGTTAGAGGTGCCAGAAGAATATTTATATAAAGTTATGATTGACAATACTGGTGGTAGCATCCCATCTGCTCCTCCTTCAGAGGAGGTGGCTCAGTGGAAGCTTACGAATTCTGAAGAGTTCGCGGGCTGAATGATCGTGGTTATGGTCTATTTGGACATGAATGGACTGGAAGAAATCTTGAAGCACTACTTGCGTGGTAGGTTGACGTTAATAATAACTATGCCAAGGAGTGGGTAGATCATGTTTTCGGGTTGGTGGAGCTAGAGCGATTCGACGAGCTCGTTGAAGCCGTCAAGGACCTAAGGGTCAAGGGACAAGCCTGTAGAGTTCATCAAAAAAGAACTCAATCCTGAGGATATTGCAATGATGAGGGAGGCTATTTTTCTAGGAGATGGTGATAGGGAGCTGCTGTGGGCTAGGCAGCATCAAGTGCGCATGGTTGCTTTGGCCAATACTGATGGTAGGCAATCTGGATCATCAGGTGGTGTAAAGCCCGAACCACCTAAGAAGGCCAAGACCTAAGTAAATAATGAGCTGGGAACACTGATCTTACGAATGGAAAAGCTTATTAAAAGATGGCAGGAGTTTGGGGCGAACGAGAACAACATTGTCATGAGGCCTTTTAAAATGGCAAAAGCCCAGATGGAGTGCATGGTTGAGACAGTGGTAAATCCATTGGTCAAGGCAATCAAAGACATGTTTGATGAATTCAGGCATCATAAAAGAGTTGCCTTAGAAGTGGAATACCTATGCCATGGAGAAATTGGATGAAAGGGTGCATGAATTGAGTGACAAAAAGAGTGATTGGTAAACTTTCTTAAAGCATTTTCAATATTGGCAAGGTCCACAGCCTCGGCAGTGAGATTGGTAAACTTTCTTAAAGCATTTTCAATATTGACGTTTTTTCCCCCCCAACCAAATTGTTTTTTGAGATAATACCGATTTTCTCTATATACTTCGATAATCTTGTGTTTATGATTTTATCCAATATTGTAGCAAAATATGGCATTATGAAAATTGGGCGGTAGTTAGATGGGTCAGTTATGCACCCCCTTTTGTGAAGGGGTATTACTTTGGCTTCCTTAAAATTATCGGGGTACACACTCTGCAATATGTTCATATTATAAATAAAGGTTGATGGCGGATCAAAATATTCAGCACATTTTTTCAGAAGACAACCAGGTAAACCATCGACCCATGACAACCCTTCCCTTTAAACCTTTTACTATGCGGATAGTCTCCTCTTAAGAAATTGCTTCAAGATACATTGATTTCACTACATTTGATTTCACAAAAATCAAGGGATTAGAGAAATCTACTGGTTTATCATATATATCTGCTAGATCTTTTCCAACATTACAAAAATACGTATTCAGTTCATTTTCAACACTAGCTCCATCCATATTTTGATGTTCAGCCCACTGGTTTCACATTCTTTCCATTGTTAAAATGTGAAATACTGTTAATCATGTCCCACAATTTCCTTGGTTTGTACTTATTGATTTCTAGTTCATTAAGATGATAGCTCTCATTCACACATTTATGATATTCGTTAATTTATTCTTATGTTTCACGAAGGAATCTTTTAAAGTTTGAATAGAAGGGTTGATTTTTAGTTTTCTTATTCATCTTTTCTTTCGTCCTTCTAGTTTCAATTTAGTATGAGCCCACCGAATTGTTTTGAGTACCTTTGATTTAACTTTCGCGTCATTGAGTAGGCTATAAAATGTATCCACTCTTACGTTGACTTCCACTTTGGTGTATAAGAATTCATCCCACTTTATATAGATAATTGCTCCTCAAATTTCATTTCATCAAGTCGCAGTCTTCAACTAACTGATCCGAACCATTTGGGTGAGTCCATCTGTATATGCCCATATAACATACAGTGGTCGGTTATGCCTGAATCAATTACACAGCTATTAAATATTGCATTGCACCCCCCTTGGAAAAATAATGGTCAATGAAAGTTTGTGTTGTATTGACGTGATTCTAGTGGGATAAAAATTCTTATTTTAATGAAAATTTGTATTGCCCCGGTCAGGGACGACGACCATCCTTTCCCTTTTTCTCTTCACCATCGTATCCTTCCTTTTCTTCCACTTCCCCAACGCATGCACGAGATGCGCTTTTTTCTTTCAAGTATGGCCTTAGTACCCACGTCTGGCGTATGAATCCAATCGTCCAATAGAGGCTAACGCTGCAATTTATATAGAGCAAGAGCGGCCCAGGTATGAAGATTTGTGGCAAATGGAAGTACTGGTGGCGGAAGTTGAGCGCGATGCGGCTTTACAAAGATAAATATATTTTCGCGTCAACGTTTTCCCATGGGCATATTTTCTATCATTCAAGCAGTTTGTTCAGGATACGATCCAGGCAACTTTCTATGGGGCCTCTCCCTCATCTCTTTCAGCATGGGGCAGCAACCTGCCATCCAGGAATCCTCCCCTGGAACCTCTGGACTTCTCTCTGACTTGAATAGTGAAACGTTGAGGCATGCGGAGAAGGTAGGCCATACTGATGGTTATGAGGGTGCCTACATGCAGCCTGGCTGTTGCGTTGGCTGGTTGGCTAGGAGGACGAGGTTGCATCTTATGCGCAAAAAATCTTTCTACAGGTTAAGGAAGCGACTGAGGTGGGTCATCATCCAGGGACTTCTGTTATATTGGTGCCTCATGGAGGGTACAGGAGGGAGCTGAGGATGAACAAGGAGTTTCTGGACTATCGGGATCCACTCTTGAGTGCTCCCAGTCACAAACTTGTGAACCGGTGATACCCACAGCTTCCACCAGGGATTCCTTGCACAGAATTATGTCCATGACTACATCTACTTCATGATGAGGCGCATGAGTGCAGTGTCAAAAACTTCTCTTCTGCTGGATCTGATGATGTTATTTCTGCCAAACACTGGATTAAGCACCTAAAACTGTTAGGCTGCTCATTCTCAACCTGTTACTTCTATCAAAAAGACCCCTAAAAGCATTGGCCCAAGGCCAATCAATTTTCATCCTGAAAAAAGGGGTGTCCATCAAAACTGTATATCGTCATTTCTCTTCTGACACATCTAAAAGATTCTGGGATCTCACTTCCATAGTGGCTGGTGTCATAGGTGATGTCCAGAGATCTTTTCGGTCAGCCAATGACACAGCAGAGAACCTAATTGTTCTCCAACTGCCGTTTTGCTGGCCTTTATCAAGAAACGGCATCTCCATCTTGCCGCTCTGGACGTTGCTAAGGCCTTTGACTCAATAAACCATTTTACCCGGAACGATTACTTTTGCGAACCTGCTTGGTTAACTGAATAATATGTTCCCTGTCTGTACCACGAAGGTGCGTCAGTCCTCGAGGAATGATGTGAGATGTCGGGGGATGTTGTCATTGGACGAGGGGCACACCAATGGGATCATGTATCACCACTCCTCTTTAACCTGTTCATAGATACTGCCTTGGGAAGCTGTCAGCTGAAATAGGGTTTGATTTCGCCCCTGGGGCGCGAGTAGGAGCAATGGCTTTTGCCAATGATGTCATCCTGCTTGTGATTTTATTGTCAAATCAGAAAAGTGTAAGCTACCAGCCCTGCTACCAGCTAGCCTCCACTGTGTCTTTACCCGTGAATTATAGTAAAAATACAGTTGATCTTGGATGGTAGTCTAGCTGGTTGCATATACCTCAAGGTATAAACACAGTTGACCCTGAAAGGTAGCCTAGCTGCTTACTCACGCGATTACTGCTACGAAGAATTGCAGCACTGATCCCTAATGGAACGCACACAGTATTGCCTAGCTGGTATTCTGTATGGTAGTAGTGAGCTACGCTATAAGTATGCATAGTTGCCAACTCGCGCATGCGTGGTACTAATTGCTAACCCGTTCTTTTATGGTTTTAATGTCACCCGACGTATTAAATACGCTGACAAGCGACCAGTTAGGCAGCACTGTGAGTATGCGCTGCGCCCCACTAGGCTACCAGATTTGTTACTTGTGAGTAAACGAGTGTGCGAGTAAGTGACCAGCACTGCACACGGCAGTACCATGTACTGCTATGTAAACTTTCGACTTGTCAACTATGCCCACTTAGAGCAAAGCTCACTGCTACTATCCAGGCTACCTGCTAGGTACCAATATCTGCAAGCCGGAAAGCGAGCAAAAAACGAAAAAGCTACCAGCTAGGATACCATCCAGACTCCGCCAAAGTAAATCCTATTTGAACGACACTCTGACATGGATCTCGTTGAAGACTCAGATTTTTCTATTTGTACAACAACTAAATCTACTGTCTGTGATCTATCCGCGTGCATGTTCTTTATCTAATTCGTAGTCTCTCCCATTCGTATTCCCGGAAGAACTGCAAACAAATAATATGATGATAATATCTTGAGATAATTGCCTGTATAACTTTTCAGGGGTTCAGATGTGTACAACCGAAATGAGTTCCACTCTTTTAGCGGTCACAGGACGCGGGGGAGTGACATCAACGACTTCCTCATATCCTCAAATCCCGGATCTTCCAAACACAATTATACTTTCTCGAGCAGCAAGCGCCGCACGTCCTCACCATCTTCTAACTGAAGACAACTCTATCCATCCACCACACAAAAACATACACCTTACACAAGATAAAACCATGATTAAAACCACTAAGTAATTTTCTTTATCGGCACGGTATATGAGTCCATAATTTGTTACATTATGCATTACAATATGTATGCATGTGTCTTATCAGACAAAGACGTTAGTAATTGGTCCTCCAGTGTGGATCGGGCTGCCACAATTGAATTGGAAAATGTATAGTTATAATTTATCAGATTTATATAAACGCGGCAAATTATTGCACAAATGTTTATTATTTTTATATTAAATAGTTCACAGCTTCTGTAAAGAAGATATTTTTATTCATAAAATTCCTTCAGTTAGACAGTATAAAGTCATGAGCCCCCCCCCCCCCCTCCTCCCTCCCCATCTTCTCAATCTTCAGGCGGACGCTGGATTAAGGTCGTTCCTTAATTACGTTATTTATGTTTTTTACACCTCTAAAATCCGAGCTACACACTGCCGCACCGCGTCCACTCTGACATACGGCTGAGAATCGGACAGTGAGGAAAATGTCAATTACCTACGTATCACCTCTATGACAGATGAGCTATTTCCATAATCCATAATGCAAATTTAATAAATCAATCACGAAGGCTGAGCCCTCAAGATGTCTTCTCTCCCTGTTCCTCTGCCTGTTGAGTTGGGGCTGTATTATAATGAAAGCGATTAGTTTGCTTGTTCTCGTATTCGATTATTTTGCCCAATCAAACCAAATCCGCAAAAGGTTTAGGGCCTAGTTACGCTATCAGTTTAGTAATTTGTTAATGCGAATTTCGGATGTGTTCGGATAACATTCGTTCAATAGCTGTTAACCTTTCCTAGCTATTTTTCTCCGTTCATTCAACGTGGAAGTCCCCTCGTGTGGGAGCAAAATATTCTTGTATGGAAAAAAGTATTACTTACACAGAGGTTTATTCCACGGAGGGACACAAATTCTTTGAATTTAGGCCTCTGTGGGCGCAAGTGTATATTAAATTAAGAGAATAGGTATTGGTCTATAATTAGTACACCCCACAAATAGTATATCATCAAAACTTGGCCTTTGTGCCTTCCAAAAGGGTTCAACCTTTATAGTTGCAGGACCCCACAGTTTTACACTTAAAGTAAAGATACAAGAATTTCATTCAGCCAAAACATTAGGAAAAGAATAAAATTTAAAATCAAGAAATGTTGGAAATAATAAATTACAAAG
The DNA here is from genome assembly GCA_030762985.1 of Adelphocoris suturalis. Lineage (NCBI taxonomy): Eukaryota > Metazoa > Arthropoda > Insecta > Hemiptera > Miridae > Adelphocoris > Adelphocoris suturalis. Next base: position 41,278,684 of record CM061041.1, read on the forward strand.
AAAAAATTATAAATTTCAGAACGTATTGAACAAGATTAAAAATGTTACAGAGAGAATCGACTTGTACAGAGAACAAGTGCTGGAACCATTCAACCCTCTTCACATTCAATCAAGTTTATAAAGCAGACCTCTGGTTTTGATGTTAAATTCATGGTACACTAATAATTGACCATCCATCTCTTGAAAAATGGATTTCACCTAAATAAACGAACTAATGTCAAAGTCTGGATTAGTGTCACTATTATCCATCCCACGGAAATTGTCAATGAAATTCACTGAACTAAACCGCATGAAATATCAGGTTAATCGAGATTTGAAAATTCATCCCCTCATGATTAATGCGAGAGATTCATGAATATAAACAAGAGACAAAACGGGTGGTTCTGCGAAGTCATAGGCGTTATGTTAATTATAATCCACAGATGGGTGAACGTTTGCCGCACATGTTGCCTCGTCTGGATCGATGCCCGAGTTAAATACTTTCGGCTCATAACAATCACAATCTAATTACGCAAACCCGTGGAGGGGGGGGGGGGGGAGGGTTCGGGTCGGCGTGTTAGGTCGTATGCGGTCCGGGCGAAAGCAGCCCTCTCAGCACCAACCTCAGTTTCAGAGCGTATCTCCCCGCGATGAATATTACAAGGGTGATTCGCCCCGCTCAGCAGCCGGTAATTATAGAGAGGAAATAAAAATAGGGGATGGGGTAGTGAGGGTTTTTTTAGGAAATCTCGAGTTTGACCTAAAAACTCAGTGACCCGGAAAGGGATTGACTGGGTTGATTGCGCTTCGCCAAACTCCGGCCCAATCGGATCCCGAAAACCTCTGAGATGATTTTAATGTGGAATATTATTTGGTGATTATTGGATTGATTAGCTCAATCGATTCATTTATGCCTAGTCGCAGACTAAGCATCATATTTGAATTTTAATCGAAAGGCGAATATTCTCACCGAAATTCCAACATGACATAATTGCATTTCTCAAATTTTTTTTATTGTGCTTCTGGAAGTTAAATTTCCCTCCGAATCGATTGGTGGCATCAGTTGTCCACTATGAGCGCTAGTTTCGCCAATATTGACAGGTTGGCCAACATGACATAAAAAATTATGGAATCCAACATGACACAATTGCAGAGTTTCTACAGTAAAAGCAGGGCCGACGAGAGCTCTGACGAAAGCATGCTGAGTTTTCTCTTTATTTCAGCTGTTATTTGGTGTTTTCCTGTCAAATTTCTTCTATAGCTACATAATTGGACACTTTCTTAGTGATAATGATTAATTTTTCTTTGCTCCAGAATGTCAGAATTGATAGAATACGCCAGGAAAAAAAAAAACATTCAATAATGCTATGTTGTATTGTGGAGTGTTTGTAATTACCTATGTCAAGTTGTGCAGGCTCAGCCACGTTGATACTTGATGTGGTAGCGTGGCTTTTAAGAATTTTGCCTTCTAAATATTTTAGCGTAGAAGACTTATGATTCAAGTTAATTTTCCTAGTCCTTATTTGGAGCCAAGAGTCGGGCTCAATTACCAACTGTTTTGTTTTCATTGAAAAGAAAAGGCTGAGATTACGTAATTTATTTTGTTTATTGAATAATAATTATTATTAGTCCTTAACTATTAGGAAAAAATGTGTCTTTAAGAATGAAACTACTGATTCCTTCCACACGGAATAAGGCTGTAATTTATTGCATTTAAGATAAAGTAAAACTGAAATCTTGTCATTATAATTTATTAATATCTTGTCATTTGTTGGAGTCAAGAGTTGGACTCAAATAGTACTACTTTTAACAGAGAATGTGTTTTAGCCATGGACTAATTAGGCAAAAAAGCTAACGAAATCTGAAACGAAATGTGGGACGAAATCTGTGACGACAACATTCTGATGATTTCCGCTTACAACCTAGTCGTTGCTAGGGAAATGGTACTTCGTCGTTTTTCATTCCCCGAAATTCGTTCGAAAGTTCATGATTTATCCAACCATATTATGTTAACTACTGCGAAGTGCGTGGCCAACAAGCTGAGTTATGAACATGGTTATTTGAATAATTGTGTACACTCAGAATATCATTCTCAATAATTGATATTGTGAACATGATTGCAACCGCTTGTTAATTTCTGATGATTTCATTGAGCTGGTGTTTCGGATTCATAGCAGGTGATCCGAATATTGCGAGAACGGTTTGATTTGTGAAGCGGTGGTTAAATAAGCTAAGGATCGTGTAACCTGGTGTAACCTATGTAACCGAAGCTGAAATTTGGGAGGGAGGCTCAAGGGAGAATGCTGAAGACGCCTGGGTGATCACTGATCAGCTGAGTGAGCTCCTAAGCCATTTTCTTTCCTATTCAACGCGGGAAGCTGAAATTTGAGAGGGATGATCAACGGAGAATGCTGAAGACGCCTGGGTGATCACTGATCAGCTGACTAAGCTCCAAAGGCATTTTCTTTCCTATTCAACGCAGGAAGCTAACATTTGAGATGGAGAGTCAAGGGAGAATGCTGAAGACGCCAGGGTGATCACTGATCAGCTATGTGAGCACCGAAGCCATTTTCTTTCCTATTCAACGCAGGATGCTGAAATTTGAGAGGGAGGGTCAAGGGAGAATGCTGAAGAAGCAATGGTGATCACTGATCAGCTGAGTGAGGTCCAAAGCCATTTTCTTTCCTATTCAACGCAGGAAGTTGAAATTTGAGAGGGAGGGTCAAGGGAGAATGCTGAAGACGCCTGGGTGATCACTGATCAGCTGAGTGAATTCCAAAGCCATGGAATGTGTTTTAGCCATGGACTAACTAGCCAAAAAAGCTAACGAAATTTCGTAACAAAATCTGGGACGACAACATGGATACCAATGATACGGAACTAAGGATCGTGTAACCTGGTGTAACCTAGGTATGCGATATTTTGTTATGACGCGGTTTATGAGTTATAAATATTTTAGGTTATTATCTCACTATTGGAAGTTAACCAATCTTCAACCCAAGATTGAATACGGGTTTATGTGAAACGTGTGAGCTAAAACACATTCTGTGTTTCAATAATTTTGTCCGATGTATGTAAATAGAGGTAACCGGGGGTCCAGGGGGCTTGCTCCCTGGCGAGGCGCGGAGCGCCGAGTTTTGTTTTTAATTAATTACAAGAAAAGGCTGAAATTCAGTATTTGAATGTTGAAAAAATTCGTTATAAAATACCTAATGAACCTGATTCTCCTTCCAGACTGATTAAGAGTGTATTTTATTTCATGCAAATTGATAATCAAATCTTGTCATTATAAAAGTTGAAAATAAATACTTTAAGAGCCTTATCGGACTTAATTATCATTCATTCTCTGAAAATTTCATAGGAAACATGACATGACTAACAGAAAGTTTCGAGCAACATGACATGACTAGCAGAAAGTTTCGAGCAACATGACATGATCTCCTTCTATTTTTAGTCCTTTCGCAAAATCATGTGTTTTCGTTTTTAATTGAATTGTGGGACCCTGGAAAATGGTTAGAAGCAGTAATATACTGGCAATTAGAGAGAGAGAAACAACCTTTATTTACAAAAATAAGGCGAGCTGCCCGGTAATACGGGTTGCCAAATAGTTGAGAAATGAAACTGTTTTTCTGTTCTCCTGAAAAGCTGCCAAAATCAATTATGTCATGTTGGGATTTTTGCGACGTTATGTTAGGTAAGTAAATTCAGTATGGAATTTATTATGTCGAATAACGTTGTGTGCATTTATCATTGTGATGAGCATATATTGACATTAAACAATTCAATGAGTTCGAAAGGGTAAAATAAAACTACCCACCTAGAAGAATCATTCAGAATATTATTATTAGTTCCATTTTAGTTAGCAGTTTGTGTTGATAAAATATCGAATCTGGGTCTGTGCAGTACCCAAAAGTAGCGGAAGCGTATTTTCACTTCCGGGAGACAAAAGCTAAATTTTCGTTAAAATCAAAATTTTCACTCGTGTTTTACGTTTTATACCATTTTGAAACAACTTTCGTTTCGTTTTTTCGTCTTGTGTAATTTATTGCTAAAGAGATGAATGCAACATGACCTGGGTTGTATTAAAGGGGTATTAAGCGTAACACTCCAAGCTAGCCAAACATTTGAATTTTGAAATTAGTGCATCTCCACAGTTTAAATTGAGAATTATGGATAAGCCGAAGCTTTGTCATATCTAAGTCAATCCCATGAATTTCATTTATGTTAGGAGCGTTGGGTAAGTGTGGGGTGGTGATTACTATATATATAAATTTCATGGAATTATGATTGCAAGGACTTCAAAGGAAATATTTTGAGTAGGTATTTACATGAAAATCGTATTATTTATTAATCGTATGTTATTATGCATTTTCAATTTTCAATGTCTAAAAGGGATTTTCCTGAATTGATACTTTTGAAACTCTTTATGCCGATTTGAAATATTATTTCTGGCTAAGTTAAGATCTACATCATGTAAATTATTTACAATAGTTTTGGGTAATCAAAAATAACCTCGATGATTACCGATGTGATCCGGAATATAATTAGTTGTGATCCCGATTATTTCACTTTACCGGCTATCTGAATAGGTTACTTGGATTTCTGAATTCCAAGGGGGGAAGTTTTCAAACAAACCTAAGATGAAAAAAAAATAATAAAAATCCACTTGATTAATAAAAAATGAGCGACCTTCAATGTTTTGAGGAATATTGAATCCTAAAAACTTTTTGAGTGTACCTAAATTTTCCTTGGGTACTCCTAATTTATTTTATTTTATTTTTTATTTATTTATTTATTTTATTATTTTTTTTTTCACAATTGATTTATCCGATTATATGAGTTGCCAGGGCTTAAGGCGAGGTTTCAAGCAGTCAATCACTACGCAGATCAACAACACTGGCATTTTTCATATGGATACTGCGAGAAGTCTATATTTTTTCACAAAAATAGTGACATGCCTGTACCACAACTTCGGAGATAAGTTTAAACCATACATTGACTACAAGTTCACATACAGGAGTCCCCCTAAGTTCTTCTGGTGTACACCTGTGTGTACTGTCTTTTTGGAATTTCTATGTATTCGACATTTTCCAGTTTTCCATAACGGAACGCGTTTTTTACACCTGAAAAAAGTGCAGATTTAATTTATTGGATATGAAAAGTACGAATCTAATGTCCATTAGTTGAGACTGGAGCAAAACTCTCACTCTCATCATAGAAATTGGATTCTTCAAAGTCCTTTGCCACTAACCGACTCTTACATCTATGAGGACCGTCAAGCTCGTTTTTGCGTTTGAGCACCCACCTAGCTATAATGATTTTTGTTTAGGATGGTTGGGAAAATTTTGGAACGTAGGTACCTCCAAGTTCCATTTTCCTCATGGACTTTTGACCCATGAGAAAGGTCAAAAGTCACTGCCGTCTCACTACTCAAAAGTAGTTTTTTTTTTTAATTTATTTTTTTATCCGTCGTCACAGGTACACACGTTACCACACATCTGCACATCTCTAAAGCATCAGCCAGCGGTTTCAAGTACTCCTTTGTGTGATCACCTCTAAGCATATTTATGTCGGTATGAATTGGACATGACATGACCCAACCAACGTTTTATTTAGTTCGTCAAATAGCATATAACCTGTTTCGTCACGCTCAAGAATGTATATCCTCCTAGCCTTAAGCGAGGATTTCCGTCAAGACCTCAAGAGGTACATTGAAATAAATGGAGGGAGAGAAGGAGAAAGTTCCAAGACATTGACCTTTTGGTTCCGAATGAGCCACAGTGTTTTGATTTATATCTTCTCCGAAAGATCCACAAATCATATAATCTCCCAGATCATCTTCCTTCAGGTCGACCAATTGTGGCGAGCTTCGGCTATATTACAGAATGGATTTGAGCTTATGTAAATTCTCACATTCAACTTTTTGAGCAGTATTTATCTTTCGTCAAAGACACACATCATTTTTGGGCTTTGCTGGAAGAAACAAGGGTTCCTAAAGACGTTAGTTTTGTTACAAATACGTGAATTCCTTGTATACTGAAATTCCTCACGATGGAGGATTGAGCGCCCTCTCTCACTTTTTAGAGGAGCGTTCTGAACCAAGAGTTCCGTCCACAAACTTCCATGTTAAACTTGCAGAGTGTGTTCTGACGATTAATGATTTGAAATTCGGTAACCATTTCTATCTGCAAAAGAGAGTGACTGCAATGGGGACTCGAATCGCGCTCTCATACACAAAACTGATTATGAGGATTTAGAGAACAGATTTTTCGTATCAAGGGAGAAGATCCCGTTAATGGGGAAGCGGTTCATAGATGATATTTTCTTCATATGGCCACATGGTTAAGAGGAACTCGATATGGAAATAACAATGATTAATGGAAGCTTCACAACTAGCATGCATGCAAAGCCCACTAATAGGAAGCTATATCTACATTACGGTAACGTGATAGACGAATTGTCTGTGATAGAGTGGTTCCACCTCATGTCAACCACCTAAGGAGAACACGACCGTCATCTGAGAGGGTTCCTCTAGTGACGACTCTCTTCTTAGGAGGATTCAGAAGATGAAAATGGGATCCTCCAGGAACTGCAACGAATTCTGACTTCCAGTGCTCTGACCCGTGATTTGTTCAAGGATATTCCTCAAGAGACTTAACGCCAGGAAATAAATATAGGAGGAGTGCTGTCACACAGGAACAGTTCAGCCTTCAAAAGTGCAGCGGCTTGGTTTACACCAATGTGAGCGTCCAAAGTGAAATTTGTTAAGTGAAGTGTTGTGAAGTTTGTCCTATGTGAAATTTTGTTGAAGGCTCTCACTTTATCTGTCCTAATACGCCTCAATCCTACACACGTTAAGGGCACGCTGAATGTCTGTCAGGAATGTGTGTCTACCAGCTGCCCTGTAAGCAGTGCACAGAAGATCAGTTCAGAAGCTTTCATGTTGGGATAGCCACTCAACTAAATTTGATAATAAACATCCATAGAGCTTCATTAAACCAAGATCGGTCCCTGCCATTAAAGCAGTATGCGAGGTCACACGATCCTACAATCACACTTAACGAATGCTTCGGAATCAAAGATTTGGAGCAGATGCCAACTGCAGCAGTCTGAACAGTGAGTATTGGGATCAATGAGGCCTCCTGGTCTCAATCTAAGCAATTGAGCTGCACTGAACCAAAAATAAAGAAGGCATTCATGCGTACATGCTGGTTACAAGCTTCCAAAAAAACTCCAATCCCGTTAATCATAAAAAACCATTACTCTTCTAATTTTGAAAAATATTTACTAAAAATATCAAATCACTCTTTCATCTTCATACTTATGAAATTTCTATCAATTTAAGTTCATGTAATATATATTGATATTTCTTTTGTATTTATTTAATTTTTAGTTTATTCATTTATTTTCTTCCAGTATGTGACATGGTCCAGTTATATTTCGATAATGCATGATAGACTCAGTTTGATATGTACTTATTTATCTTTCGTTTTCTACCTGATGTTTTTTCGGCAATTTTTCAAAATTTATCGACAATTATTAAAAAGCGTATAATTGAGTGGGGCTGTAGCTGTAAAGGTGTGAACGCATTTAGGAGATGCGAAGCACCAAGTCTTGGTGATACATCATATACGGGGTTTAATATTTGTAGGCCAATCATCTGCTTAGACACTTTAATAATTAAACTTTGTGTAATAGTTCGCTGCATTTTTTAGTTATTTTTATATTAGAAGACTTACCAAGTTTACGTCAATCCTCTTGCACGAAAAACTTCTCAAAAGATATACCAATATTTGAGCATTATTCAAGATGCATAAATTTGCGGAAAGCTGTGTACAAAAGACATTGAAATGAGTTCACACACACGCGAAGAGAAATCCCCAGATGTGTGTGACGTGATGTTGGGGGTCACGATGTAGTGGAGTGGTAATTGACAATTGATCTTGACATTAATACCGTAGAATGCAGAGTTTCAGTGAAATAATGCAAAAAATAACACTCATTTACGTAACTCACTCAAGAAATTACTCGTAAATACACTCATTGCTCTCAATCACCAAGTTCGTGTGTTCTTATGAATACAATGGACAAATATGTAGAGAACATTGACTTTCTCGAAGATTGATCGAGTGGAAAAACTTTTTTTGTTTCACACAATTGAAAAACGTTCACTAACGATAAAACATTGGAATCTTGAATAGATAACAAACTGATAAGAATAGTGTATAAATATTTAGAATGCAGACGATAAGCTTCAGTCGGTTAACTGTTGCTGCGGCATTTCTCTTACAAGTAGGTATATTAAGTTAAACACCCTACCTATCTATATATTTACCGTTGGATCTAACCTACTTTTCGATTCATGTTTCAGAACCTTACGAGAATGCATTTTATTGATAAAACGCTGCAAATTATTACCCAAAGGTTTATTATTTCTTTAACAGACTACCTTCCTACACAGATCAATGGTCAATCATATTAAATCCTGTAAGTAGTATCCGAATATTCATCCTGGACCACCGACTTCAATCTCTGTTGAAAATGCTTTTCTGTTAAATTTCTGATAAAAATGATTCCGACTTCAATCTCTGTTAAAACTGATTTTGTGCTAAACCCTGTTAAAAATGCTTTTCTGTTAAATCCTGTTGAAAATGCTTTTCTGTTAAATCCTGTTGAAAATGCTTTTCTGTTAGACCCTTGATAAAATTTTTCATCACAAAACATCAGAACACATTTTTTATCACAAAACATCAGAACCAGTGACTTTTGGGGGGGTATGTTAAAAGGATCTCTCCAATAAAAATAAAAATGTCTCATCCATTTTTACAATTTTCACTTAAGCATATCGAATTCATTGAATGTTTCGCGTATATCGATAGAGATAGAGATATGAAAGTATACAGGTTTATTGAGCAACTAGTATACGGAGAAATCTCAGCTGATAAAATTGCAAATTTTAAAACACAGTTGAAAAATGTAGGGGTTGAAAAATTCGTAAATACCGTTAAGAAAACAATACCAGTATCTCCGAAAAAAGGCGTGAAATATAAAAGGAAAAATATCAAAGAAAATATGTTGGAGAATTACGTTATTCGTAATAATCGAGATAAGAAATTTCTACAAGAGTTGAACGTAAAGATTTTTTTAAAGATGATCCCAGATAAAAATATAATTGTGGACGATGGTAATATTATCGATATAATATTACCTTGATTTCGTATTTGCGCTTATCTGAAATTTCATCGTCTTTTGCAACTCCGTCAGTTCGTAGTATTCTGAGGGGTAAGTTAAAAGGATCTCTACTATAAATAAAATGGAATACTTTAAAGCGTTAAGAGAACTCGAAGATGGAAATTGTCTTTCCAAGAGCGAGTGGCAGGCAGTATCTAAATCTGGAGAACTGACTGATTATTTCGTGAGGAAGTATCATAAGTTTTTGGATTTAGCAACTGTGAAACGTAACTTTCTCAATGGAAAAAATAAACTAACTGAAAACATTCTAAATTTTACTCCTTTCAAAAATATTAACGTTTGCAAAAATTGTGGTGTTAGAGTACTAAATGGTAATATTTGTTTTGAATGCATCGAAGAGGATAATCAAAATATGCTAAAAAGTGTGCACAGTATATTTACATTTGTAAGAGAATCTGTAGTAAGAGGAGAGATGGAAAAGGAGATGGAAGAGGAGATGGAAAAATATTAGGTTTTTATAAGAATCCCTTATAAAAATTATAATTTAGTATTTACTTTAATCCTACCTATAATTCCATTTTCTTTCTCGTTTTGTGTTTTCATAAGCTCCTTCAGATGATCTACGAAATTTTCTTTTCCTATTCCAATTTTATGATGTCCCCAAGCAAGAGTATCCATACCATTTTCCAGAATATGCCTTTTATCATCGTAGGCACTGAGCGCTTTCTTGTTCTGTTTAATGGTATAAATATCGTGCTTGTTTGTTCTGAACATCATTTGCGTTTTGTAGATCGGTTTCTTGGTCAACAGACATTCTTTGAAATCATTGAATTTAATGTCCTGTTCAATAACGTTTTTCTTGATCCCTTTCGCTTTCTTTGTTTCTTTTTGATTCTCGAACGTTTTGTGTGCGTAAAGTTTCGATCTTAGTCCGACAAATTCCTCCATTACTTTTCCGCTCATTTCATCTTTGAATTTTCCAAGTACTTTCTTGTTCACTTGAGGTATACCGTAGACATTTTCTTTCGGATAATCGGATGTATCAAACTGATCAATCATGTTGTTTTTAATATTCGAGTAAAAGTCTTCAGTCTTTATATCCATGATCAGACTGTCCGTGTCACAGTACATCAATTTGACATTTTCTCCGTATTGTTTCTTTATCGTGTTGTAATAAAAATCGTACATTAGAGTTTTTGAAATGTCCAAAATACTCATTCCGATGTAGATGGGTTTATTGAAAAGAATTTTGGTCTTTTTCATGTGAACTGCTGCTAAGTTTTCAGTGAATATCGTTCTACGATCAAAAGTTGGTTTTGCTATCAATAATTCCAGTTTCTTTCCGTTTGAACATAATTTGATATCGATTCTTTGCCTGATATTTTCCATCGTTTTTCCGAATACACTGTTGTTCATCAATTTGAAAAATTCCTTTTCAAAATCATTTTTCGCTTTCGTTCTCAGTTCCGTGTTGAAGTCAATGTACACTTTCAACCAATCCGATTGATCAAACTCCAGAACTTTGTGTATTTTCTTTAGTTTCATCCCCATGCTCAGACACTGTTTCAAATTCCTGTAGTGCAAAACGTATCTATCTTTGTTGTACAAAGTTGTCATCAGTTTAGGTAATTTTGTATTTCCAATCCTGTTTTCCGGTGCAAGTGGTAGATCCGAGTGTAAATCGTGTAGTTCTTTAGGATATTCCAAGTCAACTTCCAGAAAATAACCTTTGGGAGACTCATCACTTATATTTTCAACATCTAAATTATCCATATCTAAATTGTACAAGTTCTCTACCCATTTAAAACCACCAGATGGTAAGTATTTGGACATTGCCCATCCATAAAGGTTGTTAGCGTCTACGTACGCTATGTAACTCGAAGGTTTAGATGGGTCATATTGTTCACCCATGTACTTATTGTTTGCTTTCGCGTACCTGTTACTACATTGAGATATTCCACCGCGAATTCCTTTTTCTATCATTAAAATTTTATTATAATCGGTCAACAGTTCCAATTTAACTTTTGTCATTTTCAACATACAATCCCATGAGAATCCAGGTGTTGTGTAGTACCATGCAGGATCTAGTTTGTATGTTTTCAGGGAAATATCTCTGAAATTTTCCATTACATCTGCAAGCAGTAAGATGTCACTTTTGTTGTAAAGCGCGGTGAATTCCCACATGTTTTTAATACCGAATTTTTCCCAAACTTCTTGTGCATTTTTATATTCGTTTTCTTTTACATTTTGTTTATTTAGATGGCTGTAAAATTTCTCTATAGGTGGCAAACAGGTTTCATCGTACCTTTCCGAACTATCCATGTACTCATATGGGTAAGCTAGTTTCCTTGTCATCAACTCCAAGTTCTCTGTTCCAAAATGTTTTACCAGTTCCTTAAATTGATCTTTCGTTAAATTTCCCACTAGTTTTTCCAAAGAGCTTGCTAGAAATTTGTACGAATCCACGAACCTTATTTCAATTTTATTCATTACTTTGTTTCCTTTCTCATTAAATTTTCCAGAGTCGTACCTAAGAATCTTTGAAAACGAAATGTACTTTTCCTCAGTATTTGGAATCAATCGTATTTCCCCTTCATCCTCTCCGAGTTGTTTTATAAATAAGTGGGCATCGTACCCAGCCAGGTTGTGGAAAAATACAGGTACGAATCTCGGACATTGGTACTCCAAATTACACAGAGAATGGGCGGTACCTCTAAATTCTCCTGACAAATGATCATGATCTTTTACTTTTATACAATTATCAGGTATATTTGACTTAAAAACTTCTAATTCTTCAATATATATATCTGCTTGATTGTCATTCTTTTTATCAATAAAGTGTTGAATTGTTTTTCTCATTACATCAAGTTTCTTTTCTAACATTGGAGGCAATTCGTTAAAACCTCTCTCACAAATGTGACAAGATTTATCATTTTTGAATTCCTGTTCCTGTTCGTTTGTCAATGGTTTCATGGGTACAATTTTATCGTAATATTCCTTAGCAATGTGTAAAACTTCCTCTTTCAGTTTCTGATAAAATACTTTTGGAGAATCTGGACCAGAATATTCGACTGGAGGTTTATAATATCCGTTGGAATACTTTATGTAATATGAAAAACTGCTAGCTTCGTGTTTTTGAATTTTATTAGTGAACGCATTAGTTTCATCAGGTTGACAAGTTTGAAGTTTGCTTAGAAAACTTTCAAAGTCCGAGTAGATAACGAATGGTACTTTCATGGAGCGTTTATAATTTTCAAATTGTAAAACATTATCGTAAGGTTCTGGTAGTTCTACTTTAACAGCTTTATGAGCTCCACAATATTCTTTATGTTCGTTTAATTTGAACTGAGTTCCAAAGCTATTCAAGCACATTTTACACAAGTACCTTCGTTTGTGATCTTTTGTTAGCTGACTATGACCAACAAGTTTCCATAAGTCCTTGATCCAACAATAATGTTCAGTTTCCTCGTTTTTCAAGTAAAACAAGTCAATGTGCCTTTCCTTTTCCTCTTTCGTTATTTCCAAGGGTACTATAATATTTTTTTCATCCAGACAGTAAACGTTTATGGAAATCCCAGTTCTTTTCTCAAACAATTTTATACTCGTAAGTTTCATAGGAAAACTGATATCTTTCAACGCTTCATCAAACTCATGTTCCCATGTTATGTAATTTCCTATTCTATCAGAATGGTGGTCAGCTGGATGAAGTGCAGACAGAACAGACCAAAGGAAACATTTATTATCGTCATTTTTCACATTTATAATTGCTTTCCTATATTGTAGAAAATTAGGGAGTGGGATGTAAGACGATCCTCTCAAAGGAGTGTACTTGTTAACGTTCAGTTCTAAATGCTTGATTTTGTGAAGTTGCCATTGAGATCCTTTTATTTCGAACGTTTCCATTTCATTTAGAATTTTCTGTTTCATTTCCTCGTAACAATTTGGTACTTCTGCTGACTGCAATATTATTACGTTTTTAGTTTTGAAATTGAGTTCATGATACTCCATATTATTTTCGTTAGTCCCTTTTTTAAATTCTGCGATTAAAACTACATTAACTTTTAGTTTCATTTCTCTAAGTTTCATGTTGATTAAACCAGTTACAATTTTTTTAATACTGTCAAGAAATTTGTAAGCATCTTTAAATCCTTTCGTATTTTTAATATTGTAAGTCACTAATCTAGATTTAAATGCAGTTTCCTTTTCTCCAACTTCAGTTCTCGGTTCTTTGCTTTTTTCAAATATTTTTTCACTAAAATTAAATACTTTGTGCAATTTCCTCGGATTTACAAATACAGGTTTCGCTTTCCTAGATTCTTTGCTTTTTTCAAATATTTTTTCACTAAAATTAAATACTTTGTGTAATTTCCTCGGATTTACAAATACAGGTTTCGCTTTCCTAGGTTTTCTGATAGTCATTGTCCGGTCCGGGTCGTTTTTTTCATGGCGCTTAGACTTTAGGTGTCTAGCCCAATTTTTATAAGTAGTGCTAACATCGCACTTTTCACAATGTCTTCTCGCATCATACATTTTATTATAGAATATATTCTTTTAACTAGCCCCTCATTTTTTTTTTTTTTTTTGAATTCTTAAAGGTGAGGGCGAATCGCCCTCACCTTTTTCTTTTGTCTATTATAGTAGAGATCCTTTTAACTAGCACGGTGGTTGTTTAGTTTACTATGGAATCACCAAATCAAAAAAATGAAAAAAATACATGCATAACATCAAGTTTGTGGTAGTTTCGTTATTGTTAACCGAGATCAAATTTTGCGGCTCACATGTGAGCCATAAAATTTCGTATGAAATGAAAAAGCCGCGGCTGGAATTCAAGCCGCGGCTCACATGTGAGCGTCGGCTCTAAAATTATGAGCTTTCTTACGTTAAAACAGGGGGAGCGAATCGCTCCCCCTCTTTAAGAGTTTTAAAAGAAATTTTTAAATGTTATCGACTTGTATTCGACTTTAACGTTAAAGAGGGTGGCCAATTTGGCCACCCACTTTAAGAGTTTTAAAAAATATTCTTTAAATATTCTCGACTTGTATTTGCCTTTTCATCGGACCCGTCTGCCAGACGGGTCCTACTTATTTACTGTTAAAAATCAAATTGACTTGTATTCGTCTTTACATAGGACCCCCGTCGAATCGACGGGTCCTACTTATTTACTGTTAAAAATCAAATTGACTTGTATTTGCCTTAATAGGAGACCCGGTGATTCACCGGGTCTCCTATTTAAAGATGGAAGGCTAGTTAAAAGAATATATTCTATAATAAATAAATAGAAATGAATAGGGAGCAGCTATTGAAAAAAATTAATTTTGAAAACAACACAAACAAGCTTTCTGAACTAGAAATCGGAAAACCTTACAAAATTATAAACTTTGAATTTGTGTCAACGAAATACTCGTGGGAGGCTGTTATAGCCAATCTAGGAGAATTTAGAGTGTTCATACCAGAAAGATGTATTCAAAAATTTGATAAAAATGAACTCCAAGCTCTAGTTGAGTACGGTGTTTGCTTAGTGTACCATGGAATCACCAAATCAATAAATGGGAGAGACATGTATAACATCAAGTTTGTTTAATAAAAACGTTTTAATGGAAATTTTCCATTAAAACAACAATATTATACTAAGATTTTTTCAGAATTCAATTTCCCTCTGCATGTTTTTAAAACAGTTTCATAATCTTTTCCGTTTGAAAGTTCTTTTAACACTATCAAAGACAGATGTCCACAAATTGGAGGATCATTATACTTTTGAATTTGTTCGGAATTGTAAAAAATATGTTTATTTTCCAAGTATTTTACCAACTCTTTAGGAGGTGGTGCGTTTCCATAGGAATCGAAATAATATTTTTCTTTTTCGGATTTTTTAAAATAACAAGTCCAGTGACTAGCATTTTGATAAGAATCTTCTAAATTAATTATTCCACATTCAACGGATTTAGGTCGATCAGGAAGTTCATCTTTCATGAAAATACCTCGGAAATGTTTTATTTTAAAATTTTTCGCGAAACGATGTAAATCTAAATTACTCAAAGGTTGGTAGTTTTCCGTTTTTTTCGTTTTTTTAAACCGGACCCAATACTTAAACTTTTTGCATTTTGTGCTAATCTCTCCATTTCCAAGTTATGGCGTTTGATTTCTGCTTCTTCAGCAGATTTATGCTTAGAATCAATAACGCTAGAAGCTACTGCAGCTCCACCACCCAATAATGCCCCAAGAGCACCAATTCCTGCAAACAACAATGGTAAGAATCCGCCCGTGTGATTCAATTGTAGTTGTTCGTAATCCAAAGTTAACGTAATTCCTTTCTTTTCTCCTCTCGCTTTTTCAAATGCTTTTGATTGAGTTTCCCACAGTTTGATTTTATGTTTTCCGTTTCCTGAAATTTGTTTCGCTGTCAAAAGAATTGTAACACTTCTGCGCTTCTTGTAAGCGGCTCGCATTTTGGTTAGTTGATTTTCGGTTAAATCTATTTTTTTCGTAATCATAGTTATTTATTATAGTAAATTTTTTTAATAACGAACTCTCATACCAAAGGATCGTTTACTCATTGTAACTTCCTCACCAAAGGATTGTTTACATTTCTTTGCAACTTGTTTACCTTTCTTTGCAACTCCCATACCAAAAGCCTGTTTACCTTTCATTGCACCTCTCACTACAGCTGCAGCTGTTTTTTCTTTCCAACTTGCATCACTAGCGTACATTCTTTCTTTTGCCACTTTTTCCAGTGCTTTATCCGCTATGTGTCTTTCTTTCGTGCCTGTGTGATCTCTGTAATATATATCATGTAGCTTACAACCTTCGTCCAATTTATTAATTCCAGGATCTCCTCTTTTCAATCGTTCATCTAGTTTTGTAAATGGGCCACAATAGTTGTATCCGGGTAAATGCATTTCAGGTACGAAACCATCTAGTTTATTCAGCAAAGTATTTAAAACTCCGGATCCACTTTTAATAATTCCTTTCGGCAAACTGTTTACAACTTTCATCAGATATTCTATTCCTTTGGGATTATCTATGTTTTTTTCCAACTGATCGCTTATAAACTTTACAATTCCTAATTTTTCATTGTGAAAATTGTTATTACCAGCTCGTTCTTGTGCGTGCAAATAGAACAAACGCTGTAGCAGCTGTTGGAGGTTGTCAATGTATTTAAATTCCACTGGATTTTCAGAATATTCTATCAAACCCGAACCAACTTTACTTGCTTTGATTTCTTTCCAAATAGGTGCGATCAAATCTTTCCATTTTTTCCCCGTACTAGACTTTACTTTATTGGTAGTTGGATCGTTCTTTTGGTATAGAGAGTTCGTTTGAATGAGAATTTTCTTGTAAACTTTCAAATCCTCTTTAGTGTATTTATCAGGATCAGGTCCTAGAGGATCAGTTAACAAACGCCATAATCCGTGAGTTCCTTTGTAAGTTTCATTTTGAATAACGATTGCATCTCCATTTACTTGAATTTGTTGGTCTCCGATGTAAATTTTGTCCTCTTTTCCCCGTATACCAAATTGTTTATCATCCTGTCTGATGTAAAGTCTCGCAATAGGACCAATTCCTTTCGGACCAACGCTATTCGATGGGGTTTCATTCCGATCTACCATATCCATGATGCTTGATAAGCTACTTCTCGTGTTTACTACGGTATCATCTGACGCAGTATCAACTAGTGCAGAAGCTCCTTCGTTTGGATTAATGTCAAAAGTATTAGTTGGTCCAAAAGTTACAACTTTCTTTCTAGGAGAACTAGTTGGCTTGTAGGGAACAATTTCTAGTTTCTTTATGATGTCTTCATCAGCTTGTTTCACAGCATTTATTACTTCAACTACTTTTTCAGTGATGGGTGCAAACATCTTTTCTTGAGTTTCTCTTTCGTTAAACTTATCTACTCTAGCTTCTCGGAAAGCACGTCTCAACTCTTGTTCTTGTTTTTGAATTTCGTTAGCTTCCTTGACAGTCATTTCTTTTTTAGGTTTTTTCAGGAAAATTCTATTTTCTGGTTCTGAATCATCAGGTTGATTACGAGTTTCTCTTTCGTTAAACTTATCTACTCTAGCTTTTCGGAAAGCACGTCTCAACTCTTGTTCTTGTTTTTGAATTTCGTTAGCTTCCTTGACAGTCATTTCTTTTTTAGGTTTTTTCAGGAAAATTCTATTTTCTGGTTCTGAATCATCAGGTTGATTACTAGTTTCTGAATCATCACGAGTTTCAATCTTTTTTTTAATTTCCTTACATTTTTTCAACAAAAATTTTTCTAAATGTTTTTCAGTAGACATTTATTATAGTAAAAAAAAATTTTTTTTTGTCGAATATTTAAATCCAAATTTAACGGTTATTTTAGCGGTTATTTTAACGGTTATTTTGATCGTTTAACAGTGTTTTTGACCGTTTATTCACCGACTCGAGAAACGTTTTCTCAAACTTTTTCATGTATCGACCGTCTTTTAATTGTTTTGTTAGGTTTATCGTTAGAAATCCAAAATCATCGTCCCAACATTCGTTGTATATTTCTTTGAATCGTTTGAAAGTAAAATCTGTTCCAGCATACTTATCGTAAATCACTTTCATGTAATCTGGATCTTGCTTGAAAATACACAGGAAATTCAGATTGCCTCTAATCAACTGTCTATCAACTTTAGTGAATGATTGAGTTAGATAAATGCAAGAAATATTCCTGTGACGCCCTTTCGCGTAATAATCTTTTATAACTCGTTGATGTTCAACATTAACACAATCATCGAAAACTACAAGACTGTTTGGTAGGCATTCATCTAGTACAATTAGTTCGTCGCAACTATCGTAAAAATGCACTATTTTCATTTCAAATTTAGCCTCTATTTTTTCACTATTTTTTCTCAAGCCTTTATAAAATTCTTGTTCTAAAGTTGTGGAACATATGTAGAGATTGTCATGGGGAATTCCCCATGGTTTAGTAATCAGGTTGTACAATAGAGTGGTTTTTCCACATCCGCTTGTTCCAACTATTAAACATCGAAGAGGAAGCGGTAGTAATCCATTATGAACTTTGTTTGATTCAAATGGATGAGGATCAATATTGTATTCATGACTCATTTTATTTATTATATATTATATAATAAATAATGTTTATAAAAATTTCAGGAGATACAATATGGTTTGAGGAACCGATTCCACTCGATCCGAATAAAGAGTATCAGTTGGGCATGTCAGCATTGATGTTTACAACTAGGAAAACGTTTGAGATAAAAAACTTCAAGTTTTCATTCACATTTCCTTTCCCCGATGAAACTTACGATGATGTGCATGAACTTAATGGTGAATACACAATGAGTTCGTTCAAATCCGAGTTGATTAGTCATTTGACTAGTTTTCAAAGTATTTTGTTAGCGAAAATAGATACTTTGAAAAAGCTCGAAAACCAGACGGTAGAAATACCAAAAGATAAACAAAAAGATAAACAAAAAGATACACAAAAAGATACACAAAAAGATATGCAGAAAGATATACAGAAAGATATACAGAAAGATATACAGAAAGATATACAGAAAGTTAATCCGAATAATTTGAAATTCAATCTCGAACACCTAACTGACGATAGTTACAGAATTGCTGCTAACTTCCCCATGGATATGAAAATTATAAATGAAGGTAACTTTTGTGACATATTCCAATTGAGAACTTGTTCCGATAATTCATTCAAAAAGAACACCAACTACGTGTCAAATAACAATGCTACTCAACTCGTATTTTCGAGCAAAATAATCGAATGGCATTGCAACATTACGGAATACAGCTTTACTAATCACGAGAAACACCCACTTTTGCACGTTGAACATGAGTTATTACACGTTTCTTTCATAGAGAAACCACTGTCACCTAATACTATTTACACGGAAAAACCAAAGAAAGTAGTTTTCATTCCACTAAGAAAAGGACTGAAAGAAATAAATATGATAAAATTGTCAACGACCACGGGAAATAACGAACCCATTCGATTCAACGATATTAAAGCTTACTTGTTGCTGAAAAGTAATTAATTTTTTCATAGTAAATAAAAATTATACGGTTCCCCTTTAATAGGGGAGGCGAATCGCCTCCCCTCTTTAAGAGTTTTAAAAATATACTCTACTTGTGTTTAACTTTAAAGGTAGCGTCTCGTAGACACCACCTTTATTAGATTTTAAAAATATACTCTACTTGTGTTTACCTTAATTTAGGGCTGGTAAATTACCGGGTCTAAAAGTTTTTAAAAACGGCATGAAATTAATTTTAGTAAATAAAAAAAAAATAAAAAAAATTATATTTACTATAATAAAGTATGCATCAAACTAAAAAGGTATTTGATAAATATCAAGACTTTATTGTGCGAAAGCAATTTCGTACCATTAATCCAACTTCAACTCAGAATTTAAATGCAGAGAATAAAAGAACAATTTTCAAAATAGATTTAAGCGACGATTTTCTGTCTAAAGATATACAATATAACGTGGAGGGAGTTCTAAAGTCAAAAGATCCAACCAAGGAGTATTCAGGTTTAGATACTGTTAAGTTGGTAGATAATTTCGTAGGTCATATGTTTTCGAGTATAGAAGTGAAAAAACACAATGTGGTAGTAGATGAAATTGAAAATCCGGGCATTTGTGGCTTGGTGGAAGGTTTTGCTACTCAAGAATGTCCAAAAGATTATAACGGACAAGGTATGAATTCAGGATTCAACTCAATAGTTATCGGAGGAGGGAATTTCAATGCTGTTGGTTACCTTGGTGACTTAGGTTTGGGTTTTTTCAAAGATTTAACAGTTCCAATTTTCAAGGGAGGTTTTGAAATAACTTTTGTGAGAAACAGCGATAATAATATTATTTTTAGATGGAAAAAAGATAGAGAATCTCCTATTCCTAATGAAGGTGTTGTAGAAATTACCTCTTTCGTTTTGAGAGTTCCGGTGATTGAATACAAGAATGAAGCAAAAATTAATTTGATCGCAGATTTGAGAAGCACTCCGTATCAACTCCAATTTAAAAGTTGGCAATGCATAGTTAGGAACGTTACTGGAAACTCGTTAAAGTTCGATTTATCTAGCGTTTACAGAAACGTTAATAACCCATTATGGTGCTTCGTGGTATTTCAAACTGATGTTTTGAACGATCAGACAAAAAACAATTCTGAATTCCATCATAAAGATGTGAAAAATTATTGGCTTGAATTAGGAGGTAGAAGGTATCCTGAGGAAACGCAGGATTTAGATTTCAATAAAAATAGATATGGTTTGGCTTACGATGCATTTTTAGAGTTCAAAAAGACTATAAGTTCTAAACAATCTATTCCATACATCATGCCTCATTTTTTCAAAAAAGAATATCCAATTTTTAGCATCGATTTGTCTGATCAACCTCAGAGTCTATCTAGTGGTAAAAGCAATAATTTGATGCTCAATGTTGATTTCAATACATTTGTAGAAGCAGCAACAAGTAGCGCAGTAGGTACTACGTGTTACGCTATTATTGTAAGTGGATCGAATTTTGTGTACGACCCGGCTAAAAATATGATTAAAAAGGAAATTTTATAATTATTTTATAAGCTATATATTTTTAATGGAGTGATCTCCATTAAAAAAAAAATCGTATTAAACTTAAATAAATAATGTACAACGAAATTTATTGCTGTAAGTGTAAGAAAAGAACGAAAAATATAAACGTGAAAATTGTACAAACTGTGAATGGAAGGTGGAGAATTTCAGCTAAATGTGTTAAATGCAGAACTCATAAGAGCAAATTCATTCAAGATCCTAACGGAGAAAAAGCACCAATTCGTGCCATTTTTGATTGGGCTATAGAAGGCAAGGTACCGGACACATTAAAAAAATCGTATTAGACTTAAATAAAACATGGAGGATGAAATTTATTGCCATAAGTGTAAGAAAAGAACAAAAAATATAAACGCGGAAATTGTACAAACTGTGAACGGAAGGTGGAGAATTTCAGCTAAATGTGATAAATGTGAGACTAACAAAAGTAAATTTATAAAAAATCCGAATGAGGAAACTAACGTAATTCCTGAAACTGAAGTTATAAATTTACCTGAAAACGAAAAGTTAGAATTTGCGAAAGAGTTACATAAACCCGTTAGAAAAAGATTTCAGAAAAGAAAAATTGTTACTCATGGAAAAGATGATCTTTGGGCTGCGGACTTGATTATAATGAAACAATACGAGAATGAAAACAAGGGGTTCGGTTACATGTTGAATATCATTGATACTTTTTCAAAGTACGTTTGGTCAATTCCATTGAAAAAGGAAAACGGAATAGCAGTTTCAAAAGCTTTCAAAGACGTTTTGGAAAATGTGAAATTTCATAACCATTCTACCCCTAAACTCCTTCACACGGACAAAGGTTTAGAATTTGAAAATAGACTTTTCAAAGAACTTTTAGACGAGTATAACATAAAAATGTATCACACGGAAAGTTTAGAAAAATCCGCAATTATAGAAAGATTTAACAGAACTTTGAATCAGAAAATGAAAATTCGTTTCGAGGTGAATGGAAATAAAAATTGGATCGATATTCTACAGGAATTAGTTAATGAGTATAACAAACAGGATGTTCATCGTTCTATTGGGATGACACCTGCTCAAGTTGACGCGAAAAATGAAAATGAAATCCTGAGATATTTATTTAAAAAGAGTGGAAAAAATGGAAAAAAGAAATTTAAAATTGGAAATCGTGTAAGAATTACGAAATCGAAGAAAACTTTTGCAAATAAATATGAAGCAAATTGGACAAAAGAAATTTTTGAAATAGCTGAGATTTTAGGAACGAACCCTGTTACTTATAGAATAAGAGATTTAAATGGAGAGGAAATTCAAGGAAGTTTTTATTCTGAGGAATTACAACTCACGAAATTTTAAATTTTTTTTATGATAAATATGGACTGTTTGAATCTTTCATTGTTTATCGATAAGATATTCGTAATTATAATATTTTTAATGACTCTAGTTTTCATCTACATTACACATGAAACTGGAATCAATCACAGAAGGAGCTTCAGAGCAGATTTTAAAAATATTTTGCCTAAGTGATATTAAATGAATTCACATAAAAAAATCAAAGGAAATTTCAGCAAAATGTCCCAACTTAACCGCACATTCTCTGGCTTCTTAATTTCTACACAGCATCCATTCCTGAACGATCTCTACCTCTGTTTATAAGAGGGGATCTTTGAATGGTGCAACCTTGCACGACTTCGATGGAGTTTCAAGTCCATGAGTCATTTCAACTTGGCTTTTCAGTTACGTTGAAGTTTCGGTTTTTGCTGTTTTTAAGTAGAAATTAAGAGCAGAACAGTTAAGGAAGGAGATTTTGACGATAAGGTCGACTCTCACTCCCGTCGAGGTGGGATTAGATTAATTATTAGCTTAAAGGGCCCATCAGCTAATAACGCTTCTAAAACCTCGTCGAGAGTGTATCCTCATTATATAGGAAAAAAAAATTTCTCGGTTTGAGACGGGCAGCGATCCCCCGATGTCTCTCTTATGAAGCGAGAATGCTAACCACTGCACCAAAGCGACCAGTTGAGATGAGAAACACGTTCCACAGTCTTGGATAGTAAATTCCAAGGCTGAATGAGGTCAGTGAGGGGGACCAGGCTCGGGGTGATGTAACCGGTCTGATAAGAATTCGCCTCCCCCCGGACACTCTCTCTCTCTCGCCTCTCATATTAACTAACCCCTCAAACGATAGATGGCGCATCCAGCACTATTTCAAAGAGATCAGTCCATTATCTCAGAACAACCTTGTTCAATATGTTTTAATGAAGATCGACGGGTCCCGGAAAAAAAAATATTCTCTATAATAAATAAAGAGATATGGGTTTAGACGACGAAGCATTAGATTTATGTAAAGAACATGGAGGTTTCTGGAAGTTTGTAAAGACACCTAAATTTCAATTTTATGAAAAAAACGTTTACGCACTAGAGAATATTTTACATGAATTGAAGGAGTATAGATTTAGTAAATTGATGCTTACAGAAGGTTTATTTGGTGTCGATGGTAAACCACCACTCCGTACAAAGGAGGAAGTAAAGGCATTCCTTAATAAAAAAAATATTAAGGTTCCTAAAAATGCCACTGAACATCAACTTAGAAAAGTGGCTTATATTGTGTATAAAGCTATACTGAAGAAGCAGTTTGAGGATAATTTTTACGCTTGCTAAAGCTCAGAATGCTTGGGGGTATAAAGGAGATTTTATTTTTAATGAGCTGTGTTCATTAAAAAGTTCTTAAGGAAACTTTACAATTCTCTTTCTGAAAAAATACTATGTTTACATAGTATTTTTTTATGGCATTTTTTTAGGATAGAAAAATGATTTTTTATGACATTTTTTAGGATAGAAAAATGATTTTTTATGACATTTTTTAGGATAGAAAAATGATTTTTTTATGAATTTGTGGTGATTGGAGGGAAAGGGTTATTTATATAAAGATTTTCTTTATATAAACGATAAAGAAATTATAATATTTACTCAAAGTCAATCAGAAAAGCCTTTGTCTTTTTATCAATTCCTTTATAAATAATTTTTTTGGGGTGATTTTCCGGGTCGTTTCTAACATGTTCAAGAAGTCGACCAGAAATTGTCTTGGGTAAAAATAAATTTAATTCACCATTTTCAGTATTAATAGTAACAACAACAGTTTCACCATATTCCGTATTTTGTATACAATTTGATAAGAGATCGTAAGCCCCCTTATCCAAATCTTTAAACGACGAGTAGTTAGTTTTTTTGGCTGCTTTTTTATAAATTTCGATCGATGCCATTTTTATTATAAAAGTTATTCTTTTAACATACCCCCCAAAAAGTCACTGGTTCTGATGTTTTGTGATAAAAAATGTGTTCTGATGTTTTGTGTTGAAAAATTTTATCAAGGGTCTAACAGAAAAGCATTTTTCAACAGGATTTAACAGAAAATCATTTTTAACAGGGTTTAGCACAAAATCAGTTTTAACAGAGATTGAAGTCGGAATCATTTTTATCAGAGATTTAACAGAAAAGCATTTTCAACAGAGATTGAAGTCGGTGGTCCAGGATGAATATTCGGATACTACTCCTGTATATGTATACGTAATACATTATATCAACTCGAGATATTGCGACTCTCATATGGGTTGGACTCCTCACAGCGTCATAACCCCCCCAATTTTGTTTTTCCGTAGTAATAAACTAAACCCTAATTGACGAATTCATTTTCCCACCATTTAGAATAGTTGCGTGAGCTGTGCATTGATTTGAACCTATGTTTGTTTATTGCACATAAAACCCTCTATTACAATTAATAATTTATGTAGTTCACTAGGGTGATTTAAAAATAAATCTGCCTCAAAAACCTTCAGCAGATAAGTGATCTTCCTTAGCTCGTAACATCGTTTTCAAGGTATTTAAAATATGCATTATTCCAAACTTCAGCACCTGAGGTCAATTAGTATAAAAACTAGCATCTTGTGTCCCTCAGCTGATCAGCTCGCGCTCTTACCTCATAATTGTATTCTACGTGTTCCAGAAGAGCATATCAAATTTCATCGCTGTCGGTCAAATTTGAAAAAAAAAACCGTATTGGCCCCTCAGCTGATCCGGGCGCTACCGTGCCTCGTAATTGTTTTCTTGGTGTCACAAAGGAGCTCCATCTTAAGTTTCGGCACCGTAGGTTGATTAGGAAAGAAGCTAGCCTAAGAGGTCCCTCAGCTTATCAATACCCAATCATACACTGTAATTGTATTGAAGATATGTCAAAAGAGCTACATTTTTAATTTCTATATGAATACATTAAAAGAAGACATTAGACTAACGGGTCCCACCATCTTAGCCGATTTACGTAAAGCGATTTCGTGGTGATCGGACGAAACGATGACTTTGTCATAAATAGCCTATGAAGATGTTAGCAAGTATCCAAAGAAAATTAATGCTATTAAATAAAACATCTCAACTTTACAAGAACCCTCTGACCTTAGTATATCGACACCGAAAAGTTCTACTTCTTAGGGAAAGCGAACGGTTTGATGTATAGCGATTCGGGAGCTTTCATTTGATTCTTTGGGATGATATCTATCAGTGACAACCAATAAATACTTCTCTTTTCCCCCAAAGTGTTTGAAATTTCGATTTTTTAATTTAGCCCTTTAATTCTGCCCTTCAGGTTTGATTAAAATTGATGCCGAACTATGATTTATATCCTAATTTTTACGAACTTTGGTCGAGTAGTTTCTTTTAACAACATTTTCCATAAATCCGCTACCATACATAATAAACCTATTGCAATGGCTTGATTTTCAAAAGTATGGAGGAAGTTATCCGTAAATAACTCAAATAAATTTGATCCAACAAAGCCAAATATATACCAGATTTACTAGATGGATTAGTATTAGATTCATCTGGTTGGTTCATGTTGAATATCTATCCTGATGAAGCAAATAAATTCAGATTGGGCCGAATGAATTAGGCAGCTCACACTTCAGGTTTGGCATTTTCTTTAATTACTCATTACACATTAATACATTTCGAACTTTGAGAGAAGTCAAGTTTTAGTCTATAGAATGGGAAAATAGCAACAAGAATGCAGCGCAACAAAGTGCGTCGTATCTTTACTCCTAAAAATCTCCTAAAAGCTCGTTAAAATTACATTTTTTTCGTGCTAGTATGTTAAATATAATTCTTATAATAATTAAATATATTTGTATATGATCACCATTGCGTAAAATAATTTATTGTTACATTTACACTTGGTATTAGACGTTCTGTTTAGTTTAAATTTTTTAGACGATATTACCAAATTTTTTACTTACATTAGTTGTTTTTGCCAGAAAACGTTTTTTTCTCAAAATTAATATTGCAGTGAGATTTTCCAGGAAATATATAGTATTGGAGGAAACTCGGTCCAGGTGAAATAAATCTTCAATTTTGAAAACAGGCGTGCGGCTTAGGTACGTAAATTCGCGGTACACACCTCTAAACTAAATATTTTCATTTAAGACAAGCTCATTTGAGTCTGGAGTGGTAATAAATAACAAATTTAATGGGAAAAGTGACAATCTGGGATATAATTCGATAAATGAACTTGATTTGCTTTATATTATAATCACAAATATAAAGTTTGTTGAGAAATTAAGAGGTATAGAAACTTGGAAAACAAAATTAACTCATGTGGGCAATCAAGACCAATTTACTCAGATTCACGGGGTTGAATCGAATCATCTCTCGTTTCTTCATTGGCGATTTCCAGGATATCAACAGTATATTTTGGGATATGAGGTATCAAACGCTGGGGGAGGCGGTAGTAAAGGTTCAGAAGAAATAAGCAAATGGTTGAATATATCCATACTAGTATCTATCTAGAAGTACTACACAAAAATGTCATTGAAAGCGATTGCTTCTTTCTTTTTTCAATGAAATAAATTTTGGTTCACTCATGCACGATCCATTTATTTATTTTTTTATATTCGTGTAATATTTTATTCGTGTAAATTGGGATCGACTGTGTCGATCTTTCTCAACAGGACGAACAATTTTACTGGACAATATCCACGATAATTGAAAAAGTGTATCTTGAAGTGTTGGTTGAGAAGAAAAAAAACAATGAGTTCAGCTCCATTCCAGTATAGCTCATCGCTTGGCTTCACTTTTCAATAGAACAGTATGAAAAAATTGAATTTGATATAACTCAATTTGGGGAAAATTAGGCAACTTTTTCTTTCCCGATTGGTTTGCCACATAGTTACTCTGACTTTCACCATGAAAATCTTCACTCGATCAGGTTCGAGTCGAAACTAACAGTCTCGTAAAACAAAAGCAAAGCATGTATGTAGTTGAAAAACTGAGCTGAAATCAACATGCGATATTTTTTAGAAAAATAATAATCCATTATACAACTCGATAGGCAGTTCCCATGATTAAACCATTTTTTGAACCATAAAATGAATTTATTTATTGAATTGAATTTATTGCAGTAAGATAGTAATAAGTGTTTTTGCGCGTGCAGGCGGAAACGTACACATGTTTCACGAGATTTCAACTTGGCATGAGACCACTTACCAAAGGAGGCTGCTGAGTGACATTATGTTCATTCTGATGCTATACAAATCTGTATACCGAATACCGAAAAACATTTCAGTTCGCTTTGTGCTGTGTGGAACTGAGTAAGAAAAGTGCAATTCTGGTCAATTTTTCGGTGTTTTCCCTTGTGAATGTTGCAAATATCAGTAAATGAACATCATTGCGAGGTTCAGCACGAAACTTTACCCCATAACCATAAATTACATGTGGCAATTGAATACCTTCCAAAACTCAATATTTCACAATTTTAACTTTAAGAGCGGAAATGCGCTTTTTTTTTTTTTTTTTTTCCAGAGGAAATGCGCTGTCTTGTGCGCACTGAAAAATTCGAGTGATCGGTCATTTCTACATGAAATCCTACGTGGGATTCAAATCTTCAATTAAAAATGGGGGTTACTATTTAACAAAACAAAGTTGATGTAAATTGCGCACGTTTGCACAAGTGTGCGCAATACGCAACACTGTAATTTTGGACAGCCTTACAAAAAAAAAAACATTGAGCAGTTTGAAAGAAAATTAGCAGGGGAGGGGGGGGGGGGGGGGAGTTTTTAGATATTATGGCAAAGAATCATTTCTCCTCAGCATATTCTAGATGGCAGCACCATACAGAACGTATTAGCATTTAGTCCGTCGGAGGCCTACTAAGTACCTATGTACTGTTAGTATAGTTGGCACGGCATTCCTTCTTTGTCCTATCAATCTATCATTAAATCGTGGAGTATGTAGGTAAGTTGCGAATTAATTAGTTCAGTTTCATTTCTATGGACTCAAATTTATATTTACTGTGTGTTCGCTCCATATCTTTCATTTTGTCCATCTTGTGACTTATACTTTTTAGGAGGGGTTCAATTCAAACTTCAAAAGGCTCAATTCAAAGTGCGACAGGTGCAGTTTAAAGTTTTTGCAAATTTTATTCATATAATACCAGCTATATACATAATAAACAGCTATTCATTATAAATAAATCTGGCTGTAAGGATGTTCTTCCAGTTTCAAATATCTACCAATATTCTTTGTAGCATAGTTTCAGGTTCTTGATGGGATGAAGTTCGTTCCCATTTCTGGGAACTATGATTTCGTTTCCAAAGTTCTTTGCCAACTCTGAGGTGACAAAGTCCAGATGAATCGTAACAATGGAAGTAATGATGATTTGGTACCTAGGTACTAGTTATCACTTTCGAGATTGCACATTTTTGTTCGATTTGGCGTTGAGTTATAACATTTTCTATTTATTAATTTTAAGATGGCTCATTGGATCGGCAGTCTTCTTCTTTTGGGCTCCGTCGTCGGGTGCTTTGGCGGTATCCTATACCCCAGAGAATCAGAAATCAGAGATCTGAAAAGCCTTGACGGGATATGGCAATTTCGAGCTGAAAACTCTACGTCCCAAGGGATCGACAACAAATGGTACACAAGCTGGCTCTCAGAGGTAAACGTTATCAACTGCTTACATTTCTAATCAATTTAAGCCAGCGTTTTCACAGGGTATAAATGTCGTGCTTTATATTTATCAATATTCCAAACACTTTTTTAAAATTATGTATTTATCGCTTGCGCTGCAACGAAACATAACTAATTGAGTTCACATAACCTATTTAAATATTCAGTAGTTGCATAAATGAAATGAAATCATACAATTAAAATACAAATGTCGCAAAATTATTCCTGCTTTCCTAATATAAGTAATTATTTTGTTGTAATCACTATTAGAAGGCATATCGTAAGGTATTTGACATTTCGAATGGGTGTCGTTGCTGCTCTATCTTCCGCACATAGTGGACATTTCGCTCCTTTGTGAACAATTCGACTATCCTCGCAATAATCGCAATGTGGTTTATCGGTAAGATTGATCAGGAAGCAGCATTGATTCGATTGGCCATGGCCAGTTCCTTCTTTCTGAATAAACTAATTTAATTCTTTGAGTCCCACTCATTCGTCTGAAATCCGCTTTAAATTGACAATACTGGGAGTAATAACGTATTTCAATGAAACATATATAAAATTCTGTAAGGAATGTGATGAAGGTACCTATATTTCCTTCTTGGGGCCATGTTGTGCTTGGCAGACTTTTTTCATGTTATTAACATCAATATAAGTCTGCTCATTCACGCAGAGTACCGTCAGCTTTTATGTTTTCCATTAACCAGACTGGACCCACCATCCCAATGCCTGTGCCTAGCAGCTACAACGACGTGACTCAGGACAAGTCTTTGAGGGAACATGTTGGATCGGTTTGGTACGACAGGAGCTTCTACGTTCCTGACAGCTGGCGACAAAATAGCCAAAGGGTCTGGCTAAGGTTCGGGAGCGTTCATTACATGGCAAGAGTGGTAAGTCATTTATTCACTGATAACTTTACAGTAACCCTACATTAAATTTACTGAATGAATCCTACAGTAATCGCTAAATTCTCATACGCATCCACTTTAATCGTGTGCTGAGTTTGGATAGTCAGCCGGCTGGTTGAAGATTAATCTTCAAATCATTCTGTTCAATGAACGTGTTATGTTTGGATTTATTATTTTATTATGTTTTGGTTACGGTTTTGTCTTGTTAATGCCCTATCTTGTTAATCAAACCAGCCTATTTGATGATGTCTTGTGATTTCCGGAGCTAATTTCTTTGCTGTTCAACCTATAAAGCTAAAATTTTAAATTGAGGTGAACAATTTACTCCACGCTCATCACTATTTAGCCTTGAGGCGCAAGGTTTATTCTATTTAGATTATCAAGGAATAAATAAACGAAAAACATTATTAAACTGCTCAACACAACAAAAATAAAATACTTCTTTTGGTTAATATTTTCAATTATTAATCAGACGTGAGAATCATGGGTACCTAACCTACCTGCAATCATGGTAACGACACAGAAAAGGTGTATCGTTTTGCTTTGGATCGCTCGTCTGTTGAATTCTTAGTTCGCAACTTGGTTCATTTGTTTCCAAATGCTTTCAGTGGGTGAACGGCAAGGAAGTGATGGACCACGAAATCGGTCATTTACCGTTTGAAGCAGAAGTGACTAGCTCACTACTTTTTGGCCAAGAAAACCGCATTACCGTGGAAGTTAACAATACCCTTACCCCCATCACTGTTCCTCAGGGAAGTGTTGACGAAATTCAAACGTAAGTAGATTGACTTTGATCATTTAATATCAAAAGTTCCATTTGTGTAGCATGACTTTACGAGCGAATTGTTGATCAAGCCAAAGTTGTTTTTTATTACCTATTTCTTTAATTATTTATATTTAGCACATACTCCACTAAACTTTTCCACAGCAATTCAAGACTTTCAAATATTTCAGATGATGTATTCTGATCGAATAATGGATTTTATTACCCATTTCTTTAATTATTTATATTTATCACAAATTCCCCACTAAACTTTTCAACAGCAATTCAAGACTTTCAAATATTTCAAATGATGTATTCTGATCAAATAATGGATTTTCGGTTAATTATTTTCATTCTATCACTAATTATTTTCATTCTATCACTAATTATTTTCATTCTGTCACTAATTATTTTCATTCTAACACTAATTATTTTCATTCTAACATTTATTATTTTCATTTTAA
This sequence comes from Adelphocoris suturalis, assembly GCA_030762985.1. Taxonomy (NCBI): domain Eukaryota; kingdom Metazoa; phylum Arthropoda; class Insecta; order Hemiptera; family Miridae; genus Adelphocoris; species Adelphocoris suturalis. Next base: position 41,309,509 of record CM061041.1, read on the forward strand.
TACCTGTAATCGACCAACAAAAAACTACCGTTTGAAAATCCGTCCGTCCGCCGTACGCCGGGCATTCAGAAGTTTTTCTCCAAAACTACTGAACCAAACTTTATGAAATTTGGCTCAAATATCATTGATCAGCCGAAAATGTGCCAGTAACTTCGTTCAATCCTAATGGGTAGTATTTTTAAGGGCTGAACTAATAAACAATTGGGATATCGAAAACTTTCAAAATGACAGTAATGTTTTTTGGGTCCAATTTTCAGACATCATCCCAAAGAAGCAAATGATACCACTCGGATCTCAATTCGTTCATTCGTTTACTCCCTAAAGGGCTAGACTTTTGATACTAAAGAAAAGCAACAACATGAGTGTGGGCCAGAACAGAGTGAACATAGTAAAAATCGCTTTAAAAGTCCGGCGATCGTATCAGCTGATAAATAATTCTATTGGAATTATCACTTCATGAAATCGAGTTTATTATAACTTTTGGCACCAACAGATGGACTTATGAAACTTAGGCAGGTGATTTATTTTATTAATGAAGATAAAGTTGGTGGATCAGCTCGTTTTAAATACAGAAGGTTTAGTAAGGTGTAGGCTGTGTGTTATTCAATTAATTTCTCCTCGGAAGGTGTCTATGCCTATACAGGTAGGTTAATGAATATTGGCTTCGTTACATAATTATAGATAGGTGTTCTGCGTAGGGGAGCTATCTATACAGAAATAATAAACAATTTTGTAATAATTTACAGCGTTCTAATAAAACACCTCTATTTGCTGAGTTTCCGGTAGGTACAGTATTCGGTTTTAGTAAGTTTCGGATAAAATGAAGAAATTGCAATGACTTCAAATTTTTCAAAAGTTTTTTCTTGCGATTTTCTCACCCTTTTCGGGACCGAATTTCCGGAGGAAGGCCCCTCGAGACGAGACCCTCACAACCACTCTGCAAGAATTAAATTCGCGTGTTTTCCAAGACGCTTCATTCTTTCATTGCATGTGCCTTCACATCTTGTTAAATCTACGTTTACTTATTTACCAATTGATTTTTATTTTCAAATTGGTTATAAAGAGATTTAGAAAAAAATATTCATTATTCCACCTTTTTTTCTTGAGCGATATTTCAGTACCTGGTTCACCTAAGTTTGAAAGGTCCTTAATATAAATAAAATGTTCAGCTTAACAAAAAAGTTGTGTAGGTACACAATCTAGTATCTTCTACAAATAATGCATTTGAAAATAACAAAAAAAACCAAGCTAAACTTTCTTTACTAAATGATGTGATCAATGGTACACTATTGAATAACTACTAAAAGAATTAATCTCCAAACAATTTATTGCAACATAACTTTTTTTAAACAAAGTCTAACAAATTTCTTAAAACAGCATTGTATATAAGGATAAATTAGTCATCAATATCCAGTCACTCAGTGAATTGGTGACTGTCTCCCAAAGTGAAACGACTGTAGACACTTTCTTTCTACACATCATGCTTGTCTTTTGGAAAAAAGAAAGCCGGACGCCAATCCCAAACGCGAGAAAGTAAAAAAAGGAAGTGTTGTGTAGGATTCAAGAGTCTGGGCGAAGGGGCTAGGTAGGTGGGGTGAGATGGGTTGGAAAAATGTAACTACTGTTCTTAGTTGAAAGAAAAGGGTTGATTCACTAGACCATCAAGCTATCGCAGGGGAATGTCAAAAACGAACGAGAAACAAAGGTACGAATATATGTGGAGCTGGGCAAGCTGGTTCCAGAAACGTACGTCCGAATATTTTGGACCTGGACAGGCTTGTTACACATGGTTAGGACCGAATATATATGGATCACTGTGATTTACTGATTCCCAGCACATATTGAATGGATTGGGGTTTAAAACTAAAATTTCAATCGATAGCTGCATGGCAGAGACGTTTTGTGGAATAGTTCGTTAACGCACCGGTGAATATTAGTAAATGGGTATTTTATCAATAGATGTAGGTAGCTCAATAAGAGTTGTTACATAGGTGCCATTCAGCGCAAAAGAAGGTAATCTATTACAAGATCAATAAATATCTGTCAACTTAACCATTCTGACAGTTTACAATTATTTTTTCATTCCTTTAATAATTATTATTTGTTTTAAGGTTGAATGGGCCAAAGAAAGTACAGTACTATTCATTTGACTTTTTCAATTACGCTGGAATCCATCGACCAGTCATACTCTACACGACACCCTCAGTTTACATTGATGATATAACTGTTTTCACTGATGTCATCACCACCACAGGTAATCTATTTTGATGAACCCTTGGTGTATTGTATAATATAGCAAAATGTATTTGTTTACTCTATTCTAACAGTACTCTTTTTTTTAGTTTCATATATTATTACTATAAGTTTAAAATATACTCTGTTGCAATGTTTTGAGGTACGTAGGGGAAAATGGGGTAATACCGCCACCTTAAGCATATTTGTCTATCACAGCCCAGGTTTGCACTCAGAAGCTTCAGATTATGAAGCAAATTATTAAAAAAACATCTCCAGTAGTGAATTACAACTTTTTGCTGGTTGTGTAGCAACTTTATATTAGTAAACAGCAATTTACGAGACCCTTGTAAATGGCGGTATTACCCCAGCTAGCTGGGGAAATACCGCCATGGGGCTAGGGTAATACCGGCATATTAAAACAAGGAGGAAATGAACAGACTCATCAGAACATCGGAATAACGATTTATTGAATTTCTAAAACTCTCCCTGGGTAGCTTCTAACCATATTGGTAACTTAGTTGACAAGAAAAGGATTCACTAAAGGTTGACAAACAATTTCCACATCAGAATAGTAAAATTGGAACAAAACAAATACTGGTAAAATATTGTTGGTTGTTCACAGGAACTGATATTGACAAAGTTAAAAAAAGAAAGATTATATTGCATTCCATCTTCCGAGCTGTTAAAGTTTTAAATTTGTGCTCTTCTTCAGGTCGCAGTAAAATTCACAAGACTAACGTCCATTGTCAAAACCAAAACGGGAGCAAGAAGAGTGGAATCTTACAACGATTATGTTAATTAGGAAGGCAGTTAGGTAGATATTTACTGTACGATTATTCAGTAGATAGGTTGGTAAACATCTAATTAAACACGATTAGGTAAATATAGAGGTGCTTATGGAGATAAGCTATCACAATATAATTAGTATTTTAAATATTAATTTATATTTTAATTACTCAAAACCAATAGAAGTAGGTGATTCTTATCACAAAAAGCTTCCAAAAAGGCTGATGATTACATTGGGGCAATTACCCTGAATTCGGTGTGGCGATATTGCCCTAGTTAAATTTTCGAGATAAAAAATCATTAAAAACTACAGTATTCGTAAAAAGTCATGAAGTAATGGGTGCAAATTAAAGCTAAATGATTTTTCTACGACGTCATGCTCAACAATTTACATAAACGTGTGAAAAACTATTACTTGCCTCGTAAACTAGACAACGGTAAAACTAGAACGTCAAGCTTCAAAAACTGTGATCTCGCTTATTTTTGATAAAAACAAAATAATGACCCCAAACCAATTTTTCCAAAGTTACTGCTGATCTAAAGATGACGATATTTGGCTACAAGGTTTGTCACTCAGGTTGTTTAATAATTATATGGGGTGGCGGTATTCCCCGACATGGCGTATTCTCACTCTCCCCTATACTGTTCTATCACTGATACCTACCTACAGGACGCATATTGAAGTTTGTCTTATATTGTTTTTAGGTATAGTTTACTTCAACATGACTTACAAAGGATTGCCTCAATCTGAAAACGTCAAATGCCAGGTAACAATTTTTGACGCAAAATCAACACCGGTGGGCATCGACATGGTGAATGACACCACTGGAATTGGTTTCAGTGGGATGATTGAAATTCCAGAGGCTCATCTGTGGTGGCCCTATCTGATGAACCCCAACCCAGGATACCTTTACACTTTAGAGGTATTGTTGTACAACTGTATAGATCATCTTGAATATTGAAACATTATTATCACTACGACTTATTATTATTTTCACACATTTAATGATAATTTGCATTCAAGAAATTCATAAATTTCAATTAATACGTTCTCCCTCCAATCTTTTTGATGTTGGATTGACTTTTTGACTTTATTGTTTATCGTTCAGGCCCGAATAACGACAAAGCAGTCAGGCGGAGTTGTAGAGGACGCATACAGATTGCCTATTGGAATCAGGACAATAACTTGGGATAACTCCACGCTCCTTATCAACAACAAACCTGTGTACATGAGAGGCTTTGGGCGTCACGAAGATTCAGACGTTCGTAGACTTTTCTTAAAACTGAAAAACGACACCACTATTGGCGTTGATGCACTCCTTATCATGGGAATGAACTTTCTTCCTTTCCATTCAACAAAAATTTGTCAAGGCTAGTTAGAAAGCAGTGTTCTTCTCTTGCAATCAACTTATTACCAAAGAAAATTCATACTGTTCCTTGATTCCCGTTATCATGAAATGACAGAAATCATTCAAAAACCTACATGTGACAAACGGGATGGCAATCTATGAATGATGTTCAAATATTAATAAATTCATCATTTTATCCAATATATTACAGATAAGAGGAAAAGGACTTGACTTGCCTTTGGTCACTAGAGACTACAATCTCCTGAAATGGGTGGGAGCCAACGCGTACAGAACGTCTCATTACCCCTACGCTGAAGAAATCATGGATTTTGCAGATAGGGAAGGAATAATGATTATAGACGAGTGTCCAGCAGTTGACGCTAAGTAAGTATCCGTCTAATATTTCCGTTCATTTATGAGTGTTTGGAAGCTAGTTTTATCCCAAAGAAAAATAAAAGTTAATACGTGAAGAAGATATTTTTTTATCATTTGAACTGAGTAGTTGTGAAGATGATGCCAATGATTTCATTATTAGAACGTTTTACGAATATGTATTCCTCGAGAAATTTAATTTTTGAGGGAGCCAAATATTAAAAACGTAAACAAACACAAACCGATCTAATTCCCAGAACTTGACTACTGCTTCTCAAGAATCTCTGGGACGAAATTTTTCTCGAATCTGGACGCCACTAGTGTATTCTGACTAATTCTTTTATCACCTAAATCTCAACAATTAACTACTTTTTAGTCCATTAAGTCCTGAAGTTTGTCGGTTTTCAATTTTTCATTTTGAAGGACCAGAATAATACCGTCACGTTGATGGATGACATTTTGATTTGTGGGGCAACTGAAGAAGAAAACGATCTTTATTTAAATAGAGTGTTGACAAAACTACGTCCGGTTGTAATGACGCCTAATTAAATTACGGAACTGAAGAAAAACAAGTTTCAATATTTAGTTCATCATTTCCGAAAAAGGAATTTTAGTCGATCCGAAAAAAGTGAAAGCTATCAAGGACATAAAACCTCTGTCATGTGTAAAAGAAGTCCCACGTTTTTAAGCATGGTTACTTTTGTAGGCAACTCATTCCTCTCAAGATGGAGATTATCGATCCCATATTCTCTTCCTAGTACAAAAATAGCGGTATTTTGGTGATGATCAACACGAATAGTTTGATGCCATGAGAAATTGTAGTACTACCACCTCCATGTTTCGCGATTTATAACACAGATCTAGATACCATTATTTCTTGCAATGCATCGCAATTGGGGTTGGGATAGTTCTGCCCCAAAGTTATTCAAACATTAAACATTAAAGCATTAGGAGTTGCTTGGTCGAGTGAAAAATTCAAAGATTTGAATGGAAACGCATCATTATTCAAACCGATCATAAGCCATTAGTTTCTCTTCTTCAAACTAGAGAATTGGACAGCCTTACTCCTCTTTTTGTTCATTTTACGTTTACGTCTCATTGGGTAAGACCATGAATTACAGTACGTAGTTGGAAACCAGCTCTTCATTGCCGATACTCTTTTCCTTAGTCTTATTCCCCATACAGCCTCACATATAGAACTGGGGAACGAAACTGCCATCTACTCTACGTGATTGCAAACCAACCAACTTAATCAAACCTCAACTTAATTTTGATACAAAACAAAGAAGACGCTGACTAAATTTGTTTTTAAAAAAAATTTAATAAAATAAAAATAAAAATCAGATAATACTAAAAAGTTTCTTCAGTCACCATGGCATTCCCAAAGAGGTTCGCTCCAATTGTGGGACACAGTTCCAAGCTATTCTAGGGTCAGAATTTGAGTTTTGCCAAATCATATGAATGGTTCATCCACAAAGCAAGCAGCCCCCATTTCGATCAAAGAAATGGCCGAAGCAGCTTTGAAAAAAGAAAAAATGCAGATGAAGAAAATCCCAGATGGCCGTTATTTAGCACTTTGTCTTATAGAAACACACCACTTTCAAATAGGCACACGCACAGCGAACTTCTAATGAATGTCTTACTTCCAACTTCCCTAAATTTTTGGATAAAAACTTAAAATTTGAAACATTAAGAAATAAATAAGAAAAGTATCGAAAGCATTATAAAAATACGTACGATCACCAACTTGGAGTTGCATTTCTGAAACCTCTACTGAAACCTCTAAATAGGAGAACTAGTATGGATAACAGAAACCTATTGAGAATTGTGGAAAGGAGCTCGGGATTTCTGAGCATCCCGGATCGTACTCAATAGAAACGGATAAACAAAAGATCAGAAGAAATTGATTCCATTTAAAACTTGCTACATACTATAATTCAGATAATCAGAAGTCCAGGCAACAAAACCTACAAGCAGTCTATCTTTCTGGTCGCCTTACTACCCAATCTTCAAGAAAGAATAGCCTAAAGAGAAACATTAGGAGATCTGCGGGATTCGTACAAGAGATGTACGCATCGAAGAGGAGAGGTGTTTGATTGGTTCTCATTCATGTTCCTTTGTAGTTCACTGCTGTATGATCCTAATTTTTGTACATAACTCGTTACGTTGAGTTATAAGAGGAAAAAATTCGCTAAAAGGTTAAGTTCCTATTTAGCCTTGCACCGTAATGTTTGATAATTGAAAAAGATGAATAACAATGGTTAAGAATGAAAATTTAGTGAGTTTTTCAGCACAGTTATTGTATTTGACCAATTTGATTAGCTCAAAAAGTGCAGACCAACGAATTTGATTTTTTGGCGAAAAAAACTGAATAATTATTACCTCAATTCTAGGGAGAGTAGCGGCCTGCAATGTTGTGCCAATATTTTACCCCTACACTCTTTCAATTGTTTTCGTAACCGTCATTAATACAAAAAACTAAATAACTTTTCCCTAGTCTTCGTTTCTTATTACCAAATTAAAAGCGCGAATTTCATGTCCGCCGCGTATCATAATTCATATCAGACAAATAATGTCCGTGAATTGTGTTCCCGGTCCATAAGTATCGCTTTTCCTACATTTTCCTTCTATCTGGTCATTCCTCTTGCCATCGCCATCTACTGATGGAAATTAAAATTACTCTCCTCAACTCCGATTGATTGCCCTGGGGCCCCAAGTAACCTCCAACTTCGAGAGCTCATCAAGTAACATTTCTACTCCCTTTTTACATTTCCGCTAGTATCCCTTTGAAGCCCACTCGCTTGTCCGTATTCCTTCAGCTACCGATTTACCTACCTAATACGCCTGAATCGCTCAATGCAATTTCTTCCACTTCAAAACATCCTCTAACGCATTTTCAATCTCTCTCTCTCTCTCTCTCTCTCTCTCTCTCTCTCTCTCTCTCTCTCTCTCTCTCTCTCTCTCTCTCTCTCTCTCTCTCTCTCTCTATATATATATATATATATATATATATATATATATATATATATATATATATTTATATATATATATATATATATATATATATATATATTTATAATACATTTTATTTATTCATTCAATCATTCATTCATTTATTTATATAATTATATATAAGCGCTTACTTCTGGAATTTTTTCAAAATATCTAAAAACGGATTTCTACGAAGACCATTTTGGGGTTTTTTTTTTTAAATATTACTAGGTGTATTAAATTTTTATGCAGATTATTCTTGGTTGTAATACTTTTAATACTCGTAGAACACCGTTTTTACGTTTCTTTTGGCATCCTTGTTCAGCATAGTTGAATTTTCAGCATATTTTCCGATGCGCTCCTGGAGAAACACAAGAGCTCGTTGACTCAACTAATACAGCGTGACAAAAACAGGCCATCAGTGATCCTTTGGTCTATTGCCAACGAACCTGTATCTCAGTTGCCAAAATCAGAAGACTACTTTAGGTCAGTACATAATATTATCTTTCTTAAATATAAAGATACTTTAGACTTATATGCATTTTCAGTTGTTTTCCAATTTATGTTTTTTAGTGAAATTTCATAAAGGTTACTTACAGATGTGACCTCATTAATCGTTATCATAACTTCGAATCTGATCACTAAAGGTGACAACGCGCCAAAGTTAAATCCAATGTAATCATCATTATTATTCTCTGCAAAATTCTCTTCAGATCCGTAGCTGCCCACGTAAAGACCCTGGACACGAAAAGGCCCATCACTGCTGCACTTTGCCAGCCTTGTGAAGTAGAGCATGCAGTGAGTATTTATTCATCAATACTATCTATGAGCAGATACATACGAGTATAAACTTGAGTAATCTCTTCAAAATTATTATAGTTGGTAAGGAGTAATTTCCAGAAAACGCTGCACATAATAAGATTTGCCTGTATTTAATGGCGCATAATAAACAACTGGGTTTATTATTCATATGGTGAGTTGCCTTATTCCTTAAGTAGGTTTAGTAGATAAGTAGGTTAGGTGTTTCTTAGCTTAGTACCTTCGCCTTCAAGGCCTCGTCAGAGCTTTTGAATATGTCTATAATAGGTTAGCATTGTTCGTTGTTTAGTAAAGGGATCCTCCTTTCTCATCATGGACCTGGTAACCAGTTGATTTTGTGGGTTGAGCACATTATCCAGGGAAAATACTTTCCCCATTGACATATAGCATAGCTCATAAATTTCATGTCATTTTACACATAAAGTTAGCAGAAACGGCTTTTTACTTTCTACTTTATTGGGAAAGGGTCCCAGCTAAATAAAACTCGCTCGATATGAACTTTGATTCATAAGTGTTTAACTTGCAATAGAATTAGGTTAGGTAGATCTAAATTTAAAGGTCAAAAGTCTAGACGGGAGAGGAGAGGACAGACCCAAAATTAGATCCCCAGTTCGTTCAATGGTGTCCAAGTTACCCCATTTCACCCCCACTCTTAAAACACCATCTGTGGCTAAAATTTTAAAAACTTCAAATAGCCCATAATTTAGGTTGGACTGATACACACATTTCCCCTCACTCATATCAGTTGTCCAATCTCCCCTGTAACCGTGAAAAGCGGACAAACATACGGACAGACATAAAGACAGAAAAAAATTGAGAAAATGGTACCAATCGTCTACAAATAGCATGGAACGGGAAAGAAACGCAAAATGATTCTAATCGATGTAAAGACAGGCATATTAAGATTTTATTAATATAGATAACTTTGATTGAATCGATTCCCACACTTTGACTTGCCACGTTCCCACAACCACAAAAGATTCATGTATTAATTCTGATTCCAATGATACTAAAAACTCCGTTTTTGAAAAACATCTGCCTAATTTACATTGCCATCCCTTTTTTCGATATGAAGGTTAGTTTATTCTCATGGGTTTTTTATTTATAGGGTCAATTTTTGGACATAATCGGGTTCAACCGGTACAACGCCTGGTACTCAGACGCTGGAAAACTCGAAGTGATTCAGCCTAAACTGGAAGCTGAGGCAGAATGCTGGCGTAATAAGCACAAGAAGCCAGTGATCTTGACCGAATATGGAGCAGACACCATGCCAGGACTTCATATAGTAAGTACGAAGTAGTAACATCCCTGCATCGTAAAAGTAGCATTTTCCCGTTGTATTTTGTGCTGTTCTACTCGTTAGGAATGGTCATATTCAGTCATCGAAGAATTAGGCTGATTCCTTATTTGAGTTATTACACAAAGTAAACATGTCCATTTTATGTACGTGAAAGCCATGAATTTCCTAATGGTTCACACCCAAAACATGTCTTGAGAAGAAAAACGCTGCCAATCACTAACGAAGTTTATCATCCCAGTATAACACTACTGCTTAGATGGCAGGTCTGGATGTAAAACACCTACCTACGCATAAATCAATGAATGAGGTTCAATATCATTGTAGTGCGTTTTAATTTGTTTTATTGCGTGCATATGCTTCAATACAATCATTTCGCAACCAATATGAAAAGTTTTAGTCATGCAGCATGATCATATAACCGAGTTTTCATAAATTAGGTACATGTCGTATTATACTGATGTTAAATTATTTTGAAATTTGAGTAAGTACTCTGAGCTCAATGAAATGGTTGTCTATTAATTGTATGACAAATAAACTAGTTCTAAATTACAGTCTGCTATTCAAACAGAGATTTTGGATTTAAGAACTTTTACAGTTTTTATGAATTTTTCAAAGCAATTTATTGAAATTTAATGAAATTTTACTAAATTTTTCAACAGAATGTCGTGCATGAATTTTTTAATGTTCAATTTTATGTTTGATAAACTTTTTTTTCAGTGACATTCTGAAATTCTTCTATAAAACACAAAGTTTAGGATTTTCAGCCGTTGTACACGATTTTTAGATATTTTTTCTACATATTTTACGAAATTGGACCAATTTGTTATTCTCAAATAGTGCTGCCCAACAAACTCATCCTTTCTCTTGGAATGCTTGATTTTTTGGTGAAATAATGGATTTTTCATCTCAGTCTTAGAGAGAGTAATCGCTTGGACACGCATACACAGGCATATTATTTAATAACAGCTAAACCATCCGTTTCTTCGCTAAACGTTTTTATTTTCCGCCAATGTCTCTTCCCAGGAAACTGAACTTCTTCCGAGATTCTTCTGATACTAAAAAATCAGATTTAAAATGACAAATTTAAAATTGTAAAATCTCTCAGCAATCTTGTAAAATCATGTTAGAGGTTTTACAATTTTAAAATTGTTATAATAAATCTGATTCTTTTACATCTTTCTGAAGATGTCCCAATTCCTGGAGAGAAACGTAGGAAGAAAAGTTTTAAAAACCAAATCAAGGATAGACAGGTCTTAAAGTTTTCCAACAATTAGTTTGAATTATTTGGAGAGTTAAGTCCAAATAATGGAACGTTACAAATGAGCAAAACGTCATACTCCGCAAAATTAACTCACACTTTTCAAGAATTCACATACCTACAACGACGTTACATGTGATCTCATTGGATTATTAACATTCGGATTGAGGCCGAATCCAGTAAAATTCATTCCTTTAACTGTCCATTTATCGGATATTTTGGAGTTACTGATTTTTTAACATGTCCACCCTTAAAATTCATCACTTGGAGTTGATCAAAAGCGTTCCCAAAACGGAAAGTAATTGATTTTTGATCAAATAGTACTAATAATAAACCGTAATAATACTAATAATAAATCTTTGAAGCGGTCTGGTCTGTACATCGTGTCAAATTTTGAACTCAATCAATGAAGCACTTTTTGAGTTTTTGAGGCTTACAAACACACTTAACATGATTATACCGTATAGATTCAGTTGAAGTAGAACTGTTAGAGAAAATAACACACCAGACTTGGCCTGCTATCATTAGGAAAAAAATTTATGGTGTTAAGAATGTGCAAAGTTTTTGGGAAACTGTCCATTTCTACTTACGTGCTTCATGCTACATTGGATACACCCTAAAAGGGGCGTTATGATGTGAAGCGAAATCCACGCTTCAAAACCATCACCGAAATCCCGTTGTCATAGACATTTTTTAATATTAGGATGCAATGCTAGAGATAGAGGTTCGAAAGAAATGAATACGTACGCACAGGGTTTTCAATGAAGTGGGAATAATAACCGATTAATGAGGATCAAACAAGTTAACAAAGAACGAGTTTATATATCTATTGTACACCCACTAATAATCTATTTAGTTAACCTACTCAACAAAATTTAACTATCTGTTGCTCAACCAGGAACCATCTTACATCTGGTCCGAAGAGTTCCAACAAGACTTCTTCGCTGAGCATTTCAAAGCTTTCGACACGCTAAGAAAGAAGAACTTTTTCATTGGAGAGCTGATTTGGAATTTCGCTGATTTCAAAACAGATCAAAGTAAGCCACATTAAAATTGAGATTGGAACATACCCTGCAGTTTTCTTACTCGAAGGAGCATAATTTATTACTATACATTCTATTGTTACTATACTCATGAGGTTATAGTTAAAAGAACGAGTAATAGCATCTGAACGAGTGATAACTCATTTATGTGGACAGAGATTTTGCGAAAGCATAAAAAATTATTCAAAATTCAAGCACAATGCCTTAGAATTATTCAATACAATGATCGATGATTATCAACCGTCAACGAGTTTAAGAAAAGTTCATTCATGCAGCATGATCGTACGAGCGAATTTTAGTAAATTATCTTAGCATATTTGTAACATTATTTTGAAATTTGAGTTGTTGGACTGGAACCAAATTGTTAATTACCAATTTCATGACCAAGAAAAAAAGTGTTTTAAATAATATTCTTTTACTCAAACAAAGATTTAAGATTTATTTTTCGCAGTTTTCATCAATCAACAAAATAAAATTTAAGCAGCTGAATTTTTCGGGATAATTTTTTGCGTGAGTTTTTTATGTTATAGTTCTTAATTTCTTACTGTTTTGAGTGATATTCCGCTAGAAAACATTCTCTTAACGATTTTCAGCCGTTTTTTGCCATAATTTATTGATTTTTTTTTTTTTTTTTTTTTTTTTTTTTTTTTTTTAATGAAGCTAAAGCAATAGCTCTAAAAATGTTTAAATCAAAATTTTTGAATAATTTCTTCATTGAAATCCGTGATGAGGCATTCTGAAACGATTCCTGAAGTTTGCGCTTTTTCATATGTATATATATATATATATATATATATATATATATATATATATATATATATATATATATATATATATATACCTATGTATGTGTGTGCGTAGTTCCAGACGATAACTCTCCTCAGGATTGAGATGAAAATCCCGTTTTTGCGATAAAAAATCAAGCTTTCCAAACAAAAGGATGAGTTTGTTGGTCAACAATTTTTGAGCACATTAAATTTGTCAATATTCAATAAATGTACTGAAATTTTTTTTTAGTGAAATCGCTAAAAACGGTTCAAAATCGTTAAAATTATATTTTTTCGTGGAATATTGCTCAAATATCGTTTACTAACTAAAAAATATAGTACATTCGAAAATTCATGAACAAAATAATGCTGAAAAATGTACTTAAATTTCATAAAAATGTGCTAAAAATAGCGATAAGAGCTAAAAATCCAAAACTCTTTTTGAATAACAGATTTTTATTTAGAATACATTTTTTGCCATAAAATTAATAGTTAAGAATTTCTTGCACTCAAAACATCAAATTTCGAAACAGTTTAACATTATACAATACGATAATTTACACAAATTCGCTCATACGATCATGCTGCATGACTGGAACTTTTTTTCTAAATGTTACCAATTCATCGTGCTCAACAAGTGCAGTCAAACAGACCACTAACAAAAACAAATCCGAAACAAATCCGTCCGTCCGCTAAACCTGCCTGCCCTAGCTGCCTCATCCCCGGCCAAAGTACCCAGGATTTTTTAGCCTAATTTCTTAAAGTTTGGTCTAGTGACCGAAATCCATAACGAGCTACTAGAAACTCCCAGACCACATAAGTGATGTTCCAAGTTTCAGAAGCATTAGTCCAGTAATTCTGAGGAAAAAGCTCAGGACGGCGTACGTCGGTTGTACGGCGGCGGTTTAGCGGACGGACGGATGTGTTTTTTGTTTGCCTACGCATCTTGACACAAAAACTAACAAATTTTGATAGAATTTGATTATTTTCTAGGTCGATTTCGAAGTTTTATGATTGAAAATAATGCCTAAACCAAAAATAAAATGAACTGAAATATTTTCTTATCGACTAGGGTTGACTCCTCTTCTAGTTATTCTTCTTAGTCTTTCTCCTGGTTTCAACGACGGATTCATTAGCACGTTATGATTCGTAACACTTTGGTTTTTTGTTTTTCAGGTATCAAAAGGGTCGGAGGTAACATGAAAGGCATTTTCACAAGACAACGACAACCAAAAAGCGTAGCATTCCAAGTCCGACAACGATTTTTCCACCTCGCCAATGAATTAGACGGCCAACCGCTTCCTGGGGATTTGGAGAGATACACTGCTCCAAAAGACGAACTGTAAACAATCTCATTAAGAAAATAAATAATAAACGTTTTCCTACAAACAGTTTATCAGTTTATTAGACTACACCGACTGCAGAAGTGATTGTAACAAAATAGGTAATGCAAGGTTTTTTCTGTGTTTCTAGGAAAATGTAGTTGGAGTAGCTTTGAAACTCGAGGCGCGAAGATATCATGTATTAAATTGTTTACGGTTTGTAGTATATTTCCAGGATAGAAGCTTTCGCTCTAAATCCAACAAAGTAGGATGTTACATTTTTAAACATCTTTGAGTAGAGTTTGACTCACGACTCAAGTTATGAAAAACCTGCTGAATAGGGTTTGGCCATTTCAAAATTTCTGTCCTAATAAATTATTAGGTACCGCACTAAGTACCAGAAACCATAGTTCTCGGTGATATGGGATAAAAAAAACCGGACAAACTGAGAAAACACCATACAGACATGGAGAGGTAGTTGTTAATTTCCCAATCAAAATAGAACATACGTAGACACTTTTTTCTCTTCATTTAGGAGATGTTTGTACACATTTTAAGAGATATTTTAAATACTTTTTTGTGCACCAATAATGTAAAATATGTAGGAACTTACTTTTACATTCTTATGACGATAACAGTGTATATAGTAATTTAATGCAATCTATCGTTTGGGAACCCCCAAGGCGTAGAGCTATGATTATTTCTATTTAGGTAAAGAAAGGGCAAGAAGAATGGTAAACATTTATGCTTAAACAAATTACAAAGCCAATTTCGAGATCATTCACCTTCGTCTAAAACTGAATACTCAACACTACTGGTTTAAAGAAGAGATTGAGAGTTTCTTACTATGAAAACATGAAAAAATCACAAATGTTCACGATTTTGGACATTAAGATCGCCTAAAGGTAACACAGCCTTGATGCATTTTATTTACATATTTATTTATACATATGCGAACCAACTTAAATAACACAAATAGCGAAAATAGAAAAGAAAGTCTCCATGAAACATAAAAATACATTACGTTCCGAGAAAAAATTGATTTACATTACAAATTTAGTTGGTTTAGTTAAATTAAGTTGGTTTAGGGCCACTTTTATCAACAACTTATGTAACGAAGTTTGGCCAAACTCCATTGAAAATATTCTCGAGGATCAAACCTTGGCGTCTTTCACCAACCGGAAGCAGTCAATGATGCAGGCAAAAAATATGTCGCCAGCAAATTACCCCTAGATTTTAGGGCTTTCGTTTCTAGACTTTCGCGACTTGAAGACGATTAAAGTCATTCGAAACCCTCAAAGATCAAACCATTGAGCTCAACACATGCGTAAAGAGAAGAATAGAGTCGAGATCATAGAATCAACCTCTGATTTTGAAGAACTATTATTTTCCGCACATGCCACCGCTCGGAATGTTGATGCATACAAAGAAATACACCCTCCTGTTCCGAGCCCCGCTCCTCACGTTGCTCCTGCTCAAACACCTGCTCAAGTTGCCCCAGCTAAGCTTACAAAAATACTAATTGATCAATTTGATGGAATTCGGTCACTGGTGGATCAGAATAGTTAGTCAGTTATCAAATATTGAGAAACTAACATATCTACGAAGTTTGGTGCGATCTCACGCTCATTCATTGATTGAATCGATACCTATCGCAGGTGCTAAATCAATTAGCACTTCACACTCTAGTACAAAGCTATCACAATAAAATATTGTTGGGTTCTAATTGACTAGATAGAATTGCATCCTTCCGCCCTCTGCCTTGTGAATCCTTGAAGGGTTTATCGGAATTCGTTGACGTTTCTGGAACCAATGTAGCTACCATTAAAGATATAGATTTCGACTATTTATTTGATTTTTCAATGTTACATCAAGCTCTGAAAGTTCTACCACCATCCATAAGAAAGGAATTTGAGAATACTTTCGAAAATGATGAGACCCCCAAATTTGATCAATTGATCGAATTCGTGCAAAACAAGCAGGCATATAGGAACTAGAACCTTCGAAACCTACTAAACCCATTAATATTGCGCCAAAACTATTCCTGAAGTAACTCAATAATTCCAAGAGTTCACTTGTTGTCACGTCCGCTCAGAATTCGAATCGATGCCCATGTTGCAAATGTGAAGCTCATAAAATTAATCACTGCCCGAAATTCCAACATTTTATTAAAATTCAAAAACGTCGGGATTTCGTTAAAGAAAATCATTTGTATTTTTCATGCATGGGTTTTCATAAACTAAAAATGTGTAAATCCAAATCTGTCTGTTCACATTGTTCAAACTCGTAATATAATTCTCATCTTTATCATTTCGATGAAAATTCTACTCCTAAGGTTGCTCCTAACAACCCTTCTAACGTGAGTTCACCTCCGCAAACCCTTCTGACAGTCACTCCGAAAGTAAGTGAAATATTCCTTAGTACAGGTGTCTGTGGTATACGCGACAAGGACTGTCAGTCTCATCGAGTTAGAGCCATTATTGACGAAGGGAGCCAAGTTAGTTTGATTACCTACTGATTCTTGCGCTCAAAAACTGGAATTGAAGATGAAAAGGGTCTTTCGGGAGTCGCAAATGCCCCTGTTTCTCCAAATAAGGGGATTACAAGTTGTTCAATTAGTTCACTTTAACACCCTGAAAAAATATTTACGACTGAAGCTCTCATTCTCTCACAAATATCTGTTCTGCAACCGAGTGACCGTTGTTGTTCATGCTATAAGGAACCAGTTCTCATACCTGTTACTCGCGGATCCTAGCTTTGACAGAAAAGCTTCAATAGAATTTCTCATCGGCGCCGACTTATATTATGAAATAGTTAGCCAGTCACATAACATCATGCAAGGTCAACCCAGCTTTCGATTGTGTTCGGGTGGATCGTAGGCCAGAAAAACGAAACCCCAATGGAATATGAAACTGTGTATCAAGTGCCAAATTTAAATTCTAGAACCATTCAAAGTAAGATGGGGCAGTTAAGGTGATTCAAGGTTTTTTTATTTCATGACTGCAAATTATTAGTGTTATTTGCCAATATTGTTAAACATGCAGCCAAGCGCAAATCATACAGTATTTCTTTTTGTACCAGTGATTTTACCTCCATTGTAATACTCCAACATACTGGAATCCATTGGTGTTTGAGATTTTTTTCATGATGATGTGGAACATGGGAGCTCACAAACATGGTGTTGGCAACGTAGATTGTCAATCGAAATGGTGAATGAAGACAATAACTGAAAGGTTCAGGTGCAAAAAAAAGTGTAACATTTCTATCTTATCAATCAATTTTATAAGATCGTACCTTAAATCAATTTTACAATCCGTAAGGTTATGAAATTATTAATATATCTACCTATATGCTGAAATTTAAAACTTGATAGTGCGTGATTGGGATTATTACTGCCGATTCAGGTAAGTACTGTCGTATCAGATAATATGACACAATAATTACGATAACAATCATCGTCACATTATCATCATCATTGTGAGTTCCGATTCCACGATTTTTGTGTAATAGGGAATTCATAACGAAGAAAATACGCTGTATATACAAACATTCGTGAGGTTGCTGATAAGTGTTCCGGATCTGGTCGGTTATGTGTCAGAAAACTTTGGAGGCATCCGGCGGTTCGCCGTGTCCAACTGATGAATTTTTACTAAGGAATTGACTAGTTGATGCCCCACTTTTCAACTCTATGTCACAGCGATACAGACCGAGAACAGAACAGAATTGCAAAATGGTGAAGAAACATTGACCAGCCATGGGCCTAATGCCTTCTTGGTAGTAGCAAGATGTTTGTAATACCAAAAACCACAAGAGCCATAGTACTCGTGAGCCACCTCTTTTGAATGTGCAGCAAAATTTACACCTTAGTAGGTAGGTACCGTAAGACTTCCTACCAGGTGGTACAACTTCCGACCAGCGTAGGAATGTAGGCGTAGAGCCATAGAAATTAAATTAGGAAGTTCATTAAGGTCCCAATAGGTAGCACATTACTCAAACTTACATGAAACCTGAAGATAAGTTTCTTGACGTCGCTTATCATCGTTTTGTTCACGTTTTTGTTATCAGCTATTTCGACCCTGTTGTGTTTATAGTGTGCCTGCAGCTACATATTTCCGCTAGATTTTCCGAAAAGGTAAGTTCACATACCTACTTCTTCAAAATTATATGAGGAATTTAACTAAGAAATCAGATGTTTTATTTAGTTGTTACCTAGTTAATTTTCCAGCAACGAAAAACTAAAAGTCGCCACTTTGGGATGCAACTTCCGACTACCCGATTTTTTGTGTTTTAGCGCATTTTTACGTGTTTTTCTCATTTTGATTGAGCTTACTCATGTTTCAGTGTTTTCCATGTGTTACAGGCATGCCAAGAAAGTACCGAAAGAAAGTCGGGGGCCTTCCCTATAGAAATTATACCCAAGACACTTTGGAGGCAGCTCTGAATGGCAACTCCGAAGGCAGCTCATTTCTGGTTTTGTTTTGTATGGAATAAATGTTTAAAAATGAAATCTTTTTGTCGTAATAGGTGAGAGAATCCATCTGGTAGCAAAATACGGGGGTAATATCGAGCCAGAGCTTCATTTCTTGATTATTTGAGTGAAAAAACGTGAGTGGTCCGAAGTTGCCCCCACGCGGGGTAATGACTATACCACTTTTACCTTTGTTTTTCATGGGTTCCTAATGCTCGAATGTTAAATTTTGAAATGGGAATATGACGGTGAGTAGATCAGGTGTGACATATTGAAAGGCCAACTCGATTGAAGAGATGCAGACAGAGAAATCTCAAAAAAACCTGAAAACGTGGTCTGAAGTAACCCCGTCTTACGGTACTACTAGTAAACACCACTTGGGCACCTACAGATATGACTGTAAGAGGTTAGGGCGAAAACCCGACCCCTCAGAGCTTCCCTCTCATCCTTCGTATAGCGTTCCCCTTACATTACCATGCAGAATACTAGGTTAACTTAAATTTGCAGGCCTCTGTGAGGCACAAACGTATGATGAAAATGACAATTTCTTATCTAGGTGTCAATTATATCACATAGGTCGCCAGGCATAATCCACTTTTACGATGGAGCGTTTTAATTCTTCCATTACTTTACTTCAGTCTTGTGCGAGAGCTCGTTGGAATAACATCGGAGCGACCTCCCGCAATAAAGGTTTATTACACTGATGTTTCGCTTTGCGTTTGGGAATGTTTATTTAGTGGGATGACTGACAAGGCGGACGCCGCTGGCGAGCAGACGACGCTCCAGGACATTGTTGATCAAACTAAGCAAGAGTTATTGCAACATTGCATAACAACAAGAGCCTTCGCTGACCCCAACGTAAGTGATGCTTTTAATCATCTGTACTCTATTATAACTGACTTATGCGATTACCTCAGTCAAGCTAACGATCATATTGTTAAATTAAATGAAAATCAAAAGGAAAAACAAAGGACATCGGAATTAACTCAACCCAACGTCCCTACATCCTACAGTACGGACGAAGACGAATTGTCTAGAGAAACTGACTGGATCTTAAAAAGGGCCCGCAAGAAGCGTAAGGCTCGGCGTTCTCCGGAGGTTGAATGGCCTACCAACACGACTAAGACTGATAAGGACGTAACCAAGGTAGAAACGATTAAGCCTAAAAAGGACCCTCCTCCACCACCCATAAATGTTGTAGGGCTAAAGAGCTACGCAGCCCTCAAAGATATGTTACTGAATATCCCTAGAGAGCAATACAAGGTCACTGCTCTCAATAATAACGTTTGGAAAATAAACGTAGATACAAGAACCAATTGGAAACTGATTACAGACAAACTACGTTCAGATAAAAAACAGTGGTACACATATCAAGACAAAGCAGACAGACCTATTAAGGTCATGGTTAGAGGATTACATGAAACATGTGAGAAAACTGACATTATTGGAGACCTTAAGGAGCAAGGTCTTGCCATCCTGGATGTTACCAACATTCTCAAGAAAGAGAAAAGGAAAAATGACAGTGGTGAAATTGTAACCATTCATAAACCTCTTCCTCTCTTTATGTTAACCTTCGACAAAAATGAGGATGTAAATAAAATCTATAGTATTAAGGCCATTCTCAACATAATTGTGAAGATTGAGCAGGTGAAAAAAACTTCTAAACTCATTCCCCAATGTAAGAATTGCCAGTCATACATGCATACCCAATCCTACTGCGGGAAGGAATCTGCTTGTGTGAAATGTGCTGGAAAGCATAAAACTTCTGAATGTACCCTGAACAAAGCGGACTCCCCCAAATGTGTCAACTGCAAAGGGAATCATCCAGCAAATTATCGAGGATGCGAGGTAGCTAAGGAGCTACAAAGAATGAGAAACAAAATTACAAAAACCCCAACTGAAAGAACAGACCAAGCGTGATGCTTCAGTTGAGAGGAATTTTAATAGGCGGAAATCGCTTACTTCAACCATTACAGGAGCAACTACTTCAAAGGTTTCATATGCTACCGTTGCTAAAAAAGAGGTTAATGTGTCGAACACAGAAAAAATGCTGGCACAGATACTGGAAAGACTGGATGAACAAAAACATACCAATAAACAGTTATTTGAAAGAATAACTAAGCTAGAAAAAGGACTTACTAGCCATGGACTAATTTAATGGGACCGACTTTAAGAATAGCAACATGGAATGCGAACGGATTGCTAAATCACATTAAGGAAGTCGAATTATTTCTCCACTCCAACAAGATAGACATCTTACTTATTTCTGAAACCCATTTCACTCGGACGTCATACATCAAAATAAGAGGATACACGTGTTATCATACGTTACACCCAAGTAATAAAGCTAGAGGAGGTTCGGCAATTCTCATTAAAGCTAACATCACTCACCATGAAGAACCAAAAATCGAAGAGGAAAAAATGCAGGTAACTTCGGTCAAGGTACAACTCAATAATAAAAGCTTTAGTATAGCCGCAATATACTGTCCCCCCAGGTTTAACTTAAAGAAAGATGATTATACGGTCCTTCTTAAATCGCTTGGTAACAACTTTATAATAGGAGGTGACTACAATGCCAAAAATACCTTCTGGGGTTCGCGATTAACCACGGCTAAAGGTAAAGAGTTGTATGAAGCAGCAGCTTCTTTCAAGTGCGACTTCCTCTCAACTGGAAGGCCTACATACTGGCCCACGGATGCTAACAAAACCCCAGACCTAATAGACTTCTTTATAAGCAAAGGTATCTCAAGTGGTTACATAAATCTAGAGGACAGCGATGACCTACCCTCTGACCACTCGCCTGTCATAATAACAATCAGTGAAAAAGTAATCATTAGTGAAAATTCTCCGAGTTTATTCAATAGAAATACTTGCTGGTCCTGTTTCCGGCAGCAATTGGAAACATCGATCGACCTTAAAGTTCCTCTGAAAACCCCTAAACAACTGGAAGACGAACTCGACTTATTCATCAATAACATACAACAAGCAGCCTGGTTATGTACCCCAATAAACCAAAACTGTAACTATGACACTAATTCGAAATCATATCCGTTAGAAGTAAGGGATCTCCTGTGCGCCAAACGTAAAGCCAGAAGGAAATGGAAGAATAACAGAACCCCTGACAACAAAACTATTCTTAATAGACTCGGTAACAAACTTAAATATCTTATTAGATCAATAGATAACCAATCAGTTGAACATTTTTTGAGTAACCTAACTGCAGAGAAAGACACCGAATACTCCCTCTACAAGGTAACCAAAAATTTAAATAGACCTAAAGTTCATTCTCCTCCAATCAAAAAGGATGACGGGACATGGGCCAGAAGTAACCGAGAGAAAGCTCAACTTTTTGCAGATCATCTCTATGAAACTTTTCAACCTCTTCCAGTGCAGACACCTGAAGAAAACGCAACACTGATAGAAAAAACGGATGAGCTTGATATTCGGCCCGTTACGTTAAAAGAACTCAAAGATGAAATTAAGGGCAACATTAATCCTAAAAAGACCCCAGGCTATGACCTGATAACCGGTCGAATTGTGAATGAGCTCCCTGAAAAGGCTATAACAAAACTACTTCATATCATCAACGCCACGTTCAGGTTACGACATGTACCTTCCCAGTGGAAAGTAGCGGAAGTCATAATGATCTCCAAACCAGGAAAATCACCAAATGAGAAGACGGGGTACCGACCCATATCCCTCCTCCCTGTCTTATCAAAACTGTTCGAAAAATTGTTGCTCAAACGGCTTAAACCAATTATTGAAGACAGAAAATTGATACCAGACCACCAATTCGGTTTCAGGCAACGCCACTCTACGCTAGATCAAGTTCATAGAATCACTAACATAATAGAAAAGGCTCTAGAAGGTAAAAAAATATGTGCCAGTATCTTCCTGGACGTGGCCCAGGCATTTGACAAGGTCTGGCACAAGGGACTTGAGTATAAACTGCACAGGGATCTCCCAAAACAGTTTTACTTACTCCTAAAATCCTACCTAGCGAACAGACACTTCAGGGTAAAGCAGGGTGACCAGTACTCTGTCTTGAAGCCTATAAAAGCAGGGGTACCGCAAGGCAGTGTCCTGGGCCCAGTACTTTACCTGCTGTACACACGAGATCTTCCACAACAGGAAAACACAACTGTAGCTACTTTTGCAGATGATACTGCCATCCTCTCTGTTGGAGATGACGCTGAAACTGCAACTCGCAATCTACAGACGTCCACTAACAAGGTTGTCAATTGGACCAAGATGTGGAGAATGAAACTAAATGAAACAAAGTCAGTGCATATCAACTTTACTAATAGAAAAATCATAGCCCCAGAAGTTGAGATCAACTCAAATAAAATTCCATACTCTGACACTGTAAAATACTTAGGGATGCACCTTGATTCCAAACTTAACTGGAAATATCACATTGAAAAAAAGAATCAGGAACTAAAAATCAAGTTCAGAAAGATGTACTGGTTGATGGGAAGGAACTCCCATCTCTCACTACACAATAAATTACTCATATACAAACAGATACTGCGCCCTATCTGGACCTATGGGATTCAGCTTTGGGGTTGTGCGAAAAAATCAAATATTAAAACAATCCAAACCCGACAAAATATAATACTGAGAAGTATAGTTCAGGCCCCCTGGTTCATGCGGAATGATGATATTCATCGAGACTTGAGGGTAGAAACGGTCACCGAAATTATCGCCAAATATGCAAGGAAGCACGAACATCGCCTCCACAAACACGAGAACCTGGAGATGCTCAACGTTTTAAACAACGAAGGAGAACTTCGGCGACTCAAGAGAAATAAACCTCTGGACCTAACTGTGCTGTGCAAATAGTGCAAGTGTAATCCAGTGTTCTTTTAACTGTACTTGATACAAGTATGGGCCAGGTTTTGCTGTAAACCTCCCCCCTTAGTGAGCCTAACATGAAATGTAATATTGCTAGATGAGATGTATATGTTTCAGTTGCAATAAATAAATCACGAAAAAAAAAAAAAAACTTTACTTGCAGGGTCTTACTCCGATATTAAAAACATTTAAATGACATTACTGCTTTTTTTCGAAATTTTGGTTAAGAGCAAAATGGTCTGTATAAATTGAAAATCGTCTGCAATCCATTGTGAATATCTGGTTAATTCAGTTCAAAATTTTATCAAGCTTAAACTGGTCAGTTTTCAAAATGCAACATTATGGGACTATCAGTAGGTAATAACCTTACCCACTGAGGAATGTGTGACAGATTGTAGCAAAGTTTAGTGATTTTGCATTCAGTTGAATTGCATTCAACTGAATTTTAAATTAGGGTCAGTTTTGATAACGCAAGTTGTATAATGGATTTAGGTGCCCCCCCCAGAGGTGCAATGGGGGCCTAAATCCTCATAAAAAGGTAGAGGAGGTAACAGAGGCATCCCGTCAGAGAGATACCACCCCTACTAATGAGCTTTTAATAAGCCATGTTCGGGGAAGGTTGATATTCCTGTCACCAGAAAATCATCCGACGCCAAACCAGCTGTCTAGAATGAGCGAGAACAGCGCGTCTTTCCCATTGATTCCTCAACGGGATGCCGACAACGCTATCTCTGGAGCTCTGACGGAAGCTTGATGGACCTCTCAGGAGGTAACTCTGTTACACTCCTCCCCTTAAAGACATACTTGATTGAAGATCAAGTATGGTAGTTGGGTGGAATAGTGAATAGCTGAGAACTAATGCTCATTCAATCATAAATAGCTGCATTGGCGTTTTGGATGGGGGAATAGAAATTAAAACTGGATTGTCAATGAAGCTTCATAAGAAGTATCTTCATTGAACAATCGGGACAAAACGGATGCTCAACTATGGAGACTTATACCTTAGGAAATCAAAATATTTATAGAAATTAATTTGCCCAACATTGGGGACTTAGAAATTAAATTGCCCAACTATGGGGACTTGAATGGCGCACTAACCTGGTAATTGACATATAGCAATACTCAGGTGGCGAAATAATTGAAAGAAAATAGTATAAAATGAATTTTCCCAACTTAGGGGACTTAAATTGTGCACTCAGGTGGCATAAAATTGAAAGAAAATATCATTGAAAGAAAATATAAAATGGTTGAAAGAAAATACGAAATGGTTGAAAGAAAATATAAAATGGTATATAAAATATAAAAAGGGAATAAGAGAGAAATTATAATTCAAAGACCAATGAAATTATTTATATACCAAAGGGTAATAATGGGAATTCCTTCTGGAACCCCGGGCCATGTTTCTTCTGAAACATTAACGCCCCAAAAATAGTGGATTGGACTACTAGGCGTCAGCCGTGCATAATCCAAACCACGCTCTGCTACCATATAATGGATTTAGGTGCCCCCCCCCCCCCCCCAGAGGTGCAATGGGGGCCTAAATCCTCATAAAAAGGTAGAGGAGGTAACAGAGGCATCCCGTCAGAGAGATACCACCCCTACTAATGAGCTTTTAATAAGCCATGTTCGGGGAAGGTTGATATTCCTGTCACAAGAAAATCATCCGACGCCAAACCAGCTGTTTAGAATGAGCGAGAACAGCGCGTCTTTCCCATTGATTCCTCAACGGGATGCCGACAACGCTATCTCTGGAGCTCTGACGGGAGCTTGATGGACCTCTCAGGAGGTAACTCTGTTACAGTTGGTAGCCCAAATTCTCAACTATGAAGGTCCAATGAACATCTTAGAGCTAATTACACTCATTTATCTCCCAGTTAAATGCATTTCATGGTTTGATTGAATTTGAGAGAGTGATGATTCATGATTCATCGATCGGTTTTGATGAATCAGATTTAAATCGAAGTTGAGTCTTTTTGGTTTCGGGTGAATCATGTTTTCTATTCAAATTGAAGTTTTGGTCAGTTTTGAAAACGCAAGGTGGTGATTGGTTTGGCAGCCCAAATATTCATCTAGGAAGGTCTACTGAATATTTTAGAAAAAATTCCAGTTATTTGTTTCTCAGTTAAATTCAGTGCAAAATTTCATGAACTCAAAAGCGGTCAGCTTAGAAAACGTAAAAAGGTAAGTGGTCTGGCGATCTAAACCGTCTATCAGGATGGTATGACAAACATTTTCAAGGAAATTCGAACCATTTATCTCTCAGTTAAATTCAGTGCAAAATTTTCTAATTTTAATTAAATTTTTCCAAAGGACATCAAGGGGCAGGGACTGTCAGACCACCGTTTCTTTATCTAGGGCCATTAGAACTACAAATTTAATGGGTTCTTCTTAGCTTTACGTTTTTCAGTTAAATATCGATGTAGTTGGCTCTTTTAAACTAATATGTTCCCTTTATTATGGAAGACGAACGGAAGAACGTAAAGCAACCCAGATGTTCTCATTCGATTTATTTATCCTGTTTGTCCATAATCCAAGTACAAAATACCCTTTTATTTTGAAAGTTCTTGAAGTATAAAATTTTGAATATTTCAACCATTAAATGCTACCCTTTAGGATTTATTGAGAGTGATGCCGATGTTACTAGCAAATGTTTGGCTAAAGTACGACTTTTCAGATAAATTTCGTAATGTTCGGTTCAGTTTTTTCAGAGAAAAACTTCGGCAGACGGAAGTTTTTTTTTCTTTCTTCGATTTTTGAAATCTGAATGTCTTGAAACGAAGGTATTCCGAGGGAGGGTTAATTTTTTCCGATTACATACAAAGGTTCATTATTGAAAATAATAAACTTGGATACAAAAGTTGTCCACACGTCAAATTTCTAAAACTGGAATCCGTTGTTGCAATTTAGTTGCATAGGTACGCTTGAGAGCTTTCTTCTGCTGGAGGTTTCCTACTAATAAGTACATCAGCGTACGTATAGTACTATATGCACTATAAGTACATTATCTTTTCTCTGCCAATTTTCCATGGATGGTGTCAGTTTCCAGCCCGATTTGAAATTTATGTTTCCACAGGCAGAATAAATACGTTACAAAAATCTTCAGGCAGATTAAATAACGTTTTCCTAATTGTTCGATAAATTGGAAAGGTAGTACAAATAAATCACATTTTAGGATAGCTGTAAAATTTAGTTGCTATACAATAAAACTTGTTTTATACGAAAGCCATTTTTGGATCACCAATTCCTATATTCACGTGTACAAGGTGTGCTCGTGACGCTTAGTATCCGAGTTCGTACGAACTGTGATAGCCTTGAATATAAATTTGATTCATTTTAATTAATTTTCTTTTCTTTTCTTTTTTATGTCAAATACAGATTATTTACCTAGATTCTCAATGAAAAGTTTTTCTCTTCAGTCAATAAATAAATCAAACAATATTTTCCAATTAATACAGTAGAAATATTTAGTCTTGGAAAAAGAGTGCACACAATTTTATAATGTACTCAAGTTATCAAGTTACATGGGCTCCTAATTACAAGGTTTCGAGATTGAACACAAGTGCTTGTTCTTATAAGAACAATAGGATCCTCCGTTTCCTTAAAGATTGATTGAGTGGAGTAAACTTTCAACATTTTCCGCTTGACAATTATTAAACGTTCATTAATGAGTACGCTGTCGATATCTCTTGAGTACTAGGTCAGTACTTACAACATCCACATGATAAACATTGGAATCTTACTTGGACGACAATCAGATAACGAATATTATATCAAGGATAACAAGATATTACATCAAACATTTGAAACGAATATCATATAAATATTTCAATTACAACTAATCTACTTCAGTCGGCTCCGTACTACCTACCTGATGGTGCGGCATACTTTTTTAAAGTGAGTATTCAGGGTGTCTACAGTAATTACAGGACAAACTCAAGGAATCGGTTCTTCAACTAAATTTTCCTCTTAGATATTCATTTTTAAACGCTTTCTTTTCGAGTTATCCAATTTTCAAGATTTTTTCTTGTTTTGTACATTATGGCATTAAAACAGCCATAACTCCCCTTGGAATCACTATAAACTCAAAGCTAAGAACACCGTTGGGAATAGCGTTAAATTTCCTATCAACCTGATGCCAAACCAATATTTTTTAAGCCGACTTGATACGTATTTGCTATAAGCAAATTTTGAAAATTTCTCAGAATCTGACTTTTTTTCCATTTGTCGTTTTGCCTTAATACAAACTATTTTAGAGAGGCACTTCACGAGGAAAGCATTCTCAAAATTTCAGCTTTCCAATGGTATAATATATTTTACTCACTTTGATAATTAGGGGATAAATAACTTATGCTTCAATGTTAAAAAAGGTGTTTTTTTTTTTTTTTTTTTTTTTTTTTTTTTTCCAAAGAAATCAAGGGTTTTCGTGAAAAATTATCCTCTATGAAAATACGAGTATGGTTTCTACGTATTTTTTCACGATGAATCGAATTATCACACTTGCAGATCTCTCCTACTCCGTTTTAACTGAGTTTTACACTTTAACTAGTTTTACCTCTAAAAACACATAAAATTGAGCATAACAAATAGACTAAAAATTCATGAGTTGAAGTTTTTACAAAAACCCTCGATTTCACTGAAATTCTATAGCAAAATTCTGTTTGAAATATCGTTTGTGTAATGTAACCTTGGACATTGAGTACATAAGTACTTTCAATTTCCAGGGTGTTCATAAAACAATTGCAAACCATTTATTATTCGTTTTAATGACTGATTTTAATGATTTTTCTGACATTAAAACGATGGAATAAAAATACAAAAAAATAAAGAATCAACATAAATGGCTGATTACATTTTTTCCGTGTGGTATAGATAGCAAAGTACAAAATACACATTCTGGAGTTGCATTTTCAATAGACAGAATCTGACCGAACTGTTCCATAGGTTGCCAGCACATCTTGGTTTCTGCTGCTTGATGAACTCATTGAAATAATTAATTCTGCAAGTCCTATTGCATTTTCTTAGTACCTACTAAACGACAAACCTAGGGATAGCACTGGAATTGGGAATGGTGTGGCATATTTTATCGAATTAGTAGCTCTCTGGGCTAAAATTTGTTGATATTCATGCTACCAAATTTTCTTGTTGTGCATTAGTATGGAACAGACATTTTATACCCAAAAATCAATCACCCCCCCTCCCCACCACGTTATTACCACCTGTAGGAGTTTGCAGAAGGAGGATGGATGTGTGATTTTGTGTAAAGAACCCCAACCTGAAATAGTAAAACAACTTCTACTGCCCATGGTTACCCTACGATAACGTTATGATAAAACCACCTTCACGTTCACATAATACTTTCAGCTTCCATATTTGATACAGGAGACGTTCTCAGACATCTTGGGAGTGCAATCCTGTTAGAAAAGAATACATTTGAAAACTCAATGGCACTTCATTCAAATCCGTAGTACGGAGACCACTTTGATTCAGTCATGTTGTGAATCGCAAGAACTCTTACCACGAACTTCATGTCATAAAACTGACAGCCTATGATCTGTCCCTCTCCTTCTAACAGCCAAACACTCATAGACCCCTCCTGTTCACTATAACTGAAAGGAGAATTCAAGCATGAACAACACAGAATGAATAGCACCCATCAACCACCATAGTCCTTTTATCCAATATAGCTGATGAGTATAGGTT
This sequence comes from Adelphocoris suturalis, assembly GCA_030762985.1. Lineage (NCBI taxonomy): Eukaryota > Metazoa > Arthropoda > Insecta > Hemiptera > Miridae > Adelphocoris > Adelphocoris suturalis. Next base: position 41,338,773 of record CM061041.1, read on the forward strand.
AGACAGTTTTGATTTAACGATCCAAGTAATTCGATGGAGAGTTTTAAGATTTGGTATGTTGAAAATTTAGGATGAAGCAGTGGATCGGGTATTTTCTTCTCGTGGGCTCCGTTGTTGGAAGCTTCGGCGGCATCCTCTATCCCAGAGAGTCAGAAATCAGGGATCTAAGAAGCCTTGACGGGATATGGCAGTTCAGAGCGGAAAACTCCACGTCCAGAGGGATCGCCAACAAATGGTACACAAGCAGGCTCTCACAGGTGATTATTATCAACAACAATCATCAATACCAGTCAGATTTCATGCTTAAACCTCAAATAGCAGAGATGATTTTCCTACACTTATCACCATGGTGTGGTGCAGAACACCCTAAGTGTTCACAGAATTTAAAAATTGCCTTAACTCCACACACAGATCATTTACTGAATCAGATACAAGATGGAACTTGAAACAAGAATATAAAATTAACGAATAATATTTAAAAATCTAGAACTAAATATTTTAATAAATCAATAACTTCGATCATATTATTTGAGAGTCAATTTAGAACAACAAATACACACAAACACAGAGGTAGGTAAATTATTTTTGCGGCTAATAGATGATCACTCGTCTCAACATACGTACATTCTGCTGCTTCGCTCGTGAGAGGATCGTGGAAATTAGAATTTCGACGAACCGTTTCCAATCAGTTGATTCCAACGAAAGCATTCGAATCTTGCCTTGCAGATAGAGTTACCGATTTTTTTCCGGTCAACGTGTATTACCGAGAAAATTGAAGTATTCCCGTTAAACTTAATGTATACGTTCTATTCAAAGTGTATTATGATATTCAAGATTTTTCCTAGCATTGTCTTCTACCTAGATTTTTATTTATTATAATTTGTTTATTTTTGTGTGCTTTTTTTCAATATTGGCAATTTACCAGATGTTTTGTTATTCACTGACACAACGCCCGTTTCGTTTTCAAATACCCACCTACCATAATAAGCTACCTAAATAAGTAGGAGTCTTACACCGCGAATGAAAAAATGAAACCAGAAAGATACTTCTCCTCTTATCCATGAGATATAATTCGTACGTATAACTTGTGACGATTCTGCACATATGAACTGAGAAAAACGTGCTAAGTTTTGGTAATTTCGTTAAACTCCAATATTTTGTGTATTTTGATGTCAGTGTTTTTATATTTTTTATAGGAGAAAATATGGTTTTCAGAATTACTCATCACCACTGTAGACAGGAAAAAAAAAGTTAATTGTTTCCGGATTTATCATTTTTGGTGCGATTTTTCCGTTTGGTGTGAAGAAATATACGTATTTATGTATAAAATTACAAATACATAGATGTCTATTTTTAAAAAACTCCGATTTATCCCAACAAATGGGCTTAGAAATCCTTTAGTATGAGTGTTATATGAGAGAAAAAATGCAATAATCTCATCCGACGACATCCGACCCCGAGCGTAGTTCTTGTATAAACAGATCGTTATATGTGTCAAGTTTCGTCGACTTTCATTGGAAGGAGCCCACTTTAAACGTAATGAAATTCAGGCAGACATACAAGTGTACAGATTAACGGTCACTTTCGAAAAAATAACTGTGAATTTGGATTATACGCCCTGGAAACCTTAAAAAGACCAATTTGTATGCCAGAGCTGTTAATGTTCCGAGCCCTAAACACGCAATGTCCACGGTCTTAGTGCAATTATCCCCTCTGTGCGGCTTATAGCGGATATGTATTTTCAATACATTTCATTTTATTTGTATATTTTTTTTATTCGTGTGTTGGGTGTGCTGAGGGGAAAATAATAAACGTTTCAGGGGAAAATAATAATCTCTTAAGCCATGTGAACGCTTGGCAGCACTATAAATACTTACTACAGGAACTGATGTTTTTCGTAACTAGATTGCGAAGGTCAAACTCTACATCTGTTTGCATAAAACTCATTACATTTCAAAATCAATTGCATATATTAAACTTTATAAACAACTGATTTTTAAGCGTTCCATTTTAATTGTTTGCCTTCTCCGCGCCAGCGTAGCATTTTATATCACTGATCTTAGACAATCCTATTATAGATTAGAGATCAAACCTGATTTCACAGACTTCTATTCTAATAGGAAACATACTTTTATGTTCTTTTTTTAATTTAGTTTGTTATGTTCGCCAGACTGGGCCCACCATCCCAATGCCTGTACCTAGTAGCTACAACGACGTGACTCAGGACAAGTCCTTGAGGGAACACGTCGGATCGGTTTGGTACGACAGAAACTTCTACGTTCCTGACAGCTGGCGACAAAATGGCCAAAGGGTCTGGCTGAGGTTCGGGAGCGTTCATTACATGGCTAGAGTGGTAAGGCTTACATTCTCTAACAAATTTCCATATGCATCCTCTTAAATTTATACCAAGCTGGTGTTGTATAGCAAGTAGGCCGTCTCGCGGGAAACCTATCTTCTTGCTATTCTGATAGACAAACGGTAGTCAAGACTCCGAATTCAAATGAAAACATGCATATATACCTAGGTAACAATTTTACGCTTTATTATTGCCCGAAGTGTAAAGAATTTTTAAAAAGAGTTTGTGTCTGGGTCGAAAGTAATTATACTTGTATTTTTAAACCTTAACTTTGAGGAAAATGAACAGGTTTCTTCAAAATAGTTGCTTTTGAAATCAGGAGTTATATTTTTGTGATTGTTAAAAGGCTTAAACGTCTAAAACATGAGTAAAAAATTGTTATAGAAAAAAATATGATTCGTTTTTAAAATTGAAACAATCTAATATTTCTGTTATTATAAATAAAATAAATTCAGATTTTACTCAATATAAATCAGAAGCAGGTTCAAGAGTATTAATAACTCTCAGCGTCATACTTGCTACAACGCATAACGGGAAAAATAGCCAATTTAGTTGGACAAACCCCGAAAGTTAGTATCACTAAAAAAATTATTCTGCCATATTAAATGGCAGTCGAAATAGATTAACTTTGAGGATGGACTCCTATTGTATGTTACAATAGGTACGTGGAAATTTTAGTGCTTATTAACGTTTTCATTAAAGCGTATATTAGAGCTTTCATTCGACCTTATATTTGAGCTTACATTAAAAACATGTATTGTAATTTAACGCACATATAATATTGAAAGGACTCCACGCTATTGAAACAAATTCAAGGCAACTTCTTCAGGGTAGCATAATGTTGTTCAATACAGTCATAAATCACAAAACCTTTGTATTTGTAGAAATCGGTATGAATGACCACCAGAGATGGGCAGTAGTTAATTACATGAGTAATTAAATACATCTGCAATTACTTAAGTAATTTGTGTGAAAATTTTAAAAGGAAAGTGAACAAAAGTCTCAATTGATGAAAATTTATCTTTTGCAAGCATCAATTACCAAAAGTAATTGCAACCATTCGCAATTACAATTACTTGTAATTGTAATTGTAGTTGCAATTACTCGCCTCCAAGAAGTAATTGTAATTGGGATTGGCAATTACAATTACTTTTCGGTTCAAAGTAATTGCAATTACAATTACAATTGCATGTAATTGTAATTGTAATTGCAAAGTAATTAAATTACAATTACTTTGTGGAAATGCAGAGAATATATATATATACATATATATATATATATATATATATATATATGTTATTCCAGACGATAACTCTCGATAGAATTTGGATAAAAACTTCGTTCTTGCGCCAAAAAATCAAGCATTCCAAAAGAAAGGATGAGTTCACTGAACAACATTTTTTGAGCACATTAAATTGGTCAAATTTCAAAAAATGTACTAAAAATCACTAAGAATGAAAAAAACGGCTGAAAATCGTTGAATTCATATTTGTTTTTGCTGAATATTACTCAAAAAAGTTTGTCAACTTGAACGTTTGTCATTTGAGAATCGAAGCTCAAAATCGTACTTAAATTTCATCAAGAAGTGCCAAAAAATCGATAAAACCAAAAATTCTAAAAATACTAAATTTGTGTTTGAATTGAACTATAATACTTAGAACAAGTTTTTTTGCAATAAAATTAATAGTTAACAGTTTCTTTGCACACAAACTGCTCGAATTTCAACTCAATTTAATAAAAAGGTAATACCTAATATACATTTGGAAAATTCGCTCATACGATCATGCTGCATGACTGGAACTGGAAAGTAAAAATGTACATTACTTTCCACTCTAATGGGATGCTGAGAAAGTGAAAATGGACATTATTTTCCACCCTGTTGGGAAAGTAAAAATGGACATTTCCACTTCGCTAGTTCCATTTGCACAAAGTAAGTATTTGGAATTTAATTACTTAGCAATTACAATTACAATTACAATTACATGTAATTGTAATTGTAATTGCAATTACTTGGCTCCCAAATGTAATTGTAATTGGGACCTGCAATTACAATTACTTTTCTGAGCTTTATAATTGCAATTACAATTACAATTACAAGTAATTGTAATTGTGGTGTTTCAATTACAAATTACAAGGAATTGCCAGGTAATTGTAATTGTAATTACATTTTGCCCATCTCTGATGACCACCATTGTTGTGGAAACATGCAGGACATAATTATAGTCACGGATGTAATCTTGTTCCTGGGTGCATAAATCATCAGTCCTGCAATGCATATTATTGTCGATTCAATAAATTAGAATGCTGATGCAAATTTCATTTCGATTTCCAGTATAGTATCATATAAATCAAGAATAAAACAAGCTTCAGACCTCACTTGGTACCTAGTACTCGAGGCTATACTTGTAGTACCTATTAGGGTAATCCATGACATTTAAAATTACCTATATACATCCTATAGAAATATTATTGGTATCTAATGTACCCCAGCTACTAACCCTCATTTCTCTATACAAATCTGTCAATGAATATTTTATAATCCAGAAAATGAGTTGTCATCAAGTTTACTCTGAATTTTGTAACCCTGTCACAATCAAAAATGTGTATAATGTAGATATAAATACAACGTAGAGTGCTACTCCTTTTAGTGACTCTTTTCATTTTCCGATTTTCATGGAAGGAAAATTCTATTCTCAAGGTGTGTTGAATTATGTGCTTACATCGAGGTTCATTTTCGTTCCCAAATCCTTTCAGTGGGTGAACGGCAAGGAAGTGATGAACCACGAAATCGGCCATTTACCGTTTGAAGCAGAAGTAACCAGCTCGCTATTTTTCGGGCAAGAAAATCTGATCACCGTGGAAGTTGACAACACCCTCAGTCCTATCACAGTTCCTCAAGGAACTGTTGACGAAATCCAAACGTAAGTTTATGGAAATCCTAACTTGAGCCTGATATGAGTAAGTTTGATAAGTCGATATCATTTCCATTTGTGTACTATGCTTTCTACAGCAACTTAAATATTAAATCAAAGTTTTTAATAACATCCTTTTTGCTGATGGTCGCTGTAACTAACGATTTTTGCGTTCCGATTTTATTAATTTTTATTTATTTATTATATTTTATTTACTTACTTACTTTTTTGCAATTCGTAATCAAATTATATTGCTATATATTACAATTTCTAACAGAATTAGTCAAGGTTTTGTTGAGTCATAGGAGGTACTGAAACTGTAGGACTAGATATAAGAAAAGAGCTACTGACGTTTCGTATTTAACAGATAGGAAATACTGTAGAACTAATAAGCGGGTAGGTATGTAGCTAGTTGCATATAATCAAGTTTGATTTATATGCGATTTCTTTTAGTTTGGAAGGAGCAAAGAAAGTACAGCACTACGCTTTCGATTTTTTCAATTACGCTGGAATTCATCGACCAGTCATTCTCTACACCACACCATCCGTTTACATCGACGATATAACTACTTTCACTGACGTCGCCGCTACCACAGGTAACCAATTATGACGTTAGATCGCCAACTTAATGGTTCAACTCGTGTAACTTGTCAAGGAGCTTCCCTTCTAATTTACTTTGCATGATCAGATGGCACAAATTGATCGTGAAGCAACTCACGAGATTTTGTAGTCCATACCTTACATTAGACACCTTCAGGGGAAGCAGGTTACAAACCCGTTCGGAGGGCCCAGTAGTTATCCGCTCTATAGAAGGATGTACAATGAAATGTGATTAGAATGTAATTGTGATTAAATTATATCTTTAATTTGACACGAGATATGCTTAACCACTTGCCTCTCCCTACGTAGTTATCCGCTCATAAAATAGATTTTTTTTTTTTTTTTTTTTTTATTCCTATGAGAAGGATGTAGTTGAAAGTGTATGGTTAATTTATACAGGTCTTCTGAAGCCCATACTAATTTAGAGGTATACATGTAAAATACGGAAACACCCGTTGATTCTATTCGCCATTAATATGAAATTTCCATTTTAGTCAACATACTCGTATTATCTAGTGACCGTGCTTTGTAATAAGTATGTATACTGGTCGCCGACACTTCAATTCATTCGGGTGAAGGTTTGAATGGATAAATGGTTTGATTGGGAGCGTAAACTAATGAATTAAAATGTGTTAGTAAGTAGGTATTATGTTTAACGTGCATATATGTGAAAGCTATTTTGGGATAAACATGTTTATTAGTGAACGAAGTATCAAACCAGAACGGAGGATACTGATTTGTGGTTGAATTTTAAAAGAGTTTTTATTTTATTTATTTAATTTATTTGAGCATGTATGTTTCTTACATTCGAGTATGCTTTACAAAAATACATAATTGAAAAAGTTGTAGTGTAAACATCATTAACGTAGTGTTTTCAATACCCAGTTGAATCAACTATAAGAGTACAAAATTTAGAAATTGATCGTGGTGTCCAGTTACATGATTTACTCACAATTAATGATAATCTTTTCAGTATTACAGAGGTTAGTAGAATTTTCAAATATTTTATAAATTACAAATTAATATAACATTCATTATTATTACAGCTTACTCTCTTTACCTAATAAATATTGGAAACAACAATCAAAATAAAACACACAATGAACTTCATAAATAATTTCAAAAACATTCAAGCAGTTAACATAGGCAGTACCAGTATATATAAGCTAGTTAATTCTTTAGTCAAACAAACATAAATTTCTCAGTTTGCAAACTTCACTTAAGAAGAAATACCTTTTTATGTCGAATTCACTTGGAACTGATGCAAAATCTATCAAGTTTCCGGTACCCCCACCAAGTCCGAGATATATCTTTTTCTGGTCCAGTTATACATAGGACACTCAAATAGAAAATGAAATATGTTTTCAAGAAGACCCGTGTCACAAGATGTACATGCAGTATTGGGAGAAATTTTGTATTTATAATTCCTAATTTTAATTGTAAAATTGTGTTTACTTGCCAATCTTATTTGTGCAAATAACTTTTTTAAATTGAAAAGGGACATTACGGTAATTCAAATAATCGTTAAATCCATCCTGCGCTATCACAAGCCAATAGTAATCATTATAGGAGCCAGAAAATACCTCATCAACGTCTTTATTTTTAAGAAAGATTTCAGATTCCTCTACACATTTATGAGTGAAAGGAGTTATGGTCAAGTAGTAGACCCCCAACTCCTCTTCAAACTAGTTCAGAGATGAGGCAATGAGTAACAAGAATACTAAATACGATCGTTTGATTCTCTGGTGGATGTGAAGCCACTTCATTACCCAACATTACAACACTAACCGTTTGGGACGTATAAATGTGCATGAGCCCTGGGACCTTGCCTCCATTGATCATCGTTATTCATTGAAGCACTTGTCTTCCTTCGCGCTTCATATAGAACAGCGATTTCTGCATACCATGATTGTGTATATATAGGTAAAAACTGCATCATCATTACTGCATCAATTATTTGGAACATTGCTCATTTAATGAATTAATATCGGTTTTGAATGCGTTGTAGGCCTGATTTATTTCAACATTACCTACAAGGGATTGTCCCAATCTGAAAGCGTCAAATGCCAGGTAACGATTTTGGATGACAAATCCGCACCAGTGGGCATCGACATGATAAATGACACCGCTGGAATCGGTTTCACTGGAATGATTGAAATTCCAGAGGCCCACCTGTGGTGGCCCTACTTGATGGACCCCAATCCAGGATATCTTTACACACTAGAGGTATTATTTGGATTATTTCACTGATTAGCTATATTAAAAAACATAATTTGCTATGTTGGTGGATATAGAAATAATAATATCAATTATTACCGATCGAATTCTCCTGCATTATCAATTGCTCACTCCAACAGGCTCGAATAACTACAAAACAGTCGGGGGCGGTTGTGGAGGACGTTTACAGGCTTCCAATCGGAATAAGAACAATAACTTGGAACAATTCGACGCTTCTTATCAACAACAAACCTGTCTACTTGAGAGGATTTGGACGCCACGAAGATTCAGACGTTAGTAAATTGCGTGTTTTAACAACACAGGAAGTTTTTTAGTGTTTTAAGTACAGTCACTCATTGGTAATGACATATTTAATTTCTGCTTTATAAAAATCTTCTACGCCGGTAATAAATCTAAAAACCTCTTGAAATCATCGTACTAAAGGATAAAAGATTAATCGTTTTCTTGATATCTTGATTTTTAACATGCATGACTGCAATAATTTGAAAATGTAGGTAGGTACGGCGATTTGACTCGGCTAACATGGATGGATAATTGACAGCGGTAAACAGTGATTAACTCCAAAACGTCTTCTGATTTCAGATCAGAGGCAGAGGGCTGGACTTGCCTTTGGTCGCCAGAGACTACAACCTTTTGAAGTGGGTGGGAGCCAATGCGTACAGAACGTCTCATTACCCCTACGCTGAAGAAATCATGGATTTTGCAGATAGGGAAGGAATAATGATTATAGACGAATGTCCAGCTGTTGACGCTAAGTGAGCATTATTCTATTATAAAAATATTCTAATTTACAATGAAATCCGCTATGGAACGCCATTCTCAATCAGGTTTTTGAGAAAGAAAATAGAAGAAACATATCGCACCCGTCGTGGAATAATATAACATCTCTCAAAAACAGAATCCTGGAAATCTGACTAAAAAGTTTACCTAATTTTTTATATGGACCTCAGTCGTCTTGCAGTCGTCATACTAAAGCGATATGTGTTTCAACCTTTTCATTTACGAGTATTCTTTCAAATCCTACTGACAAAAGCTTAATTCGACTAGAAATTCAGTGAAAGTTTCTGTTTTCCTGCCAAATTTTGTGTTAATCACACTTTTCTATGAACAGTTTTAAAATTTCCCTTTTCATGTTACAGTATTTTATGCACTGATACAGTATCAAATTGAATTTTTAGTACCTACCATTTCGTTTTTTTTTTTTTTTTTTTTTTTTCCTTTAATATTTGCTATTGTACAGAAATAGTTTTAGTGATTCAAGCAAATTTTTTTAAATCATGCTATACAAAAAACGCATTGTTTACTCACACTGAGGTATGCTTAGATTTAGGTAAGTAACAAATTAGTCTTCTTTCTCGAATTTTAATTACTAGATCACAAGATTCTGTATCATTTTGAAGATAAATCCAACTTGGTGTAACTTGGTAAAAACTTGATATCATTCAACTCACTATGTTTCTAATCATTATAAGTGAAAAATAGCTAATTGTTTCAAACAAAGACCATGAATTTTATTAAAAATTCAAAATAATCTTTCGGATTTCAATAACGTCAGTCTTTCTCAAAATTACGTTCCATAAATGCATCGCTTTACTACTTCAGATTGTAACAAATACAAATTGATCATAAGGTTTTGTAACGAGATGCTCCATTATCATATTCTTCATACCGCGAATTCAAAAGTAAACTCCCCAATTAAGCATGATTATTTCGAAAAATAAAAAACAAGATTCAAGACCTTTTTTTGATAGGTACCAAAAAAATTTCCTGAGTAATTAATCAAATTTACAATAGCTCTAGGTTAGTTTGCAAGATTTTTAAACTCAGGAGTCAGTATACTAAATTAAATGGACATATCGACAATTAAACTTATTTCGGCCATCTATAGAAGTTATAGTAGGTCGTCTTGATGCAGTTTTCCCAAAAGTCAAAAGGTCCTGCTTCTTATTTAGAGCAATAGGAACTGAAGAAGTAGAAATACGATTTCTTGACTTCCTATTCTTTGACTTTTATAATTTTTTCGTCTATTGAGTTGGTGCCTGATCCTCGAGTATGTACTCCTTTGCATTTTTCTTTCAAAATTATGTACATCCCATCGTAGTTATGAGATTGATATATATACGATGTCTTGTATCCAAAAGTTCTCGCGAGAAAACTTCATCATTTTAGTGCAATTAAAGAAAACTTCTCATTCTTCTCGTTTCTAGTAAAATCATCGCCGATCACAATTGCCAGAGGTTTTAGTTTGAGAAGAGACCAATGGACCAATTTTTATGAAATTGCCAGGGATTGTGTGAGTCAGCTCCCAAAAATATGCTATAAATTTCTTTGCCGTTGGATAAATAGTTGTCAGTGGGCATGAGCGCAAGTGAGTTTCTTGTCACGTCGATTCTCATCACATGTTGGTCCGATTTCCTTCAAACTCGGGATGTATGTCCAGTAGGGTGGTTCAAAAAAAAAAAAAAAAAAAAGTTCTGGGATTTCTTGTCCCAAGTGGTTTTTTGCTTCTTCGGTGTGTGAAGATGACCCTCCTAAATTTTTAGCAAAAAAAAATTAATCCTAACCACTTTACCTGGGTCGATTTTGGCCAGTTATCGACCGCTATCGTAAACCAACATCTAAATTGGTGCCGAGGTGATGATTTGAAGGACGGATTTCAATTTTTGGGGGTCAATTAATGGGTTTTCACATGCGCTGAACTCGATGAACTTATTTATTTTACGCTCCGTCCACTAATTATCCGGTAAACTGGCAGAGGGCGCTGCTTGAAGATAAGTAAAAATCGAAAATTTTACCGAAAATGCTGTCGCCTGGTTAAGAATTGTACTAGAAACATGCTATTATGGTCGGATAATATGCTTTGGCATGTTCTGAACATGTCTATTTGACAATCAATCATTTCTACTAGTACTTTGTTCTTCATCTAATGCTATACGTCCATGTTATAATATGCGAAACACAGCGCATGCGAAAACCCATATATTGACCCCAAAAAATTGAAATCCGTCCTTCAAATCATCACCTCGGCACCAATTTAGATGTTGGTTTACGATAGCGGTCGATAACTGGCCAAAATCGACCCAGGTAAAGTGGTTAGGATTAATATTTTTTGCTAAAAATTTAGGAAGGTCATCCTCACATACCGAGGAAGCAAAAAACCAGGGACAAGGAATCCCAGAACTTCATATTGGAAGAATATTCGTGTGCTGTGTACGTTGTAGATTACGTCAACAAAACCGACAGAGGAATCAGCGCGTTGCATCGCGACTTGATAAACCTCCGAGAAGAACATCCTGACAAAGATTATACAGATTTATTGAAAGAAATGAGCATTAAAATGTTAAATAGCGTCGAAATGAGTTCACAAGAAGCTGCGTGGTACTTGCTCCGTCTTGGTATGTCTGAAACGAGTCGTGACATTACGTACATTCCCACCACTTGGCCTCACGAACGACAGAAGGTCTTGAAAACGAGGAAACAGCTCGACGAACAATATCTGAACGATGAATCCACCGATATATGGAAAGAAAGCATGATACAAAAATACGAACGACGGCCACGTGATGCTATGGCGGAAGTAACTCTAGCCCAGTTCGTATCGAAGTATTACAAAACTACAAAAGGACAGTACACGCTGCGAGATGTCCCTCGGGTGATCAGATCTCGTCAGTACGAAATGGGTAATGTGATCGAATACAAACGAGAAAATGGTTATGTTGCACTATCCATTCTTCAACGAAGAAATTGACATTTTAGATGGAAACAAATTCTTGGGTATTTACGAAGAGAACGAGGAAATCATTTTAGCTCGTCGGCAAGAATTTGAATCCGGAATTGATATAGAAAAAACCATGGAATATTGTAAACAGCTATACATGGAAAACAACGAACAAGATGAAGCCGAAGAGCGACGAGAGGCTTATGTACAGAGTAAACAAATTTCCGATGACTTTTTGCAAAAACTTTCGGTCAACAACGACGACGTGAAATTGGTGCATATGTCAAATTTATCTTCGATCATTAGGAAACGAGAAAACGTGATGTCTTCTGAAGAGTACTGCCGAGCGATGAGATTGACAAACAAAGAACAGCGCGAGTTGATATTGGAGGCAATTCACAGAATGCACGATGAACACAATTCAGAACCTCTTCAAATATTTTTGACAGGGCCCGCTGGTTGTGGAAAAAACGTTTACGATGAAATTGTTGATGGAAACATATAACAGATTTACACAAGACCACAACTCGATTTATAATTCGTACGTTGCTTGTGCATCCACTGGAAAGGCAGCAACTGCTATCAATGGAACGACTGTACATTCAGCCTTTCGAATCTCGTTATCTAGGTGGGATCACGGGTTGTCCATAGAATCATTGAATTCCTTTCGCAATGGATTCAAAAACATCAGTATCATTTTCATAGATGAAGTAAGCATGATAGGAGCCGAGCTGCTGGAAATTCTGAATTCGCGGCTTCAACAAATTAATATGGATTTCGATAAACCATTCGGCGGTTTCCACATTGTATTCTGTGGGGATCTTCGACAATTACCTCCTGTGATGGCTACTGCGATTTATAAGCGAAGAAAATTAAGATTCAACAACGAAGTTTTGTGGCAATCGCTTCTCTATTATCCATTGGTACAGGTAGTACGACAAAGCGACGTAACGTTCTCTTCAATCCTCACAAAAATAGGAGATGGCCATAAGTTAACAGAAGAAGAAACGGCGATCATACAATCTCGATTTATTACTGCCGATGAAGTTAACAGACGCCTTCCAAGAGCAATCAGACTGTTTCTGAAAAATGTTGACGTTGCTCGTTATAACTCTGAGATCATTCAAAGCAATAATGAAACGCTTGAACACATCGCCCTTGATAAATATTCGGGCTACAAAGATAATGCGCAATTAGTTAGTATGCGAACCAAAGTCCATAAAATGGGCATAACTGACACTGCTGGATTACCGTACATAATTCGATTCTTGTTAGGCACTCCTTATATGATAACCTGTAATATCGATGTAGCAGACGGCCTTGTGAATGGTGCTATAGGAATATTGCAACACATCGAATACGGTGACGAGGAAAACGACGGAATCAAACGTGTTTGGCTACGATTCGACCACGATAAAATCGGGAAGTTATTGAAAGCGAAATGTCATGCACACGTTGCATCAAAGCAAGAGCTCGACTATAACTGGGTACCAATCACTAAACGCACTACCAACATATCTTTCCAAACTCGCTCGTTGTCATGTAAACGGCTACAATTCCCACTAGTAGAAGCGTGCGCACTAACGATACACAAGTCGCAGGGCGGGACTTACGACACAATCGTGTATGACTACGACAAGAGTCATGATCAACAGTTAGTATACGTGGCGCTGTCTAGAGCAACTACTGTCGAAGGTTTGTTCCTAACAAATAAAAATAAGGACCATACGTTCCATCATGCACGTGGAAAGGTGAACACCGAGTTGAGAACCGAATTCGAAAGATTAAATAATCATCGACTGCAAACAAACAGCGACGAGTGCAGAGAATTTCTTAACCACTCTGGTCCTGAAGATTTGTCTCTACTCACACTGAACGTTCAGAGTTTGAAGGCGCACAAGGAAGATCTGATAACCGATTATCTACTATCAGAATCCAAAATCATGGCGTTAACCGAAACTTGGTTAAACAACAACGAAGAAGTTGGATTGAGAGGCTACCGATGCGTCACTCAGTTCAAACGTGAAAAGGTGCGAGCTGGCGGAGTAGCCATGTATGAAAAAGAAGACTGCATGCTATTTTTCGACTCCGCACAATCTAATGAAGTTCGACAAAGCGTTGTTACAACTTGGCAGAAGCATGGCAGTAAGTGAAGAATGTGGAGACATTTGCGCCATCGAAAGTACCATAAATGGGCAACGAGTCCTACTTGTTACGGTCACCGGCACGAGCATCAGCGATATCGAAGATTTCTTTGAATTGAATTTATTAGCGTACACACCTAAAGTTGCGGAAATCGTCAATGTGGTAAAAAAAAGACAATACCATACTATACCCATCCTTCTATCCGGTGACATAAATTTGGATCTCAAGAAACCCGAAAATCATCGATTGATTCATTTCATGGAAGAGACCTTTGGGCTTGAACTGAAAACTAATCCAACTCTATCGACTAATCGTGCATCGATCCGATATTTGCTCGCCGCATAGATAAAATTGTTACTAAAAGTTACATAACTTATTTTAGTTATCATAAACCGTTATTGTCTATTACCTCTAACGATTGTGTACCTACCTGAAAAGTAAGAAGAATCTTTACATTCTTAACATACCTTTATTTTTGTTTTGTTTGTTTTTGTTGCTTGAATCCTTTCGGAGATTCAGTGACTTTGAAATGCGAGTTTAAATCATTCGTAGTTTCGTTCATTTTTGCATATCGAACAGGCAAGAAACAGTTGAACTCATCGCTCATGAATTATTCGTTTACCATATTTTAGTAATTCTCTTTCGTATCCTTTCTATACCGAAAATGGAACGCGGATATGGAACGAAATGTGTGACGATAACATATGCTTAGCATGGATACACATGGGTACGGTGTTGCTACCTACAGGTAGGTAGGTAGGAATCAATGGCCGGTCTCCTTTAGTTATTACGAGGCAGGAATCATCACCGTTGCTAAGGCGAGCGTTTTGTATTGCAAAAATGTGTGAATTTCCCTTTGTGAATTTCATTGTGAATATCAAGAAATAATGTCATCCACCGGAAGGTCAAAACGTCACCGTCAGTCCCAAGGTCAGGCAAAGGAACAAGAACAATTAATAGAGTTGAACACGCCATTCTCATCTACTTCAAAAGAGGAAATACTGGCCGATCCATCGCCACGGACAGCCAACCAGCAGTTTGGGTCGAAGGAGATGCCTACTTCATGGATGCCTTCGACCCATCCACCTGGACCAATAAGAAAGTGAGTAATGACCATTGAATGAAGTGATTGTCGACAACCACTTGATGGGTGTAGGAACTGGGAATAAGTACGTTCTGTACCTTCTTCGTACTAAACAAACTTCTGCTCCACAGCTCGTCAATACTTCTTTGTTAGTGAACCTGAGGGATAACCTGCAGAAACCGAGTAGAAGCGGAGCGCGCTGTGAGGTGGCGAGACCAGCGTATTGCCTCTTTGTGGCCTCCCTCTCCAAAGAAAAGGAATTAAGGGCTCAGAGCCTGAGGGTGCAGCGCTCAGCGGAGAATTTATTAAATTCATTGAAGGAGGTTTCATTTTTCAATAAAATAAACCGTCGTCTTTCTAATTTGCGTACGTTTGTATTGATTGTCACCGTTTATGAGTTATTTTAAGTTATTATCTCACTATTGGAAGTTAACCAATCTTCAACCTAAGATTGAAGACGGGTTTATGTGTTTATGTGAAACGCGTGAGCTAAAACACATTCTGTGTTTCAATAATTTCGTCCGAAGTATGTAAATAGAGGTAACCGGGGGTCCAGGGGGCTTGCCCCTGTTTTTTTGCAAAAAACCAGGGACAAGGAATCCCAGAACTTTTTTTTTTTTTTTTTTTTTTTTTTTTTTTTTTTTTTTTTTGAACCACCCTAATGTCCAGGATGATGCCTTCTGTATTAACAACTATTGCGCATGCAAAAGGCTTATATTAGATAACACTTTGAGAATAATGGACCGAGTTCGATTAATTTTTCTAGGGTTTTGTGATTTAACCTCCAGCCAATCTCCTACCAATTTCGAAGCCCTCAAATACTTTAGACGGCCATTGGATTGATATTACGGTATGCACATGTGCAAACGAATTATAGTCCTGTTTGTATAGAAGTGTCTAATCCGGTCTAATCTAAGGTCTATCCGGAAAGTTCGTATAAATATTTTCTGTAGGGGCCTGATGGCTAAGGGGAAGAGCACCCGACCGGTTTCTCCTCTCTAGGCAAACCACAGAATGTTCAGTGTGAGCCCAGCAGCTCTCGAAAATCATTCTAGTCTTGAATGAGTTTTTTAACCTAACCTATCTTTCACGTGCTGTTGGAAGAAAATTGGCATGCTGTAAAGATTGGTAGGAAGCTGAAAAGGGTGGCGACTCTTCGAACCGCGTCATTTCTGGAGATGTGCCTTGGTTCTACGAATTTGACGTGGACTGAATAGTAGGTTAGGTGCAAAAATTCGTTCGTCTCGAACGTTCTCCGAGAGATTCTGGGCTCACACTGAACATTCTATGGGTTGTCGAGAGAGGAGAAACCGGTCGGGTGCTCTTACCTCAAGCCCTCAGGCCCCTACAAAAAATATTTATACGTACTTTCCGGACAAACCTCGTATACACATTTATTACTGTTCTATTTGACAATCAATCATGTCTACTAGTACTTTGTTCTTCATCTAATGCTATACGTCCATGTTATAATCTGTGAGGACACTATACTGCCCACCAATTGGCAAACGTTTTAAAATATTTCCCTACTGCAACATGTATCTGACTTTCTTGATGTTGTACTGTATTTCGATATTGTTTTTAATTCCTCCTAAATTAACCAATTGTCGAATTTTCAGCATATTTTCCGACGCCCTTCTGGAGAAACATAAGAGTTCACTGACTCAGCTGATTCAGCGAGACAAAAACAGGCCATCTGTTATTCTTTGGTCAATTGCCAACGAGCCTGGAACTCAGTATAAAAAGTCAGAAGACTACTTCAGGTCAGTACTTGAGGGTTTGTTCTCGACTCTACTTATACTCTAAACTTCACCGTATTTTAATGAGTTACTCAACTGATATTTTGTGGAACTATTTACATGCTGCCACTAGTATGTTAGAGAAACTAAAATAGTTTCGTATCATTTTCCGCAGATTATATCATAAATAGCACATGCTTTACGGACGGAATCAAAAAATTACATTGCAAATTTGCACTGCCAAGTGTTACTACATTAACAAACCAAGAAAGTTATACAAATGATTACGTAGGTCCAGAAGCTTCGAGCAGTATTTATGCATAGCAAAGTATCATTATTACTGTAGTATTTGGTGGCTTGGGCGTAGCGTGGACCATTAATTTGGGGGGGGGGGGGGCAAAGATACAAGAGTCTATTAAATACTTCTACCTAATGGCCTTAAAGATACTTTCAACCATACGAATAAGTTTTAGCGAATTTTAGTAGAAAATGAAGCTATTACGATTTTTTCATATATATATGTTTGGTGGTATCCATTACCGAATATGGATTAGTTATCCTTTTAAAGTGAATTTTTCAATGTAGTTCAACAACTTTCTAACTTAGGTAGGTAATAGTTATTTGCCCAACGTTGACGTTTCGGGTAATAGCTTAAACCTATGCTTTTAAGCGTTTCTCAAAATGCGAGTATGCGCTTCTAATCAAGTCCTAGGAACATAGTTCAGTCAATTTACTTTTACAAGGTATCAAATCCTTATGACATTTTTCTGTTGTGATGACATTCACCATGTTTCTGTGAGACGTACGAATTCAGTATGACGACTACACGTAGATCAGATTTCGGGATTCAATAGATTTTTGATATCGGTAGATCATGATCATTGCCCAAGTTTAAAACTCAATACAACAGAACCATAATGATCTGAATTCAGCATCCAATATTACCTATGATCTCAAATACTCCTTAATCTAAATGTATAAAACTCAGTTTATGACCTCAAACAGATCTGACCATATTCTCCCATGTGGGATAACAATGAACTAACAATTAAATGGAAACAACCTACGAAGTAAATTCACAAATTGATCATTGAAATAAAAATTTAAATAAAAAAAACACCGACACCAGCTTAGAAAGAAACGAAAAATGAGTTCGAAAGAAACTTATACAATGATCTTATGGAGTCTATGGTAAATCAATATCCATAATTCCATAGACGGAGAATATTGATGGAGTAAATAAATACAACAGCCTAACCTCATTAGCCCTTGATAACCTATTTTATAATAAAAAAGACAAGAGAACTTATGGCTGAGTAAAAAGGCTCCTGATATCAATCGTATATAAGAAAATAAAGTCGGAAAATTGTAGAAGAGGCCTAGGATGAGTTGTTAGCGTGTTTTCTTCGGCATCCATATAGGTATGAATTTATAACACCAACGTAACATTCTCACCAGGTCCATAGCGGCACACGTGAAAACCCTGGACACAAAAAGACCCATCACAGCTGCACTTTGTGAGCCTTGTGAAACAGAATATGGCGTAAGTGTTTATACACCAATAGTATTAAGCTGTACTCATATTCATTATATCCTAATCTATATACCTAATATGGTTTGAAAAAAGCAGTTTTCTATGGATCTCAAATAACATTATTTAATTTTAACCCTGTCAACCCGGCTGAGACGTGTAGGCACGTCCCAAGCAATGCCTAACCTGGTGGGTCCAATTCTGTCCCAGCAACATATCACCTTCTGCTTCGATTTCCCAATAATTGGGTTCCGTTTCTGAAAAATATTGTAATTTTTTTTTTATTTTATTTTTTTTTTTTTAATTTATTTATTTATTTTATTTTTTTCTTTAACTTTCTCATCGCTTTGTAGTAATAACTGCGTGTAGGCAAAAATAATCGTTCCCGGTTAGAAATAGAAGTAGAGATTCTCAGCCCGGTTGAAAGGGTTAACTGGCAATTATGCGGGATATATATTGATATTAATGCTTATATATTGGTATACATTGACAATGATGACTTGTATTATGTATATAATCATTTTATATAATGAATGATGACATTGCATTAAGGCAGATTGGGTGTACATGTTGTCTTGTAGGGTCAATTTCTGGACATAATTGGGTTCAACCGCTACAACGCTTGGTACACAGACACCGGAAAACTTGAAGTGATTCAGCCGAAATTGGTCGCATATGCCGAGTGCTGGCGTAATAAGCATAACAAGCCAATCATCTTGACCGAGTATGGTGCAGACACCATGCCAGGACTCCATCTGGTTAGTACTGCTAAGTTGGGGGGGAGATCAACCACTACATGATTAAGTTAGTTTCGATGCTACGTCCGGCTCAGCTCCATGCTCTTTGTTTGAGTACCGATTGGTTTAATATCAATAATGAACTTACATAATCAACCAAGAAAAAATGAAATCCCCTCAAAATTTGTTGGTTAACGTTTCAAGCTGCGTAGAATCCAAAAATCGAATGAAAAACATGTTGGTAAGTGATCCATGCATTATAGGGTCGCCCTTATGAATTGATTCTGTGTAATTTTGGTGAGTCAAGTTCAGCAGCAATACAGGCGACCTCACAGCTCAAGCCCCTAAGAGCAAGGATGCGCTGGGGGCGTAAGAATGGGATGCTGGCCGAAAGAGAGAAAATACCGAGCCCACCGGCAAGGGCGTGATCAGTGTGTGAATGTTGGCACTCGGGACATCAGGTGGAAAGCCTAACCAAGAGCGCACAGCAGAGCGAACTTCACGATACAACTCAGGAAGCCTTCCCACAGTAAGCCTGCCAAAGACTAACCCATAGGTTAGCTTTGGCAATAAGTACGTGCAAAGGAGGCGCAGCTTCTGCTGTGGCTTCAATGGAGCCTTGGTGGCATGAGCTAATGTTCCACCAAGGTCCACACGACTTGCAGTATAGTGGTCACACCCATGTAATCGACCCCAATGTACCTCCAAACCTTAAACATGGATCGGGCAGGGATTTGTGTCTGTCAGACAAAGCACTCCTGATCCACCACCTTCACCTTCTGCTGGCAACTCGGCAGGACCAAGGAGATTGACCCACACATTAAAGGGTTGACCACTAAACCAACCATGCCTGGCTAGCTGCTCAGCAAAGGCATTTAGGGCGATCTGCAAGCCCTCACGGGTTACTGTGACCTCGATGACATCATCTGCAGAGGCCAGTGTACCTATGAAAAAAACTTAACAAAAAACTAACTCTGAATTCGATTTTTTATCTCAAAAAAGAAAACAATAAGTAGTTATTTTCAAAAATTTTGAATTTTATATTTTAAATGTTGTCTCTCTCAAAAATCCCAGTTTCTGGGGAGAAACGTTTTAGATTTTAAAAAACCAATTTAAGGACAAAAAAAAGAGATTAATAAAATTTAAAAAATTTAAGGACAGTAAAGGCTTTTTTTGTAAAGTCTTTTTATAAACTTGTACTGTCCAAATTAAGAAAAGTGTACTATACTCCCACCACAGGGCAAGATAAAATCCTTCATTCTTCAGTTTTTCAAGAGTTAACATCCCATTCTAAAATTTATCTCTGAATGTGGGGTTTTACTATCGAATCAGATTGAATTGGAGGACGTCTGAAACATTTTTGGATTTTCAACAACTCATTTCTCTTATCCCAATATTGCATTAAATAGTATATAGTAGTTATTATTAATTGCATTCTCTTTACTAATGTTAAATTATTGTTCCAGAATTCTCTTCTTTATTTTCCCCAAAATTAATAGATAAAATACCATAAACTACGAAATAGTGGATTATTACATTTCATTCTTTTGCATTGGCTTGAGGGTTTCTTCCATTCCGGACCTATCATATTAAAATTTTACTGCGATGTTTGGTGTTTTTTGTGGGAAATCCAATCATCACATTATAACCATAACCTCCGTTTCTGGCATTTTAGTTATAAGGAACGAGGGAGATGCATTTACGAAATGTATCAAAACCTAATAATCTGATTACATAATGCTGATCTGACATTATGCTAACCATAAATAATCGACTCATCTATTACTTCTCCAGGCACCATCTTACATCTGGTCTGAAGAATTTCAAGCAGACTTGTTCGCCGAGCATTTCAAAGCTTTCGACACGCTGAGAAAGAAGAACTTTTTTATTGGAGAGCTGATTTGGAATTTTGCTGATTTCAAGACTGATCAAAGTAAGTTCGAGACTGATGAAAGAAACGGTTGGGATACGAACTCAAATGTTATTTGTCCGATATTCTCCTTACTGTTCTATATATTTTCTATGTAAAAACCATACAAACCATATCCACACTGGAAATTTTGGAAATGAGAGTTGATTAGACTTTGTCATTACGTATATACAATCAGTGGCGACCTCGTACCAACTGTTGATTCTAAATTACACATAATGATCTGATCCGTGGATCACTCCTTCATCAGAAACAAACACTAATTGGATGTTCTCCATAAATGATTCTGCCAATATATAGAGTGAAATAACTTCGAAATATTAGCAACACCTTCAAACAGCGAATGCCTACCGTCCTAAGCTCAACGTTAAAAACGTCCTCTCAATATAGGTATATGAACATATACAATTGATTTGATTTGGCTAGCACACATATAATACTGAAGTATCCCCGCTGAAAATTTCTTTCGAGTTTAATCCTTTGCGT
Source organism: Adelphocoris suturalis (assembly GCA_030762985.1). Taxonomy (NCBI): domain Eukaryota; kingdom Metazoa; phylum Arthropoda; class Insecta; order Hemiptera; family Miridae; genus Adelphocoris; species Adelphocoris suturalis. Next base: position 41,360,249 of record CM061041.1, read on the forward strand.
AGAATATTCTCACTGAGAGGAGTATTTCATACTCCACATCATTCAGTGCTCAACTATAGTCTCATTCTCATACAATTTATTGATACAGTCTCAAATAATGTGCACTATGTAAACAAGTATAAATTTGAATTATCTGGCATTATTAAATCCATAACTCTTCAATATTTTGATCTTCAGATATAAACAGGGTGGGAGGCAACATGAAAGGCATTTTCACTAGAGAGCGACAACCAAAAAGCGTAGCATTCCAAGTTCGAGAACGATTCTTCCGCCTGGCTCACGAACTAGACGGCCAGCCGCTTCCTGATGATTTGGAGAGGTACACTGCTCCAAAAGACGAATTGTGAACCATCTTATTGAACCAAAAGACGAATTGTGAACCATCCCATTGAACTGACAAATGATTAAAATATTGCATCAAAATAACTTCTTGTTTTTATTTCACTACATCGTATATACAAAATAGTTCGAACGTATAACAGGTATTGGTTGTGAAACTAAGTAAACCTACAACGCATCATCAATTTATTATCCAGTAACCCACTAACTAGCTGTCTTATTCTACCCAGCAATGAAGTATTTCGTATAAATAGTACCCCTATGATATTTATTTATCTATCATCCACCTGGCTGAGGCAATGCAGTCATCTTCTACGAGGATGCTCAGTACTATATGCTTTTTATTTTCCATTCAGGATCTTTGCCCGAAGGGAGTGAGAAAAGGGCACACTTCTAAGTACATGCCGTCCATGGTCTCTGTTGAATCACAGAGTGGGCTGGTAGGAGTGGGCTCCTAAGCGGTGCAAATGGGCCTGTGAATTGTCCTTTCCAGTCATGAGTCTAAAGTTACACATTAGGTATTTTCTTGTTATCAAGGTGATACCTCCATTTCTTTCTGCGGTTGAGCAGATGGACCTCTATCTTTTCCGCTGAGCCCAGCATCGGTTGAAGCAACGGTTGCATTTTCAAGAAATGAACATAGCTGGAGATTGAGGGCTATTGTAAGTAAACATGATAAAAGTAAACTAAATTAATGAAATGGCAAACTATCGAAAAAAAGGCCTAGTAGGCAATACGATTTTTTCTGTGTTTATTGTCATTCTTCAACCGTGACTGTTTTTACTGACCCATTTCTGGGTACCTACCAGTTCTAAAAAATTATTTTGGTAGATGTATTAGAAACACCAAAAAACCAGTCCAGAATTATAAAAGTTATTATTAGTTTAAGTTTGTTCAATCTTTGTTTTTAGGCGTTTGAGAGTTTATGAAGGTAGTATACCTTGAGACAAATCTTTACTATTCAATTGGTGAAGTACTGAAAATGAAATTGCGATATCTGTCAACGTTACATCTATCACATCTAATAATTCCAATACTGAAAGCGGTTTCTACAGAAAGAAATCACTTCAAAGAGCTAGACATCAGTTCTTAAAAGAATGCAGAACCAACAATTCCCTTAGGAGAAGGCAATTATTGGCCTCTTACAATACCACTAAAAATAAACCGTAAGTCCTGAAATGAGCCTATTGCCTCAAAAACATGGGAAAGTAGGTACCAGCCAAAGGAAAAGTTCTGAATTATTAAGAACATCAACTGACCCCACTGGTACAGGAAACTTATAGCAATAAATCAAATTTCATTAACGACTTAGGAAGAAAATACAGGTTTAAGAAGGAGATTTTCAGGGAAAATTTTTCAAAGGCGAATGAACGAGCAAGCAACAGCAAGAGTTGAACTGAGTTTACAACAAAATAAAGGTGATAGTGGAATGGGGAAAGCGCGCGGAAAATGCATTGAAAAACGGACGAACGGCTCTCAGACGGATGGCAAGCAAAGACAGAAAGATGGATAACCTTCCATTTCCCAAAAAACAACGGATAAATTACAAAAGATAGAAGAAAACCCTTTCAGACCTTTAGATCCTCCATAGAAGTCGGAGAAGTTGTTGTAATGAAATAAAATTTCATTACGAGGAAAGACAGAACGGAGCCAATTAATTCCAAGTATGCTTCGATAACCACAGATCTCTCTAGAGTTGCTTAAATCTTTGAAGATGAAACAGCTATTGCGATTGAGAGTACTGAGGAAAAGGAAGAAGCAGTCACCACCCCAATCAGCACTAACGGGGGTTAGGAGGAGCAAGAAGACAAGACACCCCTCGCTGCTCTTCAATTTTCTCGCCACTGCCGCCACATCAGCTACCCGATTACGACGCACAGTGGAGGCAAAATAGGATCTAGGAGTTCAAAAGTCAAAAAATGAAGGTGTTCCTTATATGGTGTGAAGCGATTCAACACTTCGTAGACATCCAGGTGGGCGGTAAACAAGGAGTTGAAATGCAGAAAATGAACCGCTAGAGAATGTAGGAAACATGAAACTACAGGAGCAGGACCCAAGGAAACGCTCAGTCTGTGCTAAACTTGCTGACAAGATAGATTTTACGTATTCTAGTGTCTTTTATTTTCCAGTTCAAATTCATGTATATCATGAGGGAGTTAAATGGAATGTTTTCCCATGTTTTAATTGTTTTTATCATTAACGCTAATTTTTTTTCTTCTGATTTTCAAAATAACGTTAATTTTTGCTTGTTTACTTAATACTTCTATTACTTGTACAAGTACGTATTACTTGTACTAACTTTCATGGAGTAAGTACCCTTCCTTCGTTACTTGTACATTTACGTATTACTGGTACTAACTTTCATAGAGTACCCTTCCAGGGAATGTGATGGAATGTGAAAACAACGCTTGGGTTCTTATCTGTCTTTGAAAAAAATTCAACACATTTCAGCTACGTATTTTTGCTTCTACGCGCGTAATAAAATTTTGAACTTTCCACAGTTTTTACAGTCTATTTGCGTCTATGTGCATAATAAAATTTTGAAATTTCCAGAATTTTCATCCGATTTTGATGAAATTTTCAGGGAATGTGCGGGTTTGGCTATATAAAGTCCCCAACTAATTTCAGTGTACTCAAATCATTACTTCATCCTACGTATGCGCAAACGTAAATGACCGTTAATTACTTCGAATAACATTTTTTCGTTTCCTAATTGACCTTTTTTGTATGTAGGGATTAATAATTGCATGCGATGCTTGACGTTGGGGTGATTTTATCGATTGGAAATACCTACAATTTCGCTTGTTACACCTCAACTATTTTGTTTTGAACCGTTCAGAAGTTACTTATATATAATCATATTCCTAGAAAGTGATAAATAAATAAATTATACCTTTCATAAGTTACCTATATTATATAATTCTAATCCTTGATAGTGATAAATAAATGAATATTGTGTAATCAATTCAGGGCTTTTGTATTACGCAGGGTACCCATGCCTGTCGAAGACGAATGTACATACAGTTTTAAGCATATGGGTGTCCTTTGTAATGGAGTTTCATTTTAATTAGTCAAATACCTCTATTGGGCCTTAAAATGACCAATTACGGTCATAAACTTCAATTGTCAATTTGTATGTATTATTCCAGAACCGCTAGATTCTACTTTGCGACCACTGTGCGACTTTGTATCAGGCAGAAGAAACTTGACAAAGCGAGAAGTATGGAGGTGGTTGGTGCTTCTGTTTGGTCTACTCAGGTTTGTCAGTCAAAAGATTCGCCAAGACGCCCAGAAAAAGGGCATCGAATGAGATTAATGTGTAGGTGTAGAGTTTGGAAAGAACTGGTGGATATAAATGCAGAGGCTGATAATGCTATCAAGCATGGGCACGTCTATGGTGAGTTGCAAGAAAATGCTCACAAATAAATCATAATATGAGGGCCAGAGAAAAATACGATATTTGGTGATGAAAACCCCCCTTACCAATCCTCCTTGCTGTCAACCAGTTAGATGATCGTCAAACTTTATTTGGACAAAAGCTATTCTCGGGGAGTGTAAGTTACCGATTAAGTCTGCATCGTTACATATATTCGACAGAATTGCCAGATAAGTTATTAGTTTCAAAGAAAATGCCAATCGTGATAAAAATATTATAATGAAAATAGACGAGTTTGAGAATTCGCACAAGTTCTCTGTATATTTAAGTAACAATAACTATCCAACTGCGGCTATGAAAAGGCGGCCTAGTTTGAATGTTTTCCCTTTTCTTCCAAATAGAATTCAGCATTGCCCCAAGGTGCAAACTTCGCAATGTATATTACCCACTACTTTCTCCTAACTTGTCGTAGACAAGGCGCAATAATATTTTAAATGCCTTTCTTTACAAGAGTTTCAACTGTTATTTGAGAGTTTCTTAACCAAATAAATTTGGATCTTTTGCTAGTAAATGACCTTTCAGAAATTTTCGCAGATGAATATGATAAGACAAAAATAAGATACGATGACGTTGATGATTGTTGAGTATAGATATTCGATTAGAATTATTTAGGAGCCAACGCTGTTGTAACTCCTTATATTTGTTCTGTAGGTTGAGCCCGCACTACACAACTGTAGGGAGGAACGAAGGAGCGCCAATCAGGCGCTCGTTTTCCACAACGAAGTCCTGTGGATTTGAAAAACTGCACTGGCTTGGGACTAGGTACGAGTAAATTTGACAAAAATGGGAAATAATAATAACAATAAATATTTATTGAGCTCTGGATAAAGTTCCGATATGTGGCTTGAATTAAGAAATTCAGAATTATAAAAACCAATGGTGATTGATTTTGGTTTTGTTTGTAGTATGTAAAGTAAAATATGTGTATAATATAGGTCTTGTGCATATCGATTCTAGCGTTAGCGTGGTGACTGACGTTATCTTTGGTAGTACCTACCTGGGTACAAGGGCACCAGGGGGCAAGGGGCTGTACTGAACTCTTCCTACATTCACAGTACAAACATCTTCCAGACATTATAAAATAATATTAGTCCATGCTATAAAACAGCATGGATATCATCCATAAGAATGGAAATTTGTGCCCACTGAGAAGCTTTGGGTTAGTAAAACATTTAATAAAACCTGGTGTAGATAGTTTAGATATCATGTATTTAACTTGTTGGGCTCCTAGAGTTGTTTGGTTGAACGGATTACATATATATATATATATATATATATATATATATATATATATGTATATATATATAATATATCTTTATTTGAGAAAATTTTACTTGAATAAATGTGTGTTTATTGTGTTGTTGGTTGTAATGGTCGATCGGATTACCCAAAAAATCTGATTTCGTGGGTTGGTGTATCTGCCTTTCCTTGTGAAGCCCTATAAAACTGATCACAGGCGATAGTGGATTCTTGCTATCAATCGAAAGAACTACCAAGTCTTAAAAAATTCGTACATCAATTACAACCAGCATAACTATATCTAATAGGAACAATTACCTATCCTAACATTCTTGGTGGCTATTGGGAATCTACTTTTAACCCTACCTAATAAAGTATGAACTGCTTTTATATTGTGAAATTGATGAAAATGATATTCACGAAAATAGTTTGGAAATATAACTACATATAGCAGCCTAACCCCCCCCCCCCTCCCCCCTTCCTCGTTCCATCATTATGAAATTCTGACTTACGAAGAAACCAAATCTATACTTCAAGTAAAATACACACCTCAAAAGAATTAAGGGATCACTTTTCCTTATAGACGCCTAAGACCCCAGATCAATCGGAAAAAATTCACATTAGGTAGATATATCTCATGTTCACGTAAATAAGTACCTAGTGGGGATAAGATGGAACCCCCCCCCCCCCCCCCCCCTCAAACACTGAGAACGGCTAGTGACAAGCCAAAACAGAATGAATCGAACTTCTTCGTGGTTATCAGATCTAACCCGTGAGCGGAATAACGTATCGCTATTGTGGCTGCACCATCATAACCAGCACTGAACAATCTTTAAAATGAGAAGTCACTTGGCAAAAACTGTAAAGATTGTTTTCTAAGTACCCAATAACTCATTGGGAAGTCTTTGAAAAAAATTGGATTTTTTTTTTTTTTTTTTTTTTTCGATTGCGATCACGTCCAGATTTTTAAGATTCATAACAAGTGAGAAAAATCTATTTTTAGGTTAGAAAAATGCCCTTAATTGACCAAATTTTGACAATAGCATGTCGGATGTCACAATCGAAGTTTTCGAGTTCGGCTGCGTGTTTTAAAATGTACTTGGCGATTTCGTCCCACAGCTGTCTCCTCAATTTTATTCAGGACATGGCTAGTCTCGATGATTAGAATTTAAGTGACTAATTAAAATGTTATACACAAAATTTCTTAGAAAATTCGCTCTGTTAGTCATGCTGCATTACTGAGTACTTTTTTTACTTTCACATTGTAAGTGGTGAATATAGATTGTTAACATCATCCAACTTCTATACCAGAAGGTAAGCTTAAAAATAGGTAAACCCGGTTGTGATGATATAATACGGTTAAAAATTGAATTTAAATGAACTCTCAATGAATTCTCAACATTTTGGTACGAAGAGCAGCAAGATATTAGACAAAACGTCAATGGCTTCACATTTATTGATAGTTTGATTCGCAAGTCCTGGCGGTTTGAATATTCGCTGATGATACATAGGCATACATTGTGGTAGAAAATGGGATTTGAAAAATATTTTCTTCTAGAACGATATAAAGTAGGCTCAATTTTTGGAATATAAAACTATACATGTAGCTGATGGATTCCATCCAAGTGGCAGCATTACGTACCTATGTAACTTTAATGTAGTACTACAATAACTGCTTACCTAAACATATTGTCAAGTTGGTACATTTATAGGTACTCGACTTATGCATTACGATAGTGTCCTTAAGATAATAATTAGTAGGTATGAAAACATTCATCTTATGTATTACGTTCCCCAGAATCAAAGAGGTACCTATACCCTTCTCGTCTTGATACAACGGAAACTAGTTCCGAAAGGCGTAAAATGAGCATACTGATGGTTTGTATAATGTTGAATATCGGCCTCAGGTATAGGCATAGGCCGGAAATGAGAGCACTCTCGCGCATCTGGCCCTATTTTCCTTTATGAAATGCTCACTGGTGACCATCTTCCTCCGTGCATAGAAAGTTTTCTTTCAGTTTTCAAACACCAAGAATGTGTTTGGTGACACCCCACTCATTGTAACTGAAAGTGGCAGAAGAAGACTGATGACAAAACTGTTATCTAACTTCTGATTAAGCTTAACAACCCTTAGCAGTATCTGTCAGGGTTAAATGAGAACCATCAGTATCATGAAAAAATGGGACATAATGGAAATTACGTTTGAGCATGCGCTGAATGAAGTATTGATTTGGCAACAATGAAACAGATAGGGAACCATCTACAACCTGACCGCGCATTTCCTGAAAATTTAATCAAAATCTTATGAAAACTGTGAAAATTAAGGTCGTAACAAAGATTTCACATTGATGCATGCGCAGTAGCTATTAATTATAAAATCACGCTAGAATTGATATGGGATTATCATATCTATGAAAATAATAAATTATTGCATGTTGCCTATCGTAAAATTGAAGGGGCAAACACATTTATCACTCAATTCATCCCATACTGATATTTTTGACATTTTGATTTTATGTCTTTACTTTGGCACATTAACGAAAAAAGCGTTGAAAAAAAGCGTCTCTGATGATTTTTTAAATTTCTAGAGGAATGAACCCTTGTTATCCATGGTAATCCCTGGTAGGTATGAATCCCTGATATCCATGGTAATCCTTAGTTAATTGTTAGCTGTTTGGGTAACCATTTAAAATTTCACGTTTCTATGGGAATATAATTTCATCCTCCGGTTGCCCCACCAATCACATAGATTGTGTCTACATATTGAAGACACCCCTCCCCCTCCCCCCTCCCCACCCTGATGTAGCAGTTTAGGGATGGTTAGGGAGGGTCAGGGATTGTTATTCAGGGGAGGTTAGGGATGGTTAGCTATGGCCAGCAGGCATCCGAGACAAAAGGTTAGAAATGTTAAGGATGGTTGGGAATGGTTAGCTATGGCCAGCAGACGTCGGATACAGCTGGTTACAGATGGTTAGGGATGGTTAGAGAATAGGGCTTCCTTTAAATCACTGAAAAAATGAAATGTCCTTGCCTACTGAAACCCACCCCCCTCCTGACAATAGTTTCAGCTGGATATCCAAATCGGAGCTGTGGACTCATAAAAGTATTTTCCTTTGCCCCTCGCCACCTTTTCCGTCAGAATGGGGTAAAAAGCCAGTTGACGTATCAGGAGCAAAGAGTGCAAAGGAGCTCAGGTTTCTGCTTTACTCCCATTCCTTCAGTATTTGTAGGCTATAATAACCTTACTTGGAGGAGTATAGAAGGGCGTGTCTGGCATCCTTTTTGTGAAAATAGTATATTATTGAATGTTGCCTATCGTCAAATTGAAGGGGCAAACTCATTCATCACTTAATTCATCCCATACTGTTGTGTCTACAATTTGAGACTCCCCCCCCCTCCAAACTCATTGATGTACCACTTTAGAAATGGTTAGGGATGGTTAGCTATGGCCAGCAGGCATCGTCGTCTTGTTTTTGACGACTAGGGCTTGAAAAAAATGGGGCATAAAGGAATTTATGTTTGCTCATGCGCAGAATGAAGTATTGAGTCAAGAACGATGAAACTGATAGAGGAACATCTACTCGCTAGCCCTCACATTCCCTGAAAATTTCATCTAAGTCGGATGAAAACTGTGGAAAATAAGCTTGTTACAAGGATTTACAGACACACACACACACACACACACACACACACACACACACACACACACTTTCAGAATTGCCTAAAACGTAAAATGCGAGTGGAAATTTTAATTATGGAGTCCAAAAATTTGTTCTCTCCCGAAAGTGAAAACAATGCTTCCGCTACCTGTAGGTAGACTCTGAAGCAAAATGCTGTATGAGCCAGGATTATTTTTGGGAATGGTAATAATTTAAATAACATAGTTTTAGTACACAAATTTTTTATTGCTTACTAAAAACACAGTAACAACAGGCGCAATATTAGCATCCATAACTTAAAAAATTCATACTTCTGCTCCTCATTACACACGTGATTAAACATTAATACGAAGAATAACTCAAGTTTGGCATCACTTTTGGGTTACGAATCCCATATTCTGAAAATTTTATCCAATTAATTGTACAAGTGCTTATGACTATTTATACTGATTTCGACGCAGCGCCATTAAAAAATTGTCAGTAAAAAATATATAAATCGTAGAAGAAAATACAACTATGCTGTACTACATAAATGTTGTTCGTTCATGCTTTGAAGACACAGAGTTGTTGCTTTACAACATTTTATCGTATGAATTAAACGGAAAAACTTCTGGAATATTACAACATAGAGAAATGGGATATCATTGGATCTGGTAACAATTCTTCGATTAATTGTTGCGACAACAGGAACTTGAAAAAGAAATCTCGTCTTATGTAATAAAAATACAGGTAGTAAATACTATTTACAAGATAGGACGAATAAAAAAATAATAGTAACGACAGTCTTGTGAGAGTTAAAAGTTGGGCGATGACGCGGTGACTACATTGTTCAAAATAACTCGAAATAGAGCAGTCTGGTGTTACATGCGTATACATTACATTTACAAATCGTGATAATGTACTTTTGTGTGAGTGCTGTGATGATATTACGCTGTTGATGTAATAAATAACCAAATTGGAGTATTGAATAAACAATAAGTTTAGGTAGCTATGTGAAAAATAAGTAGCTATAATACTATCCAGTTCTGGGATTTTTTAAGCAGTCCTACATTTTTAGCTAACAGCTTTTAATGTTGATAGACCCATGCATTGGGGTCCGTGTCATCGCCAACCGAAATAAAGTACAACCATAAAATAAGAAATAATAAGTATTTACATAATAAACAAAATGTAAAAACAAACATCTTGCATTGAAAGGCAAAATAATGAGCCTTTAATACTGACTTGAAAACACATCTTCAACACCGGTTGGTTTTGACTTTCAATTCCTAATCAGTAAACAACAAAAATACACTGACTCTTTCACAACTCCTGTACCAAAGACAGGTACATATAGTACGAAGTTCGATTAAAACAGTATGATTACAATGATTAAATTAGATTCTAAAGTAGGTACAGAAGAAAGAATTTAAAAATATGTTATTAATTTATAATCATAGATGTTCGAAAAATCATCATTGAGAATTTTGAACGAAATAGTATGACCATTAAATTTAGTATGGGAATCATTATCCATCAAATACGTAGAAGATTTGCTACCCATTTCAATAACACTAATATATGTACACACGTAAATTCACATCAGAGAGGTTTGTCTTTCACACAAAATGATAAATCACATTCATAGATATCAAAATAAACATTACAGAAACTATTTTTCATAGCAATATTTTTTACTGAAGAACTTGAAGCAAATCGAAAGTTATATTTTATTATTGAATTTATATCAAGTTTGGAGAGGTAGAGTCTGCAACAGTTTTTGTTTTTTTTTCTTAATATTGTTTATCTAATAGAGTTATGAATGGTTATGCAACTTAGGTCCATTTTTTGAGACAGTATAGTGAAACTGCGGTTGTGATTCCTCATCAGTCTAAATAATACCAGAGTAATAAAATAAACGATAATGACATAGGTTGGTAATTAAATCTAGTAATATACATAAGGTCAGGTGTCTCAAGAAGGCACCAGCGTAACACGGGGAAGATTCGATTAAGGTACAATTGTATCACTAACAGCAGCGTCATTTTGTTATGAGTAGCGGCAATCTCTGCTTACAGCAGTTTTATTACAGTTCATCAACGTTGAGCTGCTACCGACATAGTCATTCACGACTGATGCGTTACTGACGTCGTCAGAGTTATGACTGCTGTCAGCTGCGTCATTGCTGCCCTCAGCAGCCTGTTACTGCTATCAGCAGAGCGTTTCAGCAGCCTTGGAAGTATTGGTGACTGACGTGTTGTGATCGTTTAGTGAAGGGAGAGCGTGGGATGAGGAGGACCTCGCGTTGTTGGTGTCGTTGGGCGAATTTTTGAGGCACCACAATCGCTTCACTGCTGCCCATACCTGGGAACAAATAAAATAACCAATTAGAAAAATAAATGTTCATCGTAGTAATTTTCATTAAAACAAATACAACCGAAGAAATTGAACGGTTGAATAGACACAGAGGATATAAATTAAGATAATAATATTTTTTGTAATTTGAACATAATTTTGGTGTAGAATAATTTGTAACGTAGGTACCAATGCATTACTCTTAGGTAAATACAATTATTCAAAATATCCTACAATAAATAATCAATTGTAATACTGTGTACCAGTTGTTGGACGTCTTCAGCAATTCCTAGTGTATTTTCTATATTAGGGCTTAATTTGGTACAGTTCTTTAAGCACACAGTTTTTCACGCTCTAATATTGTTACAAGAATTAAAACAAAATAACCTCTGTAAAAATCTTATAGAAAGCTTTTCTCCTCCACTTTTGAACACATTTTTTCATATTGAAATCGGTAATTTATATTTTCACGATATCTAGCTGTGGAATTGATATAAAATCTGCCAAAACAAGAATCAACACTAAACGCATTTTTTTTTTAGAGGGTGTACTTGCGAGGACTGAAATGAGCTCAGAAATCACTTAAAAGGACAATTTTCAAAACATCGTAAAATTTTCATCGTAGTATTAAATCTGAAACCTACGAGATACGTCTTAATTTTTAGAAAATGACAAAAAAAATGTAATATCATCGATATGAGACCTTTGCCTACCACCTATGCTGATGACATTTTTTTTCTAAAACTATTATTATGACATTTTTCCACCTGAAAACAACAAACTTCGATGGGGGAGGGGTTCATTTTTCATTTTTATACATTTTTTCCGGTTACAGAGATTCATTATTGAAAATAGTTGAAGTAAATTTTTCGCACCCAAAGGGTAACGCTTATTATTGATTTGTGGGTAGGGTTACCTGTGGTTGACATCCAACGACGGCGAATATGAGGACACCCTGAAGGGAATTGATGATGTCCGTGAGGTACCAGACGTAGTCGGGGCCGCCCACGACCCACGAGACGACGTCGACGACCCACGTGATGCCCATCACGACCACCAGCTTCAGGCAGACCCGTCCCAGCGTCGCCCTGGAATTCAAGTGATGCCTAAGAAATATAAGTATTCACAAGAATAACGTTAATTTTTAGCAAAGAGAGCAAGCAAGTAAATGCCTAACGTGGTAAAATGAAAATTAAGTCTTCCAAAGGGCTGGGCCACATCTGCTTTCTTGTAATTGCAATTTAATTCCACTGCAGTGTTATTAACGCTGTTACAGTAGCATTACAAAAGTAGCAAGGATTGTATCTAATGAAATTACAAATGCGCAGGTGCAGCTGTTAGGCTTTTTTTATATATACACTTTGTTGAATGTGCTAAATATGTGCACAACGGTTTATGTCCTTCAATCATGGCAAACATTTTTCTAAGTCAAATGATATTCAGCTATAAGAGCTCTTTAAAGGGATTTTGTGAAATTAAGTTTTAGCTCATTTTGGAGCTGTTGCTTTTCGAACTCGTGTGTGATTTTTTTTTCTAAGGAGAGACATTATATGCAAATTATTAAATTTAGGAATCGACATAGAACTTCCTAACCGGCGTGGAGCACCTTACAGACAACCATATTAACTAGTTTTTTGTTCCCAAAGACACGGTTGGGACGAAATTCAAAGATCGCGGTTATAACCCTTAGCAGTAAGTGACCGTGGTTCAAGATTTTGAGGTTCAAGTACTGCTTTAGTATTTAACCCTAGATTGTCACCGAGGGGTGAAAAAAATCCCATGTGTGGGGGGATGTTTATTCTCGGATTTTGAAAAATATTGAGGTAGCAGAAAAAACCGAATACAAGGATCGTGTAGAAGAGACACTTCACTTTAGGGGTGCCTGATACTAAGTTTTAAGCAAATAATAATCAGGGAAAAAATCCAAATTTTCTAGCTGAGTAACACCCGATTTTTCAGTGTTGAACCCGATGGTGAAAGCTGAATTGCGATATCTTATTCCGTACTAGAATTAGTGCTGACGAACCAAGAATAAGTGCAAGTTTTTCTAAAAGTATACTTATTTTTAGAAAATCGCGCTTCTTAATGGCCAATCATCTCCAATCCGAGAACCAAATAAGATATCGTAATTCTGGTTTTACCACCGGGTTCAGCGTTAAAAAATATTTAAAATGAGGTGTGGTAGTTCACAAACTTTTGGATTTTGTCCTGATTCTTATTTGCTTAAAACTTAGTACCTATTAGAAACCCCAAAAACACCCTCCAACTTTCACTTCGATACCTCAAAAATTGCGGAAAAAAGTTGGGGGGCGTTACTTTTAGGGCACCCTGTATGATGCATCAGAATTATAAATTAATTGGTTTGTTTATGTGTTTATGTGTATGCTAGCCCATTCTTAGTTGGAGGTATGATTCAATAATGAAGCGGAGGGGAACCTCCTTCCTCTTACGTTGACCTTCTTCCTCAACATTCAATGCGTTTTAATTCTCTCATACAGGACTAATCGAAACCTCACACTCTTCGAATACAACAGCTGGAAAAAGTAGATAGGTTCAGCAATAAATCGGTAAATTGGAGAAATTAAACGATAGCTGGAAATCCTGATGAGTTGGGAACAATCCTGATCCGTGATCAGCACACGAAAGAACTTTTTTTTTCTTTTTTTTGTAGACCTGTCTTCCACTCAGTAGTAGACGCGCGCTTTGTCACACGGTTGGCCATTACGATCGCATGTTATTAGAAAATTAACATGTTAGACCTCCGCAATCAAAATTTCCATTTGCATTTTAGCGAATGCTACTGGAAAATCTACGAATATCTAGTGAGAAAAGTTGACTTCGAAGGTCGACCATTTTCGAAAGTTTGTAAAATACTTTGTGCTGGTATATCGAGTAACCCATTCTGATGGAAACACTATGAATGATTACATTTCTTAACTCACCTCTCTGTGTTGGATTTGACGACTTCCGTTTTCCAAAGTCCGCAAGTGAGCTCGCGGGCGGTCGCGGCAAACAGAGTCAAATTCATGATGAGTAGAACTCCGATCGGCCCGTAGAAATAATACAGCATCTCCAGGTCACCTGAAATAGCAAAACGTCATTCGTTGTTTGGTAGAAGTAAGTAAAGACCGATTTGATTATCTAATCGTTATTTGAAAAATAATACATCTGATAAAGGACTTCCATTATCCAGTGGCGTATCCAGCATTTGTCTCTGGCGAGGGGTCAACTAATTGAATGCGCGGGCCGTGGGGTGTCGAAGGACCCTCCCTCAGAAGAATTCGAATTTTTAACAGGTAAAACCACATTTTAACAAGGTTTCGACGAACTGAGCAGAAATTTTGCACATATACAATTAATCTTAATATGTTTAATTTCAAATTCAATTTGCTTTAGCTTAGCTTTGTATTGTTAAGAAACTACATAATTAAAAAGACTTATTTAAGAAATTTAAAATAATTTTGTTTCATTATCAATTTTTATTTTATTTATTTATTTTTTTTAGTGAAAAAAACAACTACCAATTTTATGGCAAAAAACTCATTCTAAATCATATTTTGCGAAATTTATCATTTACATACCTTTTCGCGAAAAAAAAAATTCTATTTTTAGTTTATTTCTTCAATTGTTATCGATTTATCAGAAAATGTTAATAAAATTTAAGTACATTTTCAGCTTAATTTTGGGTATAGTTTTGATAATGTTCTAGTTCATTGTAGATAGTTCTTTTGACAAATATTCAGATAAAAATATAAATTTAAAAATTTTCAGCCAGTTTATACCATTTTTAGTATTTTTCTGAGTACATTTTTTGAAATTTGTGCTCCAAAAAGTAGTAGCTAACGAACTCATCCTTTCCTGTAGAAAGCTTGATTTTTTGACGCAAGAACTGAATTTTCATCTCAATCCCAAGGAGAGCAGTTGTCTGGAATGACGCGCATATACACACATACCTACACACACTCGTGCGCGTTATATTCGTTAAATTCTAGGATTCGTTTCAGATTGCTTCAAAACCGATTTCAATTAAGATTTTTCGGAAATGCTGGTTATAAAATTCGCCAAAATGTAGATTTGCAAGAGATTAATATTGTTTTGATAAGTGGTTTGGGTGCCAACCATGCATGCATGCGCCCGATTTGATCAGGTGGCGATGAAACGCATAACACAAAAGCAGTGCGGGCTTGCATAGTTGCTAGTACTAAGGTTTAGACTGAGCCTTCGTGAAGTTTTCTACGGCTCTGGTTTATGTAACTATACGGAAAACGAATTATAAGTTTCGTTTTATACAGAATGCCAATTGGAACAGAATTATCAACGGTTGATCGAAATTCCCGTTAATTAGTTGTGAAGCAGTGGTTTTCACAATGTCTCAGAAGGACCCCAAGCACTAATTGATCAGATGGTGATGAAACGCATAACACAAAAGCAGTGCGGGCTTGCATAGTTGCTAGTACTAAGGTTTAGACTGAGCCTTCGTGAAGATTTCGACGGCTCTAGTTTATGTAACTATACGGAAAACGAATTATAAGTTTCGATTTATACAGAATGCCAATTTGAACAGAATTATCAACGGTTGATCGAAATTCCCGTTAATTAGTTGTGAAGCAGTGGTTTTCACAATGTCTCAGAAGGACCCCAAGCACTATCATCACTTTCTAGGATATTATGTACACCACCTAGTGGTATGCGCATCGACGGAATTGCTTATTTCCTTGAATGTTCGATATTAAGGATTCATTGAACGCGGTTCTTATGCCTCGGTAATAATTCTCACAACTTTCTTCTTTGGAGGTAGGAGGGTTGGCGAAACAATATTAGATGTCAGATTTTAGGGACTAATGCCGATTATAAGACTGTTATTCAACACAAAGTATTGAGTTTTTTAAAATTATTATCAGAACAGTGCAATTCAGTGTCCTGTATCGTTATTGATTTTGATGTAGGATCCATAATTGAAGTCCAATTCGTGAGTTTCAATCATAAGTTTTCATCGACGCTTTGTTTTACTTATTTACTATCTAGAACTGAATCTAATTTCATAATTCATTTTTACGGTGTTTTTACGAACAAAGCCGAGAGTATTCGTCATTCACAATACGTTCATTAACGTAGATATCTACCAGACTCACCTCGTCACTTCAGCGTTCTCCAACTTCCATTATGAGCAAAGCATGCAAAATAAGTTATTTTCGCCATTAATTTGGAAGCAATCATCATATATAATGACAGCTGTTGTTGCAAACTTATTAGGTAAGTAATAGTACAGTAACAGAAGCAATACCTACTACACTGCTAATGAAGTAATTTATTGAATGCAAGCCTAAGCAAAATTGCAAACTAGGCTCAATTAAGATTTATAACAGCAAATAGAAGATAGTTTGAGTCCACGTCATTTAAAGTAATAAAACCACAGCAACCGCTCTGGCAGAGAATAAAATTGAGCAATGCGAAATGTACATTGGAAATTTAAGCGGTGAATGTAAGATTTCTTTTAGGCTTGGTTGAAGTTGGAATTAACTTAGGTTAATAAATTCGATGATAACTTCAAGATACTTTCTGTTACTGTCATAATACTTAAATGCGCTTTAATCCTGAAAGTTGCAGTAATAGCAGTAAAACTACCGTGATATGCAAATCAATTTTAGCAACTTGTGAAGTTGAGCAATGCGAATAAAATACAGCAATTCCTACATTGTGTACTCAAGCAGTGAATGCACGAGTGCGACTGGGTTGGTTGAACTTTGAATTTACTTGGGTTAAGTATAACAGTAAATTATAACACTAGCGTCTTATAAATTTACAGTAACGACAGGAAAACTATGGCGATATCTTAGAGGACTATAAGCAATGAATCTTGTGTAAATGAAACAATGAGCAATGCATGGAAGGATGTGGTTAGATTCGTATATATATTGTATTGACTAGGATTAATTAATCAATGATTAGGTGACAGACTGGGTGTGTTATTTCAGTTCGCTCCCCATTAGGAGCACTATGTACAATACGCTCCTCCGTATATCCACCATCCAGACTAACCACGAAGAAGGAGAGCAACGACCGTAGCAGAACACAACGATTCATCCGAACAGCTGATATTCTAAGGAAGTTTCACAGTTCACATTGTCATTTTTTGTGTATTTGGAGCATTGACAAACTCATCTAAGGACTAGTAACTAAGGTCGCGTCCATAAAATTGTAGCAGTGAGCATGATTCTGAGTTATTTTGTTGACGAGCAGAGGTCTCCTGTATCGAATTTATTATAAACTCGTGTTGCCATTGAAGCAGTCGCGGCTTACCTTGCCAGATCCTTTTATCGCAGTCATTCTACTCAAAATTGTGAAGTGAATGGCTATAAGTGGTGCATATATCCTATAGAATGAGCCATAACTCGTAATAGGGGATTCCTCTTCATAGAGAAAATTTGAGTCTATTATAAGTCTTACCAAACCATCAGAGTGGCGTACCTCAATTTAGGTACAGTTATAACATTAAACGATGATGGGGCGTTTATCAAGACTTCCAAACACTATGTAATAATATGGGTTTATGGATAACTGTCAATAGATGTCAATGTATGAATACCCCGATTTGATTCCTCTGTACACACTACCTGAGTATGTAGCTACAAATTTTCATTTATTGAGAGTTCTACTTCCTGTTTGGAATTTTTTTTTTTTTTTTTTTTTTTTTTTTTTTTTTTTTTGTGTGTATTATTTTTCATCCTCATTTGGAATATCAATATAGTAATGGCAGCTTATTATTATAAGTCGGTTGATGTTAAGGAAACACGTCGGACCCGATAGGTAGAATCGTTTTACGTACAAATTGCGCCGTATATTATGATTACAAGCCGGGTAATGTGATTGTTTGCTAATTTAAGTGGTCCCGTTCCGTGCAAAAAATAGAGCATTTATCAAAACAGTTAGGCCTTGAACATTTCTGTGCTTCTGATGGGTAGTTCTACCTTTAGGCAAAACTTCATAACTTTTTTTTTTTTTTTTTTTAACTACATGGAGAACAACGCTCAATTGTTCTAGCAAAACTCATTCATTTGTTCTTTTCTTGGTAAGTTAAAAATTTTGGCTTGCAAAAGCAGACTTACCAAAAATCATTATTCCACTATTGTTTTATAGGTTTATGATCATAATAACTGGCGCCCACTGTGCAATTCAGAAGGAATTTAAATCCATTAACTTGTGAGAAAAGACCACAGAGAGTTATTAATGTCAATTCACGCATGCCGATGGGGTCTGTTCCCCAACCAACACGTTGCCACCTATCGACAGGAAGAGGAAGGGAAACTAACACCTTAGGAGCCCAAATGCTCTTATCGCAGCACGAGAGTGTAAGGGAAATAGACCGATACCATAAGAAGGAGGCATATATCAATTTTGTAGGGAGAGAAACCATTGTTGGTCAGGATAATCACTTCCACATTTTGCACGAACTCTCTTCATCTTACCCTCTACCCTTCTCGTCCCGATTTACCCCCACCACTTTTATAGGGCTCAAACTGACCTTACTGTCATGGGACCAAGTAGGACATCTCCCATCCTAAATTCAATTTTTCACACCCTTATAAGGGCGCGAAGGGCAAAATTTTCGGTACCGGCCTTTTCACCCTCCTGTGATATTATGTGGTCTGAAACCGCAGTGTTCAGAAAGTATGTCGATACCTTAATCGGGATAAATTGGGATAAATGGACCAAAGATATCGTGGAACATTAACAATTCCTTTCACGTTTGATTTCAAGTTTTTCAACTTGCTTTTGAAAAAGAAAAAAAAGTGAAATTTCTATGTAGGACTAAACTTTGTGTCCTCTAAAACTTTCTATCCTCTAACCTAAATTCAATTTTTAACGCCTTTATAAGGGCGTGAAGGGCAAAAGTTTCAGTACCGGTCTTTTCTGGATACTCTGTGGTCTGAAACTGCAGTGCTCAGAAAGTATGTCGATATCTTAGCTCGATGTGTACTATAGAAAAAAGTTCCGTTTGGGATATATTGACCTAAGATGTCGTGGATCATAAACAATCCCTTTCACGTTTGATTTGAAGCTTTTCAATTCGCTTTTGAGAAAATAAAATAAAACAACAT
Source organism: Adelphocoris suturalis (assembly GCA_030762985.1). NCBI lineage: Eukaryota > Metazoa > Arthropoda > Insecta > Hemiptera > Miridae > Adelphocoris > Adelphocoris suturalis. The sequence continues at coordinate 41,379,355 of CM061041.1, forward strand.
GGAATTTCTATGTAATAGTGTTATAGTGTTGTTCCAACTCTAAGCCTAAAGCATTTGGAGCGTAACATTACTTGTGTGAAATCAGAAAAATGACAGAAAATTTAAGAATTCTGGAGTGTAGGGTTGTGGACATACCATAGAAAAAGCACCGGTTCTCGCCGAAGCGAGGTCTGATGAAGTTGTGGTCTCCCGGCTGTCGGGGGACGTTGTCGAGGACGGCGCCGACGCCCGAGATGATGAGAGGTCCTCCCCAGGCGTACAGCTCGTAGATCCGGAGCCTGCAGGCCTCCTGCCCTTTGTCCAAGCTTGCTGGCCGCAAATCTCTGCAACAAGACAGGTAGAACGTAAACATCATAGTTGCTAAAAGAACGAAGTGAAATTTTACTTGATTGTTCGCTATTTATTTATGATTATAAATGCATTATTAATACTGACGTCGAACTGTGTGTCGACTATTGTGTTTCAGGTGGAAAAAAGTCACAATGAATGTTTTTGACGAATACCTCTACAGCATCCAGGATGGTAGGTGAAGGTATGGAAACATTAATACATACGAGATTCAAGTTTCTCTGGTTCGCTCTCTGTCCAAACATGAACGCACCAACTATAAAACGACTGATCTGAATTCCTAGGACATTTTAGACCTCCGATATATATTATTTGTTTCTTCTTCTTCTTCTGATCTTGTTGGCATGGATTGGTAGGAAAGTTTCCACCAAAGGTTTTAACAAATAATATGGCACAACCTTCAAGTTACGAATATCAACTCGCAATAAATTTATATCCTCTCGTCTGAAAATTAAAAAAAGTGTTCTAAGTTTTTTCACCATGCGCAATACCTAACAAGATCTTATGCGAGATACATTCAACGATGGGACTTGGTACATGCCGTAGTTAGGTCATATTAACATCCATGGGCATATCATAAGACACAGTTGGCAAATGTCGGAGACGTTACGGGTCAGATGAGAACCGTCGAGCCGTATCTTACTCCGTCAGTTGACTCTCTGTTACACTGTACCCAACAGAATTTCTTCTCTATGCTCGGGAAGTTTGATGTCACCGAACTCTCCACACTCCGTTTACTTCTTTTCGGAAAACCGCACCAGCTAGAAAAAAGAACTTTTCTAGTTCTTTTGTCCTCTTTTCGCCATTAACGAGATCATCACTGCGGCTTGTCCCCAGCTCCTTGTTCTAACCCATTGGTCTCGTTGCCGGCTGTACAGGAAATGAGGGGTATTAGTTTGAACGACATCGAATTTGGAATTTACCCCTTTGGATGGAGAAATCGGTTTGAGGATGTCACCCCACAAGATAGAAAGAAGGCAGTAAACAACGAACCCATGGCATGGATCAAGTTGAAACAATTGAAGTAACCCCCAATCAATACATCAATTCATTTCTCAGCTTGAAGAAAATTATCCACATTGAATCAGAATTATTGTACCCTACTATTACATAAATACACAAATTAATCAAATAGTTTTCAAGAAATTCCTATTATTAATTTGAATACATTTGTGTACTTATGTTTTATATAGTAGCCGAATGTGCCTTGAAGCATCTTCGAACGTCATTGTGTTGATATTTGTAAGTAAACGAAACTTTGGTTCATGGAAATTTGGTTCAATATTAAATGGACCATAAAAGGAAAATCGGCTCACTTTTAATTATAATTGCAATTATAATATGCAATTATAGATATTCAAATACTGGTACATAGGTGTTAATAAATCAATGTATATATTCAATTCTGGAGCTTCCTCAGCTGATCACGGTGATAAGGCACCATGTCAGTGTTACCCAGCAGTCCTAGTGTGGTCCATCATAGGTTGGACGGTAATGAAAATAGTTCAATCAGCAACTTCTCTGTAATTCTCAGGAGGGTAAGAAAATAGAAGTAGGCCAAATGCTTTTTCATGCCTGAAAACTTGCATAGTCACAACCGGTAACTACAAGCAGTTATTAAGTTTTCATCTATCGAGACTTTCACTAAAGGCATTGAGAGCATAATATCCAGCAGTTCTAGATCCCAATAATCTTTCATTTACAAAAATTATCCAAAATTACGAGTACCGTACTTTTTACAGGATCTCCTGTACAAAACGAAATAGTTGTCTGCCCGTTATCTGTTTCTCTCTGACGATTATTGTGTCCATTACAAAGAGAAGTTTCAAACCAACAAACGCCGCGAAACAGTTGGCTCGGGATAGTCAATACTGTTTTCGGAAAGAACGAGGCGGCAATATCCCTGAAAGGATCTGCCCCGTTACCTCTTGTTGTAGCTCTGTACTTCTACAGAGTGGCAAAATTGCTATTGAAGAAATGAGGACAACTTTTTAGTGGAAGAATCACGCGATTTTCTTCGGATTCTGAACTTCTCGCTTGCTAAGTGGTAACGTAATATTATAGTTAAAAGTACAGATATTTGCGAACTCATTATTATCTAGGAGCTTGGGGATCAATTAGCTGTACTTCTATTACAAGGTTATTTGCAATGTGCACAAAAATAGCATTTCCCAGTTTAAATGGAAGTCCAAAAAAATACCACTTTATCACATATTTGCATATATAACCACAGGCTAATGGTTCGACCGTGAGAAAACATATGAGACTACCCGCTCTATTCATAAAATTGTTATTATATATTTGATCGAAATTCAAAATAAGACGATGCCAACTTTTTGCTAGTGTCAACCTTTACGTTTGCACATCCGCAGTGGTTGAATTTGATGGAATCAATATATAATTGAAACTATCATCTTGAGTTCATCGATTCGCTACCCTCCAATTTTGAGCGAATTGGGGCCTTTTAGGTGATCTATGAAATACATTCTACGAACATGTGCATGAGGTAACTCGGTGGAGCAGTGAGCCGCCATGTCGCGGCACATTGTGAATCATTCAACAATGTTTTGGCATCAAAATTCTAAAGAAAAAAATGGAATTCAATGCAAAATTAAATCTCTAGGTATAACTTTCGTCCAGAAATTAGTTCTAGAATCGACCCCTGGAGTATTGACCAACTTTTGCGGGACACCCTGTATAATCTATAAGAAAATTCGCTTATTAGATCATGCTACATGAATGGAACTTTTTAAAGATATATGGGTCTGTAGACGGGTGGATTCACATACCAGGTTGGTATCTACGTCTCTTTAGTGCTAAGTGGTAGTCATTAGAGGGCGGTGAGGGAGGCATAACGTAATGATCACCAGAGTCGTGGACGATCCCTCCCACGAGATTCTTCTGCGTCCCTCGGAGGTGAAGGCTGTCGGCTCGTCCGAGAAAAGTACAGAGAAGTTACCGTAGCAACGGTCTCCTCACGTGACCGCGCCCTCTGGGATTGTATGAATGTCCGTCGAATCGCGCTGTCCGTGACGGGTAAAAAGATATAAATGACGTCAATGGATGTGGTTTGATTCCGGACCATATCTATAACATTACTTATCCTTATCCTTGTACATGGAAGTGTGGATGGAGTTCCCGTTTCCGTAAAACGGTGGTTGGCACCTAATCAACCGAATCTGGGCCAGTATGAGCCGTCAATCGTACAACCGTCATTACCGCCAGTGTGGGAAAAACAGAAAATGAATGGTGCGAGGCTTCCCACCACATTCCCACACGTCGTTTATGTCGTACAAAACGTGCTGTATTTCGAACTTGTCCCTGCTTATGCCACGGTTGATTTTTTGGTGAAAGAACGAATTTGGGAAAAATCAGGAGAGATTACAGTTTGAAATTATAAAAATGTTAATATCATCCATAATATACTAGTCCATATAATATGAAAAATAAATATATATATACGCCGGTGTATGGTGTTTAATACAAAACTTGACAGAAAATGGAGTAGTATGCCGCTAACCGTACCTTTCTATCCCAATTCTTTGCCGAGATGAGTTTTTACATGTTTTTAGAGGAAACCAAGTTTTTTGACAAAAACCCCTTGAAATTTCACACGTTTAAATGACCATTTCCCAACTTTTGACTACATTTTTGGAATCATCGTCTAATTGTCGTACAGACGGTGTTCCTATTTATTCAACACCATGTCCTGCTAAAAAACAACGTTAATTTTTTTGGAAATTGGTAAATTTAAAATATGTTTAAAATCAGCCAATCCTTCAAAATTAATCCCACAGACTGTGAACGTTCACCAAAACTGCTTCATTTCATGGTCTTTCCAATGGCGGTATAGTCAATTTTACTTTTACTTTGCTGAATAGGGGAAAAAATAATGTTATATTGTTGAAGAACGATGTTTTTTCAATGAAATCGAGTGATTTTCTTGAAAAATGACCTTTTGAAAACCTAAGAGTTTAAGGTCAGTTTCGTTATTTTTTCAGGCTGAATTGAACGGTAACATTTGCATATCTCTCTAAATCCGTCATAACCGAGTTTTACACTTTAACTCAAAACATTTTATGTTAATTTGGCATGTTCAATTGTATGCGTTTTTAGGGATAGAGCTAGCACATTGAAGTGAAAAACTCAGTAATAACGGAATCGGAGAGCTCTGCAAGTGTTATCATTCGATTAAACGTGTTATACGTAGAAACTGAGCCCAACCTCGTACGTTCATAGAGAGTTCCATTTTTGAGAAAAGCTATGATTTCATTGAAAAAAAAAAAAAAAAACACGTTTTTCTACATTAAAACATCGTCTCTCCTCTCTGTTTAGCAATGTAAAGGTAAAATCGACTATACCGTTGTAAAAAGTTAAATTAAGCAGTTTTTGTGAAAGCTGACTATCGCTGAGATTAATTTTGAGGGATTAATTAGGAAGGGATTTTTTAATGTCGCAATATTTTTTTTTTTTTTTTTTTTTTTTTTTAATGGGTGAGTTTGAATGGTGTTAAATAAATGCGAACACAATTTGAATTCAACGACGATTTCAAAAGTTGGGAAGAGGTCATTTAAAGGGGTGAAATGTGGGGTTTCAAGTTTTTAAAAAACTTTAAAATTATATTTTGGCAAGGAATTAAGATAAAAAGATGCGGTTAGCGACATTTTACTCCACTTTTTTTCTTAGTTTCACCATTTTTTTAATTTAATACTTTAAAACGATCACATTCTATATGCATGAAAATTCAGAATGCCTCGGAAAGGATATCGATTCGGATACATAGTTTGAACAATGTCGTTTCCTAAAATTTGGAAGCCATCGGAATAGCTTCGTATAATCCCAAAATTCACTAAAATTGTCAAATCCCTTCGGGAACAATGGTATTCAATCTCAATTCAGGCAGACGGGACGCCATATTACCACGGAGTTCTTCGAAAACCTCTTTTCTCAGAAAATCATGGTATGCATTTTCAATCAACTTCTAACCAGACCTGGGGAATTTCGGGCGCCAGTCCGCATCCCTCATTCATCGCGAAGAACGTATTTCCCCACTTTACTGGGAGGCGCCGGATTTCAATGGGAAAAAACTCTTTCGAATACTAATTATCTAATTGAAAGAAATTAGAAGGACAACAAAACATATAGCACCAAAAGAACGTGACCTGCCACTAATGCTGGTAGAATAGGGGATAATGCATAATTAACTACACTACATGTGTTATTTCAAACAAAAATTATTGAAATGGAAATTGTCGTCCAAAATGAAAAATATCAGTGAACAGAAGTACGAGTATGAGTGTAATAATTTGAGTTTCTTTCTTCCGATTCTGTAAAAGTAATTCTACTTTAACCTAATTGCGGTTTTATTGCTACATTTCTATTACTAATCAGAACAAAACTGGGGTTCAGATCATAGCACGTCTCTTATATTCTACAAAGCAATAGTGCGCAAGATGGCTCAGTATGTACAATAGGGGCTTCAAAACATGATTGACAACAGTGTTCGTGAGACTCGCCCTGGGAGCAATAAAAATCAAAACCAATCCACGTCCTTTTGGCAGAAACAAGGAAACTACCATTACATATACGACGTCAAATCCTTTGCGGATCGGTACTTCACAGACATTTATCATAAAAACCCATACATATATTCCATTATAACAAAGTTTGCTATATAATCTCTCAGTTAGACTTATTGAAGGAAAAAACCGAGTTCACTGCTTTGAGAGACATTTCTAGCATAGCAAAATGAAATAATAGAAATATATACGATTGGAATATCGTATAACCACCAAACCACTGTCCCTTCCGATACCCTAACCCTATCTATAAAAGTAAACTTACAGCAATATAGGTACGAAAAATATGACACCACTAGAAATAAAAACAACACTTGAAGAACATCTTCAAAATTACTGGCTAATTAGATCATAATATACACCAATTGTTGTGGTGAGTTGTAGAGTGGGGGGTTAGTTACAGAGTACCCCAGTTTGTGGATAGTGCTTTATATTTGCTCGAGCGCTTTTGCCTACACAGGCCTCGTCAGGAGGTTGATATCTTATTGTTTAATTAACTTGGTATTGGTTGCCCATTCCCTGCAGGGCTGTCTTCTAGTTCTAGTGTGGGTTGTTTCGCTTGGAATTTCCTGGTGGGGGGGGGGGGGGGGGGGGTATGATTTGTTGCTTGTTATCATTGGGTTGTGACCACTCTATTGTAGTTAGGTAGGTAGTTTTCTCCACGGTGGTAAGTTAGTATATAAATAACTTATGTATGTATATATATATATATATATATATATATATATATATATATATATAACTTATATTAGTGCTAGTGCGTTCTATTATGACGAGAAAATAGAGGTATCAGGAGAATCGAGAATGCTGAAACAAGGCCTTCTGCAGAAATGTATGCAATACTACCGGGTCTGAGGAATATTATGAACACAGTCGATTGGGCGGAAGAATACATCTTTCTTACTGACTCATATAGTGCTGAAGAATTGGAAGCTATGTGCTAGTAAGGAAGCAAGCAACAAAACGGAAATTCTAAAAACCATACTCTACCTCATGTCAACCATACGCTACCACATGTGACGTTAATGACCCATCTGGTTGAGGATCGGCTTAAACCATTAAATAAAAAAATATATAACAATCAGATTTAAATATGGGTCCCTGTGGCATATCAGGAAATGATAATATGAGCTAAAACGCTCACGACGCCCACTATTTCCCCCATCAGACACTCGGGAGTACATCCTCAAAGAAGTTCCAGTCATGTAGCATGATCGTATGAGCGAATTTTCGTATATTATCGTATTATATTTGAGCACATTGAGTGCAAAGAAATAGTTAACTACCAATTGGATGGCAACAAAACTCGTTCTAAATAATATTCTGCTATTCAAAAAACATTTGGAAATTTTAGCTTCTTTAGGAAGTTTTTATCGATTTTTCAGCAAATATTATTGAAATTTAAGTAAGTTTTTCCTAGTAATGAATAGTATCCATACTGCATCGTAGCATCCTGGGCGAATGGAAGATGTTTGAACAATGAAAGTAGGAAGAGTTCAGTACCGCTACTTTGCCAAAGACTGACCAAGGTATCTCTACTGAAGCTTACACCAGCCACTACCAACAGCGCTGGAATCGATTTGCAAGAGGCCTATAGAAGCCAATAATGCTTCTCCTACGGACATAATAAAACTTTTTATAAAATCTCGCACCTTGTTCTTAAGATAGCTACACTTTTGGAAAGTAATAAAAAGGTAGTGTCGATAGAATCTGTTGATTGTGTAGATTACAGAACGTAGGAGTACAAACTTTTCAAAAAAGCTCGTCATCAGAAACGCACGTGTTGAAACCGTTGCTATGTGGGCGCATTAGTAACCCTGCAATTAGCTTAAATTCATTCAGACAAAGCATCTCGTTTCTCGAGAAAGCCCTGAAACTCTTGCTGATCAGCATTTGATGACAACAGTCTCGGTACTTTTCCTGAAGGGCAAAAACTTGGTGTGAGGGCAGGTGTAGAGTGCAATACGAGCCCTCGTACACGAAGGGGGTCACGTAGTCCAGTCGAGGACATCAGAGGACGTCGTGAAGATGACGAGGTCGCGGCCGAGTACGTTCGTGTTGTTATGGAGCTCTGCGAGTTCAGCTGGAACAGGATCTCTTTGTGACGAATCGGGCGAAATGCGCTTGCAGGACGGGGGGACACTGGAGTTGGAAGGACGCGCGGTCATCGACTTCTTGTCGAGTTAGCGTTTCTTCTCCTCTTCTTCAAGACTCTTCTCGTTATTACCTTCCTATTCCCTAAAAAAAACACGATTTGTCAGCTTCGCTTAGAAAATATTTTTATGGATTTATATGGCTTTCCATATTTGCCAGCGCTAAAGTATTTACGAATGATTTTCTTTAAGCCGTTTTTAAATGGGATGTCTCAAGACATGCTTTCCGTGGAAGTGCAGTAAGAGGTGAAAACGAGTGGACGAGGATAAAAACATGAGAAGAAAAGTCTCAGTATGCAATGCTATTTATTTCCAGTTTCTGATGTCGCCTCATGATAAGCATGATATTATGAGCAAATATTAATACGTTGTATTTTTGTTATTTAAATGCTGCTTCTAGAAGAAAAAAATTATAGAGCCAATAAACCCTCAACGGTTTTTTCTCACGTAGAATATGTATTTAATGAGACCGTCTTACCGAAAGTTGTCATCTAACAACGACACACAATAACAAAACGAAAAAAATCCTAAAACTGGCTGAACTTTCAGCGTGGAATACGCTTTTATCGGGATCTAAAAGTGAGAAACGTCACAAAATAATGTCACAAAAAAACAAGACTAAAGTAGCTGCTGATCGCATTTCTTTACTATTCAACTTACGAAGCGGAAATTTGAAACGGAGTACCCTTGGGACATCTAGAAGCGAATCATGAAGTCTATATTTGGAGTTTTTATAGATTTTTCATCAAATACAATTAATTAAAGTGGACTAATGAAATTTAAGGAGGTACATTTTTCAGCATAAATTTGACCGAAACTTGTTTATTATCCTAGTTAATAATTGCTGATAATTTTGTTATGACTGAAATTCGGCTTGAAATCATAAGCCTTATTGATAAATTCCGACGAGCGTATCAGCTGATGTAAATCCAATGGAATTTTGACTTTGCGAAATCGAGTTTATTATTACTCTTGTCTATACATGGATGGACAGTGAAGCGTTGTTAGGTGTTTCATTTTATCTAATAAATTTTCAGTTGGTGGATACTTGTGAACCTACGTAAATTTCGTTATACTTATATCAGGGGAATAGAAAAGTGTAGTTCTATCAATAGATTGCCATAATGTTCCTTCTGTAGGGGCCTATTTTTACGTAAGCAATATCTATGTCAAGGTCCGCCTTTCAGCCGACCTCCATGAAATTGCATTGCGAATATTGCTAACGAAGGTTAATATCAGGGGCCCGTGAACCTAATTTCTTTCCTAATCAACCTATGGTGGTGAAATTGAAATGGAGCATTTGGGATATCTAGCACACAGTCACAAAGTATGGAAGGGCTCTGATCAGTTAGGTGCCTCTGAGGCTAAGTTCTTTCCTCTTCAACCAACCGTTTTTTTGTTGTTTTTTTTTTTTTTCGAATTTTTTTCTGAATTTTTCGACATTTACTGGAAAGCGTATAATTGTGAGTTCGTGGAGCTGAAAAGGTGTGAATCCTTTTGGGAGACGCGAAGCGCAAAGCTGTGATGAAGTTCGGCGTAGAATGGCTATCTAATACAGATATAATAAACCTACTGTGTAATTGCAGCGCAGAATAATCTCCAGAGCTAAGACATATCAATATCAAAAGTATCATAATTCATCAAAAATATGTATTGAATAGGGAAGATTGGCCATCAATTTAATCAGCAACAATTTAATCAGCAAAGAAAACTAAGAAACCCTTGTGTAATGATTTGAGTCATTTTAATATACAGTTCAGTGTTTGTGTTACGAGGTACAGTTTGAATGTTTTGTGGTACTCAGAGCCAACAGGGGGATCCTAGACCGTGTCCAAATCGTCACCACGTTCAAGAAACCACAAGAACTAGGAAGAATCGTCACTAGAACTAGGAAGGCGAGGTCGTGGCTGGGCCTCTTCAGGCGAGGGCTGGGCGCCAGACTCTCAAGTGCCCGTCTACCCTCTTCATTATTCCCGTTTTGTTCTCATATTTGACGTATCTCCCGCCCACTCCGCCCTCGAGCATCTCCAGCCCGTTCTTGTCGATTAGCCCTGTTGCACCGTATTTGGTCACGACCTTGGACATGTGAGTCAGCAGCACGTTGAACTTGGCACCCGATTCAGCCATGCATCAGAAACCTTCTAAAAATTCTTGCAAATTCCACAATCTGAATGGCAAATCGACCCTGTTATTTTCAGATGGTACTTTTAGACAAAATCGCGCTTCTTCTTGGTTCATCAGCTCCATTCCGAGAACGGAATACGATATCGCGATTCTGGTTTCACCATTGTGTTCACTACCAAAAAATCGTTAAAATGAGGTGTCATTTGGGAAAAAATTGAAAACTTTTTTTCGACTTACCTAATACTTCAAAAGCTTTTGGAATTTTCTTTTCCTGATTTTTATTTGTTTAAAACTTAGTATTAGGCGCCCCAAAAACGCTCTCCAAGTTTCACTTCGAAATCTCAAGAACTGTGGAAAAAGTGGAGGGGGTTACTTTTGGGACACCCAGTGTATGCGTGTGTGTGAGTGTGTCCTTCTATAAAGTAACCTCCTTAGGAGTGGAAAAAAAAATTCCGCTCTTGTACAAAAAAGGTCAAACATTCCAAATGAAAGGATGAGTTCGTTAGCCAGCATTTTTTAGCACATTAAATTGGTCACATTTCAAAAAAAATGTGCTAAAACAAATACTAAAAAACGCTGCAAATTATTTCACAAAGATTTATTATTTTTTCAATTGAGTTTGATCGTAGTTTTAGTTGGCTTGCGTCCGTCATAAGGCCCGTCCAGACTCCTCGGCGTTTAATATTTCGAGTTGCCACAACATATACTTCTATAATTATATACGGATGTTTATATTTCTCGATTTGAGCTCCAATCTATTCAAATAGTTATTGTCTTAATAATATCATTATCTAAGTACGTACGAAAAGTCGAGAGGATATGTTATGAGAGCATTGGTATTAACACACAAATATGACCTAGAAAAAAACATATATTCATGCCTCGAAGGAACGCTGTACCCACCTCATGGTGTCGCTGTGTATTATATGGGTATAACACGTAAAAGTAATATATATCCATTCTCCTACACCCCTCTGCTACGCCCCTGGTCACTCCAGCCACCACAAGGTGCCGCGGCGCCTCCTCTCACTCCACCCCCCCGCTCACCCCCCTCACCACCCACCGTGACCCCCTGCCAATCGTTCCAGGCGTGCGTCTAACACGTCTAACACTCAAACCTCGAAAAAGACACTTTTTCGCCCGTTTTTGGCCCATAGCATCTATGCGAGTAAAGCGATCGGGATGGTTAAACGTTAGGACCAACTAGACCCCAAATGGAGTCTATGTGCGAAAGAACGGGTTTTTTAAGTAAATTCTTTGGCCTTTTATAGCCCGGACGGCGAACGGTGGACGGCGGACGGACATTTCAAATTTGGATTCTACGCACCTTGAAACGTAAAGTGACAAAGTTTGAGGGGGGTTATAAAAATTTTTTGCTACACGATCACATAGGCTTATTATTGGAAATAATAAACCAAATGGCTAAAACGGCTAAAAATTGTCAAATTTATATTTCTTATGAACGATGAACTAGAATATAAAAAATTATGCACAAATTTATGCTGAAAATGAACATAAATTTCATTAATATTTGCCGAAAAATAGATAAAAACCTCAACAAAAAAAGCTAGAAATCCAAAATCTTTTTTGAATCGTAGTACATTATTTAGAAAGTTTCTTTTTTTTTTAATATAGATAACAATTTCTTATCAGTCAGGCGTCAGACCTTAATTATTTCAAAACAATGAACATAACACAGAACGATAATTTACGGCAATTCGTTCATACGATCATGCTGAATGGCTATATTTACTCGTAGTTAAAACAAGAAAAACATTTTGTGTCCGCGTTTGCGTTTTGTGTGAATCAACGCCCAATGAGTATTCGAAACTACGAGTCACTGTCCCCTAACTTTCAGCAAATAGGCTTGAGGGCAAACAACGCAAGTCACCGTAGTCGTAAGATTTCTCTCCAACGCTGGGGAGGTCCCGGAAGACTAAAATAAACAAAAATATTTCTCGCTAATTGGCAGCCTTCGGTCTTTTGCCGCAAGCTAATTGTACTTATGGAAAAAGGAGGCTCAGCCTCAGGAATCCCACTTCTTGTGTTCACCACAACGGAATCTTTTCCTTGTTAAATACAGAATATTTAAGTAAATATTGAGTATTGCCGATATACAGGCGATAAAACTCGCGGCGTGAGGTGTAAGTACTCAGAGTCTTCCATACGTAGTACATAGTTCCCTTTTAGTGAGCGAAGAAGCAGAAACCTTTGATCATTTTTTAGGCGAGATCATATAGGCAAGGCTATGTATATACATGAGAGACGACCTATTAAAACTGATCAAGGAAGGTGTGGGCCAATCTAAGCATGAGGGGAACAAAAAAACCGATGGAAGAAATAACCGTGTGCGTGTTCCTGCGTATGGACGATATAGACATGGATAATATATATATGTTAAATGTAACCAGCGTAACCTTCAACGTTTTCATCCGATTCCGATTAAGTTCTCTGGGATGGGCGGGATGATCTTATGATTTTCTCGATGAACACCAGTGTTTAATTTCCGCGAAATGGGGCTTTTTTCCAGCCCATTGCTAAGATATTCATGTTTTATGTTCCTCATTCTCCAGTTTCGAAGCAGAACATGAGCAGTTTGTCTGCTTGATCTAAGTAGTAGTTGTCCTTGATTCTTAATCGATGTTTTTCGTTGCGCAATATTATGTCTTCAGTAAAGAGCAAGTTTACGGGGCAGGCTTTCAGGGAAAGGCCAATCCTTTCACTTTCACTTTTTACTCACTCGCGCGGCTGAAGCTACTAGGTACAGTCCCGGCAAGGTGAGAGTGCCAGGTACAGTCCCCAACTACCGCGGAGGACTCTGCGGTTTTGGAGGTCACCTCCTATCCGAGGCTCGTCGGACCGAATCCGAGTCGCCCGGATCTCGTAGCAACTCGGCCAATCAAAGCCAGTACAACTAGAATTCACCATTATAATCCCACTGACTGGTATATTTATCGGTTTAAACAATTAAAAAGTCATCCTTTCTCATCGCTTATGTGTTCGCAATCTGAGTAAACACCACAGATCAGTCAGTGTATTTATTATTTAGTGGGTGATGGGTGGAGACGCGTTTACGAGAAATTTATTAATATATGATAAATGTGTATCAGTACATAGCATGAATGAACATAGTACTTACACCAGTTCAGAATGTCTAACGACAGATCCATATAATTATATCCCAGCAACTACACACAGAAAACAGTACAGTGATGAAGTAGTAGGTAATGGTACATAAGAGATGCTTAAATCTAACCGAATGCCTATAACAGGGTCTGAGTTCAAATAGCAGGTGAACTTCATTGAAGATTTAGGACCGCCAGCTCTTTGCTCTAAATGTAAAGGATGCCTGAACCTCCAAATCACTGGAACAAAAATAGCTCCAAATCCGTTTAGTAACACGCGCTTTCTGGATATGCGTTAGTTTTGGGTTCAGCTAGTAGTTTGAGAATATTTTGCTAATACATTTGCCTATGCTGGGACCTAGAAACAGATTCGGACAGGTAAGGACTGAGGAGGGTCAGTCATATTGTGGACCAATAACAGATATGCGTCCAGAACTCAAGGTGGCCATCACATCGGAATTTGTCTATGTGTTCCAGATCTTAATGCCAAAAATTCAAGAAAGTGCGTGAACTCATTCCAGCTTTTCATTTCTGTTAAAAGGGAATAGTAACTATTCTGAAATCAGGAATTGTAAGGATTAGGTGCCCCTCAAATGTTTTTTCAGTCAGATCAACGCGCCACCGCTCACTGTGTAAGCGCAAAAGTGAAATCCTTACATAACTGCCTCGATTTTTTGTCTCACTTTGATTACATTTCTAAGGGTTAGGAATAGCTATTGCGAAAATTCACTATAATAAATGTCTGTGTTTCGCTGGAAACCCTAGAACTATAATCAGGCTGGGTTTTCTCGACCACTGAGTTAAATGTGAAATGTTTTGGGTTTTTAGAGGGTTGGTCAAATAAAAAGTCTATCTTCTAGGCCGACGTTTCGAAATATTTATATTTCATCTTCAAGGATTGGAAAAATTGAAGTTAAATTGGTGGAGATACCGTTACATACCTCTTTTAACTTCAATTTCGCCCTTATTCAGTATAACATATATGTATAATGTTGTTTCAGTCAGTTTACCCCAGAGTAAAAAATATTGCTTAAGTAGATCCTACTAAAGATCTATGACGAGGATCAACATGAGACAAGCATCAAAATACATATTTCCAAGCCCTGAAGATGAAATATAAATATTTCGAAACGTCGGCCTAGAAGATAGACTTTTTATTTGACCAACCTTCAAGAAACCCAAAACATTTTACCTAGAATTGTATACAGCTATTTTGGAATAACACGATGAAACTTGAGTGTGTGCATTAGGTATTGATTTTTGAATCGTCTTCGAAGGTGTGCAATATTTTTAGATCAAATTCGAACAATTTCTGAAATAGCGGGTAGCCATGGCAAACTTATTTTCCAACAGAATCAAAATTAATATTTAGAATAAAAGTCAGATTGATAGATTTAATGGCATGTTGTGAGTAAGAATAACAATGTGCTCAGGTCAATGTGCCCTTGGGTCAGGCATAAGGTTAACGCAGCTTTCTCTTACACGATAACTCGTGAAAACAGTGGGTAAAATAATTTCCTCAGAAACGATTGAGGGATATTATCTTAAATATTTGAGTTATTTATTATTTCTGAGGTTCTGGTAGGTTGATTCGAACAATACACATCATCACCGTTGTGTTAAGATTACTCAAAACTTATATCTCATTAACAACAAGTCGGTAATCATTCAGAGATGCTGTTGACGGTACTTGATAACAATGTCTTATCATGACGATGTTGACATTATTAATTTGATAATAGAACGAGGTGTCCCACGGTGCGGCCTCGGCGCTTTGTTCGGTCTTTTCTCTTTAGAAAACGGACCTGGAGACTTTACGTAATAGAAGACAACACTGTCGTCCATTGCGCAATCCTTGACATAGAAGTTCGAACTTGGGACCTCGTGGATCATTAGTTTTGTTTCGATTTAGAATCGAAAGTTCCGGCATTCCTTTCCTATGATTTGGACCCAGGATTGCAACTTGAATCAAGTAAAAATTGAAACATCCAAATCGGAATCCCGACATCAATTTCTATAAATTACATACTTAGGTACATTAGGTTATCTCTTCTCTGCCCAATAATACACAAGAAAATGGTCATAAGATAATACATATACTATAATATTGGAATGTGAAGGAAGTTCATCAACACTACACAATAAAAGTTAGAAATTCGTTGATACGGTTTTGTTTTAATAGGTGGGAAGAAAAATCGTACGAGGTTTTGCCATTTTTAGCAAATTCTGAAGCATATTTTGCTTCACTCGCCCTAGAGGGAGTGGGAGCATTGTTGACTCTTTTGGAAAATGAAAAAGACATTTCCTTCATAATAACAATTTTCACTTGTATTTTACGTTTTATATCAGCCTGAGCAGTGATGGTTTGGTGTCTATCCATGTATTCGTATGTTATATCTGGTAATTTTTGGAACAAGCAAAACTCCCACAGTTTTCATTCGATTTCGATGACAATTTCAGGGGTTGTTGGGGTTGGGTTTTAGATGGTCGCCTAACAAATTCATACGAACTAAATCACTCGCGACGAAGTTGTGGAAACCCATTTCAAAACGGAAGTTAGTGAAAAACGTTGTCTATTTCCACGAACAATTTTTCGTGGAAATAGACAACGTTTTTCACTAACTTCCGTTTTTTTAAACAAATTCATCATTTTCGGATCAAATGTAGCCTCTGCACATGCCCAAACCTGAAATCCTATATACACTCTGGTTTCGCATTGAACCCACAGCTTCTTCAACTTGAGCTCCGACATAACAATTCATACATCATATATATCCTCTCTTCGGAATATTCTGTATTCAACTCCTTTAAACGAGCTATTCAACTAAGTTATAGACACCAAGGAGTTATGGATACCACTTCCAATCTGGCAGATGTTTTTCAATTGCCACGGCATATTTGTGCAGTGAATGCGCTGCACCTCGAACTGATTCTTGATTAATTGTTTTAAATTGATTTAAAAAAAAAAGGTAAAATGTATTTATCCATCTAACTTTTTATTGATCGGTTTATCGATCTATTTACCATTCAAATTTGTCGGTTTACGTTTCAAGAAACATAAATTTCGAAAATCGTGATATCAGTCCGTCTGTCGCTTTTTCCCTCATCTAGATCCAACCTTAGAAAATTCACCTCAAAAAATTTCATTTCGGCTTGCATATAGTTGAAATCTTGGCATCACTTGCAATCAAGCTGAAGGGGTGAATTTCAAGAGTTGTAATTTCTGAAATCAGTTTCTCAGGGACTTCCAACATTTTTGTGACTAAATTTTTCTGCATCATGAAAGTTCCAAAGGATAAATAATGAAGGGAAGATTGTCAGATTTCGATTAGCAAATTGCGTCAATTAGTGAATTAGTAACTTACATATAGAAGAACCAATACTTTTTTATAGAACAAAAAATAAATTGTGGTATCTAGACAGGAAAATAATAAACGTTTTTGTAATAGTTCGTAGATTTTTCTTGTGCGACTCCTGATTTTATTGTTGGCTAAAATCGTTAGGGTAAGGCTGGATTTAGATTTAAAACATTGTTGTCATACGAATCAAAGAATAAATTATTATGTATGTCGATGGTGAAGAATGAGGAAATTCTTTTTCAGAATTGGGTGTCTATGCACAAAAGTGAACCATTCAGATTTAAGAAGCATTTTAACTTCGGGTTTTGTGGAAGTAGGCACAAAATTATTACAAGTTATTTGTCTTCTTGTGTTCCCAGAAAGGGACAATGATGTGTGGATTAACTTGTTTGCCTGTCCACTAAATTTGTATCGTTTTGCTGTAATTTGCGTAGATCGAGTGGGTTATCGAGGAATTCGAATGAATAAATGGGTACCTATGCATACACGTGAAGCCACAAGAGAAAACCAGCACATCTTTCTCAATATTCATTCGATCTTGATAATTTCCAACAGTTTCGAACATGGATTTCTTTCCTTTTGAATGAATAGTAATCAATGTGCGGACACGATTGCAACACACATTACTCTCTTAAATTACATAATTCTGATGTTAAGTTTTTTCTCCAGAGATTGAGGGAAACAGTTTATGGAATTAGTCAGAGTATCCTAGGGATTTAAAGCGATGCGTACTACTAT
Organism: Adelphocoris suturalis; assembly: GCA_030762985.1. NCBI lineage: Eukaryota > Metazoa > Arthropoda > Insecta > Hemiptera > Miridae > Adelphocoris > Adelphocoris suturalis. The sequence goes on from CM061041.1 coordinate 41,396,781, forward strand.
CAAGAGTTTCATCATTATCAACACATACATGTACAATCATTACTAAAGAAGCAAAAGGAAAATCGGGTGACCATATCAACGAAGATGATGACATTAATCAACTCAAAGCCTCCATCTCGTAACAAGCTGATTGCAGGCCCAGAACTGGGTCGATGATGATTAGACTCTTTGGCCTTCAACTTCCCAATCAGAGCTTTCAAAGCTGCTAGTTTTCTCAAACTTAACGAGATGACGTCAATTCGCATTCCTAGAATTGGCTAGCTTTCGGACCAAGTAGAAAACGTAGTTTACAAAACTCCATGGAGTATGCGTCCACAAATACTAAACTATGACTATATATGTCGTACACAACTATTTCCTGAAAATAGTTGAAAACAGGGTCTGGTCCTCCGCTATGTAGAGTTCAAATTTGGAATCGCGTCTTTTGAAATTAATTATGAAAATTTGCAGGAGCTCTGCCTCCTACATCCACCGAGTGACCGAAGCGCCATCGCTGATTTAAAAGTTTTCCATAGGTTGTTGAACAATAATCCTAATTGCCCAGGCCTTGCTCTCAAAATTAAGCCTTCAGGCTCCTAGAATTGCTTCACGCACTCCATCCATGTATCTTTCTCCCCAGAAAATTACCTCCGGCATCGAGCTTTATACAGAATCGTGCGTTTGGCGAATTTGATTTTAGATGCGAACCCCCACTTCGACTTCTTACAGAACGGAAGTTTTGAAATGGGTTTCAACAACTTCGTCGCGACTGATTTAGTTCGTTTCTATACAGACTCTAGTTTCACACTTGAACCAATATGATTTCATCGCTAGTTTCTTTTTTGTAAATAGTTTCCATTGTACGATTAGTTTATATTCATAATTACTTTTTGTTATGGATTAATTAATTTCACTTCTCCAGATTTCGTTTTTTCTTTCTTAACTAGTCCGTCACTGTTGTTTACTGGATTTTTATGCACTATTCAATTTGTTCTGTAGTATTGAAATATAACTAATTAGGCTTAGCCTGTAATAAATTAATAAATACAATGGAAGCATTAATACCGAACTAAATCAACTAGGCGTGTAAGTTGAGTTTGGTTGAGTAACTCATCATTTGATTATTTAGATGACAATCGGCATTTCCCACCCTCATCTCCAAAGTCTGAAGAGCTCCGGAAGCATTGAAATACTGTCAAAATTGCAATTTTGTTCCTTGTACGCAAAAAGTACCAAGCATATGGAGTACATATGAGGAAGTTACCTAAAGCCACGTGCCAGATGTTTACTGTGCTAACTATACATATTATTTTGGTTCAGTGTCTATTAGTGTGGATGTCCAGTAATCCTTCAGTTAGGTGACGTGCAATAATAAAAGAATTAATCGTCCGATTTCATTGACATAATTTTTAGTGTTAGTGGGATTGTCATCTAGACTGTCCCCTATGAGTTTCATCACCACCGGATAAATATTAACAGCCTCTGCGCATGTGCAAACCTATTCCCCTTGTAACATTAATCATTTATGCAGTTTGTATCTAATATTGAGGAAATTTACAGGGATTGTACGGGTTGGGTGCTAGTCGGTAGGTAATGCATATATTAATTTCATTGTTTTGTGATTTATGTTAGCCATGCGCATGTGCAATCGTGAAATTCTGTATACAGTTTTCATTAAATTAAAATATCAGGGAATGAGCGGAATGGGCTCGGCACGACCCTCGTAGGAATTCGCATTCAAAACGAATATTCCGAATCAAGCGTTGCAATTCAATTAAAAAGAAAAAGGGACATTTCCCGTCATCGTTCCGCCATCCTATGATACTAATCTACATTCAGTTAATCTGACTATTTACTAAGCGATTGACTACTTGTTATGCAGTTTTGAAATGGGGCTCGCGAGCATCGAGACTACCATATTAAACATATCAATTCGACCTATAAGTCCAACTAATCTATATTGGACCTTTTCCGTTCTCTCCTCTACAACCGCTCTTACAAAGATTTTGCACAGATCAGTTTTTTCTTAGACCTGTGATCTGAATGTTCGCAACGCTCGCATCTCAAAAATACTTAACATCAACTAGTCGATTCCTTAGTAACTAATTCAGATTAGTTGGACATAAATAGATTAGTATCATATGGTGACGGAACGATTAAGGAAAAGGTCTCGAAAAAGTAAATCCCCACTCAATATTTCGAATATATCTAAGATCGAATAGAGACTTCCGAAAAAAATCTAACACATGACTAACAACGAACATATATTGAAGCCTGGGAATATGAACAACAGAACCGTATGCCATGGTCCATTGTTACCTATTCATTCCCCAAGAAAGAAGGATTGTGAAAGCAAATGAATAAAACAAACGAGAGAACTTAAGAATATAAAAACACTCCAGGCACTGTGTAAAGGGCGATCAACCGTTTGATAAACGTGGAAATGAGCGTTTCAGAAAGGATAATTCCAGGGATCTGGGACTTGCATTCGATGGATGATATCTAATTAATGGGGGGTCCCTACCAAACACCTGCCGGTCCGGAGAGGCATTCCTTTTGAATGGAGGAAACGAACCAGAAAGAAGGAAAGTAGCAGAGTCGTAATAAACTAAACAAGTCCAAACCACAGAGAAGGTTGCATTGTTTGCTCCGAACTTTTTTTCGTCACGCAACGAGCGGAACAGCAGTGCAACAGCATGAACACTAGAGTTATCAGTTCCACGTACTTACCGGTAAAGTAATGGATCGTATAATTTTTTCTCTCAATGTTCAATACAATAAATCTGCGAGGCTTGACACTGTTTTCTAAATATTTCCAGGCCAAATTAAACTTTATCGAAACCAAATAAAACCTTTTCCAAACCAAATTAAACTTTATCTAAACCAAATTAAACTATTTCCAAACCACATTAACCCTCCCTCCCCCCAATCACTAAAAACTTTCAATATGATCAGCATGAATATAAACTGACTTAAAATGTTGTGTTATGGAAAATGTTTATGGTGACCCAAAATGCTGTGTTATGGCCGTATGTAGACTTGAAAAAAAAAAACCTCAAATGTCAAGCTTGCGTAATTGCGTAATAAGGTAACTTTTTCTAACAGTGAATTAAGGAAAGCTCGTCGAATTATCTCGGTTCGAGGTAGGGAAATCAACGTTAAACTATCCCGAAATCAATATGATCAGCATGAATATAAACTGACTTAAAATGTTGTGTTATGGAAAATGTTTATGGTGACCCAAAATGCTGTGTTATGGCCGTATGTAGACTTGAAAAAAAAAACCTCAAATGTCAAGCTTGCGTAATTGCGTAATAAGGTAACTTTTTCTAACAGTGAATTAAGGAAAGCTCGTCGAATTATCTCGGTTCGAGGTAGGGAAATCAGCGTTAAACTATCCCGAAAACGGCACACTTTCCGGGTAGGAACCCTTAATTCACTGTTAGAAAAAAGTTACCTTACCTATTATGCTAGCTTGTCATTCGAGGGTTTTTTTTTTTTTTTAATTTTATTTTATTTTTTTTCTTCTTCTTTTTTATCAGTCCATAACACAACATTTTAAATCACTATTAACAAAATTTCCATAACACAACATTTAATTCAGTTTATATTTATACTGGTCATTTTGGGAGTTTTTAGTTTAATTTGGTTCAGAGTTAAATTTGGTTCGGAAATGGTTTAAGTTGGTTTGGATAAAGTTTAATTTGGTTTGGAAAAGGTTTTATTTGGTCTGGAAATGCTATATTTACTCAACTTCCAATTGCGTAATTAGTATTGTTCTATCCAAAATCGTATTTAAATTCCTGTTTTAAAGGTACGTCAGGGCTTCTCTGAGCTTTTAAAGTATATGATTATGGAGCTCCGGTTATAATAATCAGGTTCGCTTTTGACATTACCAATAGATAGCGGAAGCATTGTTTTAACTTCCGAAAGTAAGTGAAAAAAAGCCCGTACAAAATAAATACCTCAACTCACATTTTACAGTTGACCCATTTAGATTTTGTTTCTGTCAGTCCGCACGCTCTGATGTTGATTTCAATGAAACTTTCAGCAATTTTTTAAGTTTGGGGGCTACTCGGATCCCAATGAGTTTCACCGCCGCGTGAACAAAATGAATACCTCAACTCACATTTTACAGTTGACCCATTTAGATTTTTTTTCTGTCAGTCCGCACGCTCTGATGTTGATTTCAATGAAACTTTCAGCAATTTTTTAAGTTTGGAGGCTACTCGGATCCCAATGAGTTTCACCGCCGCCAGATCAATAGTGATAGTGCATGCACAAACGTTAATTTGTTTTACCAATCAAAAATTCTACAATTTGTATCCGATTTCAACAAAATTTTTATGATTGTGAAGTTAAGTTCCATTGCCACTAGATCAAATGTACAGTTATAAATTCGAGTCGCACTACACTTTAATGGATAATCAGGGTCAGATAGTCGATCCTGATTGAATCGTGTTATGCCTATTGAACTACTTACACTCTTCCAACTTGTTAGTTATTAGTAGTATACTTACCTCAATTGAGATTATGACCGAAAAAATCGGAGTTCCTTAAGATAAGATAACGCGATTTCGTTATAAATAAGTGCTGAAAAAAGGAGACCAAGTCTAAGTTGGTTGTCCAATACAATAACAAGGTGCTTCACATTACTCATGAAGGAACGATATCTTAGGCGTCAACGTGAGAGGTATAAATTGATATCTTATTATTACGATTATTTACTTTTGATATCCTTAGAAGGGAAATGAATGGTTTCGAAGGGGAAACGCATTATTCTTCTGGCAGCATTACCCAATTAACAGTCACAATGAAAGCGTAAATTGTAATATCAGAGAGAGAAGCAGTATACAAACAAAGACAAAAAATTCAAAAACTCAAAAGGATCTGTATAATATTACGGATAAAAGAATCAAATGAATGAGATAAACAGAAAAAGAAGCGCCTAACAAAACAAGTTAGGTCAGGCTCAAGAAAGCAGTGGTTCTATAGCACCTTTTTACGTCTAGCCAACCAACCTTTCCGATACCACATCCCATTTTTTCCACAGTATGCCTCGAGACGTGTATCATTATAGAGCTCCCACAATTATTTCATATTTAAGGGAGGGGTTAACATCAAAACCATCCTCCCCTGGGAAGCCGTCTGGTCCCACCTAATTAAGATTCCATCACGAACGACCGACCCAACAGCGCCCCATTTGATATTCCGGTTCCCGCCTTTTTGGGAGCAAGTACCTACCTGCCACCAACGAAAACATCCGGTAGGCATTCAACTACGGAAAATTGGGTTTTCATTTTATTATACGCATAGGGATTTGCAATTATGTACAGATGATGCTTCGGTATAGACAGTTTTATTACTTAAGTACATTATTTTCAATAATACGTGTACATATTTATTGGAGTTCTAGTAATTCGAAATTCCATATTTATGCTTTTTAAATTTATATGACTCCAGCTGAAAAATAATTTGTCCAATTTGCTTCTGGTTATTTTGTGTGCAGTTCTGAAATTTTAGCAATTAATCTAGATTCAAATTTTAAGGAACCCATATTTTTTTTAAATTTGTATTTTTCAACTGTAATTGTATTGAGAACATCGTTTAATTTCAGCCATTGAGAAGATTTTCATTCTCCAATAATGGAAGAAACTATGAAAAATGAAGAGAAAATGGTCACTGAGAGCATTCAGGAAACCTTCCTCGTTCAGCAAATTTTATCTAGGAAAATTTCCTTGAGAAGTTTGATAAAATGGGTAAAATGAAATCCCAATCAGAAATACTAAAAAACTTCATTTTAACATATATTTAAGTCTAAGAAATTGTATTTTAGAGTATTTAATAATAATTATACAAATAATGTAAAGACCCACCGAAATACTAATTGGTGAGATTGATATACATACACATAACTCATTTGTTTATAACATGTGTTTAGAAATGATTGAAAGGGGACCCTTCATGCTGTTATGCGTTATTCGTCATCAAACTGCTCTAGTTGGGTAATAAGACGATTCTGGATCGCATGGCCCATCTCGTTCTACATCGCTTGCGTGTGTGAACGCTTGCGGGCTTCCAGTATACACACATACACTCGACCTCAAGGGGTTAACAAATCACCAACACTTGAAGGGACCCCCATGGACCCCGTTTCAAAAGATGAAACGGCCGCTGTTCAGCTGATGGAATGCTAATGCCTAATGTCAGCCCATGCCCACAAGTTAAGTGGCACTTGACGCTTTGACTGGAAGAAGGGCTCCGTTTCAACTGTTAATCAAACTGATTCTTTCAGCTCAATATATCATTTCATTGTCGATCTGTTGATTCTCATTTCGACGGAGACTTTCGACCAACTTGTTTAGGCTTATCTCGAATGCAGGGACGGTGTTGAAGTGCGTTGCCCTTTCTGGCAACACGAGTTACGCCTCCGGGCGTGGGACCGGGAATATCGCACTCGCCCATCGTGTTTGTGTATCGTCGAGAACATCTTGAAACGCTCGAGTCGGATTCTTGCATTTATCAAACTCCTTGCCCTTATGCCGCTGAAAAAAGCTGAAAGCATCTCTCATAAAGCATTGTAGTTTCTGATCTAAGTATGGGACCAAGAAAAGAAGACTTGCAGCTTAGGATCACTGTGTTGGTAGCTGTCTTAAACTATAGCTTGTGTTTTGTACAACATAATTTTACATTTTATGTACGAGCAAAAGAACAAGCTACCTGCTTACTATAAGTTATAACTCTGGAGTAATGCGAATAAAAGCATAAAATTACTATATATACCTTTCGGAGGAGCCCAACTTCACTAGCAAGTCAAGTACCGGGAGCGAGCGCTTTCGATGTAAAGACACCATCATCGGGTCGCCGATCGTCCTGTTTAAGCCTAGGTAGGTACAGGTGTTGTTTGCTTGCCTATGAAGCGTTTATGCATTTCCACATAGAACACCTTTTTTTTCCACTCGCTCGGCTTGACGCTCGCGGAGGAGCCACGTAGGTCACAGCCTTATTGAAGGACTGAACATCCACAATATGAACATGGATTGTGACGATAAATTAAAACGACTTGGCTGGGCTCCATCGCTTAAATCCAAGCAATAATGAACAGGGGAGGAGTATGATAGCTCGTTCTCTTCTCTTCCCTCCCGTTTACCCTAAATAGCGCATATATTTGCAGCTTTGCAGCTTCTTCGGTAGTTAGGTGCATCCCGAATTGCCGCTTTAGAAAGACGGGAGCAGGAAAGTTCGACCCAACGAATCGCAGGATGGACACACTCTCCACGATAATAACATACTTATTTCAAGGAAAATTGTGTTGAATGTGGACGGAGCTACAGCTATATGTAATAGCTATATTTTGAATATAGAGAGGGTATACAAATTTGAAAATTAAGAAGTCCAAATTCACAATGTATAGTTATATAACTATGAATTATTAAGGATTCTTTCTGGAGACCCTGGGGCGCTATGTTCCTTCTGAAACGGCCCTTTAAAAATCCATGGATTGAACTACCAAGCAATAATACCTAATACGTAATTCAAAATCACGCTCTACTACCATGAAAATGTGGGGTTCGGTCCAAGCTGATCGAGACCGTTGGAAATTATAATGCTGTGGCAGATGGTGACAGGGAGAGGGGAAGTCGCCGTTGTGTCGGACGGTCACATACCGAGAAACGGTTGAATCGGAGCGGAACGGAATTACCTACAATTCCGTCCTCAGCTTCTATTCTGATAACTATAATATACTATGCAGAGCTGGTGAGGTCTGCATGATGTATACACTTACCCCTAGTTTCAAAGCACACAACTATCTGCCCTTGCAGTTTTTTGTCAAGGACCTTCATTCCTACAATCCCTATTTTCTTGGCGATTGTGTGTTGCATCAAATCAGAAACGGAAATGATGTTGCAGGGACATATAGTCAGATTATCTTGTTCTTGAAAAATAAGCCCATATTTCAGATTTCAGAACGACGCTAGGGTAGTATCGCAAAGCTTGGGTAAATTTAAAAAGAACCTACTTTGTTATTAATTTATCTTATAGTGAGTATGTCTGTCTAATAACCATATAAGATCCTAAAAGGGCACTTCTGAGGACCTAAGACAATTTAGTTGGATGAACTTTGAGTGGCATAAAAAATGTGGAATAATTGAAAACACACTGTAGATAAAACTTGAAGGTACCTTTGTGGTTAATATCATTACAATCAACATCGCATTTTTTGTATCAATACATACAGCGAGACGCAAGTCTCGCATTGCTAGGCCTTAAAATACCATTGCAACGAGACGCGCCGAGAGAAGTAACAAAGTAGAACTTCGGCCTAACATTGGCCCCTTCCCGCCTTCAAGCCTAATTTTCTTTGCATATCCAGGAAGCGGCATGCTCCCTGAGTCGCCTGATGCCAAACATTTAACGTTAGATCTATTCTATATAAGCTAAAACGAGGAGTAAAAATGCATGTTTTTGGAATTCCTTAATTCATTTTTCAATTTTATTTTTATTTATTTATTCATTTCTATTTTTTCCTCGTCTCAACTTATTTTTTGTTAAGCCACTATTACCAGTTCCCTAAAGGCAATTTTGATGGAATTTGAAACATAGCCTACATTTGAAAAGGAGCCTCACTCATCCTGGGAAGTTGAAATTTGATAGCCAGACCTTCTGGGAGATCAAAATCGAATAAACGCAGGGGCTCTTCCCTGATCAGCTGAGTGAGCTAAATTCTCTCCTTTTCACCCAAGGAATGTGAAATTTGATAGGTAGCCTCTAGGACATCAAGAGATGAACAAAAGTATGGGTCCAATTCTGATCAGCTATGTAAGCTAAATTCTCTCCTGTTTACCATAGGAAATTTGGTAGGAATCCGCTCTGGGACATCAAGATACAAACAAACGGGTGGGCTCTTTTCTGATCAACTGAGCGAAATAAATCCTCCCTTTTCATCCTAGAAAATTTAAATTTGACTAAGAGCTTCTCTGGGACAACAAAATTCTGTTAAATGACTAACTACACCCCGGCCAGCCTGTACATTCCAACCTTTTCCTCCTCCGCCACCACAAACGTGTGATATCCCCCAAAAAGATGCCCAGAGAACAAAAATTCCAAGCCACAAAATGCATAATATCATACTATATGAATGAAATGTATTATTGTTCAAAATTGATCATTTATAATATCAGTCTCGTCTTGATGTGTGAATCCACCACCACAGTTACCAGTTCTGAGGTAGGCGAAAATCGGCCATGTAGTTGAAGAAGCGTCTCACTCCCAAATACAGTAAAAAAGAGTGAGAGAATGTAACTACTGTTCTAGGAGACGGCCATCCGCCTATTGGCTGACCCATTGGATACCTATCTAGCATTTTGTGGCTTGGCATCTTTTGTGCGTGGAGCGTCTTTTTGGTTTGATATTACTTATTCTATTGTAATTCTAGAATGATTCCGATAGGCCAACAGTATTGTTGCCCTGAAGTATGATTTCGTGCCCATTTCCTTTGCAGCGAAAGCTACTTGTGTTGGCATTTCGTTGTACGGCATGTTCCCTATCCCGAAGACAATTTCGACCGCTTGCGCATAGTGTATCTTCTCGTGAGCTCTATACGAACCAAAGACCCTATAATGATGTATACCTGGATTGTACTTTTGCGATCGTTCGGGTACGGCCCTAGATGGTCTCCTATGATTTTTTTCAGAACCAGAACAATGGCATCTACTTCTCATGAGGAAACGGTATCTACCTAATGACGGATTCAAGTAACATATGAGGATGGGCAAACTTGAAATTCTTGCAACCATCACCACAACATCTACAATTTTAATCTGAATTCAAGTAGGGTTTTAGTTTAATCTGAATTCCAGTAGTTCAAGTAGGGGTCTAGATGGTCACCTACAAATGTTAGTGTTTTCGTCGGATTGAATGAAGCTCCGTTACGTTCGACTAATTCGTACGTTAAACTTTTCTTTTTTTTAATCCATTTGTCTCCTTGTTTGATTACAAAGGATTATAAAAAGATGAAAACGAGAATTAGAATTAGATTACAAAAACGAGAATGCCAACCCTCTCTGAAAAGGTTGCCTAATTAACACGTTTCAATTACGCTTTTCATTCAATTAATCCACCCAAAATAATTGCAACTTTGCAATGTCTACTCTAGCATGTGGTAAATACGAGGACGCTATTTGCCACACCCGATACAGTAAAAAAATTTCATTACCGACCCTCTTTGTTACAAGGTTTCGAGTTATGTGTGTTATGAGTTATGACTATTCCGCACGCAATTCCTGAGTACCTCTATCGAGTTCTATTGCGCAGTAAATCGTAAGAACCATTAAAAAAAAAAAATTTTGCCATTGTGAAAGCAATATACGATCCTGAACTCGAATATTCGTTTGGTAAGTCCACGAAACCGGACTTCCTGTTATTCAATGGCGAAAATACCCACGTTCTTCAATGACGTCTTAGTGAAACTGACTAAAGAAATCGCAGTTTACGACTTGCTCGAGAAGTTTCATTTAAACTCCATTTCTCTCAAGCTTACGTGGTACAAGTTTCAACTTGGAAAATAAGGAACTCAGGGAGTCCTTACGAACCGACCAACACATCATGTTAGTTTGTTTATTCAACATTTTGTAATCAATACTGTACCTACACATCCCATTTTCGTATAATACGTATAAGTATTAGGTTTTGTCCTGCAATATCCACTTTCTCATAAATCCTAAAGTCTTGAAAAGTAGAGCAGCCCAAGTTATACAATAATTAATAACTAAAATCGGTTGAGGCTTTGGAAAATTACTGAAATCCGTGTTTTCACCTGTCCCTCTCTCAACAGACTATCGTTAAATACATTTTACAGCAACCATCCACCTAACCGTTGTGTGCCGGTTGAACATCAAAGCCAGGGACAGAAGATTTTCCCGAAAAAAAAAGTTTTTGCAGTATTACCGCATATATATATTTGTGTGTGTGTGTGCTCTGAATCCCCCATTTCTACCCAGTGGGTGGAATGGACTTCAGAGGGCATTGGGGCCCGCGACTATCGCCATTTTCACGCCGTCTTGGTGGCTACATTAGCCACCTCGGTGAGGTGTTCGAGGAGTAGTCGCGGGACAGTAGACACCCTTTGACGTGCCTGTCGGGGTAAAAATGAGAATCTTTATCATGTGGTGCAGCAGCGTCCTCGTACTCACGGTGGCCGCATTTTACGTCACGATGCGGTTGCCAAGCAGATAGCAGGTGCTTTGTCATCTAGCGGTTGGGATGTCGAAAGGGAGAGACTATACCACATGCCGAGTGACCGGGGCAATCAATCACCCCACAAATAGAGCGTTACGTAGTTAAAATAAAGTACAACACTCATTAAATAAAGCAAAGCTCTCTATAGAACGTTGGTTCGCGTTTGGCTTTACTCTGCTATTAGTCGATTTCACTGCACGCCAATCTTGATGCAGCTGCATATAGCCGACACGCAGCTACTCTAATTTATTGATCCTATACATACCATAGGCAAGGAAAATTTATATTCAAGGAAACTATTGTATTATTGTCCCTCAAAATGGTCTTTCTAAATATTTTTGGTTTCTGTCTGTGGTCCTTGTTATGGGCAACAGTAAACTACACTATTTGTTATACCACCGTCAGACCAATAGGAGCATGTGCGAAATTGAATCTACTTAAACATCTATTTATTTCGATCTAATTTTTGAATCTACCTGAAACATGAGGAAGCCGGAAGATCGGCTCAAGATAAAGTGCTAACGGATGTCAACGCTATTATATCCCATCATATTTATCATATCGCATAAGCAAACGTAAATTTAATGATTGAAAAAATATTAATATTAATAACCTTGATTAAAAAATAACAATAATTTTACAAAAAACCGAAATAGTAGCTGATGTCAATGGTTTGTGGGGGGGGGGGGGGGGGGGGGGTATTCAAGCTTAGCTTCTGGAAATTCCCTAACAAGTTTCACTTTCCTTCTCCTCGTACCTTTCGTATTGCGTCCGCGCATAATTGCATAACTTACAACAATCTGACGTACCTGTTAATTATGAGATGAAGGCCTTCCGATTCCTCTAGCTTAGTAGACGTTCGGTACTAATAAGAAAGTATCCTAATACTGCAAATCAGAGTTGTCTAACGCCTAAAACTTCGGCTCGTGTGGAAGGCCAGTTACCGAAAATCCATCGGGCGTCTTTTACGCCCCAACTGTCACCTATTACGGTTCTACTAAGGTCCTCTATTGTCAACCCACATGGTCTTAATGACACAGCGGGACGATTGTTACCTCCTCACCGTTAGAAGACTTTTTACAACCTCTTCCTGCATCTCAGCTGGTATAACTGCTCTCTACCACGGCCTCCCCGATCTCTATAATAAAAATATATAATGTATTATGTTAACTCATATAAATGTCCTGTACGGAAGAACGAGTAATCCATAAGAGCGATATAAATAAACAAGAGCCAAAACATAACCTAGACGCAAATCGTCGTAGCAAGACCCCAGAAACTGAAGGAAATGTCTCCCAACAGGAAGATTCAAATACATTCAACAATAAATCGTAGTGAAGTGGACTATTCATTTTTAACCCGGCTGTTCACCGTCAGGCATCGCCCACACACCGGGTCAACTGCCCATCTACATGATCATTAGGTAATTCAATTTTTTTCCCTCGTTCACTCAAATGTGTGGGCGAGTGAATTGGTATTTAACTTCTACGTATTAGTTCCACGCGGACTCTGAAGAAAAACAAGCATCTACCTAGACATATATCTATCTGGCGATGAGAATATATAATTTTGAATAATTAATTAAACCACGTTGAATAAGAGAACAAAAGAGTAAATGTCAATAGCAAATGTTAGTATAGATAAAATGTTTTAGCGAATTTTTGAAAGAAATTATTGCAAAGGCTCCATATTAAAATAACGATTTTGCAAAACATTTTCCATGAAAATCTGCTTTATTTAATACGTAGGCAAACTTGCTCAAAATTCAAACAAGGGGTTACTTCGCCGTAATACGTGAATTCGAATTTACCCACTGCACCGTGAAACAAATGAAAGACCGAGACGATTGGGCTTTCATCAAATGACTTTGATGACATTCCCAGGGATTGTATGTTTTAACCTCCAGACAGACTCCAATCAACTTTATCGCGGTAGGATGAATAGCGTGTGGGCATGTGCAAACGTAAACTTTCCGCAGCATAGATTTTTTACAATTTACTAACGTTTCGATTGCATTCAAATTTCGGGGGCACTTTAGAGCAAGTCTCGGGATGGTACCCTAAAAATTTCGTTGGGATTGGCTGTAGTAACTACTGCCCATGCACTAACCAGAAATTGATTGTGACACGACGAAACTCTGAAACTAATAGACCTAAATTGATCAGGGGTTGTGCCGGTTAACTCTTATTCGGACCCGGTTCGTTACTTGAGAATACCGTTGTATTGGCGTTGGGCTCTGTAGATGGACAAAGAATTTGTAGCAATAATCTGCATACAAACATTAACAAACATCGACTTGTAACCATTTCACCAACGCCTTACTCCTTTTGAACCACGGGCTATACCTTCTCGAATTTGTCCCACGGGTTTTTTCTGGCAGCAAATTTAGCTCTCCTCGTTACCCAAGGGTTGTTTCAGACCTCACTCTTCTCTCTAGCGTATTACAGGTAACCAGGATGGTCACCTCTCGTAAGAGCCACGGGAATTTTTCGTTCTCAATTTCCTACCTTCGTCCTAAGGTTTTTTTCTTTTATAGATTTATTTTATTTTTTATTAATATTATTTTATTTTTATTATTATTTTTTCTTCGGATGAAAATCTCTCACCTCTGAGCCACGGGGTTTTTCCGGTCTCAAACTCCTATATATCCTCATCCTTCACTTCAAAATAGGGTAGGTTGCTCAGCAAGAGTTTAAAAGATTTGATCACGCACTTTGAACTTCAAATTTCGAGTCAATTCCAAATTCGCTCCCCAGACTCACTCAGCCAAGTTTGAAATAACAACATCTTTCAACAATCTAATGTTACATTAAATCGAAAAGCTATTAAAGCCCAAAAAATATGCCTTAAAAAAAATCACTAAAAATGCCTAAAAACGGCCAAAAAATTGTTAAATTTATACTTTACATAATTTAAGTCGAAATAAAATTATCAACGATCAACTAGGACATTAATGAATTTTAGCACAAAATTATGCTGAAAAATGTACTTAAATTTAATTTAAAATTGCTGAAAAATCTATGAAAACTGCAAAAAAAATCTAAAAATATTACTTTTATTTTATCTATTTATTTATTTATTTTTTATTATTATTAATTTTTTTTTTTTTTTTTCAATTGCCGAATTTTATTTAGTATGAGTTGGTTTACTATTCAATTGGTTTTCAACAATTTACTTGTACTCAGATTGCTCAAATTCCGATGCAATTTAACATATTATAATACATATGAAAATTCGTTCATAAGACCATGCTACATGACTGGAACTTTTCATAATTTATTCTGAGTCCCAATACTGCATTCCTACAACAGAAAAAATAAGTATTGCGTTGGCCTGGATTCCACTTTGAAGTGAGTTGAGGTTCAGTGGCGCCCTTGTGAAGTTTTCTTTCTCTAGTTGCCCACGAGTAATCTGCTCTCGCATCTAATCCACCGACGGCTACTGTTCGTGGGTCTTCTGGTTTTCATCAGAGAGGCTGGCATCTGTCGTTATGAGATGACATGAGCCCCTTGAGCTCCACCCATCGCTTGCTAGGTTTCTCCCATTCATCCCTAGGAAATCCCATCCGGCCTCCACCCCATAAGGAAGTCGTCTTGATGTGTCATCACGTCCAACAAACTTAGGGCCGACTAGCCCACACCCATGTTCGTTATTAATGTTTCAAGTCATATCGTATCTGACTTATGACTCTTTTAGGTATATGATGCATCGACAAAATGAACTAAATGGTCAATTCTACTGTTCTAACTTTTAAGTTATACCTCTGCATAACAATTCTTCAGGCTAGCCTACGTAAAACACCACCCCCATTATGCCCTCCGCCATTGAAGATGAAATAAAGCTGTAAATATCACTCCCTTAATTTTTCGCACAGATCACACACGTGCACCAACGCGAAAAGTATGATATGCTTACTGACTTTGTTTTTCGAACAGTAACCCAACTTTATATAGCAGATTGAGAATCTACATGAAATTTCATGAAATAATGACTTATTGCTCGAATTTGTGAATGAGGAAAGTGTGCACAAATTAATGTGCCACATGTCATTGTTGAAGTTCTAACGTTGCTAGTCTCATTTTTCTCCACTTTACAAGAGAGACAAAAATTTCATAATTTCTCCCTTGAGAGGGAAATAAATCATGTTTAATGTTTTTCCCTCGATAAACATTCACAATCATGTTCACAATATCAATAATTGAGAATGATCACCTGAGTGTAAACAATTATTCAAATAACCATGCTCATAACTCAGCTTGTTGGCCACGCACTTCGCAGTAGTTAACATAATATGGTTGGATAAATCGAGAGCTTTCGAACGAATGGTCAACGAATTTTGTGGGATGAAAAACGACGAAGTACCATTTCCCTAGCAACGACTCGGTTGTAAGCGGAAATCATCAGAAAAAAACGTTGCACATTTGCGTGTCGTGTCGGAATTCACAGAATGACCCCCAGCCCTAAAACATTAAACATGTTAAAAACATTAAATCATGTTTAATGTTTTTCCCTCGATAAACATTCACAATCATGTTCACAATATCAATAATTGAGAATGATCACCTGAGTGTAAACAATTATTCAAATAACCATGCTCATAACTCAGCTTGTTGGCCACGCACTTCGCAGTAGTTAACATAATATGGTTGGATAAATCGAGAGCTTTCGAACGAATGGTCAACGAATTTTGTGGGATGAAAAACGACGAAGTACCATTTCCCTAGCAACGACTCGGTTGTAAGCGGAAATCATCAGAAAAAAACGTTGCACATTTGCGTGTCGTGTCGGAATTCACAGAATGACCCCCAGCCCTAAAACATTAAACATGTTAAAAACTAATTCACTTGCGTTATGACAACATAACATACTCGTACTCGTAACCTAAACCCAGATTACATAAAGAATTGAGCATCGGACTCGGGATATCTCTGTATACGTAAAATGTTACTCTGGCCCAAGTAATCCCTAATTAACGAGATGGACCAAGAACAAGATCACAATTACTAAGTAATGTAAGTGAAATAAGAGAAAAAGGTAGGTGTCAACGCTCGTCTCTAAAGAAAAAAGCCTTAGCACGCGATGAGAAATTATATGTGGTGTTTAGTTTTGAGATATTTGAAGTTGACAAAAATCTCAATTGTGGGCTGTCGAACGTTGAATGGATGAAATATTGCACCAAACGGGCGCGAAAATACGAATCCAACGCTATCAATAACTCAAATTCACATTCTTTGAGATACGCGATGTCAGAACTTCAACGATGATGAGATAAATGATTTTAGAGTATTTTTTCACGTTGTATGTAGTAGTGATATTAGCAATATCAACCTGGGGAAACACCAAAAAAACTAACGTTTCCCAAATTCGTCGTTTCTTATCATTATTATTATTATATTTATTACACTTAAACCAGAAGAGTCATCAGCGGGATTGTACATGGTTTCAAAGGGGACACAACAAGTGGTAGAATTCTAAGGGGAGCCATGTTGCCCCCCATCAATAAACGGATTGTCATCATGGACTCCACTGGCAGAGCCCGATGTGGAAAAAAACAAAAATAGCCGAATTCATCAGGAAAGTCATACTCGCACTCCGCTACAAGCGATACAACGATGACCACTGTTTAACCCCTACAGCGAATAAAAACCCCAAAAATAAATAAAAAATGCAACTAAGACTAGATGATGTATAGATTAGGACAAGTAGATTAGTGCTCACGAAGTGAGTCACATGATATCACGCATTTCTTTCGTACTTGTTCTTGGTAATTATGTCGCCATTTTATATTTATTAATGTTATTAATAATGGATGTATAAACAATGCCGCTCGTTTTGTTGTTATTAGTTTCCCTGTCAGAAATCACTTCGAGAAAACGCGAAAATGAAGCCGTGGGTAGAAATAATTGCTTCATTACAAGAGTTTATTGAAATCATTGAAAATTATTGTTACAATTACATAGTGATTATTGTTTTGAACATTATTCGTCAAAATGATTTGTTAAAATGGGGGGGGGGGGGAAGTAGACATAAAATTTCCCAATGTGTTGCAGACTCGCACGCAAGCGTTTTTTTTTTTTTTTTTTTTTTTTTTCCAGCTACGATTTTCATAAAAAGGGCAAGTGGTATTGATGTTTATCGTAATATTATTTCTGAAGATTATCGCTTACAACCGAATCGTTGCTTGGGAACTGTATCTAAGGCATTTACCATGGTACAAAAATCGTTCATCAATCGTTCGAAAGCTCGATTAATCCAACCGTATACTTATGTTAACCAATGCGCAGTGTTTCTGTAATTACTGCCGTAATCTGTTTTTTTCTTTGATTACAGCCGCAATCTTTTCAAGGGTGATTGCTCTTGTAAATCTTTCGATTAAAAAAAAAAAAAAACCAACAAAAATTGAAAAAATCGACTGTTTTCAACCAATTAATTAGTTTTGAAAGAAGATGCGCTAAAAAATTAATGAAATGAATTTATATTTGTTCAAGCCTTACAGAGTTGTATAAAAAATACACTCCTGAATGGAGGTGCCTGTGGCCTTTTGGCTTCGACATTGGTGCTGCCTTGACAGTGGGTTTAGCAAGACACTAGCATAACAATACAACACTGTACACACATCCACCTTATGTTGCTAAATTATATTCCCGCTTGCAGCTCTCAAATTTTTCGTTACTGGGATAAACATCACAGAATCCCGAAAGATCTGCTGGGCTTGACAGAGACAAAATGCCAACGCATCTGCCGGAAAGCCGAAACGTGGTCGGCGGCCGTCAGTCAAAGCAGCCTGGGTCAGTAGGCCAGACGCCTGTGATCGCGGCCCTATCATCATCTCAACCTACTCGTCGAAAGATTTCGTTTTTTCTTCCTCAAAAGAAACTTCGCTTATTTTCGATCGCTCTTTGAAAAGGGAAGCACGTGAGTAGCTATCACCTTTCCACTCTATAAAAACGAAAGTATAATTTTTCAGGAGCAAAAGAACGCGTGGCTAATATTCCCAGGAATGATAGAACCGTTATCATTTTAAGATCCAATATTTCATTGTCCACTTGTGTATTTGCATCCAATCAACCAGAATCTGTTGCACCCAACGATCACAGAATTGAAATATTCAAGTATCACATGCTCAGTGAACACAATTAATTTAAAAGACCACCAAGAAACGAAATCTGACTTACAACTTCTGACTTGAGCATAACAACAACTTGAGGTCAGAATTGAACATAACTAGAGAACAAAGTTTTAGTACCCACATTCGATTTTAAAAAAAAAAACCTCTGATGTACGAGTGTATATGTTGGAACAGCCGAATCAAAAGTTTTCATATTGACGGGAAGCCGCCGTGGTGGATTGAGTCCGTTTGATGGGTGTCAGGTCGGTACCACGGTAGGTAGGTGTAGGCACCTTCTGTCCCTTTTTTATTATTTTGTTTACTCATTACCGAAGGTAGCCTTGTTCGTCATTTTTCCTCCCATAAAAAAAAGTTCCAGTAATGCAGCATGATCGTATGAGCAAATTTTCGTAATATATTAGGTTGCACTGTTTTGAAAATTGAGGACTTTGAGTGAAAATACATTGTTAACTACCAGTTTTATGGCAAAAAACCCCTTCTAAACAACTTTATGCCGTTCAAAAAGAAATTTTGGATTTTTAACTTTTTTTGCCGTTTTTATAGATTTTTAGCTCATTTTTATGAATTTTAAGAACATTTTCAGCGGAATTTTGCACATACATTTTTAATGTTCTATTTTATAGTTAATGAACTTTATTTGAGCAATATTCTGCTAAAAAATATAAATTTAACTATTTTTAGCCTTTTCTTCCTATTTTTAGTGATTTTTTCAGCACTTTTTTTGAAGTTTGACCAATTTAATGTGCTCAAAAAATGCTGGCCAACGAACCCGTCATTTCGTTTGGAACGCTTGATTTTTTGGAGCAAGAACGGAATTTTTAATCTCAATCCTAAGGAGAGGGAACGACATGTATATTTGTACAATCCTAAGGAGATATATGTTTGTATATATATATATATATATATATATATATATATATATATATATTATATATATTATATATATATAATTAATAGTAAATGTTTATAACTAGGGTTGACACTATTATTTAAATTAATGAAAAACACCACCTTTCGGGTTTAGCACAAAAGCAAAGTGATTTTATTTTCTGATTGAACATAAGTTTTTAAATTAAACGAAAGACAATCGAATTTCCAAGCAACGTAGATATTGGAAAAGTAAATAATTATGGGGTTATGACAACCTGGGTAGAAATAGTACAAATTGGAAATAGCACAAATGAACTCAGCTTGGCTCGGATGAGCCTCTGCCATTACGACGTCAGCAGCGAGAACCCATGTCCTGGCATTGGTTAATGTCGGTTCAAAGCTGGTGAACTCAAGAGGTGTTTTTAGGGTAATGACCTGTGGTTGTTTTGGTTGTACCAAGTTGGACAGCAATCCAACAAGATCGGGCACAGTTAAAGGAGCAGGTGTTGGAGGGAGTGGTACCTCTTCTGGTTCGGCCTCCATATCATCCTCAATGATGTCAAAAATTTCTGCCGGGTCTTCTTCCATCGCTTTTGATGTAAAGGAACCCGTGGTGAAATTTGAAGCAAAAAACAAAAGAAAACGTTCGTACACTACTTGTAAACGACGGTGTGTTTGGCACTTCCTAATTCACAAAACTTCAGTTCGGTTTAGTGAGTGTTTGGATTCAGAATATCCCGATTCTGATCTAGAATTAATAGTAAATGTTTATAACTAGGGTTGACACTATTATTTAAATTAATGAAAAACACCACCTTTCGGGTTTAGCACAAAAGCAAAGTGATTTTATTTTCTGATTGAACGTTCGTACACTACTTGTAAACGACGGTGTGTTTGGCACTTCCTAATTCACAAAACTTCAGTTCGGTTTAGTGAGTGTTTGGATTCAGAATATCCCGATTCTGATCTAGAATTAATAGTAAATGTTTATAACTAAGGTTGACACTATTATTTAAATTAATGAAAAACACCACCTTTCGGGTTTAGCACAAAAGCAAAGTGATTTTATTTTCTGATTGAACATAAGTTTTAGCATGAATATGCTTTAGCCGTGACCTAACTACCGAAAAATGTCCTACGAGAGTGCAACGAAAGTAGCGCCAATAATTGTGATGATTTTCGCTTACAACCGAGTCGTTGCTAGGGATATGATACTTCGTCGTTTTTCATCCCACAAAATTCGTTGACCATTCGTTCGAAAGCTCTCGATTTATCCAACCATACTATATTAACTACTGCGAAGTGCGTGGCCAACAAGCTGAGTTATGAGCATGGTTATATGAATAATTGTTTACACACAGGTGATCATTCTCAATTATTGATATTGTGAACATGATTGCAACCGCTTGTTAATTTCTGATGATTTCATTGAGCTGGTGTTTCGATTATGTGATTCATAGCAGGTGATCCGAATATTGCGAGAACGGTTAGATTTGTGAAGCGGTGGTTAAATTATTTTAATAGGTAATTTCTATACTTTACACTATAGGAAGCTTTAATTTCGTATGTAGCCTCTTTAGCCTCTTTCTATAATAAAGTGAATGTTTACTCGCGAGTTTCTATTAGGAGATCATCATCTCACAACAGCTCAATCGTCGTGATCATTTCTATAATAAAGTGAATGTTTACTCGCGAGTTTCTATTAGGAGATCATCATCTCACAAGAGCTCAATGGTCGTGATCATTTCTATAATAAGGTGAGAGCGAGGAGCTAAAACATTTTTTTGTTTTGAATGATAAACAGAGTTCAGAGGCCGATGGGGGGTCGGGTTTAGAGAATCGACGAGGAGTGAGTCGTGTACGGCTAAAGCATATTCATGTTTTTTAATTTTAGCCGTCAGGCTCAAAGGAACTGTTTAAATTAAACGAAAGACGATCGAATTTCCAAGCAACGTAGATATTGGAAAAGTAAAAAATTATGGGGTTATGACAACCTGGGTAGAAGCTTGGATGATTCAATAATTAATTGTCCGCCAAATGAAGAATGGAATTGGTAGGTAGGTAGGTATACCGAATTATTCTTAAATTAACAATAAATTTCGATTTTAAAATGCATTGCTTCATTTTTTTACGAAAATTAGCTAAAAAATTGTTTTTTTCCAACATTAAAATTTCCGTTGGAAATATTGGAGTATTCTTTACAATGTCTGCTCCCACTCAATATCAAGTCTAACATTCCAAATACAACGTATTTGAATTTAGGTTTTTCGAAATTGAGTTTCCTTACCTCTACCGCAAATTGATTTACTCCAATAGAAGAAGTATAGTAGGTGAAACCATTAAAAAGTAGTTTTAGTTTGACATAATTTAGTTTTGACTTTAGTTTGACTAATTTTAGTAGAACCGTTTAAAAGTAGTTTTAGTTCGACATTGTTTAGATTGACAAGGAATGGAATTTCATTACTTATATGTTTATTGGAAGCGAATACAATTTAAAAAACGCCGAAATTTATTAGAGTACGACCAATCAAAAAAATTACCTGAGCTTTCCAGCTTTTTCGGATTGAGCGGCCAAAGCTCATTTTATAAATGAACCTACTATTTCTACATATTATATATTTGTCTCAAAGAGGCACTGGATTTCTGACAGTCTTTAAAAATAACTTTACTTACTCAGAATATCTATATTAACCACACGTTTTTCATCACTTGTCCACCTATTCTATTTTCAAAATTACTTTCATGCTCGTGGATTTGTCTAATGATCATTATAGAAATGTATATGATTAGTCAACCATTTATATTTATGCAAAGTGTTAAGAGTGGAGGTCAAGAGTTTTCGACTTTCGACGCTACTTGATTAATCAAGATCTTTGTCAATTTCTATTAATTGCAACTAAAGAAACTGTCTTTCTGGTAGTAAACCACGGGATAAGCGGTCAATTTTTTCTTCATCACTTATTCCTGTTCTTATCTTAAAATGTATTATTGGTAGTCGTACTGTGGAAGGTGTTGGATGAATGTCCACTACAATTTGAAACGCAAAATCATAAAGTTTGAATTATCTAATGAATTTTCTACTTTCATGCTGATAGGTGAATATTTCTAGTAAGCAATGTGAGAATGTAAACAAATATGTATGTAAAGAAAGGTTGTAATTGATACAATACGTGTTCATCAAGGGGTCTGAATTCTAGGTCATTAAGCACTTAACGCTCTTAAGCCGTCAAAAACATCTTGTGGGAAAATAAACCAGGAGTTGGGAAGACTAACCAATTATTTACTGCAGCGCAGGAAGAACATATTTTGCGAGTGGTTTCAAGATGGCTCGACCTACCTATTGATGTGAGAAGACGGAGATTGAGCCGTGAGAATTTCACTGAGTCGGCACTAGACATTCGAAATCGACACCGTACTCGGATCGCTCCGTTTCCCACAGTTTCCCGTTTCAAACTTTATCGGAAAACGATAAGCAGTCGAAGGCTTTGGAGGCCAAGGGAAACTCTGGGAATCCCCTGCGCTTAGGAGGTTTTTCGTGATGAAATCATTCACCATACACTGAGGGGGATAATAATAAGTAGGTTAGATCGTCTAGATACCTCGAGATAACATAAGCCGGTAAGCACACAATGAAGTTTTAGATCTTAGTTTAAATATTATCTAATCTAAGTTCTATGACTACTACTAATACCGTACCTACTATTTGTGGTTGAGATACCGTAGTTGGAGTCAATCCAGCAGATTGTCTAGTTTGTGGTGACGCATAATCCAGTGGTTTATGCGTCTATATTATAATAAATGAGAGGGAGTGTAACGAATGGCCCCATACCCGGAAGTCTATAAAACTTGTTATCGAAGAGGGACTGTCGCTGCATATATATATATATATATATATATATATATATATATGTGTGTGTGTGTGTGTGTGTGTGTGTGTGTGTGTGTGTGTGTGTGTGTGTGTGTGTGTGTGTGTGTGTGTGTGTGTGTGTGTGTGTGTGTGTGTGTGTGTGTGTGTGTGTGTGTGTGTGTGTGTGTGTGTGTGTGTGTGTATGCATATATGTATATATCTACCGTCACACACGTCTTTAGTATTGTACAATCTATTTTCACATTTTTACGAGCATTTCTTTAAAGTAATTAACTAAAAGTCGTGATTAGTGTCAGTTCATCAAGAAAAAACGGTATGAAAGGAAATTGTACTACCTTCAGCAATATAATAGGTCTCCGACGAGCGTTCAAACTCACCTGAAACAAAACAAGTACAAATTACTACGATATATAACTAAATAATCTGTACGTTCTCTAGTATAGTAAACTATTTCAAGATAATTCAACAGTTCAATAGATGTACAATAAAATACCAATGCCCTTTTCAGTTAGTAATTTAGCACATAATTATTTACACCACTTTTGGGTTAATTATGACTATAGCACATACGCAAACGCAAAATTTCATACCCGGAGCAAAAGGTCGAATCCATTCGGACAATTTGAATATAATTCGAACACAAACATGAAATATGAACTCTATAGAATAGGTATTTTTCACGATCTAGTGGAACATATTCGCTCAAAATTGGAGTAATTGAAATGAGGCCTCAAAGTGTTAGAGATATGAATTTCATTTTTACGGTAATAATAAGGATTAAGTATGGTACTTCTCATGGTATCGTAAAAATTGTTGTCAGAGGTAGGTAAAAAAATTTATTGGTAGATTTTTATGATCTTTATCGTAGTTCTGCGGATTTCGTCCCTTAAAATTATAAGGCCATTAATAGGTATCTACAACTTTAGAAAGGCAGCATGGTGATTAGTGTATACATGGATTGCTTTAAATGATTGCGCCAATGAATTTTATACTATGTCATAAACAGAGGAAGTTATGACTGCTTACGTTTTTGTCTGAGTAACATTAATTTGGTATTTAAAGTATTCGTTAGATTTAGAGGATAATATATACGTGGACGGGAGTATTTCGGAACCTAAAGTTGTTTCCCCCACCTTCATGTGAACTGACTACAATTGAACTGAAGCGTATTGAGGACTTTTTCTTTTATATTTGCATTCAAAATTCACGCGTGATGGAAGAACAAAGTCCGTGAGGAATACTTGAGCCACGTACCGTTCGTTGACTACACCACCATGTTACGGGCAGGAAGCCTGCCCCTTCTAATCACCACGATACCGATCAGAATTATATAGAAAGATACAAATAATAAACCATATCAGTCCTGAGCAAGAGGTATGTAATTCAGCTGTAATAGATTAATACCAACCCAGTCAGCCTATCATCAAGGTCCAGCTCTCAGCCACAGGCCTGAGAACAATTGACCGCATGACTGACATTTTTTCATCTCAAGATTCCAATCTTTAACAACCTTATATAATGTGCTTGATGGTAACCCTGATATAAATAGCTCGTGAAGGCCAAGATCCACTCAAAAGGTTACAACGAAAATTATTCATACCCATTCAAAACACATTACAAGATACGTTTCAATCGGATTGACATAATTTTTAGAATAATAATGAAATTATGATGGGAAATACGGAATTGATAAAGCCTTTAAACAATTTACCAATAGTAAAAATAGGCCTACGACCATAACTGTTGAAATCACTTCAATAATTGTGTGCTACTGCCACAGCGCTCAGTGAACTATACTCGCAGGTACCGAAGGGTGAGGACGAAAACGCGATTCATAGCCCGAGCCAAGAAGTTTAGGTCTTCAAGATGGTGCATTGCTCCAGTTTCGGTGAGATTAGGCAAAAAAGATGTTATTTCTTTTTTATCTCAATATTTTTTTCCTAAAATTTCACCTTCGCCGATTCATTTCAATGTAAATAAATGTTCATGTTGGCCAAAACGATTACGAATGGTTGCCAAATGTGAACAGAACGTTGGAAATTAGAGTACTAAACTAATTATACTAATCGTTAGCTTATGTCATCCGAAAGCTACAGGAAAATTACAGATAAGTTGGATAAAAGTACGTAATGAAGAAACTCGTAAACGAGTACCACTATCTGCTTTTCAAGCAGATACCATGTTACATGGATATGTCTTTGATTGGGGATTTCATATCGGTTGCCCTCGAGAGTTGTAAACAAATCCTTTAACTTTGGACTGTATACCGGCTAGAAATATAAAATTTTGAAAATCACTACAACGAGTTGTTGTTAACAGTCGACTGTTGTCAAGGTGATAAAAATGTTTCCTATGGAGTGGAGTAAATAATGATGCTATTGCTTATTTATGTTAAGAATATTGTAACCGGCTTATTAAAATTGTTAATAGTCCAATCAACTTAGTTTAGGAATGTAGCCAGGTACGTAAGGAGGGGGAAATTGGTAGCATGAGATGTGAACATTTATCACATAAATCAAGCGCTTTCCAACGAGTGGCGAATGATTTCTGTGCGATGAAAGCTGCGGAAGTTCCATTCCCCTAGCAACGGCTGGGTTGTACGTGAACATCATCAGAAATTGTGACCAACTTTTGCGTGACGAAAATTTTTGATTGACCCCCGAGAGCAGAGACATATCCATGTCAAAATTAACACCCCCTGAAAGTTTTTTGTAGTTCCACGAGAGTTTCCACGTTTCAAAATACCAATATCGAATTACAAAAAACAAATCTGTCCGTTGGAGACGGGGTGAGGGACCGGGGCGTTGAGGTTAAAAAGTTGCCCTTTGATGACGCCACGATGCGATAGTGGACTCTGCTTAGGTCAGAAGCTTATTTATGACATGAGGGCTTTCATATTACATGTATAAATGAATGGAAACAACTGCTGACACAGCAACTACTATTATTGTTTTCCTAACGTGAAGGAGGCCCCTATGTTTACCAGACCAGTTTACATTCGTTCCTCGGTCTATTTTTCACCTTCCCCCACTTTTTCGAAGTCCTTAAAACATTCTGTGAATTCGAAGTTGTCTGAAATCAGCAAAAGTGCATTTCTGTACAACATGCACATTGTCTTTTGTATAACTAATTTCGTTGATTTTTTTTTTTTAATACTCACACATTTTAAAATGCATTTCTTTTATTCACATGTTTTTGTGTGTGCTCATATTTTAGTATGAATATCAACAGTTTTGAATATGAATTTATTAGTGTTTACAGGAAATAATGACATCAGGGCAATAACATATACATTTTTATTTACGAATAAGAGTAAGTACGAATAAATTTCTATTTGTATTATCTTGAATATCACAATGTGTCCTATTTATAAATTCAACTAGCGCTAAATTCTGTTCATTCAAATGTGAGTTCACCATGACTAATATTTATTTGATATAATGGCGAGCGACGATATAGTTTAATGTTTTATTCGGAACTACATCGCATAAATGTATTTTGTGGGTACAGTCTGAAATAATTAATCAAGTTTTAGGCGCCAATGTCAACATAAATAGAAACATTGCCAGCACGATCATTTATCACTCAAGAGGTCTGTGGTTTCACGTACTCCTTCCACAACATGAGATGAGATTTACGAGTGGTGCGCGTGTCGGTGTGGTACAGGCCGTGGCCAACAAAAAAAGGCATTCAAGAAAACATGCATCCAAGGCTGTGATTTATTGAGAGGACTGATTTATAAATTCGGGCGGAAGGTATGAAGGGGACCTCATCAAGGCAGAACGGGATGTTCCAGACCTAGGCTTGAGATTTCCAAAAAAAAAAAGAAAAAAAAAAAAAAAAAAAAAAAAAAAAAAAGAGGTTACTCGCGATGGAAAGGGGGTGGAAAGGATTTATGAAACGCTGCAAGTTATAACAAAATGGTGTATTAGTTCAGTATCATATAACCATTCTATGCGCAATAGGTACTTGTCTATAATTATTAAACAAAGTATAGGTATTATCTAAATATAACTGAATAGGTCTTGGAGAAGAAATTAATAAAACTAAATGACGCACCTACACTTTACTTGTAACTGTGTATTCAACAAGAGCTGACCTGCCAACTGAAAATTAATTAGATAAAATAACTCAATTAACTTCGCATCACTAGACCATCTATCTGAGACAAAAGTCAAAAGTTCATTATAAAATCTCCGTATACTTTACCCAACAAATATACGCAAATTTTGACTCAATCTTCAACATCAAACCTGGCACATGTGGCATGTTTGGACAAGGAAAGAAAAACATTGCCCACTATACCTACCCATGGAAATTAGAATTTTTTTCTCTCTTTTTTTATAATGGAATTTTGATTATACATATCTACTTATTTAATAATGATTAGGTACTGTGATTGAAAACATCCGAATACCACATCCTACCGTTTCTCACCAGCCGAGCCTCGCAGACCGCAAGACGGGTGGGAAATTATTAAAATCGGTTGGTTAAAAAAAAGTCCTGGGATGCCGTTGAACCCTCCCCGAAGGAGGCGGGCAGAAGGACGTAGGAAGTCTATCCCACATATTTTTCAATGGAGATTCCTTAGCAGTCCAATGAACTGCTCCTCTTCAAAGATTTCACACCTATGTACCTACTCATTTCCTTGGTTTAATGATTTCATTCAAAACAAATTCATTATAGCTCGCTAAATTCGTGCAAATTATCATCCCACGCTCTTGATGGAAGGAAGGGGATTTAACATAAATTAGCCCGTGCAAGTTCATGGCTCACACATATGAACAGGGGAAGTGTATGTGTTCTGGGACATTGTTAAAAACTGCGGTGGAAAATCTTGGGAGGTTGTTCGTTGACTTCATGGGAAAACATCGAATCAAGACCTCCTTGAACTTGATAGATTTCATCTCAATAAATCTTTCAAGACCATTCGACGCATCCTACGATCAATTTCGATCCAGAAGGGTGTTGGGAAAATATCTTCAATACGATTTGAGTCGCAAAGCCACTTTGACTTTAGTTTTTGCTTAATAACAGTCAATGCACGCGTGATGCCTATAAATGTTACAGTATAGTAACTATATAGGTACATAGATCAATAATCTGCACAAGAGTGCTTTCGAATGAAGAAATGTTGAACCAAAACTATCAAATAGTGGGGAAGACGCCTAGGTTTACCCGACACCGGCCATCAGGATCAAGGAAATGGGGGATGGGAGAGGAGAGAGAGAGGAATACATGAGAATATTCCTAGAAAATTATCACCATTCATAAAATCATTATATTGATTGTGGTGACATAAAAAATAAAAATATATGGACTAATCTATAGTAATGAAGTAGATTTAGCGTGATCCAAGCAGAAGTTTCAAATACAGTGAACTGTGCAGTAGCGCTTAACTCACGCTGCAATCATAACTCGTGAGTAATAATTAATTGAGTTGTATGTACTACATCTCAAGTAATTCACATTCCGTGGAATTTTAAGCTGTTAGATCACGTTAGAGCTACTCGCTTAGCTCAGTTGAATGAAGAGCCCGAAACCAACGTCAATGACTTCCTTTTAGCGACGTTTTCGACGTCCGTTTCCTTGGAAGTCGTCATTCCCCTCTTAATTGGCCTTCCTCAACAACCGCGTCAACTCCCGTTGATTAGCACAAATGGAGCTTTCAAGAAACCCCCTCATCCTCAAATACACACACAAAACCATCTATTGAACGGACTATACACATACGACGCACACACACAAATTTCTGCAAGCACTGTTCAGCCTTTTTCATTTTGGTTCAACCGCCGCGCCGCAGGGTTGGCATATATAGAGAAGCACTCGCCCATTACGAAATGCCAACTCTTTCTCGCCTCGGTAAAAAATGATCTTCGACTGGTTTATTTTCAAAAAAGGAATTCCCGGAGGGAACAAGCCGGTGTCGAAGATTGAAAAGGGGGTGGAAATATAATTGCGCCGTAAATCACCTCTCAGCAATAATTATTAATTCTCCAAGGTGGGGAGATGAACAACCGAACACCTAGCATTTAGTACAAGGGCTTCAAGTTTAACTTGAATGACCCCGACATCCTCCATGGCGGCGAAAAGAAAAATATACAATGCAACATCTTCGAAGCATTTCAGATGATTCCCAAAATCACAAGTTCGGTGCACTGCGAGTTTTAAGAGGGTCAGTGATTCAGGCTGATGTTTTTTATTATAGTTAGTTAGATAGTTAGTAATAAAATAGTTAGTTTATAGATAGTTACCTATGTATGAATATAATTTTTATATGAGATGAATAATAAATCCAACATTTTTATTGCTCGTAAGATCACTCAAAGTTGACATTTGATCGTTTCTTGGGGAGGGGGTGGGGGGGGATTCAGCTACGATTGTACCTAATCGACCAAGAAACAAATTCACCGACCCCTCCTCAAATTTTATTGGATTATTTCATGATGCCTAGATTCCGAAAATCGAATGAAAAATAAATATTCAGTATAGAAAAAAATCGTCTCAAAATACTAAAACAAGTTATATCTCAATTCATAGTGAAACGAAATATTATTGAACCGAAGTTTAAGAAATCTAGTTCGAAAATCACAATTCAGCGAAGATGATCCAGAAAAGTTGGCAACACTTTCAATCAACTACAGAAAGGAGAAATAAAATTACCAAACTTTCATAAATCATTAATTGCTAGTTCTCTATTCAGTTAATTCTCCTCTATGAGTTAATGACTAATTTCTAATGAATAAATAATAAATATAATATAATGAGTAAATAAAAATTAATTAATCATCCGATTATTTTAATATTTGTTTTAATTGTTGTGTGTGGATTTGTCTGTTATTTGGGTTATATACGTATATATGTCCTTTTAGACGACGATAACTATCCTTAGGATTGAGATAAAAATTCCGTTCTTGCGCCAAAAAATCAAGCTTTCCGAACGAAAGGACGAGTTCGTTGGCCATCATTTTTTGAACACATTAAATTGGCCAAACTTCAAAAAAGTGCTGAAAAAATCTCTAAAAATAGCAAAAACGATTAAAAATCGTTAACTTTATATTTTTTTATCAGAGTATTACTCAAATAAAGTTTGTTAACTATAAAATAGAACTTTAAAAAATGTATGTGCAAAACTATACAAAATGTACTTAAATTTACCTAATAAAACGTGTTTAAAAAATCGATAAAAACTGCAAAAAAAGTTGAGAATCCTAAATCTCTATTTGAATCGCAGAATGTTTTTAGAACGAGTTTGTTGCCATAAAATTGGTAGTTAACATTTTCTTTTCCCTTAAAGTCCGTAATTTTCATAACAATGTAACATAATATAGTACGATAATTTACGAAAATTCTCTCATTCTCAGCCGCCTAAGGCTTTCACACTGCCCGCGATTTGAGCGAAGCGAAGCGATGCGATTACGCGCGATAAAGACAAAACGCCGCGCGAGTAAGGTTTTTAAATTGGAGGAGGCGACGGGTGTTCACACTGCGAGCGGTAGAGGGCGGTTGCGAGCGATTTCGTGCGAGTGGCCTCTCGCAATCGCAAGGAACGTTGCGATTTGAAGCGAGCGATTCGTGCGAGTAATAGATTTCGCGCTCTCCAGTTTGTTGTGCATTGTAAATTATCTTGTTTTTGTATTACTTATTTCACATTAAATTCACGATGGACATCGAGAAGTTGATAAACGGTGTTCAACAAAGTCCCAAACAACCCACTTTCTTTTACGCTTTCTTTTAATTTTCAACGTACTAGACTCTAATAAAAAGGAATTAACAGAGTTAAATGGGAACATCTTTCCGGGACACCAAATACTCGACTGGTCTACTCGCTCGCCTGTAATCGCTAGCAGTGTGAACACATCATCGCATCGCATCGCTTGGAAGTTCGCGCCTCCATTCGCTTCGCTTCGCATCGCATCGCATCGCGGGCAGTGTGAATTCAGCGTGAGTTGTCTCATTGAGACAACTCTGTCCAAACTTGCTACCCAAGGAGTGCTTCAATGCTGAATCCAACATATTAAGTAATTGCCGGTAAATAGCAGTATCAGACGGTCCCTCCTTCTAACCGAGATAAGAAGGACATGAACGGTCTCCTGAGTCACCAGATACACGAGATCGGGCGACTGGGATCCTTTTCAGAGCGTCCTAACCTCATTATCTACCCGAACATGTCGCCCGCTGAGTTCTCTCTCTCTCTCTCTCACACACACATACTCTCTCTTTCTCGCTCTCGCTCTCTTTTTCTCCTTGTGAGCCGCCGAGTAATCTAATCTTCCGGCCTCCGGATCTACTTCTCTTTATAACCAGGGGTACAGCGATCTTAAAATATGAACTCAAAACGTGACCACGGACAACACTTGAGATCGAATATCATCTTCTAACATTGGCTAACATTTTCATTTAATATCAGCGAGTTCTAAAAAAATGGGTCTCAAAATATTAGGAGAAACATAAAGAAAACGTCCATTTTCATACCAATTCCGACATTTTCTTGGTGCATTGGTTTGTTTTGAAAGGAATAGCTTGTTAAAAACGACCGGCGAACGATTTTTGTACGATGACAAACGCCTAACGATTCCGTTGCAACGATTTGGTTGTAAGCGATAATCATCAGAAAATCAAAAGTAACACTTTTGCCACGTAACGTAACGTAACGAAACACTTTTCGATTCTATGTTCCAAGAGTAAAGACATAAAATGTCAAAATATTTTGGAACTCTAAAAATGTCATCCTAACGTACCGTGGAAACAAATACAGTTTGTAAGTGTGTCATTCCAAAAGACATGATTTTGACCTTAGAATCGTGATATAAATAATTCAGAACGCAAAATAAATAAATAAATCAGAAATCGTTATATTATAAGCAAAAAATAAGTTCAAATGACTATAAAGTTCTAAAAACCACTAAAAACTGTGAACAAATTAAGGAACGTCCAAGACGCAACCCGCATAATAATAGGACATTTATTACGTAGTGTTTAAAAAGTAAATAAATGTATAATATGTAGGTTGTTATATAAAATTCAGGTGAAATAGGAAGTTCGTCTGTTGCGAGGTGTTTTCACAAGCTTTTATGACATAAGCTTTGGTTGGTATAGAATGAAACTCGAATGGTTAAAGAAGAAATTTGTCTATTACACGAAAATAAATTGTTACAATGTTATCGATGTTAATTAGTTCGTATCGAATGTATTGTTGACTGGCACAACGAATTTCATTGAAGTCTGGAACTATGGGGGTTGCATGCATTCGCCCTTTTTGCATGCGCTTAGGCTATCATTGGTCCTGATGCGATGACATTCAAAGATCACCTTCAATGTAAATTTTGTCAAAATATTATGAAAATTGAGGGATTCAATGTATTGCAAGGATTTGTGGACACACAATACACAGGAAACTGCAGAAAAACTAGACCTTTGCACTGAAACTAAAAATAATTCCCAGGACATATTGAGGTGATAATGACGGATCCTCAAACCTAAAGCAGCTTATAATTAAAATTCCTACTTGGAATATAAGCGGATATTTTTAATACTTATAGTAGGAGGAAATAAATATACATGTACCAAAGTTATGAAGGAATGCCTGACTTCACCCTTTTCAGTCATAAACGCTCCAAGACTGAGATGGTAATCTCGGAGTCAAACCGAAAATCACCCCATTGTTGCCAGTCTGTCCATCTGCAGTAAAACTGAGGTTCCAACACAACTGCCATTGCTCGACCGCTGGAAATCAACAAATCGTCTAGAGAACCCATCGCTACTGGGCTGTAGAATTCCTTCCCAATGTTTCGTAACTGAAGAGAAGGAGGATCCTGCCATAAAATTGTGATTTACAGCTCGGGGTACGGAGAAGACGCTCTAAAATTAGGTAGTGGGGAAAAGACGAAATTACTTCCAGCGGAGCTGTAAAACAGTAAAACTTGATGGCCGTTTTTCGGGGGCTATCTTTCAACAACAGTCCGACCACAGATACAACCGGCGGAGTTTCCAGAAATGCAGAGCTGAGAAAAGTGGAGAAATGCTCCTAATACGGATGGAGAAGCACTGCAGAATGGGTCCTTAAAAGATGAAAATTACTTGAAGTTCGCGACGGATGTTACCGACAGAAATAGTACTTATTTTTCTCAATTTTCTGTTTCCTGTTAGTGAGTTCGAGATTTATATGTGATAGAAGCTGAAGTACGAGTATACCATTCGCTTGTAACCTTGGTGGCATGTAGGTATCTCAGCATACTTTTTCGATTCTTGGCTGTACTATAAGAGTACTCATATTGATTCTGATTTTATATGTAGGAAACCTTAATTATCACTTTCATTTAATCATTTAATTTTTTCATTATCAAATCTGTTCAGAATAGTACATTCTATTTGCAGGTATTTTACTCACATGTAAACAAAAAGACAACTATTCTGATAACAAGGCTTGATGATTACGTATAGGACATTATTGGTTTCCTGATGCATGGACATGATCCACGTACCAAAGTAACTTCATACATTGCACCTAGGAAACCTACATGAACTATTGAAACTAACTTAAACTAATTTCAGGTGATAAGGTAACTTTATTCATACAATAATAAGGTTTCCGAAAAGTAACCTTTAGGTAGGTAGGTAGGAACCTAAACAGACTTTTGATACACGGAATTGAAATCCATATGCTTAAATGAATTATTATTGGACTGATCCTTTGGACTATATAAATACTGTTAGTACCTACTTAACTTCATGCATTCCACTAATCCATTTTCACTGTACACTCATCCAGACTCTTCTTCCAGTTTGACAAAAATTGGAATTTATTTTCTGAAAAAAAAAAAAAATCTCGTTTAAATTAGCTATATCCCTATCCTTTCTAGATAAATAAATTTCCGATAATTCCAATTTATCCATCTTTATTCCTGAAGAATCAAACTTTTGGACTAGTTCAAATTTAACGTTATATCCATGCCCTGCCCTATATAGGTGTTTTGCATACGAGATCTTAACCTCTGGATCTTCAGCTTCTATTCCAAGATCGCTAAGGTTTCCTTGGTTTCCGTTGATAATTCATCAGATCCATCTATGACTTCCAAACATCTATCCATTTTTCCTTTTCTTTTTAGAATACTTCAATATTTTCCCAAGCCCCCCCCCCCCCCCCCCCCTTCTGCTAACTTTCCTCTCACTCTGCCAAATGTACACCCCATTGCAAGCCTCCCCATTTCTCTCTCTCTCCCCCCCCCCCCCCCCACATTTCATTCTGTAAAAAGCTGGTTTGAATTCCAATTATTGAAGTTGATTTTTATTACCAATGATGAATTATTCAGGTACACGACCCTTCTGTATCTGAGGTCCTCATTGAATCCAACTGGTCTCAATTTCTAGTACAGTAATCAAGAAATGCTTGATTAGTGTGCATTTTGTCATATGTTTTCATCAGGTTGTCAATAATGTTTTGAGTTGTAAATATTTTTTTAGCTATGATTTTTATGACTTCCACTTCTGAGTTGAAAAAACGTTCAGAAAGAGGCACCGTTTCAAACATATGCACCAACGATCAGAATGCAGCTAATTTACAGAGCAATGGGTGGTTTGAATCTTTAGGAAATACAAAGCCTGTAAAATAATATTTACTATAAATCGGAAATTGAGATTTATTGTTTTGGTCAAGGAAGTTATGCTTCCTTGTACGTGTGTGTTCATTTCATCAGTTTCATTAGCATTCTCAGCTTGAAAATTGCTTCTTACGTGATTAAACAAAATCTTTATTTGTACCTGGACAAATACGGGAATTGATCAAAATAAAATTGCTTGGCTACATGATAAAAAGTGGTTAGGTATATAAAATTATCAAGCTATTCGTTTCACCGCCGATAGAAAATTAAGAACCTGAATCATTCATCCGGCGAACTCTCTCACCCGCCAATTGCCCCCGTTTCCAGGGACAATTAACAATTGGATCCATCAACCAGGAGTGAGTTTCATTTAAGAAAATGTTCACTCGAAGAAGCTGGTAAGAAACACTTTACCAAACCTAAACGATCTAAATGGGAAAAATTGAGGCTTAACAGGAGCCCTCCCATGGGAATTAGGTGGCTTCCGTGATTCCCCTGAACTGGTTTTTGATCGGCAGGCCTGAGAAATCACAAAATCAAAGTGCCGGCTTGAACTATTTGAAGAGTAAGCAGAGTTTCTTGGAAGGCTGGTTCGGTAAACTGGTTTCTTTTGCGTAATGGGAGATTTGCACTTAACACATCCTGAAAGTTTCTAGGGAATCATGTTTTCTGATTTCGCGAGGCTTGGAATAGCTCAACATCCGCCGGAGAATAAACAGAAGAGATTTTCCCTTTCCCGACCAAATATACAAAATTCGGACGTATTTGTTTAGATCCGTGCCCGAAATAGGAGGGATAGATCAGAGAGGTGAACGTGAACTTGTTTATTTGTCTGCACCTTGCTCCACGATTCGCTGATACAGACTACAGTTAGACCAGACGGGGCGGTCAGTTACCTACACACATCCGTCAGCGATATTCTTTTTATGGATACTTCACTAATGTCCCAGCAAATTCACTAAACTCCAAAAATCATTTCAACAGACTACCAGGAGAGCGAATCAGGATCTCAAAATGAGAATTGAGTTTTTTGTTGTTATTGGTAGATTACATTTTGTATTCTTACCCTTTCGCTCTCCCAAAATGTTATCTTCCGACACGGAAAACGTCAAAGTAATTGCGTATGAAAATACGAATATCATAGTGTACAAAGTAAAACTCTCCTAAAAATGCTACGACTGAATTACACTTTAGTTACCTACCTCTACAACCGACTATTAAAGTCCGTAGTTAAGGTGTTTGATTTTATTCATCCATTTTATTTTGGTAGATGCTTACTTATTTGTAGTTGACGAAAATCGGTGTGAAATGGAGCATAACAAGAAACGGTTAAAACAAAGCGTGCTTGGTCACTAAGGAATTATGTTTATAGTTACAGCTCCATATGTTTCATTGCTACGATTTTGTCAACCATCTTTAATTATTAGCATTACATTATTTACGTAGGTAGCGCGGTTAAAATTAAGTGAGTCTAGCGTAAATGCGAATTTGCGTGAACGAGTTTGACTGTTACTTCTTGGCTAATAAAAACCATAGTTACTTTGGAAACTAGAAGAAGTGAAAAGGAAAGAGCTGAATTTTCCCCGGTAGGCGTAGACCCGTTGAGCAAATTCAGGTAAGTCCAACAAATAAGTACTCAAAGAATGATAAGTGCCTCCGTGAGCAATTTCAATATTTTACTAATTTTAAGAAGAAAATTGGACCCCCCCTACCTTCAGCAACATGTAAAAGGAACAGAACTTCCTAACAATGATAAGAGGATGGGTCCCCCTAACAAATCATCATTACACAAAGACTTATATATATACATACAGCTCTGACGAGGCCAATGTGGCGAAAGAGCTAAGCTGAAATAAAAATACATAATACGAGAAGCTGAATTAATCTCGCCCTCAACAACCCTAGGATATATTCCTGACAGCCTACATTATTAGGTACTGCCAACATCATTTTTCTGTAGTGACTAGTTGAGTGTTGTGGAAGTACTTGAAACTCATTGCTGTTCTTTAATGTTCCGAATCATTAAATTTCTAATATTATATTTTTGGTAGTTACAATGTTAAAATTGATAGCTCTATTCAACGACATCATCATGTTAACCCCTTAATACCTTGAGGGTCGAGTAAAAAGTAATCGGCTTTTTTAATCGGAACGTCAAGTTTTTCTGATTAATTTAATCGGCAATGGGTGTTTGTGAATGAAAAATCGCTCTAATCTTAGATTAAGCTGAAACATAATGCCACGTTAACACTAACTAACTGTTGGCTCTCAGTAGAGCGAGGTAGTTATTAGCTTTATGGGAGCAAGTTCAAAGAGTAGCAAAAAGGAATCCTGATCTTCTCTTCGGAATTATTGATATTCGCTTTTAGTTTTCTCTATGTGTTACATAAACTTTGGAAAATTAAATTGTGCAATAATCAGAGAATTCGTAAATCATTGAATTATGCTCAACAGGAGTAATACGTAGATGACCCACAAGCTGATATAGGTACAGCTGTGTAGTAACTTCGAATTCCCGTTGTTGCCGTTCCTGCAGATTAGGAGATGTAATCAGTCCATATCGGTGTTTCATCTTGAAATCCTTACCTACCTTCCCAAGGGCCGTTGGCCTAACGTTTCGCATCCCGCATCCATTTCTCAACTCAATTACAATATTTCAATTTCTTCCAGTCTGCGGTGGACGTTGGGGTCTCCCGGTTGGAACGAGCGATGCCCGATTGCCCGACGAACCGGTTCTCCTAGCCGCTCCCAGTTCCCCCATTATCGGAACTGTCGCTATCCATTGAATGGGCTCAACTACACGCAGCATAAACTGTCTGTCCGTCTTCCTGCTGGGGGTTCGCGGCCGAGTGTCAGCCGGCTCAGGTCACTAGGACGCCTCTTTCAAGTTCAAAGTGAAGTCGGCTTGATCTCCAACAGGTGGTTCTTATCCATCACGGTTGAACGATACAGGGCAAAATAATGTTGGTAAAAAAGTAAGTACCTAATTAACAGAGTAGCGTCTAACTACAAAAGCTAAAGTTACCCGCTTGTTTGTTCTATTGACACGGATTTGTTCTGGCTTAGAGGCCATTCCAAATTTTCATCCGATGGAAAAAATGTCTGCCGAATCGGGTGTGGCCATACAGCTTCCTCGCATGTGTAACATTAATGTATATATCAGTGAAATGTTTTGAATAATCCTTAAAGATTCAATAGTCGGTTTTGTGACAGTTGCCGCGAGATTCAAGGGAATGCGCTGTCGTCGCTCCGTTGTTTCCCAACGGGCGTCGGGCACTTCTTCCCGTGTTTTCGAAAGCCTGAGTTGGCGATGGATGGGTGATCCTAGAACTGGAAAACCTATCTTCTCCGAACGTGGCATATATGCTATTAGTACGAGTTGTATCTCTTATGGTACTGTCATACCCTCATCTCTCTATGAGTGTGGATTTAGGCCCCCATTGTACCTCCGGGGCGCCTAAGTTCATTACAGTTTTCTGGTTGGAAGTAATAGTAAACCAAGATGTAGTGTAAAACGTCAAACGGAAAAAATTATGCTTGATGTAATTTGCCTTTGCGCATGCGCAGAATGAAGTATTGATTTGAGAGCAATGGTACTGAAAAGGGGACATGCACAGCCTAACCAACATATGCTCTAAAAAAATTACCAACATCCGATGATAACTGTGAAAATTATGCTTGTTAGTTTCAATACTTTTAGATTTGCGCATACAAAAAATTTGCGGGTACAATCGTGTTGAAATTGGCAGGGAACGATTAAATGACATCACCTATCCTCCAAATTTAAGCAAGGTCGGACGACTAAGGCATGAGAAAAATATGCTATACGTAATTCACGTTTGCGCAAGTGAAGAGAAGAGTACTTATTTGGGAGCAATGACAATTAAAGGAGACTATCTAAAGTCAAATCCGCACATTCCCTGACAATTTCATCAAAATCGGATGCAAACTGTGGAAATGGGAAAGGTTATAAGGATTTGCGGATACATGACACACACACACTCGTGAGGGAGAAACAGAGAGAGAGAGAGAGAGAGAGAGAGAGAGAGAGAGAGAGAGAGAGAGAGAGAGAGAGAGAGAGAGAGAGAGAGAGAGAGAGAGAGAGAGAGAGAGAGAGAGAGAGAGAGAGAGAGAGAGAGAGAGAGAGAGAGAGAGAGAGAGAGAGAGAGAGAGAGAGAGAGAGAGAGAGAGAGAGAGAGAGAGAGAGAGAGAGAGAGAGAGAGAGAGAGAGAGAGAGAGAGAGAGAGAGAGAGAGAGAGAGAGAGAGAGAGAGAGAGAGAGAGAGAGAGAGAGAGAGAGAGAGAGAGAGAGAGAGAGAGAGAGAGAGAGAGAGAGAGAGAGAGAGAGAGAGAGAGAGAGAGAGAGAGAGAGAGAGAGAGAGAGAGAGAGAGAGAGAGAGAGAGAGAGAGAGAGAGAGAGAGAGAGAGAGAGAGAGAGAGAGAGAGAGAGAGAGAGAGAGAGAGAGAGAGAGAGAGAGAGAGAGAGAGAGAGAGAGAGAGAGAGAGAGAGAGAGAGAGAGAGAGAGAGAGAGAGAGAGAGAGAGAGAGAGAGAGAGAGAGAGAGAGAGAGAGAGAGAGAGAGAGAGAGAGAGAGAGAGAGAGAGAGATTGATTGATTGAAGAATTTATTTATTCACTTGCACAAAAATAGGGTCTATTGACCCTCTCTGCCTTTTTGGCAAGAATAAATTTACAATTACAATTAATTAAAATAAATCAGTCTTCTTACAAATTAATATATATGAAAAAAGTGAAAATAACAGAATTTTTTATATAGTGGCCTTACGCTACAATAAATTATATTTTTAATTACAGTTATAAATTAATCATTATTTCTGTATAAAATTGTTGGTACGTGTGGTTTAATATGAATTCAAGAGTTTTTCCATTAGTTTAGTTTTAAACATATTTACGGACATGTTATTGTAATCGTACAATTCAGGGTATTGATTATGGTGCTTAATGGAACTAATTATAAATGAATCTGAATATTTTACAGTATTGTGATAAGGAATTTTTAGGGTTTTGGATGCCGTTCTAGTATCTCTATTATGCGAGGTGGACATGTAAATAAATTTTTCGTATAGGTATGGCGGAGATTTAGTTTTAAGTATTTTAAATAGTAGCACATTAGATCTGAACTGTCTCCACTCTTTAATTTTTAACAATTTTAGTTTTTTGAAATCAGGCGTTATGTGCTTAAAAATTGGCGTTCTCGTTATAAAACGAATACAAGAGTTTTGTGCTCGTTGCAATTTAGAATTTTGTTCATCCGTTATTTCCATATAAATTGTACAGCAATAATCGAAAAAAGGAAACAGTAGTGCTTTTACAATACTTAGTTTTACATTCTCAGGCAAATGAAATGCTAATCTCCTAAGCTGATATAGTCCTTTGTATACTTTATTACAAACAGTAGTTACCTGTTGTTCCCACGTAAATGAATCATCAAATAACACTCCTAAATTTCTTCCACTATCAATATAACTCAAAGTATTTGATGCAATTTTAATCGGGGGCAAGCTATTTATATCAATATTGATCTTCAGTCTAGGGTTTCCAATGAGCATCACTTTACTTTTTGTAGGGTTAATCTTTAATCCATGAGCAGAACTCCAAGTACTCAGTGCATGTAAATCTTCATTAAGTTTTATAATACCGTTTGGTAGTTCAGATCTGCTTGTGTCTAAAGAAAGCTGTAGATCGTCAGCATATAGCATGTACTTTGAAAATCTTAGGCATGAAGATATTTTATTTATAAATAGTACAAAAAATAATGCTGACAGAACAGATCCTTCAGGAACACCTACAATTACCTCACACCAACTAGATTCTAAACCTCCAGCTGTCCTTATTTTTTGTTGTCTGTTAGACATCATAGATTTAATCAATATTATAAACTTCTCAGATAGACCTATCGAGTACAAAATTGAAACCAAAATATCATGACGTACTGAACTGAAGGCTCTCGCAAAATCTATAAGACAGAGAATAGTCAGTTTTCTATTATCCATTGCTAGTCTAATTTCATCAGTGACCTTCAATAAAGCCGTTTCTGTGCTGTTTCCAACTTTGAAACCAGACTGATAAACATCTAGTATTTCGTTTCTATACACATGATCCATTAATACTTCATAAATACATTTGTCATAAATTTTGCTCATCACACACAAGTTATTAATCCCTCTATAATCATTAACGCTATTCGGGGTTTGTACTTTTTTAAGGGGTAATATAATAGATTTTTTCCACTGCTCAGGATAAGAACTTATTCGCAAAGATAAATTGTATATATGCTGTAGTATAGGACAAATAAAATCTGCCATGTTTTTCAATAGATCTACCGGAATGCCATCATTACCGACTGCTCCTGAAGATATACTGAACAACGCTTTTTTTATATTAGTGATTGATATATCATTTATCTCCAACTTCTTCTCAAAGTGAATAGTATTTGATTCGTAATACTTGATTAACTCTGGGTCGTAATAATTATTCTCGAATCTGCATAAATGATTGTTCAATTTGTCTAAGTCAACGGAAATATTATCATCAGAATTTTTTGTCTTTAATAACCCTAGGCTGCGAACAATCTTCCAATAAGCGTCACTACTAAGTTTTTGTTTAAATATATTTTTAAACAAGAGAGAGAGAGAGAGAGAGAGAGAGAGGGAGAGAGAGAGAGAGAGAGAGAGAGAGAGAGAGAGAGAGAGAGAGAGAGAGAGAGAGAGAGAGAGAGAGAGAGAGAGAGAGAGAGAGAGAGAGAGAGAGAGAGAGAGAGAGAGATTATATTAGTAAAATTCTTGAGAAAATATTAAATAAAGATAGCACATGGGCGCAACACACCACATTATGCTACTGGTATTTTCTAGTCTAAAGGCTTCCTAATGACACGCATATTCAGACAGATGAATTTTTCCGATTCGTAATTATATGTTTTCAGTTTTGGTCGACCGAGACCTGTGAATACCTGAGATGATTATTTGATAGTTTTTTTCCTCTCCCCATCCTGATTGCGTGATTCATTGGAGGTTGGGGAAATTAGAACTCGCCAGTTCAGGACGGAAAAACAAAAATAATTACACACAGTACAGTACAAACAAAAACAGTATGAAACAAATTTTAGAAAACTACCCTCGTTTTATCAGCTGATAGCTGGTAAGAACACAACCCAGTTACTGAATTTATAGTCGTCTCTTTTTACGATTAAGTACTCGTATATAATCGGGAATGACGACGAATACCTGTGAATCATTTCATTCCAAAATTAACAAACAGTTCAATAGTCACCACCGAAAAATTTACGAATTTGTGGACGTGTTGCTGAACACCCAGATTGACACTATAGTTGCGATAAATAGTGTCCACGAGCCGGTCCGTCCGCGTTAAAATGTATTTTAAATTATTAGTTAAAAGCTCACTGTTTCATATTTCTGATTTCATCCGCATTTTTCTATTCCTTTGGGGGAGAAACATCCGCGCACTCAAAATGGAGAATTTGTTTGATATGTGAACTGCAAGGAGGGGTACGATTTTAGGAGCCCGCACACCCAACAAACATACGTTATTCGCAGTTCACACTTAAATCCGCGCATCTAACCGGAACCAATTCGGAGAGCCACGGTTATTTTAATAAAAACTTTTATGCTCCTTAAGATGTCTGAGAAAAAACGCACAAGATATTTCAACCGATGAAGTAGAACAAAACCCCATTGACTCACACAAGTCAACGTACTTGAGGGCGTTCTTTTTAGTGTCTCGAAACTCCGGTAGAAACAAATCATCGCATAAAATTAAGATTTTCTGCTAACAGGTGCAAATTAAGCGGCTTGAAGCAGATAACGACAAAAGGGAAAAGGAAAAAGTCTTTCTGTAGACAACGCTAATCGCTAATGAATGAAAAGAGCCGGATATTCAAGGGCGATAAACTATCTCTCGGCTAACTACCTACTTCACACAGCGTAACCAGCGAATTGTAGGTAATGGGTAAGGTAAATATATCTAGAGAGTTAATAACATCACTAAAGCTCGTATTATTAGGCAATGGGTTGTGTTTACTGTTTGTTACATTAGCTAATGTGCTTTCACTTTCGGCGGTAAGTTGGTTATTTGACGGTAGTTTGG
The DNA here is from genome assembly GCA_030762985.1 of Adelphocoris suturalis. Taxonomy (NCBI): domain Eukaryota; kingdom Metazoa; phylum Arthropoda; class Insecta; order Hemiptera; family Miridae; genus Adelphocoris; species Adelphocoris suturalis. The sequence goes on from CM061041.1 coordinate 41,439,587, forward strand.
CTTTGAGACTACAGATAAAACATAGCGTCAACCATTTTTTGTTTATTATTTTCAATAATTACCCTCTGTAATTGACCAAGAAAAACAATCTAACCACCTTCAAAATTTGTTGGATTACGTTTTACGAGGCGTAGAATCCGAACATTGAATTTCAAAAAATCCGTATGTCCGCCGACGTCCCGAAGTTTTCAGTGAAACTACAGGACCGAAGATTATGATACTTGGGTAATAAATCACATTTGGAGTCTATTTGATCGTCTTACTATCGTCAAACTTGAAATGGAGCTCCCTTAGCACACCTAGAATTACAATTCTGTAGCGAGTCGCTTTGATCTGACGAGGGACCTCTGAGGGTAATTTCGTTCCTAATATACTGACGGTGTTGAAATTTGAAATGTAGAGCTTTTGGAACACGTAGAAAACAATTACTTGGTATAAAGCCGAACTGATCAGCTGAAGGACCAGAAAGGCTGATTTCTTTCCTGAAAGACCTACGTTCCTAAAATTCGAAACGGATCGCCTTTGAAACAAGTAGGATATAATATCTATGCGAGGAAGCGAGCTGATCAGCTGAGGGACCTTAGAAGCTAATCCATTTCACTTATTAACCCACTGTGTACTGGGTTAAATAATTATTGATCAGTGAGCAGAGGAGGAGGGCTAGGTATCTAATGCAGAAATAATAAACCTTTGTGTAATAATTTGCAGCGCTTTCATAACTAACGGTGTTTCACTCCAGGCCTTCAAGTATAACCGCTCCGTTGCTAGGGAAGGGTAACTCAATGAGTTTTCATACCACAAAAATCGTTCAACATTATTTGGAAACCTCTCAATTTACCTGAAAACATCAGGATGTTAAAGTTCCCTACCTCTCACTCCCTATTCCATAAAACACTTAATAAATTTGGCATGTAAACAACAACAATAATATGTTTTAAATTAAGACAGGACGTCAACGGGATTAAGATTCGTATTTCTCTTCCTTGGAATCTGATTTATTTTACCCGGTGATCAACGGCAAGATAAAGCAGGTACCTTCTAGTTTCTCCTATAGATTATTAATGAAAGCCATGCCCATGATCATTTGTTTTTCCAATTAAGGGAGACATTTCTTTTACATAGCCTTTCCAACGTTTTACTCAATACAGTGCTAAAAAAATCTGATTAAATTTAGTTGAAACGGACACGATTCAAAAAACTGCAAAAAATTGTAAAATTAAAAACTTTGTTTATGTAGAAAAATATTTAAAGTTGTATAGCAGAATATTATCTAGAAAATATTTTTTGCCACACAATTGATAGTTTCTGTGGACACAAAGTTCTCAATTCTGGAACAATTCTGATAAACATGATTTAAAAAATATATATATTGAAAATTCGCTAATTTGGTCATACTATAATATGGTTATGCTGCATGAGTAACACTTTTTATAACATTAACCATTTTTTAGATTTCCAAAAGGACGGAAGGATAGTAGTCACAAGTTTCGTTATGATCACCATTTTTCATTATTTGTATTAGGGCTTACTCGACACCTACCTTACCCTACATTACCACGCATAATTTAGCAATTCAAAGGAAAACAATAAGCATGCGATGTTGTATTCGATGTGGTTTAATACCTGACCTTTTTTTCGTTCATACATCCGTACGCTTTCCTTACCTGTAACAAAACGTAACATAATGTAATTGACGGTGAAATGATGCGATCCAATTATTCATTAGTTGATTTCATAATTTGAAATAACCATAATCCGAGGCAATAAATATAAGTTAATTTATAATAAAGAATTGTTACAGTCATATAATCGAGCCGCGTTATTTCTCGAGCTTTTCGCGTTTCTAACAAGCGAACGGGATCGTGGTCGAACAAATCACCAGTACAACTTTCTACCTCGTCAACCAAAGAAGAAAAGAATGAAAGTGCAGGCAGCTGACAGGCAGTTGTTAGGAGTAACTGTTATAACAGCTCGGGGTGTTATCCTTTTGTGAAGGTGTACAGAATTCTGCTGCCAGATGGAATTCACCTGGCCAATAGGGAGCCATTTTTGGGCCACAGTCATCCGAAATTTTGCAAGTATAATCATCCTGTTAGGTCCCTCATCTCGTGCGAACCCCCACAATATTCGAAGGAACATGATCTTTACAAGCCGTCTGATTAACAATAGATAGATAGATTGATACCTTTCCAAAGATCAACATCGTGTCAAGATTTCACGAACAAGGTTCGAAACGAAACGTACAGCCGTCAGTGAATAGGATGCGTGTTCTTTACAACGCAAGTACCAACCGTGCCATACGCTAACATCTTGCCCTACTTGAATCGCAATTACCCAAATAGTTCAAGTTATCATGCTTTCTTCAAATTGTGGAATTTATCTTATCAGAATTCGAAAGTAAACAAAAAAAGTCTACCGAACTGGGTGTGGCACATAGCTTCCTCATGTCCGTCATCATTAAACATCATCATTAAACTGTTTCGTATGATCTTAAAAGATTCCATAGGGGGTTCCTTTAGAGTTTGAGTATAATTGGTCAATTAATCAATGCGGATTGGTTTCAGATTGGTGGATTTTACCAGCGCAATGAATCTATCAATTTCTGAGTGATTAATAAAAACCTTAGAAGTTATGCTTGTAGCAAGGATTGCAAGGATCTATAGGATTACAGATCGAGGATCTGTAGGAGACTGAGAAGCAATTGAGTAGAACATCTAATAATCAACAAACTAAAAATATTGCGTTAGTAAGGAATTAAGGTTTACATTCATAATTAACCAGAATAACACCCAGATAACAATAGTGGGGAAAAAACCCTCTGGTGTGATATATAACCACAACAATATGCTTCAATGGTTTAGACAACTTTAAAAAAACATACCCAACTTGCATGAGTGCTACAAATGTATTTCAATGACAGCCAGGAAAAATATTGTCTTTATTGATGTTGTAGCGCACCCAGAGTTCAATGATCTGATGGGGGTAACAGATGTATTTTTTAAAATCAAAGAAAGTAACTCGTGCAAGTTTAATCAAAATCCTTGACAGAATTATTGCAACTATGTATTCTTCATGTATTTTGTTTTTCATCACAACTTAATCGAGAATTTTAAGAAATTATTTTTCGAAATTTCTTTTGCTCGTAAAATTATAAATCCGGCCCCAGAATAGGAATCACTAATTAATGTCGCTCCTGGAGGTCTAAACGGTTCTCATATGACACACATAAAACAATAACCCACATACAACTATTGGAATAGTAAAGAAACGGATATCACTCATAATATTACACCGTGTAATACGGCAGGTCGATTGCATGATCCCTGATCACCCATCCACTTTAAGGATTAAACATGTGGCGTGACCAAACGTTACGGTTTAGTGAAAATCAGGAATCTTTCGCTACTGTTGTCTTTTCATATAGATTTTAGTAGGCCCCACGTCGAATTCGTTTCAATCCACCGATTTAGTAGGTGATTGGAACCTCAATGATAAAATACCTCGGCTTCATCCCAATAGGTTATTTTAGCTGCGGAATCTGCCTCTCAATTCTCTATAAATTGAAGATACCTGATACCTGGGGACTATATCGCGACCGCGAGGTGGGGGGGGGGGGAGGCTTGCCACTTCATCCAACAAAAAAATTAGTTGGGTAAGTTTATTTATTTAAAGAACTTGTTGCTGTGTGCTGGAAATACTAAAATAAATGATCACGCAACTCATCATAAAATATAAAAGGATATAAAATGATAATGATACAATGAGGTAGTATTTTTGGTGGTTTGCAAACCACCAAAACCAATAAAACTTGCATAAATTTTAGGAAAGTGGTGTGAAGCCTCACACAAGATGCTTTTATCCTGTTACCAACCTTAATGGACAGATTCCAACTTTATAGAAGTGGAGAGGTTGCAGCTGAGTTACTGGCGACTTCCCAATGTCAGAGGCATTAGTCACCTTTGGGTACCGTTGAATCCATTTGTAAAGGTTACATGATTTCTATCTCCAAAAGAACAGCTCTTTCTCCCCCCCCCCCCCACCACATTTCTTCTTTCTTCATTTCTCATCGTCTTTTGCCCATTCCAGGCGTTTAGTGTTTCCTACATCACTATCTTCCTCCGTAATACCGTTAGTGTATAAAGTGAGGGTGTTCTCCTCTTGACTTTCCTCAAAAGATTTTTGACCGCTCCTTGCATTTGAGGTACACACGCTGATTATGATTTAATAACAATTTAATTCGTCCTTCTTTAAAGATGTAATGTTATACAGAGAGTAAATGAAAGACAAAATTTTAAAGAAGTCCAGAAAAACATTCTTCTTCAGATCACCTACTCCTCTTTTCCTCATGCCTAGTACAGCTAGAGAAAGAAAAAGCTCAATTTTTCCTATATCTACCAATGATTACTTTTTTTAATTTGTCATTAAAAAAAATACATTCTGCTTATTTAATTTATTTTTATTTTATAGCTTATTTACTTGTAGCTTAATTTCAGCGTACTTACTTATTTATTTTTTACTTAATGCTTAAGGTTCGTATCTGAATAGGGCCTGCAACCAAACAACATCGACTCCACATTGTTGTTTTTGTTGGACCTCTGAGAGCTATCACTGTCAAGCTAGGTACCACGCATAATAACGTCATGGTAAAAATAACCGTCCTTCACGTTTTGATTGACCAATGAAGAAACTCACTTTCCCTAGTGAACTTCCACAACGACCTGTTGATTTGACTTCCTTTACGATGTGCTGCAGGTGAAAGTTGTCGCTCCACCAACTTGCTCAACCGCATGCTCTCCAGAAATTCATTGCCAACATCAAATGTTCAAAACGGGAATCGAGTATTTTCATGTCACAAAAATATTGCGCAACCTAATGAATAAAACCAGATCGTATGCGTGGGCTTGACCTGATTTAACCATATGGTGGGATAAATGAGTCGATTAATCATTCATCTGCCTCCGAGTGTGCACTCCCCTAATCCAAAGTTAATCTCCGACTAGAACGTCTGTCAAATAATATGCTTCTTATTGTCAAGATTAGCGAAGTCAAATCCATGAAGCTTGAGCAATAGGTACTCAGTCATTTATCACGATGGCCTTGCGATAATTCGTATCTCAGAAGACCAAGCTTGCATTAAAAGTTTTATAGGATTTGTATGTTCTTTTTTTAAGATTTATATTTATAAGATTTATTGTAAACATTAAGCATTGCGTTCGAATTAAATAAGAAAAATTGAGAAATATGGGTTGCAAAGTAAATATCAGCAGCAGTTTAAGAAAGCTTCAAATTGAAAAGGGTACCTGTAGACACCTGGACTAAGGTAATGTTGATGTGTACCATAATGGGGATACTTTCAGTGCAGTAGTCCGTATTTATGGACCAATGTGGGCTAAAAATTTATACATCTACATTCTTCAACAGAATTTTAGTCAAAAGAAGTTTATCAACGATAAACTAGAACATTAAAAAAAATTTTCCCCAAAATTATACTGGATAATGAACTTGAATTTCTTTATTATTTGCTGAAAAATCGATAAAAACTGTAGAAATAGCAGAGAATCCAAACTTTTTTATTTTATTTTATTTTTTTTTTTTTTTTGCTTGCATTTAGAACCAGTTTTTTTTTTTTTTTTTTTTTTTTTTTTTTACATAAAATTGGTAGTTAAGAATTTCTGTGCTCTAAAGTGCTCAAATTTGAAGAAAGTGTAACATAATACAATAAGGTAAATTACAAAAATTCTCTCAAACGACCATGCTGCATGACTGGAACTTTTAGCATATTTTCAAAGAAGAAATAGCTATTTAGATGGCTTCAAAATTTACGAAATGGGTGGAAGGGGGCGGGGACCCCCTACAATACCAAACATCCCCATACATCAAAGAACATAATTCTATATTTTAAGGTAGTATGTACATATATTTTTAGGTTGAATTTCCAGAGGATAACGCCCTTAAAATACGGCGTAAAAAATTCGTTCCAACGCAGAAAAATCCGTCTTGGCAAAAGACATGTCGAGTTCGTTGGCCAACCCGATCGCTCAGAATTTCAGGTTCAAATTTACAATTTATGTAATGTCCCAAAAAATGTTTAAAAAATCGGTTCTTTGACAATAGGGTATGTGGGGTGTAACATTCAACGTATTGTCTAGTTCTGAGTTTATTGCGACCACTCCCAGATCTCCGCCTCATAATAAGTGAGAAAATCAAATTTTAGATGAAAAATGCACATAATTGACTAAATTTTGACAATAGGGCATGAGGGTTGTCACAGTCAAAGTATTTTTGGTTTATTATTTTCATTATTGAACCTTTGTAATCGAACAAGAAAAGAAGATTTTTAACCCCCCCCCCCCCCTCTCCCCTCCTGAAATTGTTTGGTTTACGTTTCAAGTTACGTAGAATCCAAAAATCGAATTTAAAAAACCGTCCATCTGCCGTGCGCCGTCGAGAGCTTTTCTCCGAAACTACAGGACCAACCTTTATGAAACTTGGCTCAAATTTCATACATCGTCCGGGGATGTGCCAGTAACATTAGCATCAATTTTTATCAACCCCAAAGGGTAGTATTTAAGAGCTAAACATTCAAAAATCGAGATCTCGAAAACTTTTAAGGTAACAGTAATGATTTTATGCTAGTCAATGATAAATATAATCCCAAGGGATCGATTAAAACCATCCGCAACGCTGTAGATTGACCGGTTCGCTCTCCCTAAGGGCTAGAAGTTCGAAAAACACCTTCGGATTTCTGCATCATTTCATCATTCGCTGCTAGCTGTATCTATTGATTAGCCATTCAAGCTCTAAATTACATTAATGATTGCTATGTAGTGGAACCGGTAGACATAAAAATTGCCGTGTAAATATAAGCTGATATTATGATGTATGTGAGCTGATGTATGTAATGTATGTATGTAAGATTGTTTATGTATTTCAATTCGATTGGATCAAATATGGGTACTACGTATGCCCACATGTGAAAGGTTCTGACTGAGACTTTAACGCCGAAACTATTCTGCCAGTTTTTAATAATATTTTCATGGGTTGTTTGCGTAGTCACTTAAGAAATCAGATTCGTAATCAGATTATTTTATGGAGTGTACGTCTGCTACGTCGTCAGCTAACTATCAACTAAATTCACTCAATATCAGAGAATAGCTGGAATATGGTCTTAACTAAATTGATTATTACTATCATCGGAATGGGAACAGCTATACCCACTGCGCGCACCCAATAAAGAATCGTTATGAAAAGCAAAATGCCGAAGTTATTTTAACTAATTTTAAAAGGTATTCAGGAGGTTCACTCTAAAAGTACCTGCTTATAAATTTCATCAATGTCGTATTTACAGCACCACTGTAGACCAGCCAATACGGTGGTTATTAAGTAATATTGATCACATTCAATCATTTCATCACATTTTGTCACCAACTATTTATATTCCCATGGTACAATAAGTGAGGAAGCTACATTGCCTACCCAACTTGGTACACTTTTATTTGACGCATCCTTCCAAATGACTTAATTATATGAAAACAACTAATCTAGTCCAAACATTCTTAGGCAAGTCCAAACATTTTGAAAAAGCAGATCGAAAAAGCCCTATCTACCAAATTGTACGTACCAATAAATATAACCCCATAGCTAACCCTGTAAATGGATTCACATAACCAAAACCTTTGATCGTAATTTGTAACTAGGTTTTTGCATAAAGCTGTCTGAGTTATGTATGGCATGTATACGAATATAGTTATGTACAATATGATCCAATCTTGACTTGAACCAAATGTTAATTTAATTCATTTATTTTATTTCATCAATGTTTATTCCAGAAATATGAAATGTCTAGAAAGGCTTCACTGAAACTCCATTAAAAAAGTTGAAAAATAAGGTTTCGTCTAACGTACTCCTACCTACTACCTCAAAGATCATGAATATCAGAGTCCCTCTAAACCAGAAGCGGGCTATTTCAAGCTCTCGACGAAATAAAAAGGAATTGCATCACATACTGAACAGAACTGAGTTCAAAAAAGTCTTCAATGGGCAAGTTGTTAAGTCCGTATGGCGGAGTCACACAAAAAACAAAACACTTCACCGTTACTTACGTTTCGAATCTATTTGTGGGAGAGGGAATCACATTCATCTCCGGGATTACGGCCTTTTCGATCCTTATTTACCCCGCTTCGAAACTGTCCCATAAATCGGATGAGTGGGAACAGATGGGACATTAACGTTGAACGGCCATCTCTGTTCGGCCAGAGGTGAAGAAATTGAGAGAAGCAATGGCGTATTTATGAAGGCAGCGTATTCTTCAGAGTCAAAGGGATACCACCATTTGTTTTAAATACCGACCTTTTAACTTTCACTTTCTTCAAAATTTATCTCATCAAATGTGTTCATTCTATAGAAACGGAGGCGGTAGGTATTGTACTTCACATGAAGTTTTTTTTTTTAGCAGAAACAGAAATTCAATACGTATGAGACGAAAGCTCGTTTCGGCATTCTGGTACTTTATTATGTTCCTTCTTAGTCTACTATGGTAGCATACCATTGTGTTTGCTTTAAGCAGGGGTGCTCACCCCCCCCCCCCCCCCAACTAAAATATTTATTAAATAGATAATGTAAATGATACACTGATGTGATAAAGAATGTTGTATTTCTTGTTTTACAAATGTAATTAATTAATTTTTAATTGACAATAAAACAAGTACAATAAGTATATGTAGAATTTCAATTATCTACAGTAACTATATAAATTGCTCAAAATACACCATTTAGGCTACTAGGTATAGCTAAACAAGCCGAAGTATATTATATTTAACGTTATTAGTTATATGCCTTATTAGGTTTGCCTACAATCGACAGAGCAGTTTTTCTCTTTGTGCTGATGATAAAGAAAATGCATCAATTATTTCCTCATTAGATATAGACTCCATCTCATCTTTCTCTGCAGAAAGAACCAACAAGTAATTCCATCCAAGAAAGAAAAGAACCATCCAATAAAGTAATTCGAATTGAAAACAGCTGATGCTAGCAAATTGTTAGTATAAATCTTATTACTTGTACATAAAAAAATTAAAAAAATACTCATTTTTCTAAATGAGCCGCCCAGAACAGTTTCAGTTGAGTGCCAGTATGCCCACTAATCCTTGCAGAGAGTAAAACTGTGGTGACGGCAGTCCGACGTCGATGGAACTTTCAAGGATTATACCCTAGATAACCCCCCCCCCCCCCCAAGGGGGTGGGGGGTACCCCTGCATTGTACCCTAGATAGTCCTCTACGAATATCTTCACTTTATAGGATCAACAGTAGCTTCAGCACACGTGCAAGAATGAAATTCCTGTAGTTTCCGCCTGATTTAGAAGACATTCACAGGAATTATTCGAGGTGGTGTCGGGATGATAACGTTGCAATTTACGTCTCAACTTTAAACGTTTTTATTCTTTATTTTCGGGGTTTCTATTTCCATTTAAAACAGATCATTCCTAATTAAACATATTTCTAGGAAAACATAGGAACCCTAGCTTCCAGCAGAATCAATTAATCTGTAGCGAATTCATTTCGCATCAGGTCATCCATTAATGAAATCACAGCCTATCCCGATATAGTTTATGACCTGGCCAACCATTCACTTCTCTGAATAATAGGTAAATATAGGTAAATTCCACGAAGCTATAATTAAAACTGCAAATTATTACACAATGGTTTATTATTTCTGTGTTAGATTGCCCTTCTACGCAGGACATTGGTCTAAAATTGATAAACCCCGTTTGTGATATATGATCAGAACATGGCGCAACGTACCTCCCAAAAGGGTCACTACCTTTACAGTTCCAAGACCCCTCAATTTTTCGCTTCACAGTAAATGTTAAAAAAAAGGTCAATAGGTAAAGAAAGAGTATAGGTTCAGAGGTCGTTCTACTGATCAGTGCGCCTACATACCTAGCAATTGTTTCCGAGGATTTCCAAAGGAGCTCCATCTAAATAACAGCACCGTGAGTCGATTAGGAAAGAAATTAGCTCCAGAGGTTCCGAAGCTGATCTGAGTCCCACCATAATTTGTAATTGTATTCCAGATCTCCAAAAAGGCGCTACATTTCAGGTTTCAGTATCATAAGCCGATTGAAAACAATTTTGGCTCAAAGGCCCCACAGCTGAGTGTTAGACATACAGCCTTGCGGGTGGTTTTATTCGATTCTTTAATTATTACTGTTACCTAGAAAGTTTTCGAGATCTCGATTTTTGAATGTTCAGCCCTTTAATAAAACCCTTTAGGGTTGATGAAAATTGATGCCGAGCTTCTAGGACCATCTAGACCCCATATGTGATTTTTAACACAAGTATTTTCGTCTATTTCGGTCTAGTATTTTCGGAGAAAAGGCGCGGACGGCGGACGGACAGACTTTTTTTTTTCTTTTTTTTTAACTCAATTTTTGGACTCTGCGCATCTTGAAATGTAAAAACCAAACAATTTTCAGGGGGTGTTAAAAAAAATTGTATTATTGAAAAAAATAAACCAAAAAATGTTCGTAATACAGTTTTTATGAGACGAATCGCCTTGTTTCTATACAATAAACATTTCTTTTCATAAAATATATTTAAATAATAAACTTTTTTTTCTTTTGTTTTCTTTAGAAAACCGTGGGGTTTAATTTCGATTTTTAAATATATCCTCAAGTTCTTTCACAAGGGAAGGATCTTTCTTATTAAAAGGTTTTGTCGTAAACCTGACAACTCGAAAAGCAATCGGCCATCTGCTGCGGGTCGTCTCATAAGAAGTCTTTTCAACGAAGACGAAGAAGTTGAGGTGTGAAAAACGGCCACGGGGTTGGGGCAAGGGACTCATTACGGTTGTCAGGTTAGCCAGTAGGAAAAAAAGTTCCCTACGATCTACGAGCGACGATCCACCCAGGAGATAGTGTCAGCGCTCGGGAGATATGCCCTAAGGACGCCAGGGTTGTGTAACGGCCAAGACCGACCCTTTTAAAAGACTCGGGAGCAATAACTGTGGAGCACGTACTGTAGGGGAGGATCTTTCTCTGCACTAGCACCTAATTTTGTTGAGAAGATAGCAGAAACCATCAAAGTATGCACAGCGTGCATAAAAACTAGAATACTAGAACAAGGTGGAGACGAAATTGCAATGGATGCAATTCAAATTTTAAGATTTTTTTTTTTTTTTTTTTTTTTTTTTTGGGTTCATTGAATTATTACTGAGTACTCTTGAGCGATAGTGAGTGAAGATCTGGTCCATAATTGTCTTCAATTGAAGCTCAAATTATTTTCAGTAGTCGTTCACAGATATCATCAGTAGCTTTACGCTTTGCGGTAGATGTAACGTTTTGGCAAACATGTTGTTCATCGCTGTACCTCTCGTGGTTTGAGTTTGATCACTTTGACGATACTTCTACTGTATTTAGGTGATAATATCACCTACAATATTCTAAGAAAGCCGCCCAACATTCACGCACCGGCCATTTGGAATCACCACTAACACCACTTCATGTTTAAAGTGTTTTTAAACAAGTGGCGCAGCACCGTGATGTTGGCTCGTTGTTTCTCTCAATAATTTTTGGCATGGCCATGTCATATAAAACTAACTGATAGACAAAGAAAACCAATGAGTGAGGTTAACCATGAGTTACGAGAGTAACAGACACAAGAGTACAAACCTCATGGTATTATAATCGTCTAGTAATACATCGGGCGAGAACCGTCATCGCAAAAAGTAATATTTTGTGACATTTTCATCATTGTCTCTACTCGTCAAAAACACTTTTGTTCGAGCCATCAATTTTTTCAACTTTCAGGAGTCATAATAGGCGATTTCGAATGACATTTCTGGAACAACAAACAATACCATACTCGGTAAACATATACCAAGAGTAAATGTTTGGGGAAACAAACATCCTGAAGTTCCCAAGTAAGAATGAGTAATGATGACGCATATATTTGATTATTTATTATAATTCATTGTTGCTAATTTAGGAATCGTGTTCGCACTGGCTAGGTAGCTACTGACAGTCAACACTTAGAGTTTATATTATAGGATGAGAGATAGGGAGGTATATGAAGGAACTTGATAAGGATCAGCCTGCTGGAGCAATATCACCAGAGATATGACTGAGTAAGAAGGGTAAGCACTTCAAGTTCGGTGGAAAGATACCACCTTGCTCTCAGTTAAGGAAAGCACAATATCACCGTACGCCTTGCTGGAGAGGTACCAGGTACATGGCATTGTCATATATACATATATAAGGGAAACCGAAAGAGATTGTATTATGAAAACCTTCGAAACGTCACTTAAAATGGAAATGAGTCACTCACTTCACCATTGCAAACTTTCTCTTGATGTTGAACAAATTCATGAGTGAAAACAACGTACATAATTAGATCTCATATAGGAGGCATCTAACTAGAAAGTAAATGTCATTAATAAGCAACGAACCAATTACTCGACCGTATAATCTCTTGAATTCGCACGAACCTTAACAGAATCAAGGGATCACTTTTCCTTGTAGACGACAAAGACCGCAGATCATTCGATCGAAATTAACATTATATCTTAAATGACTAGGAACCTAGTAGAGAAGGGTTACACCCTGTTTTTTTTTTTTTTTTTTTTTTTTTTTTTTAAATCTGAAACACTGAGAAAAACCAGCGACATCAAGCTCCGACTTGATTCAAAACAGGATGAAATCTCAGCATTTCCCTCAAAATAAGTAAGCACCACCTATTTTTCCAACATTCTTTAGATATCGAAATGAAACATCGAGAGCGCTTAAGGGGTATAAAAATCGGAGAAAAAAATCAAACATTTTTGGAATACCGAAAGAGAGGTTATTGGATAGTTAGAAAACAAGCTTTTCATTTTTTGCCGAGTGACGCCTCATTTCAAAGAATTTTTAGTGCTGAACACGATGGTGAAGCCAGCACTGATTACTGACAAGATTCAATAATCATTTCATTGAAATTGATTCAATAATCATTGAATTAATTTGAACCTACCAATCAATTATATCACTCGATGCACTCACTTATTTATCAAACAAGCATAATTAAGCTTGGGTATGTTCGGGGTCAAGTTTATGTTACCAAATTCAGTGACCATTTCTCAATTACAACTCGATTTAGGATTCAAGTTCACCACGGATCAGCGTTCTTCGAAAGAAACATGAAAATGAATGTAAAACGTGATAGAGTCCATGATGAATGTAGAATGATGACGCTAAATACTCGTAATTAACAATAACAACACGAAGTAAACTTAGATTGTATGGTGTTTTTCTGAAGTCCTAATATCGTATGATGTCCCTCCAGCGTTTTGACTCACTGCCCCAACATAAGCAAACATACCAAACATAATTAACCACTGTCCCAACATAGATAGGCAAAACAATTCCTTAAAGGCAGCACAAACTCCTCAAAGGGTCGTAATTGTTCATAAGCCTATTGTCAAAGGAGTAGTAAGTTCATACTTTTATGCAACCTCAGCTTGAATACACCACACCACGTTATTGTATGTCAACTGAGGTTATTAGTAAGGATTGTCTAGGAGGGCTCAGCTGACAGACTCTTCACCGTCTCAGACGATATCAAAATAATCTTCTTTTCTTCTCACTAAGAAAAACGTTCTTTGTGAATCAAAATGGGACCCAATATGCAATAAGATTCTTCAAAATAGAATAAATAGCTGGTGAAACACCTATTACTCCCCGCATTACTGTGTACTCGTATTGTAGACAGGTCAAAATCGTTTAATGTTTAACCTCGTGATAAAATTGTATAGGTAAGTATACCTTAACTATAAAACATGTATTGTATTATGAAAATCAGTATCATATCGATGATCAACATATACATCGATAAAAACACTTTATAGACACATCTGTATGTCCTACATAACTGTCATGGTCAAACGAAAGAGAAACATAAGTCCAGGCTTCAGCCTTTTACCAACACAAAGATAACGGCGATCGTGAGAACGAGAACTAGACAAACCGGCCGTATGGACCCTGTGTGACAGTTTTAGTTCCTTTTTTGGGCGACATTAGACAGTTCTCTCCATCGGGAATATAACAGTTACAAAACGCCTTCCGAATTAGGCTGCTTCGGATCTGCCCTTATGAGTTAGGCCTGTTCCACAAATCAATCCGATCTCTCTGCCATTCTTCGGCAATGCGTGATAAATCAGTTGGATTTAGCGTTCTCATATCCCAGAACGGACTTTTTCAAACAGCTGCCAAACCAAGAGCGGTGTTTTGATTCCTTATACGAACGGTTTGAGCCTATCTGTGATTGGTTCAAAATGTTTCCACATCATGGCGGTTACGTTTTCACAACATTTGATAGGCATAACAAATATATTAGAAAGAGCTAATAGCACATGTCAATGAATAACAAATAATTATATTCTGGGTTTACCGATCAGTAAATCTAGTTGGTGGGGATTTCGGGGAGGAATTAAACTGTCTGTTTATCGGCTACTTATCATCGAATTCAAGTGCTTTCATCCGAGGCCTCATTAGGGATATATTTGGTAGTTATGGGTCTTATGATTATAGTTATCATAAGTATTATAAATTAGAGCTCCGCCATATATAACTGGGGTTTCTGTTTGCTGCAGTAATCTTTAGATATGCTGGTGAGTTGGAGTAAACTTGCCTTTGAGGTGTGCTACACCTGTTCCCTAAGGTGGGCACATGTAAAAGTAGTTTGGAAATCCCCTTACTAGACTCACGTTTTCACGTATATAATATTACGTACCTATGCATTTGCTGAGAGTGGAAAAGGAAATATGATATATAAAACATATAAAACTGAAAATAATTACTATAAGTGAAAAAACATGGGGCATTATGAAAGTACTTTTGACATTTCATGTCTTTACTTTGGCAAATAAACAAAAAAAGCGTTAACAAAAAGCGTTACGGTTGGTTTTCTGATGATTTCCGCTTACAACCGAGTCGTCGCTAGGGAAATGGTACTTTGTCGTTTTTCATCCCACAAAATTCGTTGACCATTCGTTCGAAAGCTCTCGATTTATCCAACCATATTATGTTAACTAGTACGAAGTTCGTGGCTAACAAGCTGAGTTATGAGCATGGTTATTTGAATAATTGTGTACACTCAGGTGATCATTCTCAATAATTGATATTGTGAACATGATTGCAACCGCTTGTTAATTTCTGATGATTTCATTGAGCTGGAATTTCGATGATTTGATTCATAGCAGGTGATCCGAATATTGCGAGAACGGTTTGATTTCTGAAGCGGTGGTTTAATCATTTTAATAGGTATTTTTTATACTTTACACTCTAGGAAACTGTAATTTCGTATGCAGCCTCTTTAGGACATTTACTTGACGATGCCCAGGGTCCGGATCAGATGAGTGGCTCTTAGAGCTTGCATACGAGTCTGCAACTAAAGAAATAAAATCTCCCAATGTGTTGCAGACTCGTATGCAAGCGTTTCTTATGATTTAATATCTTTCTTCTTTGCATTTGGCATTCCCGCTCTGAGAATTCCCTTTTCTCTTTCAGCTAAAAAATTGTCAGCGGTGTTTTAAGTCCATATACGAACAAAAATGTATCACCACCATGACGGTTACGTTTCCACAACTTTTGATTTTTACGAAAAATACTTCAGAATCGGAACACTCAATGAATTAGAATGCTCAAATAACTATTCTTGTCAGATTTTCGTCAGGGCAGACTTGATAGGGAGACTCTCTGGGACATTAGGAGGTGAATGAAATGACTTGCTCCATCTTGATCAGCTGAGTTACCACATGAACTCAAGAACATTGCTACCCGAAAGCATATCCATGAAGTGGGGAAACTGGTCAATACAGATGAATGAATACAGATGAATGAACAAAGAGGTGAAGCATAAGGAAATGCGGCGAAATACCAATAGATATTTTATGGACGTGGAGTAACACTTCATTATGAATCATCGCTTTGCTAATTTGTTCTCTCCTCTTGATCCAATATTGATGAATGAATGGAAAGGTAAAGCTCGAGCGCCAGCGACTCAATAAAAAATCCCTTCCCTTTCCTCAGCCCGACCATCCCAAACCCAAATACCGCCTTCGATAGGCGCTCACGAGATTCTTTGTGGAACTCGTACGCCAAGAAGGAGGTCTATCATCAATCAGCCAGTCGGGAAGACCGCATTACTTACCTGTCGTCGAATGAACAGGCCTTCGCTCCTCCTTGTCTATTCTCCTCCAGCGGGAACTCTTGGGAACCCCATTGACACGGATTGATGGACACCCGAGACCTCAAGGTTTATTTACCTTATTCGAAAATGTTTCCCAAACACAAAAGAAGACCTGAATCGAGGCTTTCCGTTCTTTTTTCGAATCCCTTCCGTCAAGCCTAAATGTTTTCTCCTATGGAATCCCGAAAGGACGAAAAGAAGCAGTGTCGCGTTACAATCAGGTAACGTTCCGGAAGGTTGGATCTACTCATTTTAGGACAGAAGAAAATTTCTAAACACCTCAACTCATGTTCCAGATTTGGTGAGTAGTTTTATAGGGAATGATCACAATATTTAACCACATGTGATTTAATCACAATATGTAAGCAACGTGTAATCGAATGAGCATCAATAAATCAAAATTCTTCTGTAAGATATTCAATAGTACCAACTCGTTCATACGTTTTTAATTCTCGGCAAACCACTCAAAAGTCATTCTGGTAAATATTAACGGTTATTATTCGTATCAAATACTTTGGTATTTCATTATCGATATGAGTATTGACGAAGGAAGAATTTCCAAAAACTGCTGCTCCCTCAACAGCAGTTGTGTCTTGCGAAACTTGGCATACCACAATGGGAACCATGGAAGTACCTAAACAATATTTACTTTATTTATTTTTAAAAAAACACTGGCAGAGCCTAATTCATTTGAGAATTACAATGAAAAATGTGAATGAAACAGGTATAAAATAGGAACTTCAAAGCGCTAGACATAGATAATAATAAAAATAAAGAGATTACAAAATTAGTGCACAAATAAGAATACAACAATGTACTCGTATATAAATGCAAATTTTGACAAAATTATAAGAAATGAGATTAAACGGCTTTTTGTGGTTGTAATAATAGTACAAATTAATGAAGTCACTCCGAAAGGCTCAGGACTAATAGTTCCTACTTAGCGACGAAAAAGGGGAAGGCTGTCACTAATGAGGCCCTAATAGGGTCAACCTATTCAACTATTTCTGTTTACCTGACCATTGACGGGATTTGACGAAAGATGAAAAACCATAAATGAAATTTTATGTTTTATTATAATTATTATATAAAAGATCATCAGGAACACAAAGATGTAACGCCATGATAACACGTTTTTAAAGGGTGTTGATATTTTTTATGAACTTGAAAAACAGAACAAAAATTACTCAAACTTGAATTGAACATACATACCGAAAAGATTCTCAGACTTGCAGCATTACCAAAAGAGCGAATTTTGTCATTTTTTTCGCATTTTGTATCACTTACATGACTCTTTTTTAGCTCATTATTTGTCAACAACTATCAAAATCAAACGGAGAAAAAATTTTGTTTAAATTATATACTGCTTCAGAAACCCGATGTAGGCTTTACACAGGTTTTGGCATAAGGCGCGCATGCTTCATCGTACCGGCGAGCTATCTTAAAATGATAGGACGTTTTCAGCTCAGTGATTTTGAAAATTCGCAATGATAAACAAAGCAAGCCACACATTTTAAGAACAGGGTTTATGATTGTAAGCTTATTATTATGATTTACTTCTCAAAATATCCGTAGTAAAGATTTGGTAACTTCGTACAGCGAGAAGTTTAGACACTAAACTACAATGTTGGAAAAATTATAAACATTTGCTCTGTCTTGCATTTGCTTCGGGGCTTCTCCCGAGTAGTGATGAGGTCCGAGGGCCTGTGCACTCTTGACTGAGGAAAGTTGGGGCAATGAAAATTAACTGGAGGAGCTGCATGAGATAGGACATCCAGAGATAGATCCAAGAGGGGCTCCTACTCATCCGCAGTTATTCAAGGAAACAGAAGTAGGTCGTGCCGTAAAAGGGCGAGGGAATGAAAGGCGGCTTGGAAGGATATCAGATGATGAATTGACCGAGGATGAAAGATGCAAAGACGGAGCAGAGACCCCAAGGACGCTACACTCCCACTTTCCATGCACCGCCGAGCAACACTAGAACAGTATACTGGCATTTAAACTGCATTTTTCAGGTGGTCACGAGACAATCACGAACAGGATATCTAGAAAACCGGCAGGAAAGATCGCGCCTTGAAAGGATCATCACAGGGTGAGACAGATAAGAATATAACCGTTATAACTAGTTTATGGTACAACGAAAAGTATTCGAACGTATGAATTATTTGTCACGAATTAATATGAGTATTATAGAGATGTTCCTTTCTAGTGAAAACCAACCGTTTTTCCCTACGAAATTGAAATCAATGGTATCGATGCCGTTGGTTAACAAAAAAGACAGAAAACCACGCTTGAAACTTGACCGACATATTGGTTAAAATCATAATACCAATGATGTAAACCTCATCATGCGGCAGCGATAAACAAAGTCTTCTTCCTCTTTCGCAGAACGTTATTCAGCTTTAACCTCTACATCCTACCCTTCTCTCACTATTATCTCGCTGACAGAGCCAACCAAAAACCAAAAACTATCTCAAAATTGCAAAATCACTTTCATTTCATATAGCAAGTAGTGCGTCGAAAAAAGTTGATTAGCCACACGCTTTACGGGGAAAACATTCTAATGAACTCAGCTTTCCAATAATATCATCAATTTTGCAGGTTAAAAACTGTGGGTTTTTCTGAGAAACAAAGTGTTTTCATGAAAAATTATCCTCCGTGAAATTATGAGTTATGCATAATTCTAATTGAATTCTTCCTTCACGAAATCGAGTTTCATATTACTCTTGTACACTATTGATAGACTAGTGAAGCGTAAGTGGGTATTTATTTTATCTCATTAAATTTTAGTAGTGAGTAAGAGTAAGTGTACTGGTCACTATTCAAAGCTTTTCTTCCAAACTATGAAATACAGTACCTAAGTAATAGTTGAATAATAATATGAAAATGGTAAACTTTGAGGGTTGAAATAGGCTAAAATCAATATTCAAACATTTTATATTCCAATTAAATTATATAACTCAAAAAAAGTTTGAAAAATGCTCGAATAATGAAGCATATGAAAATATTTGGATGAAGGTTGAGTGTCCAATTATTATATGCACTTTTCATCTTGATAATACCATTGTTGATTAATCTATTTCGACTTGTGGGATCTGAGAACATTTCAAAAGCCAGAGCCAATGGCTCGCCCTTTAACATTGGTCTGGAAGTTAATTTCGGAGGCTCCCGACCCGACGTGTCGCATATTAATAGAAATCTAACATGACAGGCCCGAGACACCCTTCCCCTCTCGACCCCGACGATCCTACTTGTAGCTAACTGAGGGTTACACTCAAGTCGCTGCCTAAAAAACATCCAATTTTTTTAGTGGCTACCGTTGGAAACCATTCAAACCGCTGAATATTGGGCAAACCAATTTACGATAAATTGCACATATCTTTAGTTACAGTAAAACACTCACAGCACAAATCCACAAGTCATTTAACGCATATCTCATGAGCCATCTGAAATTCCCTCAACAGCTAGCAACCTGAAATCCTCCCGAATTTGTTCAAATTGTACATAGATAGGTGAAGGTTGGTTTCAAAGTAAAATCGTAATGTGTGAAATTAAAATAGGAAACCAATCCCGAAATTATGATAAGGCATTTAAGAGTCGCATTTAAATGCGCATTTTCCAGGCGCTTGGGCTAACATGAAACTCCTCTTGTTGGACTCAAGCGCGTTTGCCCTCCATTTAGCTGTTAATATTGTGAACAACAACAGTGAACAGCTCTGCAGTGAAGAACAACAACACTAAACCACTCAATATGAATGTCCGTGTTGCAGTAAGTAAATCAGCATTACAGCCCATCCAACTTGGCAGACTTTAATTTCCTCACGACCAAAGACAGGAATCGTTCACATTCGTCCAAGGTTTTCAAATTTTCTCCTGTAAAATCAAAGTTTCCACATCATTTATTGGTTACACTGCTTTCTGAACTATTTCGGTTCCATGTTCTTCTGTCAGTCGGTCTGTGGTAAATCCATGTTCAGAGAAAACTATTCAAAATTGAGGTCGGATTTGATGAAATTTTCAGATATTTTGCGGATTAGTTCCCACGCGATCCGTATAAGTAGTTGTCATCACCGTCGCATCAATAGGCGTACGTATTAAGAGGCATGAATTCTTCTTTTCTGGTGCCCCTATATCTCACGATGTGATCGACCGATTCTGCCAAAAATTGGAGAGTAGTTAAAGGATGGATTCAAACAAAATCTGATAGGGTTTTGGTTTTACATTTTACACCCCATCAGATTTTGTAAGATGGCTTACCACAGAAGGTCGATAGAAAAACTTAATGAACTGATGGATTCAAAGTTATTTCTTCCAAATCGAATCTCTATTGAACATGCAATGGCTACTCTGTATGTGGAAACATGAAATTCTTTGCCTGAGGTAAAATTCCGAAACTAATATGACAATTTTATTATTGAAACAGTCAGAGATTAACTGATTCCAGAGATTAAACAGTTGGACAATGGTACCGAAATTATTGGTTACGAAGCCCGATTTCCCGGTTTTTATCAGCATATGTGAAATTAAAATTTTTTTTACCGAAACATTTAGGCCAATGTTTTTAGGTATTGAGCTCTTAGATCGTCCCCTACCTCTTTGAAAGTCATCAAGTTTCATTACCATCGATACTTTGGCCTAATGCAATAATATAATGTAGGCACTGAGGTACCTACTAACACTAAATGCAGTGATCAATTACAATTTAGATTAAGTTACATCATTTCGAATTATTAAGGTATCAACTACCTACTTCTATAGACGGTATGTATGTCCGGGTTAGAAAAATTGAGGAAGCTGGTTGGTTAAGCATGGCAGATGTTTTTATACCCTTGACAAACGAGTCCAGTTAGCTCTGCGCCCCTGGCAACAAAATAATATCCGCAAAATCTTGACACGGTCTACTTAGTCTTGCGAAGGATGCTAGCAAAAAGATGAAGAAAACCAAGGGTGGAGGCTCAGCGTCCTTGGCCCATCGTCGTATCTTCGCATGATCGCCCGAACTCAACAACTCGCTTCGTCACTCTGTTCCAATCTGGCAGGTGTCAGTTTCTACCCTTTTCAGGACTCTTAACAGATTTCCGGGCCGTATGCGAGTTGATTCCTGCGCCTCGGCAACGTAACCGTCTCCCAAGTCATCTTATGGCACGTAATTCGTTCCATACAAGGGCGAATGAGACTGTTTTCATGATAATGACTCTGCCTTCGAGCATCAGGAGGGATATTAGTGTTGTGACATTGACGGCAATGGCCTACCATCAGGCAAGATTCCTTCTTGATGCAGCTGTAACCAAACTTCTGGACCAAAAATTCTTCTTAGGAGAAAATTAGTTACCGCACCTTAATGTAACGAATTAAACTTTCTACACACGAGGATGGTAAGCGAAATTGTTAATTTACTTTTTCAAAAACGTCTTTCCAAAACTCATTGCTATCGTGTTGATGTTACAAGAAACTGCATCGCTGGTAATATTAACACATCCCCCGTTTGGCTCTTCGTTTCCATGAATTATTTTAAACATGCATCTCAGTCCGTTCCTTCATTTAATCAGCTGAATCTGGTTTTTCATACAAAATATTTCCAGGTTTCGTGTCAATGAATCCCATCTTACGAATAGTGGAATGGAAAATGGAATTCGGCATAATTCTTTGGGTTATGGGAAATTTGAATGGACTGTGAATGGTGGAGTGGTTGGGGTTGGTGCTCTTATCTCTTGCACCTACCAAGAAAAATTACGTGAAAAAACGTATTACGTGAAATTACGTGTAAAGTCGTATTTATGCGTACGTATTATTTATTTATGCAAACCAAGTAGCGTAATTAAAGGAGAAGGGGGGTGGGGGGAGAGAGGGGGCGCGCGTGCGTGTGTGTCTGGGATGTGTGTGGGATTCGTTTCAGTATGCCTCAAAACAGATTTCAATGAAGAAATATTTCAAAAATTTGGATTTTAAAATTTTGGAGCTATCACAATAGCTTCATTTTTCATGAAATCTTACTAATATCACCTACTTAGGCAAAAACAATTTATAAGAAAATTCGCAAATGGAAATATGGATAATACTTGATACTACTTAACAAGTAAACAAGGCATTCTCGGCTACCTTCTGGGTCTTGCTCATATGCGAGTTCGACGGGAAAACCACTTTAGTTTCGTACCCAAATTCTTTTCACTGCTCATCTAATCACGTTCGGTAGTTTGAGTTCAATTCTCTAATTAATTCAGATTGTTGTTATGTCACATATTTGTGTACTATACAATTTATAGATAAAATCCCAGTTAAAATAAAATAAAGAGAAGCCTGGATGGAGTAATAATCAGCCGTGATTTGAATAGTCGAAAGGAAACTATTTGTATAGACGAAATATTCAAAAGTAGCAATGTTTCTATTCTAACCTCACATATATATATCCCATATCTGTTTTTTGTTTCTTTTTTTACATTTTGTTAGGTATTCCTCGTCATGTTTCATATTTTATTTCCCATATTTCATGCGTAAATGTGCAACATGAATGAAATCGTGTTTACCTAAGAAAGTTTTTTCAAGCTTATGTAACGATTGAGGATAGACCTATTTTCAAATAACGAAGCCTTGACTTTCCCAGTCCATCGGGATTTTTGTACTTTTCGTAGTTTTTAACATTCTAATTTAGTTAACACAAAATGTGAAACTTAAAAAACACAAACTGTGTAGTGAATGATCAGGTAAACGAAGTTCTATGCCCGCATTTTTTCCGACACTATTCAGAACTTATATAGCACTCGAATTTGATTTATAGTTCCCATCAAATCCAGAGAAGATCATGAAAATACTCGGGCTACATCTCGTCAAATCTCTACATCTCTTAGGCTACGTCTCTCTCGGGCTACATCTCAGCAAAACTATTGTGGACTAAATAACTTCCCAGCGATTCTATCATGTATGTCCCACAAAGGTTTTGCAGTCGCCTGACGGAGTCCAGAACGAAATCTCAGATTGAGCGTGACTGAGAAAAATTGTGCGTATGAGCAAAACAGGTGTAGGTACAGCTCCTACGTCTATCTCTCGATCGCACGTCTCTTGGGAAGAACTGCGGGACAGCGAGTCCACTCCCTCACAGCTCAAGGACGATCTAAGTGCCTTTCGCATTCCTCGGGACAACTACCGGAAGATGCAAGAGAGAACGGCGCCCGCGTGAATCATCTTTGATAAGTAACTCTTGACACAAAAACCGCCTGGGATGAGTAGAATCTATTAAGAAGTCGGCACTCATCATTGATCGCGTTCAAAGAAGAGGCATTATTAACGTAACTTAATATCATCAATAAGGGAATCAAATGGTTCGATACGCAAGTTTCTGATAAAACACACAGGTTTTACATTTTACGGTTTGCTACACCTTCACATTCCTTTTGCCATCTGGTATCTCTATATACATATGTACTTGTCATGGGATATTTATAATATGATTCCAATCAACCGAGATTCACGCTAGCGTAGAAAAACTGATAACTTACTATTTTTAAAATAGCTTCTTTTAGCGAATTTTCGTGGAAAATGTGAAATGGCTCCACAAATTTCAAATAATTTTGTTTCACATTTTCTTCGTTGAAATCCATTTTGGGGCATTCTCAAACTCCTGGAGTTCAACGCCTTTTAATATGTATGTGTGCGCGTATGCGTGCTTGCATTCGTACGTGTGTTATATATTTATATATATGCATGCAGCAAGCCTTACGAATTATGCTCCAGAGGCTTATATCCATCAATATAAAAATCATAAAACCAACAAAAAAAGTATCCCCTATAAATTTTTGCAAGGAATTCAACCATGACATTTTTGCCCGCCGCTCAATGCTGAATCAACAACAAAGTTATTGTTATTTTTATTTATTTTTTATTTTCTCAAGTAGGAACTTCCTTTTTTATTACATATTCGGATTCTACGCACAATAGTATGAAAAAATACCCATCACTTGAATTTTGAGAGCGCGAATAGAGCCAAAATTGTGAATTATCGAGTTTTTGAATATATTCAATTGCCTCGTGTGGATTTTGGGGTATTTTTTCACGCTGAATGTTCATTCATTGATATTCGTAACATTATTTTCAAAAAACACCGGAAAAACTGTTAGAACTTCACATTTTCCAACTAATTCCAATGCAGAATAATGTACACTTAAATCTCTTTAATATGTCACCACCGAATAAATAATTGCCCAAACGTCATTGTAGACCCGTATTCTGATGTCATGATCAGAATCATCAAGGCTGCAACTTCGTACAACACACTACCTACTAGTTTATCATTGTTATCACGTTATCTTTAGATATTTCGTCTAGATCAGAATACAGGTATACAGGATGTCACCTTCTCTAAGACTGGGAAACCTACTTGCAATAGGTAGGTACGTACGTTTTCGCTGGTTTCACACAATCTGTGAGAGGCATGCTCTGTTCGAAGAATAGTTGGTTTCGATGACCGGATGGGATTTCAAATTGTAACCACTGGGAAACTTACACTCGATCCCTCAAGGCACTAACGTCTCAAATATGCTAAAGCAGAAACCTGAACCCGTCATTGTTCTGGTTTAATGAACCGGATCTAGGACTAAAAACAAAGGAAACGTGTGAATCAGCGGAAGGCGACAGAGTTTAAATTAGGATATTTATAAAATTAGTTAAATGAGCAATCAACACCATAGTATCTACATAAGGACGTTTCATGTTACCTCCAATATCTGATTAATGTAATTAAGCAATGTTCTGATTTTCTGGTCGGAAAATCTCAAAAGTACACGTTTCTGAGCCTTGAAACCAACCAAACGTTTGTTCATAATAGGTATACTTTTCTTTTATTAGTTGATAGTATAACTTTAGTTACAAAGTCAACCCTCCCAAATCCTGTTACAAAATTCTGTTCCAAAATTTAATTACCTACTTGAATAACTAAAGTGCTAGTTTTCTTTGTTACATCTGAGAATATAAATTTAGATAGTTGCCAACGTTAGCATGACTCGGTGTGTTCCTTCATCGTCGACACATCTATGTGAAATCTCCTGCGGCATCCAAGGTAAACGGACCCAACACAACACGTCTCAGCTGTTCGGTGTGAGATTTCTTTACCCACTTCTTATCCCAAGATCGCTTACCCATTCGCTTTTTTGTTGGCATTTTTCCATTCTTTTCTTTTTTACCGACGTTATCTTGTTAAGATTGCGTTTCTTTTCAGTCGTCCCTTCTCAAACTGTTTACGTTCCTAATCTCGAACTAGCTAGATCCTGGATTTATTGTGTCTTCCACGACAACTGATCCAAACAACATTGTGGCCACCAATACGGGAACCGCATGTTTTCGTGTTTTGTTTGGTGAGGATTCATCACCAATCGCTTTTCAATTGTTAGAACCGCTTTGTTAAATAACATACGTAATAGGTTTTGGGGTTAACATCTGCCTCCTTTCTATACAATGGTGCAGTTTCCACTTCTCTGTTCATTTGACCTCTTCTCGATCAATTACACCAAAATAAACAGATATTCAGCATGATTTACAGAGAAGAGTTTACCACTGTAAAAATAGTATACTTCGACAAGAACAATAACAAAAATACAGTTTCCTGAAAATACAAAGTGTAGTAAGTTGCATTACAAGTTTGGGATATTATTCATAGATCCACAATCAGATAATTACTTAGAAATATAAAATATAACCATTGTAGACTAAGACGAATCATAACTTGATATCACATCACTTATTAATTACGTAACATTTTTAGGACAACAACAGAAATTCGTAGTAACCTTTTACTCGAAAGCTTCTCCTTTTAGAAGAACAACGAGCAAATTCCTAAAGTTGATCCCAAAACCTGGCTACTCGCCTTCAAGAAAAGAAGTAGTATCGTACTGAACGGATAGCTAATTAGTATTCATTTCTCTATAAACTAAAATACATAATATACATTTGATATCGCACCTATATTTGAGATAAATTCAAAATCATCATCTCTGACGATTTAATTGGGTAGAGCCCCACCATCTTGTGTTGTGTTTGGTAGCATGTTGGGGTTTCGATCTTTCAACCTTTAGGTTATGGGCCCAACACGTTTCCAGCGACACAATTATCAGTTGAGAATTTTTTTTTTTCCCCCAAGGTGGTTGATTGCAAAGGATCTATTCTCAGAAATCCAACCGTCCATCCCACCGATTACTCCATCCAATTGGTGCCTACTTCTCAATTGATCGTTAACATTCTATCTGAGAAAAAGATAGGGTTGTGGTTCAAGCATCGTTCATTTTCGGAATTACAGGTGGTAGGTATTCGGACTGTCATTGAGAAGGAAGTCCGTGAATCCAACGCGAGAGTCTGGCGAAGGAGAAAACGAGGATGCGCTCCGATTCCACGGTAGAGAAGGTCACCCCTCTTTCGGCTGCTACAAACTTTCGATCAACATCCCATTCGCATTCGATTGCGGCTGAGCTCTCTCCTGACTGCACCAAAAATTTAGGCACACGTACACCAACACGTTAACCAACGCATCCCATCAAACTTTTTAGAAGTTGTTCAAAAATTATTTCAAAATCCTTGAATTTCTGATTCCGAAGATAAAACCTTAGCTCAAGTATTTTTTTTTTTTTTTTTTTTTTTTTTTATAAAAGAGCATAGTGATAAAATTGTATATTTCAAATCACTATATTTGTAATATAAATAAATCATTGTTAGAAAAAATCGATGCCTACACATAAATATAAAACATGAACTTGAAACTATACAGAAATGAATAACCAAAATTGAATGTTCAAACCTAAATTTGATCGTATCATTCACAGAAAGCATTCCATAATTAAAATCGGTTAATCCTTTCCAAAGAAAAACGACAATTAATTTTTCCCCTGGAAATGTAGCGATAATATTTACTTACTGGTCTTGTAACACCGGAAGGCCTATACAAATGAATAATTTCATTCGTTCAAATATTTCATTACTAATATCGGGGACATCATTTCATCTAAAGAAAATGCTGTCGAATTCATCTTGATTGTTAATAAGTAATCATCTAATCATCAAATCTATAATTGTTTACTGGGAAAAAATTGACGCCACGATTTCGATTAGTCCAATCCGATTTTCATAGGCTATGTGGGTCACTGATCAGGTTACTCAATAAGTTTGAAGAGTAAATCATTATTCGATTCAGCATCCCCCCTCCCTCACCAATCAAAACTACAATAAACACGTATTTTTGAAATTTGTCGTCCAACATTGTTGATGTTAATATTGTGGTCGAATCGAAATGGATCGCTCTGAAAGTAGTCTCAATCGATTCAAAACATAAATTAAAAGAAAAAAATGATCGAAATCCATACTAAACACGTATTTTTAAGGTGGTTCGTTAACGTCGTCGACGATATCGCCGCCACAATTTGCCGGATTGGCTTCAAATCTTTACAGCATATTCGGGATGTCAGACGACCAAATTTCCGATTGATAGCTCTAAAACTATAGCCAATTGTGCGAAACAGACCGACAGAACACACAGAGATAAATGTAGGCTGAGTTCCTACGTTCGGTACCCAGGCCCGTGAAAGTATTACTCTGGCCACTCACTTTGGCCAAAACGAGTTTTACATTCCGCTCCCAGATTTGGTTGGGCACCCAAAGTATGCGAAGATGAACTTTTACGTTGGGCTCCCGACGGTGCCACCAGGGTAGATTTAGTTCGACACCCCAATAACCCACTGGCACCCAGGCCCCTGAAAGTATTACTCTGTTGCTTACTGTTACTGTTAATCTACTGTTAGCTACTGTTATCCGGCGTACATTTACGGCAGTTCTCAGGATTTTAATGTTATAGATAAGTAAGTGTACCTACCTAAATTTCTTACTAAATTGAAGGGTACAGTCACTCCTCTTTGTTCATAAAGAATTTTCCCCACTCCAAAAAACATGTATGTATTGCTTGTGAATGAAACAGAGGATCTCTCTCCTTAGAACTGAGATTAAATCATACGGCGGATACAGCTTTCGTACAAGTACGCAACCACGAGAGACATTTTATGTCTTTGCACCCCCTTTCCCCTTCCTATAAAACCCCGTATTGTATTCTAGAGCCACTCAGCTGATCTGGGATCGGTCAGTTGTGTTCGGAAGTCCCTCAAGGGCCCACATACCAAATCTCAGAATCGTGGGATCATTAGGGTAAAAACTGGATTCTAGAGCCACTCAGCTGATCTGGGATCGGTCAGTTGTGTTTTGAAGTCCCTCAAGGGCCCACATGCCAAATCTCAGAATCGTGGGATCATTAGGGAAAAAACTGGATTCTAGAGCCACTCAGCTGATCCGGGATCGGTCAGTTGTGTTCAGAAGTCCCTCAAGGGCCCACATACCAAATCTCAGAATCGTGGGATCATTAGGGGAAAAACTGGATTCTAGAGCCACTCAGCTGATCTGGGATCGGTCAGGTGTTCAGAAGTCCCTCAAGGGCCCACATACCAAATCTCAGAATCGTGGGATCATTAGGGAAAAAACTGGATTCTAGAGCTACTCAGCTGATCTGGGATCGGTCAGTTGTGTTCAGAAGTCCCTCAAGGGCCCACATACCAAATCTCAGAATCGTGGGATCATTAGGGTAAAAACTGGATTCTAGAGCCACTCAGCTGATCTGGGATCGGTCAGTTGTGTTTTGAAGTCCCTCAAGGGCCCACATGCCAAATCTCAGAATCGTGGGATCATTAGGGAAAAAACTGGATTCTAGAGCCACTCAGCTGATCTGGGATCGGTCAGTTGTGTTCAGCAGTCCCTCAAGGGCCCACATACCAAATCTCAGAATCGTGTGATCATTAGGGAAAAAACTGGATTCTAGAGCCACTCAGCTGATGTGGGATCGGTCAGTTGTGTTCAGAAGTCCCTCAAGGGCCCACATACCAAATCTCAGAATCGTGGGATCATTAGGGAAAAAACTGGATTCTAGAGCTACTCAGCTGATCTGGGATCGGTCAGTTGTGTTCAGAAGTCCCTCAAGGGCCCACATAACAAATCTCAGAATCGTGGGATCATTAGGGTAAAAACTGGATTCTAGAGCCACTCAGCTGATCTGGGATCGGTCAGTTGTGTTCAGAAGTCCCTCAAGGGCCCACATACCAAATCTCAGAATCGTGGGATCATTAGGGAAAAAACTGGATTCTAGAGCCACTCAGCTGATCTGGGATCGGTCAGTTGTGTTCAGAAGTCCCTCAAGGGCCCACATACCAAATCTCAGAATCGTAAGATCATTAGGGAAAAAATTTCAGCTATAATCATATAGGTACCTACCTACCTCACTTCTACGAATCATAATAATCATTGAGCATATTTCGTTACGTAACGTAACATAACGAAAATTTGGTTGTGTGCCATAGCAAAGACATGAAATGTCAAAAAAAAAAAAATCCACCTCGAGATCCACCCACAACATACAGATCTCCGTAAGTGTTCATAGTGGCTCAAGCGATACAATAGCGATGCTGACAAGAATGGCCTTTTACTGTTTTTTTGCTTTAAAAAAAGTGAAATTAAGGAGAGACAGGTCTTTTTATTAAAATTTTCACTGTTTTTGACTCGCTGGAATTGGAAATAGGAATTGATTTTTAAACCTCAATATTATGTTCGAATTACTACGCAGTGTTACTATTCCCTCATCACGTATTTAAACTCTTCAAAAATTCACTGACTTATTTGAAGGATGGGATGAATATTGCTGAGTACACCGATAAATCACCTCGAAAAATAAACCCATAAGGATAGGCAGGCATTTCCTCGCAACGTTCGGGTTTCATAGATGCGGTCAGATTCACACGTCCAAGAAAAGACTTGGGGCGGCGCGATCGTGTGAAATGCACTCAGCTTTCCGCCACATCACAGCTCAACGTTTTTGGCTCGGGCGGCCGTTTCTCGCATGATTTATTTATAGAATATAGTTCGTGAGAGCCTAAAGGGAAATTCTGTTATTGATACAGAATCTAATGATTCACCGCCGTGCAAGAGCTGAGTTCTTTGAAATTGTTCAAATTCTGGATAGACCCGAATTCAAATCGAATGTTTTTTTTGTTTTTTTTTAAATATATATATATTTCTTAAATCAAGTATACGTCACTTTAGGATCGTGACCAAATATCAGTTCTTTTGTCTAAAAATCAAGCATACTAACAGAAAGGATGAATTCGTTGGACAGTACTTATTCAGTAAAAATAGTGCTCAAATTTCATAATAATGTCCTAAAAAATCTCTAAAAATAGCGAAGACAAAAATTGATAAATTTATATTTTCTAGCAGAAACTTACATAAAAAGGTCAACTATAAACTAAAACATTCTGAAATTTGCTCATGAAATTATGGAAAAAAAAGTGCTAAAAAATCGCTATAAAAGACTAAAAGGTTTTGGCTGTGCATGTATGGGTCCTTTTATTATTGTCCTTTTATTCGCGCATGCTTCGATCGTCTGTCGGTCGGTGAGGGTAGTGAGGTCTTGTGCGGACGAGGATAGGTGTTTATTATGAGAACCACACCATTTATAAAAGTTTAAGAATCATTGAAAAAATTGATAATTCACAGAAAAATAACTAGTTAATGTAGAAACATCCCATAATTTAATTCACATTAATATAATACTTTCTGGGGGAAAAAATCCGGTGTAACGACTAGAACTTTATTATTGAGTACCTAATTATTCCGAAGATAAAATTAAGGCTTATCCACATTTAGAAGAAAATATTAAATTTTATATAATATATTCATTCGTACAGACCTTCTAATAAATAAATTTTTTTAAATCTGATTTTAATATGAATATGTCTATTTTTACAAATAATCTTCTACGGTGCACACACATATTGATTGTTCAAGTTTAAATATCTGTTGAAATTGTTCGTAGCCTAAGTTCACAGGTAGAGATTTTTACACTGGAAATCCGAAAATTGATTCTGGGGTTGAAAATCGGATCAGTAGCTCGAATTAGCTGTATCAAACGTAAGAATTACAATAAAAGGTAATAAGACGTTTAAATACATTGTTCACTAGTTCGGTGTTTTAGAGAAGGATTTAATTTGAAAGAATGTTCAGGGATAGTTGGAATAACGTAAAATTCGTTGGCAGAGGCGAAACCCCGAATAGATTTTAGATTAGAGGCAGGTTAGATAGATTTCAAACCCGTCCGATCATTAGTGCTTCTAAAGGGCTGTAAATACATTCATCAATGTTCACTACAGAATAAGTTCAGAGATTTTTTTCTTATAATTTTCTTACCTACTAATTCTATAATAAGGGATATTGGAAACTTCACACTTCACTGCCCGTCCATCCAACTTGGCAGGATTTTTATTTATCTCTCTTTCTTTCAGGGAAACATCTAACGACGGAAAATCACAAACCTCATTCCCTGTTATAATAATAGCATAAGTCTAATCGTCTAACTCAAATAATCATCTATATGAATAGATACTCGATTCAATAGTTCAATAAATTAACTAACCACGACTGAATTAAGATTGGTATGCCATGATCAGCACACAACACGAGTGATCAAGTTTGAGTTTGAACAATCATTAAGTTCGAATTACTTTAATGGTCTAAACATAAATTTAAGGATTTAACTATTCTTTTGGGCCTGTACAATGGTAACCGGATAATATTTTCCCTGGAAATATTTCCCCAAAACGGAGACTCCCCGAAAAAATGTCCCCAAGAGTTGGCCTCACCCGGAAAAAATTTTCCCAAATAAAATGTTATGAAACAACTGAATTGCTGGAAAAAATTATATTCTTCGCTATATAAATGCAATACAGATACATACATACATGCTGCACTAACCCAAAAAGTCCAAAAAAGGGGGTCAATCGATGCGCTGCTTTTTACGGGTATAAGTGCAGGCAATCCCTCCCAGAAAGGCATTCGCTTCAGATGTTCTCAGAGCACCTCGGCATTTTCGAAATCAACCATGTTAACTCAAAGCGTAGTATAGCTCGAAATTGACCTCACAATCATAGTTGGAGTGTGATTTTGTTTCATAAAGCTTCTTTATTCGTACAGTTCCGATTATAACAAGCTTTATAATTTTCTTCATGCGTGTCATTTGACTGTTGGTTGTTCTCAGTTTTTGAGAAACGACCTTACCATCATGATATCAATAGTTTATCTGATGATATATAAAAATGCCGCTAATGGCCCTTCCGGTTGAGACGCGGCTTAAATTCAACAAAAAAATATATAAAATAAAATAAAAAAAGCTTTATAAAAAAGGGGTCTTCTGTCCTTTAATTGGTTTTTTGTTAAACTCCAACGTTTCTGGGGAGAAACGTTGGAAGCTTTATAAATAAGGCCTTCTGTCCATAAATTGGTTTTTTTTATTAAACTCCAACGTTTCTGGAGAGAAAAGTTGGAGTTTAATTTAAAAAACCAATTTAAGGATAGATGGCCTTTTTTATAAAGCTTGTTGTAATTTTTTTCGTCCGTAGGTTCGGAATCGACTAAATCGGGGGAAAATTTTTCCGGGATTCCTGGATAATGCCCTCTCGGTGTTGAAATACATGAAACATTCGACTAAAGTTTTTTTGTTCAACTATCCTATTCACATTAGTGAACAACATTTTAAATTGTGGTGAAAAATATGATTTAATGATGAAAATTCTGTTGTGTAGGTACTCAGATAAGAGTTAGTTGCCCGCATACTAAGATTTTATTTACGAATAATTTGTTGTAATTAATAATTCATGTGTATTCCGCACACTGTTACTCTACCGCTGTTTTCCATTAACTTGTAAAAAGTGACATTAATTGCTACTTCAGAAATCTGTGAATCAGAAGTCTTTCTCATTTTTCAAACATCGGGCGTCTCAATTGGATAAGCAATCCATGAATGAAGAAGAAGCTTTGTAATGAGGGAGCTCTATTTCCCAGAATGATTACCACTGAACTTCCTGCCAGAGAAAAGCAATCTCGAGACAAGAGTATTTGTTTATTTTTCCAAGCTCGGAACTAAATGCGGTTCTCCCAAGGTAATGGAACCCTGCGCATTGTGAAACGTCCGTTTCTTTGCACAAGATGGTCTAGGTCCCACGGCGGAGTATAGAAGACTATTATAGTGGGGAAATGAGAGAGCGAGAGCTAGTTATGTGTAAAGGAAGATAAAGATATATAGTGAGTGTTGGGTGTCGAGGACACAACTTGATATAAGGGACGGGCCGAGACAAATGAGTTCCTCCTTCTATTGAAGGCATCACAAGAACGTGAAGTGCACGGATTAAAGAAAGCTCTACGCCTAATGGCAACTGTATAAAACCCCGAGTTATTGAAGGGACGTGAGATGCGACATAATCCCATATACAGGAAAGGAAGATTTAAGAAATGTAGTTTGAATACTGCGCATTGAAAAGAGAAATTTCTGCGGAGGTTGAATACCTTCTGCGGGCGAACCTTTGCGTGAAAACAAATCGGAAGAATTCCAAAGCGTTGTTGGGGTTTTGGATGCTTTATCCTTGACCTACCGCCGACGAGCAA
Organism: Adelphocoris suturalis; assembly: GCA_030762985.1. Lineage (NCBI taxonomy): Eukaryota > Metazoa > Arthropoda > Insecta > Hemiptera > Miridae > Adelphocoris > Adelphocoris suturalis. Next base: position 41,473,311 of record CM061041.1, read on the forward strand.
GCTTTCCGAGGAAAGGGAAAACCACCTTACGATGCAGGTAACAGGTTCAAGAGCCTGCGTAGGTGGTTGCAAAAGAGGTTGCTGACAAAGGACCTGTGGAATGCTCAACAGCCCACTTATGGACCTGACAAAATCACCTGCTTTACATCTTTGTCCTTCCAGCTACCTGTCTACCTTCTTCCACGATACAATGTTTGCTTCCATCGGTCACTTTTCTCGGTCACAAAGGGTGGGTTGATGCAGATTCTTTCAAAACTGTGAAAGGACTATCCTCAAAAACACTTTGAAGGCTTTCGCCTAAGCTTGCCTACCTACCTACCCGTTTTTGTTCCTACTTCCAAGACTTATTTCGCTCTGAAAAACGTTCAAACAAAGTAAAGAAGCTACAGACACGTACAGCAGCCCTCATATAAATCATCACTGAGGTCTCACAAAAAAATTGGGTCGACTAAGGGATCACTACCGGGTCAATTTGTCACAGAGGTTCACCACATGTTACACCATCTCAAAACCAAACGCGGCACAAACTTTCAAGAAAAAAATAATAATAAAGATTGAAAGCATATTTTCTACTTTCTGTCTAAGTAGGTGTCTATAGCATTAACACGTCAAATTGGAGGATGACTGTAATTCTAGAAAAGCAGTAAACAAATCAACGTGTGAAACTAATAATTATAGATAGTGAAGGAACTTGTAAATATGAATAAGACGTTTCAAAAATCACAACGAACTCATAATGAAAAATCAAAGGTAATCAACAAACATGAATGAAAATAATTAACAAAAACGAACTAGCAAACATATTTTTTGGAAGGTAAGCCTTGCCGTCAGGTCTAGGGAAATAGCCTTGTTTTTCAAGAACCCAGGCTTTCATTTATGTATTTGAATAAAAAATGAAACTTTTTATTAAAATTTTTCTAGAATATCTTGATTTCAGTGGACGTGTTGTAGAGAAGATTTTAGGTAGTTTCAAGTAGATGTTCCGTGGAATGTGGAGGTAAGTAGGAAGCTTTTTTTTTTTTTTTTTCAACTTCCAAATTGATGAATAAAACCTCCAATGAGATGTATAAAACCCCCAGTGAGGCAATTCATTGCTATACACACCACACCTAGGTGCTGCATTTACACCAAGATGCAGTGTGAGAAAAGCGGAAATTAGAGAAAGACATTTTCTATTTCCATGAAACATAAAGAGTTACAGCTTTCGACCGCTAGATTTCGACAGCTAGGCCTTCATCAGTAACAATGACTTAGGTTATTGTTTGTTACTGATTACGGCCTAACCGTCGAAATCGATTAAACATTGTAACTCTTTATTTTTCGTGGAAATATACAACGTCTTTCTCTAACTTCCGTTTTGAAATGAGTTTCCACAACTTCGTCGAGAGTGATTTAGTTCGTTTCACTTTGAGCTTAGAACTTGATACCGTCTTACATGCAAAAGTTGATATATTCGCCACAAACATCCTGGTATGCTTCAACAAAAATGTTGCACTTCTTTCCATAATATTATTGTATAGCGAACCACTAACCCCGATGAAGAAAGTTTTTCATAAACTTAAGTATGTTGGGTCTGTTAAATCACTATGAACAAATTTTACTGGATTTTAATATTAACATAGGTTATAACTCGCATCCTATCTTTGAAAATAGGTAGTTTTAAATTTATTGTTTTCGCGGAACTGTCAAATTTCACAAAACTGTCTTCCAGTAAGAAGCTCCCAAAAGGTATGGTCAGATTATTAATTTCGCTTCTTTGATAGAGATATTTTAGCTGGAATATGGTAAAATGTGTTGATTGAAGGGTTCGGAAGAAATTGTGTCATGTTCTCATTCATTTTCAGTTCTTGGACCCCTGCAATTAACCCTCAATCCGTTCACAATTGATCTAATAGTTATGGAAAACACTTTGATTTGCCCGTTTAACGAGTACTAACAGTGAGCGCTTTGCGACATTACAGTTTAGTGCTCGAGAATTCGGTATTTGTGACAGACATGCACTATTGTAGGTACTAGTATTACCCCAGCATTTATTAGACACAGGTTCAGTGATGAGATTGGAAAGGGGTAATGCATGTCATATATATTATCTGTATTTTTGATGACGCCTACGTCCTAGAACTGAAAACGATTTCAAACAGGACTAAACTTCTTCCATTCCCTTCCACCAACCGAAATCAAGTTTATCACATTTCATAAACCATTCTTCTGCCAAATCCACATGAAATTGCAAAGTTGTCTTTACCTATTGCTTGAGAAGGTTTTTGTAAAATTTGGCAATCATCACGATTTTTGTCTTCTTTTTTATTGAAATAGTAAAATATCAAAGATTTTCAGCAATTTTCATTTTCTATAACCGTTTTCGTTTCAGCTGGTAGTATGGTCTTTAGGTGGTATTTTTTGAGAGTCAAAGGGCACCTTTTCTCTCAGAAAAGTTGACGCTGACTTCGAAAATATGGTCAAAAATTAAAATTTGTTCAAGTAAAGAAGTAAAATAGTTGAAATGGTCTTAAGCAACAACGACGAAAAAAATCTCCCAGTTTTTATTTGAAAATCGCTAAACTTATTTCTGTTCTAGAACCAAAAATTTCAACCATGTATCATGTTTTCTCCTCGATATTGATTCGAAATTCTATGAAAACATCAGAAATTAACAAGCGGTTGCAATCATGTTCACAATATCAATTATTGAGAATGATCACCTGTGTGTAAACAATTATTTATATAACCATGCTCATAACTCAGTTTGTTGGGCACGCACTTCGCCGTAGTTAACATAATATTGTTAGATAAATCGAGAGCTTTCGAACGAATGGTCAACGAATTTTGTGGGATGAAAAACGACGAAGTACCATTTCCCTAGCAACGACTCGGTTGTAGGCGGAAATCACTGTAATTAATTTCGTGCGCGGAAAAAAATTGACTCGCAAAATTCGCTAGGACCCCAGGGCTAAAACATGATACATGTTAAAACGTGTTTTTCATGACAATTTCAGGTTGGGAGGAAGGTTTTGGAGGTTGGGAAATCCCCAAAAACATAGCCCATTCGGAAGTACGATTGGGGAATGTTTTGGCGCACGCCATGAAGAAAAGGGGCCCGTCTGGACGCACCATAGAAGAAGGAAGAATAAGGAAGGTATGGATGAGAAATGAACCAACTGAAGGTGTTATGTTGGAGGTCTTGATACCCATATAAGTAGGGAAAATAAGTTCCTTCTTCAATATAATTTGTAAGCATGAAAGACATTAGGATGCCTATGTCTCTTGAAAAAAGGGGGGAAACCCGCTTAAATCATGCTTCAACTTGGATATTGAAGGAAGTTGTTATGGTGCACCTGGATTTCCAAAATTATGTCTGGAGTAAGTAGAAATAACATCTAAATATCTGGAGCATGATGTTTTCCATGCAAAACATCAACATGAGGTGCAAAATTAAGTTCAATATCCTAATTTCCTTGTTGGGCGCTATATCCTAATCACCATCTTAACCTTCTTGGGCGCTATACGTGCGTCCAAATATAAACAGCCTCATCAAAAAACCTTTAAAAAATCATATCACGATTACCAATTCAGTTAGAATATTGCACTTGACAGTGTTGTACTCCATTTTCTATTTTAGTTTCACTAAAAAAAAAATTCCTGCACTTCTTAGAAATCCACCCCACATAGTTGAGACGAAGGTCGGCATCCCTTTGTTCCCGGAAGCTGAGCTCAGAGCAAGGCTAAGATAGGTACTTTACGCACCAAGGACTCTGAGGAATGATGACTTTTGTCTGGTATGGGAAACAACTGGAACATTAGGGCAGCAGGAACAGCATCCTTGGCCAGCGACCACCAACTCGGTAACTTCGGTAATGACACCGCAAGTACTCGACTCGGCATCTATCCGCCTACACAGCACTCACACTACTACAGAAACACTCACACTGTAACACCTTCCTGGGTAATAAAAAGGCTGCGAACATCTCGGCAGGAGTGAATTAGATGGAGATCTCGTTTCGCTACAAGGCGTTGTAGTGGTTGCAGGAAGACTGATCTAGTCTTTAACACATCAAGGAAAGGGTGAAAAAAAAACAAGGCATCATTATTCCTGCATATCTATAGATCCATCTGCTTCAATCACTCGAGACTATCCATTTGAAACCACGATCCTCCCAGCCAAGCGTAAATTGCACACAGTAATACGGCATTTTCAAGATAGTTTCAAGAATGCTACCTCATACTTTTCAAACAAGCATAGTTTAATCCCAATGATATTTTATCGAGAATGGTATTTCCTCACATTCGATCACTTTATCAGCATTTGAATTGCAAAGCTTGTTTGTTTTGATAATTAGGATGTGAAAATTCATATATAAGCTTACCTGAATGTCCACCAGATGTTGAAACACATAGTGTTGAGCCAGAAAAAGGCGGCAAGGAAGATGAAGTGCATCGCTATCGCTGCAACAAAAAAAAGAACATCAATTATAGAACTAGTAGATATGAATTAGTAAGTTTAGAGTTATTAAAATCAAAATAAACAACAGTTACTTTATAAACTGAAGTATATATAGAAAGTAAGTTCATCCATTACGATTTTCTTGTTTTCAATCGTTCACTCTATTTGAAAGACAGTTTTCGCAGTCGTGTAATTTGAACATTGCAATAGCAAGTGGAAAGTTGGCCATCTTTGTTGCGGAAAATTTCTGTAACTAACAAACCTAATTAATAAACACCTGCCGAGTTGGGTGGGCAGTATAACCTCCCTTCTTCTAACGTGGACTTATTTGTTCGATATATAAAGGGTGGATTGAACGTATCCGAGTCCGACATTAAAGGGGATGGTTGATGACACTCACAACTAATAAATATCTGAATATGGTTTCGGTAAAGGTGATCCAATTTTAGTTTCACAAAAACGGAGCATTCATTAATGATGCAGGAGACAAGTCAGCATTATAGCTGACACACCTGATCTACTTCCCCATGATCACTCCCAGGGGTCTTCAAGAGGCTGCGTATTGAACTATATCGTTCATGGATGAACAGGAGAACTATATGAAGAATTAAGAAAATGTCGAGTCGCTCGGAAAACCTCGAGTTAATCATTGGTGAATGACAATCAAATATCTTAAGTCCATCCCATTTTAAGGGAATTCGAGACATGAGATCGTAAAAATTTTTTTCCGTCAAATTCATGTGAGCGCTAGCACATACGCTAGTGGTCTGACAACTATAAAGCTTATAGAAAATTTCATAAAAAAATAATCCAGCTATTTAAAAAAACTGAAAGTTTTATTTTGATTCAGTCTTTCCCTCTGACAAAGAATTTCAAGTTCGCGCATAGTTTCGTCAAGATGGCATTCTTAAGTAATTATCGTGAAAACAGAACAAATACCTCCAATTATGGAGGTACTTGCCTACCCTCCAATTCTGTATCCACAGTAAAAGATTGATTCAACAGAGTTGAAACTTAAGTGATCATTTAGGGGCTAACCCGCGAGTTCCATGAATTATTAATCGAAATGACCGAATGTTCCGGCGTTTCGTCATTGACAACGAACTCATGGTCTAGTATATGACTGATTGCAATCAAATTCATACAATTTAGCGCGATTAGATCACGAAAATATGAGTACACCGCTACTAATGTTCCAAGATTCCAAAAATGATGAAAATTACAGATGGCCCGTCTCAAGGCTGGTGTTGCCAGATATACTATAATTTATAGTATTTTATTGTGTTTTTGGAAAAAATACTATATACATATTATATACTTAATGAAAAATATAGTTTATAAAAAAATACTTCATTCTTGAGCTTTTGAAAAATTTAACATTATTATTGATACTAATAAGTTTTCATAGTAGAAGTAACGTACCATCAACGCTTGTTGAAAAAAGTACTGGGAGAAGAGTTGTATACATAATTATTTCTCCTATCTCCTCTAATGTGCTGAAAATGTTGTTTCATTGATATTGTGTATTTCTATATCCCTCCCTCCCCCCTCTCTTTAAGTGTTGCAACTGCCTGTGAATTTTATGTCCATATCTGCTGGCCCATTGCGATTAATTTTTTATTCTCAGTTACCTACACTAGTTGAATCTAAACAATCTGGGCACGCTCTTTGATTTGCCAAGCAAATAGTAAGGTAGGTATGTTCAACAGAATCCCTCTCGAGCTGTTTAGATACACTTGTAGTTCCAATTTTGTCGAGAATTCAGTATTTTTACAGTTCTTTCGGTTATTTCAATAGTAGGTACTGTGTATTCTCGAATTACTATCTTCCATTAAGTGTGTTGAAACTTCCTGTAATTGAATGTGTTCATATTAGCATCAGGTCCACTGAGAATGATGTATCATTCTGAGTTACCTCCACTATTTAATTCTAAATAAGCTGAGTATCATAATTTGTCTAGTTATTCGAGTGGGTGGTTGATGGCTGTATTTTATTAAATGCTTCCTTGGTGTTTAACTCTGGTCACCTATTTGCAATAATGAAAATGTTTCCTAGAATGATTATGCCCAAACAGTTACTTGCAGAAAACCCTGATATTTAGAAAATGGATTAATAGATCTTAAAGATACATATTTTTATATCTGTACGATATATACCTGGCCACGCTTCGCTGTGGCACATTGTGGTTGTGTGGATGAGAAATGAGAATCAAAACAAAGATAGTTAGGTACTTATGTTTTTGATAAGTTTGCTTTGAAAGTTCTTCAATATTGGTTTTACCTAAGTCAGCTGATCTGGTTGGAACCCGTCATTACATTCGTCACACAATGTCCTGGAGAGGCTCCCTATCGAATTTCACATTCCAAGGGTGAAAAGGAGATAATTTAGCTCATCCAGCTTATAAGGAAAGATCCCACCATTTTATTCGTCTTTTGATGTCCCGGAGGGTCACCCTATCAAATTACAACTCCCTTAGATGAACAGGAGAAAATATTTGGCTTTTTTTTTAGAAACTGGTATTTTTTTTCAAGCAATTCTCCCGACCAACATTGCTACAGTTAATAAGGCGATTTTAATATCACTTTTTGATGACCTATCTTTACGAATAGAAACTGCTCGGCTCAACCACCAAAAGCGTTTTGGTATCGTTGGTTATCGAAAGTTCTTTACGCCTGGACCCACACTATCAACATTTAACGTAAAAATGGCGATGCGTGTTCAGTTTTTCCCTAATTACGAAGTTGTTTACCCGGGCGACGTCGGTTGGGAAGTCCAAGTTTATAACGAAGGAGTAAATCTAGAGGATAGTGATTCCTATGATTGTATAGCCTAAAACCATCCCTGAAACTTTTTCGTCAATTAGTGCCCACCCGAGTGGAAATCGGTGAAAAACTTTTTGATGTCTTGATCCATACACAAACCAACATAACATTTTTATATATGTAGTTAAGATTATAACTTTATATAAGTGCAATTTTTATAACTTGAAGTATATTATTATCAGTGACAAAAATTAAAACTTTCGAATAATACAATATATTTTTCAAAATACTATTTTTTTTTTTTCAAATCTGGTAGCTCTACTCGAGGAGCACCTTGCATCCCTGAAAAATACCCACATAAAAATTGGTCCGTAATTTATTATAGTTCTAATTTATTGCAGCAAGGACAGACACATATCCAAAATTGTTTAATAAGTTCTGAAACGAATAAATCAAGTGGAAATTCTGATCCTAGAAGACCACCTAAATAATTTTCATCTTCATCCACAAGAATACAAAGCTTCTCCACGTTTAGAAAGCAAAAGAAAAAGTTTAGATAACTCATAGCCGTTTGTTACTCAGCTGAAATTTAAAAACGGGTTACCAAAAGTTCCTCTAACTGATGGTACCCTCAACGCAAAAACTGGTCCCAATAATCATTTACCTTCTTACTACTATGGAAATGAAATCTTATAATCCTCTTTCCAAATCAATTATAGGGATTCGCTCGATATTGTAAATGATTATCGCAATTTTTCGCGTTGGTTTAATTCGTATGAGGAAACTTGGCTCCTCACTTGGCAGCTTTTTTTCTACTCAAGGAGTTTAGTACCTTTTTTGTTTCCTTTAGCGGCCAAACTCGATGAACCCGATCGCGGGTCCGACGGGTACCGCATTCCTCTGGACCAGAACAACTTTACTATTTTTACAATCCGTCTTTTTGGACCGAGCTTCTCAGTCTTCATTTCTGTAGCTTCTGTTCTTTTCGGTTTCTTTCTGTTCTCCAATTGGTCCTCCGTCTCAAACAACTTTACAACTGATTTCCTGCGAGTTTCAACAATGAATCTAAAATAAACACAACTAAAAGATGCTGTTTTTTAAATCATGAGAGTTAAAACCGATCCGGAACCATAGTGTACATTATTATGACCGGAAAAACATTAAAACGTGAGGCCATTAGGCCATTGCATTTATACATTCACATTACAATATTCTCCTATGATGGGGACTTGAGTAGATTTGACTAATTTTAACTGCGTTTTGTGATATACGCACCGATTGGCACAGGCATTAATAATACGATATACATTCCTCCTTTTCCAGAATTCCAGAGGAACCAACAAAAGTTCGTTGAGGCCTGCAATGATAAGATCGTCAATGAGATTCTATATATATACTTATAAGCTGTCCGAAGAAATTAGTCATGGCATCAATTTTTTTTTAACTGTACGAGCGTAATGAGTGACAGATATATACACTTAAATAAATATTTAAAGATAGAATTATTCGAAGCATTGACGTTTTAATGACCAGGTGCCAACTTGAAAGTGGTCGGGGCGAAAAAGAGACCGTCGGCAAGAATTGGTAACACGAAGTCCTGTGATCATTGTAGCCCAAGGACGTAATAAAAAAATCTCGGCCTGGTAACACGAAGCTCCTTTCATTCTTCAATCTTGAAGCCAGCGGCAACTCATAATCGATCTCCACAGTCATAAAATTACCCTGCGGCATCAAGTCATGCGCACTGAACAGTCCGAATATGGATTAAATGTGTTCGAAACCTCAGTTACCTTCAACAGCCAGACAAAACGAGTCTAACTCAAGCTGCAGCAAACCTTTCGTTGACACCATTAGGGAGGTCTACGAGAAAAAGGGCTTTAGCTATTACTTATATGCAGAGTTGCCAGGTGTCCGGTTTTGTCCCGGACAGTCCGGAGTTTCTCTAAGCCGTCCAGGCCGAAATTGAAAGCCGCTCTGGACGCCAAATGTCCGGTTTTTTGTTTTCAAACAACGCGTTTTCAATAATGGGAAATTTCGACAACTGCTGTCGTGAATAACTAGCTGCCCCCTTTCAATATAAGATCATTCCTTTGATTGCACCCTTCAATGTTCGAGATAAATTATTTTCTTCAATTTTGCCAATATATAAGCCTTCATTAGTACTGAATGCCCAACGTCATAAAGCTATATTGCATCCATACTTTAAGTTTTGTATGACTTGTTCCAAATAATATACTGAAATAAATAGATTCGATGGTAGGCATCTACGATATTTTTTCACACATGAGGCGCTGCCATATGAACTCAGTCCATCGACGTACTTCCGTGACATCTAAGCCAACTAAATTTAACTAAACCAACTAAATTTGTATTCTGAATAAATTTTTTTCTCAGAATTTATTTTTATGTTTCATAGAGACTTTATTTTCTATTTTTGCTATTTTGTGTTATTTAAATAAGTTTGCCCGTGTATAAATAAATAAATGAACTACATCAAGGCTGTGTTACCTTTAGGCGATCTTAATGTCCAAAATCATGACCATTTGTAATTTTGTCACATTCTTTCTTAGCAAAAAACTCTCGATCTCTTCTTTAAGCCGTTAGTTGAGCATTCTCTCTTTCAGTTTTAGACGAAGATGAATGATCGTTAAATAGGATTCGTAATTTATATGGATATAGGTGAAATGATGTTGAAGGAAAAAACGAGCATACATTTTTACACCATGTTCTTCTTGCCTAGCTCTACGCCTTGGGGGTTCCCAAACGGTAGATTGCATTAAATTATTATGTGGTACACTACTATTATCGTCATAGGTATCATAGTAAGTTGTATGATGTATAAATAAGTTCCTACTAATTTGAGATTATTGGCGCAGAAAAAAAATTATTTTAAACATCTCTTAAAATGTGTACAAAAATAGCATAAATGAAGAGACAAAACGTTCCCACACATAGGTATGTCCCATTTTGACAGGGTGATGAACAGGAAAAGGCATACCTACCTATGTCTACTTGCGTAGAAATTACTATCTATGTCTGTATGGTGTTTTCTCATTGTGTCCGGTTTTTAATCCCATACCACCTGGCGACCCTGTTTATATGCGATGTGCTTAGCTCGGGCTGCACTGTTTCAACTGAACTTTGACTTGGATTCTTGCTGGTTCTTTGAAAACCCTTGGACAATCTGCCGGTGGGTCACGCCAGCGGGAATTAAGGGGATACTGCTTTTGCACGAGCCCCAACCATAAATGTAAAAACCTACACATATACATTTTCTAAATATGTTGAAATATACAGATTAATAGCACCAACTAGAAAATCCCTCCAATGGATTTTGTTCAAACAAAATCACTCCCGTGAAGTTGTGAAACCCTATTTCAAAATCAATATTCATTCAGCAAGACCTTTGTCTGTATCCACAAAGAAAAAACAGCGACGATGGATTACTTGCGCCGGTTAGGTCTTCGTCAAGGATAAATAATGATAATAATAAGTTTATCTGGGAGTCCTAAAACGATAAGGCAGATTCAATACGGAGTTTGGAAGTGTCCGTACCGAGGGCGACTAAAAATCTAATGCTAATCCGATAATATACTGAAATATGGACTGATCTCAAGGTAACGCTACACAGCTTGACGTAGCACGAACTTTACATTTACAACGAACGAGATCACCACACTTCATTACTTGGAAGTAAATAGTTCCAGGAGGAAAAAACACCAAATAATTCGATTCAGAGTCCTATTTTGTGTCATTTGAATGAAAGAAAATTGCGTCTAGTTAGTTGTTGAGTTTTTGTTTGTCCAAGCTGTCGAAAGACCCACTAAACTTCAATCAACGTACTGTTGCAAAACGAGGAAGATAATTATCTCCTTCATTTTCGTTCAACAAAATCAATTTTCCGACAGTTATTCAACGTTAGTGTGACTATTCGCTGGAGAATAAGAGTGTTATCAAACTATAGCGACTTAGTGATGCAGATGAAGCATACGGCTGGATTGCGATGAAGCACCTCACATAAATCTACGTAGTGGACAATAATATGCTCCATGTATAGCGCACGCGCAGTTGAACTTGCAATCTGTGATGAGGGAACTAATAATTTCTTCTAAGCTCTCCGGACACTCTGTTACTGATAGTGACCTAATCATTACTAATTTTCTTTGTGGAAATATACTACGTTTTTATGAACCAATTTGTTTATAAGGATGGCACAGTTCGCCGCTTCAACTTTGTTCTCATTGTGCCTGTTTTTTCGGTGTGAAGTACTGAGGCAAGCAACCAACACTAGGTATTTTTGGTTAAGAAGGATACGAAGAAGTATTTTCCCCTTCCCCAATGATTTTCCCAAGCTATGTAAATCATGAGAACTAAATTTTCGGACCTATTTTAATCTTGGTATAGAACCCCTCGACACAGGAACCTTGTTCATCGTTCTAGTTGTTGGAATACACATCACCAGTTATTGTTAGACTGAAAAAATACCGTTAAAAGATACATAAATCAATACCATGAATCTTTTCAACAGAAACTAACGAAATGGGTGTTTACATCTACGGGTGGATGCAATTTACGGCGAGAAGGCCACAACATACACATAAGTATAACTTCGGAACAATTTAGCAAAGTTTGATAAGAAATTGTTGAAGATTTAAAGCATCCGTCTTATAATGATTGACATCGATATTATACCCTGTAACCACCAACCAAACTTACAGCCGCCACATTTGTATCACGAGTTCGATATGCTGAACCAAGAAAACCCGAGATTTTCTGGTGTTGCAAGGGGGACTTTCAAAGAGAAGAGATGGGGACGAAAAGGAGTGTAAACCCACCTGGCCACATAAGGGAGAACCAGATGAACCTCTCCAGTTCATGCGCTCAATACAAACAAGACCCCCTTGAAGCTATCATTTGTGCCCAAAAAATTGGTGAAGGGCCTGCGAATAGAAGGATATTGAATGGTTCAGCACTCAAAAGTCACCCCTCCCACGGTCCGTTACACGTTTGTGAACACAATCTGAAGGTAAGCCCCTGTTAAATTACGCTTGCTAAAATTATGTTATCAAAATACGTTATAATTTGTATTACTATCTGTAGTCCCTTGGTTCGCATGGAATATGAACTCTATAAATCTAATTCTCTCATTCAGCGGTACCACCCATGAAGGTAATACGAACTCATCTAAATCAATCGTGACGAAATTGTAGAGACCCATTTCAAGTTAGTTAAGAACGTCGGCTATTTCCACAAACAATTTTAACATTAAATGTTGAATCGATTTCGACAGTTGGGTTCCCCATCAGCATTTGTTCATCAGTTATTGTTTGTTACTGATGATTACTAAGCCATCGAAATCTATTTAACTTTGAAACTCTATTTTTTTGTTATATTTTCATCTATTTATTTAAATAGGTTTACAACGTTTTTTACTAACTCCCATTTTCCATATAAGTAACAATGATCAATATTTAAAGTTAATTATGACGTAAATTACATAATTGGTTTTAAAGTTAATTAGCGTAAATATGTAATGGTGTTGGGACTTTTGAGACTTCAATTATATCTGATACAGTAAATGTGTGAAATTGGACATATTTTATGACAAGAGTTAGGTACTAGTTATCACTTCATCTTATCTAAGTACCTACCGACGTGAGCTCTACTCCATGCGTGATAGATACCATTATCATTATTGTGACGTGGACATTCTAAAAATATTCTAGTTCATATCCAACTTATAAAATATATAGAATTTATGATTTCTGAGATCTACCGCTACAAGTAGTTACCGCTGAAATGTTGCAGTAAATAGTGCGAATGGGCATAAGATATTGAAAATTTAATAGAATGCAATTTCTTACCTGAAAATATGTTGTAGGTATGTCATAATTATAATATAAGCGTTATAATATACTCGTAGCTACCTACTAGGGTATGTAATCTCGAAACACGACCACACGGGCAACGAACTCCTAATGTGCGGAATTCCTTGGCTTCTGGTGTGTATGAGAAATTTCAGAAAGGTTTCCTATTTTTTAAAATATGCAAATCTGCTCTACCCACGAACATTTGTTTCTGAAATGTACCTATTTGAGCATACTACGGAGTCTCCTGACTTGTAAGTATTTGGAACTCCATTCAAAGATTGAATACATTTCCATAACGTCGGCTTGGATTCAGCAGATTTTTTTTCGGTATTTTAAGTCTGTTTGAAGTTGAAACGAAAATAGGACACCTCCCATTGCCTCGTATCCGTCCCATTGTCATATGGGTTACGTATGCGAACAATAGGTCCTGGCAAGAGCGTTCCTAGAAGGAGAAACACCATAACAATTGGAGTGACTCTGCTGGTTTGAACCATCGTCGTAACACCTCTACCATCACAATCGGACCATCAAGTTACTGTTGTAGTTAACAACTATACCAGTGGCAGGGGACCAGAGGCTCGTCCTGATCAGCGACTGTCTCGCAGCTCTCATGCGAAATGAGATCTCATCCAATTAACAGCGTGACTTTCAATTCCTCCTCATTTCATACTTCGGCATCAAAGTCGCCATCAACATCGTAATATATTTACTATATTATCTGTTTGCGTTAATTGCTAAAAGTATAATTGATTGGGGATACTACATTTAGTATATGTTTATTAACTTATTATCAGCAACAATTGTGGTTTATCATTTTGAATAATAAACCTTTGTTCGGCAAAAAATGTAATCCCCCCCTCTTCAAAATTTTTTTGTTTACGTTTCAAGATGATTAGAATCCAAAAATCGAATTAAAATTAAGAACAATCCGTCCGTCAGCCACAGCGTCCCAAGCTACTGGACCAGAGTTTATGAAACTTAGATTATAAATCACATTTGGGTTCTAGTTGGTCCTACAGAAGCTCGGCGCCAATTTCGATGAACCCTAAAGGATAGAATTTAAGAGCTGAAATACAAAAATCGAAATGTTAAAAACTGTGAAGGTAACAGTAATGTTTTGTGGTTAACATTGACAGATATTATCCCAACGCATTGAATGAAACCACCCGGAATGCTGTTAGTTAATCCGTTCGCTCTCCCTAAATGCTAAAAAAGAACTACCGGTTGTAAAATTGGAGCATAGTATAACTTGCCTAATAAATTCCGACTGATTGCTTAATAGATTGACATTAGCTGATATAATTCCATTGGGATTCTGACTTGGCCAAATCGAATTTATTATAGCTTTTATCCCTACGGCTAGACGAGTGAAGCGTTGGTAGGGTTTTATTTTATCTCATAAATGTTCTGATGGTGGGTAGGTAAGTAGGTTATACCTAGACACCCAAGCACCTAAATATAGTTAAACCTAGATCGGAGGGACATGTAAACCGTCGAGTTAATTTCCCTCTGTCGGTGCAAAGGCATTTTGATGACAAAGTCATCCTTTCTCCCGACCACCACGAAATAGAATCACGCAGTTGCATTACGCTAAGGGGCCTGTAAAAATAATATTTTTCTTAATCAACCTACGAAACTGACATTTGAAATGAAACTTCTTAAACATAACTAGAATACAATAGATAAGGTACACAGGTGCACAGATCAACTGAGGAACTTCTGAGCCTAACTTGTTTCTCAATCGACTTATGGTGCTGAAACCTGACTTGGAGCTCCTTTGCGATATCTAGAATATAATTACGAGGTATGGAAAGACTCTGAAACTGATTTTTTTCCTAATCGGCTTACGGTGCTGACATCTAGATGAAGATCCGTTGGGACACCTCGAAAACAATTACGAGGTACGGAGGCGAATTGATCAGCTGAGGGGCCTCTAAGGCTTAATATCTTTCCTTTTCGGCCGGCCGTTTTTTCCGACTTTTTGACTAAATTATTGGACGTTTACTTATTAAAAATCGTAAAATTTTGGTTCCTGAAGCTGTAAAGGTGATAATTCTTTTGCGAGGCGCGAAGCGCCAATTTTAGGTGAAATAATAAAGCTTTGTGTAATAATTTGTAGTGTTTTATTTTGTTTTGGTTTTAAGGTGTGAACGGACCGGGTTATTTAATAGTTCTAGAGCTGGTTGGCCCACTTACTACCTTCCCTACCTGTTATGTATTTGCACCCTTGACCTCCGCGATCCCTCGGAAATGACGAGGTACGTCAAGGCCGCGAAAGCCCCCTGATCAGACCGATTGTCGGATTCACTTTCGATCGCAGGCCAATGCTAAACCCTCACCCCGTCAATGATCGCCAACTCCTTTGCTATAATTTCATTCAATTACTTCTCTCTTAGTCATCTGTCTCCGGTGCTCAGGTTGACTATTTTTTGCGTGACCTCCTCAACCGATAAAGCCCACAAAGCTACACTACAAAGCCCTATTAAACAATAAAATGTAACGGATAATTACATCATCATCATCCTGAACAACATTATAGGTATTACATAATTATCTCTATTATATTATATTATATTATAAATAATAAATAAAAAGAAAGGAAAAGCGTTTATTACCATCCATTACATGTTATAGCCGCCAATCTGGTTGAGGTAATGCTTAAATCATTATATCAAAAAAATATAGAGGTATACATTACACGTTATAACGACTCCCTTCATCTTTACTGACATCTTGGATTAAGTCACTCTTTCTTCAGCCTATACATGTTTCTTGAAAGATTAGCCCGAGTTTTTCAAATTGTTGGTTGAAACGAGTGGTATCGGTAATGAACGGATCAACTAAATCTGTTAGTAAATAAACGGTCTGAAAAACTTTCATATTAATAAAATATTATTATAATTTATGCATTACATGTGCCTACTGATGACAATATATGGAAGTATTTTGCATTCCTTTTCTATAGCACAGTATTTTGCTGTCTGTCTATTGGTCTACTCAATACTTTGGTGGCAGGCTTGAAGGTACATAATTATAAACTGTGTATAGAATTGAATATGAAATAAACTACATTAAAGTGGTGGACATTCATTAAAATTAAACATTTTCCCATTGTTATTTTTGCCTTTTAATGAAATTTAGGCACGATGGCCTAATACCGTCTCAACCGTTTTTCGTTTTTACCCTTTTCTGTTCGTATGAGCCAACCTCAATACATAATTTACAAAAACCTGTGATTCAACACATGTCATTTTTTATAAAACAATCGCTATTATTAATATATTGCCTACCCACATCTGTTTACTTTTCATTCCACGCAAATAATCAACTCGACCTATTCCGATCAATAGTCGTTGATGGAAATCTTGTCACAACTACACCAATCCAGTGAAATTGGGGTGATAATTTAGTCATTTGAGATCTTAAAAACAATTATAGTTAAGTTTATTTTAAAAAATATAACTTTTCGAACAAATTGTTTACGTTTCAAGATACGTAGATTCTAAAACGCTGCAAATTATTTCAGAAAGGTTTATTATTTCTGTATTGGATATCCCTTCTACGCAAAAGCCGTTTCTATATTTATACATCGAATTATATTTATACATTATATATACATATAATTAAATTAGATTGATGCAGGCCCCTACCGAAGAGAAATTATTAAATTAAGTTACAAACCTACACTTTCCTAGTATGAGTTGACCCACCAACTGAAAATTGATTACTACATAAAATATATCGCCTACATATGCTTCAGAAGTTCATCTGCAGGTAGCAAAAGGTGTAATAAACCCGGTTACGTGAACTGAAAATGCCATTAGAATTATATCAGCTGATACGAGCGTCGTAGTTACAAGAAGATTTTTGCTATGTTCCACAAGTAAAGATTTGCTCCCATATTGTATGAAGGATTTAGGCCGCTCCCCAGAAGAAATGGGGCCCTAAATCCTCGAAAAAGAGGCAGGGGAGAATGACAGTATCCCGTCAGAGAGATACCCACTCCTACTAATAGCATTAATGCGCTATGTTCGGAGTAGATTGGTTTTCCAGTTCTTGGATCACCCATCCAACGCCAAACGCAGCCTTTCAAGAACACGAGAACAGGCGTGCGACATCCGTTAGGAAACAACGGAGCGACGGCAGCGCTTTCTCTGGGATTCTGACGGGAACTCTGTCACAATTTTTTATTGTTTTCCTCCTCTGCCCTTAGGGAGAACAAATGGATGTATTCAAATAAAAAAAATTACTGTTACCTTGAAACTTTTCGAAATCTCGATTTTTCAATACTTCAGCCCTCAATTACCCCTTAATTAGCCCTTTATTATTTGAGTTGATAAAAATTGATACCGATATGATGACTTTTAAGCAAAATTTCAAGTTCGGTCCAGTAGTTTCGGAGAAGAGCTTAGGTCGCCGTACTGCGGACGGAGATTTTATTTATTTATTTATTTTTTGTTACAAACGTTTATTATTGAAAATAATGAACCAAAATCCGTCCGTCCACCGTGCCCATTTTTTCGAAAATTTGGGCACCTTTGCACCTGAATGTCGTTATTTTCCACCGCTTTCACAAAATAGTTATCACTGAAATTATTACTTAAAATAGTGATGTTTGTCTAATCAGCGCCTAATCGAAGTAGGCAAGTAAAAAAGGCAAGGATTCTGTCATAATATTTCTATCAGCCAGCCACCAATTCCGTCTTGTTATCCGTACAGTGTGATTTTGAAACGAGAATGTGAGTTTGAATGCTCTGTAGTTACAACTATATGTAAGCCTGGGATGGGAAGTCTTTTTCTGTCACTTCTTCACAAAGGACTGCGTCGCATTAAAGGCGCAGGGCACGACAACCCCTTCTGATACCTGGTATGCGTAGTTGTTGTGGAGGAAAAAACACAGGAAATCTCACTACTACCTTCCTCCAGACTGCTCCCATCTGTTTACCACGTCGCGGTACATCACCCTCAGCTTACCAAGCATCCCATGACTCCGAACAACAATTAGACCTCATCTAATCGACTTTTCTCTCTCCAGCGGGTCCAATTACGCGGATTTCCAGAGCAAGGCCGTTCCAGAAGTAGAAAAGCTCGTCGCTGCACCATTACCGTCCTCCAGTTCGAGCATTATGTCCATTTGTGAAGACGGGAAACACCGTTTTCTTGGACCAAAGAAGAACCGCTGCGACTTATTCACGTTATGGTTTATTATTTCAGCATTAGATAGTCCTATTGCGCAGACACTGGTTTAAATGAATACAAACTTAACAGATAATGATAAATGGCTGGTTGTCACTTGCCATAAAGAGATAACGTCAGTCATAATATTTTTCCTTTTAGCTTATGTAGCCCTGCACAGAGGCATGGACATCTTACACGAGATGACCAAACAGGATAGACAAGAATAACCTATTTTTGCGTCTGTAAATCGCTTTGCGGTAACAATCATGCTGACAATATTATTTATTTCCATACTTGAATCCAATCAGAGTGCGAGTAGTTGGATTTAACGCTACAATTGGGTAATTTGATTGATCGAAGAAGAAGGTTCCCTTTAACTTACCTATAGGTCTTTAATTTTAAGGCTAAGTATCACGGATTTAGTTACCCAATTCGCCGTCAAGTAGCGTCTTGATATGAGCCGATTTTACTAAATAAATATCTTGTAAACGGAAAGAGCTATTTGCGTTCTGTTGAAGCCATTCGGTTGTTTTGGGCAATATTGAATTCAATAACTACATTTCAGATTTTTATTATTCAAATTAGGGGTACTTGCAAACTAAAATATCAAATAAATCGGGGTTAGAGATCGTAATTGGGAAATGTTGTCAAATAGGGTCATGCGAAAGCTTGGTTGAGTGAGAAAACTTCAATCACGGACAGCCGCAGTATGGGATAGGAAAGGGCCTCACAGGTAGAAAAAGAGTGTTGACGGGGTATGCGATTTCTTAGCCCAATGAGGACAAAATAACTGGCACAGTTCGATTGCTTTACTAATTTTGGAAGTGCTAATCACTAGAAGGAAAAAAAACTCAGGAACTTTTTCTAATGAATCGCATTGTAAGACTGTCTGTCCGTGTAAACTATTATAGAAAACATGCAATATTCCAATAATCCCCTGGTTTCGTATACCGCTAGTCACGCACTTGAGAGAGTTTCTCATTCCTCTTTATGTTATATAATGATTAATTTGAGTTTTTAATCGATCTCAATAATTTACGTTATAGAAACTCAACCAACACTTATCAATAGAATATCAATGTTTCCGAGTCCACACGGTAGTAACCAAATCAAAATCGTACCCTTGTTCATCTAATGTTCAATGCAATCCATTGGTAATATTAGGTTCATCAAGAGTTTCTCAACGTCAGAGGTTTGCCGACAATTGTAAAGTGAAGCAATGAAATTGTGGAAACGGTAAAAGGAAGGTTTAGCATACCTAGTAGGGGTACAAAAGGTATTAAAGGGACACTTGCTCACCTACCTGAGAAAATGTACAGAGAATTGTACCTATAACTAATCGCAAACAATCAAAGGACCATTGTGAATCTTTCTACTGGTTACTACTAGAAGGATAGATGTTCTTTTGTGGTGTGGGCTGCTAAAGATATACACGTGGAAGAAATATGAAGAGACCGAAACTTTTGGAAATCTAAGATGGAGATAATATTAACATTTTGTTATGTGAAGGTACTTTTACCAGAGATACTAGATGCCGAAATACCATTGTCATGAATTTACGAGCCCTCACATGATGATTTTTTACCGCGCGCAAACCGTTCCGCGAACGCGCAAGTTTCCTAGCTATTTACCAAAATTGCGCAAAACATGGATTTTGGTAAAACCCAAGTGTGGTAAGTGAATTTCCATTACTTTTCAACGCTTATTCATAATAAGCCATCCGTTACTTGAATTTATTCGATTTTAGCGGAATAATGGCCGAAATTTTGTAATTTTGCGTAAAAAGCAGTTGCTCAAAATGCACGTTTGAAGTATTTTTTTCCATTCCCCCCCACCAGATGGTGTTTATAATTTTTTTTTTTTTTTTTTTAAAGGAAGTTTTCTCTTTTATTATTATTTCATTTATTTATTTATTTAATTTTTTTCAACTTTGCCTTATTCGGTCCCCAGAACGGTTGAGGAAGGAGGAGGGAAAAGGAATAAAAAATTATAACATTTGATGTGCAAACACATGCCTGCAAAGATTATTTTTTTCACGCAAAATAGCCAAATGTTGGCCATTGTTCCGCTAAAATAGAATCAATCAAGAAACGGATAGAGCCATATGAATCAGCGTTGAAAAACAATGAAAATTCACGAACCACAATTAGAGTTAACCAGAATCCATGTTTTGCGCTTTTTTGGTATTTAGGTAACTTTGCGCGCTCGTGGAACGGGTTGCTCGTGGTCGAAAAAATCGAGTGAGGGGTCGAAAATTCATAAAATTTTGCGTAAAATCCAAATCAGCAATAAAACATGGCTTTAGCCATTTTTGGAGATTTTTTTTAGCACATTATTAGAAAAGAAAAATATTTTTCGAATATGTTTATCTTAAATTTATTGGAGCCATCGCAATAGATTCATTTGCTACGAAAATTAAGTCATTCTTACGAAATTATTCTGACTCGTTATTTTCGAGTTAAAAGGATACCAATTAGTATTTGGAAGCAGAACCCCTATTTGAAGTGAGTTTATTCGAATAAATGTTCCAACATTCACAATATTCGTTTGATGCTAACAGTATATAAGTATGGAAAGTGGATGCAAAGAAAAGAAATGAGAGAAACAGTTGTGGAAATGGGTAACGTTCGGTCAATGACAATCGGCCGTAAAAACGTCTTTCCCGCGAAGTATAGTAATGGAGTAGGTAGGTACTGCATTGTATAGTTATAGTGAGTCAAGCTGAGAAACAAGGGCACGGGGACAGGTAACGAGAGAGAGAGAGATCTGGCGAAGAGTTCCCAAGCTACTCTCAGGAGGGTCTGGATCCAGAACCCTTCCACTTTTACTTCTCCACCTTCCCGCGGTACAACAATTATATTGTTGATTCCGAGTTCCCACGATGAAGGAAGAGACATTTGGAACGACGGGTAATGGACCGCGAGAAATGGAAACTACCAGATAAGCATCATGGACAAGGTATTTAGAACTGGCAGTTATAAGCGAGCACAATTTATTAATTAGATAAAAAAGTAATCAGAAGTAAATTTTGACGTGTGGTGGTTTATTACTAACCATTTAATCGTTTATTACGGTAAGTATGCATAACGAGTTTTGCGTTTTAGCAAATTTTGTAGAAAATGAAGCTGTTGCAATGGCTCCAAAAATTTCAAAATACAAATTTTCGAAAATGTTCTTTATTGAAATCCGTTTTGAAGCATTTGAAACGAATCCTAGATTTTAATGCAGTTTCATATATTACGTTTCATTGTCATATGTATATTTTTTGTAGAATTTTAGACAAAACTTTATCATGACATATTATCAACAAACTCAATTGAAAATCCATGCAACAAATTATGCTGAAAAATGCATTTAAATATCATTGATATTCGCTTTTAAAAAACGATCAAATTTGCAAAAAAGCTAAAAATCTCAAATGTTTATGCAATCGCAAAATGTTATTTCCAACGAGTTTTTTCGGATAGCAAATTGAAGTGAACAATTTCGTTGCCAACCTTGCGAAGAAGAAAGGCAAAAGTTGCTACTTCGAGCATGATTGTAATATTTCCAGAGCTATTCAGAGTACAGAATCGTTTTCAACTTTTAAATCAAGTAGATTTTTCTCTCGACTTTACGATACAGATACCAAATATGTCATATGAACTAACTCACTAAGTTCCATCGAGGCGATTAGAGGCTCAAATAATTTTGATGATCCCCTAATAGAAAGCCTACATTTATCGTACACCAAACAACAATATTAGGCTCAAATGTAACTTTTATTTGAGGGCCAAGCCAATGTGTGTGTTGAAGCTCCTGCGAGGAGTCATTGGTGATAACTCCCTTAAGATGTTGCTTATACGCATTGGGCATATGCAACATAATGAGGTCACTGGTATGAGTGTTGTCCTTCACGACTTGTGCCCGTTGGGCTGTTTTGTAACCCAACTTCCAAGTAGGGACCGAATAGTGGTCAATCAAGTAGCCACTAGCAGGTGTTTGTACTCACCAACACCTGCTTAGCGCAGGACCTAGAGATATGTGTGGGAGGTGAGGGGCTGTCCATCCGCCACTTTCTGGGGAACTCTCAGACCTTCTGCACCTCCTAGTCCCGGATAGGCTCCCTCAGTGGATTGACGTTCTATCTGGACAAGGCAAAGTGCCGCTGGGCTCAACTACACTAGAGCTGTAATATATTTATGTGCACCTAGTCATATTTTGTATTTTTGATCACCATCATCTTTTTGTGATACGATCAAATAGTGATACGAATTTAGTTATAAGTCTATTTATCATCTAGTTTTTTTCCTTTTTGTAATTGTTCCCTATTATAAGGAATACAGGATCTGTGTATTAACTGGCTGCGCATTATGTTGCCGAATCGTGAAAATGATTCAATACCTACCCTAACACCAATTATTTTCATAGGGCGATTTCTTTTCATTTGGGGCGTGAGGAAAAATGCAGCTGTATCTTGAAACATACCTACTAAAATTATGTTCATGTGCATTATATCTAAATCAGTTTCATAGCTCATCCGGCAGAAATCGTGCCATCTTTTCCAGAATTTAAAAATAAAAAACCCTGTAAATTACACGCAAAACGAACCTAGTTAGTATGAGTGAAGGGCTGGGAGGATAATGACTGATTGGATCTGATTGACATAATAATAATATTATATATACATATAATTTTTTTCTAATATCATAATTGGGAAAAACAATATTCTGTAAATAATTAAATCGGTAGGCAAAGTAAGTAGTTATATGAAATAATAACTTACCACGGAGGACTTGGTAGGTACTGAAATACTCGAATTTCTATATATTCAGATACTATCAGGAATATAATTTTATAAATCATTTATAAGTTCGCCTTTCCCAACTTTATCTAGGAGAAAAAATGCGCTGAAGGGATATTTCAAATAATGTCCGAGTTCCGAAACGATCGTAGCTTGATTTTAGTCATTTCTTCGTGATAAGTATGAGAGGGATATCTTGTTAAAGTTACTACTGATTCTTTATTCTAACAGAGTAGATAGCTGATACCACGTTCGTATCCAATTTTCCCGTGCACCCGTCATATTTTCCAAACGTACCTGGTAAAGGCGTGGAATCATTTTATTCAGTCAGTATATATTTTATTCTACCTCAGCTTTGTCCACTTGGTGGGATATCTCAGACACCCATGGTTGCACGCATTACAACTTTCTACCTACATCATATCTTATCTAGTCAGTGTCCGTGTCGCTGCTTTCCACAATCTGGTTCATCTTACAGAAGTTATGCAACCACGCAAAATAGAACGAATTTAGAGAGAAGGCAAAAATGTGGCAAAGGAAGCAGGTTGTAGAGTACGGCAGTGGCTTCGAAGCCGTTCGTAAACAAGGCTTTCCATTCTTTCATTCAAGCGAGGCGCTATCAGTTGTGCAACGAGCCGTCCAGATTTCAGATTACCAACCTCCTTTTGTTGTGGAACCTCTGACAACACGGCCAAGGACTCTAAACAGCGGTTCTTCTTATCCTTTTATTGGCCTTCAACCGTATTTATCCAGGCCTACACTTAATTCGGACATTCCGCTGGAAAAATTTATTATTCTAATTTCAAACGAAGAAATTTTCTGCCTATTGAAAACTCTCCAATCTAACATAACTGAAACGAAAAACCTGAAATTTCGCAAACAAAAACATAAAATGTGGATTTTAATTAAACGTTCTTAAAAAGTTGTTGAATTATTTTATTTTATTTATTTATTTATTTTATTTTTTTTAATAAACCTTTATAATTGTCCACAATTTCTTTCGATCTCCCTCAAATTCGAATTAGACAATATATAATTGATTAATACAGACAAAATTCCACGACTAATGGACCGATTTTGATGAAATGTTTTGGCATTGACATGCCCAAACATTTTTTATTCACAACGTATTTATGCATATAAACCTATCAACAATTATGTTATTTTTCTCACAATCGGAAAACAACTCCTAGGTATCATCATTTATTTCGCCAATCCGATATTACATGTAACATGACTCGAATTGTTAAAAGGACTAAAGTGTGTATATTTGTGTGTTGAGAGATGTGTTTGGAGATGTAGAAAATGTATGTATGTATATATATATATATATATATATATATATATATATATATATATATATATATATATATATATATATATATATATATAGTAGAGACTAGACTAGTTTCACAACAGAATTCCACCGTTTTCTTCTATTAATTTATTGATAACTATTGTTCAATTGATGTAATCAAAGATATTACATTACATTATTCATCGAGTTCCCACCGATCGATTTTACACCAGCCAAAGAGAGATCCCGGCGAGCCCAGTCATGTCACTGCACCTTCCCGACCTTGTGTAGCAGATTGCGTGTGGGTCCACAGGAATTGCAACGTCAGCTCTGGAATGCCATCGTCCTCACAACGGCCTTGCGCTACAACCCTCACGTTTTCTCTTCCCTTGAATAAAATGTCATTTAATGCAAAATAAAACGCCGCGAAATATAATAATGCTGACGACTCCTGATGAATAACGATACGGTGTTTCCTTCACGAGTTGTATCAATATAACAGTTGTTCAACAAGTCATTTCGATTATAATTATTAAGGTGTCAGCACAAGAAATACTAGTAGAGAAAAATTGGAGTTGATCGTCTTTCAGGAAATTCCACCAGAATAATTTTTCCTGATGTAATCACGTCTACAACATTTTAATTAAGCCTATCCTTTCTTCTGCTTTATATTCCAAGGTTAATAAACCACTATGAGTAACTCTCGATTTTCTGTTAAAACCATAAATATTTCGATTTTTGTGTATTAAAGCTGAGCCTCAAGTCTTTTCATTGCAGAACTAAGTAGCAGTACCGGTCAGCTGTTATACCCAATTTTTCATAGAAAATTACAACCATCAAAACGGTGGCACTTGGGGTGGGGATGTATTTTCTTTGAGTTTCAGAGGGTGTAGAACACGTTCACAATAGCCATTCATTTTCAGATTTCTTTATATATATATGTATGTATATATATATATATATATATATATATATATATATATATATATATATATATATATATATATTTATGGACAAAATGTTTTGCTCACTACTCCTCCGAAACTGCTGGTCCGATTTGGATCAAATTTTGATATGTTGTGTTACAGGTCGGAACTTATGCCGCGCTGACTTTGGTGAGGATCAGCTGACCACGAGCCGTATTATCAGTCATAATGATGGCAGAATCATGCTTAAATCTCTCCGATTCATCGAAGGACGTCGAAATTTGATAAGGAGCCTCTCTGGGACAACAAGAGACAAGACAAAGTGAGGGACGCCCTCCTGATCAGCTGACTGAGCTAAAATCTCTCCTGTTTACTGTAGGACGTTGAAAATTGACAGGGTGCATCTCTGAGACAAAAAGAGACAAATGACCTTACAAGCTCCATCCTGATCAGCTGAGTGTGCTAAAAGTTATGTCGTCTATCTGAATACAACAAAATTTGAGAAGGAGCCTCTCTAGGACATCAAAGGACGAATGAAATGATGGGTACCACCATGAGCTCCAGCTGACCGATTCAAATAGTTGGTTCTGATTACGCAAACTACGTTTTTTTCTTCTTCTTCTTTTAAATGATTATTAGCGGAATATTCAACGAAACTTTGTTCTTCAGAAACGCACGATCTAGGTATGGAGGAGCTATATAATTCAATGAGAAATGGCTCAAAACCCACTTTTTGGATTTGAGCGCAGTAATTGCGCTGTTTTTCAGACACTAATGGAAGGAACTAGGGATTTCTGGACTAAGTCGGAAAGATTAGGTAGGTATGTTGCCAACAAGGCCATATCAATCTTCAATTTTCTCGTGAAAATAGGAACAGTGACGTAAAATGATGTAATTCACAAGGGCGAAACGCGGCCATTCGCAACACTCCAGGCGATCCGCATCTGGAAATTATAACTCAGACCATACAAGGAGTTTCAGTCATGCAGCATGATCGTATGAGCGAATTTTCTTAAATTATCTATCGTAAATATGCTAAAATGTTTAGTAATTTGAGAAATATCAGTGAAAAGAAATTGTTAAAAACTTATTTTATAGCAAAAAAATCATACTAAATCAAATTTGGCGTTTCAAAAAAGATTTTGGATTTTTAGATTTTTTCTCAGATTTTCTCAGAATTTTATAGATTTCCCGGCAAATATTAATGAAATTCAAGTACGTTTTTCAGCATAAATTTGAGTCAAATTTTTTTAACGTCCCAGTTAATCGCTGATGATTTTGTTTTGACTGAAATTCTGCTAGGAATTTATAAGTTTAACAAATTTTAGCCATTTTCAGCCTTTTTTTTAAACACTTTTTGTTAAATTTAACCAATTTAATGTGCTTAAAAAGTGCTGACTAACAAACTCATCCATTCTAAACAAACACCCACAACAACAATGGGGGTCATGGGGGGATTTGGGTTCTCAATGTTCAATGTTCAATGTTCTCAATGTTCTCAATGTCTCAACTAAATAATCGATAAAAACGGCGAAAACCTAAGAACCTGAAATCTTATTTAGAGTAGAAGAATATTATTTACGATATTTTTCTGCCATAATATTTATTGTTAACAATTTCATTGTGCTCAATGTGAACAAATTGCTAAAAAATTACATTAATTTATGGATAATTAACGAAAATTCGCTCGTACGGGCATGCTGCTTAACTGGAGCTTCTAATAATAAAAGGAGTATAAAGGTATGAACATAATTGTCCCTTTTTCGAATTCCGTGTTGAATGCATATATAGAGTGTCCCCCCCTCCCCTGCTATATATATATTTATTCAATCTCAATGTTTTTTCGTAAGGTTCTCAAAAATGACAAAATTGCACATAGCGCACTTGCGGAAACGTGCGCATTGACATCAACATCGTTATTTCAAGTAAGAATCCCGATTTTTTATTGAAGATTTGAATTTTACACGAAATTTTATGAAGAAATGAACCATCACTCTATTTTTCTAAGGGCACGCAAACAGGCACAATTCAATAAAAGTGCAAAAATTGTGAAATACTGAGTATTTAATATATTCGATTGCCACACGTAATACATGATTATGGGGTATTTTTTCGTGCTGAACCTCGTATCGATGTTCATTTATTGATATTTGCAACACCAACTAGGGAAAACACCGAAATATCGACCTGAATTAAGCTTTTCTAACACATTTCCACAAAGCACAAAGCGTTCGAAAATGTGGTTTTTTCGGTGTTTTCCCAAGTTGGTGTTGCCAATATCAATGGATGAGCATTATTACGAGGATCCGCACGAAAGAATACCACAAAATCATGTATTAAGTAGGTACATGTGGCAGTTGAATTTTTTTTTTTAAAACTCAGTATTTCACAATTTTCGCACTTTTAGAGCAGAATTCCGAGTGATTGGTCATTTCTTCATGAAATTTGACGTGGGATTTAGAAATGCAATAAAAAATGGGGGTTCCTATTTAAAATAACGAACTTGATGTAAATTGCGTACGTTTGCACAAGTATCCACGCAATGCGCTATTTTGTCATTTTTGAGATCCTAAAAAACAAACAAAAACACATTAAGATTGAAAAAAAAAAAAAAATTTTTTAGACCCATTATTAACGATTTTAGCAAGGAGGGGGGGGAACCATTTCCGGAGACATCCTGTATATTGTAGACAATATTTTGGGTTTGAATCCCATTCACTAGGACAGAAATGTTGCTCTTATCTTCGGACCTATCGAATTGCCACCGTTATTGAGATTGACGATTAAAATGTTTACGAATCACGACATCGACGAGAAGATATCTTTTGAGCACACGGCGGCACCAGATGTTCAGCACAATCCTCGTTCCGCTTCAAACTCTAGCGGACCCAACCGAACCACTTGAAGAGGCAGGTGTTCGGGACTCCACAATTCCCGCCGTACGCGACGTCGCCCGCTAGTCGCGTCTCGCCTATTTTTACCAGGATTTGCCAACTCAGTGGTTCACGAAGAGAGCGGAAAGCTTCTCATGCACACGCGAGACCGTGGCCACAAGTGTCGATTGATGGTAGACGGTACGTTCCGAGAACTTCACGCCGGTCAGCAATTTTCGTTGTGCTTTCTGCACTCTTTTCTTCATACCGGTGCTATAGCCGAAGCGACAGCAAGCACTTATAAGTGGAAATTGATGAGAATGGTGGGAATCACAACAGGAGACCCGAGCCAAACAACCCAGATCGGCCTTCATTGTTGTGTCTGCGAAAGAAAAAGTAGATTGTAGGAAGACGGGAGCTAAACTTTTCCAGGAGAAACTCCGACTAGAATGACGGCTTGATTGAGCTTTCTCATCCACGGGGAGGTTATTAAAAAGATGCCATGAGGCAATACATTCCTAATTTCTCAGAACGTCCTTCTGAAGCTATGTGTATAGATAAGGCTTCGTAAATAAGAGGGACGCCTATCAAGACCATCCCAAGACCAAAATCCGTTTCAAAAAAACCATAGGCATACCTTTATATGTAAACAAGGTTCCCTGAATAGGCTCATTTGGCAAGCTTTTCATGGAACTGAAAGGGGAGAGATTTTAGGATGTATTCATTAGAGGGAATAAGAAGAAGGGTGCGAGGAGGAGGGGGGTCGCAAAGTTGCAATTGAAGCGAATTTAAGACGACTTTAATTAAATTTAAGCCTCCCCTCGTAACATTTAATTATCAAATTTGATAAAATGATTACAGGATAAGGAGTGTGACATCATTACACGTAACTATCCAAGTTAGGCCCACATTCACCAAAAAATTATTCAAACAGAGGAAATTGGTAACTCTTGTGCTAATTTGCGGTTTATCCCATTATCTCACCAAACGCCAATGAATGCTCGTATGCTGGAACGTGTTTAAATCAATAATACTTTATACGTCTGATTCAAAGCGGAGACTTCTCACAGTCACTCTCTGTTTAGTAGCCGATGACATTCATGCGATGAAAAGTCTATGTAAGTTGAACATAAAAAAAACAACATAGTATGAAAACATGATCTGCCTGCATGAGATTTCTGCCTTTTCGGGCCAGTTTCCAAGTTCCGACCATACTGCGTCATAGGAATTCAAACAAAGTGGCTTGCGACTCTCAAAATAATGTTTATGATTTATTTTCCATTCAACTGGTGGATCCTTTGGATCACAATCTTCTTCTTCATTTTTTACGAATTTTGAAAATTCGTTTGGCAATATAACTGTTGATTTTCTATGAAAGCCATAACTTCGTGAAAGATTATGACGGGTATATATTATCGACTCCACGCTTGTACGTTTTCTGAGTCAGAGTCTTCAACAACTCGCAATGCGACGGGCTCGAAAAACCCACGTTCCTGTAGTCGCTCAACTCCTGGATTACATCAGATTGTGGCTCAACGTGAAGCGGACGTAGGAGGCTACTACGCTAGTAGAATATATTAGGACGACTACTCGCCCTAACCTGGCATTGCCTTGTTGGAACGATTTGCCAGGAATGTGGGAAGACTCAGTGCTTGACCCCGGACTTGCTATGATGACTCCCACTTTTCTACGTCAATTCTTGCAGAAAATTCGATTTATACCTGCAGTTGTTCTAGTAAAGGTAAAGGGCATATCTTTGGAATCACGATACGACGTTAGAAACTCTTCGAACAGGTTTCAAACGAAGATAAATTGTGGAACGTACAATTTGAATGTTCAAAATACCTATAACCAGCTTCAGTTTTTTTTTATATTTTTTTATTTATTTATTTTTATTTATTTTTTTTTTTTTTAAGCTAGATTACTACCCATTTTCATCTTAATGCGTAATTTTTTCTCAAAAGCTAAGGAATTTTTGAAGGCTGCAAAATAACCATTTTGGAGGTTGAAAAATCAACTTTTCTGTTAAATGTTATATTTTACGGAAACAAAGCAGCGGAAAGAATGTAGGAACCTAGGAATACAAGAGGAATCTTCGTCTCTTAGTCCTGAATTTTCCTAATTCATTTTACCCTGTTCTGTTTTTCCAACTTGAAAGATCAATAGAAATATGGAACGGTTTATTAAAAAACCCGCTTACTGATAATTATAATATCCATTTATTGAGAATTAGTAGATACCAAACAAGTACATCAGTGAGTCTAACGATACCGCATTTTCTTGTAAGGAGACCCGCGTGAAACAAAATGGAACAAACTGGCTTTGGAACTCACTCAGCTGATCGATGAACTCTCAGTCGTCTTCAGGATTTTCCCTTCAGCCTCCCTCTCAAATTTCAGCTTCCTGCGTCGAATAGGAGACAAAATGGCTTTGGAATTCACTCCGCTGATCAATGACCTCTCATGCATCAGCGACCTCTGATACATCTTTATCCTCGAAATGTTACAGATTACATTCATACCAAGTTTCATCAAAATCGGACGTCGGGAAGTGGCATTTAAAACGATTTTAAGAGGACACACATACATAAATAAATATATCAACGGACAAAGGAATACAGTAGCTTTTTTTTTTTTAAATAGAAAATACGCTAAAAAAGAAGTGACTCAGAAAAGGAAAGAAATTAGATTCAAGTGATTTATATGAAGTTCAAAACCCTATCGAAACCTGGGTTTGTTGAGGTTTACATCGTACAATTTAGGTAGAAGGCGTAACAAAAAAGCATTCGCGACCCTATACGCATTTCCTCTCGAAGACGAGTTTTTATGAAGCCTTTGGATTCGAAATGATGATTCTATCACACTTTTTGTTTGAAGTTTCCACTTGATGGAGACAATTATAACGTTATGCGAAGAAAGCATACATACACCATGACTAGTGCTTATGGCTACTTAAGATGTGGGATCAGATGTGATGTCAACGAGATTGCAAACGAAAATTTTGAACCGTTCAACGGAAGTGAATTCTTGGAGAATATAAATATGAGCATGCACCTTCTATACCTGTTACGGAGACAAGCGGGAAAGCCCCTGTGACGACGGACTCCTCCGAAAGCAAATGATAATTTTACTCTTATTATTAGCGGAAATGATCCTTCACATCTAATACTACCTATTTTAGGCCTCGTCTCCAGGACTAGAACGGTTGAGTATTTGCCGGTACATACCGTTGCATTGGGCATTTCGAGTAGCCGATTCCCTCAAAACAAGTTCCTTCATTATTTCAGTCTCATCCGTTCTTTCTGGCACGTGCCTTGTAGGTATATGTCAGGCGTCTGTTAAATACGTATACTTAGTTTCTAATCAACTATTTCCGTTTTTTCTATTAAACGTGGTGAATTCACGTTTGTTTTACGCTTAAGGAGCAAGACTTCCCACGACTTTCAGCTTTTCTTACAACAGTAAAACATTTGTTGAGGACGATGAAATAAAATGGACTTTCCTTTAAACAAAAAACAGGACAACTTTTTAATAAATCAGCGTTCGCTGTAAAGGAGAGCACAGATAGCAGTGAGCCGTTAATTGCGTTCTGGGAGGTAGTACGCCACGAGGACAACTGAAAAACAATGTTTTGTGATATTCATGCGAGAAAACACGCACACACCCCAGTCACGCACCGCACAGACAGAGCGAGGGAGGGAGCAGGATGACCCGTTTTGCCGAGGCATCGCCCCTAGCAGGGCAACCGTGACTGATCTCCTGTCATTGGTGCTCCATTTGCTCGCTCGCACCGCTCGCCCCGACCCGAGCACTCGCCGAACAAGAAAGACGCTTCCTTTCTGATACTGCCATCGCTGACGATTTCCTCAAAAACCCGTGAAGAATTTTACTAGAACGGCTGTCCGGGTCACCCAGAACGGTTATTTTGAGCTGAGAGTTATCAGAGTGTGCAGTGATTTTAACGTTCTGTATTGTCGATGCTGAGTAAAGTTGCTACCTTTCAACAAATTTTCAAAGAAGATAAAACCATCACAGTGGCCACAAAATTTTGAAAATCGGCATTGCTCCCTTCACGTAAACTGAGCTGGGTGATTTTCAAAAGATTTGTGGATTTTAAAGTATATCCACTGTCATGAACTCCTGTAACTCAGTTGTGATTTCCTAAGGACCCGTTCGAGAGTACTAGGGAACTCCGATTTCAGAGTAACCCTCTCGACTGGTCGGAGTTCGGAATAACCCTAAAATGCGCAAACTCAATTTATTATTTCGATTTCTGACGATCTATCAATCCTATTTCGTTCAAATTCAAAGGGTTGTTGGGTTTCGGTTTCAGAAAGATGCCCGATGAGTTTTATCATGATTGGTTGAGTAATAATCGAAGTGCATGCGCAAGACTTCAAGTTAGTTGACACACGTGAAACTGCAAGACTGATATATCGATTTTTGTGAAATTTTCAAGGTTAGCTTCTAAATGGTTCCTTATAAATTTCATTGCCATCGGATAAATAGCGCGTGTAAGAATGTGCTAACGCCGGGAATTTCTTACAACATTGATTTCTAACGATCTATTGGTCCGATTTTGTTCAAAGTCAGAGGGTAGTTGGGTGTAGGTTTTTGAGAAATGCCCTACGAATTTTATCGAGATTGGTTAAGTAATTACTGCGTTTACGCAAAACCAAAGTTGATCAATGCTTGTAAAACTCATAGGCTAACGGACCGATTTTGATAAAATTGTTAGGGGTTGCGTGTGTTAGCTCCTAGATGGTTTCCTATGAATTTTTTCGCGGTCATCGAATCATTGCGTGAGCGCATCGAAACCTTGAATTTCAGATTACGTCAATTTGGTCGATATTGCTTCTTTCAACTAATTCTACATGTCCAAGTACCCATAAGTGAGGAAACTATACTGCCTACCCAACTTGGCAAGCGTTTTTAGTTGGATTCGGTAACGGATTGGTACATCTTCACCTGCTTTTGAAAATTCACCTAAGCTAGATGACGAATGCTTGTGTAGAAATGTGAAACACGCTTTGTGAATGAGCGTCTAGCACATCCAAGTTGTCTCAGATCCTGGGCACCTGAGCTTACACACGCTTGTAGAATTTACCACTTACCACTTATGTACGATTTGTTGTATACCAGTTCCAGTCCGAAGAACGTATTGTTTGAACATCCTTCCCCGGAGATGCAAAGGTTTTCTTTTCACGAATGCTAAGTTCTCCCTTATTGTTTGCGAAAGGACTCTGTTGAGCGCTAAACGTAAATTACATATCGTGCCGAGAAAGGTATAATTTTCTCTTTTTTTTTCTTTAAGGCAGGATCTAAACAATTACACTCTATATATCCGCTTTCGTTTGAAAGGGACGCTTCTTTTCCAAGGCTTGTAGTTTACTAAATCCCAACATGAATTTACAGGATTGATAATACCAATATTCAGCTCACATCTTAACTTGTTTAAGCAAGGAAATAACTGAAATTATCTGGGTATTGGGGGGGAAGGGGGAGGGGGGCAGATTTGTAAACATGAGTTGGCCAAACCAAAGAATTCAACTATGAAATCACTTCAAGACCGAATAGTTGTAATACGAAGAGTTGAATATTTTTCCAAGATCGTACGAAGTTGTAGTAAATTGATTTGAATGACTACATATGACAAAAGCTAATATCAACACAAATTTTAAAGAAAATACGAAATGTAATAAAAAGCTCTATAGAATACAAGATGCGTTAAAATGAATTTGAATTTGGTAGGAACTCCACGCTGTTGTTGGCGAATTTTCGTAGAAAATTATGCTATTGCAATGGCTCCATTTAAAATCAAAATTTTTGGAAATTTTCCTCACTGAAATCCGATTTGCGGCATTCTGAAACTAATCCTAAAATTTAACGCGTTTTCATATTTATATATCTGTGTGTCATTCCAGACGATAACTCTCCTTAGGATTGAGATAAAAATTCCGTTTTTGCGCCAAAAAAGCAAGCTTTCCGAATAAAAGGGGTGGGTTCGTTGGCCAGCACTTTTTGAGCACAATAAATCGATCAAATTTCGAAAAATCTGCTGAAAAAATCCCTAAATATGGGTAAAAACGGCTCGACATTGTTAAATATATATTTTTTAGCAGAATATTGCTAAAATAAAGTTTATTAGTTATGAAATAGAACATCTAAAAATTGATGAACAAAATTATGCTGAAAAATGCATTTAAATTGACTAAAAATTGATGAACAAAATTATGCTGAAAAATGCATTTAAATTTAATTAAAATTTGTTTTAAAAATCGATAAAAACTGCAAAAAGTAGCTAAAAATCCGAAATCTCTTTTTGAATAGCAGATTATTATTTAGAATACGTTTTTTGCCATGAAATTAACAGTTAACTATTTCTGGGCATTCTAGCAGCTCAAATTTCAAAACAATTTAACCTTATACAATACGATAGTTTACGAATATTCGTTCATACAATCATGCTGCATGACTGGAACGAGCAGCTGGAGCTACTGGCTGGATGCTGCTTTATTTATTTTTATATTATTATTTTTTTTTATTATGATTTATTGAGACTATTGTTACTCAGAATAATCCTCATTGTCTAGGTGTCATCTTGCAAGCAGACTTAGTCTGAATTACAATGTTCCGGGTTGCAACATGATTTCAACCTGGTTTAATGAGCGGTGTCAACGATGAGATCCCAGCTCCGCCGTTGAATTTGAGGGAGTTGCAGGTTTTCAGGTAATTGTGGTTCTTTGGTTTCCGTTTAGGCGACTGATGAACTTGGACATTTTTTGTTTGAGTAGGATTTCAGAGAGCGATTCCAGTAGGAGACTATCATAATGTGCCGTTTTGCGTGAAAGGTGGTGCGTGGAAGATATTTTTGTGCAGTGTTCTGCTTTGTTATTGTTCTTTTTGGCGGAACTGTGACCTTAAATATGTGCCCGACACGGTGATGGCACAAGCACAAAAAATCGGTCTAAATTAATCGGAAGTTTTGTAAATTAATATTTTGTTTTGGAGTGAGATGTTGTTGCTGTTAAGAAGTAGAATGAAATTGTTTGGTGCAGTATTGTCTACATCCAAGAAAAGTAAAGCGTTACAACGTTAAATCGATTTCGTCGGTTAGGACATCGTCAGGGACAAACAATAACACAATACATAATAGAACACAATACAACATTGTAACGCTTTACTTGTCGAACAAATAGACGACGGTTTTTACAAAGCTCTACTTTTATCATTACAGAATTTGATCTCCCTTTGGATAAGATTGTCAGTTTCTAATACAGTCACTTCTCCTGCGATTTAAAGGCAGATGCCTACCTATCGGCTCAATATAACGACTCTTGTTGCAACACGATGTATTTCTTAGCCATATCGACATCATAAATAACCGAAATTCCGAAGTGACTTGAAGTAATACGAAAGGAACCTCATTTCAGCTCTATTAACTCGGCATGTGGATAAGTTTATCTCGCCTTATAGGTACGTGAGTTTTAGATCCCACGTATGGAGACGAACTACAGTTAGCTAGAGTTGAGGAACGGTAAACTCAATTGTAAAACCTCTCCAAAAAGTGCCAAAAAAAAACCTCTAGAACATCTCGCGCGTAGTGTTTCTTTCGACGATCTTCAGAATGTACCTCAGGTAACCGAATTTTCTAAGAAAATAAGTAATTTTAATTGGCACAATGAAAACACGATTTCGTGACACAATGTCGTCGTGTTTTTTTGGCTGGGGATTCGCAGCTAAAGCGGAGCTAAGCCAATAAATACAAAATAGTTTTGGACTTCCGTTTCTATACTTAAGAGCAATGAACATCGATTAAATCAGCTTTTGAGATTCTCATTTGAGAAGTGGAAACATCAAGATAAATGTTTTTCCTTATTTTCTCAAATGAATCTCCAGAAGTACGAAATGAATCGTTAAAAACAACGATCATCAGAGTCATTGGAGGAATATCAAGATTTAACGAATTTCGTTAAAATACACAGCACGTACTTTTCATTTTATTATACATATATATATGTATATGTATATACTAATAGATTAGAAAGGAAAACGAACAGAGATTAACTCTGATATTAATGATATTAATATATATATATTTTCCCCTAGGGTAAACAGGATAGAATTAAGATCATTCGGATTATTAGAACGAACCCTGCTATTTAATTCATTTTTTGATGTCTCAATGAGGGTGCCTGTCAAATTTCAACTTTCTAGGTTGAACAGTAGAAAAGTTAGTTCATTCAGCTGATCAGAATGGAACCTGGCATTTTAATGGACTCTTGATGGGTTTGAGAAATTCCCTATCAGATATCAACAGCTCAATCATTTCATCTGTTTGAAGCCCATCATCTCATTCGACTCTGTCCTAGAAATCCTCCCTATCCAATTTCAACGCCCTAGGCTGAAAAGGAGTTAATTTAGCCCATTTGTATACACTTCCGCTACATCCGTAACAACATTTTCGGACTTGATTGCATATCAGTTTCCAGTAGTTGTCTATGATGTTCCACGCTAAATATTCTGGAACATTTTTAATGCCTACGTTTTTACCCCAACTTCACAGATCGAAAGATCTACCACTACAATTATATAGACATACCCGAATGGGACCTGGAAGCACTAATAATAAGTTACAAAGAGCTTATTTTAATGGTCATGTTTAACTATTGGATAATTCACCTCCTTTCTTTGTCGTAACTATTTAAGTTAAAATAGCCGCATTTAGTTTTCTATGACAAGCTTTTGATTCGCGTCGTTTAACAAGAAGAAGCGAGCTATGGCTGCAAAAACAAGATCGCAAGAGCCCTGCTGATCAGAGTAGATCCGTTCTTTACCAAAATTTGGGCTAGCTTAAAATTTAATCTCACCATAATGTGATCGCAGTGCTTCTGCTACCATGGTACACTCGGAAGCGAAAAATCGGGAACGTTTTCTCGTGAGATCCGAGACTCAGATTTTTCCGATTTGTTTCTGGAAGACTGCGGATGAGAAGAGATCTGGGGTGGGAGCTGAGTCGTAAAAGTCTTTTGGTAAGTATAGCCCGCGGGTCCTCACGCGTAAATCACGATTTGTGGGCGGCCGGCTCACGGAGTCACAAGGCTAAGGAATAGAAAGCCTCTCACTCATTACACCGGCAAGGTCAAGTCAAGCTCCCTCTGGTACCCACTGCCCACCCGCACCAACTCAATGCGTCAAACGCTTCACGAAGAACTAACCCAAAATCTTTAATTGAACGGAAATTATCTTTTCCATACCTATTGAAGGTGGATGAATGTATGGATGTATTCTACAATAGTATGATTGTTAACCAGCTACTTTCCTGAAGTTTGTGCTTCTAGCTACTTACAATGCTGATGACAGTCGAAAATTAATCCTTTTTGGGATATGCAGAATTTGTCGTATTACCCTAATCACCAGCTGATTAGCTGATTGAGCTCTGGGAATAAGTTTTTCCTCCAGGACAAATAGGTTTCTTTCATACTCCAGAGTTATCAATGATCTCATAACTTTTCCCAGTTCGAGAGAAATTCAACTGCAAAGGAAGTACGAAAAAAATATGAATAATTAAAATAAGATCATTTTGATTTTGCATTCCGTTTCAATCTGCAGAACCTGATTATCTCAACCTACGAAAATCGTTTCGATGACATTGGAATCATTGAGGTAATTCCTTTCCAGTTTACAATTCTATTTACATACTTGTTTAATTTAAGTAAGCAAAATAAATGCTTGTTTCTAATGCTTTTTATACTATTATTTTGGTGGGGTGGGCTTGTGGTCGCCAAGAGATAGGTACTCAAGTTTTTCTAAAGGACCACACATATAATTTATTTTATGTACTAAATCGGAACGATTTTGGCTATAACATAGCAGATACAGTAGTCGACGGACGCACAGTCGATGAAAGCTTAGATCCTACGAGTTTTTTCAAAAGAGTGCAATAGGTGTAGCTAGTTGTGAGGCGATACATTAGGAAGGATTCATAATTAGCTTGTTGGGATGACCAGGCAGAGCTGCCGGCGGCCCAAGGTTCTCGCTTCCTCACCGCTAAACTCGTTACGGTGTCGACCTACGGCAGTAATTACGCTAATCATCCCACCGGCTACGACTGCCTCCAGCAGATTCGAGAGCACGACCACGCCCACCCGTTTCACGAGGTACTACCTTGAAGAGATACCTAGCTAGTACCCCTTCTATTTCTACAAGAGCGTTGTTGAAGGCACGCTTCTGAGTCTACCTGATCATCACTTTCTCCTCGTTTCTTGTACAGAGGGAGGATTATAGCCTAAGTCTTGTCAACATTAGACCTGACCAGAGATAGCCAATGAATCGCACGACAAATGTGCCTCCTAAAAGAAGTGTCGGATTAGTGCAGTATTAGTGTCCTACATGTGTAGGAACTATGAATGAAAGTACGAAGCGATAGTTTCTGCAAACACTTCTTTATAACGGCAAGGTACTCGTACTTGTGTACCCTAGATCCCCCACCAAAAGATGTTTTGGTTCCTAGTCAAACAAGGGCTATTTATTGTTACTCTTCCAACAACCTGATGTGTTAAAGGAGGGTAATGCCACCAGGTGGATACCAGTATAGGAACTCCTTTCATGAATGGATCTTGACTCCTGACCAAATCGAAACAAATATATTTGTCAATATGTGAGGAGGACAGTGCTATTAGTGGAGAAAAGGTCTCATAACTTCCATAAAAAATCAAGGGTCATTGCTCTATTGCACAAATCAGATTTTTTATTATCAATCACTGCACAGAAATACCTAGGAAATGTATACAACCTACGCTTTAGGAGAAAACCTAGGTATCGTACTAACCACTGAAAGTACGATACTCTATTCCGTTATGGGAAAAACTCTCTTTGGGTTCATTAGGACCTTGCCCGTATCGCAAAGGGATACCACTACTGATGGCGTCATTTTCCCACGCGCCCTTTTCCACCAGGCTACAATTCCAGCTGGGTCATCAAGACTTCTAGAGCTTATTCATCAAACTTGGTTTACTACTATCTCCAACTTGAATACTAATTAGTAATGTTATACTAAAATGTTATCCCAAAGTAATGTTGTAATGTTATCCCAAAACTTTCTGTTCAGAACTTATGCCTCAAAGTCAAAAACCGTGGGACTTGCTTTGAACGCTTATATGACAATAATTGAATGTAAAGCAGGAGGTCTCGAGTCCTCAAAGAATTTTATTGCAGAAACTTATAAAACTTTATTACCAATAACCTCTCTCAAAGGAAGTACATAAATGTATACTTGTCTTATATTATTAGAGAGTTTTTGGCGACTTCAACTCTACGTCACCCGTTACCGTAGTCTTGAGGGAGCAAACGAAGATGCTAACCCAAAAGGAGCAGGGAGGACGGTTGCCTCAATTTTGATGTCACGTTAACGGTGGTTGGGTAACGCGATATTTTTTCCCAGCTATCTTATTGTCTACTGGTTGTCTATTCGACTTCTTTATTTCGATGTGAAATGCCGATTTTCAATCCTAAATTCGAATTTCATGTTAGTTTCAGTACAAATACGGGATAGTTACTCATTTTTAGTTTTCAACTCGTAAACAAGGCATGGATTTAACGCAAAGATAGTAAGCCTCAAGTGGGAAACACCGCGATTTAGTTGCACTTTTAGGTCTTTAGTCGTTACAAACTTCATGTTTTTGGGTTTTAGGTTGGGTAATATATCAAGAAGTATGAAAAAGTATACATCTCTATGACAATGAACCAGGATTTTACCTGATAATCATCAGTGGAGGCAGCACTTCACGCAATGTTCACGAGAAAACAGCTGAGATCAGGCTAACTAAGAACAATACTGCGAAGAAATAGTGTCTTAAAACTCAGGTTCCTCTTTTAAAATATGTGAAATTATGATAAAAACAAAGCTCTAATCGACCAAATAGAGCCTGTGCGCAAAAGAACGGATTTTTTCCGATCGAGTTGAAGGCTAGTAAAGCGCAACGGCGGAGGCGGACTTCAGATGGCACATTCGGTTTCTACCTATCTACGCGACTTGAAATGAAAAATAACCAAGTTTGAGGGGTGTTCAACAACCTACCCGCTATCAACAAAATTAGTTGGTAATGAGGCATTTGAAAAGAAAAACTACTATTATTTATTTCACCAGTATTCGAGTAATTTTGAGGTGCCCAGTAGTGTTACATTTACAGGAAGGTTAGGCTGGTGACGTGTGCCTTTAGGTCCCCAAACGGGTGACGTTAAATGAGCCATTCTAACGTACGACGTTGCTAACGTCCCCTCAAGGTCACGTACTCTTGGGTACGGTAGGGTGACGTTAAGGGTACGTTAGTGGTCACCAAAAACTCTCTATTATCATATTATTAGATGTGTACCTGTGCTCAGCTACGGAAAATTTATGGTAATTAGATAGCGCCTTGTGCTTTGTAAGGTGGCTTCGTACCTATTTTTACCCAGCAATCCTAAAAAATCTGCAATCGAAATTTTAGTAATCAAGATTCAACTTGTAAGGTACCCAATGAATTTTTCAACCAAGCGTCCGAATAACTCAATATAACGTTAGTTTTGCTAAAACTATTCCCAACCAACATGGCTGCACTTGTTAAAGCGTTCCGTACATCAATTGTTAAAGATTTATCTTTACAAATAAAAAGGGACGGTAGACCTACGGTTCTACAGTCAGATCATTTAAAAAAGATCAATTTTACACATCATTAGTTCATTATGGTTACTTAGCAATATTAGTTTATAACTTAGCGTAATAAATCAGCTTTCCTTGACACTACAAAGGCTTAGGGATCATGAGATATTGTGATAAAATGAGAGCATTTCAAAAAGTGGCAAACGATTTTCCTGTAAAAACTAAGAGAGTTACACATCCCTAGTAACGCATTGGTTGTACTGAAAATCAATAGAAAATCAATATTTTCGCCGTGATGTGACGGTCGGAAAAATGGAAACGTCCTCTTAATTATTACTAAATGATAAAACTGCTCGGCTCAATCCACCAAATTAGTTTTGGTATCGTTCAATTTGTTATAAAAAGTTCTCTACGCATGAAAACACCCCATCCACAATTTGATATGAAAAGTTCGACGCATGTCCGGTTTTTCCTAATTACAAAGTTGCTTCCCCGGGCGACACCCTTAGGGTAAGCCGAGTTCTCGATGAACAAGTAAGTTTAGAGGATTGTAATATAGCCTAAAACCATCCCTGGAACTTGCAGACTTTGTCGGGAAAACCGGCATTATAATTCAACGTGCCGTTTGGCAAAAACTAGGGAGAAACCAACCACACTCTCATTCATAAAATAGAAACAATCAACCTTTTCTACAGAAATATCTATACTACCTTCGTAACCAGATTACGACACAATATTATGCAATTATAACCCACCGACTGTTTTTCTAGGAACGAATAGTACGTAGGTAGCGGAAAATCATATGACTGCTACTTTGGGATCGAATTTTCACAGTAGGTACAAAACGTAACGCTTTTAGGCTGTTAGACCATGGCTAAAACATGTCCCATATTAAAACTGTCTTTTCGATAACTAGGTAATTATAAATTCGATAACTTAAATGTTCACCAATGCAGGTATTTGGTGATTCTTGGTGTTGAATCAATGCAAAATTTGAGTTTCTAAATTTATCCCTTGTACAAATAATACATTTGTTATGAAACTTGTAGGTACATAAAGTATTTGTGAGTATATAAGAAAACAGTGTGTGATTTCCACAAAGAGTTAGTTTGTAAAATAATTTTGTCTGGTCATATTTGTATTTGACTAGACTGCACGCCGCTGAGAGGCCATTTGATATTGATACGAAGAACCATTAAATTTCCAATTAATAAAATCATTTCGCTCATATCAGCTTAAATAACCATGAGATCGGCACTACTGAAATATCAGATTTAAAGAAAAGAAAGGAACGAAATCTGCGTATTGAAAGACGGCGGCAGATTATTATCCGAATCGAATTTTACGAGATTAGACAACGGGCGTTATCGTCAATTAGCGGAAACATAACTTTTGATTAAAAATTAAAATAATAAATATCCGATTTCTGAACCTTAAAAAAATAATGGTTTTTCTCGGAACTCGGCGTATTGGAGCGGCAAGGCGGTTTCAATTTCACAACCGCCGCGTTGTTTTTAGACGATCGGCCGCCGATATTTTATGGGTCCGAAATTAATGGTTGTGTGCATGTGTGTGCAGTATTGTGGGTATTGATTGGTTTGTGTTGTAATATCGTGTGAGGGGGATCTGTTTTTTATGGTATTTCCCAGGAAGGAACATGAGATAACCTTATGGCCCCCAATTCCCTGATGATAAGCTGTTCGTAATGGCCTTAATCACTAGAAGCCACCGGCAGTCAGATGTTTCGATCCTCATTCTGCGAAAGTAGCGTCGCGTAGGTGGCACGTATGCGATTAAATAAATGTACGTCGTTGATGACGCTGAAATAGAAACTTTTGAATGGCCAATGATGTTGATAGCTCTACCTGGGAGTTTACATATAATGACCACCTATTGACAAATTCTACTAATGCATTTGTCAATCATCATAACTAATGAAGATACGCGCTTGAAGGTTTAACACAGAATGTGTTTTAGCCTTGGCATCTCCAACCGAAACCGAAGCGTTTATACGTAACGAAAATGTGTTGCAACAGTTTCTGATGATTTCCGCTTACAACCGAGTCGTTGCTAGGGAATGGTACTTCGTCATTTTTTATCCCACGAAATTCGTTGAGCATTCGTTCGAAAGCTCTGGATTTATCCAACTATATTATGTTAACTATTGCGAAGTGAGTGTCCAACAAACTGAGTTATGAGCATGGTTATTTGAATAATTGTTTACACGCAGGTGATCAGTCTCAATAATTGATATTGTGAACACGATTGCAGCCGCTTGTTAATTTCTAATGATTTCATTGAGCTGGTAGTGAGCCGTTGCCCTGGTGATAAATAAATAAAACAACTTGGCATAGTAGTGATAAGATACACCGCAAAATCTGAGTAATTCTTATATGAATGTTTCACGAGTTTATGAGAAACGAGTGAGCTAAAACACATTCTGTGTTTCAATAGTTTCTTACGAATATGTATGTGTTGTTTTTTTCCATCATTGGAAACTAGGGAAATTCATTGATTTTACAATTACAAATAACATGGTGGAGAAATAACTCAATATTGGCAACCTTTGTACATTTATCCGGAATACATATCGACCCATTTTCAGATTGAATAAAGCTTTTGTGGAAGCTATGAAAAGTTGGAAAAAGTTTTGACACGACGAATTACCCATATCTTATAAGAAATCACACCAGAGGTCCCCAACCAACTGAGCCCAGGAAAATATCAATGCCGCATGTTCCAACTCAAACTGGGAGAGTTCAACGTGGGAAGGAGTAGCGAATCTATAGACTTTGTATAATGCAGGAGCATTGGTTACTTCTAATTACTCTGATTTCTCTTTGCTCATAGACTTCTAAGCATTGAAGATGATGTGAAGTAGGTACCTTAAATATTTACGT
Organism: Adelphocoris suturalis; assembly: GCA_030762985.1. Classification (NCBI taxonomy): domain Eukaryota; kingdom Metazoa; phylum Arthropoda; class Insecta; order Hemiptera; family Miridae; genus Adelphocoris; species Adelphocoris suturalis. The sequence goes on from CM061041.1 coordinate 41,516,980, forward strand.
TGAATAATTTAATCTGCTGAAAATCATAAATTGCATGGAAAATATTACACACGTATACAGTATGGTTGGTCTGCCTCCTCCCAGAATGAAATACTCATCAGCATTTTTAAATAGGGCTAAAACATTATTAGGTCCATCATCCAAAAGATATAGAAAGTATTATTGAAATTGTCCAGATACTCACGGATGAGCAGATTGAAGAAGCCTCGATATTAACTTACCTGAAACAAACGAAGGCAGTCAGTCAAATAACTTCATTGTTAGTGAGCTAACAATATAATACAATGTTATTAGTATGTCAGTGAGAAAACTCTAGGGATAATTGAACATTATACTCGTAATTATATATTATCTAGTCGTGCATTTACAGGTATTGGTAATATGGTAGTCACAACAGCAACCATCAAATTACACATCAAAATTCATACTATCATTATTTTATAGTGTTGCCATTCTTGAATTAGAGTAGAGACCAAGATATAGGTACTTAATACTGTAAGTAATTCTACCTAAAATGATATAAACACTGTTATTTTTGAAACAGTATCTGCCTAATTGATGAACTATTATTCCCAAACATTGTTCTAAACATCTTATCCAGGTCTACACAGGAAATCGCCGCATGACAAACACTTTCCACGTCTCAATTAAACCACAGAAGAGTGATCAAGTAGTAAAAGATGATCCCATAACCCTAAAACATCCCATCCGCCAATCTCTTATTTGCCTGTAGAGAGATACCTCCTAAGTATTACGTGAATGTGTATTTACAAAGCGATTCGTGTATTTCAGCTCTTTTAAAAACTCCTCGCGAAAGCTATAATGATATTCTGCTATTTTTGGACAATATCTAGTGTTATAACACCCGAAGTGAATATTAATATCATTCAACTTCCGAGTAGTTGTGATTCCGGGAGAAAACAAGTTAAAATATTCTACAAGTTCGAGAATTTCAACAATTTTATTAGGTTGGTCTGAAAATCCTATAATATGTTAAAATGTATTGAAATTTGAGCAAGTTGAGCACAAAGAAATTGCTATAACCAAATGCTATGGCAAAACTCATACTAAATCAAACTGGGTGATTCAAAAAAGGTATTGGATTTTTAGATTTTAAAATAGTTTTATGGAATTTTAAAAATATTAATGAAATTTAGGTTTGTTTTTCGTCATAATTTTGTGCAAGAAATTTCTAATGTCCTATTCAATCGTTGATAATTTTTTTTGCCATTTTCAGTGATTTTTTTACGACTTTTTGTAAATTTGTACAATTTAATGTGTTCAAGTTCCTATAAATATGCCCAAAAATAACTAATAATGGCTAGCAACGGTTAAAAATCGTTAAATTTATATGTTTGGCAGACTTTTTGGCGTACACCACGACCACTTTTACTGACCATTTTTTTACCATTTTTACCACATTAAATTGGTCAAATTTCAAAAAGTGCTTAAAAAAATCACTAAACATAGCAAAAAACAGGTAAAAATCGTTAAATTTATATTTTTAGCAGGATATTCCTCAAATAAAGTTTAATAACTATAAAATGGAACATTCAAAAATTAATGTACAAAATTATGATATAAAATGTATTTAAAATTCATTAAAATTTGCTAAAAAAAATCGATAAAACTCCAAAATTAAAAATCCAAAATCTTTTTTTGAATTTCAGCAAATAATTTGGAAAGAGTTTGTCGCCATAAAATTGGTAGTTAACAATTTCTCTTTCCTCAAAGTCACAACCTGACAAGGTAGGTATGTAACATAATACAGTACGATAATTTACGAAAATTCGCTCATACGATCATGCTGCATGACTGGAACTTTTTAGTTATTGTTTCGATTTACCGAATTCAGACTTTTAGTTCAAATTATAAATAATAATACGTTCGCCTCTCTATTTCACCAAACCTCTCAGAGGCGTTCCTAAAATTTTAACATCTGAATCTAATCATTCCAGAATCACTTTAGACTATGAATGTAAGTAGTAACTGTATATTCATGAATGAATGAACGTCAAACGGAAGTGATCTCCGATCTTCTGACCGGAACCGCGATCAATTAGATGAATTTGGCGAGGTCGTGGACCCCCGACTCCGACCAGCTGATCAGGTTGCGTTCATTTATCACGAATAAACAACAGGTCGTCCTGTTGGAAACCGAGTATTTTATCTGGAACTGGAGCGAAGGTCACTCGAAAATAATAATAGTGACTCGTTTTTCAAACAGTAGCGAATGATTATGGTTCAACGTTAGTGATATAATACTTATAATCAAACGCTCGCTTGTCGCCGACACCCGAGGTCAAACATTGTAGTTCAGTGATATAAAAGGTTCAAAAAAATATTTTAAAAGTTTAATGCATTTCATGCAAGAAAATTTTTAGTTGCCAACTGAAACCGATTGCAATACAAGATGGTAGGCTGGCTAAAACTTCGCATTTTCATGCACCAAAATTGTAGAGAATTAAAAAATAAATAGACTTTACAAAAAAGGCCTTCATGTTCTTAAATTGGTTTTTTTTTTAAGCTCCAACGTTTCTCCCCAGGAAGTGGGACTTCTTCAAGGAAACAATATTCAAAATATCTAATTCAAAATTTGTAAAGCAAACCGTTATCACAAAAAAGAAAACGATGAGTATTTATTTTACAAATTTTGAATTTTGTCTCCTTGAAGAAGCCCCAGTTCCTGGGAAGAAACGTTGAAGATTAATAAAAATCCAATTTAAGGAAAGAAAGGCCATTTCTTGTAAAATCTTGTTATAATTTGAACTGTCAAAATAAAGAAACGTTAGAAAATACAGTCGTGCAGCACGATGTATGAGCCAATTTTTGTTTAAAAAAATATGAGCACTTGAGTGCAAAGAAATTGTTAGCTACCAACTTTATGGCAAAAACCTCCGTCTAAATGATATTCTGCGATTCAAAATAGACTTTGGATCTTTCCTTTTTTGCAGCATTTATCAATTTTACAGCAAACATTATTGAAATTTAGGTACATTGTTCAGCATAATTTTGTGCATGCATTTTTTAATGGTCTAGTTTATCGTTGATGAACTTGTTTTGACTGGGATTCCGCTAATCAGGAAAACTTGATTTTCTTTGGCGAAAGAACGAGATGTTTATCTCAATCCTAAGGAGAGTTATCTCTGGAAACACACACACACACACACACACACACACACGCACACGCACACACATTTTTTTTTTTTTTTTTTTTTTTTTTTTTTTTTTTTTTTTTTTTTTTTTTTTTTTTACAAAACTCCCCTCAAAGGCGGAGGGGGCACACCATTAAATTGAAAAAATGAACAAATAAAATAAAAAAGTGGGGAGGACGCCCAGGTTTACCCGACGCCGGCTCTAGGGATAAGGGAAGTTGCAGGACGAGGAGGAAGAATGGGATGAAAGGAAGTGCCCCTATAGAATGACCACCAGTTCAAGTAAGAACCCCTCAGGACGCGGGTGGTGATACCACGGAGTACTCCTGCAGAGATGCCCAACTCGAGTAACTCCGTGGCGCTTTTCCCGCACCACACCCCGCGCCATGACACGGTCGCGGCAATGACCTTGATGTTATTAGGTGCCACTCCTTTTAGCTCAGATATCGCTTGGCGCAGATCATTTCTATCATATTTACTTTTCTTAGCCCGCCAGGTCTGCTCCATGTCCACGCTGCCACTGACAACCTGGACATCCAGGATTATGGCAGACCCATCGGGCTTGATTGCAACGATATCTGGCTTCTTGCCCCGGTCACTCGGCATGTGGTATAGTCTCTCCCTTTCGACATCCCAACCGCTAGATGACAAAGCACCTGCTATCTGCTTGGCAACCGCATCGTGACGTAAAATGCGGCCACCATGAGTACGAGGACACTGCTGCACTACATGATACAGATTCTCATTTTTACCCCGACAGGCACGGCAAAGGGTGTCAACAGTCCCGCGACTACTCCTCGAACACCTCACCGAGGTGGCTAGTGTAGCCACCCGGACGGCGTGAAAATGGCGATAGTCGCGGGCCCCAATGCCTTCTGAAGCCCATTCCACCCACTGGGTAGAAATGGGGGATTCAGAGCACTGTCGGAGTTCTTTACCATCTACTGACTCATGCAGTGCAGCAGCGAACTCAGCAGATGAGCTGGGTTTCGGAGCAGTTGGTGTTGCTCGATCGCACCACAACAACTGCTGCCGGACAAAGTCCAGGTCAGCAGCAGTGCGGGCGACCTCCCAGCTCGAGCCCCTAAGGGCAAGCAGGCGCTGGCGGCGTAAAGATGGGATGCTCGCAGAAAGAGAGACAATACCGAGCCCACCGGCCTTGACCGGTGCGTGGATGTAAGCACTTGGGACACCAGGTGGAAAGCCTAGCCAAGAGCGCACAGCAGAGCGAACTTCACGATCTAACTCAAGCAGCCTCCCTGCAGTAAGCCTGCCAAAGACTAACCCATAGGTTAGCTTTGGCAGTAAGTACGTGCGAAGGAGGCGCAGCTTCTGCTGTGGCTTCAATGGAGCCTTGGTGACACGAGCTAATGCTCCACCAAGGTCCACACGGCTTGCGGCTATAGTGGCCACACCCATGAAGTCGACCCCAAGGTACCGCCAGACCTCCAACACGGATCGGGCGGGGATGGGTGTCTGTCCTAAGACAAAGCACTCCTCATCCACCACCTTCACCTTATGTTGGCGGCCAGACGGGACCAAGGAGACCGACCCACACTTAGAAGGGTTGACCACTAGACCACACCTGGCTAGCTGCTCAGCAAAGGCATTGAGGGCGACCTGCAAGCCCTCGCGGGTTTCTGCGAGTAGGATGACGTCATCGGCAAAAGCCAATGCACCTACTCGCACCCCAGGGGCGAGATCAAACCCTATTTCATCTGGCAGCTTACCCAAGGCTGTATCCACGACCAGGTTGAAGAGGAGTGGCGACAGAGGATCCCCCTGGCGTACCCCGCGCCCAATGACAACATCCCCTGACATCTCACCTTGTGCCTCGAGGACCGTCACGCCTTCGTGGTACAGACAGGCAACATACTCAATTAAACGAGCAGGGGCCCCGACACCACGAAGACAATCGGTCAGGGCAAAGTGGCTAACTGTGTCAAAGGCCTTAGCGACGTCCAGAGCGGCAAGATGGAGCTGCCGTTTCTTGATGCGGGCCAGCGAAATGACAGTTTGGAGAACTGTTAGGTTCTCCGCTGTGCCATCCGCTGGCCGAAATGCTCTCTGGACGTCACCTATGACACCAGCCACTTGAAAGCGAGATGCCAGAATCTTTTGGAAGTGGCGGAAAACTACCGATGATATTGAAATCGGACGGTAGCCTCCAGGCCCACTTCCTCCTTTCTTTGGGATGAAGATTGTTCGGGCACGGGTCAACGCTTTCGGGGGCCTTCCCGATAGAAGTAACAGGTTGAGGATAAGCAGCTTGACACTTTTTGGGGCTTTATTCCAGCGTCGGGCAGAAATACCATCAGGTCCAGCAGACGTGGAGTTTTTGACACGGCACTTATGTGCCTCGTCTTGAAGCACCGGCGTGCACATAATGCCACGTAAGGAATCCCTGGTGGAAGCTGGGGGTACCACCGGCACACCAGGGTTGTGGCTGGGAGCACTCAAAAGTGGCTCCCAAAATTCCACAAACTCCTGGAGTGGGGGCAAAACTTGTTCATCCCCAGCTCCCTCCAGTACCTCCGCAGCTACACGAGCCGGATGCTTCCTCCACAACTTCTGGACCCGCTGGTATTCCCGCCTCCTTGCTTGCTTAGCTGCTTTGCGACCTCCACGGGGCACCGACACAGGAGGATGTCCTCCCTGATGCCCCGCCACGGTCGCATCCCCAACCTGTGGGAAGATCCTCTGTATATAGGCCGCGACCTCGTCTTCCAAGCCAACAGGCCTCTCAACAGCCCGCCTCGCCAGTTCCTGCAGGTAGGCACTCTCGTAACCATCAATACGGCCTACCTGCTCCCCGAGCCTCAACACTTCAGTCTTCAAATCCTCAAGAAGACCGGAGGTCCCGGGGGAGGATTGCTGAACGGCGGGCTGTTGTCCCACGCCTGTCGGAGATGCGGGAGCGGCCCCACTGCTATTTGCCAGGATTGCATCCTGGACAAGCTGCTTATAGTGGGGCCTCAGGCGAAGAGATTGGATGGCAGAAAGCGTGCGCATGGGAAAACGTGCTTGAAGGAATACATTAATATTTCGTACCCCATTACGCACAGCCTCTGCCTCCTCTGCTGCCATTCGCCGCAAATCCTCAGAAGCATACCTGGGCCGCTCTCGCTCTATATCAATTGCAGCGTTGGCCTGTACAGGATGCTTCTGCCAGACGTGGGCACTGAGGCCACGCTTGGAACTGAAGGCTCTCTCACAGTGGGCACACTGATGGACATCTCCAGGGGCATTGGAAGAGGAAGAAGGATAGGAAGAAGAGGAGGAAGAAGAGGGAGAGGAAGACCGACGCCCCTGCCTGGGGCGCCCCCGAGCGCCTCCCCTAGAACCCCGCTGGCCAATGGGCGGGCGGGGGTTATGAGGCTCTCTTGTATTTTGGTCCATAACTGGGGAGACGGTTATTAAGGGTCGGGAGACCCATTGACATGAGCCTCCCCCCTCAGCGCCAGAGGGTCATTCTGCCACCCTCTGGTTAACCAGAGGGTGCCCGGGTTGCACGACGGGGACGTATGACCATGACTTGGGTAGGGATATGAAGGAGCTCCGAAGAGATAAAAACACCAACGGTTACCTACCCCACACACACACACACACACATACTTATATATATATATATATATATATATGAGAAAGTGTTGAAAATCCAGGAATCATTTCAGAATGCCACAAAACGGATTTTAATGACGAAAATTTTTATTGGCGCCATTGCAATAGCTTCACTTTCTACGGAAATTTGCATATATACATATATATATATATATATATATATATATATATATATATATATATATATATATATATATATATATATATATATATATTGTCTTCCAAAATGAAGGATTTATAATAATTAAGGGAATTTCGAAAATCGCCCACAAACAGAAGCTACCACACTCCTCTACCGTTCCTGACTCGTTCAAAATGTAGTTCAACTAGTAACCTACTAAGTTAACAATATAATTATTTATCCAAGTTATCATTACTTAACAACTCTGCAGAAAATTTGGAGTACGAACAAACAGCTGCTTAGTCTAAGCTTGTCGGAGTTGAATTCATGCTGGCTCGAATTCATGTATGCATACATGCTGAATAACGTAAATATGTTAATCCAGAGGTGGTGGCAATATTATTCAACACGGAAGCGAAGAGAGCCACTGGCATATTTTAAACCGTTATCGAGCGGAATTGGACCTGCGACACCTTGAAATGAGCTTCCACTTCCTAATGAGATTTAAATGGTTCGCCTCCCTCACTTTATCGCCGTCGGTGAAGATCCATCTCCCGCATTGTTTACAAACTTGTCAGGAACACCGAGCGATACCTACTCACCTAACAACAATGAGTGATTCATACAAATCTCTCGCTATCAAAATTCAAAGGGCTGTAATTCCGTGTAAGTTCCTCTTTCACAAACCAATGTAAATCTGCCATTATCATATCAAAAAAGTTTTAGTAATGCAGCATGATCGTAAGAGCGTTTTTTCGTTAACTATCTTATCATATTATGTTATATTGTGTTTGAATTTTAGCAATTTGAGTGCAAAGGACTTATTAACTACCAATTGTATGGCAAAACCTCGTTCTAAATAATAATTAGCAGTTCATAGAAAAGATACGGGATTTTTTGCTGTTTTGGAATCAGTTTTCATCAAATGATCAGCGAATATTAATGAAATTTAGGTACATTTTTCAGAAGAATTTCGTGAATACATTTTTTAATGTTCAAATTCATTGTTGATTAACTTTTTGCTTCCGAGCCTGTCTATAGGTAGCGAAAGCATTGTTTTCACTTTCAGGAGAAATAAAATTGTTGTTCTCCAAAATCCGAATTTCCACTTGCATTTGCGTTTTACGTTTGTTACGTAAAATGTTATGTACGTTTGTTCCGTTTCTGCCTGTCTGTGTGTCTATCGTGTGTCCGCAAATCATATAACAATCTTATTTACCACAGTTTTCATCCTATTTAGATGAAATTTTCAGGGAATATGCGGGTCTCATCATTCTCGGCTCAATATTTCACTCGGCGCATGCGCAAACGTAAATTCCATCAAGCACCAGTTTCTCACGCCCTAGTCGTCCGATCTCACTCAAATTTGGAAGTAGTTCTGGGTTGACGATTTGATCATTCCATACCAATTTCAACATCATTATATCATTAAGAGCTACTGCGCATACGCCATGTAAATCCTTGTAACAAGCTAATTTTCAACAGTTTCCATCCGAATCAGATGAAATTCTCAGGGGATGTGCGCGTTAGGGTGTAGACGGTCCCCTATCAGTTTCATCATTCTTGACTCAAAACTTCACTCTGCGCATGAGCAAACGTAAATTCCATCAAGCACCACTTTCTCACTCCCTAGTCGTCGATCTCGCTCAAATTTGGGTAACAGTTGGGGGATAACGATTTGATCTTTCCATATCAATTTCAACATTATGTTATCATTAATAGCTACTGCGCATGCGTCAATGAATTCACGCAGGTTCAGTTTTACCAAGGTCGCAGTTTTTTCGTTATTCTTTACACTGTGGTAAAGGTAATAAAATAGAGAGGTTATGGAGCGTGTGTAGATGATCTAGGCCTGGTGATAGCTATGCACGAGTACAGAAAGAGCCGTAAGCGACACTCCCTAGCGCCTTGGCCGCAGCACACTCCTCTTGGGCCGAGCCCATTTTCAACGGCGTTTACTAGGCCGTAAACTCATAGCGGGTCACCACCAGCATCCACCAACGTAGAGGAGTACAGAGCTACGCCCATAACCGACACCATATCCTCGTTCGGTTTATGGCTCATTAAATTCCTCTCGGCATCGACAAAACACCGTCGTTAAATCCAGTGAAAGCTCATACACCGCATCATCTCATGAACGCTCCGATCAGGAATAAGTTAAAGACGCTGCCATGTCACGATATTCGTCTAGGATGCAATTACAAAGTAGCAAAACGAACTAAATCACTCACGACGAAGTTGTGCAAACCCATTTCAATAAAAACGGAGTTGAAGAAAAATGTTGTCTAACTCCACGAAAATAAAGAGTTAGATCGATTTCGACGATTAGGTCATCATCTGTAATAAACAATAACTCTGAACATACGTTAGAAAGGACTCAGCTTATATAGTCATAGGTGAGGGTAGATTGAAGTAATTGATTGTAGTTTGTGGTTGGTTGTGTTGTTGTTCTGTTTGTTGTTGATGTGTTGGTTGAGGTGTTTGGTGAGTAAGGATATCCCTCAGGATAGTTCAGCATTGATTGATGTAATTCTGTAAAGCTTGGAATTATCTCCTTGATAAAACCTTGCTAAAAAGTTGAGTAATTCTTCCCATTCTCGTCACTTCATCCGATTAGCTATAATATCCTTATCTGTACCTATACTTAACTGGTTGCACCTCATGCCCATCCCTTTCCCTCCACCAACGGGATTCAATCTCCCTTCACCTGTGACTATGTAAGCTGTGTGCTTTCTAACGTGTTCAGTTATTGTTTGTAACAGATGATGATCTAACATTGTAAATTCTTATTTTTATGAAATTAGACAACGTTTTTCTCATTTTTTTAAATTTTATTTATTGAAGCAGCAAAAGCCATTTTCGGGGGTCAGGTCCAGCTATGCAGAAGTTTAGCAGGCTGTCACTAGACTGAGCATAATATACGCTTCATTAGTCAGCTCATAGACTGGTGAAGAAACATATTACTCCCCCAGCAGCCTTGGGGGTTAACGAAAAATAAGCTGCGAAATCTGTCAGAAAGTTATTTTCTGTAACTAACCTAAAACATGGGTTCACCCCCAACTTGATAAATGTTATCTTCACTAATCACATTAATGCAAGTTTCTACGCCTATATCGTAAATATTCACTCTGATTGGTAAAAAAACAAGATATAGGGTCGGTTTTCTATCCCCATTCTTTACTAAGAACGCAGCTCTACGTATGCAGATGTACAGAAGCAGATGAACGTAATGATTGAGAGGTCAAAATAATCAGAGTTGCAGGAAAACACGAAAACACATACTTATGCCAAGTTACGTTTGCGCTAGCGCAGAGGATAAAATTGATCTCGAGAAACAGGCGTTTAAAGAGGACTATGTCTATCTCGTCATGCGCTTATTGCGCATAACTTGCACACATTTTTTTGCCCACAAAACTTCAAGTGACGAGTCCTTTTTTTATTTTTTATTTTAGCAGATTATTGTTACATTTCATTTATTTTATTTTTTATGATTTAAAAAAAATCTCAACCAGAAGGGTCATTAGCGGCATTGAACAAGATTTCAAAGGGGAAACTGCAAGTGGCACGATTCTAAGGGGAGCCATGTTGCCCTCCGTCACCAAACGGAGTGCCATTATGGACTCCATGACTCCATTGGCAAACCGGAGGGTTCATACTTTTTTTTTTTTTTTTTGCATTTTCTAGGTTTATCTTAAATTTGTTCCCCACCAAAATATTCGGCCCGATCTCCTGAATAATAATCCCGGTTAACAACAGCTTTTTCACATTTTCTATGCACTTTCCATACTTTTGCTAAATTTTTTACACTAAAATGTTCAGCTTTATCCCCCGAACATTTCGGATTGACTGCAGGCTTTCCACCTCATTCTTGTTGACAGCAGCTTTTGAATTTTTACAGGCACATTAGGAACTCTCCGCCGGAGGATCAACTTTTTTTTATGTTGCAGAAGAATAAAGCGTGAAGAGGAAGACATTTTGGTGAAGTGCAATTTTGCTTATAGGTAGTGGATGTTTACATTAATAACGTCACATCTGGGCTGATAATATTGAAGTAACGTTATACTGTAGTAATCAATGTTTTCTTAAAAAAAGTTTCCATTTTGAAAATCTTGTAGAATTTGAGATTCGTTCATTTAAACAAAAAAAACCTGTAGCAATTCTTCTTCGTCAGGCAAGCTGCTGCACATGATGACCGTTCTTGATGAAGGAGAAATTCACACTGGTTCCCCAATATTTTCGCGTTTTATTTGGCATCTCAAAACCGCATTCTGTTAAACAGAGCGTAAAGGACTTTGCTCGCTCTACTCACCTGAAGATGTCACATCTCTTTTTCTGATTTTAAAAATGAATATCAACAGCAACTCAAGAAGAGCCTTTAACCTACAGGATTCATGTCTGTACTGAATGCCAAATCGATGTAGCCCCTCGGTCGGCTGGTATACACTCTGAATGAGACACGAAGACAAGCAACGGGACTCGAACGGAGCGCGGTCGCACCGGAATAAAAACGCGAAGAACGGTCGTCGGACAGGACGGGCATTCCGACCTTGCCGATCGGGGAAGTGGAGGAGTCCGAGGAGAAAGAAATGTCCAGTGGGACGGGCGAGGATATGAATTCAGAACGCGTAGGTAACGATGGGCCTTGGAGATGTTGGGCATACTTAAAGTCGTCAGAAAACAATTGGAGGGTGGAATGTAAAAACGTTCCTAACAACAAAGAATCACAAAGTGAGTTTTTAATGCAAAAATGTTTTTGTCGATATCCTCCATCATGTGGTGTGCTCTTGTGACTTGTTTTCCAACTCTCTTTTATCTTCTATCACCTCGAAGTTGATTTTTAGAACGTCCCTCGGACGACCTATTGGAATTTATCCAGAAATCGTGGAACAATCCAAGCATGAGAACAACATAACCGTATACAAATCCAGTTTAGACCATTCTGTAAGACCGAATCCATGAAAACAACCATAGGTGTAAGCGCGCGCGCGCGCGTGTGTGTGGCAAATTTCGTCGCTGCCCAGGCCACAATTTTCAACCGATGTTCGAGATTCCTTTTTCGTTCGATCCCAATTTTTGTCCAATTGTGCAAAAAAAACACAGAAATCTTGAATTTCACGACGGAAAGCTGCAGTTGGGGGTTCTGGGTGACCCAGAATCGTACAGATTGGGAATCAGTTTTCTTTTCTTTTCTTTTTTTAAATCTCAAAAGTTGCTTCCACGATCTTGGTAGACTTGCAAACTTTTTTTCTTTGAATAAATGATAACTTTGTTAATCTTTGAATATGAATAGTTTTATTAAACGTATAAAGCAGGCTTTGCCCGATTAACATGGAACATGAAGAAAGGTACAACTCAGCGGCTGTCCAGAGTCATCTATTCGTCGGCGTCAGAAGCTAAGAGAAAATCTTGGGCGCGTTTTCTTTTTAAGAGGCGATGTCTTGATAGATAGGGGGGGATTTGGGGCAACAGCAACTGCCAGCGAATTGCTATATATGGCCTGACATGGTATGATGGATCTTGGCTTATCTTTCCTTGACCAGTGCTTCAACTGTTGAGATGTCCAAGTCTTGATGCAGGGTACTATATCGCACAAACCATTCTGCTCCAGTTACCCAACGAAGTACTCTATTATGAGTAACAAGTACCCCATTTATATGCGCTCTGGCACAAGAAAGAAGAAAACGTGGCATTGGAAACTCTTCATTAGTTGAAATGACCAATAACGATTCAAACGTTTTAGCCAATTTCTGGCCCACAACAAAGTTAATTTGTTGATATTATTCGATTACTAGATTTGTACCTAACATTAAAGCATCAATCGATTGAATAGGTTGAAAAGCGTGTTACAAAGAAAGACATAAGTATATAAGTTGCCAAATACCTACAAAGAAACAAGGAAGATGAACGCGCGGTTCGAGGAATCCGGTTTCTTCCTGGATCAAGTTACAAGAGACGAGCCGCCGTCCATCAGTTGTAACTGAACTCCAAGGTCCTGACGAGTGGTAGTAATTATTAAGGAGTGTTATTTGTGATAACGAGCGAGACAATTATAATTACAGGTTCCCTCGTTGAGCTGGTTGTTACAGAAAACCCGGAGGTAGTAGCCAAGGGAGATGAGAAGATGAGAGCGTGATGCAGAAAATAACGATGATAAAAAAACATTGCAAATGGTTACACAATGAATTATTATTTCACTAGTCATTAACAGCGTATCTAGGTACTAGTATCATATACACATGCTATTTTTACCCAGGTCACCGATACGTCCTGAAATAATTATTATTTCAGTAGTTGGTAACACATTACAAGCGTGTGTTGGTAATAGGCACATCTACCCAGAACCCTGATATGCCTTAAACTAGTCGTTATTTCAATAGTTATGGGTAGTCATGGGTAGTATGCACGTAACATGTATCAACTCAGATCAATGGTATGTCCTGAGCTAGTTATTATTTCACTAGTTAAGGGTATGCTTATGGATGGTATGGGTATGGGTTATGCAAAAGTAGCAACCCTGAATACCGGTATGTCCTGAAGTGGATTACATTCATTACTTGTCTATTCCTTACCTAAGTTCAATCGATTCCACATTACAGTCTGACTTGGTAGTCATTTTCGGCCATTGTACGCGTTAGCCCAATGTTTCATCACCTCATAATTCACATAACTATAAGCAGTTTTACTAGTTTAAAGAAAGACAACCACAAAAATCGATTGAGGCTGAGTTACGCACACAAGAATTAGGTAGAAAACGTACATATTTTTTGATTCCGAGTATATCGAGGTACGTGGCCGAAGCATTACGATTAATTTTGGAAAAGAAAGAAAAAATCCTCCAAAATCAACATTTCCGCTCGGCTTTTACGATTCAGACAACTATGAAACACGTAGGTTCCTTGTATGATGTGAGACTGCTAATATGTACTTGTAATATGTACTTGTAATTCGCAAACAATACTGACAGTACTGCTTATCGTTGATCACTAACGATGGCCTAACCACTGAAATTGATTTGAAATTGCAAATATTAATTTTGTGGGAACATTCTATATTTCATCAACTGCCGTTTTCTTTAATGAAATTAGGTTTTTACAACTTCGTCGCGAGTGATTTAGTTATTTTGCGATTGTGCGGGTTAGTCCCCAGATGGTCTCCTATGAAACTCACCAGGGCCTCACCTCTGCACAAGCTCGAACGTAAAATCCTAGTAACAAGCATGACTTCTTCTGGTTTCATACGATTCCCATGAAATTTAAGGATTGAAGAGTGTTAAGGTCAAGATGGTTCCCTTATATGGTCGAGAGGGTTTCATTGTACCCTGATTGATTATTCGTTATGTGGTGGGTAATTTAAACCAACAACAATCCCATCCATTAACACATTTCAACGTTCTACACAATTATGATAAGGATTCGAGGAACGTTTGGACCACCCGCCCTACGTAACAGACGTATTAGCTTCTATCTACCACAGCTTCACGGGTGTTATCACGATTTTGGTTCCTTGACTCTCTGCAGTTAATGTGGAACTTTCATGTGTTGGAATTTCACACTTTTGACCTCAGATTCGGATCCAGCTCACTTGAAAACCTCCATGGAGCAATTTTCAGCACAAAATACCCTCAAGTTTGGCCAATGAAATTCCTCTTCTCGCTACCATTAGGAAAGGAAAGATACAACTGAACTTCAACAACGTGCAATAATATTGTTTATCCATTCTTCTCAACCAAATTATTCTATCGAAACAACGAGGAGAGACATTGAAATCGGATGAACGTTGAAATGTTTGCCATCAATCTAATCCAGAGTGAAAGCTCGGGTAAATCTCCATCCGATTATTAGAGTGATATGGTAAACAGCATCTCGTTTACAAACTACGATGGGGTTCCGCTCATATCGTTGTTAGCCGCGTTCTCCCGGGCGTTCGTCCTTTTTTCATTTCTACCGTCGCTGGACTAGTAAACATGAACGATATAGCCAAGAGGTTGACCGTTGTACATCCAAACATCCGTCCAAGTGTCAAGCAACATGACGAGTTCAATCAATCAACGCCAGTTTGATGTTATTATCACTTCCTCGACATTTTGTAGGCAGGAATAACGGCCAGTCTGTCAGTGTAATTGAACACAAGTGGGACAGACGTTCTATAATTGAATATAATTGATTTTCAGCATCAGATGGTTTTTACACTGATTAGAAACGCTTAGTTTGAAATCCCCAAAGGAACCATACTGGGAAGCATTTACATTTTGATTGACATAAATGCATTAGGTATTAGGAAAGTTGGTTTAAAAGAACCCAATCATTTCATTTGCTCATTATCTCAGAATAGTCCACTGGGGAACGTAAAAAAGCTGAGAAGATTCTAATGACTCACTTATAGGTATTATGTGGCTAAGGGATGAAATACGAATTTCATTACCTTCTCCTTGAGACACATTAATGAGCCGTAAAATTCCAACGATATTGCCGCGGCGGAGAAACTACTTAACTAAAATTGCCTGGCTATATAGCTCGAGTGTACATGGGATCAGTAACCACCTCAAAAAATATCACTGTTTCCATGAACGTTTTCGAGATCTCGATTTTTCAATATTTCAGCCCTTAATTGCCACCCTATGGGGTTGGTCAAAATTGATGCCAATGTTACTGACACATTCCCGGCCAATGAATAATTAAGTTTTAATCATTTATCAAATTCACTTATTTATCAAGTTGGTCCAAACTTCAAACGGCGGACGGCTTAAGGCAGAAGGAAGGATTTTTTTTCGAATTTTTGGTTTCTTTGCCTTTTGAAACGTACCTAAACCAACAAATTGTGAAGGAGGGTTTTTTTTTTTTTAGTTTTTTTAAATTTATTCTTCTAGGTCGATTGCTAAGGTTCTTTATTGAAAATAATAAACCAAAAAGTCGAACTTTAGAACACAGAAATGAATTGTCAGAATTTTAGTTTGGTTGTTGATGTAAGTACAAACAAAGAGAAAGAATCTGAAGTAGTTGTAATCGATCCATTTGTATTTCATTACAAGTCCTGAGGAAGTTGGCGAAATTGAACGAAATGATAGCCTAGTTGTTTCTTAACTAATTATTGACCAACTCTCACAAACCTTAAACATTATATAGCATTTTCAAATTGAATTCGTCCTTCTTCAAAATGAATTTGTCCTTCAAAAAGAGGGACCGAAACTTGAAGGTAACCAGATGATGATATGCAGACACCTTTTCCTTTCTCGAAGAATAATTATTTATTGCATTGGTTTGCATAGTTAATAAAGATGTAATATATCAAGGACTTAGGTAGCCCCCCAGAGGTGCAAGGGCCTAAATCCTCGAGAGAGAGAGAGAGAGAGAGAGAGAGAGAGAGAGAGAGAGAGAGAGAGAGAGAGAGAGAGAGAGAGAGAGAGAGAGAGAGAGAGAGAGAGAGAGAGAGAGAGAGAGGAGGGTGACAGTATCCCATTCTCTTGGATTCTGACGGGAACTGTCACAAATAGAAGACATTTATAACGTTTACAAGGGCTGATACAAGAAATTTGCAAAAAGTTTGCAAGAAATTCATACAAAGAATTTTAGAGCTTTGGTTTATTATTTTCAATAATAAACCTTTGTAATCGACCGAAAAAAAAATTTAACCCCCTTCAAAATTTGTTGGTGGACGTTCCAAGATGCACAGAATCTTTAAAAAATCCTTCCGTCCACCGTACGCAGTTCAGAGCGTTTCTACAAAACTACTGAACCAAAGTTTATGAAATTTGGCTCAAAAGTCATTGGCATGATATATCGGCATCAATTTTGATCAACCATAAAGGAAAGTAATCAAGGGCTCAGTAAGTAATCAACTTTAAGGTAACGCCGCTGTAAAGAAAGTTTAGGTGCGTTATTCAATATTATTCATTTCTATTCAGTAGGTGTCTACACCTACGCAGACACATTAGATACCTACCTAATGATTCGTTTAATGATATAGACAGGTGTTCTGCGAAGAAGAGCTATACAATACAGAAATAATGAACCTCTGTGTAATAATTTGCAGGGTTTTTTTTTTCTCTCAATGCAGAGGCTGCCCTGATGCTGCTCTAGGCGTGAGGGAAAGCATATGCATTACAAATTTGGTGCCTGCAGTAATTTGTGTCTGATGTGCGTAGATGGTAAAAGGACGAATTCATTTTGTAAAAGTACAAATTAATTTTGTAAAAGGACAAATTCAATTTGAAAATGCTACCTATATAATTTCAGCTTTAATCTGGTTGTGTGACTATACAAAGCTGCGAGATCATTTTTCCTGCCCACTAGCCTTAAACACCTTTACCAGACGCATAGTTTCCACATTTTTCACTTTTTGGTGGAATCACTGGAGCATGGGTCAGCTTCCAGGAACACTGACCTCAATAAAAATCAGAGCTCTACGCACACGAAAGCGTGCGAATCGTGAATTTCTGGTGATCTAATGATCCGATTTTTTCACAAATCAGGGAGGCAGTTAAGTCCAGTATTCGACGACAGTTGATAATCTACAAAAACCTACGTAACCCACAATTTGATTAGATTTGATAGAATTTTAAGGAATCAAGCAGGTTCGGCTCTAAATAGTTCCAAATTAAAATCATTCTTCCAGATCAATAGCATCCTTTTCCAAGCACAAACATTAAATCCTTAACATCAATTCCTCACGACCTAAGGGGCCGATTTGAGACCGAAAAAATATTTTTTGATTCGCAGAATATTATTTAACAACGAGTTTTTGCCATTTCTATGTCTTTAATATGCCCCCCCCCCCCCTCCTCCTCACTGTGGGAAATCATTACAATTTGTGTCACACGAAAAAGCATAACGGAAAACCTGAACATTGCGTATAAAAACTAAGTTTACTTTACGCTATGACGAAATAATTCAATAATAACAATCTAGGTTTTCGCTTTTTTTCTAGTGTTTGTGATTGAAGTCGAAAAAATTTGTGTCCTCCAAAATCGAAATTTCCACTTGCTTTTGCGTTTCAGAGCTTGCTGATCAATTTCGGTTCCTTGTCTGTCTGTGGTAAGACATTGTCACGCCCAAAACTATACAGTTCGTTGCAGTCCGATTTCGATGAAATTTTCAGGGATTGTGCGAGTTAGCTCCTAGACGGTCCCCTATAATTTTCAATGTCGTCGAATCAAGAGCATTGTGCGCATGCGCAAACGAGAATTTTTCATAACGTCGATTTCTCATCATCTGTTGATTCGATTTCGTTCAAACTGGTAAGGAATTGGGTATATATGTTCTAGAAAAATGCCCTATTAAATAAATTCCGATTGGTCAAGTAATGACCATAGCGCATGCGCGAAAGTAATATCGATTGATACAGGCATAACTCCGATTCTAAAGAAACGATTTTGATGGAATTTTCAGAAATTGTGCAGAATAGCTTTTGGACGATCCCCTATAATTTTCATTGCCGCCAGATAAATAGTAGTCTGTGCGCATGCGCAAACGTTAATTTATTATAACGTCGATGTCTTATCATTTACCCGTCCGATTTTGTTCAAACTCGGGGAGTAGATGGGTATATTTTCCAGAGAAATTCCTTGTAAATTATATTGCGATTGGTGGAGTGATACTATAGCGCATGCGCAAAACTAAAATTGATCGACGCAGACAAAACTCCGAGACTAATGGACCGATCTTAGAGAAATTTTCAAGGATTTTGCGGATTACCTCCTAGACGTTCCGCCATAAATTTCATTGCCATAGGATTAATAGTAGTCTGTGCGCATGAGCAAACATTAATTTCTTATAACGCCGACCTTTCATTCATTTCGACTCGTACTTTTTTTCAACTAATTCTATACCCAGGGTTCCCATGTTGGTCCTTTTCGGTTCCTTATTTTTGTCAACGACATATCCTTGACTTTTCCTGAAAATGTTCATTTTTCACTCTTTGCTGATGACAAAGATTTTTTCAATGGTCAAATCCGAATCCGATTCTCTCAATATTCAATTAACTCTAGATTTATTGAATGGATGGTGCAACAGAAATAATTCGTTTCTCAATATTGATAAAATGCGCTAAAATCACGTTCAGCAGATCGCTTGCCCCATTGCATTTCGATTATTGCATAAGTGGTGAGAGGTTGAGTCGTGTGACATCAATGATAGACTTGACTAGATAGGCGTGCTTTTTTATGCTCATTTGACATTCTTGCCTCACATTGACAATATTTGTGCTAAAGGAATGAAATTCATGGGTTTTTTAAAGCAAAATACGAGGGACTTTAGCGACATAAATGCTTTAGTGGTCCTATACAACGCATTTGCGAGGTCCATTCTGGAGTATGGAGCTATTGTATGGGCTCCGTTTTATGCTAATGCTGCTGAGCGTATTGAGAGGGTAAAAAGTCGATTTGCACGGTATGTTGCTTTCAAGCAGGGTGTAGAATTCTCGGATTTCAATTATAGGGATATTCTACAACAATGCAACCTTTCCACCCAGGAAAGTCGACGTCATACTACAGATTGTGCATTTGTTTTTAAGCTATTTCACAACAAAATTTGACTGTCCCCATTTACTCCAAAAGCTTGATTTTCATGTACCTACCGCCCTACAGTACTAGAAGTAATGTTTCATTTTATAATCCTACGTCTCCGACAACTTACCTCCTCAACAGTCCGATTCGCAGAAACATCATTCATCATTCAAGTATCATTTAATCGCATAAAAAGCGATAGTTTTGATTTATTTTTGATTCATTAGTTGCACTTAAGTGAGCACTAAATTGAAGTTTTCTTTTCATAACATTATAGCCAATTTTACTGTTTTTTCTGTCTCTTTCTTTTATTATATTAAAATATAAATTTATTTATATAAATTATATATAATGTATATTTATATAGTTCTTCAAGTTTGCCATCTGAAATTATGTTTAATTCTATATTTCACGGTATGTAATTTAAATTGTAATTGGACACATGCCCGTGTATAATAAATATAAATAAAAATAAAAAATGAAAAAACGCTGCAAATTATTACACAAAGGTTTATTATTTATGTATTAGACAGCCCTTCTACGGA
The DNA here is from genome assembly GCA_030762985.1 of Adelphocoris suturalis. Lineage (NCBI taxonomy): Eukaryota > Metazoa > Arthropoda > Insecta > Hemiptera > Miridae > Adelphocoris > Adelphocoris suturalis. The sequence goes on from CM061041.1 coordinate 41,536,921, forward strand.
GATCTCTGGTCCATAATTATTAAACGCCGCTTATAGTATATTTAGTATCGAACTCGAAGCTTCGGACCTCACAAATGGGTTCAATCCATTACAGCAGCGGAATCTCACAATTTTACGCTTTTTAATATAGTTGATAAACATAACAATTTATTACCGAACCATCTTTCCAACACATAACAGTGTTACCTATACTGTGTATTGATATCATTTAATTGGTCAAATTTCAAAAAATGTGCTGACAAAATCACTGAAAATGGCTAAGAATCTTCAAATTGATATTTTTTAGCATAAGATTGGTCAAATAAAGTTTATCAACTATGAAATAGAACATTAAACAATTTATGTACGAAATTATGCTAAAAACTTGAACTTCATTAAATTTTGTTTTAAAAAATCTATAAAATTGCTAAAAATAGCATAAAATCCAAAATTTCTTTTTGAATAGAAGAGTATCATTTAGAATACTTTTTTTCCATAAAATTAATAGCTAACATTTTCTTTTCACTCATAAATCTCCAATTTCTATACAACTTGAAATATACAAAAAAAAAAAGACACTTTTTCACCTATTTTTGGCTCATAGCACCCATGGGTGTGGAGCGATCGAGCTGGCGAGAAGTTAGGACCAACTAGACCCCAAGTGGAGTCTATGTGCGAAAGAACAGATTTTTTAAGTCAATTCTAAGGCCTTTTATGGCCCGTACGGCGAACGGCGGACGGACATTTCAAATTTGGATTCTACGCACCTTGAAACGTAAAGTGACAAAGTTTGAGGGGGGGGTTATACAATTTTTTTGCTATACGATCACATAGGCTTATTATTGGAAATAATAAACCAATACGTCCACGTTACAATATGTGGGGAAGCTATACTGCCCACCCAACTTGGCTGACTTTTTTTCTCTTTTGCTTGTTATAATCTTCCTAGAGGACATAACGACAACGTACACAAACTAGATTATTTATAACGTTTTATAAACACTATAGGTCCAGCTATATAATTAAATAATTGGTGGTTTTATCTGTCCTACATAGTTATTAAATTCAATTTCTCTCGTAACCTTCTTAGAGTATGGGTGTTGCGCAAAACATGGCAATGTCACCTGCTGTTCCGTATTTATCGGCGACCAGTTTTGTTTTAAATATAAAATTGTTAGTATGAATTCTTTTCACTCGAGTGAGTTTCAAAACAATGTAACATTTAATCGGTAGGTATTATTTACTTAAATTAGCTCATAAGATCATGCTGGAACTTTTTTTATAGGTAATCCCTATTCTGTAGATTAATTCTTGGGTTCTTACTGAAGTATTCAATTATAGCATGTTAAATTGTAGTACTGTAAAGTTGTCTGTCGCTACTGTAACGCTACCTATCGTTAATTGGGCTATTATACTTAATCACTGAATAAATAGGTAGATGAAAAGGTTTAAAAAATGGCTTACCGATGGAAACACATCCTTTGCCCTGAAGAGCGTCTCCGGAAAGCTGCGTGATGGCCAGCAGAAGGTCCCCGATGAGGAGGCAGGCGACGTGGTTGGTCTGACACCTCCAGTGGAGGACGTGGTAGGTGCTCGGCAGAAGACAAGACGCGATCAGCGTCACCGCCAGGAAGAACACCGACAAGAACATCCCGATGGGGTAAATCGTGAAGCGGATGTCGTGCGTCGCCCTCGCGTCGCTTTGGACCGGGCACCCAATCACATGCACGGGATCTTCCGGGTACTCGAGGATCTTCTCAAGGCAGAAGTCTTTCTTGGACCAGACGCGACCCCTGTCGTCCAGTAAGGTCCCGTTTTCTTGGTCGAGCCAATACCCAATGTTGATTTTGCCCATGATCGTGTAGCTGGATTCGCTGGACTCGCACTCGGGGAACCTGTGGAGCCAGGTGATGTTATTGGAGAATTCAGACTGTTCTGTCAGAGATGGGACGCAAGATGAATTTCGTTCACTGAAAGCTCCACCTTCGCCGCAACATTTGGGGACGGTTATTTTGTTATCGGAATCTTTGTTGTCAATGAATTCCGTTGAACAGACGAGAGCTCCGTTGACGTCGAGGCAGTAGCTGTTTTGGGGTTTGGGGTCTTCGATGTTATCGGACATCAACAGCTGACCGGAGGGGATGAGGACGAAAGGCGGAAGCTGGTTTTTTTTCGTCGACAGGAATTTCGGATCTGAACAGGCCGTGGGCCTGGAGACGACGTACTCCCAGTCGTCGGGGACGGTGCCGGGTGACAAAAAGCTGCTCTGCGAGGGAGAGTAAACGGCGGGGGCGAGGGGGCCGGTCGTCGACGCCACACAGTCATCGTCGATGAGGATGTGGTCCTCCGGGCAACATCTGTTGATTAGCACTTTGGCTCCGTACGCGGCGGACGCGAGCCACGCAAAGAACCACACGCACGTACACAACCGTCTCATGGCCGGTGTCCCGCACAGAACTGAGGTCTTCCCGCGTCCTGGCGCCGTCTTCCCCCGAAGGCCCGCGTCGCCCCCTCCCGGCCACCCGAGAAACCCCGCGAAGCGACCCTCCTCTCATAACATCCCCTGCACTCACACCCTTGAACTTACGCCATTGCACTTGGCTGGCACTTACACCCCTCTTACAAGGACGAAGAAAAAAGTTCCAGTGCATCATGATCGTACGATCGAATATTTGCAAATCATAATGTTTTGATTAGAGTTGGTAGATAAATGTTAGAAAACTTCCAAAAATTTAGGTTTATATTTCGAAAACCATTTGACCTTGGTATGTCCCTATTACGAATCATCACGTTACCTAGTAATAACCGTAACAGTTGCCAGATTTTCGCGGGCAATATGATATAGTAATATGACACAACATCTCGAAAGAATATAGAATTTGGAATTTTTGTCACTCATTAATATACGTATTAATAATATATACGTATATAGTTTTAACAGGATACGTCACGTTTCATTATGTAAAAAATGAACATCTAGGGTGGAGGAACCAATGATTGACATCTCACCTAGAAGTTTTAATAATAAGGCATTTAAAAGTGTTTTACGGGCTTGATCCATTTGAATTTTGAGGCAAAATACCTTCTCGGTAAAGTGTAAAGGCGGTCAAAGGTTTCTGGAGGGTTTTGTGAAATCTGGAGGTTACCCAACAGAACCTCGGGTTGTAATTTCTTTGGTAGGTACTGTTTCTTGTGATTTTGCTAAGGAAGTAAGCGTTTTATTTTGCTTCACCATACCCTCCAGATTTTCAAATTCGAATGTTCCCATGGTTTTTCTCAATCAGTTTTTTGTGTAGATTGCATATATGTTATCATTTTTTTGGAAATAAACAAACATAACACGTGAAAATGCAAACGTCAATTACTAGTCCCCAAACTGATGCTACCCTCAGTAATTGACAGTGCTGTCAATATGGATCTCTATTCTTTCTTGCATTCGTTCTTTATTTTTTATATTTATATAAATACATAGCAACTGAGAAGCTGCTAGTTTTCCATTAGGAACGTACTGTACTTATAGTATTGAGAAAACCTTATACCTACCTATTTTGTGATATTTTCAACTTTGTCTTTATAAATAGATAGGTACTCATATTAATTTTATATTTAGATTAATAAAACTAAGTTTTTATTGCTTAAAACTTTATTAATAAAATGTTGAAATAAATGTTTTGTTGATACACGGAATCATTTATAGCAGAAGAACTGCTGTGTCAATCACAGGTGCAACCAAAAATTTGGCTGTCAAATACTGGGTCAAAAAATTGATTTAAAAAAAATATGTTGAATTTATGATGTTTTCTGGCTTGAATTAGTGATTTTTCCAATACTGAGCAGTTTGAGGACATCCTAATGCAGCAGTAGATGTAAGATTCAAGTTTGAACAAGCGAAAAAACATAACTTAATTACTTGTCAAAGCCAAAATTTCTCTTAAGGTGTCAAACACTGGCCCCTCCACCCTAGGTATATAGTTTTAATAGGATACGTCACATTTCATATGTAAAATTGAACATCTATATTATAAATGTGGGCAACAAATCTATAATACCTATAGATATAAAAATATCTATCTCCAAGATCTATTTATCCATTTTCTAAATATCAGGATTTCTGAAAGTAGCAGTTTGAACACGATCATTCTAGGAAACACTAGAAATACCAAGGAAGCATACTGTTTCATAAAAGAGAGCTAGCGAAAAATAAAGACGTATTCTATAAAATACACCCACTGTGGGTAACTCACCCTGGACAAATTCAGTTATCCAGCTTATTTATAATTAAGGAGTGCAGTTAACTGAGAATGATACCTTATATTCAGTTGAACTGATGATATGAACACAGTATTATATCACAGAAAGTTTCAACGCACCTAAGGGAAGAAAGTACTTTGAGAAAACACAGTACCTACCAATAAAATATTATTTTCCATGATTTCATGTGAAAACAGCAACATTAAAATACAGGAATATTTGATAAAACTGGAACTACTGTAAACAGCTCGAGAGGAACATACCTTGTAGAACATACCTACCCAACTCTTCGCTTGACAAGTCAAGGAAGGTACCTTCGTGCTGCAGGTAGGTACAGATACTTGCTAGTGCAGGTAAATTAGATTAAGGTTGAAGGGACGTAGGTACTTCTACCATGAAAACTTAGTAGCAGCAATAATAAAGTTATATTTTTCAAAAGCCCAAATTACAGTATTTTTTGTTTTATATATTTTTTATATAGATTATATAATAATTTATAGAGAATAAAGGTAAATACATCAGCGGTCGATTCTAGAGCTCATTTTCAATCTAAAGTTCCTCTTATTTTTCATTTATTTATTTATTTATTTATTTATTTTTTTTTATTTTTTTTTTTTTTAACACTCATACATTGCAACAAATCGTGCTAAGAAATCACCTGTACCTCAACCTCCATCAAAATGAAGAATCAAGGGAAAAAGAAGAAAGTACTCGTAAGACCGAAAGGAAAAAGTCAATGGAACTACAAACCGAAACAGTGAAGAAAATTGACATTCCACCCAGAAAAAGAAAGCATGATTTCCGCATGAACAAAACCATTTAAATTTCCTATTAGGTACTTTGACTATTGGTAACACTTTGTGCATCATTTCAATCGTCTTTTAATGACCCCGAGAGTGGCCCTATCGAATTTCAACTTCCTAGGGTGAACAGGGAGGAATTTAGCTCACTCAGCTGATCGAAATCGTCAAAACCAAACACGCTTGAAGAAAGGCCCCGAACTGCGTGTTGGCAACCATAATACAATTTCAGGAGCCTAACAAATCGGTTTTCCGTCCCGCGCTTTGTACGAAATATCAAATTCCGTTCCAACACCTATCAATAATTCAACCTATCCTTCCATATGAAACATACATACATAGATAGGTACATAGAAACAAACTTTGAGTTTTATATATAAGGATTATTCAAATCTGCACTAATGTATTTGTATAAACACCAGTCCGATTTTAAACTGCAACAAACTGGAAACACCATGTCGATTTCTTCATGTGACCTAATGCGTTAACCCTATTCCGCTCAGCAGATTAAATGTACCACACGCTATTGAGATACTTGTGCGAAATCAGTTGAGCAGAATACAAGAAATGTAATTTTAGTTTTCTTGTTTCTAAGGGACAAGTAGAGAGTGGGAAAATCTTTTCTCAACCATATAATATATAATTATGTAATGTTTGAACACAATATAGCGGGAAGTGGAATAATATTTAGTTTTTGTGTTGTCGTATTTTTTCATTTTCTTAAATCAGTTATATGGAATGAACGCATTGTACTGAACCATTGGTGGATGGGCACTTTACGGGGTGCTCGGACCGAATTCCCCACTTAGCACGGAACTGTGTTCCAAAAAGTTCCGACGTTTGCATTATACAGAGAAACCTAGACAATTAATCAAATTACTGTAAGGGTAATTTTTTAGGGTAAATTTTTAAGGGTAAATAATTGTAAGGGTAATGTACCTTAGGTAATACGGGAAAGAACGATAAGAGTCAATTTTTGGTCCGAAATTAGATAGTGGTGCCATTTTGCAGGTCTTAGAGAAACAAATCGAGGCATGTATCGCCTCGGGAAAGAATGATAAAGGTTATCGTCAAAATAAAGAGAGAAAGATTTTAGGTGTCGCAAAGCAACGATCAGAGTCCATGCGCTGACGGCTAAGAAGGATCAGAGTCCTAAAAACCCTCACTTGTTGATGAAGTTTATCGTGAAAGAAAGATCCAGGTCCAGTAGTTTTCTTGAAAAAATCCGTTTTTCCCATCCTCTTCATATTTTGTAAATCCTTTTGATTTTTGTTTCTTCACTAAAATGTGTTTTTTCCATTAAATGACAAATTGGAGTTGAGAATTATTTACCCTAAACCAAAAATATTACACTTGAAAGTTTAAAATTTGAATTTTGGAGATTTGTGAAGAAGTGACCCATCGTTGTCTTGCGATCCTTCCTCTACTATGTCACCAATTGTTACAAATTATAATATAGGTGGGCAGGCGCTTAGTTTTTGAGAGTGAACTTAGCCTGTCAAATCATTATTACTTTATGGTATACTTTATATTATATGGTGTACTGGTACTTTCAGCAGCTTGGATTTTTATTTTAGTCTAGGACTGCAAGGTTATTCCGCAATCCAAACTTTTCTTTTTTATTTTAATTTTTCATAGTGGTTTAAGCCACATCTCAACCATAAGGGTCATTAGCGGCATTGAACAAGGTGTCCAGAGGGACACTGCAAGTGACACGATTCCAACGGGGCCATGCCACCCTCCACCACCAAACGGAGTGCCATCAAGGACTCCACTGGCAAATCGGAGGAGGATAAAATAAGGGGTACAGTGATGACCACTGTTTAGCCCCCAGAGCGGATAGAAAAACCTCAAAAATTAAATAATACAACTAAGACTAGATCTAGAATAGGCTAATAACTAAATATATGTTACTATATATAATCGCCAAAGTGAAATAAAACTATGACTAGATTGTAAAAAAATAAATCACAGATCATAAATCACAGTTCGTAGTGGACCTCAGTGGCTCTCAGGTACGACAACAGGGACTGGACCTTGTCTGGTCCAGATAAAACTTCAACCCACTGAGGGGGCCGATGCTGGACTCGGAGGTCCATAAGGGCAGGGCTCCAGGAAGTGGCGGATGGACAGATCACCCCCACAACTTCCGCACACATCTCGAGCTCCTGAGCTAAGCAGATGTCTGTGAGTAAGACGGGTATGGCCAGTGGCAACCCGGTTGACCACTATTTGGTCCCTCCTTGGAAGTCGGGTTACGAATAGGCCCACCGGGCACAAGTCCTGAAGGAGACCACAAAGACCAGTGACCTCACCCTGCCATTGCTCATGTCAGATAGAATTGGCTTTATGTTGCATGTAAGAGATTTGATCCTCAATGCGTATAGAAAGCATATCGATGGAGTTATCACCAATGACTCTCCTCTCAAGGGCATCAGCACACTCGTTGCCATGAATACCCACTTGTTCAAACTGTATTAAACAACTTTATGTTGCCCTTGTTAAAAGTCGCCCCGAATTTGCTTCAATTGTGTGGAACCCATTCTATAATGTATACATCGATTCGATCAGAAGGGTACAACATAAATTTTTTAAATATGTTTTTTATAGAAGAGTAACGAACGTAGTATATTTTTACTGACAAATCGATGATGGGATCTTTGGATTGCACTCTCTTGCTGATCGTCGAATGAAGTTATTTTCTTTCATAAATTATTGAACGGTCTGCACAACTTACCAGGTTTGCTTGAGGTTTTGAACATTAAGATGCCTTCCTATTCTACTAGTTCAAATGATTTATTTGTGCCTCACTTAACTAGAAAAAATAATCATTTATTTAACAACATTCACTTTAGTGCGGGATAGTGGACTAATGTAGAATCGGTAATTGTGGTTCAGAAGTTGCTGGGGAAAGGAGACGTTTGATGTGAATAACTTGGTACAGTTTGTGATGTATGTGTAAATATGTCAGTAAATATATTAGTGAAAATGGGTTGCTGCGCCGTCATAAAACCCAATGAGTTCATCAGCACTTCGCTAGCGTTTGCGAGCTCCATGTACGGACATGCTGAATGCGCTCAGGATGGAAAAGGCTATTCTTGCGCGAATCCATCCTCGAACTATACCTTGGGGCCGACCCCACCAGCTCAATCGCTCAGCCAGCACCTTCAAAAAACTGCACATTTGTGGTGCAAAGTGAGCATCAACCAAGCAGACGAGCGGAGTAAAAGATGCGCGCCGCTCTTCACATGCTGCTGCATACTTTCTGTTTTTCTCTTCTTCTGCTGCAATGAAAACTGCTGCGACAGGGCGGGAAACATAAGAGGAAGCGTCAGTGTCAGTGACACGTACATCTAATAACGACTCCCTCTGTGGTTCCCACACCCCTCTGCAAGCCAAATCCCCCTTGAGTCCTGAAGATTGTCCATTCGCCTCAGATTATTTAACAAACCCATTAGTTAGGATTCAGAGGTTAATTAATTACATTCTTGATGAATTAGATTTTGATTTTAATATATCGATAGCGAGGACTCTCTAAAAAGAAAATTAATGAATTATTTTTCCAGCACTATGTGATTAGACGTACTTTATTATTATTTCACACTTTATTCACTGATGTATGTATCATTTTCTTTTTGTAATTGGGAATTCATACCGTTTGTATAAATAAATAAATGAAAAGTGGGGTATTTTGTAAATATAGTTTATCTCTCTTCACTGTCCATGTATAATATTAATCTCACATTTTGTATATCTATATTTTATTCAGGGTTTAGAAGGAATGTTTTCACTTTTCATTTCAATAGGCAAATATCAGCTGTATTATTGCTGAGGTCCCGAAAAACTGACGGTGGGTTAGCAAATTCTTTAATGGAAAGTCAGTTTAAGGTATGAAGGTTGAAGGTTCGGTTGTACCTACCTGTTACTCTCTAGAGTAACTAAACCGTGAAGAGTTGCATGTCGGGTCCACCTTGCCCACGAAGGAATCGGATTGGCCTTCGGGGTGGACACGGTTACGAAAAGATTTGCTCCGGGAAATTCGGTTTTATCCACAAAAACCAAAAAACCGACGGGGATCAGCTGCGGTTTTTAATCGGATGTTGCGCGCCAGAGCCTTGAAATCTTGGTGTGACCGTGGATGATTAAATAACTATTTAGTATTACTTATATATAGATTCAAAAAGAAGGTGGCTGGTAGCGTGGAGAAAAATGTCCCTGTTTAAAACATATTGGTAAGTAATGCATGCATTAAAGAGACGTCCCAATGAATGGATTTTACATAATTTTGGTGAGCGCTAGAATAAGAGAAAAAACAAAAATATCATGACTTCTCAAAATGACCCCCCTTCTCCCACATTATGTCCCTCCACCGACAGTAAATTTCCATCATAAAACTTCCATAAAATTTGAAACTCGTGATGTATAATCTAAACCTAGACCGAATTCATAGGTAGTTGAACAAAAAATGAATCACGAAAATCACGAGATTAGTTAAAACATCATGGTTTATCACTATTACCCCCTCCAATGATGAAATTTGATACCCCTGATGTTCGATCTAAAGCTAGACCGAATGGTACTTTTACGTTATACGCCGACGTCGGTGAGGATTTGTTGAAACAAATTGGCGTGGTTGTGGTTTGACTGCCTCCACATGAATTCGCACAAATAGATCAGAATGCTGTGTATAGGTTGGTTGCAAGCTCGCATCTCAAAATTACATAACATGAAGTGGTCAATCCCTTAGTAAAAATACAGATTAGTTGGACATGTAGGTCAGAATGATGTGTATACTTTGGCGGTCTGGATGCTCGCAAGCTCTTATCTCAAAAATAAATAACATAACCTAAGTAACATAATCTAAGTAAGAAGTAATGCCTAGAAACATCGGGCGGGCGTGTTGAAAACAAATTGACTTGGGGGGGGGGGGGGGGGTTGATAACGGAAGAGTACCAACTGAATTCATAGTTGAACAAAAACAAATCACGAAAATCTGACGAGAATTGTTAAATTATCATGATTTATCAGTATTACCCCTCCATTCCCCCCTCCTATGATGAGATTCGGAACTTCTGACATGCTTTCCAAAACTATTTTGAATTCGTAATAGAACAAAATAAGAATCACGAAAATAGGTATAGATTTGTAGTTTGGGCAGATCTTGGAAGAAGCGGTAATCATCCCCCCCCCCCCCCCCCCCCCCCCCGCCATCACCACGACTGCAAATCCGAAATTCCCAAGGTTTGATGCACAACTAGACTAAAACTGAAATCGAACCAAATAAGAATCACGAAAATTGCTTAAAAATAGTAGCCTGAGTGTCGTCAAACAATTTTTATCATAAACTAAGTTTTTTTTTTCCATCACGGGATTCAAAATTACCTGGGTTTTTCGCACAACTAGAATGAAATTGGGATCGAACAAAGAAAGAATATCGAAAATCGGTTGAGAATTGTGGCCTGGGCAGCGTCTACAAAGTTTGTAACGGACACACACATACAACTATGGTTTTTTTTTTTCACGGAATCGTTCTTAGAATGGTCTGAAACGGATTTGTATGCGGCTATTTTTTCTCATACTTAGGTTGTCCCCCACCCCCCTGGATCAATTCCAAAAAGCGTCCCTCTTATTAACGAAGCCTTGCGTATAAGACAGCTTCAGAGGGACGTCCTAAAAAAATGGAATATCTCACCCTCTCGTTTTTGATTTCTTGAAAATGGCGCTACATCTATACTATTTATAAGAATGAAACTCCGTCTGTTTGTCTGTCTGTCGTGTCTATGCACGGCCAAACGGCTGAGTGGGCCGGATCTACGAGTGGGGGGATCTTCTTGGGATTTTCCGATAGGGTGTATAAGCGCTATACTATTTATAAGAATGAAACTCCGTCTGTTTGTCTGTCTGTCGTGTCTATGCACGGCCAAACGGCTGAGTGGGCCGGATCTACGAGTGGGGGGATCTTCTTGGGATTTTCCGATAGGGTGTATAAGCGAATTTAAAATTTTCTAATCCCACCCGAACCATGGGCCGTAGGGCGGGAGGGGGGTCGAAGTAATAATTATTGTGCGCTTTTTGGACTTCCCCGCTTCCCCTACCCCTCTAAACGGCCGTCGAAAATTCCGGAAAAATACCGGTTTTGTAGGTTTTGAAACGAGAAAGACGACGCCGCGATCGGATCGCGAAAAAAGTATCGGGAAATGCGTCAAAAAAATCCAAGAGTACGGACCCGTTTTCTCGAAAAGTCCGACGAAAAACTACGTTTTTTCCGATTAAAATATACCCCATAAAGGTATGTTTTTCGGAACGGTTTTCGCGGGCGAAATACAGCTTTGGGTCTGCCGAATCTGAATCCGAAATCGGATATCGAAAAAAGTGACGGGAAGTCGGTCGAATTGCGAGCGGAAGCAAGGGGAAGCGTTTAACATCAGAAATTAATCGACCACGGGCCGCCGTTACACAACGTTGCTTACCTGAAAGGGACGCGATGACTCACAGGGGACTCACTACGCACTTGACTCATTTCAACGGAATTTCATACGGGTATTTCCCAACACCTATGCAGCAATACCTTGCGAGCGAAGCGAGCAACATTCCTTAATAAACTTTTCGTGGTTCCACGTAGTTTTATAAGATTTAATTTGTTTGAAAGAATTTCCAACAGAAAAAAACCTCTGCCAAGTTGGGTGGGCAGTATAACTTCCTCAAGCGAGCGAAGCGAGCAGCATCCCCTACAGAAGTTAAACCTACCCTTAGGGATCTACCGTTTGCGAGCGAAGCGAGCATCATACTCTACATGTTGGGTGGGCAGTATAACTTCCTCAAGCGAGCGAAGCGAGCAGCATCCCCTACAGAAGTTAAACCTACCCTTAGAGATCTACCGTTTGCGAGCGAAGCAAGCAACATCCCCTACATGTTTCAATTGCGAGCGAAGCGAGCAACATTCCCTACATACCACACTTTGCGAGCGAAGCGAGCAACATTCCCTACATGCCACACTTTGCGAGCGAAGCGAGCAACATTCCCTACATACCACACTTTGCGAGCGGAGCGAGCAATTTAATGGGGGGTCCGGGGGGCTTGCCCCCCGGCTGGACGTGGAGGCGAGCGTAGTAGAACGAGTTGGGTGTGGAACGTAACTTCCTCGTTTTAGGGATTTTAACTATACAAAAATGGGTGGGGGAGGGGGGGGGATTCTATGCATCATGAAACGTAAACCAACGAATTTGAAGGAAAGAGGGTGGAGTTAAATATTGTTTATAAACTATATAAATTTGTATAAACAAAAATAAATGTTTAAATCCTTAGCGTTTGTGTTATTTTGACATTTTAATTGCTTCCCATAAATTGCGTTATCTAAATATACAACTGTTAAGAAAACTTGACGACAGTTGAAAAGCTCAATCAACGTTCAGAAAATGCCGATTTCACTTTAAATCCAGACTTTCCCTCGAATCACCAGAACTTTGGAGCGCTCTAGCTCGAAAAGCCCCCATAGCACCCAGTTTACGTGTATCAAGCCCTCAACCATTCATTGTTATCATAGTACAATAGGCCTACGATTCCCCGCAGGTTAATAATAATGATTACTATCGAAATTCTTATAGAAAACGGTCTTAAGAAAATTCCTCAGCTTGATGAGCTTGAAGAAAGTCCTAAAGGGCGATACCCCTGTTTGTTCACCGAACACTATACGGGCCCAATCTACGGGCGATAGATAACAGTGGCGGATGCGCCTCTTTACAAAAGGCCCATGAGAAAGGCTCCGTACAGGAATAATGCAGATGAGCTGCCTATCTCAATATCCCCCGGGAACAAAGTGGCCATTCTTCTCGCCACCGGCTCTCCAAGATCGAATTTCCAACGCCTCCCCGAGAAGTCCACGCTTTACAAACGCAACTTGTCTCCTATCAAAAACCCCCTTCGCGCGTGAGACTGATGCTCAGGCCTGACTATGCCACCACTACTTGGAGGCCGGATGCCGCTGAGCTGTGAGGTCACTGCTGACAAACAAACGATTGATTAGCTCCTTAAACAATGTCTGATGGCACAGATAAATAAAACGGCCATCGCCGAGCTTTTGGTTTACATAAGATCTTCGGGACTCAAAGACTAAACCAAGGTTACAAACTGCAAAGGACTGTCATCCAAGAAGAACAAAACAAAAAAGATGAGTGTGGCACATAGCTTCCTCGTAAATGTATAGATCATTGAAAAGTTTTAAATGATCATGAAAAATTCCATAGCGGAAAATAGTAAATCAAGAAGTAGAGTGAAATGTCATAATCGGTCAATTGAGAAACGAAAAAAGGATAACGTAATTTACGTTTGTGCAAGCGCAAAATGAACTGATGAGTTGAAAACAATGAAATAGGTACGGGATCATCGACAACCTAAACCGCGCATTCGCTGACAAGTTCACAAAATCGGATGAAAACTGTGGAAATTAAGGTCATTACAAGTATTTCTAAATGGCGCATGCGCAGTAGCTATTAATGATACAATCATGTGGAAATTGATGTGAGGAAATCAAGTCATCTTCTTCCAGCTATCATCCAAATTCAAGCGAAATCGATCGCAAGCGTAGATTGAAGTATTGGTTTGACAACAATGAAACTGAAAATTTCATTGAAATCGGATGAAAACAGTGGAAAAAATTAAGGTCATTGAAGGATTTTACATAGGCGCATGCGCAGTAGCTATTAATGATACAGTCATGTTGAAATTGATATGAGATGATTAAATCGTCATCCCCCAACTATCTTCCAAATTTGAGCGAGATCGGACGACTAGAGCGTGAAAAAATTGAGCAGAATGGAATGCGCAGACTGAAGTATTGATTTCGCAACAATGAAACTGACAGGGGACCGTCTACCCCCTAGCCTTTCCCTGAAAATTTCATCCAGATCGGATGAAAACTGTGGAAATAAGCTTGTTAAACAAGGATTTGCGGACACACGTCACACACACACACAGACATACAGACAGACACGGAACCAAAGTTGTTAGTGAAATGCGAGTGGACATTTTGATTTCGGAGACCAAAAATTGTTTTCCACCCGAAAGTGAAAACGATGCTTCCGCTACTTTTAGGTAGACTCGGAAGAAAAACTTGATAAGTAGGTAATTCTCGCATTACAGGGATCTCCCTGTGACTGGTCTGTGATAGAAGTGTTGTCGGCCGTGAAGTTATTTATATTTTAATTGTAGGGATTCAGCCCAAGGAATAAGTAAATAATTACAAAATCCTTGTAATCAGTAAAATGTCTCCTGACGTTTCGGTCACTCAGTGACCATCCTCGAAGGGGCTACAACAACAAATAACCTGGTAAATTACCACGGATGGCAAACATAGGGCGCCATGTAGTTGAGTTAAAGCTAAAAGTTAAAGATGATAAAACAAACCAAGAACTTACTGAGAAGCTTTGCCTTCAAAGAGGGCAGCGTCAGAATAGGAGGGAGCACAATAGATACTAGAAAACTCATTAATTGGCTAGAGCCCAGACAAAAATTGCATTCGGGCAAATCTCCTTAAACAATAAGCAAAACAAAACAGAAAATATAGAACAGCTAGGAAGAAGGACATAGCTAGTCCCACCAAGTAAAAAAAGTAAACCAAATAATGTCAACCAAAAACTTAACATAACAATGACAATAAACTTACATTATTGAGATACAGTATTTTTGTGAGGAATTTGGAAGCTAGGAACAATAATCCACCAGTTTTACTAAAAATTAGGTACAAAAGAAAACAAAACTGCCTAACAGGAAGAAAAGGATCGGATTTATACCATTTGGCATCCATTACTAATAATTAGTCTAAATCAATATTTATTATTATTACTAAAACTATAAATAGGAGAAAACCAAACAAACAGGTTGGACAACAATTTCTGGTCTGTGTACCAGTAGTTTTACTGAGAATAGCGAATGTATCATGTTTACTGATGGGTGAGTCATCTCCATTATGTGGATTACGTAAAACCCCCTTCTTCACCTTCAAAACCATAACAAACCATGAATTGCTTTTACGTTGTAAAACTCAAGAGTAAAGCTAGATTCGTTGATATAAATTATAAATACTGCGATTTATCGGCATCCCGTCTATTTATTATGAAATTTGTATTTAATGAGAATGGAGTAAGCAAATACTCCGATCAAATTAGTAAAATAATTAAACATAAAAAGATTCATGGAAATCGGTTGTGAATAGTGATAACATCACGATTTATCAGTATTACCCTTCCATTAGCCCTCTTCCGTGATGAAATTTGAAACGCCTGACATACGTTCAAAAACGAGACCTAAAGACACCTTGTTGTATTTATACTCTACCACATCTAGTGAGGTCCTGTTCCTAAGTTCAGCATCTAAAGCTGAACAGGATCAAAATAAGCTACAGGGCTTACTCAGCTGATTAGCGGTTTCCCAAATTGTAATATTATACTCTACTACACTCAGAGAAGCTCCGTTCCAAATGCCAGTACTTCAAGTTCAATAGGAACAAAAGTACAGAGGTCACTCCGCTGATTAGATTGATTCCTCTAGTTTTAATTATAATCTACCACACCCAGAAATGCCCCGTTTAAAATTTCACCATCTAATGCAGAAAAGGAACAAAATAAGCTATAGATCCCATTCAGCTGATTAGAGTGGTTTCTCAACTTAAAATTTTGTACTCTACCTCAACCCGAGAAACCCCTTTCAAACTTTCAGTATCTCAGAGCTCTTTCTACTGATCAGAATGATTCCTCAAGTTGCAATTATATACTACCGCACCCAGCGGAGCTTCGTTCCAAATTTCTGCATCTCATCATGGATTGGAACAAAATCACTCAATATACTGATTTTTAAATGAATGATTCCTTAAGCTGTAGTTATAATCTATGACATCCAGAGAGGTCCAGTTGTAAATTTCAGCATCTTGAGTTGAATAGGAACAATAGTAGCTCACTCTGCTTATTAGATTGATTTCTCAAGTGGTAGTTTAACTCCACCACACCCAGAGAGGTCCCGTTGTAAATTTCAGCATCTTAAGTTGAATTGGAAAGAAATTTGCGTCTGTACTCACCCAACTGATATGGGGCCCTTCGTACGATGTCAATGTAACCCAGCAGTTTCCTAGTGGCCCCATTTCAAATTTCAGTATTGCAGGTTCAATAAAAAAGAGATTAGCATCGGAACTCACTCAGCTGATCAGTGGAAGATTTTACCCAAGCCTCAAAATCATTTCAGGAACTCACCGAGCATCTTCGAGAAAACCGCATAAAATCCTCTGAGCCGTTGGCCAGCAACTTGGAGAAACAAACAATACTTTCATTTAAATAATGGGTATAGAACTTGCAAAGTAGGCACTCTTTCACTTGGCGGTGCCTCGTCGTCATGTTTGCAGGCTATGATGTTTTTCAAGACATTCTGCCTTACAAATAATGTCACCTTAACAGTGACGATGATACTGCATTTTTTGCTAATAAATCGTAGATTGAAATGGGAGAGAAATTCTGGCCATACATTGCTGACTAGGTGACAAACTAGACACACTGTAAATATATGTTTCCCAGCTATACAAAACGGTTGCAACCAAACCAATCATGACTATCGATCCATACAAACAAACAATAGATCGTTATTATTGTTTGCCTTCGTTCCTTAAAATCACTGGGAGTGGTTAGATGACAAAAATCAATTTTTCTGCGTCACAATCCTGAATGTCCCGCTGCAACATGGCCTTTGAAGATATCAAAAAACTTTAAATGGTAACTCCCCTTTAGTTTTGGATACTATCCATTAGTAAAATTGGATTTTGATTATCACGCTCTACGATGGCGCTAAGACTCATACCTCGCAGTATCCAAAAACGAACCCCCAATTGTTATTGCAGATTCGGAAACTACCTACATAAAATGTCATAGAAAAATTACCCATCATTAGACTTTTTGAGTTCACAAAAACATGCACAATTATGGACAAAGGGGCGAGTATTGTGAAATATAAATTTTTATATTTCACGCTGAATCACTTAGTGTCGCTCATTTATTGATATTCACAATACCAACTTGGGGAAAAAGTGATAGCCAGACTCGTACATTTCCTCACATCTTTACTGCATATTAAAATGAAAGTTTTTCGTTGTTTTGCCAAGTTGGTAATGCAAATACCAATAAATGAACATCACTTCGCAATTCATCGTGAAAAAATACGTACCCTAAAATCTTGTATTACATGTGGCAATTGAATATCTTCAAAAACTCGATATGTTACAATTTGCGCACATTAACGCGTAATTGCTCCAGTTTTTGCGCAATCAAAAATTCGAGTGATGGCTCATTTTTCCACGAAATTTTATGTAGATTCCGAACTTGCAATAAAAAATGGGGGTTCCTATTTGAAAAACGCGAGGAAGGAAGCGTAGCTCCACTGTGACGCATGATCATTAATGTCCTCATTGAATAATATTCAAAATATAAAAGGAACTTACAGTTTAAAATTTGTTTGCTAAAATTTTTGTTTAAATAGAATGTGCGCCTATAGAATAATGCCCAGCTACCCCCACCCCTCCCACCCACATTATTTCAACGCTTTCCCGGACTTCTCTGCCTGCCTTATACAAATTGTTTCATTCGAGGAATAATTGTTTGCTGCAGTGCACAGCCGGTCTGAAACCTGACTATGCATGTATACGCAGACCAGTGATCTGCGCAGAAGGGCTTTCAATACCGAAAAACCTTTGTGATAACAACTTGCATTGTTTCTCTGAATACTCTGTGAGTAGGTACAGAACAGCGTGAAGACCGGAGGCAGTGCCTGGATCGTCATCCATCTTCACCATCCTCCATGGGAGAGCCCACTAGTACCCACAGACACAAAGCCCGCCCTGGCCACAATGCCCACACATCCTTTTTCAACCTTCCTTCATCCAGCTCCTCCAGTGTACATTGGCCCCGTTACCCTTCTATCGCCTCCTTTTATGATCCCGCCTCTCTCCCATTGTTCCCTTTGTTTGCCTTTCTAACTTAGTTCCTTAAGATGAGATTTCTTTTCCCTATCCAACTTTATTTTGTCTGCTCATTTTTCTTAGAAGGCTTCATTCCGGCGTTCAACGAAAATCGCGTGTCGTGTGCGAAATGCCTTTCAAGTAAAAGCGGAGTCTTGCCAAAAGAGCCTCTTTTAAATAATCGCCAACGCCAGAAAGCGACATACCAGAGGGCTAATTGGGCAGTTGTTCGTGCCAGGAAATGCAGAGATTTGTCACGCTGACCCTTGCGGCCCATTTGGTACAACGTAATACTTCTTTTGCAGATCGAAAACCACATTGAAATATTGCATGATGGCGGACGGAGGATTTTTTTTTCGATTTTCAGATTCTACGCATCTTGAAACGTGAACCAAAAACTTTTCAGGAGGGTTTTTTTCGAATACAAAGGATTATTATTGAAAATAATAAACCAAAATCAACTAATGGGCTAACGGCAAGTAGGTTTTTATATTAAATTAATTAATAAATGAAAAACACGTTTATTAGTGAATTTTAGTAGAAAATGAAGCTATTGCAATGGCGCCAAAAATTTTAAAATCAAAATTTTTGAAAAATTTCTTCATTGAAATCCGTTTTGAAACATTCTGAAACGAACCCTACAGTTTGATACGCTTTTTCATATATTTATTTATTTATATTATGTGTTTTTCCAGATGGTAATTCTATTTAGGATTGAGACAAAAATTCTGTTCTTGTGCCAAAAAAATACGAGCTTTCCAAACGAAAGGACGAGTTTGTTGGCCAGCATTTTCTGAGTATATTAAAATGGTCACATTTCAAAAAATGTGCTAAAAAAATCACTAAAAATGGCTAAAAACGGCTAAAAATCTCAAATTAATATTTTTAGCAGACTTTTTGACAAAAGAAGTTATCAAACTTAGAAACAGAACAAAAAAAAATGTATGCAAAAATTTATGCTAAAAAAAAGTAGTTAGTCAAAATGCATAAATATTTATAGAAAAATAAACTCCGCGGATGTACATGCACAATGCCCCCCCCCCCCCCCCCCATCGGGGCCATTAAAAATTTCTGTAGTATAGTTTGGGCATAACAAGGAATTCCTACGCGGAACCAAAATTATGTGTAATAAAAAAATACAATTTTAAAGTTGAGTGGAATCCACAAGGCAAACAGCCAGAGCGTGGAAATATAAAATTTTCGTTATTCCATTCGCCTTTCTTAAACAGTTGGAAGAATCAAAATTCAGTTTTTTTTTTTTTTTTTTTTTTTTCAGAAAGCCCTAATACGATTTATTTGAATCCATATATCGCACGAAAATTGCTGAAAAAACGCTATTTTTATCTAAATTCTAAGGAGAGATATCGTTCGGAGTGAAACATAAAGCGGAACTTGATGACAGGCAAAATTAATTTATTCAGAAAAAGGTAAACGAGAGAAAAGTAGAAAGGGCATGATTCAACGTTCAGTTAAAGATAGAAAGTACTTATTTTCGCTATTGTACATTACTCTCACATGAAGATTACAGGAAACTACGGACCAAGCCTGAGGTAGGCACTTTATGGGTTGATAGGGAAAGTTGTGGGATTTCATTTATTTGACACTGTGCCCGCACATCATTGGAATATGATACGTACGCAACAAGTTTGGTACCTAGGTATTCTGTTGAATTATGGTATTCCTGTATTTTCAAGAGTTGAACTCTACGATTCGACTCCTAGATGATCCTAATAGAAATGCGTAATAGATTTTATTCATCATTCTTCCATGCATTGAAGTTTCCGAACAATGACGCACGTAGGGGAGATATCAAATCCCAAATATGAGATACATTTATAATTATGAGATAGGCCGAAATAGCCTCAGTGTCGTGTCCATACAAGCGAATTCGTCATTAACTAGTTTCAGGGGTTGACCTTGAGTTAGTAAAAAGTGAACTACGAGTACTTGCTTGCATCGTACGCAATGAGCTTCACATAAGACCAACAAACTGAAGCCCGTCCCGTACGATTCCTGGGAATTTCATTGAACATGACTGCAGACGGGATACCAACACTAACACAAACTTGACTGACACTAAACAAAAATTCGACTGGTACTTATTCATAAGAGTTAAGTGATCTAGTAATTTGAATGCAAAACAATTACAGCATTTTAGCAGGATGAGAATATGATTATATGTATTATATTATAGTTTTGTTGATCTACATGATTATAAATATTATATAACGTACTCGTAGATTAGGTATATTTTAATACTGTCTACTTTCCAAATAAATGCGAGTGAGAAAGAGGAGTTGATCTTTAACACGAAAACGCTGATTGTTTATTATTGGTTGGCCGTCGGTGTTTATAAACATCGCTACATTAAAATTTCACATATTTTCTATTTCTACCTTAATAATTGTAACTTTTCTTAACCGAGTTTTGCATTAATGAAATTTGTTTTAAGAGCGGAATTAGGTGGGTACCTATAGAGTGGCAGGTGATGAACTGAACCTACCTATCCAAATATAACTCCGAGTACCCAAGTATATCTTTATTTCCTGAATCGAAGCTCAATACTTAACGGAATAAGACGGTTTATGGGAGCATCTGCTTGTTCGAAGACGATAGGCAACGATAAAACGGAACATTTTCGTGTGTCAGCGAGCCACCTGCCCCCCCCCCCCCCCCCTTACTCCTCGTCACAAGCCAACAATGAGGCCCAGTCCGAAGGGGTCATCCCACAATGGGCTTCTGATGGTAAAATTCCTCGTGATAAAAGATCGTGTAGGCTTAGGATGTTCCCCCAGTGGGTTTTGTAGAGTGGACCGAGAGGGGTTCAAGCTTCTCAGCCATCTGCCTGCCCAATCCCAAGATTCCGGGCAAAACACACCGAAAAAAATTAGAACTGGTCACGGAGGATCGGTGTTATAAAGGCTTGAAAATGAATGGTTACTTATATCCATAGAATATTTTCTTCTGTTCGCTCCACATCAAACCCTTGGGGTAATCGTCTATGACCAGCGGCTATGGGCCAGGAAAACGTAGGTACCTACTCGTATTTTTAAATTTTGACCGTCAGTTGAACCTTCACCATAACTCACGCAAGAGTGACCTGAGCTTCAGCTGATTCAGGTCGATCCTATTTTGCTTTCTCGTACCTGCCTAACCAAGTTAGCTAAAAAGGAAACATGATTGTGACATAGGGTTCGTGCAAGATCACTAATGTATCAGTAAGAAAGAGCATTGAAGAGGATACCACGGGCCAATGTGCATATTGTTTATGCAGTGCTTGCGCTGTAGGTAACGTTTTTTCCGGAGAAAAAAGTGTGGTGATTTGCCGCGTTTTTCTGAGGGGTTGATTGAGAAGGAGATCGCTAATCGATCTGTCGTTACCCATCGGTACTGATTAACAAGTCCTCAAGCTCCTTTTAAAACTCCATTTGTGATTCTAGCAGTCCATTCTCAAATTTCTAGTGGTTCGCGATTTTCCACTCCCTTACCGTATCAGTAGCATTCAGTTGTACTAAGGGAGGTAATTGTTTGATGACACAATTTGATCTATATTCGACGATTCCAAACGTATATTTAAACACTGGTGCATAATGTTGTGAGAGTTGATAAGGTTAGTCCGTGTCCTTCTGCGATGATTGCCAAAAAAAAGCATACATGGACCAAACCAAAGTTGCTATTCATTTAAGTATTTGATTGTAGGCTGTCCCCCCATTCAACTTTCCCTTGTTCAAATTTGGAGCCACAAACCCGTGCAGCGTACAATCAAACGGTTGTACTCATTAGAGAACAGACTCAACATTTCCGCCTCGCCATTCAAGAACGAACGATGATGATGCCCTGCCCAAATGGGATATTACGCCCATTCCCACGGACACGGCAGAATGGCATCACCCTAGGTGACTATCTGACATCGCATTGAGTGAAGACTACTCTCCACACCTCTAAACCCCATCTCTGCATCTGAGAGAAGATTCTCCAAGCGTTGCTTTTCAGTTCTTTTTTTCACTTAGAAGGCCCACCTTCAGTTACTGCCTTCCAAGGTGGACGTTTCCTCTGAAACTCTTTAGGACCATCCGGAGCCTCCTGTCATCAGCATCAAGGAAACATTCCGCTCCGTGACGTCATTACGTCGTATTTTCTTCAAGTAGTGATCCCTAGACCCAAACGACCTTTCACACGATTTCGATTAGTCACGCCTTCTCGCATCCTTTATGAGATTTTCACGGTTTGGCTCCTTCCAAGTATTTTTTTATTACTTCTTTCTCTATTATGTCAAGCTGCATTACAAGTTTTCAAACCAAATCGTAAGATAGGTAAGTAAAAGGTAGGTTCATCTAGGATATTATAAACTAATATCCCATTTATAAATAAAATGTAAATACTAAAACCTCTTAGGAGCTATTAATCTAGCAAAACCTTGGAAACTGCCATACAGTTTTATGGCATCATATTATAAGGTTTTAAAGTATTTCGTTCCACTCTCATACGACGCCTTAGTATTTTTTTCTTCCTCGCTATTGAAAGTAAGAAAGCTTGGTGTTCATGCCAGTATTTCCGATTTTTATCACCGTCGAACCAATTATTGAAGGCGCCTAGGACAACGGGCTGGAAGATGGATCAAAAGAAAAATCAAAATGGTTTTAGCAGAAGAATATAATTTGTATGACTACTGAACAAGTTGTCTACACATGTTATACATAATGAAATTCGTTATACACATGTTTGTATGTACCATAACATGTATACACTTGTCATACATAATGAAATTCGTTGTGGAAGACAAAACGCCGAAACGGGTGTAAAGAGTTAGCTTCTTGTTCACGCAGTCGCATTCCTCCTTATTTAAACTGAAATAATAAGATTATTATAAAAGGTAATCCTTCCTTTCAGCTTTGTGGTTATGAAAATCTAGTGCTCCTTGAACACGCACAAAATGCAACAAAGCCCATGGAGCCATAATTATGAATAAAAAGGGGTAATTATGAATACGGTTCTTTAGGTCAGTAACCATGAGGTGTGACCTTGCTCAATGAATCAACTTACCTGAACTTTTTATTATTATAATTATCATAATTTATTTATTTTACTACTTTATCATTATTATTCTATTTATTTATGATTATTATTATCGTTATTTTATTATTATTATTATTATTATTATTATTACTTTCAACACTTGAAACAGTCTAACTGTGCAATACTTCTTCGTATGATCAAAATTAGCGTTGTAGGTAAGAGGGGAATGTGAAGAGCGAATTAATTCCTTTAAAAACTTACATATTCACGATTTTTCCCAGACTTATTAAATAAACGTGCTTCACGAAAATTGTACAAAATTCTTCCTCAGTTCACCATACAGCCAGAAAAAACAATACACCGAATGATACCATGTTTCGGCTGACTCAGAACCACTATTGAAATTTAATTTATCACAAAACGGAGTTAGTGAAAAAGTTCCAGTCATGCAGCATGATCGTATGAGCGAATTTTCATAAATGGTCGTATTACATTTATGTTAAATTCTGTTGAAATTTGAGCACTTTGGGGACAAATAAAAATTTTATTATACATTTTATAGCAAACTGACTTTTTGTCAGTAATATTCCAATGAACCAACGATTTTGTGGATTTTTACAATTTTTTCAAGTGTTCCTATCGATTTTTAGCTTATTTCAATGAAATTTAAGTACAATTTTTCAGTACAATTTTGTGCTTAAATTTTTAAATGTCCTAGTTCATGTTCGATTAATTTTTTTCGAGTAGCATTCTGCTAAAAAATAGAAATTTGTTAATGTTTAGCGGTTTTTTGCCTTTTTTAGTGATTTTTTAAGTACTTTTTTTGAAATTTGACCAATTTAATGTGCTCAAAAAGTGTTGTCCAACGAACTTATCATTTCTTTTGAAATGCTTGATTTTTTGGCGAAAGAACGAAGTTTTTATCTCAATTCTATCGAGAGTTATCGTCTGGAATGACACATACATATATATACTTATATATATATATATATATATATATATATATATATATATATATATATATATATATATATAAAAGCGTTAAAATCCAGGAATCATTTCAGAATGCCTCAAAACAGATTTCAATGAAGAAAATGTTTGAAAATTTTTATTTTAAAATTTTTGGAGCCATTGCAATAGCTTTATTTTCTAAGAAAATTCACTAAAACGTTGTCTATTTCCACGAAAAATAAAGAGTTACAATGTTGAATCGATTTCGACGGTTAGGCCATCATCAGTAACAAACAATAACTAACTCTTTATGTAACTATTTATTTTTCGTGGAAATAGACAACGTTTTTCACTAACTTCCGTTTTGTAATGGGTTTCCACAACTTCGTCGCGAGTGATTTAGTTCGTATTAATGTATCATTTTTTTAATTTGGGTCACATAACTTTTTTTGACCCTTAGGTTTTTGGGAATGTAACAATATTCGGTATGTATGGTTAACAAAAGTACAAAAGTACTCAAAAAGTCAAAAATGGTAGGCAAAAATGTTTTTTTTGAAAGGCTGACATTATTAAAATCACATGCAGCTTGAATGCATCCAAGAAACAACAGACCCCTTAGTTTGTGCTAAACAATAGTCTAGTTCCGACTTGTACGAAACAATTGAGCATCACGATAAAAACATGAAAATGTTTATCGCGGCAGAATCCTGTAAACAATATTGATTTTGCTATTGTATAGGTATTGGTAGGTACATGACGTGAAGGTTCGTAAGAAAATCGGTGCTTTCAAGAAAATTCTCCAGCCATCCACTCGGAGGTCATTTTTTTCTGAAACATGGAGTGTATTTCCCTCGTCAACAAGGAGGACTGCAGGGATGCCTCAGCGTGAGATTTCACACATTTTTAGTCACGTACTTAGCGAGATATCATGCAAGAAGTATGGTGAATAATACCCGAAACAATTTAGAGCATTATTTTATCAACATGTTGAATTAAGTACCTACCTAATTAACTAGAAACCAAGGCACTTCATCGAAGGCGTTCAACAAACTTAATATACCTACCTCATCTGAACATAATTGGTAGGTAGATGGATTCTACTAGGTGTTCATTGTGCAATTTCTGGCCTGAAGATTAATGAAATCAAAATCCATTATTGAAGTGTTTGATTGATTTCCTCCAAGGCTGATTTCCAAGTTCTACAAAAAGCAATCAAGCCAACGATTTCCGCATACAAGGTGAACAACCATCCATCCCCTAGCTCTCTTCCCCCCTCCCCTCCAGAAAAGAGTTTTAGAAGAACGACATATAAATGAGTAAGACTAAATAACAAAAGAAAAGCAACCACGCAAACCAACCAACTGGGGCCGGCGCAGAGTAGCGAGAAAAAAAACCCAGAAATACGAACATTTTTTGCCAACTGTAAAACTCTGCGGAATTCATTCTTGACGCATTGTAGATGAGTTATTTGTTATTCAACGTGCTATTGTATGCATTTTTTTTTTTTTTTTTTTTTTTTTTTTTTAAAGTCATTTTCAGGATGGAAAAGTAATTTTTCTTCATTTTCATTTATAACAGGCTGCTTTGATTTTTTGAGTTTTCTCCACGTCAATTTTCAAGTTGGAAATGATACCTATGGTCTACCCAATGCGTTCGGGAGGAATGTACTTACATACATTTTAGCATTTTTTCATTTAAAAAAATATTGCTTTGGGAGCATGCAGAATCTCATTAATGAAGCTATTAGCGTGGAAATCGCATATTATTCATATTAAATCGAATGACAATCTCTGGCCCCTTCTGTCTGGGACTAATTTTCCTTTGTTACTAACCCTTGAAAAAAGTCACTGTAAAAATTTGGTTCCTCCCCGCTACCCACCCTACCTCCCGCGATACATTTTGATTAAAAACGTATAGATTAAGTAATCAGTGTCATAAAGGCTGAATAGAAATCTCGATGCAGCGACATGTCTACGTGCGATGAATGAATTCCGCGGTCAATGAATTCTGAACTATGTTCCGCAAGGTAAATACTCGTAAACAACCTTGATGAATTAATTATTGATGAGAGAGAATAGATTTATTGAGAAAGGCCAACATTATTCTGTCACGCCAGGAAAACTTGATGATGTTTTAATTTAATCAATACCTTAGCCGCACCTTGACGGTATACATGTACCAACAAACAGTCCTTGTACAAAATGTAAATAGGTAGGTGCCTAATCATACGTATCTACTAAGAATTGTGGATACAATTATTTTCCTCTCCTGTAATCACGTATTTTATTCTTGCTCATTTTCTGGAGTGTTTTAACGTTGAATTTAGTTGAAATCCTTCAATTCATTTTATATTTTCAAAAGTCACCATCATGCCCAGGGCGAAAAAATACAAAAAAACTTCTTCTTTTTCTTCTTCAAAAATCAACCGTTTTGCAACACTATGTGGTGGTTAAAATGGACTAAATACCTACATCCAATTATTTTTTAACGCTAACCTCCATGTCCTCCAAGTCAACTATGGAAATTGCTTTGGTATTGAAATTTGGGCAGCACATACACGACTTGGTAGGTATCTTTTTTTTACCTTAACCCCCTCTGCTTAAACTCTGAAAGCTAAGACGTAGTGTACGATTACACAGATATCAGGACATTCCTCACGGTGTAGGGACCTAAAACCATTCAGATCGAGTTAAAATTGAGGCCCGGACAGCTTTTGAATTAAAACGAATCAAAAACTCATTTTCGGGAATTTTCAAAGAAAATTGATCTATTGCAATTCGAGAATTTGAATCTATTTCGAAACATTCTAGAAAGATTTCTGGATTCCAACATTTTCTATACGTACACTCATATAGTTATGTTGGTAGGGGAGATCGGGATTGGTTGTCACTAGGGGTCGGTTGGCACTAGACTTCTAGAACTTTTCCTAGTGAGTGCGGGAACAGAGGAGCCTGCCACGAGACCTTCAGGCGGGCCCCCACACCCACAAGGCGTAATTGCTAAAAAACTGTTTTTGACCAATTGAGGAAAAAAAATGTTCTTCATTTTTTTCTTTCTTGCTTGCTGGGGTAATGTGATGCGGACGCGATCAATGGTTCATTTGAAGATTAGGATTTCATGTTGATATTCCACGGGTAGTTTTCTCTTTTTCTTGAGTGAGCATGTGGTCACCGACATGTTTTTCCAAAATGGCGTGTGGAGGTCAGTTGGCACTCACAAAAAGGGGCTCGTTGGCACTTGTGACAACAGACCCCTTAACTAGTGCCAACTAACCCCCTTTCTCCTCTGTACGTAGGTTTTTGTATTTTCAATTGACATATGTGCCTGTGATAGCAAGTCATACATCCACGGCTATTATAGGTTCTTTTCGATTCCTTCATCATCATTTAATGACTTTCGTTTATACGAGTTTTGAAAGAAAACCTACTCCTGAATTTTTTGAGATTGAACCATTTAGATGTGTTCAAAAGTTTGAAAGTTTAAAGTTTGAGCCATTAAAAGTTTAAAAATCAAGTCCATTAACCAACTTGGTGGTTAACAAGAAAATTGTGATTTTATCGAGCCAATTTAACCTGGTAACTAATAATGAATAAATAAAACAACTATAGAAAAAAATTGTGATTATTTCGAGTCAGTTTAAAGAGTTAACTAATAATTAATTAATAAAACAACTACAGAAAAGGAGAAAAGTTTTGATTTTTATTTTTTTCTGTTACATTTGCCTTTGTTTAATAAAATCAAGTCATTAAGTAAAGATTTGTGTCGTTATTGGAATCCCTGTCTGTCATGAATCGCATCCAAGTTTTGCCATTAGATATCATTTTATTTGCTAGGTATGTATCTATAATTTAATTTATACACCTACCTACTTTTTTGTCTGCCATTGGATGGTTGGGGTTAAGTGGCACTGCATAGAGGGGCTAGGTTGGCACTAGTGCCAACTGACCCACCCCCTGGTGCCAACTAACCTCGCGTGTGGGGTTCGTTGGCACCGATGACCCGAGGGAAGAAAATGCTCATTGCTTATTATAGAATCAAAGAATGAGGTGAAAATTAAAATAACAACAGAACTTTGTAACCAAGATACGCAGAACCACAACCCATTTTACAAATTTAAGAAATCATAAATCACTAATTTTTTTAAAATCAAAAACGAAAATCGGTACCAACCAACCCCTCGTTCCCCTACCTATATACTATATGTACATAGATGGAAATTTATTGATAACAGATATATGCTAAGGAGACGCACAGGAAAGGCGCGCATGGGAGAAGGAGACGTTTTCACGACGAGCGGCTCAACGGAGAAAGTGAGCAGCCGCATCAGCAGCGAAGGGGACGACGAGGATGACGGGGAGGTAACTTGTATAACATCATCATTGTATACATTGTATCATTGTATACATCAATTTAATCTCACCACCTGTATCTGCGATTGGATTTATACGGTGATAAATTTATTATGTTGTAGAAAAGAAGGTACCTACAGACCGGAAACACTTATTTTTACTTTAAGCGGAGAACAAATTGATAGGTAGGTAGAAGTACGTTCTATCCTTCAGACTAAATAAAAACGCTGCAAATTATTACTCAAAGGTTCATTATTTCTGTATTAGTCCTTCTACTTAAATCATTTGTCTATAATTATTAAATCCCCTAGGTATCATAAAAACGGCACTCCGCGCCACCCAAAAGGGTTCAAACCTTTACAGCTCCAGGACCCCACACTTTTACACTTTATAGTAAATAAAAGTCGAAAAATTTAGGAAAAGTTCAAGAAAAAAAAACGGTAGGCTGAAGAAATAAATAAATAAGCCTCAGAGGCCCCTAAGCTGATCAGTGCGCTTCCGTACCATGTAGGTAATTGTTTTTTTAGGTGTCCCAAAATACCTCAATCTAAATTTCAGTACCTTGAGTTGATTAGAGAAAAAAATAGCCACAGATAATAAGAACGCCTCCAACGATTGAGAAACAAATTAGGCTTAGAGATCCCTCAGCAAATCAGTGCGCCTACGTGCACTGAAATTCTATTCTAGATATCCAAAATTAGCTCCATGTCATATTTCAGCTCCGTACTTAGGTTGAAACTTTGGGTGAGGAGAATCCCATATAACAGTAGTAACAACATAAAAACGTTTTGAGTTTTAGATCAATGATGATTGATTGTGAAATGTGAATGGAATATTGAAAAGACGATGATGTAAATTTTTCAGGACGAAGGTGAAGGTGGAGGCACTACAGACCTTCTCACCAGTAGCTCCTGCAGATTGGATAACCAACAGAAGGGAACGTCCGTTACCAGGCAGCCAGAGACCATTGAGCCCAGAAACGTTCCAGAGATATGTATTGGGTGAGAACAATGCATTGGTTAGATGTAGTTTTAATTATTAGGCCCAAAAACGAACAAAAACGTGTTCAAAAGTTTCTAACCACCCGCACTTGCTGACTTCTTGAGAAGGGTACCTACCTAACTTGTTTTCATCATCGAAGTATTGTAGATATTTTCTGTTTCAGAGAAATATGAAGATGATTAGGCATTTTCGAATTTCCTTCATTTCATTTCGTGGGTATCTTTTGGACCTGAAGGCCTACGCTAGAAAAATAGGAAAACAAATTTTTTGTACATACTAATATAGATCAATCGATTTAACCGTTTCAGGTGTGGGACAAATATTGGGAAGCCTAGTTGGCAGAGTGAGACAGTTCCAGGAGGTATAATCATTTCAGGAAAAATACGGACAAAGACACTTAAGTGGTCCATTTGCCTTGGGACACTTTTCCTCGTAATGGCTTTGCTCAGACTGTACCAAAGATGCTTTGCCTGTTGTACGCTCTAAACACTCAATCGCCCTGAGCTGAATACTGTAGGCGCTAATAACATTGTACCCAAAGGAGATCGTCTCAAATTGTGTGAGCAGAATCCCGCTAATGGCTCTGCAATCATGCCTCTCCCTTGTGTATTACCAAATTAAATGGTTAAAATAAACATGCTACTTACCAAACAACTATAGGGACGTAATTTCTAATTATATGTATTGCTTGCTTATATATTTACAATAAATGAACCATTTGGCTAGAGAGGAGTGAAGTCAGAAAGTTACAATAACTAATAAGTCGGTACCTACTGACCGGATAACACTTCTTTTTAAAAAAAATTTAAGGGAAAAAATGAGGAGCGGGTTGGGATAAAGATGCAGTTTAACTCCCATTTTTCGTTAACAACAGATACTTACTCAGTAATTTATTGGAACTACGCGTGACAGCTGCACGACAATGTGCTTGGAACTTTTTAAAGACATCGGGGAGGAATTACCTTAGGTGGTAGGTACTTGAGAAGTGGATTTATGGGTGTATTTGATACAGTATAAACTAACATTTATAAGAACGCCTCAATTCCACAATTTGAATACCCAGACTGAGGCGCCATTTGAATTTTAAACGAGACATCTTATGGTAGGTTTGTTTCTACAAGAAACCCAAGGGAAGCCCACACGTTCCACGAACAAAATCTGCCTAGTGCATGCAGACGTCGTGTGGTGTAGGAATATTTTGCGACACATAATTTAAAACAGCAACTTTTATGGTTTGGACATTGGAATCACTTCTAATTTTTTAAAAACCGGAGAACCCCATGAATATATTTAAATTATTTTCTTCTACACTAGATATACCTACCTCTTCATAAGAAAGAAAGTTAAAAGCAAATATTTTGATAGAGATATTTTAAATCTATCGTTCATTTATCACCTCTTTACAAGAATTGGATTAATTGTTCTAACCTTGCCCTCCCAGACCACCAAAAATGTATGATATCCCCAAAAAGACGCTCCGTGTACAAAAGATGCCAAGCCACAAAATGCATGATATCATCCGATTCGTACCAAGCCAATAATATTGGTGATCCAACTAGGTACCCCCGTCTCCTAGAAAACAGTAGGTATATTCATTCTCTCGCTGTAATGTTTATGTTTAATTATTGTCGATTGTGTTTGCATGTTTCATGTTTAGGTAACATGCACATTTATTATTTTCTTGGGATATTATCAAATAAACGTGTTTCTTCTTCATCTTCATGCTCTAACTCTTTTTGATTGCGTGTAGGAGTGAGATGCTTCTTCAAGTCTTCAGATTACATCTTTGGTGGTTTGGCGTCTTTCATTCGTGGAGCGTCTTTTTGGGGGGAACATCCATTTTTGGTGGTCTCGGAGGAAAAGGTTGGAACTAACAGGCTGAATGAGATTAGCAGTGTCTGGAACCTGCAAAACGGGGACGAACACCAGCACATTCTCCAGGCTCAGAAGATAGCCAGGAACACCATAGGACTCATCCAGGATTGTTTTTTCTGTAGATTTACAGGTTTTCAACCAGTCCTTGAAACTGTAGAGAGAAAATACTATATTCGAGATAACAAAGTGATCTACCCAGCACAAGAGTACACTGATGGCACAAACTATGTTTCAAATTGCATCAAAAACGGCTTACAAGTAGAAATAGAAATGATGGAGTGATAGAAATGGGTGAGTAAAGAATCAGGTGAGACAAGAAAAAAAGAAAGTCCAAAAACGTGTATTTTCCCCACGTTTTAGCTTTATATAGAATCGCTACCGTTACATATTTGGCATCAGTCGACTCAAGGGGGCATGCCCCTCCTAGATATGCAAAGAAAATTAGGTTTGAGCCGTCAGGGTGAGGTGGGGAGGGGGCCAATGTTGGGCCGAAGTTCTACTTTGTTACTTATCTCGGCGTGTCTCAGAGGTTTTGGAGGCTAAGCAATGCGAGACTAGCGTTTCGTTGGATGAACGAGGCAACAATTTCAATAGGTACCAACAACTTTTGTAGGGTAGATAGCAAATACATGAGTAAAATGGACGGTTCATAAAATGTACCTACATAATCCCACGATGGTAAGGCAAGTTAAATTTATTTACTTTTCAGCACTTAGGCACGGTTCACACAATGGATATACGTAAATACATGATGATAAGGCAAGTTAAATTTATTCTACTTTCACACTACCGATAGGTATGAATGAATAAATCATTTTGAATGAACAATAATATTTGGATCAAAGTTCTTACTTCCTATTACCGATGTAAAAATCGCACTTATGTAAGTTATACATATATTATATACAATAAAATATTGGTAATATATTTTTTGTAAAACGTTCAGCAATCACCACGCGGGTCATAACCCCACAAACGAAATGTCCATGAATAGAGTCCCTCTAAATACGGATGGCACTAAGAATCACAATTCATTTCATCTTTCGAGCTGTCATGTTGTGTTCCTCAATATGAGTCTCAAGATCCATTTCATTGGCATGCCGCGTTTTACACATAGGGCATGGAAAGTAGCCTAGGTCCGGCTGACAGTGTAAGTTGATCGTGTGGGCCAGCATGTCCAAATCTGCACCAGTCCAATCACAGAGCACACAAGTTTTCTGAATAACCGAAACCACCTAAAATGAAAACACAACTTGATTACCCCAAGAGTAGGTTATCTTTAATCCAGATTTCGAATTTGAAACAGAATTTTCCCAGACGTTTCAATTTTTGAAGAAAAAAAAAAAAACAGTTTTCTTTTGTTTTTAATGGATAAAGAGTAGTCCAGAGAGTAGTCCAGTTATAAGGCCCCACGGGCGTCCTAGTCTTATCTTCAAAGCTCCTACAATTCTGTAATGAACTATTCGAAATTCCACAGTAATTAACGTTTTTCATATCGTCTAGCATGTCTAGCATAAACTTCAGCCATCTTGGCCAAATAGGAAAAATATAAAATCGGCAAACAATATTTTTAAATGTATCAAAAAGAGTAATTTTCATGTTCTTTTTCTCAACAACCATCAGGTCGACCGACCATATTCAAATCTTCACGCGTACATAATCTACATACATAGAAACGTTAATGTCATGGCTTATTGACGAATGTAATTCAGTTGATTGTGATACCCAAATACACATAACTCAAAAAACGGCTTTCGGATTTTTGTGACAAAAAATTGTGTAGGTATCCTAAAAAAAAGACAATAGAAATTTGTATGGCACCACCTCTAAATTACATCTATCTGAACACCTTGTAGAAATTAGAACGAAATCGGTTGAGCATTATTGGGAAAAAGGAACAAGCAAGAAACTGACTAGGAAAGAGCGGTTTTCTGACAGTTGAAGCTTGCTTGGCAGGTGTTACGGTGGTGGTGATTCCTGGAACGTCTCTCTCTCTCTCTCCCTCTCTAGGCTTGGTCGTTCGGCAGACCAAGCTGAACCGTTCAGAACCGATCTACCTAGGCTACGCCCCTTTTTGGTCGTTCGGACAGTCACAGAATGCGTTCTGAACGTGTGGTTCACTGTTTGGACAGACAACCCCGAACCGTTCCACACCCGTTCTACCGGTTCTGAATTTTCTTCAGAACATTGGGTTCGGGACATGCGCACAGAATGTTTTCAGAATAAGCCCCACCATATTCGAGTTTATATTCGATTTCCTGCACATTGTTTATCCCGTTTTCGGCTTTTTATCGATTTTCTTGTTCTCATTATTAATCATATTGTTTTAAAATTTATTTGCAATATTAAAATAAATGTATCACGTTCCGTTCAGAAGTCCTTTTCCTTCACCCTACAAGTTGACTAAGGAAAGGTACACTAACTTATTGATCATAACAAATTTCAAAATAATACTTTCTCCAGCTAAACTGTTACCATTATACAATACACTCGGTGTCGACAATGGGGAGCTTTCATCTGTTGGAATTAAACACTTTTGACCTCACATTCGGATTCAGCGCACTTGAAACACCCTGTAAACAATTTTTAGCTCAAAATACCGTTTAGTTCAGTCAACAAGTAGGGTAGGAAGATCACCCATTATCCAGGCGGGTAGAGGCTGTGACATCATAATGCAAAAAATTACAAGAACAGTTTTATTGGCAACATACCCATCATCTAGCACCTTTTTGAAAAACTATCACTCAGACTTTTCCATTGAGCAGTAAAAATGAAGAATGAAAATTCCCCATTTATCCCTGCAGAGCTGAAACTTCAGCGGCGGCTTAAAAACTGCTCAAATGGTGCTGGAATTCCTAATATTGAATTTTCATCTTCCTTTCAAGCTCTGTTAACACTGACATTTGGCTGAGATGATATAGATTTTACTATTCAATCGAGTACCTACCATAATATTGGATTTTAACTGGGTACCTTCTTTTTTTACTAACAAGGCAACAATCGATAAAAATTACAGTCAGCGATGCAGTATTATGGATATAAAAATCGGTTTAGGGTTGCTCCCACAAATGTAGTTGACTTTTGAAACCGTACCTTAGGTTTATTTTTGGTTCCCTTTGGACGACCTCGTCTGCTCACGGGGATGTACTCCTCGTCAATTGTCCAATCTTGATCGTCTTCGTTACCTTTCATCCTTTTTCTGTATTTCCTGCCTGTGCTTCCGTAGGGCGGGTAACTATTATGACTTGTCGAGTAACTATCATCTCCGCTAGAAGTAGATGCCTTCCGCGGCTCCCAATAACCAGTGACAACTTCATCGGATTGGTAGTATTCTGTAACACACGTGGAGCAGACGTTTGAGAGAATAATAAAGTTTGTTGGTTCATAAAGCTAGCTAGACATCTCACATAAACCAGGTTCAACCACTCACAGAGTGAAGAACTTGAATGGCATAATAAATCTGCAAATTAATACCCAACCGTTTATTTCTTTTGTTAACTATATTTCAAAATCGCTATTATTACCTTGGAACTAAATGTTCATGAATCAGTTGAGCCAAATTCAATATTACCGTCCTATGCTAACTATAATAACAGGAGTTTTTCACCGACATGGAGGAATGCAAATGACAAAGGTTTTATAAGAACTAGAAGTGTTTATTAGAGCTCAATTTATTATAACTTCTCATTATTTCTAAATAGTAGAGAATGTTGCGTACTAACCTGCGTTTTCATCGTCCAATCGGGGTCTTTTGTAACTGGTTTTAGCAACAGCCGAGGACTTCGGCACCTGGACAGTAACACCCTTTTCGGAAGTGCCCTTCTTCGAACCTTTTATTTCCTGTTTCACGTTGACTTGCATCAAAAACCCGTTGTTGCAAAGAGGGCAACGATCGTTTTTGTGAGTGTGACGGAACCTGAAAATTTACCCGGCAAACTTAGCATACACAAAAAACACCGAAGCCAACATAAAAAACTATAACATCTAACATCATTGATGCTAAATAATTAAGATAGTTAGATGGTTTGAACAAGTTTCAGAGAAGAAAATATTAATCATGATGGTGGTATAGTAGGAACGTACGGCACAAGACTTACGTTTCACCAGGTTTAACTCGACTTTCCAAAATAGCCTGAGCTTCAAGCACAGTCCTCACGAAATCATATGATTCCTCAAGGTGGCCTATACAGTTTTCACAGACTTGTTTAGGGTAGGGATCTTTCTTGGAAACCTGTGGTTACAAAAAGTGTGTGATGATGAGAGGAAATTGCAGAATGTGGAAATTCATATAGACACGATTGCGTTATATTATAACATAGGTATATATTTATAACAGAAAGCGATAAATGGTATTTCATTACGGATGTTAATGAGAAATTAATGAATAATGCTATTGATATGCATTACGTGAATTGGCAAAGAGCTGTTAACTTTGTCGCCAAGAGTGATATCGTCGTCCTGATTGCTACCAAAGAGGAAATGCGGATTTATGTTGATTACGTTTCCACATAAGCGACAGAGCCCCCCAGGTTTACCTTCGGTTATGGGGGCTTGGTGAAACCGACTGGGGACAGCAACTGGAAAACATTATTTGAACGATTGAAGTGACATTACTCAACGAAAGAAAACAATTTTACCAAAGAGTTAGGAAAAAATAGATTCTTCATACAAGGACATAAATATGAATGCACAAAGAAGAATCTTTTTTACAATTTAACCGATTCGAAGTAGAACACCAATACTAGTTAACAACTAAGTACCTTTCACTGTCTTGGTAAAATACTCAATGACATTGGTCGTCATGTCAAAAGGTTTGTCATTGTTTGATGATCTAAGCTGATTCATATCAACTTTGATGTTTCCCAGGCTGCAGAGCCTCTCAGAAATGTCTTGAAACGTGTCAGTGGGTTTCACGTCAATCGTCAGCATCTCATCGCCAACGCTCAATTTTAGCTGCATCTTTTGCTCCAGACTTCAGACTTTTCTTCAACAAATAAAACAGCAATAGAAAAAACGTGAATAATTACAGGGTAGGTAAATTACGCAATACTTACAATAACTATGAGGTAAACAGGAATTAGCATACCAGAGAAAATTATAAATAAATTATAGGTACATCTATTTCTACATCTTTACAGATGTTCTAGGTTGAAGAACAAATAGTATTAAACAATATGACATTTATTGAAATATCTTAGGGAGCACAGACTAGTGTATGAAGAAGATAGGCACTTATTCTAATAGGTTATACATTTGACTGTGATTTGGCCATATTGATTGCACCCTACAAGATTTTTCGACTCATGGTAATTATATTTTTATTTCCATCCATACCATAAATGAACGAAGAGAACAGAATTTGATGAAGAACGCTGGCCATTTCTACGAAAAGATGAAGAGTTCAATGTTAAATAGATTTTGATGGTCAGGCTCCCTCAGTTAGCGATGTATCTGGTGGATAACGTTTTTTTTTTTTTATTTGTAGAGAAGTAGTATTAATATTATATATATAAAGTCATAATACATTAAGTAATAATGTACAACGAAGTTGCATTGATTGATTTAGATTTATCGGACGAGGAAATCGTTCAATTCCTAGAATACGAACGAAGACCTTATACGGTTCGTCCACTTCCGGATTATTTTAATTTACTCGATGTCGATTTTCACACCTGTCTCCGACTATCGAAAGAAATGACGATGTTTGTGCTGGAGTTGATTGTAGGGAAATTATAATCCCGCAGTGACAGAAACAACTCCATATCGCCGATCACAAAACTTATCCTTATGCTCAGATTCTAAGGTCTTGGTGAGTAGTTTCAACCTAGTAATGTACCATAATGTAGCATAAAATGACAAGCGAGATCCCTTGGCATCAAAGATGAAACCGGGAAGGACAGGAGTGTTGTTGTTGTTGCGTTGTGCTATACCTATCTATTTTTACCCATGGACGTCACGAAGAACTAAAAATACCAGTGCTGTAAGGCTGTTTTGTGGGGAAATAATTGTTGTAGTAGTGGTACTCCTTATTCCCACAGACGAAGTTATCTAAGCAGTTAGCTATCTAGAGCCTGATACAACTTCGTCGTGAGCGATTTAATTCGCATCTATGAATTATTGAGTTTCTGAACCCAAATGAAAAAGATCTAGTGAGGTCACTTCTCTACAAGTAATGAAAATCCTCTCCTCTATCGTGACTAAAGATCCCATCTCAACATGCCAAAGACTGAGTGTGACTCTCATGATGGACAGAGGATGGTTGCGTACCCATAATCCTACATCTTATGATACATACCTATGTAAGAAGCAGATATACACTCAAATGGCGTGCAGAGATGGGGGACCCCAAGCATAGAAATAAACCCTACATGCTCCTGAAGAGGCCGTTGAAGGTGAAAGTGCTTGAGCAAGAGGAGCAAGGATTTGAGACTTCCTAGTAGGTCCAGGACACCATGTACTCCACTCCCTTTTCTGATCCACCACCCTCCTCCGCTTCTCTGCATTTCCCTTGTGACGGCCTCAACTCTCGCCATCAGAAGCAATAGCTATCAACAATCCCTCAACTTTGACTTTACAGTCTCTTATTCTTGATCTGCGTATGTATAGGGTGGAATTCCCTACATCAACCAACAAGGGGCTGAAGTTCCCATGGTTGGAACAGAATCAATAAGGGGTGAAAACTCGAATCGATATCCCATCTAGATTTCCTAGTCCAGTACCGTTCCACACCACCCCAGATACTGATACAGTGGTTCCAAGTTTTCAATAAGAGTGCAAATGTGATCCAAACTTCCATATCTCCAAAGGGTTCTTGATATGAAGTAATCCTGACCTTGTTTCAATTCGAGTTTACACCCCTTGACCCTTTCTCCATTCTGTCCCTACCATTCCTCTGTCGACTGACGTCATTTTGAGAGTTCTACTATTATGTAGACCAAGAATTATGTAGAAACTATAAAGCCAAAGACGACCTATTGCTGGAGTAGGCGATAGGGGAGTGGAGAGAAGTGATGGATGGTGGAAGATTAAGAAAAAGGGATGGGTATATTACACGTCATATCTATATCGTTAACACCAGATCTACTACGAAGTATATCTGTGGTAGAATCCTGGATCGCTAAACAGAACAGGGGGGGGGGGGGGGTCTGTAACTTTATTTCGATGGGAAAAGTTTTCCATAGTGTAGATGCGTCGCCATCTTTGCCTGGGAGAACTTCTCTCAGCTATCTGCCCATAGCATATAATCATTGGTTTATAATATTGATTTCCATTGATTGGTATATTCAGTGTAAGCCTCTAACTCGAAATAAGCCACCATGTTTTGCCACAGATAACTTCTCCAGGTGTTCTGTAAGGCAGTTATCTTTTCTACTCTAGTTTATATTATGACAACCTAAGAAGGTAGTGAGAAGATTTCCAGATGGGGTTAAGTGTATTTACATTGAGATTTTGGTACCTATTTCCTCGTCCTAATTCACTCTGTAATTCATTGAGTTGTATTTTTTATTATTCATGTATTGAATTAAAATTAAATCCATGAGTTTTGTGGCCCTAATGTTGAAGTGAAAAAAATGAAGAAATTTGTACCTATTAGTTTTGCTGCCAAAAGAGATGAACCATGGCGGTAATGCCTGCAACTGAATACTCTTTGTAAGTTTATCACTGTTTTGCCCGCGTTTTGGCTGTTGGTGGAATATTAGTCCACTAGAAAAGTAATCCACTGTTGGTTATACCTCCAAAAGTTACAGAACACCCTCCCAGGATCAGTAATTTAGAACCATTCAGCTAGGGGAACTGGAGAAGGTAGGAACAGTTACAACAAAGCACAACTTTAGGATCGCTACTGATCAAAAATGCTTTGGAGAATGAAGCTGTGTCACGAAGAACATTCTTATGGGGATGGGGCGTTCCGGAAAAATACTGCTCCTTTGGGTTCTAGTTATCTGACTGTAACGGTTCTGCAGTTCCATAACTTTCAATTTCTATCTTCAAAATGAATGATAAAATTATTGTTTGCAAGTATTTATCTCTATATCTCAAGTCTCACTAGTTTGAAGATTTCAACTAGGGTGTGAACAAATGCCTCATTCATACATATATAAACCGTGTACTTACTTAACTATAATCTCAATGACATGCGCGTAGTATGTACAGTTCTTGGACGATAGGTAATAAATAGTGGCCAGGTTAATATTCGTTGCTAAATATAACTCATGATTCGACTAAACTAATCAAACTAAACGTAAATTAATTAGGTATCTTACTCGGAAGGAAGATTTCACCTCACAACTGCTTCATAAGAAACGCACGTAGGGCTTAAAACCTGTGATGAATCAGATAGGCTTCGAAAACACTATTCCCCGTCGTCACAGCACAGTAAATACCTAGGTGACTAGATTCTTCAGGACAAATATTGTTTAAAAAATCATATATCATTATTGAATACTTTTGAAAAAATAATAATAAAAAGTGTGTTGACAAGTCTGTGTGTGTGTGCTTTTCAGAGAATTATTTGGCCTTGGTCTCCGCCATGGAAGAAGAAAAAGAAGTTTCTCCTCTTCCATGGGTCTTCTCTCTGCCTTTGAATGATGGAAGATGGAATGATAGAGCCTCCCAACCACACGTAAGCGAGTTCTAAATGTCATACGTGCCGTTATCGTCGCACAGTAATCGGAAACGTACGTTTTGGACAACGGAATGTAAAAGTAAGTAGTACCCTACCCAGCTACAAACGCGGAAGCCTACGTATACGAGCGGTTGCTTTCCTGTGGTGCCGCCATGATGGGTTTTGCCAACCCCTCAAAGTGGTCTGAAATGCAATTTTGCCTTGCCAAAATTATTTGTTTTTCTCATGTTAAAGGAAAATTTTACGCTGATTTCAAAGATGCCCCCTTGTCCCTACCTACCTACCTAAAATGGCTCCTTAATATGTTTGTCTTGGAAAAATCACATTTTAAAACTAATTTTTCAACTTTTCACTTATAAATGAATTTCAAAACTGTTTTTGAACCGTTACAAAGTAATAAAAAATGTAATTCTACTTCGATTGACTACTGGAAATTCTTTAATTTATTGATTCATAAGGGAGCACCTAATTGTATTTCAAAATTTGTAGTAGGTATACGGAAAATACGTTATTTGTAAAATAGGGGTGAATGTTCCTTATTGGAGGACAGTTGAAGGAAATGAAATTCTGCGTCGATTTACCACGAATTATTTGGTTTTCTTCAAAAATCAAGTGAGTTATAGTGTTTTAAAATTTGAGTAAACTTCTATTTTCCACTTATTTGCTAGGTACTCTAAGATTTCCACACAAATCCATACATTATAATTCCTTTTCAATTGAGTTCAGCATCTCATCAACTCTCTGAGAGTGTTTTTTGACCTAATGTGATAATCCATAATACTATGGGATTAATAAGTTGATACACTTTTTTACCTTTAA
Organism: Adelphocoris suturalis; assembly: GCA_030762985.1. NCBI lineage: Eukaryota > Metazoa > Arthropoda > Insecta > Hemiptera > Miridae > Adelphocoris > Adelphocoris suturalis. The sequence goes on from CM061041.1 coordinate 41,577,580, forward strand.
ACACCTTTTTACACTGTGATAATTTAAAGGTAAAAAAGTGTACCAACTTATTAACCCCATAGTGAGTTCAGCATTCATTAAAGTCCTCAAGAAAATCAATTTGAGTAGCAGAGGTTTGCAGAAGGAAGATGTAGATGTAGATGTAGGATAAAACTTTCAGGGCGGGGGTTTTGAGCCCCCAGCACGGAAGCCTGTTGGCTTATTGTACTTTCCTGAGAGTTTTTTGTTTAATCAAAGAGACTCAGCCCCCTGATGAGGGGTGGTAGGCTCTTGATTAATTGTTCGCTCGGAATGGAGCTCATCGGGGTTTGGGCCCCAAAGAGCTCAATTCTGCGATGGGTGAGTGCAGGGCACTCAAAGATTATGTGGGATGCCGTTTCGTCAGTCTCCTCACATAGTCTGCACAGGGTTGAGTTTTGTGTGACCCCTATGCGATGTAGGTGAAATCGTAGGGGTGCAAAACCAGTTATGAGGCCAACCAGTGTTTTTAGTTCCCTACGGTTTTTCCTAAGTAGCCCCTCAGTAATTTTGGTGTTGAGTTCAGCCACCATAAGTTTACTGTGGGTGTGTCCTTCAATATTGGCCCATCTTTTAGCGGTTTGTTGGTTGACCCACGTGTTGATGGTTTTTCTGAAGGTGGTTTTTGGTAAACCGACTGCTGGCTCAGGCCCTACGAATGGGGTTTGGGAGCCCCTTCTCGCGAGCTCGTCAGCCTTTTCGTTACCAATAATGCCTCTATGCCCCGGCACCCACTCCAGGCGAACCCGGTTGTGTTTGGCTAGGTTGTTGAGGGTTTGCATGCAGCACCATACCACCCGGGACGAGATGGTTGGAGCCGTTAGTGCTTTTATCGACGCTTGACTGTCAGAAAGGATGCGGACGTGGGCATTTTTATGCCCCCTCCTAAGACTCTCCACAGCTGCTGCCTCGATTGCCACAATTTCTGCCTGGAATACAGAGGTGTGTTGCCCAAGTGGAAACGAAGTGTTCCACCTGGGTTTGGCCCCATGTATTCCTGCGCCAGTTCCTGCTTCCATTTTTGACCCATCTGTGAACCAGATGATGTCATTGGAGCAGCAATTGTTCTCCCATAGCCCCTCTCTTGTAATGATTGACGTGTAGAGATGGGGTTGGGAGAGAGTTTTGGGCATGATATCGGCCACCATGTCGAGTAGTGGTTCTTGTATCAGTTCCAATATATTGGTATGACCTCGGTGAGGGGTTGTCCGCCAAGAGCCATTCCATTTCAGTCTCAGGGAGGCCATAATGGCCTCACCTTGTATGAAGATATCCACTGGGGGTAGACCCAGTAAAACCTCCATGGTTGCTGTGGGTGTACCATGCATTGCTCCGGTGATGGTTAGACAGGCCAGTCGCTGGATGCTGGTGAGAGTTCGTCGTGCTCCCACCTGACTCGCCTTGTGCCACCACACAACGCAACAGTACGTTATTATGGGTCTAACAATGGCGGTGTAAATCCACTGGACCATCCGCGGTTGAAGCCCCCATACTTTCCCACATGTACGCTTTGCGCACATGAGGGCTCCTTTGCATCTGTTTGCAATGTATCCTAGGTGTTTATTCCAGGTGAGTTTTGTATCCAGGTATACACCCAGATATTTGACCTCACGTTGAAAGGGCACCCTTGAATTGAAGAGAAGAGGTTCTGAAAGGCCCCTCAAATCTCTTTTTCTGGTAAAGGTTACAAGTGTGGTTTTGTTGGGGTTTACATTTAGGCCCTCAGTGCCACACCAATCCTCCACCACTTTCAGAGCTGACTGAGCCAGATCTGAGACTACTCCAACGAATGGTCCCCTAATCAGGATGACCACATCGTCGGCGTAGCCTTGAGCGTAAAAGCCGAGTGTGTTGAGTTGTTCAAGTAAAGAGTCCACAACGAGGTTCCACAACAGTGGGGAGAGTACCCCCCCCCCCCCCCCCCCCTGTGGGCAGCCCCTCGCCACAGACACCTCCACTGATTCCCCAAGGAGCTCAGCATTTACCGTTCTACTCGTAAGCATAGTTTTTATCCACCTACATATGGTGTTGTTTATATTGTGCCTTTGAGTAGCCCTTATAATGGAGGTTACTGAGGTTGAATCAAATGCCCCCTCTATGTCCAAGAATATTCCTATTGCAAATTCCTTGTCAGCCAGCACAGTTTCCACCCTGGTGACTAGGTGGTGCAATGCGGCTTCACAGGATTTGCCTTGTTGATAGGCAAATTGATTGGGGTGAATGGGCCTCTCTATTAAGGAGGTTTCCCTCAAGTGTCTATCGACAAGTTTTTCCAACGCCTTCAAATTGAAGGATGTCAGACAGATGGGTCTAAATGCTTTTGCCTGGTTGTACCAAGGTTTCCCTGGCTTTGGCAAGAATATGACCCTTGCTTGACACCATCTTCTGGGGATCGTGCCTGTTGCCAGGCTCGCCCTAAAGAGAGCACCTAGTATCCTAACGACATTGTCCCCCCCTTCTTGTAGAAGTTTCGGGATGATGCCGTCCGGGCCAGGTGATTTATAGGGGTCAAATGAGTTGATGGCCCACATCACTCGCTCTTTGGTGACTACACTCTTTGCCACTTCCCAGTCTAAGGGAGAGGATTTCCCGCCATTAGTGCGGGCTGGTGGGTCAGAGTCTGTACCTAGAGCATTTATTACTAAACAGCCAGGGAAGTGGGTCTTCAGCATGAGTGCCAGAGTGTCCCCAGCTGTTGAGGTATATTCTCCATTTGGTTTCACAAGTGTCCCAATTGGATTGATAGGATCTTTAGCAAGGATTCGCTGGAGTCTGGCGCACTCAGAGGCACTTTCTACCTCTTCGCAGAACCTCCTCCATGCTTCCCTTTTTGCTATTCTAATAAGTTTCCTATATTCAGCTAATTTGGTCTTATAATCATCCCAATAGCCGGTCTTTTTGGCTCTGTTGTACAGTTTGCCAGTTTCACGTTTGACAGCTTCTAGTTCCGTATTCCACCAGGAAACCTGGATTGGCGAGGGCCCAGTTGTTGTCAGGGTGTGATTGTTGTATGAGGCGAGTAGCGCGCTTTCCAGCTCTTCCGCCAGGGCCTCGATATCATTGTTATTGTGTATTTTGGTCCGAATTTCTCTCAACCTGCCCTCTACTTCCTCCTTGTAGTTCTTCCAGTTCGTTTTCCTAGGATCTCTATGTACTTGTCGTGTTTTACCCAAACCTTGGATTACCACGACAATGTACATGTGATCAGAATAGGAGGGGATATCGGATACGAACCATTTTTCAATTTTTCTTTCAAGCAGAGGGGTTGTGATGGTAATGTCGAGAACTTCTTTCCTGGATGAGGTTACAAATGTTGGTTTGTTTCCCCGGTTTGCCAAATATAAATCATTGGCTACCAGGTAGTCAAATAACAGGTCCCCTCGTGTGTTGATGTCAGTGCTTCCCCACGCACTATGGTGGGCGTTGGCATCTGCACCCAAAAGTAGCTGCATGTTGTCATTGCGGCATTTTTCAATAAGGTTAGCCACTTCTTCTGGTGGAGGTCCTCTTGAAGTATCTGCATCTCCTGGGAAGTACGCTGAGGCAGTGACTATATGCTCCCTATGGTTGCCTTCCTCGAGGATGATTTTCACTGCAACTAAGTCTCTGAAACAGAACTCAGACATGGTTAGTGAATTTATATCTTTTTTGACAAATATGCAGGAGCGTACATTTTCAGCGCAGTTGCGCTTGTAAATGAGCTTTCCTCCTGCATTATTGAGGCCAGCAACTCTGCCCCGGGAAACCCAGGGTTCCTGGATGAGTGCGACGTCATATTTGCCAGCTGCAAGCAGTTGGCATAGATTTGCTGTAGCCACCTTGTTGTGCTGCAGATTAATTTGAAGAATCTGCAGCATTTTTAGGTGGTGAGAGGAGCTCAGCATAGACCAAATCAGTCTCCACGTCAGACAGTCTTTCCACGGAGTGGGTACCATGTACTATGACGATCTTGGTGGTGGTGAGTGCACCACTATACTCACCCTGACTCCAGCCAGAGCTAGAGGTTTCAGGTCGAGCTAGGGTAGCTCCCCATTGCTTCTTTGGTTGCTGTTTGGAAGCCGAGGATGGAGGTGGGGGTGTGTGTGGGGTTCGAAGCCGCTTTCGCGGTGTTTCTACCCCAGCCCCCTCCCAACCAGCAGCTAGGGGGCCAATGGGCCTAGGACTGGTGGGACCACCATGTCTGAGGGGTTTGTCGACACACGTGTGTGTCTTTGCCCCTCGAAGACAGGTAGCCCCACCCCGAGCCCCAGCCCCCACGGCTGCCAATATAGAGTTCCCCATCCCTGGCTTCGGGTTTTTTCCCTTTTTAGGGTAGATTTCTAGGTGGTTCATTATTGTTCCCACGAGAAGCTAGGGATATAAACGTCCACCCGCGCAGAGCCCCGCATGCGCGGGCAAGCCTAATTACACCCAGGGGGTCGGCCGGTACCCTGGGGCAGCCGTTTGAGATGCACATTACCCTCTGCACCATGCAGACCCTAGGCACGGCGTGCACACCTTGTCTTGAGGGGGGGAGTCCGTTCTTAGTAACCAGTGCAATAGCTCACACTGCCCAGTATACTCCTAGGAGATACTATCGTGCAATGGACAGTGCGAGCCGTGGCTAAGCCCTCCCACCACATCAAGGTGACGGACATTGGGAGTATTTCAAAATTTGTAGTAGGTATACGGAAAATACGTTATTTGTAAAATAGGGGTGAATGTTCCTTATTGGAGGGCAGTTGAAGGAAATGAAATTCTGCGTCGATTTACCACGAATTATTTGGTTTTCTTCAAAAATCAAGTGATTTATGGTGTTTTAAAATTTGAGTAAACTTCTATTTTCCACTTATTTGCTAGGTAGGTACTCTAAGACTTCCACACAAATCCATACATTATAATTCCTTTTCAATTGAGTTCAGCATCTCATCAACTCTCTGAGAGTGTTTTTTGACCTAATGTGATAATCCATAATACTATGGGATTAATAAGTTGATACACTTTTTTACCTTTAAACACCTTTTTACACTGTGATAATTTAAAGGTAAAAAAGTGTACCAACTTATTAACCCCATAGTGAGTTCAGCATTCATTAAAGTCCTCAAGAAAATCAATTTGAGTAGCAGAGGTTTGCAGAAGGAAGCATGACACGATAATCAATTCACTAAGCTCTAGTGAACTCCTTTGTTTTGTCACAAATAAACGCCACTAACACAGGGAACCTTCTTGACAGCATCAAATAGTTCTCGAAGTGACATTAGAACGTTTTCAGCTTAAAAGGTAAAAAATCCATTAGACGGAGAGTAAAAGAATTATGACTTTTCGAATTAAATTTTTTTCAACAACTAAATATTTCAACATTGGTATATATCCCTACCAATACTGCACATGAACGCAGCTAATTTTTACAGGGTACTTTACAAGGTTACAGGTAAGGTACCTATAAAATGAGACATGATTGAAAAGGTAGTAAATAGCAGTAATGGAGAAAACTCTCTTAGAAGTTGAAATTTTAAATGACAAAACAAAGGATAAGCCCATTGGACAGAACTTTTTGAGCAAAATGAATTCATAAAATTTACAAAAAAAAAAAGTGCTGAAAAAATCACTAAAAACTTGTTAAAAATCATTGGATTTATTTATTTTTTTTTTTAATTTTATTTATTATTTATTTATTTTTTTAAATTTATTGGGTATGCAAAAAATGATGCTGAAAATTTTAATTTGATTTAAGTAAGTAGCAAAAGTTAATAAAAACTGCTAAAAAATTTGAAAATCCAAAAGCATACTTACCCACCTGTTTTAAATAACCAAATATTAAATAACACTTTTTTTTGCCATAAGTGTGATAGTTTTAGATTCAAAGAGCTCAAATAATATGACAGTTTGCTATAACATGCTCAAATGATCTTGCACTGTCAGGGACTTATACAAATACATTTAATTGGAAAAAAGTTAATTTTATTTGCAATCTGACCAACTTTATTTACTAAAAGACCAATGTTATTTGCAAGAAGATTAACGTTATTTGCATGTACTTAGGTATCTACTAAAAATTTCGATTCACTGATCGATGAGGAAAAAAAATTGTGGAATTTGGGACGCAAATTGTGAACTGTAGGTCTACCTACATGATAAACTTTGCCTCCTACATGATAAACATATTGCAATAGGAACTTAAGTTAAAAAAATCTAAAACCCAGTACGTTTTCCAAGATACTTCGTGGAAATCCTTTTTGGATAAGTACCCTGAGCTTCAACATTTTTAGCAAATGCAAATAAAAATTGAAGGAAGGTAATATCATCTCCTCGAAGATGTATATCTAATTAGCGAGGAAGAAGCTCCTGGTAATAATCTTTAACTCATCTGAGGGTGGACCAAATATTTGTTTTTCCCCCGTTGACCATCACTAAATAAAAAATCTTTAAATATAGCTATTATGAAAGCGAAGGATGCAATTTCGGAGTCAAATTTCCCGTGAAGACGAATTCGTAGGCAAATTTTCATACTGGGTCCCCTAATTCACGACAACTTTCCCTCTTACCCTGGAGTAGGTGCTCAATTACCTAATTAAACAGGATTGATTTGTTGAACAGTTTCTTCAAGGATCACCTTTGTGGTGAAAACCACCCCCTCTTTTCAACAGCCCTTTTCAGGGCTACCAAAAAGAGGTAGACACAACACAAAAATATTTATAAGACGTCGAGTTACAACTCCGTCAAACAAAATATTTCACCAGAGAGAAAATACGAATTTCTCTCTCAAAAGTGAAATATTAACTAATAACATACAAGGCGACCTCCCTAGACACTTACTGGGCGAGAGAGATGCGACAAGTATCTCGAACCAAGTCGCCTTGAACGAGAAAACTCAAACAGAAAATCAAACGTCCTCTAAAACTAGCAAGGACAATTCAAACAAGCCTACTCGCCAATCAGAAACACTGATTACACGAGAGACAATAGGCGAACCAACCAAGAGGCGGCAAGCAACCACCTCTGGTCCAGCAGCCACCCCGGGGACCCCGTCTGAACAACGGACGCAGAGAAAACACCCGAGGTCCCCGTCTAAACTCAAGGTCGTCGGCTCCGCGACGGACGCTCGTAAGCCACCCCCGGGGACCCCGTCGCAGCGACGGACGTGGGGAAACCACCCCGGAGGACCAGCTCAGCTATCATACTCGCAGATACTGAGAAAACAATGTGCGAGCCAATGAGATTACACAGTTGAATTAACGAAATTAAGCGGACCAATCAGGAGGCGGCAGGAGGCGGCCACCTCCCTATAATTACCCCGCTCGGAGCCCTCCGAATTCATTCCACTCTCCGCTCTCGACGACTACACCTCGAAGTACGAAGATTTCTACACGCTCTACGCTGACGAACCTTCTGCTCCCGAGTTCATCTCAAGAACGGCTTCCTACTGCTTTCTACAAGGCCTACCTTCTCTCCACACAGATCTCGCATTGGCATCTACGAGTCCAGTGATTATTCATCCTGCTCATTGCCCAACGTAGTTCTTCTGTCAGGACGCCACCCGGTACATCTATTGATATTCTCATTAGATCGTACGCCCGCTGGGACGTTCCTAGTCGTGTCGCCCGGGTTTCGTAGCACTAGGCTCGTCACCGACCGCTGTGGGCACGCCGGTAAATTACTCAGCTCATACGCTCTAATTTACCGTCCAAGGAAGTCTTTTTCAAGACTACAAGGTAGGACCCTGACATCCGAGCAAAGGAAAGAAGCTCTGTCAAGCGAGTCCACCTTCCAAACCCTCTATTTCTATACATAGAGGTATCGAAAACGAGCTAATAAACTCGGATATTTCGATGGAACGCCGGCCGTCCTATTTCCTCATGCAAGGGGAGGCGGAACACGGCGCGGCCGGGCCTATTAGCCCACGCAGCGCTACCTACCCGCTGCCCGGCCAGTCCGCTGTTCCTAGCGACGGCTTAAGGCTCGATCCTCGCGACGAGATCGCCTTCTCACCTAACGTATTCACGAAGGAAACGTTAGATCAAGCCTCACCTACACAAAACTTCGAGGATACCTTTCAGACCCGCTCTGAAGTTAATCATTATGATTCGACAAAGATTTCCGAATATCCACGATATTCTACACAAGGCTACCCGGCCGATCCGAGTGTCAAATACACTCCAAATGTACAAAAAACAAAGGATACTTTTCAGTACCTCAACCAAGCTCAACATATTCCTCCTACAGATATAAATCTTAGGCCGGAATATTACAAAACGGCTCAGTACCAAAATGATCGAACCCAGCACCCACTATGCGAGCCCAGTGCTCCACGCGGCTGCGACACGAACTATCCCTCAGTTCATCCCGCCAAGCAGGCTGACCTTGGCGATTTCGCTCACATTCCTTACAGGAATACCCCAGGGACGAACCCGCATAATCAGAATATAAATGTCCCACTTGGTCTACCGACACCAAGTAAAACATATTTAAATCCACTACAAATGGTGACCCCGCCTTTGAACAGGCTTAACACGGAGCATTTCGTTCCCTCTTATGAAGCTAGTGGATTTCAGGGAACCACTGCGGGCGTGCGACCTCCGCCGGGCCTCTACGCCCCACATCTCACTCAACAACCCTCTACACAAAGTGGCTTTCGAGCACTTTTAGAGGAAATGGGAGATTATCAAAAACCAATCTTCCAAAAGAAGAATATCGATCGTGCACTCGCCGAGTTCGATCAATACTGCGTGCGAAAACACCTGAGAACGCAGAACGAATGCTTCTCAGCTATATACAAGTGGGTACCAGAAGAAATGAGGGAAGCTATCGACTCAGCTTACCTCACGGCACCCCACGCACCTTATGAAGAGGCCAAACAGCGCCTACAGCGAGAATACGGGTTGTCCTTACAGGACAGGCTCCTCGCACTCGAGGACCCCGCATCTCTCGCCAAAAAACCCAGCACCAAGTACCACGAAATGTACTCTAAAGCTGTTGGGTACTTCTCAGAGGCTCTGATCACTCAAAAGTGGATCGAAACTCTACCTATCGAAGCACGAGGTATGGTCGCAGCTCAACCTACCACGACCGCCCGGCTCGACCTAGCTGATACGCTACACGCCTACAAAACAGAGAACCCCTCTCTCAACATACGAGGAGTAGAATCTACTCCGAAACCCATGAAAACTGGTTTCAAAAAGGCCCTCTCACAACAAGCTGAGTTCAAACCCCAACCAGTAGAGAGTAGGCCTCACAAACCGACGGCCTATGTCTGTCGAAACCACGCACGTTTCGGTAGCGAAACTCGCAAATGTGCAGACCCAGAACACTGCACTTGGAAGGCAAACACTGCCTCCAAAACTAGCAAAAAGGCAGCGCCTATAAGCCAGCCTAAAACCTGGGTTTCAAACGAAAATACTCAGAGATCGGTACAAGAAAGTACCGTTCCAACCTCCGACGTAGAGAGTTCGGAAAACGAATAACTGCCAGTGTATCTGAGCCTATACACCGGCAGTCTAATGAGTATAAAAGGCTTTTTTTCAAGTGCAAACTAAATGGCACTGAATTTCTCATCGACACGGGAGCAGAAGTGAACATTCTGCCCCACAATGTCACCAAAAAATTGGGCTTAAAAATTCGTAAGTCCAACGTAAAGCTCACAGCAGCTAACGGAGCCCCTATAGACACACTAGGGCGTGCTGACACGACAATTAACATCGGCCTCGGAGACATGACCACCGATTTTATGATCACGAAAGTTGATCTAGCGATCCTCGGTATACCATTCCTCGAGTCTTGGGATATCGGAATACGGGTCAAACACAAATACATTTATAAAGATAAAATAAAAAGCTATGCCGATCAAAAAATAGCTGCAGTCATGAACAAAAAATTCACTGACGAACAAATAGCAGCTACTATCCCTCATCGTGACAACAGCCCTCAACCAGAGGACGTGCAAATCACGGAGGACGAAAACATTCGCTCTATCATTGAAAAATACAATGATAAAATGAGCAAACTTCAAGGAAAGTGGAAAAACAACGGGGTTTACCACCGTATAACCACGGAAGGAACACCAGTACACTTCCGAGCAAGACCCATGGCAGGCGAAAAACGGGCTCAAGTCAAAAGTACTTTTGACAAAATGCTTTCCGAAGGCATAATTGCACCATCAGATTCCGAATGGGCATCCCCGTTACACTGTGTGCCAAAAAAAGACGGGTCATGGAGGATCACCGGCGACTACCGTTTCCTGAACGCGAAAACGAAGAAAGACGCCTACCCTCCTCCTCACATTCGCTCTTTCCAAGCGAATTTACATGATACACAAATCTATTCGACAATAGATTTAAAATCGGCATATTACCATATTCCGATGCACCCAGATGACGCTCATAAAACTGCAATTATTACACCTTTCGGTCTTTATGAGTTTAAGAAAATGAGCATGGGTTTGGCCGGAGCGGCTCAAACATGGCAAAGATACATGGACAGCATCATGCGAAAATTTGATTTCGCATTTGTATACCTAGATGACATACTGGTGGCTTCTAAAAATTATAAAGAACACATGAACCACCTCAAACAAATTTTTGACAAGCTAGGGGAACACGGACTTCGAGTAGGTTTTGATAAATGCATTTTTTCAAAACCTACCGTCGATTTCCTAGGTTTCACTATCTCGAAAGAAGGGATAATTCCTAAACGAGATAAAATAGAAGCCATAGAACAATTTCCTAGGCCAATAGACGTACGAAGTCTACGCAGATTCCTAGGTATGTGTGGTTTCTACCGAGCTTGCTCAAGTAAATTCGCTCACACGGCACAACCTCTGTATGACTCCATTCAGTCAAACAAAAAAAAATGACAAAACACCTATCGAATGGACATCAGAGAGAGAAAAAGCTTTCAACAGCTTAAAACAAGCAATGATTAAAGCTACATTACATAATATCGCTCATCCACACCCTACAGCAGAGTGGAGAATAGTCTGCGACGCATCCGACACACACATCGGAGCGGCACTGGAGCAGGAAATTACAGACAAACACGGCTCGAAATCTTACCAACCATTGGGATTTTTCAGTAAAGAAATTCCGGAACAATGGAAGAATAAAGCATCATTCGACAAAGAGATGTTCGCCGTTTACCAAGCTTGCATTCATTGGCACAATGACTTGGACGGCCGATCTTTTCATATTTGTTCAGATCACAAGCCTCTGCTAGGCACGATGCTTAAGAAAAATGCACATTTTTCTAAAATGAGATTAAGATGGCTAACATACATCTCTCAAATGACAAGTGACATTCGTCATATACCCGGAGAGAACAACGTCGTCGCCGACGCACTCTCCAGACCCTTCGATCCAGTTGAAATTCAAACAAAATCGATTTCAACCCAAACTGACGAGGGTCCACCCATAGCCGAAATTTCGCAAATTACGGCTGCAATAGAGTGCAATCTTCTACTGCACATTTCAAATGCACAAATTCGTTCTTCTCCTAACGCAGAGGACAAATTGAAACTCACACGAGTTGAATTCCCTCAAGGAGAAATTTGGTGTAACCTAGACCTAGGACACCCAAGACCTTATATTCCAAACGAAATAAGGCAAGAAATAATCAGCCAAATTCACAATTTGGGACACCCAGGTATACACTCTACAGTGTATAAAGTTAAACAAAGATATTTTTGGCACGGACTCCGTGCAGATGTCTCCAACTGGGTCCGAGCGTGCGAAACTTGCCAACGAGCAAAAATCACTCGCTCCGTGAAGCTCCCTTACTCCGAATTTGAAACGGCTAACAAATTTTCACATGTACACGTTGATATTACCGGACCCTTACCTTTAGCTAAAGGAGGGAAACGTTACATTCTAATGATGGTCGATAGAGCAACGGGTTGGCTAGAGGCAGTCCCTCTTAACAACATCGAAACAGCCACGATCACAAACGCCTTTATCAAGATTTGGGTAGCTTCAAAGGGCGTACCTAAATACATCACAAGTGATCAAGGCACACAATTCGAATCAGATCTATTTAATTCCATTATGGAACGTCTCGGAGTAAAACATACTCACACGTTACCATACAAACCGTCAACAAACGGAATGGTAGAACGCAGAAATAGATCTTTGAAAGAGGCTCTCAAAGCACAAAACGAAAATTGGCTCGACGCCCTTCCAAAAGTTCTACTCGCCATGCGTACGGCAGTAGACCCAGCAACGGAAACTACACCGTTCCAAAAAGTTTACGGAATTGACGTACCACTCCCAGGAGACATTTTCGTAACTTCTACAAACCTTTCTGAGCCTCTCTTCTTCCGGCCTACGCATATTAAACATAATAATACGAAATATGCCGTCAACATGCCCAAAAATTTGGATACATGTACACATGTCTACAGGGTGGTCCTTAATGAACGTACCACCCTTTCAATTTCGTTGGTTGTGGAGAAATCAAAAAACTTGTCGAAGTAACCTCCCCTTATTTTTTTGCAAAGAATTCGAAAATTGCAGTTTGAAGCGTCGCGCATGCGCGCAAATGCGCGCTGCGCGCACCAACTTTGTTTTTTCAAATGGAACCCCCCCATTTTTATTGCAGATTCGCATTCTACATCAAATTTCATGAACATTTTACTTCGACAACTTTTTTTTTCCACTGCGCGAAACGGGCGCCAGGAGCGTTCAAAGTTGCTAAAGTCATCAAAATTGCGCAAAACATGGATTATGGTAAACCCCAAGTGTGGCACATGACTTTACATTGTTTTTCAGCGCTGATTCACGTGGTGCTGTCAGTTTTTAGATTTAGCTCAGTTTTTTCGATTTTATAAGCTTAATCTACGTCTTTTGGTGAAATATTACAGTTTTTCCGAATTATCAACTTTGGCAGTAGATTTATTTTCCCTCGCCCTTTCGCAACCCGGGCTTGGGACCGGCTAAGGCGGGCTTAAAAATAAATCACACTCCTCGATAATTTTTCTGCTAAAATACAACAAAAACAATTCCTTCTTTTTTAAAAAAGAATAAAAGAAAAAAAATTAAGAAAATAAATCGTTCACAGTAGTCGTTCAAATGGACCGCCGTCGTCCTCCAAACAGGCAGCAGCTCGACGTTCCCATTCGGTGGTGACTGCCTCGAACGTAGATGCCGGAGATACCGAATCGCAGGCGTCGATGATCCGCTGTTGCAATTCGGCAGCACTTGCGATAGGAGGGAGGGAGGCGTCGTAGACCTTGTTCTTCAGGTAACCCCATAAAAAATAATCTAGTGGAGTCAAGTCCGGAGAACGGGGTGGCCAAGAAATCAGGCTCCGATTGCCAATCCACCGAGAACGGAATCGGGCATCCAAATGGCGTGTAACAGCCCGTGCGTTGTGGGCAGGACAACCATCATGTTGGAACCACATTGCCTGCCTGGTGGCGAGAGGGACGTCCTCCAACAATTCAGGCAGAACCTCCTGGAGAAACTGAAGGTATCTCTCCCCGTTGAGGCTACCACCGGTCAAGAAATGTGGCCCAATGAGGTGGTTGCCGACCAACCCACACCATACATTTACCGTGAAACGCACCTGGTGTCTGGTGGAATACGATAATCGTGGATTCTCGTCAGCCCACGTTCGAAAATTCCAACGATTGAAGAGTCCATTGTTTGTAAATGTGGACTCGTCGGTCCACAAAAGAGCGGTGGCCAAGTGTGGGACCTGTTCGCGGAGCGCCTCCATGTGTGCGAAGAAAAGCAGCCGCCTTTCCTTATCCCCTTCACGCTGGCCATGAACGACATGAGACCTAAATGGCCTCATGCCGTAGGTGTGAAGGACCCGATGAACTGTGGTTTTGCTGCAACCAACTACTCGAGCCGTCTGACGTTCGGAAGAGTGAGGATTTTCCCGTTGATACAGCAACACGTCCAAATCAAAGTTGAAGGAGCGTACAGCGGAAGGTCTTCCGGGTGGACGAGGAACGTCAACTCTGCCCGTGCGAACAAAACGGCGAACCGTTCGTAATATCGCCTGGTGGTGAACCAGCCGATTAAACACTTGCTGACAAGCGGCTGCAGTTTTTCGAGCATTTCCGTCGTGCGTGTAGTACAACCGCACCATCTCGGTCAGTTCGTTTTGGGTAAAACGCGGCATGATACGCACTCAAGAACGTTCACAGTGAGACTATTAACCGGATCAGTTGCTTCTCACGATTAAAGACAAAATAAATATGATAACGGGTACAGATCAACTTGGAGTTGAAGTCGTAACGTGAGCGGTTAGTGACGTCTCGTCACAAAGTGCAGCAGATAAGCAGTCCGAGAATCGAGAAATCCGAGTTGTTTACCTCTTGTGATTCAATCGTATTCAAACGCTTTTGGTACCATAACATTCATGATTTCTCAGAGTATCCTTCTGGGTGCAGGAACCAAGCCACTTTTTTCTTAAAAAAACGACCATGTTTCCGGCTGTTATTTCGGATTCATCAAGTTCAATAAAAAAACACCACGTAATTTATTTTTAAGGCCGCCTTAGCCGGTCCCAAACCCAGGTTGCGAAAGGGCGAGGGAAAATAAATCTACTGCCAAAGTTGATACTTCGGAAAAACTGTAATATTTCACCAAAAGACGTAGATTAAGCTTATAAAATCGAAAAAACTGAGCTAAATCTAAATACTGACAGCACCACGTGAATCAGCGCTGAAAAACAAAGTAAAGTCATGTGCCACACTTGGGGTTTACCATAATCCATGTTTTGCGCAATTTTGATGACTTTAGCAACTTTGAACGCTCCTGGCGCCCGTTTCGCGCAGTGGAAAAAAAAAGTTGTCGAAGTAAAATGTTCATGAAATTTGATGTAGAATGCGAATCTGCAATAAAAATGGGGGGGTTCCATTTGAAAAAACAAAGTTGGTGCGCGCAGCGCGCATTTGCGCGCATGCGCGACGCTTCAAACTGCAATTTTCGAATTCTTTGCAAAAAAATAAGGGGAGGTTACTTCGACAAGTTTTTTGATTTCTCCACAACCAACGAAATTAAAAGGGTGGTACGTTCATTAAGGACCACCCGGTATATCAGAGTGCCCACACAGCTCACCTCTCTGCAATGTCCTTACACGGGACCATTCAAAGTGGTTAAAAGAGATAAGTTTTCGGTTACAGTGCAAATTGGCGAACATACAAAAAAAGTTCCCAAACAGCAAATAAAACCAGCTTACACTCTAAAAACAGACGAAGCTGTGTCACTAAACAAAAATCAGGCAGAAAATAAGGAGGAGACTCCCCGAAAATCTGCCAGAAGGCACGTCCCCTCTACCAAATTCGACGAGAGGTGGGTGACTGCGCTCGAAACACCCCAGCCGGCGTCGTCGTTAATAACACGACGTCTTGGGGGGGCGCCTGTGGTGAAAACCACCCCCTCTTGTCAACAGCCCTTTTCAGGGCTACCAAAAAGAGGTAGACACAACACAAAAATATTTATAAGACGTCGAGTTATAACTCCGTCAAACAAAATATTTCACCAGAGAGAAAATACGAAATTCTCTCTCAAAAGTGAAATATTAACTAATAACATACAAGGCGACCTCCCTAGACACTTACTGGGCGAGAGAGACACGACAAGTATCTCGAACCAAGTCGCCTTGAACGAGAAAACTCAAACAGAAAATCAAACGTCCTCTAAAACTAGCAAGGACAATTCAAACAAGCCTACTCGCCAATCAGAAACACTGATTACACGAGAGACAATAGGCGAACCAACCAAGAGGCGGCAAGCAACCACCTCTGGTCCAGCAGCCACCCCGGGGACCCCGTCTGAACAACGGACGCAGGGAAAACACCCGAGGTCCCCGTCTAAACTCAAGGTCGTCGGCTCCGCGACGGACGCTCGTAAGCCACCCCCGGGGACCCCGTCGCAGCGACGGACGTGGGGAAACCACCCCGGAGGACCAGCTCAGCTATCATACTCGCAGATACTGAGAAAACAATGTGCGAGCCAATGAGATTACACAGTCGAATTAATGAAATTAAGCGGACCAATCAGGAGGCGGCAGGAGGCGGCCACCTCCCTATAAATACCCCGCTCGGAGCCCTCCGAAATTCATTCTACTCTCCGCTCTCGACGACTACACCTCGAAGTACGAAGATTTCTACACGCTCTACGCTGACGAACCTTCTGCTCCCGAGTTCATCTCAAGAACGGCTTCCTACTGCTTTCTACAAGGCCTACCTTCTCTCCACACAGATCTCGCATTGGCATCTACGAGTCCAGTGATTATTCATCCTGCTCATTGCCCAACGTAGTTCTTCTGTCAGGACGCCACCCGGTACATCTATTGATATTCTCATTAGATCGTACGCCCGCTGGGACGTTCCTAGTCGTGTCGCCCGGGTTTCGTAGCACTAGGCTTGTCACCAACCGCTGTGGGCACGCCAGTAAATTACTCAGCTCATACGCTCTAATTTACCGTCCAAGGAAGTCTTTTTCAAGACTACAAGGTAGGACCCTGACATCCGAGCAAAGGAAAGAAGCTCTGTCAAGCGAGTCCACCTTCTAAACCCTCTATTTCTATACATAGAGGTATCGAAAACGAGCTAATAAACTCGGATATTTCGATGGAGCGTCGGCCGTCCTATTTCCTCATGCAAGGGGAGGCAGAACACGGCGCGGCCGGGCCTCTTAGCCCACGCAGCGCTACCTACCCGCTGCCCGGCCAGTCCGCTGTTCCTAGCGACGGCTCAAGGCTCGATCCTCGCGACGAGATCGCCTTCTCACCTAACGTATTCACGAAGGAAACGTTAGATCAAGCCTCACCTACACAAAAGTTCGAGGATACCTTTCAGACCCGCACTGAAGTCAATCATTATGATTCGACAAAGATTTCCGAATATCCACGATATTCTATACAAGGCTACCCGGCCGATCCGAGTGTCAAATACACACCAAATGTACAAAAAACAAAGGATACTTTTCAGTACCTCAACCAAGCTCAACATATTCCTCCTACAGATATAAATCTTAGGCCGGAATATTACAAAACGGCTCAGTACCAAAATGATCGAACCCAGCACCCACTATGCGAGCCCAGTGCTCCACGCGGCTGCGACACGAACTATCCCTCAGTTCATCCCGCCAAGCAAGCTGACCTTGGCGATTTCGTTCACATTCCTTACAGAAATACCTCAGGGACTAACCCGCATAATCAGAATATAAATGTCCCACTTGGTCTACCTACACCAAGTAAAACATATATAAATCCACTACAGTCTATTTCGTCCTTTAAGAAAAATAAAAGTTTCAAAACTATTAGGTTTCGTAATAGTGAAAACTGTACAGGCAACTATTAAAAAAACTGTAGAAAAACGGTAGTTTTGATATTTACCTGGTTGGGTGTTCTGGTAGAACACTAAAAGAATATACAATAAGTGACGGTATCAACGAATGTAATTATTGAATATGAAAAAAGTATTTAGAGTTAATATTGAGATCGAAATAGCGCAAATATAATAACATTAGCTCCGGCTGGGCAACAGGTAGTCAGCTTCTAAGAAGGCAGCCTCACGTGCATGGCATCATGGGAGGAGTCGATGACGTCACATGAGTGGTCGTCGTGGTTGCTGTACAGCAATTGTATATCTTGACAGTAACTGAACAAATTTAAACAATCTGAATATGCAGTAAATACAAAAATCGTAGAATCTTGATATACAGATACCTGAATCAAGACGAAGGATGGAGAAAATTACATGCGGTAGCAGTGTATGACTAATCCCTTGTAGGCATGTGCAGAACCATCCATTCTGAAGAAAATCCAGAATCGGTAAAACGGTTTAGGATCAAGTGTCCAAATTGAGAACTAGCCATTCAGAATTGCTTCAGTGACTATTTGAAAGGTTTTGTGTACATCACAAAAGTAGTAAAAAATATCCTAAATCACTCTTTTAAAGTAAAATATAGATTACCTAGTTGAACGAATAGATCAGAATTAAGTGTAAAAATATGTTTCGGAGTTTGAAGAAAAACAATAAATTAGTTCTACGGGGATTCAAACTCCCTAGAACCTCATGTCACTACGTAGGTACTCCATCACTGGGACATTTATCAGAGGTCTGCAAACAACACTGCTTTGCCATGGTCGCCAGTCTGGATCAAAGGGAGGCAATCCGGAAGTTAGCAACGTTGACATGCAGATCACCTCATCAGGCTGCATTTGTCGTACATGCAACTTGTAAACTAGTAGCAGTTTTGTCATGTTAGTGGGACGCCAGTACACTCTAGTGGATGTTTGGAGAAGGTAGATCAGCTGTTCTGTGTGTGTGCCTGTGTTTACACCAGCGTGTAAAGGGATCATTCTCAGCAAATAACATTGGAAAATAAAATTGCCAATGACTCCAAAATTTCCAGCTCAAATTTCACTTTACTTAACCTATCGCTGAAAATTGCTTAACCCGTTCAATGCACATAAACTTTTCCCTCGCCTACACATAAAACAAAAGAAAAAAAATTCCACCAAAACCTCTTAGTTGTGTCATTTATGATTAAAAATTTTTTTTGACATTTTATGTCTTTGCTCTGGCACATAACTCGAAAACCGTTACCGAATTTGTTACCAAATGATTTCCGCTTACAACCGAGTCGTTGCTAGGGAAATGGTACTTCGTCGTTTTTCATCCCACAAAATTCGTTGACCATTCGTTCGAAAGCTCTCGATTTATCCAACCATATTATGTTAACTACTGCGAAGTACGTCGCCAACAAGCTGAGTTATGAGCATGGTTATATGAATAATTGTTTACACACAGGTGATCATTTTCAATAATTGATATTGTGAACATGATTGCAACCGCTTGTTAATTTCTGATGATTTCATTGAGCTGGTGTTTCGATGATGTGATTCATAGCAGGTGATCCGAATATTGCGAGAACGGTTTGATTTGTGAAGCGGTGGTTAAATCATTTCAATTGGTAATTTCTATACTTCACACTATAGGAAGCTGTAATTTCGTATGTAGCCTCTTTAGGACATTTACTTGACCATGCCCAGGGTCCGGATCAGATGAGTGGCTCTTAAAGCTAATTTCTATGCTTTACTCTCTAGGAAGCTGTAATTTCGTATGTAGCCTCTTTAGGACATTTACTTGACCAAGCCCAGGGTCCGGATCAGATGAGTGGCTCTTAAAGCTAATTTCTATGCTTTACACTCTAGGAAGCTGTAATTTCGTATGTAGCCTCTTTAGGACATTTAATTGACGATGCCCGGGGTCCGGATCAGCTGAGTGGCTCTTAAAGCTCATTTCTATGCTTTACACTCTAGGAAGCTGTAATTTCGTATGTAGCTTCTTCCATCATTTCGTCATTTACTTGACGATGCCCGGGGTCCGGATCAGCTGAGTGGCTCTTAAAGCTCATTTCTATGCTTTACACTCTAGGAAGCTGTAATTTCGTATGTAGCTTCTTCCATCATTTCGTCACTTACTTGACGATGCCCGGGGTCCGGATCAGCTGAGTGGCTCTTAGAGCTTGCATACGAGTCTGCAACTAAAGACATAAAATGTCCCAATGTGTTTCAGACTCGTATGCAAGCGTTCTTTATACACTAAATAAGCAGCAACTTTGCCGAAGCGAAAAGATGAGACCGACAACTCAAACGGATCCAGCCAAAATGTTTGAAACTGCCTTCTTCACTCATGGTGTTCGTTTCTTTGCATTCGAATTCAACCTCCGAAATTTAAGTTGGATTTTTTTCTTAATTTTTTGGGCAAAATTGAGTATTTCCGAGACACTTCCCACAATCGTAGTCGGCAGACTTGCGAAAAAGAAAAAAAATCAGAGTAGTTGTTCGAAGTGTTGTTGCAACAAGTAGGCGGAAATTTCGAACAACTGCTTTGATTTTTTTTTTCTTTTTCTCAAGTTTTTTTCGAACAAAATGGTGCTTTTTTATTTTAAGTGTAGCTTTTCATTCACCAGATGAGGTTTTTTTAATTTAAAAAATGAAGGACTTTTTTATTTTCTCCTAACTCTGCCGTAGCCGGTCCCCAGCCCGGTTGAGAAAAAAGAAGGAAAATGGAGGAAAAAAAAAAAAAAAAAAAAAAAAAAAAAAAAAAAAAAAAAAATCAACACACCGGGAGACTATTTATTGCTTAAAATAACCACATTTTGCTGTAAAAGCGTTAACATTTAGTCAAATGAAAAAACGGATAGCACCACGTGACTCAGCTTGGGTACTCAAGTAATGTACATCCGAATTTTGGCGCAACTTTAAGCGCTCGCTGAACGGGTTGCGCGTGGCCGATAAAATCGAATGAGGGGTCAATTCTTCATGAAATTGTGTGTAGAATCCGAATATGGAATAAAAAAGGGGGGTTCCCATTTGAAAAAACAAAGTTGATGTTGGTTGCGCAATTATGCGCTGCGCAACTTTGTCATTTCTGAGATTTAAAAAAAAAAAAAAAAAAAAAAAAAAAAAAAAAAAAAAAAAAAAAAACGAAGTTTGAAAAAAAAATTAATTTTTTTTTTTTGATCCACAAACAACAATTTTAACAGGGGGGTCAAGGTCTCGTTGGACACCCTGTATTCCCCCTCTTACCATTTAAACTCTTCAATGAACGGTGTGCTGACTGGCCACGCCACCATACCTAGCCAGAGCATGCCAATCCCTGCCTTGCCTTTCAATTCTGTATCTTGAGTCTTATGCCTTAGCCACAGTTTCACTACACCAGGCTGAACAGACCCCAGCACTTCCGCATAGTGTAGACGAGGCTTAATGTAGGTAACTCCTCCCAGCTGGAGCTTCTGATAGTGGAAACACACACAGTAGTATTGGAAATAGCAAGAGAATATTGCCACTACTCTTTTATTCAGTCCTGGGGAGAACACAGCCAATTCTGACCAAGTTAAGTTAGCTGCAGTCCATATGACTTACTAGGTTTTAATTAGATTCAATGATAATAGTATGCCAAGTTCCTAATGAAATGATTTACAATGTGTCATATTAAAAAAAAGAGATTGATAAAGGGGGTTCAGAAAAACTATCAAGGTATTGAGAAATAATTATAAAATATTGAGAAATTCTGTTGAAGCCGAACATTTTTTTGTATTATAACGCTTAAATTTGAAGTAACAATACTTTTTTTTTTTTTTTCATAAAACTTGCAACATTAATAATTTTAGTAATATTCAGAAACTGTGACCTACGTGCCATTTTCATTGGAGAACTACTCGAGTGTCTTTCAATTGACTCAATAATCAACACAAGGGTAAAAGGAATGCTAAATGTATTGTCTGAAAGCCCCTTTTGGTTTATTATTTCCAATAATAAGCCTTTGTGATCGTGTAGCCAAACATTTTTATAACCCCCCCCCCCCCCCTCAAACTTTGTCACTTTACGTTTCAAGGTGTGTAGAATCCAGAATTGAAATGTCCGTCCGCCGTTTGGGCCATAAAAGACCTAAGAATTTACTTAAAAAACCCTTCCTTTCGCACATAGACTCCATTTGGGGTCTAGTTGGTCCTAACGTTTAACCATCCCGATCGCTTTACTCGCATAGATGCTATGGGCTAAAAACGGGCGAAAAAGTGTCTTTTTCGAGACTTTGAGTGTTAGACGCGCCGCGGCACCTTGTGGTGGCTGGAGTGACCAGAGGCGTAGCAGAGGGGTGTAGGAGAATGGATATTTATTACTTTTACGTGTTATACCCATATAATACACCGCGGCACCATGAGGTGGGTACAGCGTTCCTTCGAGGCATGAATATATGTTTTTTTCTAGGTCATATTCGTGTGTTAATACCAATGCTTTTCCTAAGCATATTTAATAACATATCCTCTCGACTTTTCGTACGTACTTAGATAATGATATTATTAAGGCAATAACTATTTGAATAGATAGGAGTTCAAATCGAGAAATATAAACATGCGTATATTATAATTATAGAAGTATAGGTTGTGGCAACTCGAAATAGGACACGCCGAGGAGTCTGGACGGACCTCATGACGTACGCAAGCCAACTAAAACTATGATCAAACCCAATTGAAAAAATAATGAACCTTTGTGAAATAATTTGCAGCGTTTTTCGTCCGTACAATTAATATTAAACCTCCCCTAGACGAACCTATTAGAATCACCCATTAGAACAATATTCCTAGGGGGATATATTATAGTAAGGTTATTTGTTAATGTTAAATAAAATGGTTAGCAAAGACAAATATTTATTGTAAAATAAGAAATGCGAACATTAGGTGAGAGTACCATCAGTATAATATAAATTTTTCGCCTGATATTTTAAAACGTTAAATTCAACCTCGTTGTTTTTCATTGACAGTCATGGTAGTGATATCTGGGAGGACCTTGACTCCATCTTTGTTGACAACTTGGACGTGGAAATTAGGTAAATTAATGATGAGACGTTTCTGGATTTCAGCGACGCACTCAACCAAAACGTCGTAAGCTTCTTTCTCGGTGAGATCCGGGCGACTATACCTGCAGAATAAATTACTTGATTACACGCAAATCTAACAAAATATTACTATCAGGGAATCTGATGGATGGGATAATAATCAAACCTCTCAACTGAACTTCAAAATTTGACCTCGGAGTTGTTTGATGGAAAATTAAGAGTTTGTACAAGAGGAGAAAGTGGTATAAGTATGCCTAATTATTGGTACGTATTTTTAGCAGCACTTATGGTCAAGTACACATTCACTCCATACATTAGTACTTTTACTATACCAGCAAATAACGAACAGTAAAAGAAGTTTTAAAAATCGTACGTAGACATTCCTAGTGCTTCTTAGATAATGAATATTAGCATGATGGGATTCAGTATAAATAATTCAACTTTAGGACAATCTGCCCCATGGTTGTATTTCAGTATTATACATTTTTTATGGAGCGCTCCTCTACTTTGTCTCTGTTTTTTTTTTGGAAATTATGTGTTGGCAGCGGTAAATGAAAGGAAGCGCTGAAGCTGTATATTAATATGTTTTTAAATCCTAAAATTATCACTTTCGTGGAGGAAAATTTGTTTTTCACCAGAAGGGATGTCCCTGCCCGTACATGTATTACTTAATGGCCTAGCCGTCTGTGCTCATTATCATAGTCGCATAACTATCTAGATGATATGACGCAAGGACAGTAGTTCAAGTTTAGTTATATCCCTAGAGGAACCAATGCTATTCCATTGTATTCAAGACCACCTGTACTGCAAAACCTTAGGATATAATCGCATGTGCAGTGGATGTCTACGCCCCCTTCAAATTTGATTCCAATTTCTATCACGATTATCTATGATTGGACATGTAGATAAAAATCTGAACCTGAAGGTAGATTTGGAGAAAAAATTCAACACTTCACATTAATATAAATTGTGACTTTAATTAATAGGATGTTTGAGATGCTATTGGGATGGAATGGGAATAAGTTTATTAACAGGACGTTTCATCATCCCATGTGGTGTCTGAAGTTCTACGACACGAAATCGACCATCCTTTCCAGGGAAGACCTTATCAACGCGTCCCAAAGACCACTGATGAGGGACAAGTGAGGTTGGTCCTGCTATCAACACAGAATCACCTATTTGGAGAGGTTTGGCTTCATCATTCCACTTGGAACGTTTGATTAATGTATGTAGATAATCTTGAGACCAACTCTTCCAGAATGCTTGAAGGGACTGAGAGATGAAACGCCATCGATCCAATAATCGAAACATAGGATCACCTATATGTCAACAATTTTTCATACAACCACGCTCGTACCTCAGATTGATGGCCACACACTGCGCAATGGTTAGGTAATTCAAGAGCTTTCCAATGGATAGAGAACGACTCAAAGAAAAATATAAGGAGATACATTTCCGTAGAAACGCGTTGGTTGTAAGTGAAAATCATCAGAAAACGAGGTAACATTTTGTGGTAAACCACCAACATCAGTAACCTCACAGTGGTTATCCTTGTGGTAACGGCACACGAGTTCATTCTAAAACGTTGTGATAATAAAAGCAAATTCACATTCAATAGTTTATTTAATTTATGAGTTCTCCCAAACGTCACACATTTTAGGTAACAGAATTTTTATAATAACCCCCAGCGGTAGGAAATATTCATGTCGAAAAAACTCATAGCAAGAGATTCTACAGCAGTCAACAAAAGTTAGACCACCTTTAATAACATCCTGTCAAATTTGGAACATTAAACCAGATATGACCAAGTATACCCCCCCCCCCCCCCCCCCCCCCCCCCCAACTTCCACTTGTATTCTCCTGGAACAAAACTATGGTTTGCTTCATTTTCAATAGCAGAGAACTCTTACAATATGGAGAGGAAAGCAAAAAATCCCAGGAGTTGGTTACATCTGGTTAAAACCATCTCATGAACCTCAAGAAGAGTTTTGACATTTTATGTCTATGCTATGGCACATAAACTTAAAAAAACGTCACGAAAATATCACGTTGCTCACGAAAATATTCTGATGATTTCCGCTAACAAACAAGTCGTTGCTAGGTACTTCGTCGTTTTTCATACCACAAAATTCGTTGAACATTCGTTCGAAAGCTCTCGATTTATCCAACCATATTATGTTAACTACTGCGAAGTGCGTGGCCAACAAGCTGAGTTATAAGCATGGTTATTTGAATAATTGTGTACACTCAGGTGATCATTCTCAATAATTGATATTGTAAACATAATTGCAACCGCTTGTTAAATTCTGATGATATGAGCCTGCAACTAAAGACATAAAATGTCCCAATGTATTGCAGACTCGATTTTTTAAGAGTTTTAAAAGTACAATGGTGAAAAAGAAAGAAGTAATCTGGAGGGCCGAAACTTCAAAAACTTATGTAGGTACGTGAGAGTGACAAACCATGTATCGCAGTGAAAAACTCTTCCCCGTCCCATCCTGGATTGCCATTTACCTCTCTAATATTTATGTACCCTTCTCCTCGCATTTAACCACCAGGACAGCCAGATTTATGATAACTCTATTGATTTTTGAAGACCAGGCAAAATTACATTTTCATGATACATCTACCAACCTAGTTAGTTGTATGCAAAGAGCTTATATATAGCTCGTTGTGGAGGGGAGAGACGCCACCTACGGCTCCTCCCAAACAGGGAGTGAATCCAGATGGCCAAAGAGATAACTGGTTTGTTTCCACTGCTGTACGGAACATGTTCAGCTCAAGCTGCTCTTGCACTGTGAAGAAGGAGTAAGAAAGAGGCGTTTCTACAGTCCCCTGAGTTCATATTGCTGCCAAGGAATATGAACAGAACACAAACTTTTGCCCATCGGAAGACCAAGTGCAGCTTGTTCCGCACATGCACTCTTTGGAACTTTAGAGAACCCAGTTTATACTTCCTCAAACTTCTATTACCTTACACAGAACAACTTTCAGAATTTTGGACGTCGGAAGGCACAAAAACAAGGGTTTGTTCTTTGATCTTCGTGTATCCATGCGTTACTGCCCCAAACATGCCCTCGAGTGTTTCAACTACCATCAAAACTTAAGAGCCAAGGAGGTGCCCTTGTTCTGAACTGAACCTGCTCCGGAGCAGCAGAGGAAACAACCTGACAATAGCAATATCGATGTTTAATCATAGCTACTATCGATGGCTTTGTAACAACGATGAATGTTACGGAAAAGTCAACTCGAATTTTCAGGTGAAACAGAATTCGCTTATTTTCCCCGACTCTTTCACTTCATAACAGAAAAAAGTTCAGGATACCATTGGAATTTGAATATAGAGATGAAAAGGGAGAAAAAAAAAGTCTCAACTTGACCTCTGACCTTAATGGGGCTTTGAACTAACGAGGTCCGCCGCTAGGAGCGCTATGAGGAGAAGTACTGAAGGAACAGGGTAGCTGACATAACTTTCCCCTTGCTGATACCTTGAGTCACTCCTTTTCGTTCTACAATTCCTTCCCCGTACCAATAATCTCATCAATACTGGTAAAAAATGAGAATTAATTATTATTAATCAAGTTATTATAATAAAAATACACACAAACATGAAAACCGAAAAAAACTACTAGTCACAACTGCCCTTATAGGCAACAAAAGAAGAGCAAATCTGTAAGATTCTTGTTTACCTGCTGCACTCTACCTCGAGCTTCTCATGTTCAGAGCCCCATTCACTGTACATACCTAAACAATATTCTTCTTCTAGATCTATTATCTGTCTACAGGATGTCTCCCTTGTAGACATAGATGCTTTCCTTCTGCTATCCTTTTCCTTAATTTCTTCCAACGTCACTCCTGTCCTTTCCTTCCCAATGCTGATCACCATTCCAGTCCTTCCCTCTTCGGTCTGTCTACCCACTCCAGCAGCCGAGCCCCATCCTCATCCATCCCTCCTCCCCCATCCTTCAAGTACTCATCCACCACTGTTCCCCATTAGCCACAATCCACCAGTATGTGCCTCATATCCTCCTTTCCTTTGTCCAGTCCGTCTCTGTAGTCACATATCTCACAAAGAGGAGTGTGATACCTACCCATCAGGTACCGTACCAGTTTCTCCTCCCCTTACCAACTTTTAACCTGTTCTCTTTTGTGGCCTCTTCCACTGTCACTCCTGTCCTTTCCTTCCCAATGCTGATCACCATTCCAGTCCTTCCCTCTTCAGTCTGTCTACCAACTCCAGCAGCCGAGCCCCATCCTCATCCATCCCTCCTCCCCCATCCTTCAAGTACTCATCCACCACCGTTCCCCATTAGCCACAATCCACCAGTATGTGCCTCATATCCTCCTTTCCTTTGTCCAGTCCGTCTCTGTAGTCACATCTCTCACAAAGAGGAGTGTGATACCTACCCATCAGGTACTTGTACCAGTTTCTCCTCCCCTTACCAACTTTTAACCTGTCCTCTTTTGTGGCCTCTTCCACCGTTGTCCACACGGATATGAAACAAGGGCTTATGTATGGGTCTGAAATGATAGACCTCGTCCATGATTCAGCTCCTTCACTCCTCTAGTAATCCATCCTCCACTGATCCCCCTTCCTTCTTTTATGCTCTCTGAAACCATGCACATTCCCTCTCTCCTTTGAATATCCTTCATCTCCGTCGCTCTCACCGCCTCCCTGTCGTGTTCAGCCCAACATGGCTGGGATTCTAAATCAGCCTAATGTCGTTGACTGCATCAGTCTTATCATGTTTTGTCTTAATCGAATCAAAGAGCATGACGAGGGCAATTTTTGAAATGACAGTGGTCTTGATAACAGTGTTGGAGGTAACCCCCCTGGAGGTCTCCCATACAATTTTAGACTCCACCCAAGAGGGAAAACTGGCCTCATTAGCTCCATACGGCTAAACGTAGGAATTATGTCCTCTATATTCTATCATAAGCTCTATGGTTGTATATTATGTATGATGTACTACCTACTTGATGGTGAGAAATTTCAGAAACCTCCATTATGTACCCTACCTACACAATTTGAAAAACCTTGCCACGAAGAAATCCTGTGAAGCTCTGTAAATTCAAGAGTAAAATAGCTTGATATACAACATTATGGGAAATTAGAATTTTTATAGCAATGCACATTGATCACTGTTACCTGTCAAGAATGGAGAGGGCGATCATACCGCCATAGCCGTGTGAACTGAACTTGACTTCCTGAGACGATGCGAGGTAGTCCATGAAGAACAACTTCCCGCCTTCCTTAGGATCATATCCCCCGAGAAGTAAATTCACGTTATAAGGAGTTTGGCTCCTCAAGTACTCAGCAAGATTTTGACGAATGAAATGAGCAGTAGAGTTAGGTGAGAGTTCATAGCCATTTCGCATTTTATACAGCTGAATATTTTTCACTATATACTCGGCAAATTGATGAGCATCCCCTTGCTGCCCGATAGCAGCCATAATAATCTTGTCTGAAACTGGGTAGATTTTCTTTTCTTGAGTTTTCATGACCATGATACTATGCGCGACAGTCATATCTGTTGCCAGCATGCAGAAATCATTGGCCCGGATTCCAAGGATTGTTTCCATTGTGTCAACTAAAAGTAAGTAATAAATAGGTTTCTTACAGATATTCTTGCACGAGCAAATGAAGGATTCACAACGTCGTTCAACGATGAAATGAGACTGTAATCGAAATCCAGTTTACACAAAAATGCACGAAGTCATCCGGATTCCGGGACCAAAATCACATAGGTTATTTATGTGTAGGTTACAACAAAAATGTTTGTCACCCGCAACCAGTGTGGCCACACAAACACTTGAAATTTCCGTTTATACAATTTCCTGTAACTTTTAAGTATTACATAATTAAAGTTATTCTAATTATAAAGGTGTCTAGAGACAACCCTAGTAATTTCACAGTTAAGGCACTGAATAGATCAACTTAGTATGATTTGATTGACCCCTATGATGTTACTCAGCAATCTCTTCTTTGTGACCTGGATGATCCATGTATGCATCATTTGTGTGGATCATTTTATTTATATGATCCATTAGCCACGTTCCCTGTCCCTCGGTCAATCAGCCGATCTTGGCAATGTTCATAGAATTTAGTTTGTGATGTCGGATAAGACGCGATTAGTATTGAATTGTTCCAATTAATTTTCTTTCCCGGCATTTGTACAGGTATTTCTTAGAACAATTCACAATGCTGTTACCGAAGAAAAGTATAATTTGTCTCACATTATTGTCGATCATAAAATTGGCGACATCCGTCGAACTCACCTTCGAGCTTCTGGACAACGCCAAGGAGTGTTTCTACGAAGTTATTCAGAAAAATACAACCTGTACTCTTGAATTCCAGGTAAGTAATTTTTAAATTTCAAAGTTGGATATTTTGCGTTAAATGTGCACCAATGATTGAGGTTATGATAATCAAAGCAACCGAGGTAGCTGCTGGCTCACTAGCTCATTTTTAATTACACTGACGTGGATGTAAATATGTATGTGGTAACTAGCAGGCACCTACCTACTACTCACATATTTTATTATACTTACCTTTATAGGTATAGGTTTTTATCTCTCCAAGGTTTGAATCGCTGTGATCGCGAATCTTTGAATTATATGGTTCAATTATTTGTATTTGAGTCAAGTGTAACATGGAAAATAAGAAACATTCCAAATCAATCCTTGGATCTTTCTTGGTAGACTCATTATACATTACCTTCTATTTATGCTACTAAATTAGGCTAAGCGGAGAGAACCAAAATATTCAGGGAGGAACTTGATTGTCAGAGGTTTTGCATCAATCCAATAGCTTACCTAATAAAGTTCTTTGGCGTTGATATTTGTTGGAAACATGTCATGGAAGAATAGGTCTAAGGAAGGTCCAATTACTTAAAATGAGAGTAATGAATAGGTAGATTATCTTCTACTTTTGCCACCCGAAAGATTTTGAAATGAATTTAGAGTTTGATAAACTGATAAAAAGAGATTTAAAACTACAACCAGGAAATTATGGACCTTCAATGAAGTCAAAACAGATTGTATAGATGATTGACCGTTTGGTGTAAAATGGAGACAATCCTTTCCACTATTGACTAGATAGGGCTTCTCAGCCCAGGATTCCTCGTATTCCATTGACAGGAATCACAAATCACACCAGAGGACTTATTGCTCAGACTTTAGTCCACATTTCCTCAATATGCGGATCTTCCTCCTCTTTTTTTTCCAAGGTTGTGCGGACAAGGATTACTCGGGGTAGTTTCCACTCAACTTCCGCTATCCGATTTTGATTAAATTCTGAAAGATTATGCGGACCGGTGCTAAGATCGTCCCCAACACTACAGCATTGTTCCCGAATTGAAGCAGCTTCTGAGCATGCACAAATATAAAATTTTTGTACACGCAATGCTGTAATTTTTGGCAAGTTATGGAGCTGCTCGTCAATTCAGTCATTACATTCGATATCCCCCTTATCCGCACATTTCAATGATCCGTACAATCAAGTTTTGATTTTTAAGAAGCTCTAACGATGGAATGTATTAACATGATTCCTACAGTTAAGACGTAATTGCATCATTCATGAAAAACATGGCCCGTTTTTAGGGGAGGAATGCCGACGAGTACCTATTGTTAATCTTTGACTAGTTTACTTCTCAATTTTGACGCTCTTATCTGCTGGTTTTGTTTTTTCAGCAGTAAGTAATGTTTTTATAAGCTCATGAGTAAAGAATCACAACAATAATATTAAAATGGATACTGCTTTTGACAGTACCCAGTTTTTGGCTAGTTGTTAGAGGAGGAGCATGCTTGGTTTTAGGTTTTTAACGTATACTAGTGTGTTTCTGATTCTAATTTCAATAAAATCACTTGTAATTCCATTTTTTCGTTTGGTTATTTTTCAGGTGGTGACTGGAGGTTCATATGATGTAGATGTAACTCTTCAAGCTCCAGACAAGAATATAATTTATCGCCAAGTAAAATCCCAGTTTGACTCTCACACGTTCGTTACGCTGATCTCTGGCGAATACGCGGTCTGTTTCAGCAATGAGTTTTCAACTTTTTCTCATAAGCTGGTATACATGGATCTCCAAGTCGGTGAAGAGGCTCCACTTCCTGGTATGGGGCACTCTACAGTAATGACACAGGTTTGTTAATTACTCAGATACCACGATATCAATTTATGATATAAATCATAAAGGTAGGTACATCTCCAGTAGGTAGGTTTTACAGTACGAAGTAGGTACATTTCCATTTGGAAAATGTTTGGGATACCACATCACCTTCTTGCCAAGTTTTAAAACTACACATCTTTGGAGATGTAGATTGTACATATTGATAATCAACAGTTTTTTGGGTGTTACAACTCTGGGCGGGGCAATATCTTACCTTAACATTTTGTTCACTTTTTTGTTTTATAGTGGTTGATCCAGTTGTATGTATTACAAGATCTTATCTCATAACTGTCTGTTTCCACTGCTGCTCCGGAGCAGATTCAGTTCAGAGCAAGGGCAGCACCATTGCTGTTCAGTACAGATGGCAGCAGGGACATGTTCAAGGACGTAACCCATGGAGACACGAAGATCAATGAAAATGGTGTCACGTTAATGGTACTTTAGCAAACAAACTCTTGTTTGCGTGGCCTCCGACGTCCTACCTTTTGAATGTTGTGACCTTCTTGTTAATGTACCTTGTAAGTTCCAAAGAGCGCATGTACGGAACAAGCTGCACTTGATCTTTCGGTGTGGCAGAAAGTTCGTGTTCGGTTCATGTTCCTTGGGCAGCAGAAACACCGGCTATCCTGCACCAAATATGAACTGGGGGCCTGTGGAAACGTCTTTTCTTACTTCTTCACAACGCAAGCACAGCTTGAGCTGACTGTTGGGTACAGCAGTGGAAACAAATCATGCGATTATCAAGGTCATACAATTACTTTCTCGTGCTCCTCTTAACTTGTGTTCATCTCAAACATTATTATACATTACTATTCCAGTCTGAATACTTGCTATATTTATTTACAGATGGAAGCTTCTGCAGATACTGTGCATAAAGCTTTGATGACAGTAGCAGACTTCCAGACTCACCATCGTCTCCGAGAGGCCCAAGGCCGGAAGAGAGCTGAAGATCTCAATGAACGAGTTTTCTGGTGGTCTCTGATCGAGACCATTTGCATCCTCACAGTAGCCATTGGGCAGGTTTGCGTTCTCAAGAATTTCTTCTCTGATAAACGGCCTCAGACCACCTACCAAAGACTTGGATAGCGCCTTTCTCCTACCCTCTCCTTGATTCTTATCACTTCAAAAACTGCCTGGAATGCCACTCGTTCACTTCAAGTAAAACCTCTACATTCATGCTGACAAGAATCACTGAGACGGTTTCAGTTAACCTTCATCACCTGGTTAGCTTAAATTATTTCAATTCTTTAGGAATCAATATACACCTCTTTTTATGTAGGTTTGGTTTTTTTCCAATTGAATGTTGTGTGTCTTTTCTCACAGTATTTTCAATTAATACACGACTTTTTACCTGTTGGAAATTTTTTTTCATTGTTTTCTGAATTTTTATGTATAATAGAGTGAGTTACTGATGTTACTGCAATTTCCCTGACAGCCATTCAAACCAAAGGTCAATTCTTCTCCTTCATCATTTTTACTCTTCTACTAGGTGCTTTTTTTTTTTTTCACGTTGATTCCATTACATACCTACTTGTGTTCTGAAGGTATCATCTCTAGTCTGTAGTGTCTCACCACAACAGTCGTACCTTATCAGCAAAGGTACTTTAATTTCTAATTAAGCATTACCTCGGCTTTCCAACATTATAGAAGAAAAACAATGATTATTATTATTATTATTTTTTTTTTTTTTATTTTTTTTTTTTGTAATCCAAGAGTTTAAGGGTGATATATCTTCCTAGTTTTCATCTTCATTTTTCTTATGGACAGTACCCAACTGAGTTGTGGAAGTTAAAAATCTTGGAATTTGTATTCCAAGTTTATTGGTATGTCGCCTTTGTCTTGTTTTGAATTATATACCCTTAGTTCATTCAAATGAGCTTGCGCTTAGCTGCAAAATGACATCATCTCGTGGAATCAAATGAGATAATAATTTTTCTATTCATCTACATTCCTAATTGCAGTTATTTGGATTTCCCTTCATTAAAACCACTTTGCTCTTATTTTTCATAGTTTAGGTAAATCGAGTACTTACCATTATGTTCGTCATAAGCACTTGAAATGAGAAAGGAGAAGAGTGTCCCTAGCTTGTGCCTTTTACTTTAATGTTTAGACATGTAGTAGACTTTCTTTCGTAGGTATTTCACTATTCTTTGTTGGTTTGCTCATAATTTAGAATATTCATTAATTTATATAATATTCTACATTCTATTATGAGTTCTAGAATAACCATAAATTCATTCCACACTCATTAGTTTGGTAAATTCGAGGATTCTTGTAGCAGAACGATTGGCAAGCGAAATATCCATTCTTACCGCCATCTTCTGTTTGAAGAATACAAGTCACTATTCCAGGAATCCAAAATGTTACATATTCAATTTACAAATACATTGATTGGTTACATCATCAAGCTTAACAAAGGTGGAAACAGTTCTGAAGACATGTTGTGGACTGATGAACGTCAATAAGTTGTCTGTGATGAAACTTCTTGGGAATATCTGTTATTCCTTGTCGCAATGTGGATCTTAATCGGTTCACTCTCCGTGAATGGAACTATTGATGTTTCTTGAGCTTTTAATCTACACTCAAGACTAGCCTGGCAACTAACTGAGATATGTGAAGGGCAATTATATGACATACAACAGATCCATCTTGAAACCAAATCCTCAAGGATGTCCACTTTATTGACATTTTGATGACATTACATTTTAAGGTATTGAGGTTCTACAACATCTGAACATTGAATAAAGCTAACTTCCGAGTCATGGATTTATGGAGAATCGTTCATCCCACCTACTGTTCGCATTCTAGTAATATAGCACCGACATTGACTATTTATTAGCAAGCTATCAAGGCCTCTTGCTTTCCAATATTCTTCGCAATAGTCATTGGTACCTAGAGAGCCATTGATTTTAATGGACAATTTCATGTGAGTTTGAATGTTACATATTTATTTTAATTGGTGTTCGTTTTCATCTTCAAAGTTATGTGGTTCAGTGTCTGTGTTACTGCATATTTATTTTTTTGATTGTACATTATTTTCTGTATAAATCCTAGAAACGTTATTGAATTCATATTTTTTTGTTTTGAGGAAAAATAAAGGCGTTGCCTTTCATCATGTCTTTATTTCTGATATTACCTTAATAATGTAAAATTTGATAATCTTTGACAATGAAGGAGTTGATCTTTATCTTGTGCGAAGTTAATGCGTGATGTATATTATGCATCGTACTATGTGGGATCCATCTCATTAAAAAAAAAAAAACATGTTTTAGGCTACACGATCACGAGCATATTTCAACAATCGGTATTGACTTGGGGACGAAGTGTACAATTGAATAGATGTATCTGTTTTTCTTTCTTCTTACCATCGTTTATGGGATTTCATTTAAAAAAAACATGCTCATACAAGGGGATCGAGGACCTCCTTCTTTTTCGTTTAGGTCTATTGGAAACACGAGAGGAATTCAAATACGTTTGCAGATAGTTGGGATGCCACTCACGCGAAGTTGGTTGCATCTTACTTCTGCAGTATTGCTTCATTGTTATTCGATAATCAATTTACAATAACCTTTTTTTATATTCGAGCAGCTAGCTCACCTGTGAAGTTTTAGTTTCTTTTTAAAATTTTACGGTCCCATTATTTTTTCAATATGGCTGTGAGGTTCCCCATGTTGTATGTTGTGGTTGACTGAACATATTTAACTTTTAAACTAAACGTATCTCATATCTCTATATTTGTGGTTGATTGAAGAATCTGTAGGTTGGTATTACACAAGTCCGTTATTTTATTACCGATAATATTCATAGGCGTAGGTATGTTAACGCCACATAATTCTGCCCTCAGAGAGTTCCTTTCCTGTATCATGCATGACCTGTTCCTGAATCTCAACAGCACGATTTCTGGGGGAGACTTCATATTACTTATTACTTTACAATACCCACTTTATTCTCGTTTATCCTTGTAGGTAGGTCTTGAAGCGGAAAATTATTTAAAATGTGTAAGTTATTAAAAATTATGCAAGTCCTGGAAAAATGGATCCCAGGTGGGCATTGAACACTCATCCTCTACTTTATCAAGCCAACGCCTCAACCCTTTTGCTTTAATATTTCATTATTGTTTCTAGATATTTTCTAAAAG
The DNA here is from genome assembly GCA_030762985.1 of Adelphocoris suturalis. Classification (NCBI taxonomy): domain Eukaryota; kingdom Metazoa; phylum Arthropoda; class Insecta; order Hemiptera; family Miridae; genus Adelphocoris; species Adelphocoris suturalis. Next base: position 41,612,240 of record CM061041.1, read on the forward strand.
GGTCTGAGTTTTAAGCTCTGAAACATTTATTATGGAATAATACAGCATTTAATGTATCATTGGTCTTTTTTAAGATTTCGTGAAAGATTTGATTGACAAATAGTTCAGACCTAAGAGTTTCTGTTCTAATGCCTTTCTTATCACAGACGGAATCAATCGGTCTTGTGGCTGTAAAAGTTGAAAGTTCCATCTCTGCTGAAGGTTGTAACTTCGTCTTTTGGCAGACGTTGTTTTGTACTTACTAGAGGAGAGAGGGGATATTCACTAAAACAGTTTCCAACCGCTAAGCATCATTAGGACTTGACGTCGAGATAGAAGTATTTAGACAGGTGGACAACAATTGGATCATGAATGCGTCGTATGGAGAGGATGGACCGGGATTTAGCTTTTGGGCTTATGGTGTCTTCTTCACCCTCCTATGGATATAGTTTTGGGACATATGTCAGGAGTCTCAAATTTCACCACGGGAAGGAGTAATTCTGATAAATCATGAGGTTTTAACTATTCTTGTCCGATTTCCGTGATTTTTTTTTTTTTTCAACTATGAATTTGGTATATTTTTGGAACGTATGATTTTCAAATTTCATTATTGAAGGGGGGTGAATCGAGGGGGTAATAATCGTAGTAGTAAATTGTGATTTTTCAACTATTCCCTTTAAATTTTCGTGATCCTTTTTTGTTCAATCATGAATTTGGTCTAGTTCTGGAAAATATGTCAGGAATTTTAAATTTCCTCACGAAAGGGGGTGAATGGAGGCAGTGAAGGCTATAAATCGTGATATTTTACTACATTCATCTGATTTTTGTGACAGTTTTATTATTTGTTCGATCCACGTTTCAGTCCAGTTATGCAACTTAGGAAGTTTCAGATTTACTGTCTGTTGAGGGGGTAATTCCGAGAAAGCAAGATATATATTTTTTCTCTTATTTTAAGTAATCAAAATTATATTCAATCCATTCATATGTCCCTGTAAGGCATGCATTAAATACCAATTTATGTTCTCGTTAGTTTGTATCAAGTGATTGACTTCCTGATATACGAATTATCGTGAGAAAATAATATTTACAGTAGATAAAGAACCGAAAGTGGGATTAAAAGTTGTAGTAGTGATTCACGTCATCCTTACTTTAGTAATGAAGTGAGTTTAATTATTGTTTGTTGTATAATAGGTAAAATTCAAGGCATGAAGTAGGATTGCAGTGGTATTGTTGCGGCGTTTCCCAAGTTGCGCTGGTGATAGATACTCCCATAGATAAGTGTGGTAGGTAGCCATTTTTCCGGCTTTTATTCAGTTTAATAATCTAAGTAAAATATCTTTATTAGGTACACACCGTTGGTTTTGAAGGTTCTTAATGCTTAGGTACTTGAAAAAACGCTATGGAATTAGGAAGTTAAGAAACTGTAAAAATAGGTAGGTGTATTTAGTATTTTTCATTTATATCTTTACATCATTTATGCGCACTCATGAATTCTTCCATAAATTGAACTAGTGTTTGGGTTTCTTCAATGGTAACAGCATTGTATAATGATGCTCTAATTCCTCCAACAGACCTGCAGGACATTAAAGAAGGCATATTAGTTGAATCACTTGTAAAAATCCACATCAATTCCTTTACTATTCTGATTGAGTTTGAGTTGATTCGGGTCATGATCGATAATTTGTTGATTTCCTTTTTTCCTGTCCAAGTGGGGGTTTTAAAATGTTAGTTGATAAGTAAATACAATTGATAGGTAATAACCTATTTCCAACGAGGTCATGTGTAATTATTGCCACCAGTTTGAGATAACAGCTATCAGTACGCGACATGGGGAGAAGTAGCTAATTATTATATATTTATAATTATGAGATAGCCACTTTTTGAATTTACCTACAATATATATATATATATATATATATATATTTTTTTTAAATGTGAATTTACCTGTGTCCCTTCAGTTGTATCATGCCTTTGGTCTGAGCTTCCTTGAGGAATTGTTGCTCTAGTTCTTCGGTTCTGATCCTGAACGGAATATTCATTCTAGATCTTGATTCCTTGTCAACGGGGCAGGAGTAGAATCCGTTAGACGCATCAATGACACTGTAGACAGCTGAGCTTTTATATTTGGCTCTCTTCTCCATCTCTACCACCCCTCCTTGTCCTTCTATCCATTGGAAAACCAATCCTACGAAATAAACTCTGAAACGCCATTGCATTTCTCGATTACATTAATTTGTCGATATAAAATTAAATGTCATTTCTACTCATGTCAGCAATGATGTATTAGTACGACTTTACAGTAAAAACTAAATAAGTAGATATTCCTATTTCACTGCAAAAATCTGTTTTGATGGGTGTGGTAAAAGTGCTGTAGAGTTGCATCTAGGATTACTGTAGGATACAGTAAACTTACGCAAAAGTAGGAGGAGTGTTGTGCAGTGAATTATCCTTGGCATTAATCGTGAAATCCATCACTGTTGGACATATCTTCATTGGTTCTCCTAAAAGGTCTTCTCGGACTATGACCACCGTAACGCCTGATGGCCCAACATTTTTCTGTGCACCTGCGAAAATCACTCCGAACTGGAGGCCAAAGACGTTGATTAGGTTTCATATAGGTACATTGTACAAAATGTCTCACTACGACTCCATTCAGTGAAGCGTACAAAGAATCTTAATTGTTTGAACTAGCATACCTAACTTTAATTATTTCTATTAGCCAGATTACGGGTTCGCGATATTTGTAGCTCCTAGTTTTCATAATTGAACGAGTTGGTGGATTTCACTTACTTTACTGACATCAATGGGTCTTGACAAGAAATGAGATGACATGTCGGCTACTAGTGGAACTCCGTTCGTTTCAGGGACGTATTGGAATTCGATACCTGGAACATTGTAGTTTGTTGTAGATAACTTATTTATAGGTAGAAGGTGGTAACCGCCTCTCTGGATTCGAACTTGTACAGCAGTCATGCTTTTCTGATTAAAATTTTCTGGCAGTCGGTTAGACCACTCTACCACCATGCAGACTGTTTTCTAACTCTTTCAGATTTTGTTTGCAGTGAATTTGCTAGGAGTGTAAAAATTGATGCTAATGACACAGTTTGGTAACTTTCATAAAAGTAGGTACCCCTGAATGTTATGTGCCTTCTCCTTCAACAGGTTTCTGTAGCCATACTGAGTTCTGTTGTGTCAACGTACGCACCTGGTTTACAGGGTTTTCAAGATATTAATTTTTTAGTACTTTTCTCCCTTCGGATACTAAAACTATAATTAAAGTTACATCAGTTACTTTTGGGTTGAAATATATTGTTTTGTCGAGGTATCAAAAGATATACATTTCCGATCCGAACACTCTAGGTTGCTACTATCGCCGTTAAATATCTAGGTAGGTACCTACGTCATTATTCTTGAAGTCCTGATTCTACAAAATTAAGTATAATTATCAATAGGCGATTTTTATGGTTCTAAATAATAATACACCATTACCATTACGTCATTAGCACTGACGTAAATTGAATAGATCTTTCGAAAATTCTTCCCACTATCTACCTGTTTTTACCCCCGAAATATTTCTTGGCTCTTGCGGATATTTTCAACTTTGCCTGGTAGTTTGAAAAAAGCAGACAGTGGAAAATCTATTATTTCTACCTTCTATTACGATATTTCTATTTAAGTTATATACACCAGCTAATTCATCTAAAAGTGAGATTTTTGTTACTCACCATGGACGGTTTCATTTGAACAATAGTACACATAGGAGGCATTTGGATCCAAGTTCCATGTTTCCTGGCTCGGTATATCTGTGTACTTGTCGGTTTTGGGAAGGACTAGGTTAACTTTACCGTACTTGGCTGCTTCTTTGGCAGCTTTAGCTGACCATGACCCTGAAATCAAATGTTCAAGAAGGATTTAGGAGCATGAAGGACCATTTAAAGTGATAATAATATATTTTCCTTGTAACTTCTTCATTCATTTCTAACGATTGTACCTCAGAAATTGTTTGTCACCTATTCCTTCAGTTTTAAACAGGAATATTACAAAATAACGTTGAAAATGTTTGGGCACCATAAGTCTAATTCACGCATGTAACATCCAATACCTATGTATATCCTTGTCCGCAACTATTGCATCACACCATAGAAACGCCACAGTATTTGCAGTAGGTACCAAGTTTGTAACATATCGCTACAATAGGTATAATCTCTTATCAGACTTTGCCTTATCATAGTTGCCTAATGGGCATATGAATGATCCATTCCAAATGAGTATTTTGTCATTTTAGTTCAATTGTCTCAGGGCTCTCCAAAAAGGTGCAATGTGGGATACCCGATGGGTAGAAATGGGTCCAAATGGTTTTATAATTTTGAGCTTCCCACGCCATTAGCTTTCCACTCGTTATGTAGTCCTGCTTTTCAGAATTGCAAGATAAAATTGACATCAGAGGTTGTTTGTAGGTACTAAATAAGAATTTTAGACAAAAATACAAAATTCCTATACATTGAAATAACTACCTACCTGATTCATCTCCAAAAAAGAAAAAAAGCTACATGCGAAAACCAACAAACTTTCAAGAATAGGTACTACCTACCTATGAAATGATTTGTCTTATTTTACTCTAGGCTGTCAGGAGAAGATATTTTATGAAGCAGACCCATTTCAATGTTATACCTAGGTTAAATAGAGTGGAAATTAGCTTGATAGTTTATATTGCTATCAGTCTTATACCTACTATCTAATTATTCTCTATTGCTCAGCACTCCTGCAAACGTTGAGGGTCCATTACAATTTTTCATTATTTTTGGGATTTCGCATAGATACCTTGAAATATGAACAAACCAATGTTGAGGCAGTTGAACAATGCTTTTATAGAATTAATACAATGGTTTAATAGGTATTGATTCGCACTATAATCTAACTAATATAACGTTAAAAAACTAGCTTTTAAAACATGCGACCTGATTCTCAAAACGTACCACATTGTTGTAATTTGCGTACGAGGGAAGTTCAAGAAATTGAGCCACGTGAGTCTGGCAAAAAGTTACTCGTGCTAAGTGAGCTAGCGAGTCGATAGTGAAATAATCATAGGAAAAGGTAAATTTTAGACATTAGTCCGGAGTCTATTTTGGAGCACCTTCATACTAATGTCTTTTTAGAGGCACTGTCGTCATTTGAAGGGCAAAGTACAAAAGCCTGTTAAGGAAAAGATCCTGAAGAAAAAGCCCGATAACTAGGAAAAGAAGCTGGGGAAGCTTCTGGATGGGAAATTAGAACACCCGGAGCTCGATGGACAATGTTGGTTAGAGGTAAGTTGAGCGAAGACCAGACGAAGTTGAAATGCGAGCAGTAGCTCTACCCGGCCTGCAACCAGTTTTATAGGTTCTGTCTCTCTCTCGGGCTTAAGATCTTTCCTCTTTTCTTTACTTTCCAGGCTTCTTAGTGCAGGCCGGATGGTGTTTACTCTGTTTATTAAGCGAAATTACAAGTTATATAGGGCAAACAACAATGGGCTTGGGGAACCAAGTAGGCACCTAATTATCAAGAGACTTTGTCTTGAGGATCAAAATTAAAGTGTAACATTTCTGACTTTTCGTTACCTGTCACAAAGTAATCAGCTGATCCAGTTCTGCCCATGAGGTTCAGTGCCACAGCTGCAAACATCCCCGTTCCTCCACCTTGGAGGAAAAGAATTTTGTAGTTGTCTGGAACGTTCCTTAAAAAAATAAACCAAAATAGTTGAACTATACTTATTAATTGCAGAAGTTACCTATAATTTTTCTCATGCAAACTCCACCTAGTAGTTTTGTTTGGGCATGATTTCCTAAATTTTTGTAATTTTAAATTGGTAAACAATACCTAGTTCAAACTTACAAAATCCGTCTTAGACTGTCCTGGGCGCTTTGATTGATGTTGTCATAGTGTGAAGATCTATGGCTCATTTCGATGACGCTCAGTCCTGTGTTACCATAGAAAATGAACTCCCGCTGAGCTTGCCTCATCACCTGATAAACGTTGAAAGTTATACCTCTGATCTTCTTTATCATATCCGTATATGTTATTATATGGTAGTCAAATTATGCATATCTCTCTCTACGTATCTCTGTTATTATAATTACATACCTACTCTAGGTACAGGGTGGATTCAGAAAACTTTGATATCTCATTTTTCCCTCCAAGAAAACTTTTTAAAACCCAATATTTCTCTTAATTAATAGTGAACATGGATTTTTTTTGTAATTTTTTAAAGATTTATTTGGGATTTTGGGGGATATTTTACCACCCTTCAAATGTGAAAGATCAAGACGTTTGAGGTGCCGATTCGTTGTCTTTTCCTTCGTAGATTTCGATAAAATATTTTTGAAATTTTCCTATTTTAATTCATATTTTCCAAGTACATACTATTTGCGTCTTCAGTAGGGTATATACCTATCTCATTACACTACAGGTTTGGGCAAAATCCAAAAAAGAAAATTCATGAAACTCTTTTGGCTTTCAACTTAGAACGTAAAAATTAAATAAATGAATAACAAAGTATCAAAAACTAATAAAAACTATCTGTCCTTATTCGGTTTTTCAGGAACTGAGGTTTCTTCAGGGGGATGCTAAAAAATGAGATTTAAAATAATGAACTTAAAATTGTAAAATATCGTACAATATTTCTTTGTTGTTGCTGAAATTTGAATTTCTATTTTAATGTATTAAAAATTTAGAGTCCCTCAATAAAATAACAGTAAATTTTGTGTGATTTTTCGGAAATTAACTGAATTTAAATTTTGTTTGCCAACTATTTCTAAAAATGTTCTTCTTCCGATTTTATTCCCTTTCCACATTTTTGAAAGTCCATAACATTTCCTGAAGATTGGCAGTGGGTAACCAATGCGTTTCTTGTAACGTATCTTGTAATAGGTCTGATATTTATGTCGTGTTAAATTGCAATGTTGACCCCACCGTTTGAAAGCTCATTACGTAGGTACTTATGCAAATTTTTGTGAGTTAGGTATGACAAATGATTTTTTTTTTGGAAATAGTAAAGCTTCAAAGATTTTCAGACATTTTATTTTTCGAAATTCCAGCTTTCTCATGTTTTAGTAGGCTGTATGATGTTTAGATGGAATTCTAAACGTTGAATACGTGCTATCCTGCTACCCCCTGATTCCACGAAAAAAATCTCAGGATTATAAGAAAAGCTGAATTCCCTGGCTCACGATTTTAGCAAGAAATTAATTTCCGGTAGGTAAGTACTGTAAACTATTCAATTGGTAGAGTAAGAAATAATTTAGACAGATGGTGTATATGACAATAGAGTTGACACAAGATTTCTGATTAATTTATAGTTCTATATTCATTTTCCTACAATAAAAAATTCAGTGAAGACCTATTCTTCATTAATGTTTTAATCTGATTATGTACTAGAACACGCTTGAAACAAGTACCATGTACCAATAAAAGGAACAAATATAGGTAGGTACCTACCAGTAAATGAAAAAGTTTCAGTCATGCAGCATGATCTTATGAGCGAGTTTTCGTAATTTTGTATGATGTTTAAGTTGAATTGTTTTGAAAATTAAGCATTTTGTTACCAATGAAATCGTTTACTGTGGCAAGAAAACTTTTTCTAGATATTATTCAGCTTCGCAAATAAATATTTGGATTTGATCAATTATCGATTTTCAAGCCCAACATCTGTGTAGGTATATTTTTCATCATAATTTTGAGCAATAATTTTTTAATATTCTGTATGTAAGTAGGTAATTACTTTTTAAGAAAAGTATTTCGCTAAAAAAATGAATAATTATTTTAATAACAATTGTTTTTGAAATTTGAGCTGAGCTCCAATTTACTGGGCGCAAGAACGGAATTTTTATCTCAATCATAAGGAGAGTTATCGTCCGGGGAAATGAAAATCTAAAAAATCTATGAAAATAGATACATACATATGAAAAAGTGTATAACTCTAAAATTTGTTTCAGAATATCTCAAAACGGATTTCAATTAATAAAATTTTCGAAAATTTGTATTATAAATTTTTTTTAACCATTGCCATAGTTTCTTTTTCTTCGAAAATTCGCTATAATACATAGGTATTACGCTACAAGAGTAGGTATACAATACGCTACAAGAAGTTGGTATTTACCCACCTACGTAATAATCAACTTGGTAGTTGCACATTTATGATAAAATATGGTTTTGTTGGCTGCCTACTTACCTCCTCGGGCATTTTCGCAGGTCCGGCACCAAAATTGATGGTAGGCATTATGGAAAACTGGTACTTTTGAGGGAGACGGTTCGAAAAATCCTCTCGCCGACGAAATGGAAGAGAGTTTAGGGAGTAGCGCTCGTCTGCCGTTATCTCCGAGTTATGTAAGGTCGTTGAAGCTGGTGCGACAGCGGTCGGACCCCCCCAGCGGTTAATACGAACCTATTAAGGGAGATGGGAATTAAACTGCTCCTCCCTCCACGAATGCTCGAAACATTCATCGTGGAGTTCAAGGTTGAAATGTTGACAAAAAATGGTCTGTCTAACACGTTAGAATACCTACGTCGGGGAAACCTTTCACTGTAAGCTCAAAGTTGAAGTGACTTTCAAAGAATCAAATATGATTTTTTTTATCCTCCATGGTCATTTTCAATAAAGGATTTCGGCGCTGGTAATAGTGGTAATGAAAAAATTGGGGTGGATTTGAAAAATTCGAGAATTCTGTTTTCCCGTTGAATGATAGGAAGTTTTAAACTGAACTTGTGAAAAGCAATAGTTTTGCCTCTTTCGATCAGGTGCCTCATTCGATGGGTATACAGGGTGTGCCAAACCTAATAACACGACAGGGATCGATTCTAGAACTCATTTACGTCAAAAGTTTATTTTTTTAAGCGAATTTTGAAGAAAATAAAACTATTGCAATGGCTCCGGTATTTTCGAAAACTTTCTTCATTGAAATCCGGTTTGAAGCATTCTGAAACGAGTGCTAGAGTGTAAGGTTTTTTAATATATATATATATATATGTGTGTGTGTGTGTGTGTGTGTGTCATTATAAACGATAACTCCCCTTAAAATTGAGATGAAAATTCCGTTCTTGTGCCAAAAAATCAAGCTTTTAAAATGAAAGGATGAGTTCATTGGCCAACACTTTTTGAGCTCATTAAACTGGTGACATTTCGAAAAATGTGCTGAAAAATCAATAAAAACGGCTGAAAATCGTTAAATTTATGTTTTAGCAGATTATTGCTCAAATAAAGTTTATTAGCTATAAAATAGAACATTCAAAAAATTATGCTGGAAAATGTGCTTAAATTTCATGGAAATTTGCTTTTAAAAAAATCGATAAAAACTGTATATGTGTCTGGACTCAAATTTGTATCCCCTTATTATGGGAAACGAAAGGATGAACGTACAGCAACCCAAATGACGTCATTCGATTTATTAAACCTGTTTATCCATAAATCAAACGAAAAATATCTTTTTATTTCTAAAGTGTTTGAGATGTTGAATTTTTAAAATTTCAACCCGTAAATACTATCCTTTAGGGTTGATCGAGAGAGATGCCGATGATACTGGCACATCCCCGGCTGTTGTACTATTTTCCATTTTATTATTTCCAGTAGGTACCTACCTAGTTTCGGAGGAAAGTTTCGAGCGGATTTTTTTTTTTAATTAGATTTTTTGATCAAAGTACCTTGAAAACGTAAACCAAAAATTTTTGATGGGAGGAGTGGGTTCAAATAGCGCTAAAATGCAAATTTTGAAACATTTCCAGAATTTGATGTTTCTCCATTTGCATTGCTGCTCTTACTCCATTCCAATTTTGAGAGGAACTCTAACGAAAAAAAATTTTCTCGGAACCTCATCTTCCCAACGATACAGTGAATTTTACTTTGACTTTGCTAGTTTGGGGAGAAAATAATGTTTTAATTTTGACAAACGTGGTCCAGGAAATCAAACTATACTTATAAGGTCATAAGCATAACTAAAAGGTTCAACCTGCAGACAATGTGTGTTCCTCCACCCAAATTTTCACATCTACTTCGCTTTAACATAATTGACGTAAACACTACCTCTAAATACAACAGGTTTTCACTGAGATGTTGAAGAGGGCCCCAAAAGCTTACATTTAAACATGAACCAATCAATAATAAGCTCTGATGAGGCCACAAGACGGCGAAAGCGCTCAGCTAACGAATAAACCACATTATTTGAGAAGCCTATGAAAAATTCTCTACCCTCAAACACCTAAACCTATAATTTCTTAACGGATTTTGTACATACTGGCCTTTTCAGGGCCACCAAAAATAAGTTCGCAATATTCCGCTAGGCATTCCGACGCCAAGTCAAACGTATATAAATCCACTACACATACCCACAACGTTTTTGAAGGGTGGCAGAAGAGACTCCGTCATTAATGTATCTATCCTCGGGATGAGGTAAAATCGCTGCTAATTATTACATAAAAGGCCTATTATTTATGTATGAGATAGCCCTTCGGCACAGGTCTCTGGTATATACTGCCGTACTAGGAATAGATCCCGTATCTGCATTTACCCCCCGTACTTAATGGTAACCCCCCCCCCCGTTTTGGGGGGTGGTTTCTTTCGATTTCGCTAGTCTCGAAGTCGGATCTCAACGGGAAATGCCTCAAGAACGCCTAAAAATTATCGTATCAACTATGTTTTGGTTCGATTTACTAATGAAAATCCCGTAACTGGCCTATTCTAGAGCGAAAACCCGCATTTGGGCGTCAGATACGATCATTTTACAAGTATTCAGGTACATACGAATTGTGACACTCTAGAAAGACCAGATAAGAATTTATTTCTTGGTATTTTAGGACTCGTGACGTCTGATCCGATCTTGGAATCAATGGCAGACACGATTTTTCTTCTCAGTATTTTGATCACACGAATGTATTTTCTCTTGTCAGATTAGATACGGTTTTCGGAGGTTGGCAACCACGATTTTTTCTCCTGGTATCCTGCATTTACTATAAAATAATTTTTTTGGCCACTTAGAGCGGTACTAATTTTTTATTAGAAAAACTTAGTAGTCTTATTGCATAACGAAAACTCGTATGTGCACCAGATACGAGAAAATCATATGTTCTACACTTTTTTTGCAATTTTCTGACCATAATAATGTTTTTTTAGCCACACCTTGCAATTCAGCTTGAAATTTGCTTTGGAATGAGAGCTTTTGGAGCTTGAGACAAAGTGAAATAGAGCTAATATCAGAATATTTAGACTCAAAACCTAGAGACGCATTTTCCCAAAAGTAGGGTTTGGTCAGATACGGGATCTATTCTTAGTACGGCAGTATACCTATATATATATCGCCGAATTAGCAAATATTCAGCCTATTCACCAACGCTTTGCGATTCGCAGTCGTGTTGATAATTTTTGTGTTCCAATACTTGAGCGCTGGTGAAGCGCAGAAAGACGGACTTACAGTGCTCCAGGCGGTCTCATTGAACCGAGTATATACAAAAAAATCTCAAATCATCTCATCTCAAATTTAAAAAAACTACCTTTCCATTTAATGAATTGTCGCGATATTGATTTTTTAGAATTTCAACTCTCGAATTTTACTCCTTGATAGAAATCGATGCCGGTTAGTGGCACACCCTCAGCATAGGTGGTTCTTGAACCAAAGTTCGTAAATTTTGGCGCAAATTTTTTGGATGGATATGAAAAAAAACGTTATTATATTTTCTGAATATAGGTCTACGTATCTTGATATATAAACCAACGAATTTCGAGGAGGTTACATTTTTTCATAATCAATTACAAAGGTGCGTTATTAGAAATAATAAACCTAAATTATTATTATTATTTTTTTTTTTTTGTATTCTTATCACATAGAAAGGATAAATTCAGAGGATAGCACTTTACTTTTTGTACTCGAACAATTGCTAAAAATTGTAAATGAGTCGCTAGGGTTATCGTCATAAATTAATAACGAAATTAATTAAATAGAAACTAATTTTTCCAACTATGATGCCTAGCCAAACGTCTATCACGTCAGCGTGGTACATTTACGTGTTTAAGGATCTCGACCTCAACTGTCAGCTGCAGATATCACGTCACATCCTTATCGATTAGTCGTGTTAGTGTTTTTCCTCTTTATCTTAATCAGGTGGATTGTAAACGGCCGATAAACCGATGATGTGAGAAGGATTACATAATGTGTTTTTTCATGAAAACGGAATGAATGCATAACTTCCCAGCATTGATTTGACCTTTCATTATACCTACCTATTATTCCCAGATGAGCCGACAAAGTCGCCATTATTGTTATGCGAGTAAGAAAATTAAATAAAGTTCCTACTTTTAGGAACAATATTTAGGAATTATTAAAAACAGAAAAAATGATTTTTATTCACAGATGGTTATATTTTCACATCTATAGATTGATAATATGTACAATCTTTGGTTGTTGAATCTCACACAGGAATTATAATCTCATTGACCAAAACTACATGCAATGCCTCAGGGAGAGGATTCAGTGTTCACAAAGTACGAACCAATAATAAATTATTTCTTATTCCGAACTGATATTGACAAGCCGATCAATATCACCTACCCGAATTCTTACCACATATTAGGTTCATGTTTTCAAGTAGGTACCTACCTTTATATTATTTTTTAAATATTCACTTGTTTTTGTAAATTATTAAATTTACAGGTGCCATCTAATTTGTTTTCAAAAGTGCACCAGATTTATAAAGTAGCAACCTTAACAGCATAATAATAATAATAATAATCCTACTTCAAATAAATAAGTAGCCAACGAAATAACTCGATAACTTAACATTACTTAAAGTTTTCAACAAATATGATCAGAACAATAAATTAATAAGAAATTAGGAGAAATCCATTTGTTTCTTTCATTCCGCCAAGAAAAAGGGTATTTTATATGATAAATTTTTAAATAACATAAAAGGGTAACTTTTCTTTTATCCACTAAAATCCTTAAAAAACTATGCACTTCCATCAAGGATTGTAGAGAATCTTTATGCATATATGGCTATTATGCTTTCCTGGTATTTTCCAGATTTCACTAATATTTAACAACTGAAATCTCTGGCCATTTGATGTTCATCAGCTATGATTCTCACCCGTTGGTGAGAAAAACAATGACGTCATAATACATAAATATTCTGGAAACCTTGTGCAACGTAACAACAAATAACTTGAACGATCTATACCTACCACACAATTCTAAGACACTTGTCTACGTCGCATTTAACATATTTTTATTGATAATTCCATTCCGTTTAAACGTATTCCTACCACTCAGAGGTGGATGTAAGGATTTGCAAATCAGGTACAAAAGGAAAACATGAGCATTTAAACCTACCTAGCTCCTCGACTTGCTTATCGATTCATTAGCTTTGTTTCAACAAGCCTGAAAGGGAACCCTGGGGGTAGAATTCGCATTCCAACAACAGTTGGGACAGAGAGACCAGCGTCAAACAGACTTCCCATCCATTGCAGCAAGCTACCTGCTCTGTACCAAGCGTATGCACAATTAGAAAATTACCAACTCAAACTGGTAACACACATTCTGCGTTACATTCACTCCCTGTTTTCTGATGACTATCAACGTCACTTTAAGTGCCAACAACCAATCACGCGTTTTTGAATGTTGTAGGACCCCAAATGTTCAAAGAACACGCAGTTTCTAGCCTCACAGAGCAAACCTAGGCCCGAGAGGTACCTCCCAAAACTTATTGCAACAAAAAGCGATTTAGAGTATTTAATGATTTTTACGTTAGTAGGTAAGCCTTTCATTATTTTTGTGTAGATTACGTAAAGTGATAATGTTTAAACCCGTAAATTGGAGTGAAAATAAGTTTTTGGACCCAACTTCAATACGTAACCAATTGGATTGATAAAATAGGTACAGAAATAAAGACTTCCTCGTAGGCCTGGGTGTATGGAAGCGGTACGTGTTATCTAGGATTCCCCAAGGTATAACCGGTACCACGCTTTATCTCAATACTGCTGATTGGATCGTAGATAAGGACATAGGATCACAGATACCACGAGTCGTATCGGAGATACCACCACTATTTGGTTAGCATCTGCTGTTGCTTGCCCTAGACCTAGTAGATATTGATATGACAGAACCTACTAGGAACTTTCAAACGGCTCGTCAGAAACATGTTCAAACGAAATCGGAAAATCCATAAAGAAATTAATAACAATAACTCGGTACACACGGGGTATTTGGTTAAAGGTTAACGAATGCCTCAAAACAACTTGGATGTGTAAAATGACGTTAAGTAAATAACGCTAAAAAATTCTGATTCAAACTATTAGGTACATATTAAATAAAAAACAGAAAAATGTAATCCACATCATTCAACAATAGAAAAAGAAATTATAACAATGTAAAGTACGTTCAACAGATTATGTTCCAATTTCTTGAATTTATGTTCATTGCTTTAGTCCATCCAGTACCTAATGTACATTATATATATACACATTCAACATCAAAGGGGGTGGATACAATATTTTTCCATTATATTAAAACTTTAGATAAGTAGATTTTTATCTGTTCTAAAATGTTGTACCTACGAAAAGGAGACATTTTAGATTATATCTCTACACCGTCCGTCATATTAAAAAATAATTGAAGCCTTAATTGACCTCTCTTTTGCGATATTTGATAAGATAAATAATGAAAATTCTGTTCTCCCCCCAAAAATAGTGATAATACATTATTTGAGCCGGTAGTGTGCTACCGTTGACGATCTTAAACTACTCATTACAATGAATAGTTCAATATTAATAAAATCAGCGATTTAAAAAAATATAAATAAAATAAATAGTTAATAGGGATGAAAGAGTGATTCTTGCCTTACTACCCAGTAGAAAGACTCAAGATATTTTTTGATTAGGTACATTTGATTTTTTTATCAAGTATAGATTTGATGTATAAAAATCCATGAATTCAAGCTGGAGTAAAGGGAACAAAATAAAAAACCTAGTAGTAATTGTTAGCAGCAAAAACTGTCTCATAAAGAAAAAATCATGGGTTTATAACCTGAGAAGAATCAAAACAAAATATCAAGTCTGAGTATAGATGTATCTATTATTGTTCATTTACTTAATGAAATAGTCAACATTATAATGGGAGATACCCACTCCATGTAATAAGTAAATTGATATTAATATGGTAAATATGAATGATTCATTCATCAATTTCATTTTTTGTCAAAAACATTTTATCCTGGGGATTTCAATTGCATCTTCTGTGATAACCTTTCTTGGTATGATGTTTTGGGTTATAAAGAACCTATGACACCATTGCCCCCTACAGCTTGAGGATCTCCCTGCCAATCCCCAAGTCCCAAATTATTGTATTTTGGCGAAATTTATTAACAGTCATCAATTTCTAGAATGAGAATCCTTATTGACAGAGTAAGGTGATTAGCATATTTGAATTGTTTGAAATTAATCTTATTATAAAATTTATTTATATAAATATGAAATTTATTATATAAAGAAAAATTATGAAATTTATCTCATTATAAAATTGTGTTTTTACTCACATCCGATCTATAGGTATACATTTTCTTGGAAGGCTTTCAACTGATTTTATCGCTGAAACCATCCAGTAGATCAGGAGAATTTCATATTATCAGAGAAATCATAAACCTGACAGCACAGCCATATACCCACTGGGCAAAGGTTCTCCAAACATTGGAACATTAATGAGTGAAATTCGTAAGAAACATCTCAGCATGAGATCTAGTTTCAAATGAATAAAAGTAAGGCTTTTGGGTATCCCCCATTATCTTGAAATTACTTTCTATCGGTGTTTTTGTAAATGATTGGATTGTGTTAATGCATTAAAAAGTTGGAGTTATTTAAGGGTGCCTCTCCTCAAGTCCCATAATAGCTTTGCAATTAGAAAATAAACATTAGATAAATTCTACGAGGAATAAACATTCCTTCACAGGTCAACCTATGAAGACGACCAAACATTTGTATTATAGTATTGCTTTCCTTGTTTCATTTATTCGTAAAATATTGATTATATGAGCATTGGGATGAATCTTGATCAGAATTGAAGGTCAGAAATCGATCAGAATTTGATCCAATGATTTAGTTTAAAACTGCACTTAACCCTTCTTTTCAAGTTGAGGGGCGATCACTGAACGGAAGCGCGAGATCCTTACTTTGCGGCCAACAACAAAAAATATACACTACACTGGATGTTGCTTAGTTTCGGTGATTTAGCAAAACTAAGTCTACTGTCACAGCTATGGAAACAAGGCAAATTGGTCTGTTGACTTTATACAAAATGAATTATTTCAAGTAAAACAGATTGAATCAACAAGCTACTTATTGTTAAGACCTACTGTCACTGTAATCCAGAGTGTACAGGGAGGCTAGGCTCTATTTCAAATCTCAGCATGTAAGCCGTTTGAAAGAAATTGGCCTTTGAACAGATACAGCTGATCAGGGTGGTTACACTCGTTGTAATTCCATTCCAACTGTTTCAGAGAGGCTCCGTTTCAAATTTCAGCATCGTAAGAATATTCCGTCTATGTAAAAAAAGGGGCAACATTTCAAGATGTACAGTTTATTTTTACTGTCCCCCTGCTAAATGCGCATCCCTGTCCAAAATTCATAAATCAGTTGTTTTACAAAACATGAAAAAAAGGAACCCTGAGTTTGAAGGTCAATGTCAAAAGAATTACGTTTCATGATGCAAAAAAGATCAAGGTCAACACATAAAGTTGCCCAGTCGGGCCTCACAGTATTTGGTCTTCTTCGCAGGTTGACCCGGAAGGGAGAAGTTTATTATCTACTGAGTATAGCAAATAAACTAATCAGGTTGATTATAGTCTGAAGAAATCATCAGTATTGCATGCGTCGGTACAACATAGTTTTACGTAACAATATTAAGGTTGAATCTGGCCGTGGGATACAATAAAAGTAACTAGTTCTATCGGTGATTACCGGGTCTTCTAAAGTTAGAACATGCGAAGGGCGGAAATTGCTGCCACTCAATGGCTCAAGTAGTTGGGTCACGGCGGGCAAAGAGTTTGCAACAATTCGAGTATAATACCTATAATATCTATGAGATCACAAAAGTGCGAATAATAGGAGTGGAAAAACTAAGCAATGATTTTAGCAATCCAATAACGATCAACAAGAAAACAAGAAAAGTATGGATGCTAAAGTAACATTTGTAGGTACCTATCTAAATTTTCAAACACTCATTGGATACAGGGTTTTCAATTTCAAGTTGATTGTATTAATATTTTGGTAATGTCAAGGAATTAAACTGGATAACAAGGTCAATCCAACATCTGATTTTGTTATAAAGGGCGCCTCCATTGAATGTTTTTGGTTTAGACGATTAACGGATGCCAATTTTTGGATATTAAATGACATGTACCTAACTATTTGTTTGTTTGTTCAAATTCAAACACTCAAGAAAAATGTTTTAACAAGATACAAGTTTCATTCCTTACATTCCAACCTTAAACAAAATGGAATTCATTTGTATGTTCCATTGTAATAAAATTTACTAAAAAAACAAAAACACCATTTCAAAATTGGCAGGTACCAAACAATGACTCCACAATAATTTTTTCAACAATCTGAGCATTATGTACAATTTTTGAACAACCCATTCAAATGGATGGTACCAAAAATGTTTTTATTGAAAACTTCAGAGACCTAGAAACGTCTAACATGAAATTCCTTATAGATAATTAAAGGGCAAATAAATAGGTTGACATTCAACAGGATTGCAAGGCTGATACAAGAATAAGAAAGGTTAAATGGGGTTTTCATAATCATAACAATAGATAGGTAACCAAATGGTGTTTTTGCAATTTTTCACGATAAATTAAGAATACTGATTAATATTGGTTGACTTGAGTTGAAAAACATAAAAACACAATGATTACCAGGTAAGAACTACTACTAATGCTATATTAAATTACGGTGGAGGATATGTCAGGGCAGCCAACAGAAAGGAGAAGATCCACAAGGCTTGACGCACAGCCTTCTGACTGCCCACGAGCTGCACTTCGGGCCAAACTCAAACAACTTTTCCCTTCACTGTCCAATAACCTAACATCGGCGTTGTACTGAAAATAGATTCATAAGAATTAGAAACATGCTGATTACACATGAATATTTGTGATAGTGATAACACCAGTTCAGAGTAATCCATAAAACATACTTGGGGAAAATTATTATTCAAATATTGCCTTTGCAGTACCTAGGAGAAATATTTAAAAGCAGTTTGACAGATTGACAGTAACATTCTAACCCCCTGTGACTCAGTACCTAAATAAATTGGAGTCATTAAGTTGGCGAACCTGATTCTTAAACGGATTGTCATGCGACACACCAGCCCACAACCAGCAGGTGCCAGTCAAGGGCAGACGTGAAACACTAGCGATAAGAGTGGAAGCTAAGGGATGAATGAAATGACAGTTCCTAACAAACTATTGCTGTTTTGTAACATTCTTAGCAAGCTTGAGTTACTGTAACTAGCGGTCTCTATTATTCATAATTTTCAAATCACTTTTTCGAAGACGTTTAATCAAGTCTTTTTGGATTTGTTGGGTGAAATGATTAGGGATGTCTTAGATTAGGGTCGCACGATTAGTAAATTAGTCGAAAAAATAGATCAGAATGTTGCGTATAGTTTGATGGTCTGGATGCTCACAAGCTCGCATCTCAAAAATACAAAAATATCCTAAATCAATCCATTTAATAAAATACAGTTTGACAAATAGAATCACTCTTAAAAATTTGCTTCAAAGGAAGTATACAAAGAAAACAAAAGTATCCCGGACTTGATCCACACTCCAGTCCCTTTGCTCAAGAGCCGTGCGCTTTGTCCACTACACCATGTATGATCTTGGCAAAATTTTCTCAAGGGTTCACAAAACTATGCCACCTCTATATTGTAAATCTTTCTTTTGAGGTTAGAGTAGTTTTCAAGATTTTTCGCCATTCAACGCATTTTGATATAGGTATATCTTCCCTCAATATGATAGTAAATTCTCAATATCAAATTTGATACAATCAAATGGGTGTTCTACTGGTGTTAGCATCTCATTGAATAATTTATATGCTATATAAGCGTAGAAATTGAAATATTAAAGAGGCTAGGATAGGACAGCAAAGTTTGAAATTAATGTTACCCATATTAAAAGTTGAGCGATTGCTAAATTTCCATAGCTGCAAGCCACATGTAGCGGAGTTCGAGAGTCTTTGGAGTTCAAAGTAGAATTAACGATCTCTGGGTCTCCTCTGACGATCACATCAACCACTCCCCTCATGTCATTTCTGAAACAGAAAGGGCTTTAGTTCAAGAGATTTATTTTAGGAATATGGAATAGAAGGTAAGGTGAGTTTTTGGAACAGAGAAAGTAATTGAAAGGCAAACAACACAATGAGAGGGAAAGAGATGATTTTAAACATTTAAATGCCCGAACCGATTCAAACAAAATTGAAATATACAAGGAGTGAAAAAGTACCTAGTAACAGCATCGAAAATATGCTGGGGGAGGCGATTTGGTGACTCCAGAGGAGGTAGAAACTCTTTGGTGATGTACTTGGCAGCTGCCCACCGCTCTTTCTCTTCACGGTTCGAAGTCGGGGTGGGCTTCCTCCGTCCTTTCAAGTCACCTTCCCAGATGCTGTTTGCCAATCTGTTCCCAATGGATAACATAACGCTCAAGTGACCGGCTCTAGAACATTAAAAATACCAGACAATGTAACTTACCGACATACAATTTCATAGGGGTGTAGTGTCATCAGCCCTGATCCTAAATGGCTAGCACATGGAATGTGCATAAAAAATCTAGGATAATTCGAAAAGTGTCAAAATCCAGGAATACAATTGAGGATATTTCAAAACCAATACAGATGATTACACTTACGGCCATTCATCCAGATGAAGAGAGCGCACCTTTGATATGTGCGAACCCAAATTTCGATGAATGCCGGAGCACTCGATGCAAAGGAGGATGCCAAGGTTGAGACTTGCCCAGTCTGGATCTGTGTGAAACCATGACAATAGAGCTTTACTTAAATACATAGTATTTTCTTGAATTAAATAATGGGGAGCTTGTTCAAATTGCATGTTCAGGTTCTGAGCTGAGGGTGTCGCAAAGGCGAGCTTCAGTGGGGGTACGGAAGGAGAAGATCCTAGAGGATATTATAGGGTGTTGAAAAGGTTGCAGTGATTTTTGATGCAGACTAAAACAAAAAAATTTGCATCACTTATCCGGTTCCACCATGTAGTATACGATAACCAACGAAAATTCGGTATACGATCATGCTGCTTGACTAGAACTTTTTTTTCTGGTAACGTTTTAGTCAAGTTTTTTCAACGTAAGATAACCAACCTAATTTCAATGTAGATATTAATGAAGCACTTACTGGGAGCATCACAGTCAGCACAGAATCCGTTGCCCTGAACTCTACTCCTGATGGATTGGATAGATGCAGCTTCTACCGACGAATTCAGCCTCAATTTCCCTTTGCTGCTTTCTACGCTCTGGAAATTAAAAAACGGATAGATGAATACTATTTTAATCTGAATATTACCAATGAAGTATTATTACAATGGAACTAACCATTTCTTCTCTAACCCTAACATGACAAGTAGGATACCTGCTAAATGAGGGGATGTGCGAGAGCAAGCATTGTAATAGTACCTACGTCATAGAGAGAGCAATTACTCTTTTCTTCCTTTTAGTATTTATTTGTATTATTTATAGTATCTTTTCATTACTAGCAACATTAACTGTTGAAAGCTTCGAGTAGGTGAAATTAAACTAGAGCTAATAAAATCAACAGCACAGTGCAAATGTTTCGTAACCTAATTCTTTTTGCTCAGCTATTAGACTGGTCACAACTGTTGAGTATTTACCTATGAACAATACCCTACTCTAGTCCAATGTCTTAAGGAAACTATAAATCTAGGGACTATTAATATTAAGAATTCTGATTCGCCACTTACTTGCAGCGTATTTAGTATTTGGTTTTCAATTGCTGTCACCCATTCGTCCCGCTCTTCGTAACTTCCCGCTTCGAAATGCCATTGTTTGTTGTCCAATGACACAATCAAGAATTCGTAGCCATCTGTATCTGTAATAATGGTAATGAATAAATAATGATTCATAAAAAAAGAAAAACAAGCAATTAAATTATAGAAACCCATACCTCCAACAAAAGGATTCAAAAAACAGTCTGATTCCAAAAAAGATGAATTTAGGTAGAATGCAAGATCGATTTTGATGGAAAATTCAAGATTTTAATACCGCTCTTTGATATGTGATAATGTATTAATTTTCAGAGTAGAAATGGTGTTTATAAACTTTAGCGCTCACGGGGGGGTTGGATTTAGTGGTCAAACTGGAAGTCAATTCAGGTAAAGAATTGACGAAACGGACTGTTGAAATAATAAAGATGATTTTACCTACACAGGTCAACTAGATGAATCTTATCGTAACTATCAGATTTGATGTTGCAGATAAACAGTTTGTAAACTGTCTTAATTTTTGTCCAATAGGGAGAATGTTGGGTGAACTTGAAAAGTTTGAAATTGTTAAGAGTGACAAGTATCGAAATTGACTGTCAATACCTCAAATAACGTATTCATTTTTATAATGTTATCCATAACATATGTTCTTATAATGTTATCCTAACTACTGCCTGCATCTAACTTACAATGCTATTCTAACTACACTACTTACCTTCATCTAATCTATGTTCTCTATACCCCCCCCCCTTTAGTCTAGACTTCTTCAAACCAATAAGATTTTAGTTTTTTATTTCAAACGCTGGAATGCATTTACTACTCAATCAACATTGTAACAATTTCTCTTTGTGGAAATATAGTTTTTAATTAATCAATATTTTTAATAGGATACCTGTAGTGGACATACACGCGACACAATGAGTTGTAAGTTTACGTCCTGCAATGGAACTACATCCAGCTAAGGAAAGACGTAGAATTGAAGAAGAGAACCTGAAGACGACAAATCGTAGATTGGTTTTGTGGACAGTTGATGATTGACTTCAATACAACGTAAAGTAATTACTCGTACTGGTTTCCTAATATACTTTTTACTACTTATTCTCCTCATGGTTCTTTCAAATTTATCGCATGCATAAGTACATCAAATAATCAATGTGAAACAACTGGTTGATAAGAAAGATCACAGAAAATCAGTACAACTAACTTGAATCTAGAATTGGTACATTACATCCAATTACCAACTGCCTACACACACAAAACTAAAAATTGTCGCATCTTCTGCTCTCTCTTTTTCTTCAATTCCATCTCCATGGTAATATTCCAGGACATCTCATAACAAACCACCGTGTTGCATGTGCGCCAACAAACAACGACACAACCAAAATCACATCGAAGGTTATTACTTTTTTAATCAACCTACCATCGCAGTCGTGATTTTTGACACTGCTGCTCTTAATCCTCCGATGCCGTTTTTTAACGTTGGGAGTCTCCGCTTTGATTTCAACGCCGTTTGCTACAGATAGGCTGTTGTTGATTATCAAGGAATCGTCGTTACTGAAAAATAAAAAAAGTTTACTTATAAAAGCAAAACCATTTTCACAAGATACCTGATCTCTGTATACATAGCAAATTAAACAAAATAATTAGTAAATGTGTAATAGCCCACAAATATTTGACACGTCGGAGAGAGTTCGAACTTGTGCTTTTACCTTCATTGAGAGAGAAGTTATTTTAAAAGACATGCGCTGAAGGCTGGGTACATACATGGCGAGGATTTCTCATTCCCAGTTTAGGCGGCTGTTCAGGCTGCCATGAGGCTCACCTAGTTTTGAAAAGGCCGCTGAACAGTTTGCAGGCCAGACGCCCTTTTCCCCGTGTGCATTGCTCGAGGTGGGCTTTCTCACAGAATTTCCAGTGTCATGTGGAGACTCCGTCAGTCTCTGGCAATCATCTGAGGATTTACTGAAAGGAATATTCTCCGGAAATCCTCATTGTGTGATCCAGCCTCAGCCAACTACGCCACCGAGGCCAATGTAATCAAACCAGTTGTGGGAGTTTTCCTTGAACATAGCTTTTCCGCTGTGTCAAATATCAGCCATCTCGAACGAACAAACGACAAAGGCTGCTGGCTCAGTAGATTCTTGCTGGAAGAAGTCTCTAGTGAGTGTGGAAGTGAAAGATGCTACGTCTGGGTACTTCTGACTGCACCAAATGTAACGACCCAAAAATATCTAATATCTTGGCAGAGTTCGAACTCAGGCCTTTAACTTCTTTGTGATAGAAGTTATTTTTAAATGCAAGGAGCCAACTACGCCTCTGAGGCCAATGTAATCAAGCCTCTTCCACAGCAGGAGTTTTCCTAGAGCGTAACCATGGTACGAGTAAGTAAGCACTAATCTCATCTGTTAGTCAACTTGATTTTATACCCAAAATTTATTCGAGAGCAATCTCTTTTCTTCAAGTTGTTGTACTTACTTGGGTATCCTCCCCGGTTCTTTCAACATCTCGAAAGCAGTGAGCGTAACTTTATCTTGCACTTTCTTCTCTTTATGATGGAAGTCTAAAAAACGAAATACGAATATGAATAATTTTAGGAACAACTCCGGTGGCACTTACATAAAAATAGTGAAAAACTAAAATGTCATAGATTAAACTATAATGAAGAATGCGTAGCTTACTCGTGATAGAAGATAAGGCTTCATTACTTCCATTGGATTGGGTTATGGTTTTAGAACCCCTCGGTTTTTGTCCCGGCACCTTCACCGTCACGTATTGCAGGGGAATTTCTTTGCCATGAACATCCTCCATATAATCCTGTAAAAAATGAGTCAGATCACGATTATTATCGAAAAATATCAACCAGTTCGGCTGAATTTTGCAATCACTACAAAATAAAGTTGACCCTTGTGAAAGTATGAAGCCACAGTGTGGGCGAAACAAATAGATAAAAAGTTCATAAAACAAATTTTAAAATAAACTTCAAATAACTAGTAAAATTTTATATTAATCAATCATCAACCTTACATCGTGCAATCGTAAATTACTAGTCTCATAAACCATTGCTCATATCTCCAAATGTGCAATGAATCCCCAAAAACAATAATGCCAATTTTATTGATCAGGCTACATACATACTGGGACAAAGGTTAACTTATTTTTACTTGAAACACATCTTTTTTGGGTAATTGTGAATAGGGGAATTTTGAGTAATTATTATAGATAGTACGATTACTGGAAGGATACAAACAAAGAGTTACGTTTATTTAAAGATGAAGTCAGCATATCTTGCAAGAAAAATAATTTAATCAAGAATCTTAGTTTGTTCTTTACTGGGTTTTTTTTTTTTTCAAACATTTTTGCCCCTCTATGAGCAGGATTCTGAGGTTTTCTTTTTGATTTGATGTAAGAAAATAAACCAATTGTAACTTAACACTTATTCGTCCTCTAAACTTTAGATAAGATTGAAAAGTTGAGAAATAAGATTATTTTTGGTTATATAACATCTTAGCTAATTCATTCAAGAATTCTGTTTTTTAACGTACAATGAGGAAGAATTGCAAAAGGCCCTCTGATTAGGGTTCATCAAACAGTATTAGAAACAAGAATTAAGCTGAAATATACTTTTTTCGCATTATATTATTTTGTAACAAAATGTATATTTTTCTTCGCAATTAAATCTCGAATTCCAAAGTCTTTAAAAAATGAAGAGGACTTTACTATTACGTGGCTCTTTTCTTTCACACGTTTATTTGCATAACCTTTTGCGAAAACATGAACCAACAAATCATTATAATTCCCTCAAATTCTATCTTTACATTTATACTAAATTCATCAGTGTTGTGGCTACGTGCGAGGTGTTCGATTAATGACTCTAAGGACATTATGCCCGTAGCACTGATCCAATAGCCACACTGTGAGCCCGTAACACTAATCTAATACGAACTAAATCACTCGCGACGAAGTTGTGGAAACCCATTTAAAAACGGAAGTTAGTGAAAAACGTTGTCTATTTCCACGAAAAATAAAGAGTTACACTGTTAAATCGATTTCGACGGTTAGGCCATCATCAGTAACAAACAATAACTGAAGATACATTAGAAAGGACACAGCTTTTATAGTAACAGGTGAAGGGAGATTGAATCCCATTGGTCAAGAGAAAGGAAAGGGGCAAGAGGTACAACCAATGAAGTGCGAACAAGGTGACGGGGGATTATAGCTAATTAGATGAAGTGAAAGGGGGAAATAACTGAATATGGTTTCAACATTGTGAAGGGATAATTCCAAGCTTTATAAAAATGGACCTATTAGTGGTGAAATATATTGAGGTATATCCTCATTTAAACATTTACCAGATCTGTCACTTTTGATAATTTCGAATTTTTCAAGTACATTCAACATACCTCCCTTCGGACAAAAATGAAGAAATTCTACAAACTGTCTATCTGTCAAATCAAAATTGTAACTATGATTGGATTCCTTAAGATGTTTTGCAAATGTAGACTTACCCTTATTTTCCCTGAAATCCTCCTGATGCTCGTCTATTCTTTCCCTGAATTTCCTACCAGTTTGACCGCAATATTCGTAGCCACAAGAACATTTTAGTTTATAAACCCCACTTTTATCCTGAACATTGATTTTGTCCTTAACGGATCCTAGTAATGCTTTAAGACTGTTTTTAGTTCTAAAACCTACTTTGTAACCTCTCGATGATAGAATTTTGCCGATTTTATCCGAAATTTTCCCATAATAAGGTATACTTATCCATTGCTTTTCTTCTAAATTTACATCTTCCCTAGCCAGATTGGAAACTTTTTCCCTACTCTTTTTCCTAAGAACATTATCCCATATGGTATCAACGAGATCTCCTCCATATCCGTTACTAGCCGCTATGCTTTTGATAATGGATTTTTCTTTTGATAAATTTTGTTCACTCATTGGAATAGACAGTGCTCGGTTAATCATACTATGGAAGGCTGCATGCTTATGGACTAAAGGGTGATTTGAAGTACTATGGATGGTTATATCGCTATATGTATCTTTTCTATAAATTGAAAAATCATGCTTTTCGTTTACCAAAGAAATGGATAGATCTAAAAAATTGAGTTTATTTCCGCCGAATTCGAGGGTAAATTTGATAAAGGGATCTAATTTATTGATTTTTTCGTGAAAAGAATTTAGTTGTCTTTCTGTGCCCTTCCATAGAATGACGATATCATCGACATATCTATACCAATAGAGAAGATCATTTGTGCTACAAGTTGTAAATATTTGTTGCTCAAGATAATCCATGTAAATATCTGCAAGCAGAGGAGATAACGGAGAACCCATAGCAACCCCTGGCTGTGTATAACATTTCCCCTCAAATAAAAAATAATTTTGATCCATACAAATAGACATCAAATTAAACAATTCGTCCTTTTCGAAAATATTAAGTTTAGAGGCGTGAATCAGCCTGCACACCACATCTTTGCATCTAGTTACATCGATATTGGTGAACAGACTAACCACGTCAAAAGATGCAAGTTTAGCATTTGGAGGCATCCGAATGTCCTTAATTTTAGAGACCAAATCATAGGAATTTAGTACAGTATGTTGAGGTCGAAAGTTGATTTTGTTTCTAAATAAAATATTGAGTTTTTTAGCCAATTTGTAAGCGGGAGCTCCGATATAAGACACCACTGGTCTCATCGGCACTCCTTCCTTATGAATTTTAGGGAGACAAGATAACCTAGGCGCATGAGGGTTCATTTCTACAAAACTTGGAATGTACATATTTTTTAGTAAACTATCTTCTGATTGGTGAACTACTTTTCGAATTAATCTTTGAAATTTTGAAGTTGGGTCAGATGAAAGATTTGAACAATTATTATCTTCTAGAAATTTTACAGTCTTCGAAACATAATCTTGCTTATTTAAGATGACAGTTGTATTACCTTTATCTGCTTTGAGGGCCACAATATTTTTCTGGGAAAACTTCTTCTTTAGACCAGCTGCAACTGTTTCCTCCTTCCCGGGTGGTGGTCCTGATGATCTCGATGAGGACTGGATCTCTTCTGCACATAGGGTCTTGGTGACAGATGGTCCATTCGTAGCCTCGACGGAAAATGCTAAGTCCCGAGTCGCAGGATTTCCAAGGGAGAAACATGGGTTATGCTTCAACCCTTTCTCAAGAAGGGATACTTCTGCCGGGGAAAATACAACATCAGACAGGTTCTCCACTTTCTTGAAGAATGGGTGAGACCTTGTTAGTGGAGCTGGAGTCTTAGGGACTGGCTTTTTAGTCTTCAAAAGTTGTTGTAATTTACCTTGCAGAATCTTCTTTTTTGCCGATCCTTTCTTCCATGCGGCTTCAACTGCATACTGCTCGATAAGTTCCCATTCAGCGGAAGTGTAGCGGGCGGTGAGTTCTTGAAACATATAGTACAGTTTCTCCCGGGCAATATCACGAACACTATACCAACGATGGAGTTCACTTCTCACAAGCTTGATTTGTGCCTCATTAATAATTCGGACTGCAGCACCTGAAGGGTGCTTACATTGGATTCGTACAAAATTTGGAATCACACATTTAGAAATACACAGTTGATTGAACCAAATGTTCCTTTCCGCTAAAGCTATACGTATCTTCAATTTTATAAACCAACTCGCGATTTCTGCTCGACTTGTCATCTTAAATAAGCAAGATTATGTTTCGAAGACTGTAAAATTTCTAGAAGATAATAATTGTTCAAATCTTTCATCTGACCCAACTTCAAAATTTCAAAGATTAATTCGAAAAGTAGTTCACCAATCAGAAGATAGTTTACTAAAAAATATGTACATTCCAAGTTTTGTAGAAATGAACCCTCATGCGCCTAGGTTATCTTGTCTCCCTAAAATTCATAAGGAAGGAGTGCCGATGAGACCAGTGGTGTCTTATATCGGAGCTCCCGCTTACAAATTGGCTAAAAAACTCAATATTTTATTTAGAAACAAAATCAACTTTCGACCTCAACATACTGTACTAAATTCCTATGATTTGGTCTCTAAAATTAAGGACATTCGGATGCCTCCAAATGCTAAACTTGCATCTTTTGACGTGGTTAGTCTGTTCACCAATATCGATGTAACTAGATGCAAAGATGTGGTGTGCAGGCTGATTCACGCCTCTAAACTTAATATTTTCGAAAAGGACGAATTGTTTAATTTGATGTCTATTTGTATGGATCAAAATTATTTTTTATTTGAGGGGAAATGTTATACACAGCCAGGGGTTGCTATGGGTTCTCCGTTATCTCCTCTGCTTGCAGATATTTACATGGATTATCTTGAGCAACAAATATTTACAACTTGTAGCACAAATGATCTTCTCTATTGGTATAGATATGTCGATGATATCGTCATTCTATGGAAGGGCACAGAAAGACAACTAAATTCTTTTCACGAAAAAATCAATAAATTAGATCCCTTTATCAAATTTACCCTCGAATTCGGCGGAAATAAACTCAATTTTTTAGATCTATCCATTTCTTTGGTAAACGAAAAGCATGATTTTTCAATTTATAGAAAAGATACATATAGCGATATAACCATCCATAGTACTTCAAATCACCCTTTAGTCCATAAGCATGCAGCCTTCCATAGTATGATTAACCGAGCACTGTCTATTCCAATGAGTGAACAAAATTTATCAAAAGAAAAATCCATTATCAAAAGCATAGCGGCTAGTAACGGATATGGAGGAGATCTCGTTGATACCATATGGGATAATGTTCTTAGGAAAAAGAGTAGGGAAAAAGTTTCCAATCTGGCTAGGGAAGATGTAAATTTAGAAGAAAAGCAATGGATAAGTATACCTTATTATGGGAAAATTTCGGATAAAATCGGCAAAATTCTATCATCGAGAGGTTACAAAGTAGGTTTTAGAACTAAAAACAGTCTTAAAGCATTACTAGGATCCGTTAAGGACAAAATCAATGTTCAGGATAAAAGTGGGGTTTATAAAATAAAATGTTCTTGTGGCTACGAATATTGCGGTCAAACTGGTAGGAAATTCAGGGAAAGAATAGACGAGCATCAGGAGGATTTCAGGGAAAATAAGGGTAAGTCTACATTTGCAAAACATCTTAAGGAATCCAATCATAGTTACAATTTTGATTTGACAGATAGACAGTTTGTAGAATTTCTTCATTTTTGTCCGAAGGGAGGTATGTTGAATGTACTTGAAAAATTCGAAATTATCAAAAGTGACAGATCTGGTAAATGTTTAAATGAGGATATACCTCAATATATTTCACCACTAATATGTCCATTTTTATAAAGCTTGGAATTATCCCTTCACAATGTTGAAACCATATTCAGTTATTTCCCCCTTTCACTTCATCTAATTAGCTATAATCCCCCGTCACCTTGTTCGCACTTCATTGGTTGTACCTCTTGCCCCTTTCCTTTCTCTTGACCAATGGGATTCAATCTCCCTTCACCTGTTACTATAAAAGCTGTGTCCTTTCTAATGTATCTTCAGTTATTGTTTGTTACTGATGATGGCCTAACCGTCGAAATCGATTTAACAGTGTAACTCTTTATTTTTCGTGGAAATAGACAACGTTTTTCACTAACTTTCCGTTTTTACTAATCTAATAGCTGGATTTATTAGTCCGTAGCTCTAATTACCTAAGTGCCGGGTTCGGAAGTACCATAGCATTACATGAAATGATAAAAAATGAAAGATTATAAATAATCAACTAAAGAAAGGAGAATATCGGATCAATGATACCAGAGTATAAAAATAAAATGGCAAACTCGTGAGTGAGGTATGAATAAGATTGGAATGAGGAGGTAGGCAGATGGCAGTAAACAGCTGGTTCAGAATGAGCTCTGAGATAGTAAACAGAGGTAAATATATATGCTCTCCCCCACTGGCGTTCTACCCTTTCCAGTAGACCTTTTCCCCTCTCTACTCTGTGCTTTCCACTCAGGTTCTGATTGTGTTTAATGATGAAACTATAAGATACGAAAGACAAGCACGACAATCATTGATAACAGTCCTTTTATTAATAAAAGCGTTTCAGAGCTTAATGGGTACATGGCATGAACACCTGTCGCGAAACCAAACTGTTAACAATTCGTCTTCAGACAAGACACCTAACATTAAACTTTCAACTTCAAAAACCACGATGTTGCCATCATTATGATTAATATTTCGCCTCCTGGTCAGCGAATCCACGTTTGCCCAAATGGGTACATAGACCTTGACCTTTTACACTACCATTTAGTAAACATAGGAAGTCTCTAGGTGACTTAGGGGCAGGTTCTGGATGAAACGGACTGACAATCAGACAGATAGATGGAATTATACGCGTTTAAGCGTCTCCAAACGAAGTTTGGTTACGCTAAAAAGCGGCACCTACCTGATTTTGTTTGTGAATGAGTACTTTGTATTGATTGGTGTACAAACTAGGTAGGTAGATACTCAAATATACATAAACAGTTATAAAGAAAGAAGACTTACGTGTAAGCTAGGATGATAGGTGAGACGCCCATCGTCACACAAGGTAACATACTTCTTTTTCCATTCTTTATTCAAAGCTTTGCTGCTCTTTTTATAAAGAACTCCTTGTTTCACGGGTATCGCTCTACCACTTCCCAACTCTCCTCCGTTCTTCAACTTGTCTTCGCCCTTTTTCGATGGGGTGAAAAGGTTGGATCTTCTTCGGTTTTTCCTGAAATATAGATTTCACGTTATAGAGAACCACAAAATAAAACCAATAAATAATCCAATTTCACTTGTAAGTAGTACCTACGTGTATCAATAGGAATGTGGAGGGATTCCGGTGTGATTGGCAAGGCATTTTCAACCCACACTCCACACTAGTGAAGGCGGATTTTCAAATTTAAGTAAAGCATCTTTCAGAATTCCATCAACCATTAAGATAGGTAGGTACAAACCGTCACTAATCGAGTTGAGATTCCCTGACGATCATAGAATAAATTAGAAGGAAGGCTAAACAGACTTTTAAAGGGAAATGGCTTTGGGAGTAGTCCTCCCAAAGACCCTTGAGAAACCTGGGAATCATTTCAGCAAATCAACTTTCCTCCCCAATCAAAGGCAAAGTTCTAGTAAATTGGATTAGACGCGGGAAAAAAAATCTCCTGATGCGAGGACTCTCACAACGTTTTTAACTTTTGATATTTTACTGTGTTGATATTGTACCTCATGCAAAAGAGAAAAAAAAACGTTAGTGGTTTTCGAAAAAAATCAATGGAGGATCGAGAGAATAGTGGACACTGTGTGGCTCTTCACTCGTAGAGCTGCATATCACTAGACAAACCAGAAGAGTCCTCCGGGGTGTCTGTTTTTGACGTATAAAACTGCCTATTTTCCCGTGTATGATGTATATTAGCAGGTATTTTTCCAGCTACGAAGGGTGTTGGAGAATCTTTTTATCCATGAAAGGACCATCCCTATTAATTATCCTAAGAATCTCTCTTCCATTAGGGAAAAATCAGAACACACCGAAAAAATATACGAAAATTACGGTTTTACACTATTTACGCCCGTTTTTCATGAGAATCCGCATATAAGGTAATTTCATAATCTTTAACAGTATTTGGTGATGTTTTCACCTATAAAAATTGTATCGGACGGCATCATCCCGAAACTTCTACAAGAAGGGGGGGACAATGTCGTTAGGATACTAGGTGCTCTCTTTAGGGCGAGCCTGGCAACAGGCACGATCCCCAGAAGATGGTGTCAAGCAAGGGTCATATTTTTGCCAAAGCCAGGGAAACCTTGGTACAACCAGGCAAAAGCATTTAGACCCATCTGTCTGACATCCTTCAATTTGAAGGCGTTGGAAAAACTTGTTGATAGACACTTGAGGGAAACCTCCTTAATAGAGAGGCCCATTCACCCCAATCAATTTGCCTATCAACAAGGCAAATCCTGTGAAGCCGCATTGCACCACCTAGTCACCAGGGTGGAAACTGTGCTGGCTGACAAGGAATTTGCAATAGGAATATTCTTGGACATAGAGGGGGCATTTGATTCAACCTCAGTAACCTCCATTATAAGGGCTACTCAAAGGCACAATATAAACAACACCATATGTAGGTGGATAAAAACTATGCTTACGAGTAGAACAGTAAATGCTGAGCTCCTTGGGGAATCAGTGGAGGTGTCTGTGGCGAGGGGCTGCCCACAGGGGGGGGGGGGGGGTACTCTCCCCACTGTTGTGGAACCTCGTTGTGGACTCTTTACTTGAACAACTCAACACACTCGGCTTTTACGCTCAAGGCTACGCCGACGATGTGGTCATCCTGATTAGGGGACCATTCGTTGGAGTAGTCTCAGATCTGGCTCAGTCAGCTCTGAAAGTGGTGGAGGATTGGTGTGGCACTGAGGGCCTAAATGTAAACCCCAACAAAACCACACTTGTAACCTTTACCAGAAAAAGAGATTTGAGGGGCCTTTCAGAACCTCTTCTCTTCAATTCAAGGGTGCCCTTTCAACGTGAGGTCAAATATCTGGGTGTATACCTGGATACAAAACTCACCTGGAATAAACACCTAGGATACATTGCAAACAGATGCAAAGGAGCCCTCATGTGCGCAAAGCGTACATGTGGGAAAGTATGGGGGCTTCAACCGCGGATGGTCCAGTGGATTTACACCGCCATTGTTAGACCCATAATAACGTACTGTTGCGTTGTGTGGTGGCACAAGGCGAGTCAGGTGGGAGCACGACGAACTCTCACCAGCATCCAGCGACTGGCCTGTCTAACCATCACCGGAGCAATGCATGGTACACCCACAGCAACCATGGAGGTTTTACTGGGTCTACCCCCAGTGGATATCTTCATACAAGGTGAGGCCATTATGGCCTCCCTGAGACTGAAATGGAATGGCTCTTGGCGGACAACCCCTCACCGAGGTCATACCAATATATTGGAACTGATACAAGAACCACTACTCGACATGGTGGCCGATATCATGCCCAAAACTCTCTCCCAACCCCATCTCTACACGTCAATCATTACAAGAGAGGGGCTATGGGAGAACAATTGCTGCTCCAATGACATCATCTGGTTCACAGATGGGTCAAAAATGGAAGCAGGAACTGGCGCAGGAATACATGGGGCCAAACCCAGGTGGAACACTTCGTTTCCACTTGGGCAACACACCTCTGTATTCCAGGCAGAAATTGTGGCAATCGAGGCAGCAGCTGTGGAGAGTCTTAGGAGGGGGCATAAAAATGCCCACGTCCGCATCCTTTCTGACAGTCAAGCGTCGATAAAAGCACTAACGGCTCCAACCATCTCGTCCCGGGTGGTATGGTGCTGCATGCAAACCCTCAACAACCTAGCCAAACACAACCGGGTTCGCCTGGAGTGGGTGCCGGGGCATAGAGGCATTATTGGTAACGAAAAGGCTGACGAGCTCGCGAGAAGGGGCTCCCAAACCCCATTCGTAGGGCCTGAGCCAGCAGTCGGTTTACCAAAAACCACCTTCAGAAAAACCATCAACACGTGGGTCAACCAACAAACCGCTAAAAGATGGGCCAATATTGAAGGACACACCCACAGTAAACTTATGGTGGCTGAACTCAACACCAAAATTACTGAGGGGCTACTTAGGAAAAACCGTAGGGAACTAAAAACACTGGTTGGCCTCATAACTGGTTTTGCACCCCTACGATTTCACCTACATCGCATAGGGGTCACACAAAACTCAACCCTGTGCAGACTATGTGAGGAGACTGACGAAACGGCATCCCACATAATCTTTGAGTGCCCTGCACTCACCCATCGCAGAATTGAGCTCTTTGGGGCCCAAACCCCGATGAGCTCCATTCCGAGCGAACAATTAATCAAGAGCCTACCACCCCTCATCAGGGGGCTGAGTCTCTTTGATTAAACAAAAAACTCTCAGGAAAGTACAATAAGCCAACAGCCTTCCGTGCTGGGGGCTCAAAACCCCCGCCCTGAAAGTTTTATCTTACATCTACATCTACCTCATGCAAAAGAGAAAAAAAAACGTTAGTGGTTTTCGAAAAAAATCAATGGAGGATCGAGAGAATAGTGGACATTGTGTGGCTCTTCACTCGTAGAGCTGCATATTACTAGACAAACCAGAAGAGTCCTCCGGGGTGTCTGTTTTTGACGTATAAAACTGCCTATTTTCCCGTGTATGATGTATATTAGCAGGTATTTTTCCAGCTACGAAGGGTGTTGGAGAATCTTTTTATCCATGAAAGGACCATCCCTATTAATTATCCTAAGAATCTCTCTTCCATTAGGGAAAAATCAGAACACACCGAAAAAATATACGAAAATTACGGTTTTACACTATTTACGCCCGTTTTTCATGAGAATCCGCATATAAGGTAATTTCATAATCTTTAACAGTATTTGGTGATGTTTTCACCTATAAAAATTGTAAATCCTGTGAATTTCATTTAAATCCTACGGCCCATTTTGAAGAACATTCCGAAAAACCAAAAAGTGATAAAAACCATGTTTCTAGACATATTTCGATTTATTTAACATAACATAGATATTTATTTCTGGAGTTTTTACAGAGTGCCTTTCCCAGGGCTATAAAACCCAAACACCGAAATTGAGAATAGATCGCTCTGATCTTACAGAAATCAAACTCTACACAAATCTCATACATTTCTACGAAATGTAGATATGAGTGAAGATGATGTTAACATCCGTATCATGGCAAAGTTTCAAAGATTCTGATCTTTTAAATACCGATTGCAATAAATACTATTCCTTGATCCTTATTTTAACCATAACGTAAGTTGATATCCAAACGTAAGCCGCGTAAGAATTGAAAAGTACGGAATATACATGAACCAATGTCTGGGGATGTTGAGAACCGATTAAAACAATTTTCATTAATATCTATTCGTTCCAATTTTAATAAGCTTAAGTGTAGATACATAACTATTTTTGTCGTTTGGAATTACGCTGGTTCGTAACACGATGGTAAAATTCCTATGAATTTCGTGATTAATAACCTTGACTCTTCATTATACGCATAATAAGAGGGAAAAAGAGTAGAGGGGGTACAATAAAATAAGTTCCAACGTACGATGATAAAAGTAATTAATCAAACGAAGTAATGAGTTGATTGGAACAAACGATGTACCTACTAGTAAATACTCATGTGGATTCTGTGAAATATTTTCCTTTTGTCTCCATAATCACTTGGTTTGGCAATACATTAATGGAACTGGGGTTCCGTGAAATGGGTTGAACAGGGTTATTTTTCTACATCTCCGAGCTATAACTTTTGAACTAATCGAGGTATTGATTTGATTCCAACGGCATTCTATTTCTCGGCTTCACCCATCGGCTTCAATTTTTCATCATCTACCTTAGCTAGACTCACACAATTATTCAGAGAAAGAAATTACTCAAAACTTTCCCTGACTCGATTGGCCCACAGGGTGGAGTGAGTCTCACTTATATTGCAAAGTAAAATCAAACTTATCTTCCATTAAGCGACTGAGGGAACGAATAGAATCACGTATTTGTAGGAGAAAACCGCAAAAGCTCACATGCAAGTTTTCTATTAGTTGTTTTCCAAGTGAGGAAAAGAAAACCGAATTTATTTATAACATGCTTTATTAAAACACTTTTAAACATCGGAAAATGAAATTTAAAATGTGTAAAAATGAGTGGAATCTTGCAAGATTTGTTTAATTAGCAACCTTGTTGGACTTATTCTCTTCCAATTGACTAAATATAAAATTATAACTAAGAGAGTTTCACGATTTTCTAATTTTATGCAAAGCAGATAAATAAATAATATAAACCTAGCTGAAGTACCTATTGATGTCCTCTTGATTCTATTGATGTCCTCGTTGAATTATCATTATTTTTATCACCCTCTCAATTTTCTAAGCAGAAATATCACAAGTGTCACCTCTTGCGGAAAAACGAAAAAATCTCCCTTCTCCCCTTTCCTCCTTTACTTTTTCAAGCTCTTCGGAGGCATGCTTGATGTATCCATTGCCTCAAGGATCGGATAGATACACTCGTTACATACT
Source organism: Adelphocoris suturalis (assembly GCA_030762985.1). Lineage (NCBI taxonomy): Eukaryota > Metazoa > Arthropoda > Insecta > Hemiptera > Miridae > Adelphocoris > Adelphocoris suturalis. The sequence continues at coordinate 41,648,279 of CM061041.1, forward strand.
GACCCTATTCACCACACTTTTGAAAAAAAAAAAAAAAGCACACCTGCCAGACAAAATCAAAATTTCCTCAGAATGGAAAATATAAAATAGCTGAAACTTGGAGGAACTTCATTTGAGATCATATCGTAAAGGCGAAAGAGAGTAACATGTTTTTTAGGACGAAAGAAGTTTTTAGAGTAACGCAAAACGATTGATTCAACCATCATAACCATCGAATAGTTACCAAAGCTATGGCAGACAAGAATAACACTAAGCAGTGATAAATTAATCTGTCGATAACTTCACTATCGATTTATTCGGAAATTGGTACCAAAATTTTATTTGGAACCAGTATTTTGAAATAGTTTAAATTTTCCAGAAAATTTACCCTTTTCACCCCATTTCACGGTTCCGGATTTCAGTAGCGAAACGGTAACTACTGCTTTCCACCAAATATTGATAATGCAGTACTTCTAATTTATCCACAATATCCACATCGTACCAATAATGCCTTCTGAAGCTATAGCTATTGCGCGTAGATCTCTGAAGGTCCACTAGAATTTGCGCCACCCTAGATCCTTAACTAGTGTGTGCGCATGCGCTAAAGCAAATATCATGGAATACCGATTCCTCACAATTTAACTGTATGATTTCGCAAAAAATTGGAGGGTAGTTAAAGGATAGTCTCAATGGATTGCCTATGAATTTTATTGATTGGATCAAGTACATAGCCATGAACGTAAAACTCGTTGTCAGTGGCAAAACGCTATCACGTCTGCATATAACGTATGATTGCACTGAATTGGTTAAATGCGCGACAAGTGCTTTGCAATCTGTAAGTTGCATTGTCTTAAATGTATGCAGGCCCAAACAAGAATGTCATAAAACTTAACTTGAACATTTTGCGAAATTTGCCAATTTAATTCTGACACCTATGTACCTACTGCTTTTGACTACAAGTGCTTTGCAATCTGTAAGTTGCATTGTCTTAAATGTACGCAGGCCCAAACATGAATGTCATAAAACTGAACTTGAACATTTTGCGAAATTTGCCAATTTAATTCTGACACCTATGTACCTACTGCTTTTGACTACATCTCCGCGGGTTATCGAGAAATTCGTTTACGATTTCGAATTGCCAGTCTTTGATAAGCTCTTTAGCTTTATAGCCTTACCCTACTAGTTTTTACCTTGAACATACATATGTACAATATGCGCACGTACCAGCTTTGAAAAAGCCTCTACGGCCAAATTAGCAAAAATGATGCGGTTATAGATAAAAAATTCACCTGGTGGCAGTCGGTGTAGAGCTGGGTGTCGGTAGATCTTTGGCGGACATGTTGGGGTTGAGGGTGAGGTTGTCCAGCGTGGGGAGCCTTGACAGATTGTTGTTCTCGCTCGTCAGCTCTTTGTGGAGGGTGTGCGAGCTGGTTGACAAACTGTGACTGATACTCCGGTTGTTCGTCTCCTATTTCAACATCAATCAATTGAAAACAACGGTTAGGTGGACTGAACAATTACGATGAAACATCACACATGTTAGATCATATCTGCGCGTGGCTGGGGATAATTGGATATTTGAAATCCTCTACTCTCAACATTTGTATGACACAGGTACCTATAATGAATTGAAACATGCCGAGCAATTATTATACGTCGCTTTTCAATCAAGCGATTTTCATAGATTTATAGGCTATAGCCATGATGCTTATTTTGAAATATGAAAACGAACAACCGTCGGAACGTGTTAGAAGAGGGTAAAATGAATCTTGGAACTCTCGATGACTTTTGGAACAACAGATGATTTAAATAGTTTTTTTTTTTTTTTTTTTTTTTTTTTTTAAACCGAAGGAAGGGAATCTGTGAGTTCGTGCAAGAAATGAAAAAAAAAAAAAAAAAAAAAAAAAAAAAAAAAAAAAAAAAAAAATTTTGCCCCCCCCCCCCCAAGGCGAATATGTACTTGCTTTTTACGTTTTAGATCAATTTTGGTTCACTGTCTGTCAGTCTGTGGTAAATCCTTACTTATGACACCCAAAACTATACCGTTTTAGTTAGATTTTGATTAAATTTTCAGGAATTGTGCGGGACAGCTTCTATGTGGTCCCGTATAAATTTCATTCCCATCAGATCAATTTATTGTAGCTTGCGCGCATGCGAGAACATGAATTTCTAATAACGTCGATTTCTCATGATCCATCGGTTCAATTTCGTTCAAACTCGGAGGGGGGGGGGTTATAACGTTCAGGATGTCGTACTATGGAGATTATCACGATTGTTGATTAGTGAGAACCTATTGCGCATGCGTGAAACTAATGTAGGTTGACATGTGAAAAACTCTGAGACTATAGATTGATCTTGATGACATTTTCAGGAATCGTGGGGGTTTGCTCCTAAATGACTTTCTTCGAATTTCATTACCGTCTGATCAATAATAACCGGTGCGCATTAAAAAACGCGAACTTCCTCTTTACTCATACCTAATTTGTTCTTCAAGTAGTTCTATACATCTTTGTAACGATAAGTGAGGAAGCAATAGGTACTACCCATAAAACTTGGCAGTCGATCATGGTTCTGCTGAAATTTTTAATAAATGTCGTATAGGTTATTTAAAAAATTACTATTTCAATTAGGGATTGATTTTACAATTGCAACAAAAGTGCCAGGTTGACTTTTAATTTTACTTCCTTCAAGATTTCTTTTCGTGTTTCTGACATGAAGTTGCTTAAACGTTAATAACCTCACAACTCGCTTTATTTGCATAGAAAATTCGAATCTGAGTGTACACAAGAAAAAAGTACAAAATTTCCCTTTTTTTATCTTGGTGCATATGTCATCCAGACGATAACTCTCCTTAGTATTAAGATAAAAACCCCGCTCTCGTGCCAATAAATCAAGCCTTCAAAATGAAAGGACGAGTTCGTCGGCCAACACTATTTGAGCACAATGAATTGGTCATATTTCAAAAACATGGGCTCAAAAAATGACTAAAACGGCTAAAAATGGTTAAATTTATATTTTTTTTAGCAGCATATTAGTCAAAAGAAGTTTATCAACAATGAACTAGAACATTACAAAATTAATGCACAAAATTACACTGAAAAATGGACTTTAATTTTAGTAATACTTGTTAAAAAACCTAGAGAGAAAAAATACAAATAAAAGCTACAAATTCAAAATCTTTTTTGAATCACATATTACTTAGAATGAGTTTTTTGGTCATAAAATTGGCAGCAAACAATTTCACTGCACTCAAATTGCTCGAATTTCAAAATGATGTAACATACCATATTGTACGAAAATTTGCACACCCAGCCATGTTGCATGACTGAATTTTACATCGCTTGAGCCGCTCTCAACAAATAAAAATGTGGGAGGGGAAAACCTTCAGAATTCTAGCTTTCCAGCAGTCAAATTAATAGTGTTATCAACTTTGGAAGTAAAGTGCGCTAAAAACATAGATTTTTAACAGAAGTTAAGGGTTTTAATGAACAATGACTAGCAATGAGTAGATCAACCTCTACGTTATTCAAGGCTCTGTAGTTGAAATTGTTACACCCTTCGTCGTGCGAAAAACAATACTTATTGTTAATTTATTCGGGGTGAATTAAGGACTTCGCTTCTGTGTAACTGAATGAGCGAAGCTTAATGAATTATGGATGGTGAGAAAACACCATTTCACGCTGCTCGAATGAGGGAAAACTGGGTCCTCCTAATTATATTCTGATAAGAAGAGATGTTCGACTTTTTGAGGAGGACAAGGCGTGGGTATTATGGTTGGGAAATTATGAAGCCGAAATAGGGGTAAAAAGTCGTTTTATAAGAGGATTTTCAAATAAAATTCGCTATTGCGGAAAGGAAACTATTTCGGCAAAATATAGTAGCAAATTTTTCGAAAATGTCTTCCAAGAAAATGAAATTTGAGGTAAATGAACACTAGATTTTAACGCATTTGCAGAAATATGTGCACGTGTCATTCCAGACAAGATCTGTCATCAGGATCGTGACAATTCGTCTTCCGAAAAATAAGTGAGGATGAGTTCAGAGGTCAGTATGAAAATTGATTGCATCGCCATAAAGTTGTTACAAACTTTTAGGCCAATATGCGAAAATTATCAAGCAGAATTATCTGGGTTTAATAGACGATTATAAAAAATTCTATTTACGAAATTCGACAATCAAGTCGATATCCCCCGATTACATCTGCCAGATAAAATACAACTGGCATCAGGAAGACTGAACGTTCATCTTATCCGACCTTTATTATATCGTAAATTAGGGAAGTTATGACCATTTTTGTAGCAAAAGTTCGTTAACACGATAAAAAACACAACTCGTGGAAATTTTGGGAAACAAACGATTCAAAAGCAAAATGCTATAAGAGACACGTTTTGCTCGGCTTGGGTTGTAGAAGTCAACCATGGTGTCAGTCACGTGAGATTAACACTCGGTAAATAAAAGGTCACGCGGCACGTCTTTTTTAGGACGTCCCTCTGAATCTGTCTTATAGGCAAGGCTTCGTTAATAGGAGGGACGCCTATTGGAATTGATCCAGGGAGGTAGGGGACAAACCAACTATGAGAAAAAATAAAAAAACCCGCATACAAATCCGTTTCAGACCATTCGAAGACAGGATCCGCGAAAAAAACGATGTCTGTGTGTGTGTAACAAATTTTGTCGACGCTGCCCAGGCCACAATTCTCAACCGATTTTCAGTTCGATCCCGATTTCAGCCGAGTTGTAAAACGAATTCTGGAAATTTTGAATTCCACGATGGAAGTGGGGGAATGGAGGGGGTAAACCCGAAAAAAACGTGGTTTTATTCGACGAATTCTGTCGACGCCACCCAGGATAAAATTCTCAACCGATTCTCGTGATTCGGATTTGCTTCGATTCCAATTTTATTCCAGTTGCGCAAAAAACCTTGGGAATTTCGAATTTGCAGTCAAGGTGGGAGGTGGAGGGAATAATTACCGATTCTTTCAAGCGCTGCCCAACCTACACATTTCGACCGATTTTTGAGATTCTTATTTTGTTCCATTACGAATTCGAATTAGTTTCTGAATGAATATCAGGAGTTTCAAATTTCACGTTGGAAGTATTATTATGGCAATTTAATGTCGATGGAGGGGGCTAATGGGAGAAGGTTAATTCTCAGAAACCATGATTTTTTTCTCATTTCTATTCTCACCAAAATTATATACAATCCATTCATAGGGACGTCCCTGCAATGCATGCATTACTAACCAATATGTCCATCTTCATTGTTTTTATAACAACCTAATTTAAAGATATAATGGCGGAAGAAATTAGATCAGTTCAATGAAGGCAAGTCTAATCATGGCCTACATAATGAATTAATCGACTGGAAAATTCACCGAATTAAAGGTACCTAACTGCATGATTTGCAGGTATTCAACGTTGGTTCGATTACGATTCAGGTGGGGAGGTAGAGGATGACATTTGAAAATGGGATTCTAAGACTTAAAAAAAGGGTGGTCGATCATTTCAGGGTAGCTACACGTATTTAGTGAAATGTTGATGAAGTATTTCAGAGTAACTGCGAGTATACTTAGGGACGATAAGTGAAAATCCTGTGGGAAAGTTTCATTATTCACCAATTGGTTCCGAATGATGATGTCCACACTTACTTTGATGAAAGGTTGACTATGAACGGGCGATGTTGGTAATATTATCTGAGGAAGCGGTGGCATCGAGATACCAATAGGAGTTGTAGGCCTTGAGTCGGATGGTCCCAAACTCGAGTTCGACTGGCTCAGCCGTTGTTGTACTATTTTTTGACAAGCTGCAATGAAGTTATTCCAAAATTATTAATATTTACGATGACTTGATGATATAAACTTAGGCTGCCACCCAAAAGCGCTACTTAACATACAACAAATACTTCCACAAAGTGCTAGTTAATCGTAGCCATAACCGCCGGTGATTTGAACTAAAGAATAATGGAAACACTACCGAAAGCGCCGATGGTTATAATGGAAATATTTATTAGTTGGACAAATAGGTCAGAATCATGAGTATAGTTTGGTGGTCTGGATGCTCGCAAGCTGGCATCTCAAAAATAAGAGAAATATCCTAAATAATGTTTTTTTGGGACGAAGCACCGGTCCACACAAGTTCTGGCGCATTTGTAACTTATCAGCGCTTCCGTCCGGCACCGAAACGCACAGTTATAACACACATAGAATGGTTGCACATGGTTCCGGAATTTTAGCATCAAATGTAGATCCGTGAATATCATTTTAAGGCTCCAAAGAATCTTAGATCGGCAGAGTGAGGCATAATCATCTGATTATGATTTAATATTAAAAGTAATAATTTTAAGCAAATTAATACAGTCAATGTTCTTCCTGTTCACTCCCGAAGAGAAAAGGACTTACAACAGTTGTCCTGAATATTTATTTCCAGAACTATAGAATAAATAAAGTAATAGGATTTCCTTTCCATATTATTCCTTTGACATACAATAACATGAAGCACAACCTAACCAAATGAAAAGTTACAATTTTTTGAAAATGTTCATAGTAATTTAATTTCCACGTACCGTCTTGGAAAACCCTTTCGACGTTTAGGCCGTAAGTAGCACACGTTTCATAGTAAGAGCACCTTTTGAGATCATTGGCAAGCTTCCTGGCCCTTGCGTCGTCGATTATTCTTGGATTACTTTCACTAATAGCATCTGAAAACAGCCAAAAACCTCGATTATTTATTTTGGTTCGGTCAATAGCACGATTGGTATTGAATGCAGTTATACAATGGGAATGCTGTAGAGCGGGACGGAAAAGAACAACGAAAGCGAGCAAGTGGAATGATAGATAAAAGGAAGTAAGATCAGGTCTTCGAGGGAGTTGAAAACATATATAGCACCTAAGAAAGTATTGTAAGAGGAAAGGACCACGGTATTGTACTATTTCAATAAAAGGTGAACTAAACTGGTAGTAATCCTAAATCGGGAAATACGTCTAAATTTCAAGCCATCAGTTATGTTCCAAATTTGAGTCAGAAATGAAGGAAAGGGTCTCAACATTTCTACATGCTCTAATAATCATCACAGCTTCTTCCGGGTTTAGATCGTCACGTTTCAATTGGAAACCTAATTATTTTATATTTTTGAAATTTGGCTGGATTGAAATGACAAACTTTTACTTCTCGGATTTCTTCACTTCCAATGTGAGAATCGGCTTCAGCGCCATTGAAAACCCTTGATTGCAGAATTTTTAACTAGGAAGTCCAAATAGAAAGAAAATATAGTAACGACACAGGGGGATGGTATTTCCCATCATGTATACGCAAGGGTGTGGTCCTTCCCCAATGACGTCATTTAAGGGTCGTAGTTACAAGGCGTTTTTCCCTTGGGTTTCACCAGTGGAGATTTACTCCCGTTTTGATGTATTTTTTCTTGTCAATGTTTCAGACCGTAGGGAGACCAAACGGGTGGAAGCACAGCGATCCGGGTGGTTTCATCCAATTTTCGGGAAGAAGTATATAAATGAGATCCAAACAAATATTGCTGTTAACTTAAAAGTTTTCGAGATCTTGATTTTTCAAAATGTAAGCCCTTAGTTACTGACCCACCTCCGGTCAATATACCTATGATTTTTGAGCCAATTTTTTTTTAATTCGATTTTAGGATTTTAAGCATTTTGAAATGTAAACCAACAAATTCTGAGGTGGGGGAGGGGTTTAACTCATTTTCTTGGTAGATAACAAAGGCAAAACCATTAAGTTACGCGAAAAATGATGAGTTTATACAAGTACATTAGCAGAATCAACTTTTCCGTAAATTTACATTCCTGAAGTACATTAGATAAAGTCCTAAATCCTAACTTGATGACCTAACATAATCTTTTTCCCATCCAGAAAAATCTAGATGTATCTAGATGTTTTAGATCTAATTTTTTTTTTTGCCTTGCAATGGTCAAGTCTTCAAATCGGTCAAAAAATCACAGAATATATAATTATATACCTTGAGTTCCGACTAGAATAAGAGGTATTTCGGAGGAATTGCGGTAATGCGCCATTTGCGTATAGTACGTGTAGATGGCGTTGAAACTGGCTTCATTTTCGAGAGAAAATACGAAAATCACGGCGTCCACCCAAGCAGTAAACTGAAACACAAAAGGAATAATTCCCAATAAATACAAGTAACTAAGTTGATTATTACAAACTTACGATAAATGATATGCAAAGACTATGAAACGCAAATTTATTAAATTCGTGAAAATGAATTGTTTCAAATCAACTCCGTTTCAGTTTTTCTCACATGCCCTGTCCGACAGAATATACTAAAAGACCACTGAAATTGTTTCCATTAATTTACCCTACAATGAAAATAGTTTTGTCCATGATGTGGAGCAGTAGGTATAACTGGTTTTATTTCATCATAATTATTTTTCCAATACGTGAATCATTATTGTAAATGCATGACAAACACAGAACATTATGAATAATTGTGTAGAAAGGAAATTCCCAGAAAAACGTTTTTTGGTAGTTGAAAAATCTCCAAAAATCAATTATCACACCTCAGAGATTCTGGTGGTCTCATTCAACGCAGAAATAGTTCAAGTAATAGGTCAATTTTATTTTGTTCAGGTCGCCGTGGTGTGATTTGAACTAAAACTATAAAAAAATGTCACTGTAAAAAAATCTTCAAAAATCGGTGAAAAAACACTTTATTTTAATCAGTTTTTAAGCAAAAGAAACGATATGGAGGCATTTTAAACCCATCATATGTGGTATAAGCGTATTCAGCGTTAAATTTCCAACAAAATATCACATTTTAATTGAAAAAAAAAAAAAAAAAAAAAATATATATATATATATATATATATATATCCTGGAATTTAAGAGATTTTTCCCGTTTTTGCCGTTTTTAGTGATTTTTTTCAGCTCGTTTTTCGAATTTGACCAATTTAATGTACTCAAAAAAATGCTGACCAACTAACTCGTCATTGCAATAGCTTCATTTTCTACGAATATTTGTTAAAACTTAATATTCCACAATTCGTGCTCGTTTTTTTTGGGCACTCAAAAATTCAAGAAAAGGGTCATTTGTAGATGAAATTTTGTGTAGAATCCAAATCTGCTATTAAAAATGGGGGTTCCTATTTGAAAAAAAATTATAGGGATAAAATGTTTTGGTGTTTTTTAACTCGCATATTGATGGAGATTAACCATAGGAGCATAAATGGTGAAACCCTGTATATATAAGCATTAAAATACAGGAACCATTTCAGAATACATCAAGACGGGGTTTCCAAGAGGAAGAGTGGGAAATTTTCATTTTAAAATTTTATAGTCATTGCAATGCTTTCTATAAAAATTCGCTAAAAGAGAGGCACTACAGAGTAGGGAGTTATCCCTCAAAAACTGCATAGGATTATCTGCTGCTTCGTATCAGTAGATTATCTCTCGTTCTTCTCTGTGGTGTAACGGGCTTATACCAAAGGAGTAGATTCATTTTTTTCTTTTTCTGATAAATCCTTTCAGACTCGCTGGGGCCAACTATGTTCTTATCCATCCTTCACACAGAAACCCCCTTCCGACGATAAAGGAGGAGAAGAGGTACACACTCAATCACTAATCTATTCAGATACCGGTAAACCACGCGATCTCTCGGCATCCCCCATAATCCGATCCGAGGCGGAGAGCAGGCCGGAGATGTAAGATACCTCAGTACAAAAGGAGAGTTATTGAGTTATGACAGAGGTTGAGTTACAGAGAGGGGAGGCGAAGTATAAAATTGCAGAGGGGGCAGAAAGGGTAATGCGAGGGAAAGTGAGTTTATTAACTATAGGTCGGGTAGAACGAGAGAGAAAGAGTATTGGATGGGGGGGGGGGGGGGGGGGGGGGGGGGGGGTACTGGCGCCAAAGGCCTCTGAAACGTCTGACGGCGGCGGCGCCGCCCCTCTACACGCAAGATTTTACCGGCGCCGATACCAATCCATCCCCTCCCCTCTTTTACGACTTTTCTTAATACTTAGCACTTGTCATAAAGTGCATGACTAGGCTACTGTCTTAAGAAGAAAGCAATTTATCAGTGTCTTACACAACTGTGTTGGATAGCTATATTTACCACACTACTCTACAACTGCAGCAATACAAACAATATTGATGGTAAGTCCACCTTTTGCCGACAACCACAAAACTGTGTCGTGCACACGAAATCGCGTTATGCGCAGTCTGAGGGGCTCCTAAGACTAATTTCTGATCGACCTACGGTGCTGGAATTTGAAATGGCCCGCTTTTGGGACATTTAGAATACAATTACAAGGAGGAATAATGGAGGAATAAAGAGTAATTACAATTAAATGGAGGAATAATGATTAGCGTAGGGACCTCTGAGGCTAATTTATTTCAAATCGACCTATACGGTACTGAAATTTAAAATAGAACAATTTTGGGACATATAGAATACAATTACAAGGAATATGGGCGCAGTGATAAGCTGAAGGACGTCAGAGGCTAAATTCATCCTCAATCGACCTATGAAGCTGACATTTGAAATGTTGCTCCTTTGAGGCATCTGGAATACCATTACAAGATATGAAGGAGCAAGGGTCAGCTGAGGGACCTCTGAGGCTAATTTCTTCAAAATCGACCTATATGGCGATAAAATTTGAAATGGAACTCCTTTGGGACATCGAAAGACGAAAGTAGAATAACCAGGTATGCAGGCCGAAGATTCTGAATCTCATTTCTTTCCCATCAACCTACAGTTTAAAATTGGAATGGAACCCCTTTAGGACGTCTAGAATACAAGGAGAACAAGGAGAACTCATATGGTGAGGGACCCGTGAGGCTACCTTATTTTACACCGACCGATGCACGACCGATGAGCTGAAATTTAGAATGGAACTACTTTGGGACATCGATAATAGAATCTCAAGGCATGCAGGAGCACTGATTAGCTGAAGGACCTCTGAAGCTAATTTCTTTCCCAATCGCCCTACGATGCTGATATTTAATTTTAAATGTAGCTCCTTGCCACATCTAGAACACAATTAGAAGGTTTAAGGAGCACAAATCAGGTAAAGGACCACCGAGGCTTTTTTTCCCCCTGATTACAGTGCTGTTTTTGACCTAAAATTTGCGCCCTTGAAACTCTCATGTACCAATTTCTAATTTTAAATCCAGGTTGGTTTCATCATAAACGTAAGGGTTGAATTAGTTACATTTCGATGACAAATATATACTTACGTAAACGTAATTTTACAAGACATGTTTTTACCAGCCCTGGTATAACCATCATATTGCACCATTTCGGAAAGCTCAGCACGAGGTTTTAGTTACGAATAAAATTGAAAACCTACACCATTAAGCAAGATAGCTTCCAAAGTAAGTAATTCTTCATTTATTCATACATTTACGGAAAGCTTTTAACAATTAGTAAACGATTATATCATTATACGCTATGTTTGGGTGAAAACTATGATGGAGGAAAAGTTGTCTTTATATTGATAAGAGATTGGTTGTATGAAATACATGTAACTGTCAGACTCCTATATCATCGCGGATAAGGAATCACGGATTATTTCATTGTTTGGTTACACTGTAAGATAGTAGGAATTACGAGTAATGAAAATGAAATTTATCGATCAGACCAATAGCTCCAAACGCTCGATTTCAGGGTGGTGGTTAAAAGCGTAATAAAACGTCGCCAAAGTGGACCGTATCCGATTATTATCCCGGGAAGTATTGGTGTTATTTTCGGACGTCATAACATTGCAACTGATATCCTTGTACTATAATAACAATGAAATTTATAGTGCACCACTTTTATACTTGTTTTACCATCATAATAATTTAGTATTTAGGTGAGAAGAATGAATGTAATGACGATGTTGATGTTGATTAAATATAACCTTGAGTCTTCTACTCCTTTAAATTGAATAAATATGTATTACTAGTTTATAATAGTTTAGATAGTATATACAATGGTGATTGAGTTAGTTACTATAAGTTCAAGTCAAATAATGGATAATGCACGCGTATCAAAGTTAGAAATGGAAATATGTGCGGTCTAAGGATTTCGCTACGGATAGACACCTACAAATCAATATATTCAGAAATCTCAATAAAATGAGAGAGGAGCGAAAATACTTGCTTTTGAGAATACATTGAAGATACATTGAATTTTGGAAGATTTTACTCATTAAAATCTACCATGTTTATAATAGTAATTAAATGACCCAGTAACTATGTCATTATTCACCGGTAAAAGGAGGATTTGGGTTCTGCACAGAAGGGCACATGGTGAGTGAATTAAGGGCAAAGCAAATTAAGAACAAAGGGTTTAAACGGAGCTGTAGTATGCAAACTGGGATGGCGACCCGATTGAGGGGCTGCTCGCCACGGCGCCTACGCTATCGACCACCGTCAAGTCTAACTTCGATAAATTGACGAGGCACAGGCTACAGTCGGCTATGACGAACGTCGTTCGACGACAAGCAAACGACTCGAATGCGATGGGAGCTTCAGTGGTCGATACTCGTACGAACGGGAGTGCATAAGAAATTTACCCTCGAAAAATCAAATTTTGGTTTCTACTTATATTTAGTACGCTCTTCGGTATCTGTAGTACGATAGGATCTTATGTCAGACTACGAGGGGCAGAAGAGGATCACTCGAGACTACTAGGGTGATACTCGCGAAAATGGGGTGCATAAGAAATTCACCCTTGAAACTTCAAATTTTGGTTTCTGTTTATATTAAGAGTATGACGTTCCTCTGTGTCAGTAGTAAGACACTTCCATATGTCTGAATTATTTTGGATTATATTGAATAAGAACTGAACCACGTGTTATATATGAATCCTTTATCCAAATCTAAGGGAGGAAAAATTCATTGGTTTGTATCTACATTTAGTGATGATGATGAATAAAATATGTACACATCATACAATATTATGTAAGCAGCTTAGGACTCTATTCTCAACCGACTTTTATGGTTCATTATTGGTTTCATCACTATGAATAACAAAGGTATGTATTGACATTATTGACGAAGAAAATGATTCTTTATAACCCTATAAAACTTTGTTGTTTTGGATAATTTTAATGATACTTAACCCGTTCCACGACGAAATACGAAATTAATACAGAGTTAATCCAGTTATCTCACGTTTTTGAGGGGTAACTCCCGACTTTGAATAAATTCCCCTTTATGTCTCTACGGTGGAACGGGTCCTTATAGATTCAAAAAATAAGGGTGAAAGTCTGTTAAGTGACACGTCGCATTTTCTAACCAGAAGCAAGCTTGTTGTTCAATATATGCGAATGTACAATGGCTAAATGTAATCCGACAATGGAAAAATAACAGGATCATCTCGAATAATCCCTGAGAATTTCATCAAAATCGAATAAAAACTATAGAAGTTATGATTATTGCAATAATTTATACGGAAAGAGTGAAATTCACAGGTACTCCGACCCTCGGAATCCCCAAGAATTAATTCGAAGAATCCAGGGTTTAATCCTGAAAAATCTTGCTCGACTCATTAGCGTCATGGTGATTAATAATAAGTGCGAATTCTCACAGCGAATTTATCTGTTAGAAGGCTTTCCACAATTCCAAGGCTATTCCGATGTTTCGGAATTAGTATAACATGAATCAAAAGTATATCATAGATAGATGTGGGGGGGGGGGGGGGGGGGGGGGTTAGTAATGCTTGGGTGCTTGGGTGTTTTAAGGGCAGGAGTCAGGTAAACCTTGTATTTTTACTATACGTTCAACTCCCACATTTTCATTAGAGGCTGTGGAATCGTCACGGATTTTATACGGATCGGTTCATAAAAATACCATATAAATTTCATTGCTTTCGAAGCATCAGTAGTTGGCGCAACCGTGAAACTCACAGAAGGCACATAACACCCACAAACAATCTTCAATGTTTAGGATGATTTAGGGCCCTTTCCTCTATGGAAGATCACAAACTAATGCAGAGGTTTAATCCAGTTATCACAGCAGTTTTTGAGGGATGTCTCCAGACTCTTGGATAACTCCCCTTTACGCCTCTATGGTGGAACGGACCCTTAAAGGATTTTACTGGTTAGGTAGACCGAGAACTATACCACTGGAATTGATTCTTTAGCAGCCTCTGCGCATAGTTAAATTGAACAATACCAACGTGGAATGGAAGAGCAGATTTCATTAACTCTTTATATATTTCATTAACACTGCGGCAAGCAGCGAACATACCGGGATTGATACTCCTAACTTAATTTAAAAAACGGCACCGTTTGGTTTGGATTATGTGAAACGAATAAGATTGGCAACCTTTTAAATGCCTATTTCATTGCAAGGCTGACAAACACATTTAGAGGGTTGCTTAAGCAGGCCAATACGAGAGCCATATGGGAGACGACGTGCTCGTACAACAAACCATGTTTTTCAACATTAAAACGTAATTATCTCCCCTAATTAGCAAAGTAAAAGTAAAATTGACTGCTAAAAAGCTCAAGTTTTTAGGTTCCTTGTATTTCCTGTTACAATATTACAAAAACGAAAAAAATAAAATAAAATAAATAAATAATAAATAATTTTTTCGACGGGTATACATTTGAAAACTGTAATTCGAAAATGTGACAAATAATTTTAGATCACGTTTTCCTCATTGAATGTGTTTAAAAGTTCATAAAAGGGTAATAATCTGAACGGAATTTAACGCTCTTTTTAACGGTGTGCTTATTCTAGATTTTACAGTGAGGTTAAGGGGAATTACGTCCATTTGTACCTCATAAAGTCAAAAACACGAAAAAAATCTTGACAATGAAATTACTCGAAAACAAAGCGTAAAAAAGTTCTAAGAGGATCTTCTTGTTGGGAATTATTTTTAGACTCGATCCCTAGAAGGTTCTCAACTTAAAGTGATAACAACCCTGTATATGGTAGTATAAGGTATAGGAAAGTATGGAGGTATATAGTATATAAGGAAGGCATAGTATGGTTGGAGGTATATATGGTAGTTTTTCAAATGACGAGGGGGCAAGCTAAGGTCTCCGACTTGAGTAAAAATCATTGATTTGTTGAATATATACCTCCAAAAATGTCTTATGCAATTTACTAATGAAAAAAAAAGAATCCCATTAGGTTTTGTAGTTCCATTTGGTTGTAAACAGCATACACTGACAGAGCTAGTTAGACGGGTCACCTACCTACATCTGCGGCATAAAATATTATGAACTCAATAGCCTTTATACACAAACTTACAGAATAGTAGGTACACAGTACACACTAGAAGAACTTTTAACGTTCAAGATCTACTTGTAACCACTTGACGTACCATAAAATGTACATTTTGTTAGTTCATTGAATTTTTTTGTGCATTTCTAATTCACCTGTTAGTCCAGGAGACAAGTCCAAAAAAAGTAGTAATTTCAGAAGAAAGTTTAAGATTAGATTTTTAAAATTTAATCCGCTTTGAGTGAGAAAATCTTTCTCCGCCTTCTCGGAATCGGTGGAATACAAAACAGCGACCTCATAAAGATGGCCTGAATCGCCCGTTTTAAAGTTTTTCATTAATAATTCCTAACTCGGTTTTTCGATTGCCTTTAATTCCCTTATAGGTAATTCACAGATTTTGGGTCGAATCACTTCCGTGTTTTATGCTCTTCAACTTTATCAATTATACAAATTTCTGAAGGGAGTACGGTTAGGAATCATGAGAGAAACGCTTAAAAATCTGCAAATTAAGCCATCTTTATGAGGCCGCATTCCATCAATTTCAAGATGGCAGGCAACGATTTTTTCATGGACTAAAATCTCAAAATCTAATCTCAAACCTTCTCCTAGAATTACTAGCCGTTTTCGGCCTTGGCTCCTGGAATATGTTGGTAACGTCGGAGAGAATGGGTAAAAGTATCTCAACTATCTCAACATCGAAGAAACCTTTATGTAAGAAACCTATTTCAGAAAACTAACGTAGGTAGGCATAACGTTAAGTTTTCTTTCCCAACCTGTAGCAGGTCTTTGAAACCCACATGAATGTAAAACTGGTTTAGGACTTCGTCTCAGTGTGTAGGTGTAGAAGGGCGCCCTTTCATAACGTATGGCTTTTTCAATCAAGATTACGAAGTGACATGTCATCTTATAGAATTAAAATTTATTATGTAGCATCTTACTTGGTGAAATTTAATAACAACCAAAATTTGGGTCAAATCAAACAATCTACGGAAATATCAATCTACAGTACAATTAGATACGTTGGAGCATGTTGCACTGCATTGGGTTGTCTCTATTAGAAATTTGATGGCTTAGGAAAACGTCTTAAGAGTGTACTTGATCGATTTTATCAAATAGTCTTGAGCGGAAACATTATTTTTCTTTTATTAAATAATCGAAGAGGCTACAAAACGGAGTGTGGGCAGAAGCGTCTGAACCTCAGAGCGTGTGAAGGCCGCAGTAAGACGAGCGGGTGGGCGAAGGGCCGGGGGTACTGCAGGGGCACCATTATCGAACGCCGCGCTATCTAGGACGACCATGTCCAGGTGGTTTTTCAAGTTCCTCCTTATCTATCGGGATTCCCACATTTCATTTCAGAAAAGCAATGAGACATCTGGTCATTGGCGTGTACAGACGATGCAGCCATATGCCAGTTGGCAACGCCAAAAAGAGATCAGACGTGACCGTGGGCACAGACTTTGTGAGGCTGAATGTAGCCGACCTGCCAGCCAGACGGAATCTTTAATGGCGAAGAACACAAAGAAGACACCCTGTCGGGCATCATGACTTTACGCTCACTTGTTTATAGAAACCTGTTTCCAATTATTATTGGAAATTATTGAAAAAATATAAATATACTGACACAATATAATTGACAAAAAACCAGTTTTTTAACTTTGTGTCAATATAGGTAATTTTATTGTTGTCAATAATTCCCAATAATAAAAAGAAAATCTGTTCACGAGAGAGGAAAAAAAAGGGGAAAAAAATCTGCTACTTATTACAGAACGATATTTTACACAATTATTTTTGGAAAGCTTTTCTTTACAGCTCTGTGGTATAAACATAATAAACAGTTGCCAATGATCTAATAATCTGTGTTCTATACATGAACTGGGGATAATGTATTTATTAAACACTAGCTGGTTCACCCGTGCACTGCACAGGTTGACTTGAATGTATATTGAGGCAAGCCCCTCTCACCCATCACCTTTTGGGACACCCCTATGGATCTGATTCAAAAAAGTCCTTACTTAAAGTACTTACAATAACTACTTAAAGTACTTACCTATAAATTACCTATTAGGACCAAACAACTGAGATCAACCTCCACTCCCTCTCTACAAACACCCCACATATTTCAGATTAAAAATATTCTTGATAGGTAACCCAAAAAAACGTTCAGACTAATCCAATTTCATTCGTCCGAACATCAGATCACCAGTTTGTTCAGTGATGTCAAAGATACCCCTAAACATCCCTTACATCTCCTTACCCCAAAACATCCATATGGGTCGGAATTGAAAATTTCTAAGTATGCTGAGGCTTTTAATGTTAACCAAACATATTTTATCAATCAGGTTCTCAGTTTATTCAGTGATGTTCACGATACCCCCGATTCCACCCCCACCCCACCCTCAAAGTACCCGTTATGGTGCAGATTTGAAAATTTCAAGTAGTTTGTGATTCAAGTTAGAGTATTCCAAATGAATTATCTTATATTTAATCAATCAGGTCCTCAGTTTATTCGGTGATGTCCAAGATACTTAACTCATTTCACCCCCCCCCCCCCCTCTCACCACCACACACCTCTAAGAAAACACCCCCTTTCGGTCTGATTTGAAAAATTTCAAGTAGCCTGTGATTTGAGTTTGTGTAATTCAAACATATTTTAGCAATCAGGTCCCCAGTTTATTCAGTGGTGTCCATGATACCCCCTCCCCCAAAACACCCCCTATTAGATTCGAAAACTTGAAGTAGTCTGCGATTTAAGTAAGAGTATTTCAAACATTTCTACCCAATAAGCTCCAGTTTATTTAGTGATGTCCAAGATAACCCAATTTCAATCCCCCCCCCCCCCCCCCCCCCAACCCTAATGGTCGGGATTGAAAATTTCAAGTACCAAGTCTGCAATTCAAGTTGGACTAACCCGAACATATTTCAACAATCACGTCTCCAGTTTATTTACTGATGCCCCGGATAACCCATTTCACTCCCCTCCTCTCCCGAAACACCCCCTTATGGGTCAGATTTGGAAAATTTCAAGTAGCTTGTGGTTCAAGTAATCCAAACATATTAACCCACTCAGATCCCCAGTTCGTTCAATGGTTTCCAAGAATGGCGAATAGATTGTGATTTTACTAGACGAACCGCCTCCGATATACACCCCAACAATCATAAAAAAATATGAACTGCTTTTACAAAAAATTGGTTGAAAATATCACTATTTAGCGATATTACCCCCTCCTCCCTACAACATGAGTCACAGAAATCGGCTGAGAATTGTGTAAACAGGCAGTTCATTCCCCCTTCTATCACTATTTCACACGAAAATCCGTTATAAAAATTTAATCCTCCCTTTAAGCACATATACATAGAGCATAAGATTGAAAAAGAAAAAAATCATGATTAATTGAAATTACCCACTCCACCGTAAGTAAAGTTGAAACTTCCAAGACTTGTTGCATAACTGGGATAAAATCCGGATCGAATAACGAGAAATCGGATATCGAAGTCACCTAAATCAAATAAGAATAGCGACAAACCTCATGATTTTTCTCTATTATCCCCTCCATTCACCCCCTTCCATAATGAAATTTGAAACTCCTGACATATGTTTCAAAAACTCGACCGAATTAATGATTGAACACAACACGAAAATCTTGACATGAATACAGAAGACCACGATTTACTACTTTCCCCCTTCTACTCCACCCCTTCCTAAATGAAATTTGAAACTCCTGACATATACGTTCCTAAACTAGGCCTAATTCTTAACGGGGAAGAAAAAATACCATTCCTAATTCTTTGTTGTCGGTCGAAGTGTATCTCTAGATATTTTATGCATATATATTACGCCCTAAATACCTATATATTACTCATATTTTACGCACTATGTAGAGATGTGAAATTGAAAGGTAACTGTAAAATTTCAGGGATGATTCGGCACTAAGGTAAGTTACTAACCAGTTAATTGTAATAACGTTCAAAACCAAAAACTAATGAGAGGAACATAGACGGTCATCAGTGCTCAAGTAATTGTGAAAAGTGAGGTAATTGTGCCTACTAATTTGTGTACTGCGTCGAGAGGGAAGCAATTATTAGTAACCCACACATTAGGATTATTGAACTAGGTCAAGATGGGATCAACCGTAACGGGGTCTCTCTCTCAAATTGGAGTTAACAGTGAAACCTGCAATATATTCGAATCTGTAAGCCCGAACTCTCAGGTTCACTGAAATTCGTAGTTTTTGGTTTACAGTTGACGACGAGTGATAGAATTTACAATGTAGAATTACAGTGGAGGATAAGTTTTCTCCCTTCCGTTAACAGTACTAATTAATGAAACGAATGAAACGTTTCTTCTTTACCGCAGAGGGTGGTCAAGGAAACCTTGGAAATAACTTTGTCCGGGCATGAATAATCAAAATATCATGTTCCTTCCTGGCAGTTTTATCTTCCATTTTTTAACTCCGCTCGCTGCGTACTGCTTACTCCGCTCGTCGTATCAATCAGCTAGCAAGGGGGCTCGAGACCTGCGGTCTGTGTCTTTACAAAGTAGAAATTAACTCAGTCAACTCCGTTCTCGTAACTCAATTCGCCCCCCCCCCCCCCCCCCCCCCCCCATTCAAAAGTTTGTTTGAATAAAAATTTTCGTTCTATTGAAAACATATATCGTATGTACATGTTCACAGTTTTGTTTACAACACTTGCCTATATACTACGTTTAGAATAGAAATTTCTAGATTTCTAGATGATTCTTCTTCCCGATCCGTCTGGAATCATCTAGACCAAAATATCCTAAAATATTCTTGATCATTCTGGAAAACTCTAGAATATTCGAGAACATTTTGAAACCTATAAAATATCCTAGAATATTCCAGATCATTCTAGAAAACTCTAGAATTTTCGAGAACATTTTGGAAAAAATCTTGAATATTCTAGAACATTTGAAAAATCAAAAATATTGAGGGAAAGTGTTGAACACGTTCACGTACACGCATGTTTTAAGTCATTCAGCACGATTTCGAGCCTCCATGATCCATACATTATGTTATAGGAAAGGATAGCAGTATCCCACCCCAAATTTTTACCAGTCACTACCTCCTTACTTGCGAGTGCACCCCAAGACCCTTCTACCACTGCTACCATGTGTGGGTAGCAGTTGGTGATCATGAAGAAAGGGCTGGACATACAAACGAGGACACTCCGTATATATATATATATATATATATATATATATATATATATATATATATGTAAGATTCAAATTGATGCACAGATTTCAGGCAGGACAACGGCCGTTAGATGTATATATACGATTTTTTTAGTCGTATTTCATAAACTCATAAACATTTGTCCATTAATCCGTATGAAAGACTTCGGATGTGGGACAGCACGGAGCGGCGAACGAATGTTTTTTTCTAACTTCAGTTTTCGAATTTACATAATTTGAACACATTTTGAGAGGGGAGATTTTTTTTTCCAATAGACATTTAAAATACCAAATCAAAACTAATTATAAAGACAGTATTTTCCCTCGATACAAGTCCCAGTATCAGAACCCATAACAGTTTTTTCTTCCGTTTTCCGGGTTTTACCGTTTCACAATTTCAGGGCGTGGCCCGGAGATAACATCTTTGATGAGAATCGTCATCGTCAAAACGTAAGCAAATACGTAATTCTTATTTAGAGTTTGAAAACAGTCCGCGGTCCTTGATATTTAAAGAGTAGGGCCTGTCTCAAAATCTCCGCTAGCGATTTCGTTTTTAATTGTCCGGAACTTGGAATATAGTCGAGTAGGAGTCGAGTTCCCTGTAGTCAAGTTGACCTTTCCTTTGGAAGCGCGTAGCTAGTCATCTAATATCAAAGCAATTTCCTTCTCCCCGACGGGTTAGGTCACATCGGATAATCTCGTAACTGGCAAATATAAACTACGGCGTCACTTTTCATGAACGAATGATCTACACCTATATTAGGAAATCCGAAATTGGATGAATACTGCAGATGTTATGCCAGTTACAAGAATTTTGCGTTTTAGATGCGGAGCTTCTTTGATTCAGTCATGATTAAAATCATAGGAAACCAAAATATAACCCACACAATCCCTGTAAATTTCGTAGAAATCGGATACAAACTGTAGAAAGTTATGATTGTTACAGGAGTTTAACATCCACGCAAGCGAAGACAATTTTAACAAATTTTCCAATGTAATTCTTAACATTTCAGCGGAATCTTCAACAAGTAGATACTTCGCTTCTCCATAGAATGGTCATCATTAAAATAATAAACACCTTAATTTTCGGTCTAGAATAAAAATGTGAAATAGTTTTCCCATGTTCAGAAACAAACAAGAAAGTTGCTCGTTAGCTATGGGCCAAATCTTCAAATAGTAGTAATTTATAGTTGTATTAGTAACTACAAAAAATGTATATAATTTTGATTTTGCGCAAACTGAACGCGAAACTTGTGGAAATCGTTTGATAACGTTTGTAACATTAATGCTGGTCATAAAGCATTTACCTTGTACACGAGTCACTTTTTTTCATCACCTCAGTGATAAATGATGTAATGCGTGATAATATACTCGTACAGCGGACTCGGATAGAAATATTAGTAAATCTATACTATTAATAAGAATGAAACTCCGTTTGTTTGTCTGTCTGTCGTGTCTATGCACGGCCAAACGGCTGAGAGGGGGGAGTCTACGAGTGGGGGGATCTTCTTGGGATTTTCCGAAAGGTGGAACGAGCGAATTTAAAATTGTCTAATCCCACCCGAACCATGGGCCGTAGGGCGGGAGGGGGGTCGAAGTAATAATTAATGTGCGCTTTTTCCACTTCCCCGCTTCCCCTACCCCTCTAAACGGCCGTTGACAATTCCGGAAAAATACGGGTTTCGTAGGTTTTTGAACGAGGAAGACGACGGCGCGATCGGATCGCGAAAAAAGTATCGGGAAATGCGTTAAAAAAATGCGAGAGTACGGACCCGTTTTCTCGAAAAGTCCGCCGAAAAACTTGGTTTTTTCCGATTAAAATATACCCCATAAAGGTACGTTTTTCGGAACGGTTTTCGCGGGCGAAATACAGCTTTGGGTCCGCCGAATCTGAATCCGAAATCGGATATCGAAAAAAGTGACGGAAAGTAGGTCAAATCACGAGTGGAATTGCGAGGGAAGCCTTTAACATCAGAAATTAATTTTGCCGTGTTCGCGAGAAGGCTCTGGGAAGACAGAGGTCTTTGGGGTTCGATAAGTCAGGTACAGGTTTCGGTGTTTGGGTGTTGCGAGCAGGTACCTTGCGAGCGAAGCGAGAGCCATTTCAACGGAATAAATTCGGATTTTTTCCTGCAAATATACAGCAATACCTTGCGAGCGAAGCGAGCAACATCCCCGAATAAACTTTTCGTGGTTCCACGTAGTTTTATAAGATTTGATTTGTTTGTAAGAATTCCCAACTGAAAAAAACGTCTGCCAAGTTGGGTGGGCAGTATAACTTCCTCAAGGATATACAGGTATACCTTGCGAGCGAAGCGAGAGCCATTTCAAATAATAAATACGGACTTTGTCCTACACATATACAGGTATACCTTGCGAGCGAAGCGAGCAACATCCCCGAATAAACTTTTCGTGGTTCCACGTAGTTTTATAAGATTTAATTTGTTTGCAATAATTCCCAACTGAAAAAAACGTCTGCCAAGTTGGGTGGGCAGTATAACTTCCTCAAGCGAGCGAAGCGAGCAGCATCCCCTACAGAAGTTAAGCCTACCCTTAGAGATCTACCGTTTGCGAGCGAAGCGAGCAGCATCCCCTACAGAAGTTAAACCTACCCTTAGAGATCTACAGTTTGCGAGCGAACCGAGCAACATCCCCTAAATGCCATACTTTGCGAGCGAAGCGAGCAACATTTTCTACATGCCAGACTTTGCGAGCGAAGCGAGCAACATATCCCACATGCCAGACTTTGCGAGCGAAGCGAGCAATATTCCCTACATGCCACACGTTGCGAGCGAAGCGAGCAACTTAATGGGGGGTCCGGGGGGCTTGCCCCCCGGCTGGACGTGGAGGCGAGCGTAGCGAGCCGGAGCGGCTAGTATAATATAGTACTGAGAGATGTGTAGGTAAGCCACAAAATCAAATTTCCTTTTGCGCAGAGCCCGTTTCTAACGTAAATGGGGGGGGGGGGGGGGGGGTGCAGTTGGTGTAGAGCGAAACCCTCATAACCGAAGAAAATTCCACCGAACTTGGTAATTTAACATTTTGAGTTAGCGTAGTTTCTACTATTCAGGCAATTGCATCAAAATTCAAAAAAGGGCACTACCTACGCAACGTCTTAGACCAAGTGAGAATTGATTCAGTGATGATTGATGATTGATAGTCAGGAGCCAAGGTCGAAAAGAGGCAGTAATCAGAGAAGAAATACTCCTATTCCTAATCCGTACATCCTACAGAAATTTTTTTACGTAGCAAAGTTGTAGAGCATAAAAAACAAAACGTTCAAACTCAAAACTCTGAATAAAAGAATTACAAAAAATTGAGCTAATTTTGGGTGAGTCCTCTCCTCCCCCCGTCTGGACTTTTGCCCTTCAAAATACGTGGTGGGGGTGATATTGGTCTGATTCAGTCTTCCAAACCTCATGCAATTCAGGGTTAAATACGTTCTATAGTTCGTTTCGAGCATGTTTTTGCTCAGACCGTTTCCCATTAAAGTGCAAAATAAAAGGCCAGTTTTGGGAAATGTTTGAAATGACATAAAATTCAAAAGCTAAAATATGCTCGATACGAACTTTCGAAAGTATTTCATCTTGAGTTGAATGAGCTTTGGAAACTGAAATCAGAGCAATATTGACGCCACTAGGTGATTTGGAAGGGCAAAAGACTAGAGGACTCGCCCAAAATTAGCCTGATTTTCAATTGTTTGTAATTGGCTTATTTTAAAAGATAATTCAGAATTTTGGGGTCGAATCGTTTTGTTTTTGTGTGACCTGTACAACTTTGCTACTCATAAAAATTTCTGCAGGATGTACGGTTTAGGAATTATTTGAGAAAAACTTTAAAATGGGAAAATTAAGCCATCTTTGAGGCCGCCATTTTGTATCCCACCAATTTTGAGATGACAGGCAAAGATTTTCTCACTCAGAACGGACTAAATTTTCAAAACCTAATTCTCAAACCTTCTCTTCAAATTAATACCTATTTTCGGCTCTCGTTCCAGGATTATGAGTGATTTCACGTTTTCGCGCAAGGGCTGAGTGGTAGTGGTGAGGGTATTAAATACTGAAAGTTCTCAATTAGGCGTTTTTTAAGGTATTGACTTCGCCGGTTGTGCTCCTTCAGGACTCTTAATGTTACAGGTAACAGTTTGTAGGTATATATTGTTGGTACCTCATGTGAAGGAATACACAAATAAAGCCTGTTATGAATTGCTTCAGTTTATAAATAAAATTGGTTTACTCCAAATCAATATACCTGACTTAGATCTGAATAGAATGAAAAAACGGTTTTCGAGAAATAAATACAAAGTTCCAGTCATGCAGCACGATCGAATGAGCGAATTTTTGTAAATTATCGTATAATTATAATGCTAGGTACAATGTTTTGAAATTTGAACATTACGAGTGTAAACAAACTGTCAACTTTCAATATACAGGGAAAAAATCTAAATACTATCAATTATCTAAATAATATTTTGCTCTTCAAAAATGTTATTGATTTTTTTCAACTTTCAATCGATTCTTCAAAAATATTGATGAAATTTACGTACTTTTTTTCAGCATAATTTTCTGCATAAATATTTTAACGTTCTAGTTCATCGTTGATAAACTTATGGAAAATGTATATAGTTACATTTAAACATTGCCAGCCTTTTTAGCACATTTTTGAAATTTGACAACTTTGATGAGCTCAAAAAGTGCTAGCCAACGACAAAATCCTTACATTTGGAAAGCTTGATTTTTCATCTCACTCCTAAGGAGTGATCGTCGACACACATACACACGCGCGCGCGCACACGTACCATACACACGGAAAAGGAAATGTTTATCTCTAGAATTCGCTTCCCAATGCGTCAATACGGATTTATATGAAGAACATTCTTGGAGCCATTGCATTTTTTTTTTTTTTTTTTCGGAAATTCACTAAAATTTTGCGAATTCAAGTTAAATCAAACCTTAATTCCAATTTTACATTAATTTGACTACCATCTTTTCCCATTTTATTAGGCTCAAAGTTATATTCATGTGATGGTGCAAACCAATTTTATCCGTTATTTGAAATAAAATACCGACGCATTGTCATTTAACATTGAGTGTCCCGAAGTGGCGAAATATTAAAAAAATTTATATATATATATATATATAAAGCTAGTAATTTAGGACTGCCAGTTTTTACGTTCTCAACTACCAACCTAGAGTATAGAAATTTCAAGTCAATTGCTCCAAAATTGCAGTCTCTAGCAAGACATACATATACGTACATACTTCATTATAAATTATTATTAAACATTGTATATCTACCTGTGACGATTCACTCGTGTTGTCTTGAAGTAGTTTACAACCCAAATATCATCCCTTATTCATAGATTTTACTAATTTTGGTTTTTTATCAAGAAAAAAACGACCGATATAAAGACGGGAGGGCCAACCTTGGCGGCAAAACGGAGACTAGTAGTACGCGGGAGCCGTAAGGCCGGCGCCCGGGGGCGGCGCGTGCGCCGGGGGCGGTACGGGAACCAGCCAAACAAACCCACCCCCTACCGCAACAATTACTAAACATTTACGGATTTTCCAAGGCGTAATTGCAACCCGTAAAATTAGACCTTCGTTAGAATCTCGTTAAAACGGGGGGAAATAAGAAAATAAACTACCAAACGAAAAAACCGAGATAGTTTCCCTTCCTTGAAACTAGGAGAAGGCACGGGCCCATGTCCGAGTGGTCGGATCGAGCGGGAGCCATACGGGTCGACCATGACCTCGAAATTTCTTTCCACCGCGGTTCGCACGTTTCCGTCAACAGGATTATAAAGAAAATACGGAACACGAAGATTGGCACGTCGATTCGGAATAAATTCCAAGCTGCCTAATACCATAATGTGGTCGGAAACTGGTTATAATTTCGGTTCTGGTGGTATTAGCTTCGAAATCGTCACAGATCTGGGCAATACTACCAAGGTATCCAGTTAACTCAAATCGGTCCATAATCGGAAGAAAAGATTTAAGAATGGCTTAGGAGTGTATGGAGCAAAAAATATAACTTAGCACCTTGAGCGTCAGATAAACTGTTGTTTGTTAAAGGTTAGATAAACCTTAAAATATTGTTTCACCAGTTGTCGTCTCCAAAGTCGGAAACATTAATGTTTATTTTTTATGGTAAATTTGCCAATTTGATGGTGTTTTTGTAGCCTTTAAAGATTTTCGAGACAGCAAGGTGTCAGGAGTGGTAGTGACAGAAACATCAAGTGGGATGGCGAGTGATGATCCAAATTTCACTTCCCCCAAAACAACCCACTCCTGCAGATGTCAGGGCGCTACAGATTGTCAACCACGTATGTGTTTACATTAAGAAATGAACAGAAGATCAATGAAGGAGCTTCAATGAAGGAAACGCAACTGAACTTGCGGATGAATAATGTGTGAGTGTGAATGAACCAGCCCCAACCACATGGGCCCTCGATCAGTTTTAAGGGGGTTCATGAGTCAAGATCGAAAATAAATACTGCGATGTGTTTACTACAAATACATTTTTCGTTTTTATTCGTTTACGATTCTGTAGGGGTTTTCAAACAATTTGGTTCATAAAATCATTAAATTTGAGCTGTGGAAAGCAGAGATATGATTTATCAAAGATTGAGGGATCGAACACGGTTTCCATAGGATAGCGGGCCTGCTCATGGTTTTTTATAACTTTCCCAAACTACTCATCATTCTTTCTGTTAGACACTAGATATGTGAAAATATATTTCGAAATAGATACATAGGTATAACTTAAACGATCAAATTTTACAGCTGCTTACATGAAAGACAAAACAATCTTGCTTGGATATGTCGTTTATATTCTCATTCATATTTGAGAAAGCATTTGATACGTTCACTTGACGACATTTTTGAACCCACGAAAGGTGTGACACGTTGTTAATCTACTAGACTACTAGAGAACTGATTTTAGCGTTGCTATACGTTCTAAAACTACTTGACGAAGTTTACTATTTACTCAACTATTATTAAATGGGAAATTATTAGAAAAATAACGGTAACTAGGTAACGGGAGCGGTCGTAAAATGATCAGCGAGTTCCGGCGCGCAACATAGGCAAGGTCTGACCCTCCAAAACATTCTTCTACTTCACAAACGGCGCTACCCTTCGCAACCGATTTGTTTGGTTGCCGAACTTTTGTTATCATGGTTGCTAACATGCAGTTTGTTAGCGGCGGAAATTCATGACATGTGGAGAAGCCTTGACGGGTTGCAGTATGGGTTGAATTTTGATTATTGTAGGAAGAGAATCTAATTTACAAAAAATACCTAATATTTTTAGAAATGGTTGAAATAAAAAATTCAAATTCAATTAACTTCTGAAAAGGCACTCAACACTTGAGCGAAATCTACTCGTATTTGATTGAGGGACTCTAAATTTATAATTACCGTCACCATCGAACTAGGTAAAACATACGGAAAACATTGTTACTCACATACACTTTAACAATTTTAAATTTGATTTTCCCACTGATAACTCTGAATTCAATTTTTTATTTCAAATCAATGAGTATTTATTTTAAAAAATTTGAATTTTATATTTTAAATTTTGTCTCCCTGAAGAAGCCCCAGTTCCTGGGGAGAAACGTTGGAGAATAATAAACAACCAATTCAAGGACAGAAAGGCCTTTTTTTGTAGTCTTATCATAATTTGAACTGTCCAAATATTGAAACGTTCTAAAAGTTTTAAAGCAGATGAAAAAGCTATTGGTACTGGGATCATAATAATCCTCCTCATAATATGAATTATTGAATAACTCCAACAAGGTCACATGATTATCAAGACAAGACACAAGCTTAATCCCCATATTCAAAATCAATTTACTCCTAATTTTAACGGAGAATAATTTGTAATGTCAAAACAGTTCTTTCATATTTTTTTGTGTGAAATTTTTAAAATATAATTACCAAAAATTATTAATGAAAAAGTGTTTACATTCACGAATTGTTTCAGAATGACCCAAAAAGCATTTCTATGGCAGAAATTTGATTTAAAAATTGATTGACCTACTGAAATAACTTGATGTCTTCAAAAATTCGCTAAAATAGATAAGTTTAATAAAATTGAATAATTTTAGTCTCAATGGTGAACTTTTCGTGACGAGCACTTATTTGATTAATCGCCCACTCAAATAAGCAGCTTGACTTTATATGTATTCAATGAATCCGACGTGGGATCGCCCATAACTTTGGACGAAATAATAGTGGGTAAATAATAATGGGTAAACCGAACCATTGCGTATTATGGTGAGGTTGCAGAGATACGGTCAACGGTCAAAGCTTCCGGATGTAGCTGGGGCTATCAGCATCGGCTTTGATATCTGATTACGATCGATTCATTACCATTCACGCGGATCACAAGTAATCCTTGGATTGAGGCACAGTCAGTGTGATGTTGCGAGAAGACCTGAACATACGAGTTATACAGCTGATCATTTCACGAATCCAAGGAACTCAACTGGAGTGTGAAGGAACTCACTAAGAGATTGAGCACGAGGACTATGCGTCGCAACAGCAGGCTCCATCATGATCATTCAATTAGCACCAGGTAGTTGAATCAACGATTATGAAACATGAAATGCGACTATATACGGAATATGTGACCAATCGTCCTTGATACAGGAAAAACCAAATAACTAGGCAAAGCTTTATCGTTTCTATATTAGCTAGCTTTTCTGCCAATATCGCTAAACAATAGATAACTGAATAACTTTAGTAACAAGGGGCCTAATTGCCAAAAATCACGAAAAATTAGGTTTTTATTAAATGGATTTGGAACCAACGTGGTAGAGGTGATACCTATTTCCAAAAAACGGCCAAAGCGCCACCTGGTTGCAATAGTTTGAAAATACTTCGACAGAGTGCAAATTATCGTAACTCCACCAGCTGTTTTGTGGAAAAGAACTAAATTTATACTATCATAATCTTGCCTAGTTATTCTGCTACCTTCCTCTAGTACAGAGGTTCATGAACTATGTTTCAGTGGGCCGCGAGGTACCCAGAAGTGGTCCTAGAGACTTTTTAGAAAACTGAATAGTATCCCTAGGCAAAAATTAAATGTAAGTATATGAGAGGGGAGGAGAGAGAAGACACAAGAGAATTCCTATTGTTTTTTGGCTGCTGTGTTATTGAGTTGAACTTCGGTCACCCCACGATTTCTCATTAAGAAGCTTCATTATTTGAAACGTCTTATTACTGTGTTATTCGTTAAAAGTTTCCACTACATAAAAAAAAAACTAAACATGTAATAACTGTGAGTCACCAATTACATTTAACTAAATTCAAGTGGTCCGCGGAAATTCCTAGTCATTGTAAGTGGTCCGCCACTTCAAAAAGGTTATACGAACCCTTAATCTAGTATGTCACTTTTCTCGTTGTTGTTCACGTAGTATCTTGTGGCTTTTTCACATCTTATAATGGAATCAGCTCCTGAAAGGAGGTCCAGAGGAAGTGCGCGGTCGACAGACATCGAGCCAAACAAGAAAGTCCAAGGCAAACCGAAAACAAAACACACATACACACACACACCCGTATCAAACACAAAAACAAAAAATACATCCCCCAAAAAATGTATTTCATTCTATATAGTAAATGGAAATTAATGTCACAAGCACAAACAGTAAAGGGTATGATGTGATAAAAAAGTATATGATTAAAATGCAGGGTTTTGTTCTTATTGTTATTTTTAATTATTTTAGCGAATTTTCAAAGAAAAAATGAGCTATTTAGATGGCTTGAAAATTTTAAATGTTGGGGGGGGGGGGAGGGGGGGATGCCCTATGAATCCGTTCCATACATCGAAGAACACAATCCTAGACTTTAACGTCGTATATTTATATATTTATAGGGTGTATTTCCAGTCGATAACTCCCTTACAATACGGCGTAAAAATTTTGTTTCAACGCAGGAAAATCCTTCTTGACAAAACACAGGCAAAGTTGGTTGGCCAGCCCGATAGCTCCAGAATTTCAGGTTCACTTTACAATTTAGTGGCACAAAAAATTCAAAAAATGGGGTTTTTGACCATAGGGTATGTGGGGTGTCGCAGTCGAAGTATTTTTCAGCGCAGTGTCGATTACGAATACTCCCAGATCTCCAAGATTCATAAATAGGGGAGAAACATCGATTTTTAGGTGAAAAATGCCCGTAATTGACTAAAATGTCGAGTTTTCGAGTTCAGCTGGGTGTCTCAAAATTTTCTTTGCGACCTCACGGTTGTCCCCTCAGTTTTATTTAGGACATGGTTGGCTGGACTCAATGATCAAAATTTAAATGCCTAATTCAATTTTTTCCTTCAACTTTTCTTTGAAAATTCTCTCTATAGCCATGCTGCATGACTGAGTACTTTTTATATACTTAATGAAGATGTGTAGTTAAAGGTATAGGTCCGAATCCCACATTTCTCCTAGAACATTTTGATTTTCTTCGATTTTGTTACTACATTGAAATCTATTACGAACCTATACCTTGAAGTACACATCTGCATACAGACACACAGTATATAATAACACAGCATAGAGCACACACATGCATTAAGTCAATAAAGAGGATTAAAAGTGAATGAATCAACGAACAAACTCCCTCTATTTTTAATGACAGTATTTTTCAACAATACCAAAAAGCTTGTCAAATGAGTTTCCATTTACTAGAATAAAATAAATTTTTGGAGATGTATTTTCTGATGTGTAAAGCTTAAAGCTTTAGTGATTGTCGAAATCAAAAATAAAACGGAACTAAATCGTGGTCTACGGTAGACTCAGCTAACAAAAACATGTTTCTGTCTGAGTGCAACTGCTATTCGTTCCTATCAAGTTTGCGTATTTATTGGCATCCATCAGCCTCTAAACACGATTCGTAGATAAGCAATAATGTACCTAAATTTCTGAAAACTTGTGATAGAACACTGAACTAGGAACACAAGGTGAGGAACAAATGTTTCGTTGTCAAAGGCCTAAATACGTTATTTCATGGAGTAAAATACGAGTCCATCGAGATCATATCCTTACGTAAGGGCTCAGTGATTGAGGGGTCGAACTTGAAAATACTACAAAACGGTTAACTAGGGGTTTGGATACCTGTCCCGTGATTGACGTGTGCCCTACAGAAAAGGTAGCTTTACGTCTGGGTTTTAGAACGAGAAAGCAATAGGGACGTGGAGAGAAAAAAAAACCGTAGGGGAGGGGAAAGAATTCTTGAAAAGAGATCTAGAATATGAAAGTGAAAAGGGGGGACGTCGAAAAAGGAGGACAGAGCGAGCTCATTAACTAAAGAGCTGGCGGGAGCATTGTTCCTAAGACGTCGTTAGGGGTTGGACAGAAGCTGAAAGGCTGGGGGGAGGTGTTGTGGGTAGGCGAGATTAGGGGGTATACAAACCCCACGGAAAATACACAGCTCAAAAATATGAAACGCACTCTTAAAAAACACCTTCACTGTTGAAAAGCCGCTCCAATTACGAGCACAAACAGATCCGGCTGACGGGGTAAAATGCGTGTAACTTTTGTGTGAAATACATTCAACTGGGTCTTTACACGCTCGCCATCACGAAATACAAGTTTTGTTCGACATTTTTGTGCTGGTCACGATCTAATCCGTTATCACTTGTCAAATCTGTGCTACGATATGAAATCATTGCATTCTTGCAGGAAGTCATTCAATGATTCGGGTTACTTTTAACATGAAGTAATTAGTTAAAGTGCGTCAGTTTGTTGTACCTAAAGACTGCTGTAACTAAGGAACGTTTTTATACATTTGACTGAGAAGGAAGCATATAATATAGTCAGCTGTAAAATATATCTACCCCTTCTTCGAGCACTAATGATCCAGCCGACGCACTGATGCCAATTTTGACAATGGGGAAAAAAGAGAAAAAAATTCAAGTCAAAACATATCTAGATACTTTGTATTACTTACATCTCTCAATATAGAGTATAGATATTTCACTTTTACCCCTACACCATTTTTTACCTTTTTTACAAGGCGGTGAAGGTAGAGAAGTTTTGTGTTCGTGCGAGAAATAGGAAAAAATGTTGTCCCCCAAAATAATAAATTTCACTTGCTTTTTGAGTTTGAGAGCTTGCTTTAGTCCGATTTCGATCGTCTATTCCTGATCGATTACAAAGGTTTATTATTGAAAGTAATAAACAAAATCAGGTAAAATTCCATGATAAACTGATTGGAATTGAAAATTTGTCACGATAGAAGGTTCAATAATATTTGGAATTGTAAACGAGAAAGGGTTGTATTGCGGAAACCTCCCTCTTATCTCCCCAACATGCCACGTTGTTGAAGTTTGCACACTTGAGCTCACTCCTACCTACCTAATTTCATCAATAAACAGAGCTGCCGCTATTGGGACTCTGAAATCGAAATCGAGACTTCCTTCAAAGACATATCTCTAAGAGGGGTTCTGCGAGCGTTTGATGTGAAAGGCGTTTGAGGATGTGTTGAATGAATGTCAAGATTCCGAACTACAGGTACGATATGAGGCCTGAGAAGACCTTATTTGGGAATTCGTGAGGGCAAGTTTGGAAAATTCGTGTTATAGGCTCTCTCTGATGAACTATCCCGAATAATAAAATATAGCTGTGTACTAGTAATTCATCAAGCCATTTCAGAAGGAAAAAGTCAAGTAGTCGTTAGGGAAAGAAAGTTTTACAAATTCACTTTTGAATGGTGATTTTAGTGGAATAAAAGTGGTTAGAAATGAGAAACATCCATCTGTTGGAATTTCACACTTTTGACCTCAACATCAGAGTCAGCACACTTGAATAAACCCAGGTATCAATTTTAAACTCAAAAAACCGTTTATTTTGTCCAATAAACGGGTAGAAAGATCAAGCGTGACGTATTGTAGTGCTAGTGAGTGAGGGTTTCCCCTAGGCGGGTGAGGGTTGAGACATTATATCTATATCTATACTATTAATAAGAATGAAACTCCGTCCGTTTGTCTGTTTGTCGTGTCTATGCACGGCCAAACGGCTGAGTGGGCCGGATCTACGAGTGGGGGGATCTTCTTGGGATTTTCCGATAGGGTGTATAAGCGAATTTAAAATTTTCTAATCCCACCCGAACCATGGGCCGTAGGGCGGGAGGGGGGTCGAAGTAAGAATTAATGTGCGCTTTTTGGACTTCCCCGCTTCCCCTACCCCTCTAAACGGCCGTTGACAATTCCGGAAAAATACGGGTTTCGTAGGTTTTTGAACGAGGAAGACGACGGCGCGATCGGATCGCGAAAAAAGTATCGGGAAATGCGTTAAAAAAATGCGAGAGTACGGACCCGTTTTCTCGAAAAGTCCGCCGAAAAACTTGGTTTTTTCCGATTAAAATATACCCCATAAAGGTACGTTTTTCGGAACGGTTTTCGCGGGCGAAATACAGCTTTGGGTCCGCCGAATCTGAATCCGAAATCGGATATCAAAAAAAGTGACGAGAACTCGGTCAAATTGCGAGCAGAAGCGAGCAAAGCGATTAAAATGATTCTGCCGTGGACGAGAGAAGGCTCAAGAATTGACGTGAAGGGTTCGATGTCACAACGTTGCGAGGCGAGCAGGTATGCCTACATAGGTACCTACCTTGCGAGCGAAGCGAGAGCCATTTCAAATAGTAAATACGGACTTTGTCCTACACATATACAGGTATACCTTGCGAGCGAAGCGAGCAACATCCCCGAATAAACTTTTCGTGGTTCCACGTAGTTTTATAAGATTTAAATTGTTTGTAATAATTCCCAACTGAAAAAAACGTCTGCCAAGTTGGGTGGGCAGTATAACTTCCTCAAGCGAGCGAAGCGAGCAGCATCCCCTACAGAAGTTAAACCTACCCTTAGAGATCTACCGTTTGCGAGCGAAGCGAGCAGCATCCCCTACAGAAGTTAAACCTACCCTTAGAGATCTACCGTTTGCGAGCGAACTGAGCAACATATCCTACATGCCAGACTTTGCGAGCGAAGCGAGCAATATTCCCTACATGCCACACGTTGCGAGCGAAGCGAGCAACTTAATGGGGGGTCCGGGGGGCTTGCCCCCCGGCTGGACGTGGAGGCGAGCGTAGCGAGCCGGAGCGGCTAGTAGCAAATGAATTTAAGAGCCGTTCTACTGGTCAGATACCCATCATATTTCGCCTATTCGAAAAGTTCTCGCTCAGATCTTTCTATTGAGCAAATAAAATATAACCATGAAAATCCCCCATTTACCTTTAATCACCTGTGTAACCGAATCCACGGGGCACTTTGTAGCACAATGTTCTATCCTGCGGTTCGACAGAAAGTCTCATTTTGACGAGGTTGAGCGACCAGGGGATGAGCTATTGGAAGTACGAAAGCGATGAGCTATTGAACGGTCGAAACTGCGGTGATTTGTGCGGTTACATTATAGGGACGCGTGGCGCTAATCTTGGTAGCTGAATTCAATTACAATAACTAAGTTCTCTATGTAGAGATATTAAAAATCTAACAATATCTTGTTTATTCATCTATATTAATATAATCGTAAGTAAGTCTGTCAGCACAATGATTAGAATCATGAAATTTTGCGTTTCTTTTCCGTTTCATGCTATCTGTAGACGATTGGTACTATTTTCTCAAATTTTCTCTGTCTGTACGTTAAAGTGTTTTTAACGACACTGAACCAACTGGGGATCTGAGTGGGCGAATATATCAGAACTACTTTAACCTGGGTCACCGTGGGGAGGGGGGGGGGGGGGGCTTTCGTAGGTATAATCAAGTCAACCTGTGCAACGCACGAGTGAACCAGCTAGTTTATGAATGTTTGTGTAATATAAATATGTAAAACAACTATGTAATTTGTAATAACAATACAACACTGATACAACAGTAATAATAATACTATATATGGTGTCCCAAAAGTAACCCCCCTAACTTTTCTCCACAATTTTTGAGATCAAAAATTTTTGACATTTTATGTCTTTACTATGGCACATAACTCAAAAAGTGTGACGTTACGGTGTGACGAAGAAAGCGTTATGAAAAATTTCTAATGATTTTCACGTACAACCGATTCGTTGCTATGGAACTTTAACTTCGCCAGTTATCATCGTACAAAAATCGTTCACCACTCGTTGGATAGCTCTCGATTTACATAACCATATTACGTTAACCACTGCGGAGTGCGTGGCCGACAAGCTGCGGTATGAGCGTGATTGTTTAAATAATAGTTTACACACAGGTGATCATTCTCAATAATCTATTTTGTGAACACAATTGCAAGCTTTAAGTAAAGACATAATTTTAAGACCAAACAACCGATAAACGAATTATCTCTTGGAGATGTACGAGTCTTGGAGATGAAGCTCGGACTGTGTTTATGTTTAACAAAATCTTTATGAAGTGCACTCGTGAGTGTGTATATAAGAAGCTGTGTATAAGGCACCTCCAGTTACGATGAAACATTCCATGGAATATCAACTATCATCCAATGGGCCTTCGACGAAACGGAAACTTCCCAAATCGGCCAAGGAGCTGATGCGTGAATATCGTTTGCGCGAAAAACTGCGTACGAGTAAGACAAATGCCGATGACACTCGGCAATCGTCGTTACGTGGTACGCGGTGTGGGTGAGGGAGGGGGCGCAAAGACATAAAATGTCCCTCGTGGTTGCGTACTTGTACGAAAGCTGTACCCACTGTTTGTGTTTTGATACATTCTCTAAGCCAACATTCAGTTACATTTTACATTTCAGTTTCAACGAGTTTTCTGGAAAGGACAAAGATTTTAAAGTAAAACCAAGCCGTTGCTGCGGAAATGAAACTTTTTTAGTTTTCATCGGACAAAAATCGTTCTCCGTTCTTTGGAAAGCTCTCGATTTATCACCCATTTCTTTGCGGAGTCGGATCTTGCTCGGATCTTCTTACCCAGTCGGATCTTGCTGGTGGAGGAGTTAGATTCATAACGGAGAAAAATTTGCGAGCTCCAGTCCTTCCTTTCCCAATCGTTCGCAATTGTCCTAAGGTTCAGGGAAAACAATTTGAGAGTATTGCCGTTTTCGTTTATCGTCTCCACTTTCTTACAATTCCGATATGACATATTTCCGAACCGGCACTCCTGACAAGAAACGCCGATTTGAAGTCGAGCTGGCCGCCACAAACCACGCACACTGCCACTGCGGAGAGAGCTCTACCAAACTCTTCAATGTTTATGATATCGTACATAAAATCACATCCGTAATGAACGATTCCACACCGAGTCCCCGAATTTCTTCTCAGCGTACGATGCTTGGGAAGCAGTGGGAGGTTGTGAGTCGATTGGCGCATCAGAGGTGCGGGGAAGGATTTTTTATAATTTTACTCACAGCATTTTTTCGAAGTTTTACGGCTAAATTCTACTTTTCTTGTTACAGCATCATTGTGTTGTTGTCATGACGGAGTTTCCTTGGCACAAACTGTCCTTGACAATAGAATTAAAAAAAAAAAAAAAAAAAAAAAAAAAAAAAAAAAAATCGAGGCGATAAATTTAGAGGAAGGAATTTAGGAGCTGATCAGCTTTAGGAGCCGATCAGCTTTGGGAGCCGATCAGCTTAAGGAGCCAATCAGCTTTGGGAGCCGATCAGCTTTAGGAGCCGATCAGCTTTGGGAGCCGATCAGCTTTGGGAGCCGATCAGCTTTGAGAGCCGATCAGCTTTGAGAGCCGATCAGCTTTGAGAGCCGATCAGCTTTGAGAGCCGATCAGCTTAGGGAGCCGATCAGCTTCGGGAGCCGATCAGCTTTAGGAGCCGATCAGCTTTAGGAGCCGATCAGCTTTGGGAGCCGATCAGCTTTAGGAGCCGATCAGCTTTGGGAGCCGATCAGCTTTAGGAGCCGATCAGCTGGTCAGAGGATGTTCGTTCATCATGCTTCACACCTACTCGTACGTTCAATTCCCACTCCAGTAATCGCAACAATTACTGTTGTGATTACTGTTAGTTACCTGCCTAATGTATGAATTTTCTGTTTTTGTGCTACGAGAATATAGTTTTTACAAACGGAATCGCGCATTCCGTTTGTGAAACATTCCGTTTTCATCCTCAAAGTTAACATGGTCCTTCGAGCCGGATATCACGCGAATTCTCATCATGGGCACCAAAAAGGCAATAAACTGAAGCACCACATTGATACGACATTACAGCAACTAAAAAAGACTTCGAGATGTCCTGAGGACGATTGAACCCACGAAGTCTCGATCTATAGCCAAAGCTATTGGAGACCAGGTCCATCTTGTCCTTGGCGAACGCAGCGATCAGAGTCTCACATCGCCCGATTACGAAGAGTTGAAAAACTTTCATTCAGAAATATCCGAAGAAATCTCCTGATTAAGTATTGAAATTATCTCCTGATTGACCAAGAGGAGAACGACATGAAGAATCTACAGCTCGCCTCCTTCGACCCCTTTGATGGTGATACTTTGAAATTTCCCACTTTCATATCAGCCTATGAAAAATCCGTGCACCAAGCCAAAATCCCGTCTTATGCGAAACTTTCATTTCTACGGAAACTTCTACCTCCTCCTGCTGGAAGTTTTCTTGCTTTGTTTGGCACATCAGATACTACGGTGTCGCATAAAAAGAACTAAAGGATACACTAACCCCCCAAAGTTGCTGAAGCAGTTCTCAAATCGTTTTATAACGTACCAACTTGCTCATCAACAAGGCGACTTCCTTTTGATTCTCGGGACCGTCTTCATGATGAACTAGTACCCAATGAAATCCCGGAGAGATAGAGAAAGAGTTGAAGCATTTATTTCTCATTAATATACATGTCACATCTAACAACATTATAGTTAATTTTTTAATTAAAATTTTTTCTGTGTAACACCTTATTTTAAATATTTTAAACCAAGAAGAAGCTCCATTTTTTCCAAAAGTACCTACCTACCTATCTTTAGTATGATATCGCAATTCTAGTTTTACCATATGGTGTTCTGTTTTCCTTTGCTTCAAACTTGGTATCAGGCATCCAAAAATGATCTCCAAGTTTCACCATAACATTTTGGAAAGAAATGGGGGGAGGCTACTTTAGGGTCAGCTTGGTTAATGTAATATGTAATACCATGTATATGCAGCAAAACATACATGACCCGGTCCCTCCACACTTGTTGAATGTTGATCTTATCTAATAGATTATTCTAATATGCTTAATCACTTATATAACGATATTAGCAAATTTGTCTTCATTTTTGTTCTTTTCAGCTTTAAATAATAAGCTCTTTACACCTAGAGAAGGATTGGTGATGGGGATCTCCCACTGACGTTTTTCGAACCAAAGCGGTTCATGTATGTATATGTTTGGCTCTCTCCAATGTACTATCTCGGAAGATTGCAGCGGTGTACTAATAATTTATCAAGTCATTTCAGGAAGAAACCGTCTATTATAGTCGATACTTAGAGAAGGGAAGTTTTATAAACACACATTTTGGATAGCAGATTTAGTGGAGTAAAATGTAATGAAAAATTTAAAATGTTCGACTTCTTCACAACCCTGAAATAACTTCTTTTTTTTTGAAATTGTGCGCTACAGGATTTGAACAGGATTTTTGAATGTAGATTGATCTCTCAAAAAGTAAAGAACAGAATGTTATCGAAAAAGCAGTGAACAAGTCATGAAACTTTCAAGTTCATTTTTAAAGGGTAGAAAATGCCGCATTTCTAGAGAATGACCGGTTCGTGACCTGAAATCCCGATTTAGCATCACTTTTAGAAACACATAAAGTGATGATATGCAGCTAACATCTCCGTCTGATTCAGCAGACAATAGCCGGATAGACGCGTGGCGTTAGAATTATTTGTGTACCGAAGGTTTCCCACCAGGCGGGAGACGGTCCGGTGATGTCACCAGGAAATATTGATTAGCAGACCCTTTCCCTTTTTTAGGAAACCCTATATTACACCTTTTTTGATAGCTTCCACAAATATCAGTAGATTCTGAATGTAAAAATTAACCAAGCGCTGGTCCCACATTTCGACCTTTTCCACGATTTCGGGATCATCCTCTTCACATAAAAAAGTTATTGTGAAAGTTATATACTTATTTTATTTTATTATCCCTTCGTTATTGGGTCAATGGTTTTATATGCGTGAGACCAATACAAAAATGTTATTGTAGACTTTTTTATAATATAAGAATGTCGGAAAAATATTGACCGGTGACACCAAGCGATGACGCCGGATCGAAGATACCGTAACGTAAAAGTATTAAAGCAAACTGGAGAATGAGGTTTGAAGAAATTGTAGATAGAAGACAGTTTGTTTGTTAGTTGATAGAATGATCAGAATGAGGATCTGGTCGGTGAGCAGAAGTATTTATGTGGTTAACCCATGATTTTTTTCCTATCCTTTCATCTCTCTCATGCTCAGCTCGCCAGTCAGGCTCTAGACCTTGTTTATTTGAGACACTTGGAGCGTCAGATTCATTGTCGGTGACAAAGGTGCATCATAGGAAATAATTAACTAGGGAAATAAAATAAACTCACCTGGAGTTCTGGAGGACCTCCCTCATCCCGGATGAGTAAGAGGTGACTATGGCCGTCCATGAGGACTTCCTTCTTGAACCTGCCACCTTCTGGAGACTCCTCCTGCATGTAGGATCCTGTCAGGTAACGGTGGACTAGGGCGGATTTCCCGGACGAGAGCGATCCTACAATCCCCAGCCGGAGGTCTGGCACACCGCGCGAGACCGTCCATTCTTGGCTGTTGACGAACGAATCTGGAACAGAATGAAAGTCCGTAGTTAGTTTTCGAGAGGTAAATCGTAATTAGCAGAAGGTGGGAAGGTCAATTCCATCCACACTGCAATATTATGAACTACAACAATTTAAAAATGCATTCCATGCTTTACCCGTGTAAATAATTTACATATTTCTATGGGTCATGGACACCAAGATCGAAAAAAAGTAAAAGATGGACGAAGGAGTCAAGAAAGAAAGTGAGAATTAGAAGAATGGATTTTGAAGTAGAACCATTGAAAGAATGAAACTTCAAAATGTGTAAAACACAAGTAAAGACTGTGCTTATTGCTTATCAAACAAGGTATGCTACGATATGTTTCTGGGGAAGTAAAAGCCCAAAATAAATTGAAAAAAAAAAAAAGGCACCATTGATTTAACTAAACAATGGGATACGTTGGATAAAAAACATTGTTTGAAATAATTTTGACATTGACAATTATGACCAGTCAAATACGGAAAAAAAAATCATTGGTTATTCCAGAATTCCGTTTTTGTTAAATGTTGGTTTTTCGGCTACGCTTAGCCCTTGGATATAGAATATTAATTCTGAAACTGGAGGGTTCAATCTTTCTAGGGGGCAGGAACCGTGTTCACCAGTTAGGCGCACATTTTCCTATCATTCGTAAAGATGATTTTAGTTTAGGTCAACATTACAAATGCATATCGGAGCGATCATCGATACCCTGGTTCCTTGGTTCCTGATCCTAGACTTGATTTCGAGAAAGTAAAAGTTTATTTAGTTCCTTTGTTGCTATTTCTCCGTAGCTGATTCAGTTCTGAGGAAATGCCTGAGTCATACATAACGCTTGCCATATTCATATAATGACTTCAAACAAGCTCAACGAGTTTAGTTTAACCACAGTTATTATTTAAAACGTCTCAAAACCCGGATCCCGTCTTCGCATGAGATGAGATGAGCCGGCCGCATGAATTAATCACACGACAAGGGGATTGAAGACACGAGTGACATCCTGCGGAAAACGAGACGCGTACGTGGTGGCCCAAACATACGAGCTACGTGCGAGCAGTTGGGCGAGCGACATTACGAAAGCGGCTCACGGCCTATGGGACTTCCTTTGGGGCTTCATCGTCAGGTTCTAAGTACCCAAAGGGAAGAAGGGGAACAGAAGGACGAAAGATAACGAGTTGGAATAGATTGCGAAGAAAGATACCACAAGAAAAATAAGGATAATTACGAAAATACGTATAAAACCACAAAGTAGGTACCTAGCCCCGTTCTTGCTAAATAAATACCTGAGTAGAGAAAAGGAGAGTTGAAATATGAGGGTAGTTTTGTCATCCAAGCAGGTAGGTACATAATAATATTCATGGGAAATCGAAATAATGACAATAATTTCTCCATAGTAATGACAAAATAAATTCCAAGAACCACACAATATAACTATTCGGGCGATTGTAACTTTTTAATTTACCTTCGGAAAAACTCAAAGGATTTATAAAGAATGTTTTGTAATGACCTGTAACCATTTTTCAGCAACTTAAGAAATAAGAGTACTACATAACATAGTGTAGACACACGCTAATAAGTACCATATAACTTACTGTAAGTCTAGAATGATACAAACCAATCAATTATACCTACATTCTCACAGGGCCGCCACATGGGGGGGGGGCAAGTGGGTACTGTTGCCCCGGGCCCGGGCCCAGGGGGGGCCCGGTCCGGTCCTGTATTTAGTAAATAAAGTATTTTAGAATTTGTAGGACTACATAAAACAGAGTGTAACACTTGACGGGCCCTGATCAGATTATATTTGATTTACTACACCAGACTGTTTCTCTTAAACAGTTGCGATGATTGCGATAGCCAAAAATATTACTCTTTACCCTTTACCGTCTTAACCAGTAGGCACTCGGCTGAAGACCTGTGGAGAGAGCATCCATGGGCAAGAAAGGTTGAATGCCCTTGCCATTCTCAGCATTAAGCACAAGTTAGCATCCAAACTTGACTTTTCTAAGGTTATTAAAGAATTTTCACTTAAAAAGGCACGAAAGTTTTAAGTGTTTTGTCTTGTATTTTTCAAATGCAAATACACTTCCCTCACTTCACTTTATTAGTTTTAAAATGTTTCATTTTATAAAATATGAAATTATTGCCTATTACAGTTTTCTATATTTAAAAAGTTTTCCACAATTATAATTACAATTACAGAATGCTATTATAACTCAACAAA
Organism: Adelphocoris suturalis; assembly: GCA_030762985.1. Classification (NCBI taxonomy): domain Eukaryota; kingdom Metazoa; phylum Arthropoda; class Insecta; order Hemiptera; family Miridae; genus Adelphocoris; species Adelphocoris suturalis. The sequence continues at coordinate 41,690,587 of CM061041.1, forward strand.
ACAAAGTTCTCATTTTACTAATTCATATTATTGATAGTTTTTCACTAAATAATTCTTGTATCTTTTGTTGTTATAAATCTAATTCTTTACTGCATAGCTTCATTACAAGTACCTAGATAATCTGTAATAAAACAATTATATTTTTGTAGATTTTTAAATTTTTTCAAAAATTAATAAATGTATTCTTTCACACATAATTAATCATTGTTTCAATTAATTAGTTCAGCCATCTTGTATACAGAGACTTTCCTTTTTAATCCGTCCATAACATTAAAATAAAGTTAATTGTATGTGTTGATTAATGATTATATGAAATTTAGACAATCATAATTTCTGCCACAATCGTCCGATTGAGGAATGAGTAAATTGGAACTTCTCTGAATACGCCTTCTATTCACAAACAATTGTATTTAAAGTAGTTAAAATAAAAATCCTATGACTGATTGGATGTAGAATTTTTGTTTCAAGGTAATTTATGGTATTTTTATGGTTTTGTAATTGGTTGGTATGAATACTTCAATTTTCAATTCTTAAGTTACACTTTACTTTTGATTAAATGTTGAATAAAAGGTAGTGAAGTCCCCTCAAGTGTTCTTATTCAAACACTGAACCCTGGTAGGAAGTATGTAGGAAGTATAAATGATTTTTCGTTTGGTTAGAGAAGGTTTAATAGTTTTTTTTAAAACAATTATCATAGCCATCTCTAGTAAAAGTGGCGCGACAAAAAAAAAAAAAAAAAAAAAAAAAAAAGGGGGGGGGGGGGGAGGCCCGTGGCCAGAATCTGGTCCCGGGCCCGACTTGGAGATGTGGCGGCCCTGCATTCTCATACGAATTAGAGAAATAATATAGGTAGTTGTTGAGTCTAATGAGAATTACTCAAGGATGTGAAAAACTTACTTTAACCGTTTGTTATTGGATGTAGATTTCATCCTTTGTTTTGATGAAGTCCAATCCCACTTTCCAACGATCAGGAGTGTTCTTTTATGATTTATCAATGTTTCGAGCACTGGAGACGTCACACTGGGCAGGGGGAGAAGGAGGGGAGCCAAGCGGAACTGGTACTTTGAAGTTACCATTGCACGTGACTTTCTAGTGTTCTTGAGTAATGCGTGAGTTACAGAGATAGCTCCCTTTCAGTGTAAGCTAATCAGATGTGAGCTATTTTGAGTGTAATTCGTCTTATGGATGGATATCAAAAATCTACGATACTGAAGTAATATAATAGAATAGTTGCACAGATGGTTACTTTGTCCTTAAAACCAACGGATTCGGTACGTTTACCGACTGCGGATCTTTCCCCGGCCAAACACAAGTAGGTACATCATCACAACTCTACGTGGGAAACCCAAGCGTAACCTCAGAAATGAAACTAATTTGTTACCACCAAGTATTTTGTTTCCAAAGTGATGATGTCCGGGCGATTTCTGTTTCTTCTGATTTTGGTAAGGAAACATGGTCCTATTCTTAAGGTCGTCCTAATTATTAATGATGGTTTTTGTGTATACAAATGATTATTCTGTCAAGTTGAGGTATTTTCACAGATGCTATCACAAACACTGGGAAGATAAAAAAAAAGAAAAAGTTGATAGATTTTGTCAAAAGCCGAATTAATAGTGAGCATTTTAGCGGGAAAGCCACCTTTTAGGTGTCTGACTGCTGGGCTCCCTACACAAAATCGTGTTATGGGTGGAGAATTAAACAATTTTTCTGGAAAACCTGCTAAATACTTTTGTAACATACCGAATTATATTGCCGTAGTAATAATGCCAAGTGAATAAAGGTAGGTATTCTAATTTGGAGGCTAAATATAAGAGGAAAAAATTCACCTTCTCGCGTCCCTCCGATCGATAAAAATGATCAGAAGATAATCACTTCAACGACTAGCCTCAGACCCTTTGCATGATAATCAATATTCGCAATATCAAAAAATATGGTTAATACATGAAATTAAGGGTGATAAAAACGGCTATGAACAGGTTTTCTCATTCAAGGACGGGAATAATAATTAATGTAGCTTAATATTTTCTATTAGTAATATAGAGAACATTCCTCAATTGATGTAAATCAACTCTTGATGTGCCAGTCTTGTGTCCATTCGAACATGAATTCTTAATTACTACTACCATTCTACCAGATTAGAAATTCCGATAGAATAAAGTGAAAAGTTTTGATAGCGCAAAAGTGTATATTTCAAGTTCTAGAAGCCAAGATTCATCACCATTCGAAATCAGATTGAATAAGGCTTTAAGAAGACGAAGGTTTAGGTGGGGGGAAAGTGACAACACTGGTCTAGCTGGTTGAATTAATTACGGACCTGTTGTGAACTCAACTTCCGAAGTCACAAAACTTACGGGAAAAAACTTAATTATGAAGGTCTCTGATTTCTAATCTTCTGTAGATGGCATCATCAAGACTTCCTGACTTAGGAAATATGAAGCATGTGGAACGCTCGGTTCCTTTTCAAGACACCTATGGAAACCAAAAACCGGAATCAAGTGAAAAAACGTTGTCCATATCATCGAAAAATAAAGAGTTACAACGTCAAATCGATTTCGATGGTTAGGCCATCATCAGTAACAGACAATAAAAATTGGAGTTGTTGATTTTGTAATTGTTGATGGCCTAACCGTCGAAATCGCTTTAACATCATAACTCTTCATTTTTCGAGGAAATAGACAACGTTTTTTCACGAAATTCCATTTTGAAATGGGTTTCCACAACTTCGTCGAGAGTGATTTAGTTCGTAGACACCTATGGCATAAACGAATCTTCGATACATGAACTCAATATCTGCACGTTGGAAGTACATTTATATAATGGTATGTAGTACAGGGTGGAAGTGAGGTGTAAAGACTGTCCTCAATCAGCTTTTATGGTTTAATTCAACATTTTAGAGCGCTTTCGCCTCATTCAACCTCATCAACTCTAATATATATATAATATTCTTTTATTGTATTATATTTATGTTATATTGATTTTAAATTTCAGCACATTAAGTGCAATAAACTGTTAACTATCAATAAATTGTATGGCAAATGGTAAAAAACTTGTTCTTGTGATTATTTTATATGTTTGTATTGATATTGATGATTTTTTTAACTCAATTGCTGAAATTTAAAATCAATATAACAAAAATATAATACTATAATTTACGAAAATTCACTCATACGATCATGCTTCATAACTGCAACTCATCAAATAAATTCATTTGTAAAAAACCCTATTTTATTTGCAAAAAGACCAATTTTTTTTGCAAAAAAGACCAATTTTGTTTGCAAAAAGACTAATTTTATTTACAAAAAGACCCACTCTATCTGCAAATTGATGCTATGTATTCATTTAACGATTTCACATTTAATAAAGTAGCTCGCAGTTAACCTTAGCTCAAGGGCCGAAATAATCAATAAACCACGTAAAGAAGGGGTGGTTCGCTGTAGCGTGTTCGAGAAAACTGACGCCTGAGTAACTGTATAAATAATGCTTGTTACAAGGATTTGTAGACGGACAGACACGAAACGAAATTTTTTTCAGAAAGACCTAAAACGTAAAACGTAAGTGTAAATTTTGATTTTGGAGAAAGAAAAGAAAAGATTGGTCTCCCGAAAGTGAAAACAAAGCTTCCTACACCTTTAGACTGAAGCGAAAACACTCCAGGTTATTATTTAAAGGTTCATTATTCGTGTATTAGATAGCCCTTCTACGCGGATCATTTGTTCCATAGGTATTAAAACAACTTAACTGCCGAAAGAAAATTTAGTAGTTCGTATAGGTGGTTCGTACAGATAACAAGAGCTGATACATCATTATGAACGTACAATGGTACAAGTATACGTATAATTGTAGTAGTCCTGTTTTCTAGGCTTGGTGGGAGTACCCCCCCATCTAGGCCAATCTATATTTAAAAAAGCCAGGAGTGCCGCCAAATATACCATTAATCTCTCAAACTTGAGACTTCTCCTTTCTCCTCATTCCGAGCTAGAAGTATTCTACATCTACCATTACCGTATAGGTATACGTAGCCACCGACTTACGGAAAGAAAATATTGATATTTAAAGAAATCAAATGAAACACCAGCTACCTACCCTTCAATATGTAACAAAAGTTATAGTAAGCTCCATGGAAGACTATATCTTCTTCCACGAATAAACTGATTATCAGTGATTCCACATGAATCCAGGAGGAAGCGGTAGGTAGTGGAGGTACTCCACCAGCTGAGGGTCCAGCCTCCAGCTCCTGTCTGTTGAAGAAGATTGTTAGAAATCCAATCTTGCAACTCCGCATGTTTACTTTGAAATCAAAATATTAGCCTATATCAACTGCACTAGCCTTTCACAATCGCCGAGCTGCTATCACGTCTCCTTGAATCGGTTGTTTTGAAAGATTTTCAATAACGAATCTTTGTAATCGAAAAAAAGAGGTTTATGTTTTAGAATGCGGGGAAAACAAAACGCTGCAAATTATTACACAAACGTTCATTATTTCTGTATTAGATAGATTTTAATCCCCGTTTATAGTACTCATCGTTTATAGTACTCATAGTTTATCATCGAAACTCGGGGCTTCGCGCACCGGAAATGGGTTCACCGCGTTACAGCACCAGCACTTTTACGTTTTTTAATGAAGTTAAGGAACAAGACGATCTACAACTAAGTCATGTTTACTGCATTACAAGACCAGGCCCCACACTTTTTCGCTTTTTAGTGAAGTTAAGGAACAAAACGATCTATGACGAAGTCATCTTCCCACCAAGTAGAAGGGTTGTATACACTGTATAAATATTTATTAATTTGAAACTATGTGTGTGTTTCGCATAAAATAGGTACTTACCTAATTAAATAAATGTATTTCAGTAGGTTAATTAGAAAAAAAAAAAAAAAAAACAATCAGTCTCGGAGAACCCTCAGCTGACAAGTTGTCAACTGCATTTAATAACATTGTTTTCAGCCGTTCAGCATCGCAGGTCTAAAATCATGGCTAATATTGAGTGGGAAATTGATGTGTCAATCAAAGTTTTTCTTGCCTTTTCTTGTATTTTGTTTTCTTGCCTTTATTTATTCTACCTTCACTGGATGATCAGTTATTAAAATAATAGTTGGATTTTTAAAGGGGTTTTCTAACATTTTTAAATTCTGTTTAAAACTCGATTAATTTTATCAGAGCGGGTATTTGTTGGTAGAGTTGGTAAGAAGGAAAAAAGCAATTGAATCATCTATGAACAATATCCATCTTATAGAACAACTCTGATGATAATCACTTTTTGATTCAAGTTTTTCATAGTTTTCAGCGATTTTTAGTTCAGAAAAACGCAAAATTGAACATTTTGTGTGTGCCTAAAAAAATTTAGGCTGGCCTTTGATCTCTTTCTTTCTTTTGTAAATATAATTTTACCCAACTTTTCGTAGAAAAGGGGGTATTTACAGCCGTTGGCACATGGGGGTGGGGATGCATTTTATCTGCGTTTCAGAGGGTGTAGAACACGATTACAATAGTCATTCATTTTCAGATTTCTTCATATATATATATATAACCCCGTAACGTAACATCAATCATAATATGACATAATCGTGCTCAAATCTCTCCTATTTACCTTGAGACGTCGAAACACGATAGGGAGCCTCTCTGGGAAACCAAAAGACGAGCAAAGTGAGGAGCGCCATCCTGATCAGCTGAGTGAGCTAAAATCTCTCCTGTTCACCGCAGGACGTTGATTGTTGGCTCTCAGCCTCTCTGAGATAACGAATGACCTCACAGGCTCCATCCTGATCAGCTGATTGCGCTAAAAGTTATGTCGTCTATTTGATTACAACTAAATTTGATAGAGACCCTCTCTAGGACATCAAAGGACGAATGAAATTACGGGCTTCACCCAGAGCTCACGCTGATCGATTTGAAAAGTTGATTCTGCTTACGCAAACTGCATGTTTTTTAAACCCTGTCCTATGTAAATTTATACCCACATTGATACCAACAGTTTGGCAAATCCCGGAAGTATCCAACATCAGATATCTCTGAAACAGCTTGATTTTCTTTGAAAAATTGCTAACAATTATGAAAAATCGGATCAGTCTGCACAGCTCTTCAGCAGAAATTCACATTTTTAAAATAGTAATGATTTACATTGTAATATAATTTATAGCGATAAAATGAAACTGCGAAATGTCCGCAACATTCTGCACTCAACAATGTGAAAATGAAAAAAATACACAGCATTCTAAACTATATTGTGTGAATGTCCATGTAATTCTTTTTATTTGTCGCAGATGCAATGATGCGGAGTCGCAAACACAGGTAGAGTGGCGAAGGTGCTGGGGAGCGGACTTGTATGTGTGTTTGGTGGAGATGCAACGACTCCCCTTCCCCCCCACCACCACCAAAAGATCTGGGTTGGGTGCTAGAGACGATCTCCACTGCCCTCAAAAATCGAGAAGCCGTTACTGATTTACTTACTGAACTGACAGTGACTCAGCGGCCGTTACTGATTGACTTACTGGACGCGGTGGTCGTCACGGTCGGGGGGGAACGTCCGTCACGGGTAACTTCCGTCGACTTCCGGGGCGGACCCACCGGCTCCTCTCAAATTCGGGAAGTTGAGACCCCTTGACGGTCTGTTTGTTTTTTGTTATCAGATTACACCCGAAAACTAAATGAGAAAAGAAACAAAACCAGATTATTAAAAAGAAGCGCCTTAAGGCTAAAAATGTCGCGAACGTGAATTTATTTATATAGTTTGATTATTTATTGATTTTGATTTATATTAATTTCAATTTGGACATTAAATTAAGTTATTTGGTTAATTTTATCCCAAAAGCGCCATATGTTATTATTAAAACCCCAAATGTTTAATTAGTATATTCATAACTTCAAGGAAAATAGACGAGAAAACATCAAATGAGAAATAATTGAGTTTTCATTCATATAAACTTATTACTTAACAAACAGAAAAATAAATTAGGTAGGTACGAAAGTAAATAGGAAACTGCCTTCCCGACAGTTCCAAGACAAAAAATTCATTAAACGTTTTTTCAACTGGCTTCAGAATTTATGATTCGTTTCTAGACGTCCCAAGAGTTCTCCATTTAAATTTCAATTCATTGTTTCAATATCAATGAATTCAGCTCTGGAGATCAGAGGGCACCGGTAAAACTAGCCTTCTTGTGTATATCGTTACGTGTCGTTGTTACAATGTCAGTTTTTCGGCAAGAAAGTAACCGTAAATACGTATTCTACGTTGGTTAAAAAAACGTCAGGCCTCGCCAGATCTTTTTGTTTAAACCCTACCTTTAAACTGGTACTGCTCAAATTGGAACGCTACGATGATTTAAAGCAGGAATCGGGTCCTCACAGAATATTTTGATCAACTCACTGTTCATTGTAATATTGAGATATTCGTTCGACTCTTGTCACGGAGAGGCTGGCTTCCTGTCAAATGTGAATTTCACAGGATGAACTTGAGAGAATTAAGCTCACTCATCTGATCAGGGAAGATCCCATCATTACAATCGTCTCTTAACGTCCCAGTGAGTCTCCCTATCAAATTTCAACTTCCTAGGGTGAACTTGAGAGAATTTATCTCACTCAGGTGGCCCCGCGCACCGTTTTTTCGTAAACAATGAGTGATGGGTCATTTTTCCATGAAATTTCACGTAGAATTTGAATTAGCAATAGAAAATTGGGGTTAAAAAAAAAGTTAGTGCGGATTGAGCACATTTTGCGCATGCGCACGCGCGCAAAAATGTTATATTTGAGATCTACGTAAAAAATAGGATTACCATTTGAATTTTTCTTCTAAGCCATTTTAAGGAGGATATTGATGTTGTGTGTGGGAGGTGAGGGGGTGATCTGTCCATCCGCCCTTTTCTGGACGACTGTCCAGCCCTTGTGGAACTCCGAGTCCAGCATCAGCCCCCTCTGTGGGTTGATGTTTTATTCGGACCAGACAAGGTCCGATCCCTGTTGTTGTACCTGAGAGCCGCTGAGCTCTACTACGATCTGCGATATATTTATATATAGAATTAAACCTTTCGCGAATTGAATTAAACTTTCCGCGAAGCGAATTAGACTTTCCGCAAAATTAATTAAACTTTTCGCAAACTGAATTAAACTTTTTGCAAATTGAATTAAACCTACATACGTGAAAAGATCAATAACATTAAAAAACCCTTCCGGTTGAGACGCGGCTTAAATTTAAAAGAAAAAACATCAAGAAAGGAACACTGATCCCTCCCTGTTGCTAGGTACCAAAGTTATCCTCATAGGACGGCTCAGCATTTGTGCAAACGTGATGGATATGTTTCTGCTGCTCCCAACTGCTGCTCTTGGACGACCTCTCCATTACCTTTTGCTTTTAGAAGTCTTCTTGCTAATGCCTATAAATTATATAAAATGTCAACTATAGATGGATACGTTGCGAGCTCAGTTTTTTTTAATTAATAAATAAATAATTTAACTTCAGATTAACTTCATGAGGTGCTGGATTATGTTTAAATCTACAATTTTTGTGCTCGTTCCATCACTTGCACGATTTGTTACAATATATACATTTTGTTGAAGTTTTCATTTTGTCTTGATTAAAACAACAGATTCCCCCAAGGTCAATTTGAAGAAAGTTTAATTCCATTTGCGAAAAGTTTAATTCAATTTGCGAAAAGTTTAATTCAATTTGCGAAAAGTTTAATTCATTTTGGGAAAAGTTTAATTCATTTTGCGGATAGTTTAATTCAATTCGCGAAAGGTTTAATTCAAAGTGCGAATGCTATACATCTAGTCATAGTTTTATATCGCTTTTTACTGATAGTTTATAGTACCTATATAGTTATTTCTCTATCTTACATCTAGTCTTAGTTGTATTATTTTATTTTTGGGTATTTTTTTAAATCCACTTTGGGGGCTGAACAGTGCTCATCACTGTACCCCTAATTTTTTCCCCCTCCGAGTAGCTAGTGAAGTCCATGATGGCGTCCCTTTTTAGTCAAGGATGGCAGCATGGCTCCCCTTAGAATCGTGCCACTCCCAGAGTCCCTTTAGACACTTTGTTCAATGCCGCTAATGACCCTTTTGGTTGAGATGCGGCTTAGAACAATTGAAAAAAAAAGAGGATATTAGGGGGGGTGTCTTCGGTAACTAGGACACCCTGTATAGGACTTTTTTAGAAAGCTATACATATGATGCTAATCGTTTAAGATAATTGAACAATAGCCCATTGTCCACTTTGTGTTCCAAATTTGATGCCTAGTGTGTGATGTTCGACGTCGGAATAATAAGTACGCAAAAAAGATTGGGTAGCTTCAGGACGGGCACGCACGAGCAATGTTATATTTGAGATCTACGAAAAAAATAGGATTAACATTTGAATTTTTCTTCTAAGCCATTTTAAGGAGGATATTGATGTTGTGTGTGGGAGGTGAGGGGGTGATCTGTCCATCCGCCCTTTTCTGGACGACTGTCCAGCCCTTGTGGAACTCCGAGTCCAGCATCAGCCCCCTCTGTGGGTTGATGTTTTATTCGGACCAGACAAGGTCCGATCCCTGTTGTTGTACCTGAGAGCCGCTGAGCTCTACTACGATCTGTGATATATTTATATATAGAATTAAACCTTTCGCGAATTGAATTAAACTTTCCGCGAAGCGAATTAGACTTTCCGCAAAATTAATTAAACTTTTCGCAAACTGAATTAAACTTTTTGCAAATTGAATTAAACCTACATACGTGAAAAGATCAATAACATTAAAAAACCCTTCCGGTTGAGACGCGGCTTAAATTTAAAAGAAAAAACATCAAGAAAGGAACACTGATCCCTCCCTGTTGCTAGGTACCAAAGTTATCCTCATAGGACGGCTCAGCATTTGTGCAAACGTGATGGATATGTTTCTGCTGCTCCCAACTGCTGCTCTTGGACGACCTCTCCATTACCTTTTGCTTTTAGAAGTCTTCTTGCTAATGCCTATAAATTATATAAAATGTCAACTATAGATGGATACGTTGCGAGCTCAGTTTTTTTTAATTAATAAATAAATAATTTAACTTCAGATTAACTTCATGAGGTGCTGGATTATGTTTAAATCTACAATTTTTGTGCTCGTTCCATCACTTGCACGATTTGTTACAATATATACATTTTGTTGAAGTTTTCATTTTGTCTTGATTAAAACAACAGATTCCCCCAAGGTCAATTTGAAGAAAGTTTAATTCCATTTGCGAAAAGTTTAATTCAATTTGCGAAAAGTTTAATTCAATTTGCGAAAAGTTTAATTCATTTTGGGAAAAGTTTAATTCATTTTGCGGATAGTTTAATTCAATTCGCGAAAGGTTTAATTCAAAGTGCGAATGCTATACATCTAGTCATAGTTTTATATCGCTTTTTACTGATTGTTTATAGTAGCATGTATGTACCTATATAGTTATTTCTCTATCTTACATCTAGTCTTAGTTGTATTATTTTATTTTTGGGTATTTTTTTAAATCCACTTTGGGGGCTGAACAGTGCTCATCACTGTACCCCTAATTTTTTCCCCCTCCGAGTAGCTAGTGAAGTCCATGATGGCGTCCCTTTTTAGTCAAGGATGGCAGCATGGCTCCCCTTAGAATCGTGCCACTCCCAGAGTCCCTTTAGACACTTTGTTCAATGCCGCTAATGACCCTTTTGGTTGAGATGCGGCTTAGAACAATTGAAAAAAAAAGAGGATATTAGGGGGGGTGTCTTCGGTAACTAGGACACCCTGTATAGGACTTTTTTAGAAAGCTATACATTTTAAGATAATTGAACAATAGCCCATTGTCCACTTTGTGTTCCAAATTTGATGCCTAGTGTGTGATGTTCGACGTCGGAATAATAAGTACGCAAAAAAGATTGGGTAGCTTCAGGACGGGCACGCACGAGCAGATTCGCATGTGCGCACTTATCACGTCTCCTTTTCAATCTCCTCAGAAAAAAAATATGAAACCGGAAGTTAAATAATAGGGCAAAGTGTTGGGAGGCTCCGGAACCAGAACGGGATAACTCCAGGTTAGCGGCAGGTGGTCGAGCAGCTTGCGTCGGCACCGGGCGGAAAGGGGATATGGAAGGAGAGCACACTTACCGGGCCGGAAGGAGGATGCTGGCACCTACTAGGAGTAGGAACGCCTAAGTGCTCTCGTAAGTGTCCCGAGGACGCTTATCAAGTAACTTATCGCGTACTCGACCACTGCGGCGTTCCTACAACACGTGCCGAAGTCGCCTTCTCTTCAGTTTATTGGCATTGTCAAGTCACGCCCTCCTAATTTCAAGGACCCATCAGCTGTTAGATGGAGCCGAGACCATAGTCTACACCCTACCATCCCCGATCGCCAAAAACGCAACAGCAACGCAGCATGAATTCATGAACCAAAAATTTTCAGTTTAGAAAGAAACCTACCAACCTCTATTTGGTACAACCTTTACCATCAAACGTGGGCCAAGTATGGTTTGTAAAGAATGAAATTCAAGCCACAAAATTATGCTGAAAAACCTACTTAAATTCCATTAAATTTGACGAAATAAAAACGCGGCAGCCGCTCGTACTTTCTCTCTTATGAGAGAAGAGCTATGAGCATTGAAAATGTCTCAGTAATTTCAATATTTTCTATTGTTTTAAATAAAATAACAATTAGAAAACATAAAATCATTATGGACACACAATTACCGAATTTGCTGTAAGCCAGTCTCGACTATACCCAATTCTTCCACGAATATGAAAGGTAGGTAATTTTCTGTTATGGTGCGCGTCTACAATTACTATAACCATGATTAACTTCTCAACCAAGTGACAACAAAACAAGCGGCATTGTTTACTATATCCAAACTAAGACATGAATAGAAGAACAATATAAAAATAAGACAAACAATATAAAACTAAGACATGAAGAGAAGAACAAGTACGAAAGTAACGCGTGATAAATCGAGAGCTTTCCAACGAGTGTAGAACGATTTTTGTCCGGTGAAAACTAAAGAAGTTTCATTTCCCCAGCAACGGCTTGGTTGTACGTGAAAATCAAAAGAAAACAACACCGTGACGTTTTCTTCTTAGCGTAACAAAATTTCTGTAGCAAAATTTCCGATTGACCCGTCGACTAAGACATTTTCAATGTCAAAATTTGTAAATTCTACTATGTTTTAGACAGTTTTGCCTGGCTCCTCGCAAAACTACGTAAAAACCTATATTGAACTAAGATTATGGAATAATATCCGAAATAAAAACTAATTTTCAGACCTCAAAATTGTTAGCCCAATTTGAGCATCCTATTGTCATTAAAATCTATGTAGTTACGACGTACAGCCTAAATTTGGGTAAATATCCTGAAACGGTACAATTTGACTTAATTTTTTTTGTCGAAAACCAAAGTCGAGTTTTCGAGTTTTTTTTCTTCCCGAAAATGTCTCAGCATGCTTTTCTAAGTATGCACACACTAATATTGACAGTTTTTGAGACAAAACGTTACGTTTTGCGCAAAACGTGCAGAGCGCACAAACTTTTTTTTAAATTTTAATTTTAACCACCATTTCTATTGCCGATTCGAATTCTATATGAAATTTCGTGAAGAAATGACCCATCACTCGTTTTTACGAGTGCGCAAAAACGGTGCTGACAAGCACAGCATAGCAGCAAGCCGAAACTTGGTTGCTGAATTTGAATTGGAGCCTTTCAGGGTAGCAATGTCAAGGTACGAAGCCACCTTACATAGTACGAGTAGTAGGATTTAAAATAGAATACCTATATTACAGAAAATAAACAAAAACCATTATGCAAGAATTCGCGGTATTTTTCAGGCAGGGTTATAACAATATTCGTATCCTTCGGCTTGAGTAAGAAACGTAAAAATCCAGGCTAGCGAAGTACTGAAGAGTTTTGTCTTTGAGCCAGATGTAAGCTCAGTAGCTCCTCCGCTCACGCTGCATCAGCATTAAGATGACCACAAACGAGCTAGCCCTTATCGCCCGTACTTCAGCCCCATCAGCTTTCAAAGGAGAGATTGCTCTTCGTAGAACCTCTCAACTATCCCACCGTAATACACTTAAACTCTCGGTTCAACTTTGAAGTAATGAGAGTGGTGCAACCTAGCATTATTTGTCGAATGGCAGAGGAAACCGAAGGTATACAATTTGAAATAGACATGACAAGGACGCGAAATTGGTGGCTTGGTAATGGTAGGTGTACTGACATAAGTTTATTGTGTGTACATGGTTTCCGATAGTGTGATCTTCATTCAATACCTTTGGTACCCACAATTTTATTTTATTTTTTATTGTATGAGAGCAAACATTATCTTAACTGCTTCTATTAATTTGTTTAATACCGCATATTTGGTAAATAGTTAATAGCAATGGACCTGTTTTTGAATTATTGAAAAAGAAAATCGCCATAGGCAATACAGAGTTAGGCACTTGCATTAATCTGGGTAAAACTAATTGGTTGATCTTTCAAGCAAGTACCAGGCACCTAATTTATGCCAAGTTGGGTGGGCTTCCTCACATATTATTACATGGGCGTATAGAATAAGTTGCAGAACTAAGTACGAGTCGAAATTATTGAATGCAGAATATAACAGTATCTAAAACATGTGTATACTTGCTAGAATGCAAATTAGGGCTATAACTCTAGCTTAGTGAAAAGTTCGATTTAGAACGGCCCCGTAGTAAGTGGAAATAAGCGTGACTTTTTTCAACTTTTGGACAAAAATTTGGAATGACCCCCGGAGCTAAAACATTCCTATTCCCAAAAGTAAATAACTAAAAATTTAATAAAATAAAAGTATTGTTACAAATATACTTTAATACAAATTGAAAGTAACATGTAGTTCCTGGCGGTATCCATGCACATAATTCATTGTTGTGTAAGTGGCACCTGTCACAAATACATTAGTTGTGATCTTTAGATCAACAGGAAAAATACCTACTACCGCGTCCTATGATTTAATTTAGGGTCACTATAGCTGGTTTCTATTTGCAGAGAATTCCTTAAGCCTTCGCTGGTAATCGTGTTAAAGTATTAGAATTATGGAGAAATGGGCAGCCCTTCAAGTGGCTGACGTTTGAGTTCTATAGATAGCACGAACCGACCTGTATTTCATCAGAGAAGAAACAATCAGGTGCCAAAGAGTCTGCGAGCAGTTTGAATAGACCAGGAATTCAATTAGTCAGAACGTCCCTGTGGTTCAAACCCCTCACTCGAACTCGTTGGATGATGCACCTTCACTGTCAAGAGGGAAAAACCTTTGAATGAAGTGGGAGATCAAAGACAAAACTGTTCCATAAAAGTACACGCGGGTAACGCTCATTCGTTGAACCTGATTTAGGAACTGAAACACAGCTGTGTCCTTACGATTCTCGCAAAGCAATTTATGTGAGCCTAGTAGTTGATGAGGGCAATGATTTCATGATTAGTCATAAGTATCCAGATATTCACCCCGTGACAAGAAAAAGTCCAGTCATGCAGCATGACACCATGAGCGAATTTTTGAAGATGTTTCATGCAAACATTACCGATTTTTACAACTAGCGAACGGCATTATTTTGATTTTTGACTGATTTTTCAACTTTGAAATTTTTGAAAACTTGATACATATTCTTATAGGAAATTTTACGCTGATTCCGAATATACCACATGTTAGTATGCTGAAAAACTTATTTCGCACAACAAATCGCAAAAAACAGGCTATTTTGAAATTTTTGACTACAATTTTGAAAATTTCAACCCGAAGATGTAATCCGATCATGCTGGCCAACGAACCTGAACTTTCGTTTTGTGTCCTTAACATTTTAAAATTTGTTTGAAGTTTCTAGCACAATTCTACGGACAGTTATCGTCTGGAATGACACATACATATATACATACACACATACATATATACATACATATTTACATAAAAAAATGCGTTAAACTTCAGAATATGATTCAGAACAGCCTGAAACGGATTTCTGCATAAATTTTTTTCAAAAATTCACATTCTACAAATTTTGAGGCGAGAGCAATAGCTTAATTTTCTTCAAAATTCGCTAAAAAAAAGAAAAAAAAAGAGGGGGGGGGGGGGGGGGGGGGGACCGTAGACCTACGGTTCTACAGTCAGATCATTTAATTATGATTAATTTTACACATGATTAATTCATCATGGTTACTTAGCAATATTAGTTTATAACATAGCGCAAAAAATCAGCTTTCCTTGACACCAAAGAGGCTTGGGGATCATGAGATGTTGTGATGAAATGAGAGCATTCCAAAAAGTGGCGAACGATTTTCCTGCTATAGAAACTAAGGGAGTTGTACACTTCCCTAGTAACGTATTGGTTGTACGTGAGGTTATTTACGGATTCGATTTGCTATTCGGTCGTAAGGTTCAAATGAAAGTGTGAAAGATGAGCGTAAGTTGGAGTGTGTTGCTAAAGAGCAAAACATTTGCAACCGATTGGTTATAATACTTCGAGTCAACTGAATGTGCTCATAGATTAATATTGCAAGCATCAGCTTATGGTTGACGATTAATCTGATACCGAGTACCTCCACTCCACAGCAGACGATGATTGTCATTCGTTCAGAAACATGATTTTATCATTAAGTACTGCATGAACGCAGACCCTACAAAATCACTTGGTCGCCCTTGTCCCATTTCTCAGCCCAACAAGGTTCAAAAGGCGGACAATGGAACCAACAGCCCCCTAATGGTTACGTTCCCCACGATTTTACGATGTGGGAAAACAAATTAACCCTGGACCTTAAAAACGACAGCAAATATTTAATGAGTAAATAATTGTGGTACTCACACGGGCTGGTAAATAAGTGAGGAAATAAACGGACAGTTCTAAAATTAGCACACTCGTGATGATATCGCAACAGTCGGTACGAAATATCTTGAACTCAGGCGCTTCACCCAATTTTCTGAAAGATTTCTCCCGTCTTTTCAAGTTTCACGTTAGGAATCAGTATCGTACTATTCAATGAAGACGCTCAAGGTTACAAATCAGCATTACAAAATGGCCATTATTACCTTACAATCAAAATTAAGTAAGCCGTTAAAAGGAACGTTGAAAATCTTTACAAAATATGGCCCTACAACATAACTCTTGGAGCACATTCACCTAACGAAACAGATATTCGCTATATTACTTTTCGTAATCCTACGTCCCACAGCAATTTTGCTTCAGCACACGCTTTACGGTAAAATCCGCAATCTCATCGTGCCAACTGTGTTCCATCAAATTCGCTCATTTATAATTTTGCGTGAAAATTACGTTCACAGATGAGCATGAATTATCCAAGAAGATCAAACATTTTCATGATAAGAGACACTTCATTACGCATAATGGGATGATGAAATTTTCCGACCTTCCAGAGAGTTTTAGCAATTTTCGAAGATAATGCTCGAAGATAATAGTATCGGAGCTATTGCAATGGCTCCAAAAATTATAAAATGAAAATTTTCAAATATTTTCTTTATGAGAATCCGTTTTGGGGCATTCTAAAATTATTCAAAAGCTTTTTCATAAATATTTCATACATATATATAAATATATATATATATATGATTTGTTTCGTTATTGACCGTTGGAGCAATATGTAGGTATATAGTTTCTTAAGGATCGGTCGGTTGAATAACAAATGCAATGATTTGGCGACGTTTCAGAAATTTTTTATTTCTATTTTCAAGCCCTACAACAAGAAGATAAGAATTACAAGGTATACTATAGGAATCTGTGGTGTTGTTTTTTTATAATTATTTGTGGTGTCTATTCTAGGTGTGGTAATGACTTAAAAATATATAGGTATGAATTTACTTACAGTAGGCTGAAAAGCGTCGGACAGTTGAGGGAGTTGTACCTCCTTCAAGCACTGTTTATACACTGAAGGTGTGGAACAGGTAGGTAGTAGGTAACCCTTTAAGGGATTACTTGTGCTAGTTCATTCTTGTGAAAGAGTGGTGGAAGGTTAACGGTTTCGGTCATAAATGTGAATTTTTAATAATAGGAATGGCGGTAGGTATAACTATGAAGAAAGCAGAAGAGGTTGTTAATGGTGGTTTGGTCTATGGTTCCTTATTATATTGGAGTAACATTGGCTCAGGTTCTGCGTGTCAGTTCTTTTATTCAATGCATCATGTTTATTTCTTTCGATGTGAATCATTTCTTTCATATTGAGCTTGTGGGAATTGGTTGCATAACATAAAATCCGATCCTCAAGAAACTATATACCTACATATATATATATATATATATATATATATATATATATATATATATATATATGTGTGTGTGTGTGTGTGTGTGTGTGTGTGTGTGTGTGTGTGTGTGTTTTCTCCAAACTGTCATTTCGCTGGCCCGTATCAAGAAACGGCAGCTCCATCTTGCCGCTCTGGACGTCGAAAAGGCCTTTGACACAGTTAGCCACTTTGCCCTGACCGATTGTCTTCGTGGTGTCGGGGCACCTGCTCGTTTAATTGAGTATGTTGCCTGTCTGTACCACGAAGGCGTGACGGTCCTCGAGGCACGAGGTGAGATGTCAGGGGATGTTGTTATTGGGCGCGGGGTACGCCAGGGGGATCCTCTGTCGCCACTCCTCTTCAACCTGGTCGTGGATACGGCCTTGGGTAAGCTGCCAGCTGAAATAGGGTTTGATCTCGCCCCTGGGGTGCGAGTAGGTGCATTGGCTTTTGCTGATGATGTCATCTTACTCGCAGAAACCCGCGAGGGCTTGCAGATCTCCCTCAACGCATTTGCTGAGCAGCTAGCCAGGTGTGGTTTGGTGGTCAACCCAGCTAAGTGTGGGTCGGTCTCCTTGGTCCCGTCGGGTCGCCAGGAAAAGGTGACGGTAGTGGATGAGGAGTGTTTTGTCTTAGGACAAACTTCCATCCCTGCCCGATCCGTGTTGGAAGTCTGGCGGTACCTTGGGGTCGACTTCATGGGTGTGGCCACTATAGCCGCAAGCCGTGTGGACCTTGGTGGAGCATTAGCTCGTGTCACCAAGGCTCCATTGAAGCCACAGCAGAAGCTGCGCCTCCTTCGCACGTACTTACTGCCAAAGCTAACCTATGGGCTGGTCTTTGGCAGGCTTACTGCGGGGAGGCTGCTTGAGTTAGATCGTGAAGTTCGCTCTGCTGTGCGCTCTTGGCTAGGCTTTCCACCTGGTGTCCCAAGTGCTTACATCCACGCACCGGTCAAGGCCGGTGGGCTCGGTATTGTCTCTCTTTCTGCCAGCATCCCATCTTTACGCCGCCAGCGCCTGCTTGCCCTTAGGGGCTCGAGCTGGGAGGTCGCCCGCGCTGCTGCTGACCTGGACTTTGTCCGGCAGCAGTTGTTGTGGTGCGATCGAGCAACACCAACTGCTCCAAAACCCAGCTCATCTGCTGAGTTCGCTGCTGCACTGCATGAGCCAGTAGATGGTAAAGAACTCCGACAGTGCTCTGAATCCCCCATTTCTACCCAGTGGGTGGAATGGGCTTCAGAGGGCATTGGGGCCCGCGACTATCGCCATTTTCACGCCGTCCGGGTGGCTACGTTAGCCACCTCGGTGAGGTGTTCGAGGAGTAGTCGCGGGATAGTAGATACCCTTTGCCGTGCCTGTCGGGGTAAAAATGAGAATCTTTATCATGTGGTGCAGCAGTGTCCTCGTACTCATGGTGGCCGCATTTTACGTCACGATGCGGTTGCCAAGCAGATAGCAGGTGCTTTGTCATCTAGCGGTTGGGATGTCGAAAGGGAGAGACTATACCACATGCCGAGTGACCGGGGCAAGAAGCCAGATATCGTTGCAATCAAGCCCGATGGGTCTGCCATAATCCTGGATGTCCAGGTTTTCAGTGACAGCGTGGACATGGAGCAGACCTGGCGGGCTAAGAAAAGTAAATATGATAGAAGTGATCTGCGACAAGCGATATCTGAGCTAAAAGGAGTGGCACCTAGTAACATCAAGGTCATGGCCGCGACCGTCTCATGGCGCGGGGTGTGGTGCGGGAAAAGTGCCACGGAGCTTCTCGAGTTGGGCATCTCGGCAGGAGTTCTCCGGGGTATCACCACCCGCGTCCTTCGGGGCTCCTATCTTAATTGGTGGTCATTTTATAGGGGCACTTCCTTTCATCCCATTCTTCCTCCTCGTCCTGCAACTTCCCTTATCCCTAGAGCCGGCGTCGGGTAAACCTGGGCGTCCTCCCCACTTTTTTATTTTATTTGTTTATTTTCCAATTTAATGGCGTGCCCCCTCCGTCTTTGAGGGGAGGTTTCAAAAAAAAAAAAAAAAAAAAAAAAAGTGTGTGTGTGTGTCATTCCATACGATAACTCTCTTCAGGATTGAGATAAAAATTCCGTCCTTGCGGCAAAACATTAAGTTTTTCAAGTATATTAAATTGATCAAATTTCAATAAATGAACTGAAAAAATCCCTTAAAAAAAGCAAAACGGCCAAAAATTGTTAAATTGATATTTTTATCGGAATATTACTGAAATAAAGTTTTTATCAACTATGAACTAGAGCATAAGAAAATTGATGCACAAAATTATGCTGAAAAGTAGATAAAAACTGAAACAAGCTGGAAATCCGAAATGTCTCTTGGACTAGCACACTATCATTCAGAATATATTCTTGCAATAAACTTGATACATCAATTTCATTGCACTCAAGGTATTCAGATTTCAAAACAATTTAATATAAAAATATACGATAATTTTTGAAAATTCGCTCACACAGTTATGCTGCATAATTGGAACTGCTTTCTTTACCCTTTACGCTCGATTTTGTCTTTTTCAACTAGTCAGAAGATGAGCTTGTAAAAGTCTTTATTACGGTGCAACGATTATTGTATAATAATTATTAGGTGTATCATTATTAGTATCATCATTAGGTGCGAATGAAATTGTATTTCAACATGAATATACGTAAATGGCATATAATTCGAAACATGGAGAGCCTTATTTAATTATCACTCGTACGAGTAAACGTATGCACCTACTTTAACTTTGATTCTATATTTAATACAATGATTCTTCACTGGATTTCCCAGGTTCTTTCGAGCCGGCTGACGGGTCGTTAACGTTGGGAAAAATGTTTAGATCCACTTTCACTCGTCAAGCCAACATGAATGGGAGCCGTTCCCAGACGTCATGATACGTCAAGACAAACGCAACAGTCTCACCGAGGGAGCAGATGGACTTCAAACGACTTTTCACCGAGGCTTCACAGGGGTCTGAAGTTGGAAATCATCTGGTAGTGACAGGTTACACAATGACAACGCGCATAACATGGGAATGGATGGGCAAATAATAACGACGAATGGAAACCATTGATTGGTAGGTAACCGCATTCGGAAGATAACAATAAACGCGTGACGTTAGTGTCACATCAAATCGATTCGTTCGATCTCCTGTTCAGACTAAGGTGCTTTTACGGATTTCATATATACCATTTATTTTCATGACATAAAACACAGTATGTCAACAGTAATTCTCGGGAGTTGTTATATTCTGCCACATCTACAACAAGGCTCAAAGACCATTACAATAATAATTACAATTAGAAATTTAAGCGGAATGGCCACCAAAGATCGAATTTCCTTCAGCTAAAGATTCTTTATAAATTACATTTTTGATTGTACACGATTTTGAAAAGAGCTTTTCTGAAAAGTGTTATATGGAGGGTATACTATTTGGAAGTAATACAAGACTAGTCTTACCCTACTGTCGTTTGGTGGAGACCTTCCACTGTACAATATATTGTAGGGTGTTCTTTACTATACCCCCATTTTTAACATGAAATTTCTCTCATTCAAAACATCTCTTTCTAATTAGAAAATATGATTTAGACTCTTCAAAACTGCCTCTTTTTTACTTATATCATTTCGAACATCCCAAATACGATTGACATGAATAAATTATGGTTTAAAAAAATTGGGGGGCAGTTATACAGTTATTGCCTAGTGAAAAACTTTAGTACTGCCTCCCACTTAGAAAGAAGCAGTAACAGCGGGATAATACAATACAGGACTAAGGAATTTATAATTTACCAAAATAATTTATTTAGGATATTTTTTTAACGTTTTGAGATGCGAGCTTTCGAGCATCCAAGCCACCAAACTATACGCATTGTCCAAGTATTTGTAATTTGTAAAAAGTAAAATTTGTTATTTCAAGTGTTTCGTTTTGGATGTATACAATATGAGTGAAGTGTATAATTCGGTCGGCTGGATATACTGGATTGGAATCGGGGGTAGAAAATCCTACAGACACTGCTGAGATCGAACAAGGTAGATTCGAACAGTCATTATCCGACTATGGCTTGATGGAGAGTTTTTCGAATATTGCTCAAATTGTAAGCCCTGGGGGCAGGCAGTATTGCTGTTTTTCACTGAGCAAAAACTTTATTACTGCCCCCCAACTTTCTAAAATCATAATGAGTTAACGTTAATCATAACTGAGATGTTTGAAATGATAACAGTAGATGAAAGCGTGTTTCGAATGAGAGAAATCTCATGTTGAAAATTGGGGGGAGGGGGTCATAAAGAATTCCCATATGATGAGTCTCACATTTGAGCAATTATCTTGTCTTATAATACAAAGATATTGTATACAACTTGATAGTTATATCAGATGAGATCAAATTATATTTTTTGTAGAATACAACTTTTTGAATTGAATTATTATTAATAATAAATGTTTATAAAACATATTGACCTGCAGGTCAATATCACATCATATCGACCAGTAGGTAAACAAAATGTAAATATGTAAACAAATATCACCAGTGTAGTGAATCAAGTGAAATCGTAACTCTTGTCAATGAGGTTCCACCCAAACGTTTCTCTCTTCGTTATGGCAAACTATACAGAGATACATCACATATTACATTACATTCACAATACATATTGGTACAGCAACGAATGAAACGTGTATTCATTCATTATTGTTCAAGCTAAAACGCATTCCTTAAGAAAACAAATTATATACTACTATAATGACATACTTGTAGCACGAGTAACATACTTGCCTTTACTGGCTGAGAATCTGACTGGTTAATATTTATGAAAATGCAAGTGGATAGAATTTTGTTTATCATTACTTGATAGAGTAGACTGAGTCGTAGCCATAAAATAAATAGACCACCGTCTTGGAGGTATAAATTACGTAATCTTTGGCACGGAAACAGCTGAGCCCTTGAATCCGAAAATATACCGGAAACCTGGCAACCAACAAAACTACAGGTCAGCATTATTTTCAGAGTTCTTCGGGGGAAATAAGGAGGATCCGAAAAGCAAACAAATAAATCGGATGTCAAGATAGTTTATCAACATGTTAGTTTCTATTTTAATGTACTTAGGTCGGAAGCGGATGGTGCTGGACAATTACCATCATTTATGGCTATAGAAATGTACTGACGTAATTATATTTATATAATGGATGCTTGGTAGGTCTGTATTCCTCTAGCCTTGGTCTCAAGGGCTCCCTAAATCGTTGTTGGGTGATTATGACTTAGGGAGCGTGGAGTTTCAGAAACGAGGCCGTTACTCACATCAGCTATAATATCACTGACTGGTGTACTGATCGACGAACCTTTGGACATTCAGAAACAGAGGGGAAGGTTCAATGTGAATCGGTTTTATTTTGTCAGCTCAAAGGCTCCGATACAATCACTGAAACATGGCCATCAAATATCGCTTTCAATGATTGAGAGTACGGACGTTTGGGAGAGTTTTTGTGCCATTCGGCGTATTCAAGGGCTCCCACCCACTATGACCATGTGCGATTTATTTGTACAGTGATTATAATTTAGCAGACAAGATAAAGCTTTTTCTTTTTACCCCGCCTATAATCAATAAGCAAAACATGGCCACTGAAAGCCACTGAATTTCCTTAGACATATTTCATCAAATAACATAACTTAGGGAGCACATTCACCTAATGAAACAGGAATTTGCAATATTACTATTTGTAGTGCAACGTCCCACAGAAATTTTGCTTAAGTACACGCTTAACGGAAAACCCCCCAATCTCAGAATACCAACTGTGTTCTATCCAATTTGCACCTTTATAATTTTGCATGAAAATTACGTTCACAGATCAAAAGCATGATTCAATCAATTTTCTCTTTACTCCACCTATAATCAATAAGCAAAACATGGATAAATGGCCACTGAAAGTCACTGAATTTCCTTTTCAAAAGGACTTTCCTTTTCTGAAAGACACATTTCATCCTTGTTCCGATTTAGTGATGTTTTCTATCACTGAAAAATCCCATGAGTTAGGGAGATTAGACACATTTCCATCGTCCTCGCTCTGGATCACTAAGTTAACAATGGTGAACAAGTTCCAGTTATGCAGCATGATCGTATGAGCGAATTTTCGTGCGTTATCGTATAATCTTTGTTTATTATGTTATATTGTTTTGAAATTGGAGCGCAAAGAATTTGTAAACAACGAGCAATTCGATCTAAATAATACCTGAAATTCAAGAAATATTTTGTATTTTTAGTTTTTTCTGCAGTTTTTATAGATTTTTTAGCAATTAGTAGTACTATTTAAGTACATTTTGTAGCATAATTTTGCGCGAAACTCGGTTAATATGTTGATTAATTGTTGATAGACATTTTAAACTAAAATACGGCTAAAAAAAAAAGGATTTAACAATTTCTAGCAGATATTGGCCATTTTTAGTGATTTTTTAAGCACATTTTTGAAATGTGATCAATTTATTGTGCTCAAAAAGTGCTGGCCAATGAACTCATCCTTTCATTTGAAAAGCTTGAATATTTGGCGCAAGAACTGTAATTTTATCTCAATCCTAAGGAAACTAGTTATCGTCTGGAATGACACACACATGCACGCACGCGAACACACAAACTTTATATATATATATATATATATATATATATATATATATATATATATATATATATATATATATATATATATATAGGAATCGTTTCAGAATGCCACAAAACGGATTTCGAAGAAGACAATTTTTATTTAAAAATTTTTGAAGCCATTTGCAATAGCTTCATTTTCTACGAAATTTCCCTGGAATAATTGGAGTAAAATTATGTTTCCTATAATATCTAAGATCCACGGAAATGAGGAATATAATACAACAGTCAACAATGCAGTGCGGCATGTCTTAGTTAACCGTAGTTATGCGGAACCCGCAAGACTGATTGAAGTACATCATAGTAAACCGACTGCGGTTTACCGTAACACCAAGAGAACCTGGACATCGTACAGTACATTTCAATTGAATATATTTTGAATCAATAATATCATAATGAGTGATGATGACAACTCCGAATCGAGTTACCAAAAAGTTACACTTTTTGCCTATGAGTCCTGACAGACAAGTGAAGAATCAAATTCATTATGGCCAATCGGTACATGTTGATTTCAGCTACCGACAAATATATCATAATTACCCGTTCGCCTCATCGGTAAAGTATTGCTGCCAATGAAGTCAAACCTTGGGATGGCAATGGACAGAAAATTCCATTGGAAGGAACAGGTCGATGAAAAGTATAACAATAGAGAAGTCGTAATGAAATAGAGAACTAGTTAGAACTTATGCAGCGTAATATACGTGTAACCTCAGTATATTATACTAAGGTTCCAAAGTTATAAATTGAAATATTGTGTGGATGTAGACCGCTATCACATATCCATGTTGGATTCCACATCCATCCAGATGTACTTATGACTAGGAATGCAGTTCAATTAATCTTGAGGCGATGTAGCACATGGTTACATAGGAATTTTTCGAGAGCGCTCAGATTGTATTCACACCAATCTGAGGCCTCTGATCCACTCTCCCACGACATTCTTCTAGAGAAGCTGGAGAAGTGTGGGTCGTTACAGACATAACAATTGAGCTATCTTACGTCAGTTGCTCTTCTTTCCTATATGCCATTCCTGGAGTATCATAGAGTTCCCATTTGGGGTCTTTGTTCTCAATATTCTCAAGTTATCAAGCCTTAAAATGTTCACTATTATATATACATATATATTAATTGCTATGCAATTCTTAGGCCGACCCCCAATAATTTTTTTTGTAACGTCCCAAACGAAATTAAAGATGATTTTCACGTACAACCGAGTAGTTGTGTAGTTGCTATAGATTGTGTCACAATTTCAGTGTTTTTCACGTACAACCCAGCGTTGTTAGGGGAATGAAACTTCCGCAGTTTTCATCGCACAAAAATCGTTCGCCACTCGTTGGAAAGCGCTTGATTTATGTGATAAATGTTCACATTTCAAGCTACCAATTTCCCTCTCCTTACGTACCTGGCTACATTCCAAAACTAAGTTGATTCAGGCTAAGAATTGCATAGCAAATATATATATTTGCAACGATTGATTCGTTACAGAGGAAGCAAGGCACGCACATTGGTGATGTGAACACAATGAGCTCTACTCAAAGAGTTATTTCGTCCATTCGTTATGTTAGTTTTCAGTAATATTCTGTATTCTCTACTAATTGGAGCTTCTCTAATTGGGCTTGCCCGAAATTTCAATAAATAAATATAACGATACATTCAGAGGACGTCCGCGTATAACGAGGATTCAAGAAGGTTTTTAACTCTTCGCCCATATTACGGAAGTGAGAAAATTAAATAGTTGGAATAATTATGTTAAAATGTATGTTCAATTAATATAGATGTGTGCAATTTATATCTATAGGAGAATATATGTTTATATCGTGCCTGAAAGGAGTTTTTAATGGAGGCCATGAAGGATTGTAGCGCTGACAAAGAAAAATTAATTAACGATTGATATACATGAACATATACACTAAATTATGTAATATAACAGCTTTGTAAGGATTTTATGAATCAGGTAATGCTGAAAAAATTATTGTCCTCCAAATTCAAAATCCCTCAAAATTTCGCGTTACATATCTTTCGTTCATATCTTCTGTCCATTGGATCAATATTTGGGGTTCATCAGTCGGTCTTTTGTGTGGCGATTTTCGTACCGGTTAAAACTATAGCGTGGTAAATCGATTTTGATAAAATTTCCAGGAATCTTGAGGATTGCAGGTTTCATTACCATCAGACGTGAAATTATGTATGATTAAAACCTCAGATTATTCAACAAAGATACATTTTTATTTTCCAAAGGAAAGGGAGAGTTGATTAAGAATTAACTCTCTTGCCCCTTCAAGATAAGTACAACGGTCATATCCGCCTCGACTATTTAGTATTTATAACATTACCAGACGTACAGTGGTATCGCTATCCGGTCACATAATCGTTTTGTGGACGCCACGATGCTATTAATTGGAAACTACAGTGATAAGAAAACTCAGTTGAAGAAGTCAAAATGAATAAGAAGACAAGATAGGATATGCAACTATTTCTCGCAAGTTTCAACAGGTTATTTGTAATTCATATTTCAGAGTTCATCATATATGAACGCGTCAAATTCATCGGGGAAGCGACCCGGGTGGTTTCATCCGATTCTTTGGGATGATGCCTATAAAAAAAAAATATAAATAATAATAAAATAAAATAAAAACTGCTCTTGAAAGTCTATAAGATGACGATTTTTCAATATTTCAGCCCCTAGTTTAGCACCCATCAAGGTTGACCAAAATTGATGCTGATGTTACTGGCACATACCCGGCCTATGTATGTTTTTGTGCCAAATTTTGTTAATTTCGGTCCAGTAGCAGTTTTTAAGAAAAGGTCTAGAAAGCGTACGGAGAACAGATTTTTCTTCTTCAATTTTTGGATTGTACGCATCTTGAAACGTAAACCAATAAAGTTTGAAAGGGAGTTAAAAAAATTGTTTCTTGGTCGATTACAAAGGTTTATTATTAAAAATAATAAACCAAAAAGGTTTTCACTTCTTCAAGCACGATTCAGTACATAATAATTTGCAGTGAACTTTTTCCCCCAAGCATGAAGAGTTCATTCCAGCTTCCGTTTCAAAACGTGGCATTCGAATGAGTTTTTTAGTTCCATTCTTTTGAATCAAGCTGAGGAGGTTTCTATTACAAGAAACTTCAGACGTAATCAACACCGAGCTGAGGGTACTAAAATAAAAGTAAGAGGTGAAAGTGAACGCAGACTCGGGGAGTTCGTTGCATCACGACGACCCACAACCTAAACGTTCAGATCTCGTAGACAACTTCATGCAAAAGTAAACGCCCGTTTCAATGCCCTCACTAGGCCGAAAATAAACAGTTTTTCACTGAGGAAACTGACTCGTTTTACATCAGTTGGTGACTAATGCCGCGTATTCGTGCCAAACCGGAGACGGCCTCATGTGTCTTTTCACTTCAACGGGCGGATTATTCACCTCACAGGAGAGTCAGTTGGTAGAATATTTATTTTTTGCACTGGTTCAGACAAGAGGCCTTGAGGTAGGTTGCTCTCCTTTTTTTCCGATTTGCAAATACCGGGTTATGCATTCAACCTCCGGGAACTGTTCACACATTGCTTGTGTGACGGTTGGCAAACACCAGGAGATGGTTCCAAGCTGCTATTATAATTTCGCGTCGACACCCCGAATACTCAGATACACTCGCACTTTTTTTCCGAGCTATTTTATATGTCTAATCCGATGATACCAGTGTGAGCTTTCCTAAGAACGTTGTAGGTATGACGAATAAGAATGGCAGCTAGTAAACGTAATGCCAACTGAATAAACTATTCATGTCCCTCATTCACAAGTACCAGGATGGGAAAACAAATAACGTCAATCCTTGCCTGTCCACCAATTGTTACTAATAGAAAATTTAGTCATCGCCCAGAAAAACTTTTCTAGGAATTCCTCAATATCGAGAATGAATCATACCAGTCGTCTATATAGTGACTTGGAAGTTGGGGCTCCATAGAGCAAGGCCAACACCAGCAGGTGTCTTTGAGCCACCAGTGAATAAGAGAGTGTGTCCAGCATATCGCTGGATTGCCCCTGAGTAACGACATCTGAGGATATGAGGGGGTGTATTCCCTTTGACCTCAAACCTCAAGCGAAAATCAACACGCGTCCCACACTAGGTCCATGGAAGGACGGGGAGACTTCAAAAGGGACCAGAGGGTATCTGTCTATGCAGACCCACCTGGTGGGCTCCTGAACACGAATGCCCAACGGGCGAGTTCGAGCCTGGAATATGTTTCATCTAGGGGTGATAGAGTTACCATGGTATGCAGAGGGTGCCCTGGGAATTAAAGAAGGCGCTCTGCATAGCAGAGTGTCAGTAGATTTCGCTTAATCTTTAGTGGCTGGCAAAGCCCTAGCACCTGAAGGGAGGCTGTCGGGGTAGTTCGAAAGGCCCCAGTGGCTAAACGGAGACCCTTGTTAAATATAGGTTCCAGCTTATGCAATAAGAACTTTCTTGCTGATCCATAAACTGCAGACCCATAATCAATTTTTGATCGCACTTATTGCCACTATTGATTTTCCTTATTATCAATCAAACCATTATTGTATTATTAAAATTTGCTTCGTTTCGTAATGCTGCTTTCACGTGTTTTGACATATGATATAACTTTTGGTATACTACTTTCAATTTTTTTTTTTTTTTTTTTTTACAAGTTTTATTGCGCCAAGTAATAACAACTTATAAGCAATATTCATGTGGTTACTTTATATATACATTTTCTTAAGATCTAATATACTTCACTTTAGACTTATTGTTCTGATTATTGATTCACTAGTCTTGACGTTCATTTTATTTCACTTAGTTCATGCGGTTTAGTTCTTTTAAGTCTTCTAAGTAGATCTTCGGTGTCAAGGAGCTGAACGACATCCTCGTTAACATGATCTCTAAGCCTCAAAAGATGATTGACGGCTTGTTTGCGGATAACCTCATTGACAGATTCAACTTTCAACTCATAGTGTAATCTGTCGTTTCTGAAGTATCTGTATGCATCAACGCAGGTACGCAAAACATTATTCTGAAAGCGCTGAATAATGTTGCGGTTACTTTGTGCAGTGCACCCCCACAGTTGCGCACCATATGTCCAGACAGGTTTGAGGACTTGATTGTACAATATGAGCTTATTGTGGATAGACAGTTTTGAGTGTCTTCCCATAAGCCAGTACATTTTCCTGAATTTGATAACTAGTTCAGACTTTTTCTTTTTAACATGTGATTTCCACCTCAGTTTGGCATCGAGTGTCATCCCAAGATATTTAGCTTCATTGGCATAAGGAATCGCCTTGTTGTCAAGGAAGGCTGGCACGTAGTTGATCCTTTTATTTGTGAAATCAACATGTACAGACTTCGCTTCATTCAATCTAATTCTCCATCTTTTTGTCCATTCATGGATGCGGAGGATGGAGTGGTTTAATTTTGTAACTGATTCGATGTTGGTTTCTCCTGTCGCCAAAATTGCGGTGTCATCTGCAAACGTCGCAGTTATATTTTCCTCAGTTTCTGGTAGATCTCGAGTGTAAAGCAGGTACAGTAGTGGGCCTAGTACACTGCCTTGTGGCACTCCAGCATGAATCTTCAAAGGTTTCGAGAAAGCGTCGTCTTGTTTGATTCGGAAGTATCGGTCGGTCAGATAAGACTCCAGAATTGCTGCATAGCATGCTGGTAGAATTTTGCGAAGTTTGTGAATAAGCCCTTCATGCCACACTTTATCAAATGCCTGTGACACATCCAGAAAGGCTGCAGAGCACACTTTTTTCTCTTCGAATGCTTTTTCAATGAGACTTGTAATTCTGTGGACTTGGTCTATGGTGGAATGCTGTTTTCTGAAGCCAAATTGGTGCTTTGGAATAAGTTTTCGTTCCTCTACAACTACTAGTAGTCTCTTATGAAGGAGTTTTTCAAATAGTTTTGAAAGCACAGGTAGGAGTGAAATAGGCCTGTAGGACTTTAACTCATTTGCCGGTTTGCCTGGCTTGGGAATCATGATTACTTCTGCTATTTTCCATAACTGAGGGACGTAACGAAATTTAATGGCACTATTTATGATTTTTGTTAACTTGACTATGGTCTTTCGGGGAAGATATTTCAGGATTAAACCAGTGATCAAGTCATATCCCGGTGCTTTTTTTGGGTTAATCTCCTTCTGAATTGTTCTTTGTACTTCTTTGACAGTGACAAATGGAATGGAAATATCTGGTTCCGACGGCTGGACCACTTCAAGAGGTTCTTCATCAGGCACTCCAGGGTTTGTTGTGAAGATATCAGCCAGATGATTTGCAAAGACATCTGCTTTTTCTTGATTGCTCCTTATCCACCTACCTGTTAGTTCGTTATTAAGGGGCGGAGCTTGCACAATTGGTCTTTTTAAGTGTTTGGTAGCTTTCCAAAGGGAGTAGTCTGTATCCCTACAGTTGGTTAGAGATGAAACAAGGTTCTCCATGGTTGCATCATTTATCTCCTTGACCATCTGTCTCAGCTCATTTGCAGCTTTATACCAAGCAGCTTTGTGCACTCGGCTTCGCGTTTCTTGCCATTTTTTTCTTGCTTTGCGTTTTCTCATAATAGCTTTCATTATTTCCCTTGGATAGTTCAAGCCTTTTTGTCGCTTTTTTATAATTGGTGTGTTGCGGCTGACTACTGTTTGTATGCTACAAACGAGTTTTGCTAGTTCACTGTCTATTTCTTCTGGGGTGTCTAGAGAATCGTTGAGATCAATTTCTTGGTTTATTTCAATTCTGAAGTTGATCCAGTCTGTTTTGTTGTTAGTAAGTGTCGGATTTTGTTGACTACTTTCAATAATGAACCTTTGTAATCGACCAAGAAAAACAAATTCTAACACCTCCTGAAAATTTTTTGGTTTACGTTTCAAGATGCGTAGAATCCAAACATCGAATTAAAGAGAAAAAAAACGGTCCATCCGCCGCCCGCGGCTTTTCTACGAAAATATTAGACCAAACTATATGAAACCTTTGTTAAAAATAATATTTGGGGTCTAGATCTAGATGGTCTGAGAAGCTCGGCATCAATTTTTATCAAACCTAAAGGGCTAAACATTCGAAAAATCGAGATCTTGAAAACTTTCTAAGTAACAGTAATAATTTTTTGCTTGACAATGATAAATTCAATCCCAAAGAATTCATAAATCAACCTGTACGTTGAATAGTTCGCTTTCCGTAAGGGCTTGAACATCGAAATAATTTCTAAACGCGAGAAGGTAGAGAAATCACGCACTGCTAGCAGATCGATTGAGTAGATGATCAAGCTTTAAATTCCATCAAAGATCGGTACAAAGTGATACTGGAAAACTTGAATACATAAAAACTGCCTTGTAAATATTAGCTGATATAATGCCAATATTGGATTATCAGGTGATATAGTTGCAATGGAATTTATTACAACGTTGCGAAATCGAGTTTATTAACTATTGTCCGAGCGATGTACCTAATAGTGAAGTACTGGTACCTAAATGCTAAATTTCATCTCTTAAATTGCTCCCAAGTCAACCTATAGGTAGTGGAAGCATTGTTTTCACATTCGAGAGATTTAAAAGTTGTGGTCTCCACTAAAATCAAACGGCTGTTGTTTTTTTACAGTGGTAAAATTTCCACCCGCCACTTACGTTTTAGACTATTCTGAAGAACTTTCTCTCTCTATCTGTGTGTGTGTGTATGTCCACAAGTCCTTGTAACAAGCTTAATTTCCACAATATTCAATCGGTTCTTATGAAATTTTCATGGAATGTACGGGTTAGGGTGAAGATGGTCCCCTATGAGTTTCGTTGTTCCCAAATCAATAAGAATCAATCTACCTAGCAGGATTTCCGTTTTTAGAGGAGGAAGGTTCGTTCTTTTGAGCAAATGATCTGATGGGTCGTAAGGTGGTTATTATTTGCCTCATAATTATCATAGTTGTAAATCAAACTATAATTATCAATTATTAGTTAGGTTTTAGAATGCAGCTCGACCATAGCAAACTACGAATGATTTTGGATTGGGGTCCTGGTAATGATTTGAAGAAGATTAATTTGAAGAACTCCAAGTAAGTGACTGCGATTCAACACTTTATATAAATTTCTGTTTGTTTATTAAAAAATCGTTTGTATAATTCACAGCAGATGGTGGTTGATATCTAGGCGAGGACATATTTGATGCAAAGAGCGTAAAATAATCTATTATTCCGCGCTTTGTTTTAGAATTACATTATCGGTAGATAATCATGACAAGTAGATTCCTTGCAGGATTTTCGTTTGACAGCAGATGAAATTTTGAGTAAATGACCTGATGGATTGGCTGGTGGTTATTTACCTCGTCATTGTCACAAGTTGATCACAAAATTATTATTGTTTATTGTCTACGTTGTTATAGAATGCTGCACTCTAGTAGCAAACTAAGTGCATTTTGGACTATTATGTTGATAATTATTGGAAGAACTGCACATATAAATTCAAAATAACTACTATGCAAACGAACTGTAAGGTAACAAATAGCAAGGAATAAATTTGGGAGCAGATGATAGTTGGTAATTAGGCAATGATGTTTAAAAAAATTATAAATGTTACATAGAAGAGAACAATGTATTTATTATTGCATACCAATGCATGCTTATTTTCAGAATATTGTCACGTTATGTGAAACAGTAAAGCGTAGATTTCTTACAGAATTTTCGTTTTCGAGGAGCTAAGCAGCTGGTTGTTTCTTTCTTGAGAGTAAATGTTCTGATGGATTAGTGATTGGTTATGTTTACCTCATTGTTATCGTACTTGTTTATAAAATTATTACTGTCCATTATTTGCTTCGTTTTAGAATGCTGCTACTTAGTGCATACTGCTACTTCGTTTTCGAATCTACGCTTTAGAAGCGTAGATTTCTTACAGAATTTTCGTTTTCGAGGAGCTAAGCAGCTAGTTGTTTCTTTCTTGAGAGTAAATGTTCTGATGGATTAGTGATTGGTTATGTTTACCTCATTGTTATCGTACTTGTTTATAAAATTTTTACTGTCCATTATTTGCTTCGTTTTAGAATGCTGCTACTTAGTGCATACTGCTACTTCGTTTTCGAATCTACGCTTTAGAAGCGTAGATTTCTTACAGAATTTTCGTTTTCGAGGAGCTAAGCAGCTAGTTGTTTCTTTCTTGAGAGTAAATGTTCTGATAGATTAGTGATTGGTTATGTTTACCTCATTGTTATCGTACTTGTTTATAAAATTGTTACTGTCCATTATTTGCTTCGTTTTAGAATGCTGCTCTCTAATAGCAAACTAAGATGACACTATTTTGGACTAGGGTCCTGTTGATGATTGTAAGATGTCAAGACCTAGCACCTCTTATAATTGCTAAATGAACTGTACCTAATGTTAAAATAATCTAATGATGGACCTGATGACTGATGGTAATTAAACGAGGACGTATTTTAATCGTGTGCAAAGAATGATGAATTTATTATTGAATATCATTGCATGTTCTATTTTGGAATGTTGTCACATTATGTGAAACCAGGAAGGGTAGGTTCTTACCGGATTTTCGTTTTTCGAGAAGTTGGGCAGCAGCTGGATGCTTCGTCCTTTTGAGCCGGAGGGACCGGCGTTTGAGGCTCCTGAGGAGCGACTCGGAAGGACCTCCGTGAGACTTCTTTTCCGGAGTGAACCACTTCATAGCTTGACTCACTGCCAGCATCACAAGCAAGAACGAAACTAAAAGCCCAGCCGGCAAGATCGTGGACACTGCGTGTCACTTGAACGGGGGATAATGGGATTTTAAAAATCGAAACAGCTTTGGAGCGCGGTTTTTTTTAACACGGCGCGGCCCGAGTAGATAACCGTCGCGGAGTCATCGTGCACTGCCGGGCCCCGTGTTTGGGCAGCGGTGCAGAGGTATAGTGAGCTGGCTCGCGCATGCGCTCTACGCCGAGTCGGCCCTCCCTCGCTTTTTTCTATTCCCTCCTTTTGTATATCAACTATCTATAGGTGAGCCGCATTACCTTAACGTCCTCTAGGAAAGAATTAATTAAATTAACGAGCTGACGACCCTTCATGTGAGGGGTTTCATTCAATATTGGATGAATACCCATGCCATACAAGCCGAAGAATAAACTCTTCTACAGGTAAGTATCAGCAGGAATTTCATCAAGAGCCAGATATTACGCAGAAACGTCTTTACAGCGAAATAGAAATGGAATTCACTGAACTTAAATTGAGATGAAAGCTTTGTTGTAAAATATAAATTTCCTCCAGCATTTAGCATTTTAGACATCCCTGACAAATTTTAGTTTATTCATGTCTGTCTCAGTGTTTCAAATCCTAATTATAAGCTTAATTTACACACTTTTCATAGAATTGTTGAATTATTTATTTCCAGAGATTTCGCGGGTTTGGCTCTACTTGTTCCACTTGAAAAAACCATGGTCATCCTAATTGAAACAAATGTCGAGAGTAGTAAGTTGTCGAAATTTCAGTATGTATCATTTCAGTATTTATCATTTCTAGATCAATAATAGCAATTTAGCCTGTGCAAAAGTGAAACCCTTGTTATAAAAATAATATCCATAGTTTTCATCTAGTTTTGATGACATTTTCAGGGATAAAGCTTAAAAGGTGTTTCATGAAAATCAGAGCCAACTGACTAATAAGGACATAAAACCAATAAAAACGTCAATTTCTAGCGACTCAATGGTCCGATTTTCCTCAAATTCGTATGGTGCTAGAAGGATTAAATGAAAGATTAATCCCTAGAAATTTCGTAATTTTCAGATCAATAGCAGCTCCTTCAAATGTAACTACAACCTCCGTAGGTATATTTTATTTTCATCTGATTTTGATTTAATTATCAGGATTTACTTACATCAAGCCGAAGGTGGTATCTCTATAGGTAAGAAATTAGCGCTCTCAAAACCAAAACTTAGCTTTCTCGGAACGAAATTTCTCGCGGAAAACCAATGCTATATTTTTACTCAAGATTGGAGGATAATTGACATGCCGAAATCAATTAATTTCATTATTGTCAAATCAACAGTAGTTAACACGCATATGTGTGAACTGAAAACCTTAGCAGAATGCATGAAACTCACAATTTTTATCTTATGATGTAACATCATCAGGGAAAACGTAGAGTAAAGCTTACATAGTCCCATATAAAATTCATAGATCGCGGATCGATACCTAGTAACTTTTGATCGTGCGGGAACGTGAAATCGCTCCTAAATTCCTAATTCTACTAAGGGCCTTCTACAAGGGTTAATCCCACAGAACTATGACCCTAATTGGAGCTTTCTTCGATTTTAACATAATTGCAGATATACACTATCTTCATAATGGATTTATATTACCACATGCCCAGTAGCCATGCACGTCAAATCGAAATGTAATTCGCACGTAACTATCAATCTTGTGAATATCCGGGGGGAAATCCAACTTGGCGTTTTCTAGCGTTTTAGATCACTTTTTCGGTACATTTTGTAAAGTGGTGGATAGAGATAGCGAATTGCATTTTTTTCTTTAGAGGTAATATTCTGAAGTTTCTACTAATTTTTCTTCACTCATGAACCGTCACTACCTGATAGTACCCAAGACTTTGAAGAACGCCAAATTTTAGTCAATTTAGTGTTGGCCAATCGGCCACTGTGAATCTTTTTTCCGTAACCCCCCCCCCCCTCCCCCGCCCCTTCCAAATTAAGTGGCTTCAAGAATAAATGGGGAATCAGCAGAATTTCGGTTTTTTCAATTCGTCGAGTAGTTCCCGAGAAAAGTGTACCAGAAAAGTGATTTCACAGAAATAGCTTGAAAGCTGACTCCCCTCACTCGATGGGCTGCGCGCTCCCTTCGTTCTCGTTCGACTTCATGTCCGATTACTTCATTTTCGTCGACATTTCTTTTTATTCTATTAACTAACATGGTTTATGGGTAAAGAGGTGGGGAAAATATAGGAATCAAGTTCGGAGTAAACTCGAGGAAGCTTGACAATGTGAAGAATATTTTAGGTTTTCGCTGGTGAATTCGGTTCTAATGCTAATAACATTGGTTCTAATTTACAAACATTTTTCAAGTTTTGTTCAAGAGATGTTGCTTTATTTAAAAAAAAAAAAAAAAAAAAAAAAAAAAAAAAAAAAGTTAGAGTCATGCAGCATGCTCGTATGAGCGAATTTTCATAAATTGTATTATATTATATTGAACTGTTTTGAAATTTGACCACTTCGAGTGCAAAGAGATTGTTAACTATCAATTGTACGGCAAAAAATATATTGTGCGATTAAAAAAAGCTAATGTCATTTTTCACTTATTTTGCAGTTTCTATAGATTTTTAAGCATATATTAATGAAATTTAAGCACATTTTTCAGCATAAGTTTCTGAAAACATTTTTTTACGTTCTAGTTCGTTGATGACAAACTTCTTTTGACTAAAACTCTGCTGAAAAATATAAATTCAACATATTTTAGCTGTTTTAGGAGATTTTGAGCACATTTTTTGAAATTCGACGTGCTCAAAAAAGTTGTGGCCATCGACCTCATCCTTTTCATTTGAGAAACTAGATTTTTGGCGAATTTTTCATTTTAATCCTAAACATAGTTGTCATCTGGAACAAAACAAAACACTTAATTATATACACACACACACAAACGCAATTGTCTGCGTGTGTTTGAAAAAACGCAAACTTCAGAACCGTTTTGGAATCCTTGACACGGATTTTAATTCAAAACAAAAATGGATTTAAAAAAAGAGAAAAAAAGATAAATGAATTAAATAAAAAATAGATTTTTTTGAATTTATTGACCCAATTCATTTTCTATGAATTCTTTTTAACCGAAAATGGATTTTTTCCATGCTATCAACCAATTTTGACTAATCTATGGCGACTAAGCCGAAATGGACGTTTAATGATACAAATTGCCCTTGCGCACGAACAACTATTAGCCCAATAACGATTGTTGTGTCCGACTATATTATAAGATTACTTTATAGCAATAAACAACGGCAGATGGAGAAAGCTTCTTCAAGTCCAGGCGAAAAGTATGTTGAAGCACCGGTCGCCTGACAGATCAGGCCACACGAGAGAGGGGGCATTGGGCTTTTTGCCCATGTAGCAAAATCATATAAAAAGGGTCAAGCTTTTTCCACCAAGTCAATCTAGATCCGAACTTCTGTTAGTTATATTTTCAACTCACAACTCACCTTTTCCTTCCGAATTTACGCGACGGGTTATAGTTTCTATTTCAAATTCAATTTCACTCGCTAGACTCACTTAGCCTATTTTGAACCATCAAGCCAAGATAACAACAAGATGCAGAGAAGACCTTTTGGGGGCTAACCTGTACGCCTGGTTGGCCGAATATTATTGGCGGTAATTATTTTGAAATAGATTTTAGTTGGTGATCCAATCGCAACAGAGATCAGTCTTGTATTCTCCAAGAATCCATCAGATCCGGGAAAAACAATGATTCATGAAATTTTGTGATGAGCGAGTCTTGTTATATAGGGAACCGTCTAGAGCAGATTTTCCATAATACTGAAAATGTCATACATGTAGGGTAGTGATTTGATCAAAAGCTATTAGAGGCAATAAACAACAGTTGTCATACGATTTTCCTCTTCGTGTTTCCGTCTCGGGAACTACGAATTACTACAGATTGGCACAAGTTGGTAGGTAGTTAACATTCTTCTAATGCAACACGTGGAGGTCATAAGGGCTAATAATACCCTCTGGGACGTGACGGGGAAGAAACAAGGAGTATAACTATCATTATTAAAGAGATGGTCACTGGACGAGCTTTCAAAAGGGGCATTTGTGGTGTATACGCCGTTCCCGTTCGTTCAATCAGCCCAACGGAACGCGTCGTCAATTAACGACTTTCGACGATTTGAGGAGCCTCCGAGGCCTCGGTCGTTATGACATCTTCTATTTCCGTTTGCCCCAGTTGAAAGGAAGACGGGAAAAATGGGGAGGAAAGGTCCCGTCCTGTTGTTCTGATGACCAGCCAAATCAAGAAACCGTTGGGCGTCGGGCCAAAATGCCGACAGTTTTGACCCAATTTTATGGTTTGTTTGTTTAACATCTACGGTGGGTTGTAAAACGAGGAACGCTGATTACATCATGAAAATACACTTATTTCACGCTCGACGACCTACTAAAGTTATTAGAAGATTAGGTATGCATTAGTTTCTCAATAGCCCGAAATGTTAATGTCAAGTAAAGTTTATCACAATTAAGTGATAGATTGATGGAGTAGGTACCTATATGTATAATATAGGACTACGATATATGTTCGCGTAGTATTATTAAACACGTTTCTACTTTCTTCTCATGATACGTT
Organism: Adelphocoris suturalis; assembly: GCA_030762985.1. Classification (NCBI taxonomy): domain Eukaryota; kingdom Metazoa; phylum Arthropoda; class Insecta; order Hemiptera; family Miridae; genus Adelphocoris; species Adelphocoris suturalis. Next base: position 41,728,737 of record CM061041.1, read on the forward strand.
GGTTCCAGCTTCCAAGGTAGCGGAAGATAAGTTTTTACTTTATGGAGACGGAAAAAAAAGAAAGATAAGTTTTCCGCCAAAATAAAAATTTCCAATTTTCAATCGCATTTCACGTTCCATTCTGAATAAAATTTGTTTCGCATCTAGTTGTCTTTGTGCCAAAAAATCCTTGTTACAAGCTTAATTTCTATAGTACCACCAAATTTTATAACATTTTGAAGGATTGAGGGGGTTAGGCTGAGGATGGCTCCCAACCAGTTGCATCACTCAAAAATTAAGTTTCCACTGCGAATGCGGAAACGTAAAACCCATCAAGCATTTTCTCATGGCGTATATTCGATCACACTCAAACTCGTTGCGTAGCTGGGGACAAACGATTTGATTATCCCGTATGAGATTCATCTATCGTGACATTAGTAGCTGATGTGAATACGCGTACCTCACGATTTATGTAACAAGCAAGACGTCTACAATTTTCCTCTGGTTACATTATCAGGGATTCAACGTTATTCCATATAGATAGTCCCCAATGAACTTCATGCCATCTCACTGGTAGCTAACACGCAACATCTATTAAGCGTGGTTTTTCAATGCCTAATTATTTTATTATAATGTAAAATCCTTCTTTTGAAAATAAGAGTCCTTATCGTCTTGCCCTAGGAATAAATTGGGTATTTTTGGTCCCCTTTTGTCAACCTCGAATAACAAAAAGTGCAGGTCATGCAGCATGATCGTAAAAGGGCGAATTTTCGGATATTATCGAAACATATTTATCTTAAACTTGTTGAAATTTGAGCACTTCGAGTGCGAAGACATTTATTTTTAACTGTCAGTTTTATGAAAATCACTTTTTCTAAATTATAGTCTGTTTTTATATATATATATATATATATATATATATATATATATATATATATATATATATATATATATATATATATATATATATATATATTACATTTTCAGCATGCCCGGACGCAAGAATTTTATCGAGATAACATCGTAATTTAGTATAGTTATGCTCGTTATAAGGATTAGAGGGCACACAAACCAATAAACAAGAAAACTTGAGATAAGCGAGTAAAATTTAAAAATTCAGAGGAACTATTCTGTTTCGACTCCTAAAAGTGATCACAATGCTTCTTTTCCTAAAGACTCTAGGGGAAAAGTAGCGGCATCCTTCCATCCAGGAACAATAAAAAGCTCAAGGAACCCCGACCTACATACTACTCAAGAATTAAATTGTGAGACTGGAGAAAATGACAAAAATTTCAAGTTTGCGCAAGCCCAAAAGATGATAGGTATCTGGATAATATCTTATTTTGAAATCATATAGTTAAACCGTACAAAATTGAGTTTAGAATATACAAATTTATGTTTTCTTGCTTGATATCTTCAACGGTTTCGACACACTTTGAATATCAGAATTTGAAAAGTGGAGAAGCAATCTTAGGCAGGTGCACCTCAAGGCACTTCTCTCGAAGCTACTGGGCAATCAATGTGACACAAAAAACACGTATAAAACGGTTAGACAGGGTTTCGGCAGCTCATTTACTAAAAATGAATTTATGAATAATAAATTGGCGGATAAAGAATTAACGAAGCGTGTGGAGCGAGGTCATTTGCCATGCGGGCCATAAGGTGAGCCAACACATCTGCCCAGAGCAAGGGACAGACAGTAGTAGGCGAGTAAGAATGCCACGCGGCCCGCCATGTCTGCCACGTTTTGTTTTCAACCGTGCGATCTGCATAAAATATGCCTTCTAGTAGAATTACCAATGCGTTCCGCGGGACTCGCTTGATACGATATACATCTGCAGTTCTTCTCCTCTCTTATGCGCTTCACGTCACAAAACACATGAATACATAAGTAAAGTGTACGAGACACGAAAATGGTCATTCCTAGGTAAATCAACAATAAGCTTATTTGCGATTAGTATCGCACACTCACAAATACGTAAACCAATGTCCCCGCATGATTGTGGTGCCAACCTATTGATAGTAAGCGATTATTGGCAGGTGTAAAAAACGTCTGCCAAGTTAGGTGGGCAGTATAGCTTTCTCACATATTGTAACACGGAGGAATAGAATTAGTTGAAGAACTAAGTACGAGTCGAAATGATTGATAAGTCAAAGTTATAAGAAAATAATGTTTATACATGCGCACAGACTACTATTAATCCAACGGCAGTGAAATTATTAGGGGAACGTCTAAGAGTCAAAACCGCACGATCCTTGAGATTTTCATAAAAATCGGTCCATTAGTCTTCGAGTTTTGTCCGTGTCGATCAATTTTAGTTTTGAGCATGCTCCATAGTTATTACTCCACCAATTACAATATAATTCATCGGGAATTTTCCTGGAACATATACCCACCTACTCCCCGAGTTTGATCGAAATCGGACAAATAGATGATAAGAAATCTACGCTATAATAAATTTACGTTTGCGCATGCGCACAGACTACTATTTATGTGACGACAATGAAAGTTATAAGGGACTGTCAACAAGCTATCCCGCACAATCCCTAAAAATTATATCAACATCGTTCCACTAGACTCGGAGTTTTGCACGTGTCAGTCGGTATTAGTTTTGCGCATGAGCAATGGTTATTACTCTACCAATCGCGATATAATTTATGTGCTTTTTTTTTTTAAATGTCACCAATTACTTACCGAGTTTGAACTAAATTGGACCAACAGATGATGAGAAATTGACGGCATGAGAAATGGCATTGAAAATGATAGGGGACCGTATAGGAGCTAACCCGCACAATCCCTGAAAATTTCATCGGAATCGGATTGAAACTTGGTATAGTTTTGGGCGTGAAAAGGATTTACCACAGACCGACATCAGACTGACACGGAACCAAAATTGATTAGCAAGCTCTGAAAAATGCAAAAAGCAAGTGGAAATTTTGATTTTGGAGAACGTACATTTTTCGACTTTAATCAAACACAAAGCTTCCCTACCTTCGGTAGTGAGGAAGCAAAATACTAGTTGCTAAAAACACTAGCACAACCCATTAATTATATAGACACTACTGAACAGTTTGAGATTTGGTAGAATTCGTTATAGATTTTTGTTTCTCGCTATAAGCAGTTGTATGTTCAATTTCGAGGAGCGTTCAAGAAATCGCGAAAACTTTCATTCGAGGCTTATATGATCACAAGGTGACCATAGCATTCCTTGATCCCCAGGGTCCGGCCCGTTCACGTTTCATGCTACTGGCTGAATTATTTGGGTAAACTATCTTCAGTTGGGTGACAGTGAAATTGGCCATCGAGCTCAACTCATCGATTCCATATGGATCTAAATAACATAAGCTAGACCAGTAGGAACTCAAAATAACTGCATTCCGAGTGGACTTTGACGTGCCGAGCAAACAACCATTTCAGATGAGATAGAAATCATATGAAACATAAGTTAATGTCGTCTGCCATTTACAAGAGACGGAAAATGAGCATATTATTCGCGATATGATCAGTGTACGAATAGACAAAATTAAGATTCGATTTAAATAGGCGAAAACATCAAACAAGTTGCAATTTCGCTTATGAAAACTAGGTATGCAGCCAGATTATAACACGTGTGCAAGGATTGAAAAAAAAAAATCAAATGACAATCCCTGCTGATCTACATGAGTGCTATTGGCAACGAATGCGCTCTATCAACCTTTCGTTGTTATTTGTGGGCTTCAAATTATTGTGAGCAAAATTTGCTCGTTTATAAAATCGTGATGAGAAATCGTCAATAGGTACTACAATTTGATCATAAGTAGATGCTGCTTGACAAAGAATTATAACCTACCAACCAGCGAACGCGTTCATCCAGATATAGTGGTCAATTATTATACCAAGATCCGATAAAATCAACCAACCAATTAATAAAAACTTGAATTGACAGAAAATGGTGAGGGGTCACCCGATTTTCTTCTCGTGCATTCAATTAAGATGGACGCCATAAGTGTTGTTCCATGTGTAGCAAATTCTATAAAAAATTGACTTTGTAGCGCCATAGGTGTATTCAGAGTGTACCAACTTCATTTTCTTTAAATAATTTCCGACAAAAAGTTCCTTTTAGAGATGTTGGTATCTCAACGAGTATTTCCACTTATAAAATTTGGATTTTGCAGGAAATTTGTGGAGAAGAAGACTTTCTACAAACTGTACCCATGTCACTACGAGTCTCGTGTGTTCAAAATGAGTCCATTTTGAGAATTGCTAGTGTCACCATTCGATTCAGCGTTTAAAATAACGAAAAAATTACCCTAAACTCATTAGATCAATGAGTGTTTGGGAGGGGGGGGGGGGGGGGGGGGGCATGTTACACGAGAAAACCTCCATTCTGCACATCATAGTAAAAGATGTTTGTTTTTTTTACATCAATTACTCCACTGAACTCTGTAATGGACTTAAGCGCCCAGTGGTGCAATGGAGGCCTAAATCCACACTCATTGAGAGAGAGGAGAGTAACAGTACCATAAGAGATACAACTCGTACTAATAGCATATAAGCTACGTTCGAGATTGGTTTTCCAGTTCTAGGATCACCCATCCATCGCCCAACGCAGGCTTTTGAAAACACCGGAATGAAGCGCCCGACGCCCGTTGGGAAACAACGGAGCGACGGCAGCGCATTCCCTTGGATCTCGCAGGAACTGTCACAACTCAACTCCAAAAATAAAATTGAATAAATCGTTGGAAACCAGCAACTGCGCTGTTTTAATGATTTTGAAGAGTCTCTTCAGCAACTTTGATTTGACCAAATTCACTTTTCAGACTCCATTTTCACCCTTTCATTAAACCTAAATAAAATTTGATAGGATATTAGAGAAACAGATAATTTAACGCTCGTAGGAAATTTCAAGTAATCTGTTGTAGCACATTATTTGTTTTAGGCGTTCCGCGTTCAAATGTCTCTGAAATTGAGGCGCTCCCTTGGGGCAGTGTGAATCGCGAGATATGTTAGATGTTAGTTACGTCGCTTGGAGCCCGAAACTTGGACAGAAGACTGGCGGTTGTCGGGTATTTTGTCCTTGGATTCAGGAAAAAAAAAACTATACGGGTACATAATACACATCGCGCCAAAAAAGGGTTTTTCGGTGTAGGAATTTTTTCCGGCTGGTTTTGTGACCTCGACGCTTGACTATAGTGCGTCGTGTACCTTGCTGTTTCCTAGGGAGGTTTATGTGGGATAATAGTTGGTAGAACCCTTAGTTGAAGTAGTGCGTACCTTATTTGATACATCCTGGTATAATAGGTAAACATACAGGAAACATGTATAAGCGCATGATAATTACACAATTTAATCAGGTAACAAATATTATACGACCGCATACCCTCCATTTTGAACATTTTAGAACTTGCAACAATATCAAGGCATTTGACTGAACGTGAGATCGCGAAGACATCTTGATTCTTGCAGTAAGTTTCCCGGAGTTTCGTATTGCGAGCGGACTTGGATTCTAGGCCTGATGATAGAATGAGACGCTGCAGAGATAGTGGATGTCCCAGATAAAGATACCGTCAACAAAGGGCTTTAACTCCGGCAGTAACCAGGCCAACCGATATGTCCACCAGTCTCCCAAAGGACTGCTATCAACATTGTTTGCCGCCGTCCGTTTGAAGTTAGTTGTCAGTTTGTTTGAGGCGTTGACGAACTGAAACCGCCGGAACCGTGGTTAGATGGCCTCGCTGAACTAATGAGAGACAACACAGAGTTGTTCTTGAACTAAACTAGGTAGGTATATAAAAGGCGTGCCAATTTTAAATTAAGAGACATGAATAAAAGTTACTGTCATGCAACATGACCAGATGAGAAAATTTTTGCAATTTTTGGTTTATTATTTTAAGTACCTAATAAATCTTTTAGCGAATTTTCGTAAAAATTAAGCAATTGCAGTGGCTCAAAAAAAAAATTTAAATCGATTTTTCGAAAATTTTCAGCATGGAAATGTGTGTGTGTGTGTGTTTGAGTGAGTCCTTTCAGACAATAACTCTCCTTAGAATTGAGATAAAAATTCTGTTCTTGCGCCAAAAAATCAAGTTTTCCAAACGAAAGGCAGAGTTCGTTGGCCAGCATTATTTGAGCGCAATAAATTGGTCAAACTGCTAAAAAAAAAGCACTAAGAATCGTAAATTCATATTTTTAGCAGGATTTTAGCCAACAGATGCTTATTAACAATGTACTAGAACATTCAAAATATTTATGCAGAAATTTATGCCGAAAAATGTACATGAATTCTATTAATATTTGCCAAAAATAGGTAAAAACTGCAAAAAAAAGCTAAAAATCCAAAATCTTTTTTGAATTACAGAATGTTAACTATTTAGAAAGAGTTTTATGCCATGAAATTGGAAGTCAACATTTTCTTTTTACTTCAAAGTCCTGAATTTTCAAAACAATTTAACATAATATAGTAGATACGAAAATTTAGGGAAATTAGCTCATACGACCATGCTGAATGACTGGAACTTTTTAAAACTAATAGAAATTAATAAAAGTTACGACATGCAACATGACCATAAGACAAAATTTTCGTAGTTTTTGATTTATTATTTTCAATAATGAACCTATTTTCTAATCGACCAAGGGAAAAATAGTGACCGCCCCCTCCCTCGGGCATTTATTCACCGCTCAGTTACAGCTGAATAGAGATAAATTCATAACTCCTTTTATGTCACTGAAATTACAATTCAAGATGAGTGATTTTGTGAATCTTTCTTCCCTAACGACTAGTAGGCTGTTTTTTCCTGAAATGGCTTGATCAAAGTATACACCTACAATCAGTACATTGAAGAAAGCCTAACACGAATTTCCTACCCGTGCCCGATGTCATTCCAAAATAAAGTCTTCTCAGAACCACAGTATAGTACCCGTAGTTTAGAATCTTGATATTCATTCAACACATCGTGTAAACGCCACTCACATCAAACGCATCAAACGCTCGCAGAACCTCCAGTAGAGATGTGTATTTGAAGGGATGCGAAACTTGCATCTGTTGGAATTTCACAATTTTGACTTCGGATTCAGCGTCAAAGGACCGTAAAGTTTGGCCAAGAAGCGGGTAGGAAGATCACGCGTGATGTTGTCGGTCGAGGAAGCTGAGGGAGGCGGGCGGGGGCCGTGACGGCATCGTGCAAATTAATTTTCAAGAATCGTTATCCTAGTCAGATACCCATCATATGGCATCTTCTTGGAAAGCCTACGTTCTGATCTTTCTATTGTGCAAATAAATTATAAGCAGGAAAATTCTCTGTTCTCGGTGTCGATTTCTGAGTCCCGATAACGGCAGTTCTGTTTGTTGATGATATTAGTTAAGTGGGAATGAACTCAAGTGTGCAAACTCCAACGACCGCGGCATGTTGGGGAGATGCGGTGGGTGTTTCCGCGTTGTGTCTGAGTCAGTTCTACAGACAACTCGTTCTCGTTCTCATTTTCAATTACTATTCAATTACATTCTCAAGAATCAATTATTGAATCTTGAGACATTACAAATGTTCAACTCGAATAATTTTGTCATGGAATTCTAACTATTTTGGATTAACATTTTCTATAATGAACCTGAACAAGAGACCAGTAAAAGAAAATTCTTTAATCCGTTCAAACCTTGTTGCTTACGTTTCAAGATGCGTAAAGCCCAAAAACTAAAAATAAATAAATAAAAATAAAAGTAATAATTTAAATAAAATAAAAAGATTCGTCCACCCGCCGGTTGAGAAAAAAAATTTCTGAATGTCATAGACAGAACATAGTTCACACAGACTGCCACAGTTTACAAACTTTCACTAAGTAACATACAGATGACAATATAATAAACGAAATACAAGTTGACGATTTTTTTTTGCCGTTTTTTAGTGTTTCATTTTTTGCTCTTTTGAAATTGGAGCAATTTATTTTGCTGACAATGTCGCACTGACTTTCTTTTAGAGTGCTTCATTTTAATTTTCCTCAAAAATTCGATAGAAGGCTATCCTAAACGTAGTCAAACTAGCTAAGTTGATACGTAGAACACTAAGTGAATAAATTAAATATAGTCAGGCAGGAACATTCAATTAAGGTTTGTTATTTTCAATAATGTACCTCTGTGATCGATCAAGAAAAACAATTTTAACACCCCTCAAAATTTGTGGGCTTACGTTTCAAGATAGGTAGATTCCCGAAGACTGAGAGATAATTATTTTTTATAAAAAATACAACCAAAACCGCATGTCATCATGAAACTAATCACTTCAGGGGTGAAAAAAGTATGACCTTTAAAGGCCTTCATATATCCACCAATCATGTATTATAAATGTTTCACAGTCGGTAGGTATTAAAACATTAATGAAGGAAAAACTAGCCCGTGACCTTCATCTGAGCAAAGCGGACATTCGGTTAGCTAGACCAACACAAACACGTAACATACCGTGCAGGTGACTCCGGATGTGACAAGAGATACGCAGCAACGGCGACAGCGTCTGCGACGGGAAAGATAAAGGTCACAGCTTCAGAAATGTTTTTGCGAGCCCCAACACGAGTTTTTCACCTCATTCATGGATCTGGGATGTCACGGCATCGCGTTGAGTTGGGTTTCGGTAGGTACAACACAACTTTTACCAAATTTAGTAGACACTGAAGGATTCATAATTAAAGATGTAAAATTTCCGAAAATTTAAATTAAAAATGTTAATTTCTAAAAACTGTCGAAAAGCCCCTTAAACTTTATTGAAGAAAAACTTTCTTTTCTTATTTTATTTTATTTATATTATTTTTTTTAAGCACGGGCAGAGCACACATATCTCACAGATATCAGTACTAAACATTTAAAAATTTAGAAAATGTTTATTCGCATCAAATGAAGTTCTTTCCTGCCACTCAAAAGAATGCAGATTTTAAAAAACTTCTGTTCATAAAGCTTTTCAACGGTATAGTCAAATTCATTTTTACTCTTACAATTTTCAATAAAAATCGTGTTTATCAAGTTAAAAAATTTGGATTTGTCAAAGAAATCAAAAGTTTTTAGGAAAAATCACTCCCGACGAACTGATATAACTGAGTTTAGGACCAATTCCTAAGTAATGAAAATCGGGGCCAGAGAAAATAGAGCTAGGCGTCGAGGGAAAAATCCCAGGGTAGCCTACATAAGTTTGAGATCGTCTATATGGAAAGAAACATGTTTATTATCATGAAAAGTGGGATACGTTGTATCGTTGGAATTGCAATCATTATAGAACAGTTCGTGAAGCTATGATATGTTAACGAGTTGAAAATGAATATGATTTGGGTTCCCCTAATAGAAAGTAAAATTAAACGGAAAAAATGGAAAACGATGGATTGAATTATCAATTGAATGCGGAGATCGGAAAGTTGTTCATAATTTTTAAAAATTGTTATTATCATAATGCGCTTCCTGGCAATTCATATGAACGCAAATGCAACTTTAGGCATTGCATAGTAACTAGTCTTTGACGCAAATTGCACTACTGTGCAAAGCAGACTTTGTGACGCGAATACACCTCTGGGCATCGCACTGTAAAAAGCCTTTGACGTAAACATGATAATGAACAGCTCGAATTGTTTAAGGTATTGGGAAATTTGAATACACACATATAATTAATGGTCAGTAGATGGGATAATAAACTGCAAATAAGCACTCTAAATAGTGTTTGACGCGCATTCACAACCTGGCATAGCAGACTTTATGACGCAAATACTGACCAAACAAAATACTGTTGTGATTTGGTTTACAGAAATTATTCGTAAATGACTCTACATTTCGATATATGTAAGCAATTAAAATGAACTGGTGACGATGCTCGTGTGTACTTTAAGGAAAAAAATTGTTATTAGGAAAATTAAGTACCAAGGTACTGGCGATTCCTCTCCGATGTACATCCATACATAAACCGTCACTATAGAAGAAATTCTCTGACTTTTTCCAGGTCTTGTGGCCACCCTGCCATTGCAATAGCTTACTGTTCTACGTAAATTCGCTAAAAGGAAATGAAATACATGCGCATTATATTTAATAAATTGTGATCCACACTAAGTTTATGGTTTTTTCAATTGATAAAACCTCTATTTCAGTTCACGTGGCATGACTGGGAGTTTCCTTTACTCCCAAACTCATAAACTTTCCATAGTCATGAATGGCCAACTACTGAGGATGAGAAGTGGATGTATTACCAAGGTGAAATTCAATTTTGAGCCCTTCGCCGTCGGAACCTGCGAGATCGCAAAGGACGACCCCTACAGGGCCTCAACCCTCCACCGATTCTCCCGTCTCCCTTTATTATTATTTTTTGTCCTCTTCTAACCAACCCTTTTTTCCCATTTTCAAAGGTCCGCCAAAGAAGAATGAGAAACAGCTCGACATTAACGGCTACGCCACCGAGTCAAAACCTGTAAAGGATATCCCACGAGTTACGACTCCCTTACGGTCTGACACCGCATGAAATATAAATTATAGGTTGGACAAATCGTCTTGATCCACGTGCTCTTTTTGTGGACGATCGCCCGCCTTTATGAGTGGGAAGTTCCTCCGCCAGTTCGCACGTGCACATTAGGTATTGTTTTAACAATAGTTAATAAAGTTTTTACTCATTCAAGAAAGTTTTTGTTTGTTTATTAATAATTTAAAAATTCTTAATCATTTTTAGGTACGAGTACAATTACAAATGACTGCAAAATAATGGTTTTTAAAACTTACTGCCCCCAACATTTCGCGTTTTTTATTTGATTGGAAGTAATAATGAAATTTTGGAGACCATCCCAAGCCAATATTTTATAATTGGTTCACATTCCAAGATATAAAATAAATAAATGAATAAAACAAAATAAGAAGAGGAAGGGGGATCTTAAAGTTCGTTCCCCCCCTGAATTGATAGTTTTCAATCGATGAAGCCAATCAAATATTCGTTATTTCAAATGGTATTTCCATGTTAGCGTGAAGCACGCTTTTAACAGGGCCTAACTGCCAAAAAAAGTCAAAACGTCACTCTTCCACGGACGCCAGTAAACAGAAGTGAGAATCCACTCACATCACCACGTTTGTCTGTGTTTATGAAACATTGCATACCTAATAGGTACTTCTAACAATATCCCGAGATTATTCTCATTAGCATATTCATTCAATTGTCATTAGAAGAATATCTCAACAGCTCATAAGCGATTCGTCCTTAAACGATACGAAAACAACCCCAAAAGCTTCAAAACTCAGCATCTAGTGAATCAGCGAGCAGATAAACAAGACTAACGACTCCAGAGGTAAAAACATGGTGTTACAATTTTCTTCAATGATGAGCCGTTACGCTCTAGGCTTTTGGATCCTAAGCAAAATGTCTAAGCAAAAATGGCACCTCAGCCAATTTCAACACACCGCACCATCCAAAAGGAGGTACCTAAGCTTTTTGGCTTTGTGAAGAACTTAGAGCATCAAGCCGATGAACTCATAGGGCTCCACAATCTACGTTGGGTTCAGTGGTAGGTATATTTTCCATTTTGAAACATTAAATCTCAATAAGAACACATTTGATTAGTTAACGCTTCATCTGGTTAATCAATCGTCTTTTGGCAAATTTTAGATGTGACGTAAAAAATTGGCTGGGGGATTAATATTGCATGAAATATTGCGTAGAATAGATATTTGCAAACAAAAATAATTCAATTTGTAATGAAGAAATTGATATTTAACGAAGTTAACGCCAATGTAGCTAGTCAACCAAGAAAGTGAATCCTCGCACTAGATGTTTTCCAATAGGTGAAAAGCAGTGGAAGGAGAAGAAGTGTGGACAGTAGTGTGAAGCTTCATAAGAATCCAACAGGATTACGTGAGGGGAAAATCAGTCCGCACTTGGATTACGGACTGTGACCTTATATCTTTGAGACGTTTAGGGCAATTAGTACGTCCCGTAAGCGTAACGAATCAATCGAATAGTGATAAGGGAAAGAATGACTTTGTTAAAAACCTACCACTTGTCTATAATAGCATTACTGTGGAATTGGAACAGTTAATGACCATCCCTACTTTTCAGATCGAAACAGGAAGCTTAAATTGCAGACTATGTGAAGCGAACATGATTTCGATAATTCCATAAATTATTCGTTATTGGATGAAGGGACAACCAAAGATTGCTTTATTGTTGAATGAAGCGCGAGTTTCAGCTGAATGACCTCGTACAACTTCAAAGACTTTTCCGAGTCCCCCTCATGTTGAATCCCCTTCGAATAAAACAACTATAAATCCATCCCGATTGAGGTCGAAAAACTCCCGAGATTATTAGAAGCGCACGAGAAAAAAAAGTTACACAGCCCTCCATAATGGCAGCATAAATCGTCAGTGCAGTCAAAAGCAGTAAATCTTCGAGCGTGCGAGGGGAACAATCTGCTGGGGTCTAAGGTGTTATGAAGACAGCTGATCGCATCACCTGGGCAGATGTCGATGTGTTCCAGGACTTCACCGGGTTCGGAGCACGGAAAATCTGGACCACAAAGAGAACGCAGCGTCCGGAAGATGTTTCGTCCGTGCGAGACAGCGTTCAACACAGTCTCTACCTGGAATAGCCCGACCTGCGTACACGTCAATCCCTGACAAGCGACAGCTGGATCGCGGGCTCCTTTATTCCCGTAATGAAGTTGTCTGCTGCATCAGTTTGGCAACGGTCTTCGCTTTTGTGCCGATGTAAACGTATAATATCTACCATTACCTGGATAATTGAGAGAGTAATGGTGGCATCCACCTATTATAACAGCAACCTTGTTAAGAAGCTACTCTTGCTGTAACTACAGTACTATATATATAACAATATTAATAGCGGAATATTAAGTAACGAGGACGATAAATACATTCACATCCGCTTATGGGTGAATGATTCTAACACTTATACCATTACGTCATCATTAATACATAATTAAAAGCGTCACTTGAAATCAACATCAAGTTTTAAACTTCAAAATTCCGAAGTTTTTTTTTTCAAATTTTGTTATTTAAAACGTTACAAATCATAACACAAAAGCTAATAATTTCTGTATTAGACAGCCCTTCTACGCAGAACACATGCTATAATCATTAAACGTAATTTATGTTAGATACATTATCCCAACATAACTGCAAAGACGCAGAAGCTTACGGCGAAAAAATTAATTAAATTAATCAAAACACCTAGGTACTCTTTACTAGCCCCTCTGGATTTAACAAGAGCTAATATCGAAGTACATCAGAATCTAAGGACAGGTTTATCCACATTGACGTCAACAACCACCAACTGAGAATTAATGAGATGAGATAAAACACCAACCTACGCTTCACTATCTAAAAGTGACAAGAGTTATAACAAACTTGTTTTTTTGAAGAGTGAAGTCCATCGGAAATATATGTACGATCACAGCCACGGATCGCAGATATACAGTCCAGCTGATACGATCGTCGTCTTTTATAAGACGCTTATTACTATGTTCAGATTTTACAACCACTAACGCTTACTAGTAGTCATTAACGAATGTATCCAGTAATTTTAAGATTTCGCTCCGCGCCACGTGCAGCCCACCATTTGACTTGATATTTCAATATTAATAATATTAAACTGTGCTCCCGATGGTATCATTAAATTAATTGAGAGTTCTTTCTATATCGTACGAAAAACCCCATTTATTTAATTGTCGAGATTGCGAGTTTTAAACATTTCAACCCTTGAAATTCACCCCTTAGGGTTTGACTGAAAGTGATGCCGTGATTACTGGCTCATCTCCGGCCGATTTATGATTTTTAAGCCAAATTTCATAAAGTTCTGTCCAGTGGGATGATTTTTTTTAATTCGATTTTTGGAATCTACGTATCTTGAAATGTAAGCCAACAAATTTTGAAAAGGATGAAAAAAAAAAAAGTCTGAATTATTACAAAAAGATTTACTTTTTCTGTAATGGATAGCCCATCTACGCAGGTCTCCTGTATATAATTATTAAACGAAGTCTATCATACATTTAGAAAGAGAAATTAATTTAATAAAATAACACACCTATACTTTCCTAGTATTCAAAAAAGAGCTGACCCAACAACTGGAAATTATTATTATGTAGATAAAATCACCTACCTACGCTTCAGAAATCATCTCCAGGAGACAAAATTTAAAATAAATCCGGTTTCGTGAAATGAAAACTCCATTGGAATTATTTCCTCACTACCGTAGGTAACGAAGCTTTATGTTCGTGATTGAAGTCGAAAAAATGTTTATCCTCCAAAATCAAAATTTCCACTTGCTTTTTGCGTTTTAGAGCTTGCTGGTCAATTTTGGTTGAGAGTCTGTCTGATGTCGGGCTGTACTTATATCAGTCTGTCCGTGGTAAATCCTCGTCACGCCCCAAGATCCCGTCCGATTCTGATGAAATTTTCAGGAATTGTTCGAGTTTGCCCCTAGATGGTCCCCAATAATTTTCAATGACGCCGAATTAAAGTAGCCTGTGCGCATGCGCAAACGTTAATTTCTCATAATGTCGATTTCTCATTATCTGTTTGTCCGATATCGTTCAAACTTAGTAGGTAATTGTGTATATTTTCCCGGAAAATTCCCAAATAATTAACTATTAATAACTGTAGCGCATGCGCAAAACCAAAATTGATCGACACAGGCGAAACTCCGAGACTACTTGACCGATTTTTATGAAATTATCAAGGATTTTGCAGTTTAGCTCCTAGACGTTCCCCTATTACTGCCCTTATGGGCTGATCTAAATTGACGTTACTGCCACAACCCTGGCCGATCTGATTTATGAGTCAAATTTTATAAAGTTTGGTCTAGTAGTTCAGGGGAAAGTCGGACGGCCTACGGAAGGATTTTTCTTCTTCCGATTTTTGAATCTACGTACTTTGAAACGTAAAACCAATAAATTTTGAGGGTGAAATTAAAAAATTACTTGGCCAATATAAAGATTCGTTATTAAAAATTATAAAAAAAAACTATATCTTCGACAATAAATTCAATATTCCTACGAGATGGCTACCAGTATGAAAGGCTCTTCGTTTTATGTAGGAGGGAATTAAGAAAATAAAGCTTCAGAAACTCTTTTGAACATTTTTTTAGATATTTGAAAATTAACTAATACAGGGAACATGGAATTGTAGTGAACTGTATTATATTGTAGAGCGTATTATTGGAAAGCAAAATTACAATATCTGTGCCCAATTCACAATGTCTCTTGCTAATACAAAACAGTCTCATTCAATGGGGCTAGTCTCAATTCAATTATTAATAAATGAATTATTACAATAAAAAGCACACAAAAACAAAGAAAAAACTGGCAAAAAAAATGACCGTCACGACTGCAGTCAGAGCCAAATAAAAGAATAGCAAAAAGGGCCTGTTTACGTGCTGCGCTCTACCACGAGCTTCTGATGTTTGGAGCCCCATTCGATTCTCTACTGTCTCAGGTTGAATTATCCCCCAAACAGCACAACATGCTGTTGAGGACAGCATCGACTTTATTTAGCAAATTTCACCACACCACTCTAAGGTAGAGAGTTCAATGAAATTAACCCTTTCCGTAAGCTTGTTCCTTCAGCCGTCAAGGGGTTTCCACCGTTCAGAAAGGAAAATCTGGCACAAGGGTTAACTCAAGGCTGGAAAATTACTCTACCAGAAGAATAGGTGCTATAGGCACGCTTGGTTAAGCGCAGAATCGAGGTGTGATGCTGGGACCTGGCTACGGTTACCTCCGATCATTCCAGAACTACGAATTGAGAAAACAATGTTACCAAATCCAGATTTTTTGGATCAGAATCAAAAATAAACCTCCTCGTAAATTGGAGAGCAAAATTATTACCGAAACATTTCAATAGCAATGCCCACTTTCTTCAACATTTGGTTGTATTAATCATCAAACCGTTAGCAAAACCAAGATGCAGGTTTTTCCGCATAAATTGTTGCTGCATAGTAGGTAGGTATAAGTATAAGAGCATATAAACCAGTGCACTTCGACTAAACCAGGAGAAGAGAACTACTAAATGTACAAAGTTTTTTCTTCTAAAAATATTCAAAATATTCTAAGTTTTAGTTTATAGTTTCGTGAATAGTTTTGTGAATAGCGTTTTGTTTGCAATAGTGTAACCGAGAAATCGACAAAAGAAATAAATTGTGGTCGTAAAATTATGGTTCACAATCATGTCAAATTCTTAGCTAAAGAATGCAACTTCAATCACCTCCTTTGGACACGTATAGGAACCGAAATATGATCGCACGAAATCAAATTGATTTTAACCCCATTCTTGAATTTGACCTTTTTAAAAATCGTAACACGATCAATGATTGTGGTTAATGTTATTTTTTTCTTTCAGATCAAGGCAAAGTATTGCGATCGAAATAAAAAAAGGAAGGTTCCGTATAAAAGAAAAGCCGCCATAAAGAAAGTGAGACTGAAGTCACGCCAGAAATGAAGCTATCTCTGGTACCCGATAAAAATCCTAGCTTAAGTCCACTACAGTGATGGGAGTTCACGGAACAATCCCCTTGTGTTGAAGGAAACAGACGGTTCCTTCCTTTGTTCCCAACACGTCACAGGGCGACAAGAAGTCCATTTTAGGTTCGCTAGCAATCCCTGACAATGACGGATTCATTTGGCAAAAATTGATAGTCATTTAGCTCAGTAAATCCGAATACAACTTCTAACAGACCCAACTTTGACAATTTAAACAATACATTCGTATTTCTGTATTTTGAAGTCATTTAAGACGTTTGTGTGGCTTTCGATATTTTCAACCTGTGAAAGTGATTTACTCTGCCTCAAATCCGTCTCTGACTCATACTGACTCTAATGAGAAATAATGTGGCGTCCGTAGAATTGTTTGATAAGAATAAAGATGATAAGCCGAAGCTCTTTAGAACGATTCACAATAATGAGTTTTACCTAGAACTTTTTATTAGGGAGAAGAATGCAATCGTTAATAAAAAGAAAGTATCACATAAAAATCCAATTCAGAACAAATATTTACATCAGTGCGAGCATCAAACTGTTTTTTAAGGAATATATATATATATATAGAGAGAGAGAGTAGAGAGAGAGAGAGAGAGAGAGAGAGAGAGAGAGAGAGAGAGAGAGAGAGAGAGAGAGAGAGAGAGAGAGAGAGAGAGAGAGAGAGAGAGAGAGAGAGAGAGAGAGAGAGAGAGAGAGAGAGAGAGAGAGAGAGAGAGAGAGAGAGAGAGAGAGAGAGAGAGAGAGAGAGAGAGAGAGAGAGAGAGAGAGATTGTCAGAAAAATTGTCATAAAAATGCTATTTAGAAAGAAAATCTAACACTGAAGATGTTTATATATTTTCTCGATAATTTAATTTGCTTCCAATTTTCGTGACAGGTTATTTGGGATGTGCAGAAGATATAGGGAAAATTTGGAAGTCATTGAATAATTATTCTGGATGGGACGTAAATTAATGGACGATGCAGCTTGGGTTTCCTTCCAGGCGAGCCCCCTTAAAATGTCAAGTTGTGCACCAAGTGACCAGAAATAAGCGATCTGTAGAAGAGGAAGGGGGAAAGGAAAAAAAACCTTATCGTATGAGCAAATTTTCGTAAACTGTCGTATTATATAATATTGTTTTGAACTTTGTCCACTATGAGTGCAAAGAGATCGTTAACTTAGTACCAATTGTACGGCAAAAAAGTACAATTTTCAGCGATTTTTTTAAAACAGTGTTTATCGATTTTTCAGAAATATTAATGAAATGTAATATGCAAACATTTTTTAATGTTCTAGTTCGTTTTTGATGAACTTCTTTTGACTGAAATTCTATTAATATAAATTTAAAAATTGTTTGCCGTTTTAACAATTTTCAGTGATTTTTTTAAACTTGTTATGAAGTTTAACCAATTTAATGTGCAGAAAAAGCGCTGGCCAACTAACTCGTCCTTTCCATGCATTAGTTCCTTTTTGTAATGCCCCAATGGGTTTATACAAAAATGATTCGATTTTGAATAATCTGTAATACAAATGTCACTAAATGGTCTTGTTGAATCGCTTTTTCTGAATTTACAAAAACTGATACTAATTTCCGTTTAGGCCAAACCTACTCCGTGAATGCTTCAAGATGAGAAACCGAGATAAAAGGCGTTCAATTTACGTAGAGGTAACGGTAAGAAACCACGTTAAAGAAGGTGCATTACTTATGGAAAGATCTGGGGCCTGTTGATTGTTCCCCCAAGCTTACGTCATCACCCGGTCGGCCTTCTAGCCTTCCTTCAGGTTATTTGTGCACTGGCGTACCTACATATATTATATATATCGTACCATGCAGGCGTACCAACACCAGAAAATAACCTATGCACCTTCAAAAACCACCGGGTGCCCTCGAGCTACGAAAAACCCGCTCAGCCCTTTTCACCACTCGCCCCTGAGAAATGTAGATTCGGCTCGCTCGCAAATAATGGAAAAGAATTGAAAAAGATGAGAACGACGAGAAGAAAGGGAAAAATCCGAGGAGCCTTTGCCAAGTTTCGTAACTCGGATCCGTTACGGGGTTTTGCACGGTATTGACCCCGGGTAACAGGCCTGCGGTTGGTCCGAGGACAATAGACAACTGTGGACAACTGGATAACTTGCCTCCCTTTTCGAGGCTTATCTGGGAGGGGGCCTTTCCCGAAGAAGTTTGGGGCGTCCAAGGGTGGGGTTTTATAGAATTTCAAGTTGGCGTTTGGAATGGGTTCCATAATGCGAACAATGGAGGTCTAAAAATAACTCACGTCCACCTGTAACTTCCTGGGAGGGAGGAGTTATCTTTCGGGGCTTTATTGCCAGTAATTTCGTCCTGGCTGGATGTAGCTTTTTCGGGACGTTCATTCAATTCGTTGTTCAGAGAGTTCGAGTTACTGCTCCCCCGGTTTATCTCGCCCCCCAAAAATACTCAAACCTAACAAGGGCCACCACAAAATATCAGAGAAGAAACATCACTTTACTTTGAAAACCAATGTTCAATTAGCATAATGTGTACGCCGAAAAGGCGAAGTACCTACATACTTAAATCATATAACATTACTACCGCAGTAGCAGATTTGTGATATGTGCCATAAATCTCTAGTTGGAGACACTTGAACACTCAAGCCCAAATACTTGAAACAAAAATGATGCACTATCTACACTTATCACACTTGTTTATCATCCTAAGCGACTTCGTCAACTTTGAATATTTTCTATGGGTAATGGACCCATCACGCTTCCAACGACCATTCACTGACTATACATATTTAAATATGATTCCGCCTAATTAGCAATACTACAAGCTGAACAATTTTGTTGAAATTCACCAGTCCTCAAATATGAGATTCAACTTGGGACGAATACCGATTCGGATTTAGGCCAACAATTTACAATTTGTTAAACGCGAAATGGGGGGCTTTTGATGGATGGCCGCACATTGGAGGATGAAATTTAGTTTTTTCTGTGGAATGGCGGGACCGAATTTTATTCTAAAAAGCTTTTGCTTCAGTGACCCCCAGAATCAAAAAACGTTTCCCGAGTTGGGTGGGCTGAACGGCTACCTCACATATTGTAACATGGACGTACCTATAGAATCAGTCGAAAGAACCAATTACGACTAAATCAACGTTTACGAAATTCATGGTTGCGCATGCCCACGCGCTACTATAGATTCTAAGGCAATGAAAGATGTAGGAGAAAATCTAGAAGTTAACCCACACAATTCCTAGAAATTTAATCAAAATCGGTACAATTAGTTTCGGGGTTTTACGTGTGTCAACCAAAATTAGTTTTGAGCATGCGCAATAGTTATTACTCAACCAATTGTGATTAAATCTGTGTCCTACTACCCTCACGTGTTTGATCGAAATCGGAACGATACACCGTAAGAAATAGATGTTATAAGAAACTCAATTTTGCGCATGCGTACACGCCATTATTGGTCCAAAGGCAATGAAAATTATAGGGAACCATTTAGAAGGTAATCCGCAACATCCCAGAAAATTTCATCAAAATCGGACTAAAGCTGAGTATTGTTGTTATGGGCGTGACAAGGAATCAGCACAGATACTCAAACATACAAATGAAGGGTCACGGGAAACAACGATCAGAGTCAATTTTTGGACCAAAATGGGATAGATAGAGCAGGTCCATCTTGCCATCTTGCAGGTCTTAGAGGAACGAATTGAAGCATATATAGCTTCAGGAAAGGATTATAAAGGTTAGCGTCAAAATACAGAGGGAAAGATTTTAGGTGTCACAAACATCGATCACAGCCTATGCGCTAAAGGCTAAAAAAGATCAGAGTCCTAAAAAGAAAGATCAAGGTCCAGCAGTTTTCTTGAAAACATAATTTTTTCTCATTCTCTTCATATTTTGAAAACATTCTTATTTTGGTTCCTTCATTAAAATGTGTATTTTCAATTAAATGACTATTTGGAGTTGAGAATTATTTACCCTAAACCCAAAGTATTACACTTGAAAGTTTAAAATTTGAATTTTGCAGATTTGTGAAGAAGTGACTCTGATCGCTATTTCCCACGACCCTTTTAATAGAAACGGAACCAAAATTGATCTGCAAGCTCGGAAACGCGAAACGGAATGAGAAATTTTAATTTTGTAGGAAACATATTTTTTCGACCTCTTGCAAGATCACAAAGCTTTCCTACCTTCGGTAGTGAGAACGCAAAAAACTGTAAAGGTACTTTTAAGATGCTTTCTAAAATTGCCTACCGACTGGATCAAACTTTATGAAACTTGGATCAAAATTCATATGGGCGGAGAGTGATCCCGAATTTCGGCATCCGATTCGGAATAAGAATAGAATTTTTTTCATTTGTCAAAGATAGATTTTATTTCGAAGAATCGAACGAGATCACCCGAATCGTTTTAGGTACGAGCCATTAGGTCTTCTGCCATGAAAACATAACTTGAACATCAGTTTGTAAAAGAAAATGAGTTACTACAGCAAAAACTACTGCTGCAATCGCACTAGCTGATAGTTATAATCACAATGGAATCCATCCTAAAGAAAGTATATTATTTAATCTTTTATCACCTAGACCGGTAAGTAAAACGTATATAGCTGTTCACTTTCATTTCATGTATTTTCTTTTTCTATTTCTTTTATGTATATTCTTTCGGTGGAGTGCCTACAGCTCCGTTGCTACAGTACTTACATAACGATGTAACTCAGGCTCTCATAATTAACTACCCACTGACCAGTGATCACAAATAGTAGGTAAACATATTGTTGACATTTCCACGCCTTTAACACATGAGCTCGAAAATCGCCAAGAAATGGAGCATCACGAGTACAAATGTAATACGCAACCAATAAGCTAAGCGTACTTGGTCGCTAAGGAATGATGATTACAGTTACCAACAGCTTTTTAATATGTTTCGTCCGTATGTTAATTTCGACCACCATCCTCATAATCCTAAATATCCCCGGTTTAGTTCTAATAGCTACCACCTCGTCATATCAATTCTAAGTACCTACCTACATATGATTTACATAGAAACTGTCAAAACGAAAATCGGCACAGACAGTAGAGCACATGGAAATAATATTGTCCCCAATAGTGCAGTCAGCTCTTGAAAAACATCAATAAAATCGGGGATCCTTAAGCTTTTAATGAAACTTATATGAATAAGAGAGGTCCGTCCAACCATGTTCCTTGATGTGCCGGTGAATCACATGAAAATGTCTCACTCTGTTGCGGACTTATACAAGCATTTGTTTTCTGTAATAATTTGCAGCTTTCTTTTAGTGGTATCATCTAAATTAGGTTTATACATCTGCTTAATGTTTTCTATTATTTTCTTTGAAGAGCACTTTCATTGTCATTCAAATTTGAACACTGTCAGACACCAGTCATGCAGAGAATTTCATCAACAGAATCAAAATCAAATCATAAACTCACTTGGTAGTTTTAAAAATAATCACAGAGTAGTTATACCTACAACATGATATACGAAGGGTAACCCCTTGCTTCCTTTGCTTCACCAACAGCTAAATTTACCAATTAAAATTAACTTAGAAAGGAGCAAGGTGGTAAACCTACGATCAGGCGGACTGCGACAGGGCTTACAAGAGGAGCCATTACGCCTATTCCACTTTTCAATTGCAGATAGGGGCGCAGCCTCACGGAATATTAGAGAACTAGCAAGAGGTTTGTGTGCTCGCCAACAGATCGAAGGACCAGCGGAGCATCGCTCAGGGCTGCCACTTACTAAACAATTTCCGTGCTCGACAAAAATCTGGTAACAGGGGAATTCCAAGTAGGTAGGTACCTAAAGCCCCGGCTCTCACAGATAGTCTTTCTTGATTTGTTTTAAATGGAGAAAAAGGCCCAACAAAAAATTAATAAATAATAATATTATAATAATTAAAGGACCAAAAGAGTCTAGACGATTCTTATTATGATTTATATTGCATGATATTGTACTTTTACTCTTTTGGATGACTGGAATAGGTGGGTGTGTCAAGCGGAAAACAGTAGATGAATCACGGCCTACCTACTCTCGACTTCATGAAGTACCTACATAAAACATGAAGGCCGCAGATGAATGCGTGTCCACACCAAAATGCCTGATCACGTTAAAGTCGATACCTACCTATCTAACCTAATCATAACAAAAATACTACAGAAAATGTAAGTACACGTACTATCGATCTCAAACTCACAAAATACTAAACGATGATTGAGAAATTATTTGACTTGGTGCCTTTCTGAGACTGCTGTAATTAAGAAAGTTTCAGTCACAGAGCAAATTCGTTTCAATGAATTTTCGTAAATGATCTCCCTAAATTAAATTTTGTTTTAAAATTTGAGCAATGAGGGCGGACAATTTTATAAAATGCAAATTTTATGGCGAAAAAATGCTTTCTACAAAATATTTCGCAATTCTCTACAAATGAGAGAGATCGGACAAATTGGCCATGAGAAAACAACGCTTGATGAATTTTATATTTGCACACGTGCAGTGCAAATTATCAATTTCGGAATGATTAAATTTATTGGGGACTATCCTTAGCGTCCAAACATTCCCTATAATTTCATCCAAATATAAATGAAATTGCAGATTTTATGCGTGTTGCTAGGATTTCACATTCTCACTTGCGCAGTAGCTACTAATGATACGATCATATTGAAATTGATGTGAGTTTTCAATTGAAATTGATGTGAGTTGTCAATTGAAATTGAGTAACTCGTTTTTCCGTAGTTACCCTCGAAATTTGAGCCAGATCGGACGACTAGAACGTGAGAACATTTGAAATTTACAAAGTGTAATAAAAGTGATAAGACACATCTACAGCCTAACTGGCAGACTCCCTACAAATTTAATCAGAATCGGATGAAAATTGTAAAAGTTATGCGTGTTGCAAGGATTCATGGACACACGAACAGACATGAAACCAAAGTTGCTCAGAATGGTCTAGAACGTTAACCGCGAGTGGACATTTTAATTTTGGAGATAAACAATATTTCAACTCTTGGATGTGAAAAAAATGCTTCCACTACCTAAAGGTAGACTTGGAAACACGTTATATAAGTCAACCAAATTCATTTTCTAAATTCCGTCATTTCGTTATTTTCTAAATTCAAGGTTATTGACACAGTCCTTGTATTACTCAATGGATTTAATGTTGCAAATACTGGAAATAATAACCCTCAGGAATTAAATAAATATTTGAATAAAAAATACAAGGAATAGAATTTACAGCGGCGTCAAGAAAGGTCAGGAAAATGAAAGTGAGGGGCAGAGAGCGACTTTTTAGTTGCTGTCGAAAGTGCCTGCACTTGGAAAGTGACTACGCAGGAAACGGCGGTTTGAAGGGATCCGGTCGCGAAGGGGCTTCCACTACCCGCTTCGATGTCGGTGGATAAGGCTGAATGGGGGTCAGAGCAGGAGCTTCTTTCATCTGCTCCAGAGGCGGAAGATGACCTATTTTTCTACTGGGGGTGGTAAATTAAAATTACCCATTCATTTTGCTGAGGAGGGGGTAAATTACCCCTTTCTGTGCTGGGGTCGGTAACTTACCCACCCATTATGTTGTGGTTCCGGCAGATAGTACACTCAATATGTTATGAATTTGGTATATTATTACCCCATCTTTCTCTACAGCAGGTCTTACATGTTCTCATTCTGAACCAACAGTAGGTGGTAGATCAACCACCCATTATGATGCGGGGGCGGTAGATAACCCACTCATGCTGTGTAGGTGGTAGATCGCCTCTTCATTTGCTCCAAGAGGCTGCACATGAACCCATTCTGCACATATGGAGGCGGAAGAATACCCACACACGTTAACGTGGAGGCGGCGGTAGATGAACTCATTCTGTACTGGAGGCGATAGATTAGCCACTCATAACGTAGTGGAGATGGTAGACTACCCGTTAATTCTCACCATGAGGCGGTACATGACTCCCTTCTGCACCTAGAACTCTCCCCTGCAGTGAAGGTAGATTACCCACTAGTCCTGCCCTGAAGGCGGTACATGATCCACTTATCTTAACTATCTAAAAACAATAATTTCACGCAAAAATGCAGCAAATACCCATCGTAAGACGTGAAATAAAGATAGCAGCTTAAAATATTTCATAGATTCTGTCTCTATGTTGTCGAGGACGTCTTAAGATGACGAACAGTCATTGTCAACATGCAGTAACTACCTACTTATTTTTTCCAGGTTTTTTGTTTGTGTGTGCTTCTCTTTTATAAAAATGTATTTATTACTAATGTAATCATCATTTTTGACCAGAATTGATGAAGATGATGGTGCGGGAAACGAATTGTAAAGCGAGCGAAAAGGGAAAAGTATCAGTTTCAGCGAAAGACATGACAACAATCACGTTTTAAAGGAACATACTCCCTAGCGCTCCTCGCGGCAAATCACGTTAGTTCGGAGCTCCATTAATACTAAAAGTGGCCGCCTCCCCTCACTCTACCTCCTATGGTAGAAGCGGTAGGTTCCTCTCCACTATCTGTTCTAGATGCGGTAAATGACCCTCCTTCCATTTTGTCCTGGAGCAGGTAGATTTTTACTCTTCTTCTCTTCTGTCACAAAGAACTGACGGGCTTCCAGTATCTGTCCCAGAAGCGGTGCCCCCACCGATCTCCACTCGAGGGTGATCTGGAAAGTCAACCTTCCGGAGATGGTTGAGCTCACCGGCTCGCGTCACTGAATCACCTACTGACCCAGAGCAGGTCCAAGTCGAGTCCCGCACCACTCCACAGTTTATATCCACACGAAACTCCCAAAACGCTGAATATCGAGCCAGGAGTGTTAATTTAGTAATGTACTGCATGTATTATCTTCTTACAAATATCCTTTGGAGGGAGGATCACGGTATTAGACTGGCTATTTACCGGAGAACGAAAAACAAAACAGTTCCTACCAAAAAAGTATCAAATAGAATGTAAGACTGAAAGTGTCCTTTACTGGCCGACAATAAACGTAGGTATGCTGGAGAACGAACTGTACAGGAAAAAGAAGAATTTGAATAATACTCAATCGAAGGTAAGTGAATCTCGTATCAATATACATACTTGATGTATGCATAACTGACATACTATGTTAATCTGCATTTTTCATCCAATTTCCGTTTTCAACAACTGATAAATGATAACGATTATGAACCTGTATTCTGTGTGTTTCATAGGTTTTTCTATCTGCAGTGGAAATTTTCTGCTAACTATCTTTCAAAATTAGATGAAGAAGTTTATTCACAGCTCCAATAAAGGTTTAGGTAATGGAAAAGGGACAAAATCTGATGGTTTTCAAAGTTGCTGAATACGGAAATACAAAGTTTTTCTGAATTGGCTCATAATTCTGAGTACCTGTCTAATAGCTTACACACCTATTTCGGGCAATTTGGAATATTCTCCGCCATTTATCAAGATTCTACGAATCGCATATTTTAGCTGATTCTTGCAAATGAAAAGTGCTGCCCTTTGATGTTATCCTTCCTTATATGGGAGTCTTGATTTTCAAGCGAAACCGACAATTTGCATGATACCCCCGAGGTCTTTGACGTTTCGTGTGACCTCTTGCATACCGGCAAAGTTTGAAATCAGGCATTGTGTACAATGCTAGTCGTTGTATACAATACCTGAATGGAGCAAGCAATGTGTAAAATAAATCTCATTTTATACTTTAACTAGGCATTGTATAGAATGCCTGATCGTGCATTCGGTAAAATTTCGGTAAAATTATGTATTCAAAAATACATAACATCAAGTGGTCAACCCCTTAGTAAAAATTCAGATTAGTTGGATAAATAGGTCAGAATGATTTGTATAGTTTGGTGGTCTGGATGCTCGCACGCTCGCATCTCAAAAATACTTAACAACAAGTAGTCAACCCCTTAGTAAAAATTCAGATTAGTTGGGCATATATGTCAGAATGATGAGAACTGATACTTTGCCTAAATCAATGGTATGCATTATATAGACTGCCTAGGCATTGTGTACATTGCCTAGCCATTGTGTCTAAAGAGAGTTAAAAATGGAGGAATTTCATACTTAGCCTAAAAAGTGCAGGCATTGAATAGAACGACAAGTCATTGTATACAATGCCTGGATTTCATACTTTGCCGGTAACATATACACGTATAAAAAACAATATTAGAATTCTGTAGGTCTCGAGACAAATTTGCTTAGATACCGAAGAGAAATTTCCGCAGTAATTTTTGGACCCATCGCCAATAGCTTCTTTGTTTACAAAATATTTTGTAGATGTTCTTTTTTTTTCTTTAGAAAATCTGGCAACCTTGTGTGTAGCTGTAGGTAAGGTAGAAGTGGAGTCTAATCGGCAGGACTCGGTTGTCGGACCTCCATCTGCAATCACGAGCCCTCTCCCTTTCTACAACCTCATTTCCGCTCGATCGACTGCCGATGGTCACCCGGAGCTTTCCAACCGGGATCACACAAAAAATTATTCAATTTCCGTTCGCTGGCGGGGGCAGGTAAGAGACAGTTTTGTCAACGACCATCGTTCAACAGTGGTGCCCTATTTGTCAAACATGCAGAAGTCTTTGGATATACAATTATATCAATCAATGTAACCATGGAATTATCTGTTGTTTTAAAGATAAAAGTAATTGTCCAAAGGTAGGATAAGTTGAATTTATTATACATTATAATATAATCAAGATATGCGCAACGAAGCGCTATTAACACAAACTTTGTTTTTTTTTTCAAAAGGGAACCCCAATTCGTTATTGTAGAAAAAAAAGAGAAAAAGACCCATCTCTTGAATTCTTAAGTGCGCACAAACGAGCACGATCACGCAAAAATACAGCACAAATTGAGAAATTGTCTCTAGGTGTCTAAATATAAATATAAATAGTTAAGGGTGAGCTTATGTCTTCTTCTCATATCATGTGCGGAATGATAATGAGTGATAGTGAATCAAGATTCACTCCCCTGTAAGATTCATTGTTCTTGGATCATTAGCAGCAAGTGCGCATATGGTAACATAAATTCTAAAAAAGATTCATCATGTTTCTAAAATATTCATAAATTGTATAAATAATTAATAAATAAAATATTCATAAATAAAAAAATATTCATAAATTCTAAAAAATACACTTATATTGTTATGGTTTTAGATACAAAAATACTATTGGTAAGTACTATAAATGTTAGAAATGTAGTGAAAAACCTTATTTGGGCTAGATGGTTAACTACGCAGTTTATACTGCGCTGAAAATATTTCTACTCCTCGCGAAATGTGGTTGAGAATATTACTCTTATCTAGGAAGCCCAGAATGGCTGGTTCGCAATTCCTTTGTTTCTTCGTCAGTATTAATAATCTCACAATGGAATGTCTCATTAATGAAATAACTCCAACTTCAGCCTTTACAACTAAGAAGCTGTACGAGCTCTTGAGACGGCTCAAACATCCAGCAAGGAACAAACCCCCCCCCCCCCCTCCTATAAGGAAGATATTCCCATGTACCTACGTTAGACGACATTGAATTTGTAAATGAACAATATTGTGTTTCGTGTTAACATGATGAGATTAACACCAGTGTTGCAGTTCATTTTTTAATTAAGTGATTCATATTAGGAACTTTATGCATTATGCGAACCACCAAAGAACATCATGACTATATTTTATATGTATTAACGGAAGTTGCTGAAGAACGTTGCATATTTCCACGGTTAGGTCATCATAAGTAACAAACGACAGCAATAATGATAGTTACTGATTGTTACTGTTGATGAACTAACCGTCCAATCAATCAATCAATCAATTGTATCTATTTATTTTCGTTGAAATAGACAACGTTATGCTATAACTTCCGATTTTTTATTGAATTTTACTGTACGGTCTTAGGATACTGTCTCATCTCAGCTTTGAGTTGTGAACTTAACGAAAATCAAGACAGATTATAAATCTGCAATATAACTTTCTGGAATCTTTATGTTTAAATTTAGCACGTCTCAGTGATTATTTTGATCATTGGGTCGTTTTCAAAAAAAATGTCCGTTTTCTCAATTTACTGTGTCCCAAAGATTTGAAACATGATTCTGGAGCCAATTTTCAACTTATAGCAATGGGGTATGAATCAAAATGTTCTTTAGGTTATCCTTTGTAAAACCAACTATCAAACATGACGTTTTTCTAACAGTTAATAGGTTTGTTAATATCAACAGTTTTAAAAAAAGTCCAAATAGTTATGTCCCAGTGGTACTTACGATAGTTACTAAGGTTTGTAACTTTTGACTAGAAAAGTTTTTTTAGATCTGAAAAGTAATTTCTGTCAGACATTAATCTATAGATAATGGCTTAGCAAGGTTTTTAGAATTCTGAAGAGTAGAGGGCAGCCAGAAGAAAAAGTACCTTGTCCCAGGACTTTGGTCACAATAGTTGTGTCCCAATAGTCACGCGAGGGGTAGCGGCTGGAGAGTATTTGGAGGGGAAGTGGAGGGTCTAGCAAGTGCGTGTGACGTTCCCCTAACGCCCTTAGTTGAGTGCCACGTGCTCTGCAGCATCTTTGGTGTCCAAGGATTTTTCACCTTCATCACAATGGTAAGTGGTTTAATTCAAGGTCCCCATAGTTACTATGAATTCTCTAGGGAAACGTTTGTTTGTAAACATCATTTATTGATTAATTTATACGCCTAAATAATCTATATTTTTGCACATGTTAACCAATCGTTTTTTTATGAGATTGGAGGAGTGTAGCCTTGTTCGAAGTCGAAATGTCCAGATAGTTATGATAACTATGGTGACCGACTAATTTTTTTCTGTTTTGCAGGGTGTGATACCAGGCAGTTCATGCACAGTTCGAGTAACTGAGTGCTGTGCCAATGTTGCACTGTACTCATCCGGAGAAAACACCAGTACTTTCTGGCTCCATGGCGTCCTCCACGGATCGGGCAAGGATGCTGTAGATTTATCCTCAGAATACTTTCAGAAGATCAGTCACTGTTGTCACCTGATTCAATGTTACGATGGACGAACATTCTGACAGTTCTCGGACGGTTTGGTGGTGAGGGTGTAGAAGTGGATTGTAAATTGTCCAGTGAGGCTTTTCTTGGTTTTGTGTTTGGCACATCGTACGTTTGATGAACATGTGAATGGGCTTGAACCTGATATTGGAGTACTCGGTCCACCCATGCTCTCAGTGACTTGGGAATTCAGCAGAAATTCATAGCTGTGACTTGGATGACATTCCTGATTACATCCCTCCTATGGAATTAGTGGATGCCTCAGCAATTAAATGTGGAACCTTCGTGTTGGTGGAGCTACAAGGTGGGGAGCTACAACTATGATAGTCCAACTTTGGGATATTGGTTTGGTTTTCAAGATTTCATGAAACAATTAAAATAAGTTGCTAAGTAATTGAATTGTTAATTGAGACAGTTTTATTAAAGAACTTTATTGTAATTAGCCCTGAATAAAATTTTATCCAGTTTAATTGCCTGGCTTGAGTGTTTCGAACATTTTCGAACATGTTCTATCTATTTCCCTCACTAAGTGTCCCACGCAGCTGTAGTGTTCAATAACACTTTTTTCGCCTGAATTTAATTTTTTCTAAACATATGTGCTATCGACGTTTGGAGTTTTAGACATATTGAAGGAAATTCCAGAACCAGATTGCTTGAAGAAACAGTTCAACATGAAAAAATAAATAAATAACCATTACCAACGTAACTCTTGTGACAAAAACCACAAAAATAAAATTTCCATGACAATCTATGCCAAAAATTTCAACAAATTTTTATGTAATTATTATCTCTGAGAAGTATACTCATTCAGAAAAATGAGCCTGCCTCCCGTAATCCATCTAAAAAAAAAAATTGCACCGTAACTACAGTGACCAAAAAATTGTGATTTTTTTTTTCAAATTGAAAAAAAAATATTTAGAAGTGAAAAAACTCGTGACTTTTACATAGAACCTTATTTTAGACATCTTCAAGTATATCTGGAACAACTCGGTGGCTAAAAAGATCAAGATTTAATTTTGACTGCTACACCACCTCAGAAATGAGAAAACGGACATTTTTTTTGAAAACGACCCCATTACAACTGTCTTTAAAACAGAATAACTCTTGCAAAAATCATATACATAATGTGAAAGATCAATTAAAAAAAAAAAAAATAAATAAATAAATAAATAAAAATAAATAAAGCCTATTATTATATACTATAGCATGGACTATGCGATAGAGTTAGTTGAAGAACAAAGTACGAATCGAAATAATTACTAACTAAATCACTCGCGACGAAGTTGTGGAAACCCATATAAAAACGGAAGTTAGTGAAAAACGTTGTCTATTTCCACGAATATTTTTCGTGGAAATAGACAACGTTTTTCACTAACTTCCGTTTTTCGAAATAATTGATGAGTGATAAGTCTTCGTGATAAGAAATTAATGTTTGCGCATGAGCACAGACTAGTATTAATTCAACGGCAATGAAATTTATAGGGGAACATCTAGAAGCTAAACCGCACGATCCTTGAGAATTTCATAAAAATCGGTCCATTTGTCGCCGAGTTTTGTCTGTGTCGATCAATTTTAGTGTAGCACATGCGCAACAGTTATCACTCCACCTATCGCGATATAACTCATAGGGAATTTTCCTGGAACATATACCCATCTACTCCCTGAGTTTTAACGAAATCGAACCAATAAACAATAAGAAATCGAAGTTCTAATAAATTAACGTTTGTGCATGCGCAAAGACTACAATTTATGTTATGGAAATGAAGGTTATAGGGTACAGTCCAGAAGCTAACCCGCACAATCCCTGAAATTTTCATCAGAAACGTTCCATTAGACTCGGAGTTTTGCCCGTGTCAATCGATATTAGTTTCACGTATAGGCAATGGTTGTTACTCTACCAATCGCGATATAATTTATAGGGAATTGTCCTAGAGCAAGTAGTACCCAATTACCTACCGAGTTTGAACGAAATCGGACCAACAGATGATGAAAAATCGACTTAATGAGAAATTAATGTTTGCCCATGTGCACAGGCTATGTTGATTCGACTGCATTGAAATTATAGGGGACCATCTAGGAGCTAACCCGCACAATCCCTGAAAATTCCATTGGAATTAGACTGAAACTTGGTATAGTTTTGGGCGTGACAAGAATTTACCACAGACGGACAGACATCAGACAGACAGACACGGACCCGAAATTAATCAGCAAGCTTTGAAACGCAAAAAGCAAGTCGAAATTTTGATTTAGGAGGACAAATATTTTTCCGACTTCTATCAAGAAAACAAATCTTTCCTACCTTCGGTAGTGAGGATGCAAAAACACGATTTGATTAGGACACTACAATTCTAGATACTCGAGGAAATGAGAACCATCCTATGATTTTGCTTTGCCCCGTTTTGATAACAGTAATGTCCGTTCATAATATTGGGCGATTCAGATTGTTGAGGTGAGGCAAAGTTGAAGAACTACAGAGACCTTCAAGATTTGAATCAGTGCAATCGCTGAATCAAAGCCCCATTTTTGCCTTATTCATGAATTAGTCCACTGTAGGAAGTATTCTAAACTGCCCACGCCTCAAAACACAGACCACACCCTGTATGCGATTACTGGCAAAATAGCGAGTACATGATTTTTTCTCTACATCTACAACTCTATATATTGCTTGAAAATATTGAATATACTCATATCGTGAATTATGTAACATCTACTGATAAGAAAGTCGATAGGGGAAATACTACACTACGTATGACATGTATTGCAGTAGTTGAATTGCTTGCGCATTAGGTGGTAAGAGTCACGAACTTGTACCATACCAGGTCGTTGGAGCTCCTCTCAGGAGACTTGAAGGGACAAGAGACCTGGAAGTACTATTTTATTCTCGCAACCATATTAATGTAGTTGCCTCGAAAGCTCTGAAGACTTAGGGATTTCTTAAGAGATGCACACGAGATTTTACTTCGGCTGAGGCTATTGTGCTCTTATACAAATCACAGGTCCAATAATGGAGTATGCTAGCCCAGTGTGATTACCATATTATGAAGTTAACATGCATCCCTTGGAACATGTTCAGCGGAAATTCTTGGGGTTCCTAACATTCAAATTGAGGATACCAGCAGAACAGGTTGATTTCCGGGCACTGGCCGCCGAGTATGGATTAGCAAAACTTGAACACCGCGGGTTCAAAACCCCAACGTAGCTAGACAAAACTAAATTTTTGAGTTGAAGGATGTTGTCATGTCAGCAGGTCTTGACATGAATCCTAATAGGTCTAGACTTGTGGAACTCAAGGCCGTAATCAATTGTTTACGACTTGACGTCTCAGGGTAAACTGAGAAATGAGGAAAAACGATGATTAATAACAATTTGTTACCAGTTCACTTCAACAGATCAACAAGTGAACATGCTATTCAATCTGGCTTGGGACACGAGAAAGATTCCACAATGATCTATATGAATCCATTCATAAGCAAATAATTATGGATTAGGTAGATGGGTATTACTGTTACCATGAAAAAAGTAAATGTTTGGATGTTTATTAGTATTAAGTCCAAGTAACTCAAAGTCACTCATATCAACCAGGAAACACACGTAGAGACAGAAGAGAGTGTTTTTCAATACCTACAAAACAAAGCACTGAGCTGTGCTACGTCTCATTAACGCATATTTTCATCTTGTATGCACTGATATTTGTTATAATACCCGCCTAACTTAGTTACAAGTACTTCAGAATTTAAAAAAAAAAAAAAAAAAAAAAAACAAAAAAACAAAAAAAAAAAACATGAAAAATGGGCAAAAAACAAGATTTTTTTTATTGTCACGTATGAAGGCTTGATTTGTGACCCATCATGAGGCATTGATTTGTTCAGCGTTAAATATCCTTCATGATTTACTTTTTGTTTTTTATTTTAATAAAAAAGTTGAGAACTGGACGATTTTTCCACAATTCAAACGTCTATATCTCAAAAACTACATACAGCTGATAATGGAAAACGAGTTCCAGAATTGAATTCAGCAACCTTGAAAACCTCTCAAACGAGTATTCTTTCTTTTGCAACGAGGAAATTTAATATTGTCTTGCTAGATTGGATTTTTGAACAACTGTGCGCCGTGTGGTAGCCGACATTGTTTTTTTATCACAAGCTTGCAAATGGATATTTGCAGTCTCCGTTGCTTCTCTCTGAAGTCGGCATTAGTGTTGTCGCTTATCCCACTCGCAATTATCCGCTGTTCCATGTCCCATCCTCTACCCGTAACCACCTAATGAATCCCTCTCTACATCATCTACCACGTGAGCCAACTGCGTTTTTTCAGGAAACTGATGTCGATTTCTTCACCATGTCGCTTCAACGTCTCAAGCGCCGACTATTTGAGTTCTATTATCAGTGATCATTTATTTTTCATTAATGTATATCAATAACTTTTGAATAACAGATTTTTTTTTCAATTATTCATGTAGCAACTTGCTTACGCATTAATTTGAAATTGGCGAAATCCGTATATAATGTCAATAAATCAAGAATACTTTTGAAAAACCACAGAAAATTATTATAATACAAGTGTAAATTACTGAGCTGGGTGGATAAACAATTACTAATGATTTTGAGAAATGAAATTGACCCCGACACGAAATAGTGTCGGGTTTTTTCCAAAAGCAAGTTTTTCCCAAACTACTGGACCACATTTTACTAAAACTGACTCAACCCTGAGGAGTAAAATAAAATGATCAGCGTTTAAAAAAAATCATGATTTCTTTTAAAGATACAGTCATTGGTACAGAAAATTTGCATCGAAACTATTTGCATAGTTATAATTGAATAGTAAAGTCAGGGCTTGGGATTAAGGACAAATATTGTGTATCCGAAAAGACATACAACGCCGCTTTTGGGTCACACTAAAAAAACCTCAAGAAAATGTTTTTTTCTTTCCCGTCTCAGTCTCATTGCTTTTTATGGTAAGCCTGAGTAATCTTTCATTGTAATGCGTAACCAAAATTAAGGGAACAAGCGTGCCGTATCAACAGTAGTGCTCCCACTGCACGAGAGTGTTGTAGAACGAGACAAGA
Organism: Adelphocoris suturalis; assembly: GCA_030762985.1. Taxonomy (NCBI): domain Eukaryota; kingdom Metazoa; phylum Arthropoda; class Insecta; order Hemiptera; family Miridae; genus Adelphocoris; species Adelphocoris suturalis. The sequence goes on from CM061041.1 coordinate 41,763,205, forward strand.
TTCACTGTAGTAGCTAATATACTCGAAACTTCTCTATTTTAACGACAGACCATATTGAACGGGTAAGGTTTCTGTTGCATTTGCATTGAATAATTGACAAAAACGAAATAAAACGCTATAATTTATTTAAAAAAAGTACATATTGTTATTCTTTCTGCCTAAGATCCCTATGTCGATCCAGACAATAACTTTCCTTGGGATTGAGATTTTTAAAAATCCGTTCTTTTACCAAAAAAATCAACCATTCCATGATAAACGATGAGTCCGTTGGACAACACTTTTTAAGCATATTAAATTGCTGAAATTTCAAAAAAATGTGTTAAAAAAATATTAGAAAATGGCTAAACACGGATGAAAATCTTAATATTTATATATGTTTTTTTAAGCAACGAAATGGAATAACATAAAATGAATATGTGAGCAACACTCATTGATCCCAAACAATACACGGAACCAAAAATGTTCATAGAGCTGTGATACACAAAATGACAACGTGAAACTTTCAATCTCTCACACGTTTACAATAGTACTACTAATGACGGTGGTAGTGGAAGCAAAATTACAAATCACTGAATTAGGTGCAGAGTAACTTCATCTCCCTTCCTCACTACCGAAGGAAAAAAAGCTTTGTGTTTGTGATTGCAGTCGAAAAAAATTTGTCCTCCAAAATCAACATTTCCACTTGCTTTTTGCATTATAGAGCTTGCTGATCAAGTTTGGTTATGGTGTCTGTCTGTCAGTGGTAAATCCTTGTTACGCCCAAAACTATACCAAGTTTCAGTCCGATTCCGGTGAAATTTTCAGGGGTTAGCTCCTAGACGGTCCCCTTAAGTTTTCGTTGCTGTCAAACCAACAGTAGCCTGTGCGCATGCGCAAACGTGAATTTCTCTTAACGTCAACTTCTCATAATCTGTTTGTCTGACATCGTTCAAACGTGTTAGGTAATTGAGTACATGATCTAAAAAAATGCTCTACAAATTATATTGCGATTGGTAGAGTACCTAATAACCATTGCGCATGCGCGAAACTAATATCGATTGACACAGGGAAAACTCCGAGTCTAATAAAACGTGTTTGATGAAACTTTCATGGATTTTGCAGGTTAGCTTCTAGACGGTACTCTATAACTTTCATTGCCGTCACACAAATAGTAGTGTGTGCGCATGCGCAAACGTTAATTTCTTATAACGTCGATTTCTTATCATCTATTGATCCAATTTCGTTCGGATTGGGGGAAAATCCCCTGTGAATTATATCGCGATCGGTGGAATAATAACTATAGCGCGAATTCTCGATGTTAATACTTTATATATACAAATATAAATAAGTGTGTGTCACTCTAAACGATAACTCTCCTAAGGATTGAGATACTAATTACTTTTTTGTGCCCCCCCCCCCCCCCCCTCGCCATCCCTCCAAAATTATGTTCCAAATGAAAGGATGAGTTTGTTGGCCAGCACTATTTGAGCACATTGAATTGTTCCAATTTCAAATGAGCTAAAAAATCACTAAAAATTCCTGGAAACTGTTAACAACCGTTAAATTTAATTTTTTTTTTTAAGCAGTCTTTTAGTCACAAGAAGTTTATAAACGATGAAATTAATGCACAAAATTATGCTGAAAAAATGTTCTTAAATTTCATTAATATTTGAAAAAATCGATAAAACTACAAAAAAAGCTAATAATCTTTAAAAAAATTTGAATTGCAGAATGTTATTTAGAACGCGTTTTTCAATCACAATCACAATTCATGATGCACGACAGAAAACCTTGTACATTTTCCGAATTTGCAGTAGGTACTAGAACCCGAAATCAAATTTATACGACTGAAACCTGAAATCAAATTTGCAGTAAAGTAAAACCCAAAATCAAATCAGAAAACCATTTTAAAAAAACTATCAAATTGTGCACAGGTGCACTAATAAGTAAGTCTATATGAAGCCCTACGAAGCAAAAATACCGAATAAAGCTATATTTAATAAAAGTGATGGGATAACTTTGTTAGCACTATGCAGTCATCGTAGTAGAGCCATCGGTCCCAGCAGCGGTGCGATGCCACCCGTCGGAAAACACGTGCCTGGGTCAATGTCGATGAATCAATCAATTTCGGACGGAACAACAAAACGATGAATTGGAAATGGCGTCACCCAAGAAGATAGCGAGACAATCCTACTACTTGACGAAAGACACCTTGTTTGTGGAGACCCGATAGCCGTTAATAATTCCCGTAATTTGAAAATGATTATTTCATTATTTAATGGTGGGGAACTGTGGAGAACAACTAGATCTGAGTTCGTTCAAATGCGTCAGGAGTTAGAACACAAGAGCCCAACTGCGCAGCGCAAAAAAATGCTAAACACAAGGCTGTGGGAAATACAGAGTGATTCCCTGGTAACTTGAAATGAAAAATTGCGTGAAGACTTGAAATGTGGTGCCACCCACCGCACCTTTCTAACTCAATCCGTTACCAAGATATGATTCAAAAAAGGAGTTTTCGATAAAACCATACTTTTCGACATAAAAACCAATATTTCTTCTCTTAAATTCAACCATCGAGTTTTACACATAAACCCACAAATTTTTGGTTCACTATTATGTTTAATTTTATATGTTTTTCTGGGTACAACTGGTTAGTTTAATTGTAAATACGGTTATAAAGGAGGTAAAAATATCTACAAGTGTTACCATTCAATTCAGCGTGAATAATTTATTCTAGAGGGGTTCTAGAAGGTAATTTTTCAACACCCTCTATCTCATTGGGAAAAAAGTTCCAGTCATGCAGCGAACATATTCGTAATACCATTCGCTCGCTTATGATAGAATTTTCGTAAATGATCAATGATAGTACCTATGTTGAATTGTTTTGAAATCCTAGCCTTCCTTTTACGTATCGATTCGGCTCAAAAAATATTGGTTTGACATGAGAGAGATAGCAAATTTAACGTTCTTTGTCGAGAAGTAGAAAACTCGAAAACCTCCAGGAGGAACTTTCTACTGCAAATCAGTCGTTGCAAATCGATCTCAGGAGTTACTAAAACTTTAATTCACCCAGAATAATTTAAATACAGAAAAGTTACCCCATTAAGTAAAGCCAACAAGTTAAGCCATCGCAACCCTCCTGCCAGAGCGGAACCTCTGCCTTTGTGACACCACTTTTTTTTTTTTACTGAAACTTGAAAAAATAATAGAAAGCTCTCCACAGCAAAGAGTGGACAGTGCCAAAAATCTCAGAATAAAAGCGCATATGAATCTTAGATCTCAGAACCAATCTCAAATAAATTCATGTAAAAATAGAGAGCAAGTTTTTCTCATTTCTAGCGGATTTTCGTAGAAAATGAGGCTACTGCAATGGCTCCATAATGTTAAAATTACGATAGTCGAAAAGTTTTTCATTGAATTCCGTACTGAGGCGTTTTGAATCGAATCCTAGAGTCTTTTCATATGTGTATACAGGGTGTTTACACCTAAGACTGTTCTAGGCCTTCTAGAAGACTCTAGGTAGAAGACCTTCTAGGGATCGATTCTACAACTAGTTTCCAGCTTTAGTTTGCAGTTTTTTCACTTTAAAATTTTTTTCTCGTGTTTTCGACCTTACATCACTAAAATGGCCATATCTCAGCTAACTTACAGTGTAACTTAAAAATAGATACCTATATAGTTGGAATTTGCGCTAAATCTCTCATCTCAAATTCTTTTCACAGTAGGCCACGAAGGTGAAAAACGCTGCAAATTATTTCACAAAGGTTTATTATTATTTCAATTGAGTATGATCATAGTTTTAGTTGGCTAGCGTACGTCATAAGGCCCGTCCAGACTCCTCGGCGTATCCTATTTCGAGTTGCCACAACCTATACTTCTATAATTATATACGCATGTTTATATTTCTCGATTTGAGCTCCAATCTATTCAAATAGTTATTGCCTTAATAATATCATTATCTAAGCACGTACGAAAAGTCGAGAGGATATGTTATTAAATATGCGTAGGAAAAGCTTTGGTATTAACACACAAATATGACCTTGAAAAAACATATATTCATGCCTCGAAGGAACGCCGGCGCCGCGCCGTACCCACCACAAGGTGCCGCGGCGCCGGCGCCTCCTCTCACTCCACCGCCCGCTCACCCCCCCCCCCCCCCCTCACCACCCACCGTGACCCCCTGCCAAGCGTGCCAGGCGTGCGCGCGTAGAAAAACACACTTTTTCGCCCTTTTTGGCCCATAGCATCTATGCGAGTAAAGCGATCGGGATGGTTAAACGTTAGGACCAACTAGACCCCAAATGGAGTCTATGTGCGAAAGAACAGGTTTTTTAAGTCAATTCTTAGGCCTTTTATGGCCCGGACGGCGGACGGCGGACGGCGAACGGCGGACGGCGAACGGCGGACGGCGAACGGCGGACGGCGGACGGACATTTCAAATTTGGATTCTACGCACCTTGAAACGTAAAGTGACAAAGTTTGAGGGGGGGGTTATAAAAATTTTTTGCTACACGATCACATAGGCTTATTATTGGAAATAATAAACCAAAAATGGACTAAATACGAGAATTTCTCACTTTTTAAAAATCAAGGTGCGTCAAGTATTGATAGATCATTGTAAAGAAACAGTACGCGTTGGAGGAAAAACTTGCCTAATATCTCAGCTTTCCAACGGTATCATCAATTTATATTTTACTTTGATAATTAGAGGAGAAAGGTATGTTTGTACGTTGAAAACCATGGTTTTTTTCTCAAATTTCTGGGGTTTTCGTGAAAAAAGACCCTCTTAAAAAATTCGACTTTAGGGCCGTATTATCTATAGTATTTTACCTTTTAGTTAAACCTTTTTCGCAATGATGTAAACCTTTTTTTACTTTAAATTAAACCTTTTTCACTTTCATTTAAATCTTTTTCACTTTCATTTAAACCTTTTTTACTTTCATTTAAACCTTTTTTACTTCCATTTAACCCTTTTTCACTTTCATTTAACCATTTTTCACTTACATTTAAACAATTTTCACATTGAATTAAACCTTGGAAGAGAATGTTAATTTGTGTGAACAATAAACTCATGAATGATACGCTGGCTATCAGAGCCAAAAGCAGGTGCCTACCCTGATGCCGATCTAGGGAGAAATAGAGGAAGACACATTCAGTCGCCTCGTCTCTTCTAAGAAGAAGGCGATCCGTATTTACCCATGTTTGCGTAACTGGGGTACCTTCTGAGGTTAAGACGAGCTTACGACGATTGCTACTGAAATAAAGTTTTCCACTGGTGTTCCATTTGTGTGAAATTAAGTTTTCATGTGTTTATTTAGTTCAAAAATTCATTTTCTTACTTAGGAATAGAAAAAGGTTTAATTCATTGTAAAAAAATGTTTAAATGAAAGTAAAAAAGGTTTAAATCAAAGTAAAAAAAGTTTAAATGAAAGTAAAAAAGTCCAGTCATGCAGCATGACCCCATGAGCGAATTTTTGAAGAATATTACCGATTTTTACAACCAGCGAACGGCATTATTTCAATTTTTGACTGATTTTTCAACTTTGAAATTTTTGAAAACTTGATACATATTCTTATAGGAAATTTTACGCTGATTCCGAATATACCACATGTTAGTATGCTGAAAAAATTATTTCGCACGACAAATCGCAAAAAACAGGCTATTTTGAAATTTTTGACTACATTTTTGAAAATTTCAACCCGAAGATGTAATCCGATCAAGCTGGCCAACGAACTTGAACTTTCGTTTTGTGCCCTTAACATTTTAAAATTTGTTTGAAGTTTCTAGCACAATTCTACGGACAGTTATCGTCTGGAATGACACATACATACATACATACATATATACGTACATACATACATATATACATACATTAAAAAATGCGTTAAACTTCAGAATATGATTCAGAATAGCCTGAAACGGATTTCTGCATAATTTTTTTTTCAAAAATTCACATTCTACAAATTTTGAGGCGAGAGCAATAGCTTAATTTTCTTCAAAAATTCGCTAAAAGGGTTAAATGAAAGTAAAAAAGTCCAGTCATGCAGCATGACCCCATGAGCGAATTTTTGAAGAAATCTTCGACATTTCAGTCGCTATTGATAGTGTAGAGAAATTTTAGTTTATGATTTTGATAGACAAACATGGAATCAAACGATTAAAAATAATTAGGAGGTACCTACTCATACTTCATTATTATTAAACTAATCTTGTAGATTTAAAGACAAATGTAGGTAAATATTCATAGATATCGATGTCCAATGTGGTCAGTATTGAAGGCAGTTGAAATCTTAACAGTATACTATCATAACATCATCAAATGTTGACATAAAATAAAATAACATACCGATGTCATATGAAAGAAACGTATTTCCACAGCCAATCGATGGTGAGGCTTTATATTACGAGAGATATAAAGTCAGTTGCATTCGAATCTAGTATCGCACAGCAAGAAATTCACAGACAAACTGTAGTCTCTGTTTCATGCGAATATTACCGATTTTTACTACTAGCGAACGGCATTATTTCGATTTTTGACTGATTTTTCAACTTTGAAATTTTTGAAAACTTGATGCATATTCTTATAGCAAATTTTACGCTGATTCCGAATATACCACATGTTAGTATGCTGAAAAAATTACTTGGCACAACAAATCGCAAAAAACAGGCTATTTTGAAATTTTTGACTACATTTTTGAAAATTTCATCCCGAAGATGTAATTCGATCATGCTGGCCAACGAACTTGAACTTTCGTTTTGTGTCCTTATCATTTTAAAATTTGTTTGAAGTTTCTAGCACAATTCTACGGACAGTTATCGTCTGGAATGACACATACATACATATATACATACATACATATATACATACATACATACATACATAAAAAAATGCGTTAAACTTCAGAATAGCCTGAAACGGATTTCTGCATAAAAAGTTTTCAAAAATTCACATTCTACAAATTTTGAGGCGAGAGCAATAGCTTAATTTTCTTCAAAAATTCGCTAAAAGGTTTACATGAAAGTTGAAAAGGTTCAATTTAAAGTGAAAAAGGTTTAAATCATTGCAAAAAAGGTTTAACTAAAAGGTAAAATACTATATTTTACGCTGAATTGAATGGTAAAACTTGCAGATCTCCCCAACTCCGTTATAAATTTAACTCACGAATTTTTAGTTAATTTGTTATGCTCAATTTTATGTGTTTTTACGAGTAAAACTAGTTAGTTATGAGATAAAAACACCGGTGTTGCACCAACAAATCAAGCATTTCAAATGAAAGAATTTCCTTGACCAGTTTTTTTTTGGCACAAAAACAAACAAAAAATTGTGATAAAAAAATCTTTAAGAATGGGGACTAAAAGTTGTTGAATTTAAATTTTTGTTAACGGATGAACTAGAACAATAAGAACTTTATGCACATAAAGCAAAATGTACGTAAATTTCATTAGCATTTGCTGGAAAATCGATCAAAAGTGAAGAAAAAAATACACACACACACACACTCACACACACACACACACACTCACACACACACACACCCACACACACACACACACACACACACACACACATTTTTTTTTTTTTTTTTTTTTTTTTTTTTACAAAACTCCCCTCAAAGGCGGAGGGGGCACACCATTAAATTGTAAAATAAACAAATAAAATTAAAAAGTGGGGAGGACGCCCAGGTTTACCCGACGCCGGCTCTAGGGATATGGGAGGTTTCAGGACGAGGAGGAAGAATGGGATGAAAGGAAGTGCCCCTATAAAACGACCACCAGTTCAAGTAAGAACCCCTCAGTACGCGGGTGGTGATACCACGGAGTACTCCCGCCGAGATGCCCAACTCGAGTAACTCCGTGGCGCTTTTCCCGCACCACACCCCGCGCCATGACAAAGTCGCAGCCATGACCTTGATGTTATTGGTCGCCACTCCTTTTAGCTCGGAAATCGCTTGCCGCAGGTCATTTCTGTCGTACTTATTTATTTTAGCCCGCCAGGTCTGCTCCATGTCCATGCTGCCACTGACAACCTGGACATCCAGGATTATGGCAGACCCATCGGGCTTGACGGCAACGATATCCGGCTTCTTGCCCCGGTCACTCGGCATATGATATAGTCTCTCTCTTTCAACATCCCAACCGCTAGATGACAAAGCGCCTGCTATCTGCTTGGCGACCGCATCGTGACGGAGTATGCGGCCACCGTGAGTACGAGGACACTGCTGCACCACATGATAGAGATTCTCATTTTTACCCCGACAGGCACGGCAAAGGGTGTCTACTGTCCCACGACTACTCCGTGAACACCTCACCGAGGTGGCTAGTGTAGCCACTCGGACGGCATGAAAATGGCGATAGTCGCGGGCCCCAATGCCCTCTGAAGCCCATTCCACCCACTGGGAAGAAATGGGGGATTCAGAGCACTGTCGGAGTTCTTTACCATCTACTGAATCATGTAGTGCAGCAGCGAACTCAGCAGATGAGCTGGGTTTTGGAGCAGTTGGTGTTGCTCGGTCGCACCACAACAACTGCTGCCTGACGAAGTCCAGGTCAGCAGCAGTGCGGGCGACCTCCCAGCTCGAGCCCCTAAGGGCAAGCAGGCGCTGGCGGCGTAAAGATGGGATGCTGGCCGAAAGAGAGACAATACCGAGCCCACCGGCCTTGACCGGTGCGTGGATATAGGCACTTGGGACACCAGGTGGAAAGCCTAGCCAAGAGCGCACAGCAGAGCGAACTTCGCGATCTAACTCTAGCAGCCTCCCCGCAGTAAGCCTACCAAAGACTAGCCCATAGGTTAGCTTTGGCAGTAAGTACGTGCGAAGGAGGCGCAGCTTCTGCTGTGGCTTCAATGGAGCCTTGGTGATACGAGCTAGTGCCCCACCAAGGTCCACACGGCTTGCAGCAATGGTGGCCACACCCATGAAGTCAACTCCAAGGTACCGCCAAACCTCCAGCACGGATCGGGTGGGGATGGGTGACTGTCCTATGACAAAACACTCCTCATCCACCACCTTCACCTGATGCTGGCGACCCGACGGGACCAAGGAGACTGACCCACACTTATCTGGGTTAACCACCAAACCACACCTGGCTAGCTGCTCAGCAAAGGCATTGAGGGCGACCTGCAAGCCCTCACGGGTTTCGGCGAGTAGAATTACATCATCGGCAAAAGCCAGTGCACCTACTCGCACCCCAGGGGCGAGATCGAACCCTATTTCAGCTGGCAGCTTACCCAAGGCCGTGTCCACGACCAGGTTAAAGAGGAGTGGCGACAGAGGATCCCCCTGGCGTACCCCGCGCCCAATGACAACATCCCCTGACATCTCACCTCGTGCCTCGAGGACCGTCACGCCTTCGTGGTACAGGCGAGCAACATACTCAATTAAACGAGTAGGTGCCCCGACACCACGAAGACAATCGGTCAGGGCAAAGTGGCTAACTGTGTCAAAGGCCTTAGCGACGTCCAGAGCGGCAAGATGGAGCTGCCGTTTCTTGATACGGGCCAGCGAAATGACAGTTTGGAGAACTGTTAGGTTCTCCGCTGTGCCATCAGCTGGCTGAAATGCTCTCTGGACGTCACCTATGACACCAGCCACTTGGAGGCGAGATGCCAGAACCTTTTGGAAGTGGCGGAAGATCACCGACGAAATAGATATTGGGCGGTAACCTCCAGGCCCACTTAACCCTTTTTTTGGGATGAAAACTGTCCTGGCGCGGGTCAACGCTTTCGGGGGTCTTCCTGATAGAAGCAGCAGGTTGAGGATGAGCAGCTTGACTGTTTTTGGTGTCTTGTTCCAACGTCGGGCAGAAACACCATCAGGTCCAGCAGAGGTGGAGTTCTTGACACGGCACTTATGTGCCTCGTCATGAAGCACCGGTGTGCACATGATGCTGCGCAAGGAATCCCTGGTGGAAGCTGGGGGTACCACCGGCTCACCAGGATTGTGGCTAGGAGCACTCAAGAGTGGCTCCCAATAGTCCACAAACTCCTGGAGAGGGGGTAAAACTTGCTCATCCCCAGCTCCTTCCAGTACCTCTGCAGCCACACGAGCCGGATGCTTCCTCCACAACTTCTGGACCCGCTGATATTCCCGCCTTCTCGCTTGTTTTGCTGCTCTGCGACCTCCACGAGGCACCAAAGTAGGAGGAACGGCTCCCTGATGCCCCGTCACGGTCACTTCCTCAACCCCTGGGAAGATCCTCTGTATATAGGCTGCAACCTCGTCCTCCAAGCCTTCATGCCTCTCAACAGCCCGCCTCGCCAGGTCCTGCAGGTAGGCACTCTCATAACCATTATTACGGCCTACCTGCTCCCCGAGCCTCAACACTTCAGTCTTCAAGTCTTCAAGAAGACCGGAGGTCCCGGGGGAGGATTGCTGAACGGCGGGCTGTTGCCCCACGCCTGTAGGAGATGCGGGAGAGGCCCCACGGCTATTTGCCAGGATCGCATCCTGGACAAGCTGCTTGTAGTGGGGCCTCAGGCGAAGAGATTGGATGGCAGAAAGCGTGCGCATGGGAAAACGGGCTTGAAGGAATACATTAATATTTCGTACCCCATTACGCACAGCCTCTGCCTCCTCTGCTGCCATTCGCCGCAAATCCTCAGAAGCATACCTCGGCCGCTCTCGCTCTATATCAATTGCAGCGTTGGCCTGCACAGGATGCTTCTGCCAGACGTGGGCACTGAGGCCACGCTTGGAGCTGAAGGCTCTCTCACAGTGGGCACACTGGTGGGCATTTACAGGGGTCGTGGAAGAGGATGAGGGATAGGAAGAAGAGGATGAAGAAGAGGGAGAGGATGGCCGACGCCCCTGCCTGGGGCGCCCCCGAGCGCCTCCCCTAGAACCCCGGGAGCCAATGGGCCCGCGGGGGTTATGAGGCTCGGCGTAGTTTAAATCCATAACGGGGAGACACATTTAAAAGGGACAGGAGACTCGTTGACACGAGCCTCCCCCCTAATCGCCAGCGGGTCATTCTGCCACCCTCTGTTCACCCAGAGGGTGCCCGGGTTGCGCGACGGGGACGCATGACCATGACTTGGGTAGGGATATGAAGGAGCTCCGAAGAGATAAAAACACCGACAGTTACCCTACCCCAGCAACCCAAGTGTCTGCTACCCCACACACACACACACACACACACACACACACACACACACACACACATACATATATATATATATATATATATATATATATATATATATATATATATATATATATATATATATATATAAATCTAAAATATTTTTTGTTGAATTGCAGAATACCAATTTGTGCGAGATTTCTGCCAATAAATTGTTGTAGTTATCTATTTATTTGCACTCAAAGCAAACGTACTTGACATAAATAGTATGATAATATAATTTACGGAAAATTGCTCCGATGCATGATTTACAATCATGCTGCATGACTTTTTTCTAGATGAAATTGGTGCTAGGGACGGATGGAGAAACACGCACATTTCTCTGATTTATGTAAAGATATTGTATTTCAGATTGGGAATGGGTTTAATGAGTTTCCTTTACCGCCCTTCGGGCTGTTAGGAAAGTAATAAAGGCGAAATGAACCATTCCAGAAGTGGAGCGAGGTCTGGGGGTTCATTCATCCGTCAGCGGGACACGAAGCCCATCAGCGGGGACGGGAGGGGACAGGAGGACGAGGACGGCGTGGGATGAGATATGATTCAGCGCCGCGCCTCCCACGCCCTTTCAGCTCCGTCGCCCACGGAGACCCCCGTCACCCCCTTCGCCTCCCGATTCACCTGTATTTACCCTAAAAAGGTGTCTCAAGGTCATTCAATATGCGATTGCAGGTTTGACGAAGATCTGTCTAGAATTGAGATCATCGTAGGGGTTTGCATCTCAATGCGGTCTGGGACTGAGATCATCATTGCTATTTGCATCGCAATGCGGTTGACGAAAAAAAAGGCCTTCATGCATCATGGCCTTAATAGCGAAAGTTCATAATTCACCTTCATATTTATTACTAGCCATTTATTCAGATATTTGAACATTATCGATGCGCCGTTTGTCTCATACGATTCAGCGTGCAAAAAAGATTGAAAACAATACCCCATATTTTTGAAAAAATCAAACGATTCGAACGATTTTTCAAAATCAAACTAATGGTAGGTAGGTAGTTAAACCTGATCGATTTTGCTGGTTGATTAACATCAGCTAGGGGATAGGCAGAATTATTTTTGTGCCAAAAATGAACTAGGGTCAGGGGGGGCAAGTGCGTACCCGTTATTCATAAATCTGACTTTGTGATGCTACCATTTCCGTCAAACGACAGGTTAAATAATAACTACAGTTTTATTAGATTTCCCAGACATTTCTACGTCTAAAAACGTGTTGATATAATGAATTGGAGTTAGTATTTCATTAAGAATTGGGAAGAACCTTGAAACATTCAAATAATGCAATTGCCCCCTGTTGGCCTCATATAGTTATATACCTATGAGGGGCAAGTACGTTTCATTAAAAACCTCATGGAATTACCAGGAAAAATAAGAAAATCAAGGTGGCAAGTGCGTTTTCAACTTTCTACCCGATAAATAATAAAAATAAAATGAACCAAAGTAGGCAGATTTTATGTATAATTTAAAATGAATTGTTAATGAAAAATAAAACGCCGCAAAATAGATAATTTGTAGCAACTCAAAATGAATTCATGAGTTGATAAAATGGTCAATAAACTCATCCACTTATTGGATGTCCTCTGATTCGCTGTCGGTTGGGGAATGAGGTTTGCGTGAGAGAGAATTTGAAGACTCCAGAGTTTTGCAGAATTAGATACGACTGAGGTTCGGGAGAAGTGTATGGTTGAGCGTGGGGGTTGAGAAGAGGTTCTGGATGGAAACTAGGCTTCAAGACCTTGATTTTCTTATTTTTCCTGGTAATTTCATGATGTTCTTAATAAAACATACTTGCCCCTTATTTTTTGTAAACGCACTTGCCCCACCGTCAAGAAAAGAGGGGCAAGAACGTTTTATCAATTTACTGCAGCAATTTTTGTAGCCCTAAAGTTATCAAGTACGCAGTTCATACAGAGACAAAACGTTGCAAGATAAACAGTGGAATAAACAGGAAAGGATGGGTTTTAGACAAGAAAACCATTACGAACTAAATCACTCGCGACTAAGTTGTGGAAACCCATTTCAAAACGGAAGTTAGTGAAAAACGTTGTCTATTTCCACGAAAAATAAAGAGTTACAATGTTAAATCGATTTCGACGGTTAGGCAAACAAACAATAACTGAATACACATTAGAAAGGACACAGCTTTCATAGTAACAGGTGAAGGGAGATTGAATCCCATTGGTCAAGAGAAAGGAAAGGGGCAGGACGGGTACAAACAATCAAGTGCAAACAAAGTGACGGGTGATTATAACTAATTAGATGAAGTAAAAGGGGTAAAAAATAACTAAACATGGTTTCAACAGTGTGAAGGGATAATTCCAAGTTTTATAGAAATGGACCTATCAGCGGTGAAATATATTGAGGTATATCCTCATTTAAACATTTACTAGATCTGTCACTTTTGATCATTTCGAATTTTTCAAGTACATTCAACATACCTACCTTCATTTTTGTCCAGGATAAATTGTTATCCTGAAACACATGAATCGTCCAAAAATTAAGCGTCATTGTCAAAATAGACTGAATGATTTCGGCGTTTTGTTTCTGACAATGAATTTCATTTTGGGCATGCACTGAAACCAGGGTAGACCCAATTTCGATCAAATTCACGAGGAATCACTAGGTACCTATAGTTCAGGAAATCAACTTGTTTTGGAGAAATACTGTTGTTTTACCAGCTCAATTTCGATGGAAAATCCATGAAAATAATTGCTTGTTTACACTCGAATCATGAATTGTACTTAGCGATTCGGACATACTGGATCAACCCTTCGCATTAAATGTGGCTCTGAGACTAAAACCGTGTAATACACACTCATAATACACACTCATGATCAACTTGTGCCGCCCGTAAGCAAAATAATGCTTGAAACCTGCACAAGTACCTTTTCTACTATCATCAGCTGTTATATTTTGTGATTTCTGACGATCCGTACAGCATTTATTTATGGTACATGTACATGTGTACATTTATTAATGGTACCCTTGTGATAATCCAACAAGCATAACGAATAAATGTCACACAGTAAGTACTCCTATGTAATGCCATGTATAAAATATGGCGTACTGCGTACTTCATGGCTGTTATTTACGGCTAATGCCAGTTGATGGTGGGAGGTGGGGGCAGAAGACATTTTTCTGGGCTCCTGCTCAGAAACAAAGCTCTCCATCTTTGTAAGAGGAGATGGAATAACTAGCCGAAACATGAAGGATACATTAGGATACGCGGAGGAAACATTAGGATAGATTGAAGGGAATATTCTCACGTTGTGGGCTCTGGACATCAATTTTGGATGGACGAACGGTTTCCTCCCGTGATCACGATCGGTTTCGGGCGACCACAAACGACTCTGCGGACAGAGGGACATTCCTGTCAAGGTTGGTCGCCTTCCCGAGGCATCCTGAGTTCCTTAGAGGCGTTTTGTATTCGGTTACACGTGCGCGGCTGCGACCTGCGTATTTCTCGGCCCTGGCGCTCCTCCGCCTGACTTACTATACAGGCCTCTTCGCATTCTTTCATCGCTTCACGACAAAACGAGCGAGTAGTGCCGTATCCTTATTAATTTTCCAACGCCCAAAGGAGCTATGGGAACATTAAGTAATCTGTCTGATAACATTCTTCTGGAATTCTCCCAAGAAATTTTGAAATGCAAGTGTCAGTAACACTATCTGTGAATGATGAAGAGCTTTCTGCTCGTCTGAAACTGCACGACAAGATGTTTTAATAGGCAACTTTCATGTGTTGGAATTTCACACTTTAAACCTCAGGTTCACGGCTCCTGGAAACACCCAAGTAGCAATTTTCAGCTGAAAATACCATTTAGTTCGGCCAATAAATCGGTAGGAAGATCCCGCGTTACGCAGTGGGGCCATGATGTTATCGTACATATGAAAATTTCGAAAGCCGTTTTACTAGTCAGGTACCCACCATAGGGGTTTTTTTTTTTTTTTTAAGAAAGATTTTGCTCTGATATTCTATTGAGCAAATAAAAAAATAACCATGAAAAATCCCCATTACATTATGGTCACTGTTCCTATGTATGCCCTCAGCTGGATTAGGTACTTTAAGATGTCAGCGTTCAATTCTTTGACCAGGGGCATCTTGCCCATGATGAGAGGAAATTCTTGCTCCCCTGTGGTGATTTTTATGTTCAGGAAATGTTTGGATGGCTAGAGACTGCTTAAAATAGAAGTCTAAGGCGGAAAGGACAGCAAAACAACCATGACCTTGGTAGTTTATTACGAACGACATTGTTATACCTACCTATTTACTCCTCATATGGGGTAATCAAAACGTCATTTCCCAACTACCCTCCGATCGGACCGTGAGGAAACGACACTTGATAGATTTTACGTTTGCACGTAGGCAGTGAAAACTATCAATTTTCAAGTGATGAACTTTATTAGGAACCTTCCTCAGCCTAACCTGTACATTCTCAGATAAATTCATCAAAATCAAATGAAAATACATAAAAATTGTTTGTTACGAGGATTTCCCATTCGCCTATGCGCAACTTTTACAAATGATATGATTGTACTGGAATCGATGAAAGATAGTTGAACCGTTTTTTACCGACTACCTTCTGAATCGGAGTGAGATTTTAAGACTAGCCATAAATATAAGAAAATATTATTGATGGATTTTACGTCTGAAGCTAGGTCATATAGGCAAGGCTTTGTATATTAGAACTGATCATGTCGGGACAACCCAAATATGAACAAAAAATAACCGAATACAAATCCGTTTCAGACCATTTAAGACATGAACCGTGAGAAAAAAAAAAAAAAAAAAAAAAAAAACAGGTGTATCTGAGTGTGAATATGTGTGTTGGGGAGAGGGGGTAGTTACCAACCAATTCAAGCACTGCCAAAGCTAAAATGCTGGACCGTTTTCTGTTATTTTTTGTTGATCAGTTGAGAATTCGGTCTAGCTTTGGAACATATGCCAGGAGTTTCAAATTTCATTATGGAAGGGGGTGAATAGAAGGGGTAATACTGATAAATAGTGATATCCACACTATTCCCATCTGATCTTGGAGATTCTCTCTATTTTTTATTCGATCCAGATTCCAGTCCAGTTATTCAACAACTCTGGGAAGATTAAAATTTACTAATGGTGGAGGGAAATGGAGAGGGTTCATGATTATGATGTATTCGTTTTTCTCATCCGTCTTTTTCCGTATTTTAAAAATTTTATTGTTTCGGTTTAAATGTGCTAAAAATCGAGGATTTCATTATTAATGGTGGATTTTACTGAAGAGGATTGGTAGAGGAGGGATTTAATAAACTACTACTCCCAATCGATCTTAATGCTTCTCTTTTTGTTAGACTATTTTACTATGTTGCACGAAGTGTTTGGTCTCTTGGTGGAACCACTTTCTGTAAATTAAAATTTCATAACGGCTGGAGTAATACCGATATATCGTGATGATCGTGGTGTTTCAACTAATTTGTAAAGGCAGTTCATACTTTATTATAATTTTAATTATAGAGGAGGAGGAGAGGAGAGGGAGTGAAGTTCTTTGAAGCGCATTCGTGTTAGGTTATAATGGAATCCAGTAAGATCACGCACTACTTGCTATTCTCACCAAATCATATAAAAACCAGACATCCGGACGTCCCTGTAATGCATGCATTACTTATCAATATGTTTTTGTTGGATTTTTCGCGAAAATGGAAAGAAGTATTTTGATGAAATCCACAGGGATCGCGAAATATCCTGATGTAAGCGGGTTTTAACAAAACCTCTAACGTTGACAGCAATACTGAAATTGGAAACCCTTGAAAATTGTAAGTAAAGGCGATATACTTTGTAAAATGAAGATGAGAGATAAGGGTTGAAAATTTTAAAACGCCTTAGCAATTATACTGTTTCAATGAAAGGATGGGGTTTTTCGTAGAATTCAAATAGAATTGAATTGCTGGGATGGAATGAGGCCACTCGAAGCACTGTACGGCTGAACGTTCACGCCCCACGAGAGCCTCAAGGGTTGAAAGAAAAAAAACGTCTTCCAAGTTGGGTGTGGCACATCAGCTCCCGCGTATTTTTAGCATGATCCTATAAATCAATAGATTGAGTAGATAACAATGCAGGTGAATCAATAATAGACAATGCGCAGAGTCTAATGGAGAACCGATATCCATAATTCATGACGAAGTTAATAGAATATAATTATTTATTTTAATTAGGGTGATCTAAAACGTAAAATGCTAGTAGACATTTCTTGTTCAAGAACAAGAAGTTCAAGGTAAGTTGACTGAGCATTATTGTTGTTTTGACTAGGGATCAAAATATTTTGGAATCTACGAATCTTTATACGTAAACCATCACTTTTTCAGGGATGGGGGGTTAAATTTTGCTTTTATTGAAAATGATAAACCAAAGTTGTCAATGCAATATTGGATTCGGTTCGGTCGTATTTTAGTTTCCTGTTTAAACTGCCTATGGTACACTAATTAAAGGACAATGTTCCTCACTGATTTAGAAAAAGAAAAGAAAATTTTGAGAAAACAGTAGGTATATCCCAAATACACTACCAAGTGAATCAACTTTAAAGCTATGGCTCAGAAATATAATAAGCCGTTGTGTAATAATGTGCAACGTTACGGTTTATCATCTTCAAAATTTTACTTCTGACGACCAAAGAAAAAAAATTGTTAACCACCAAAAAATTTGTTGACCAGCACTTCTAAATTCGTAGATTTCAAAAATGAAGAAAAAGGACGAAATTAGACTCAAAAATCACGTTTTTTTGCTAAGAGGATGTCTGTTATTGACCTCAAGTAGTAAAATTGTAACGCTGAAAAGTCACGAATCTCAAAAACGTTTGATATACAAAGGATAGCTTTATAGTTCAATTTTAATGAATTTAACTAAAAAGAATTGATGGAGATCATCCGGGGCAATGCACGATCAACCGATCACGCTCCAGGGCTTACAAATGTTTAAGAAATGCAAATTATTACTAAGAGTTTCATCATTTCTTTATTAGAAGCTCTCCTGCGTAGATCGCTCTCTAGCCTAGATATCCCTCTGCCCCCTCTCTCCCTATATATACACATATGTATATATACTTGAGGTTGAGAAATGACCAAGCCAGTCTTTGTGTGGAGTTGTTTATTTTCCTACGACGTTTCGGTCCAGGAGCAGGACTCTATTCATGTAGTTTTAAATTTAGTTCTTCATTAGCACTAAAGTGGTGATAACATTCAAGCTTGTTGATAGTTAACACTAACACTTAGAACTATCAACAAGCTTGAATGTTATCACCACTTTAGTGCTAATGAAGAACTAAATTGAAAACTACATGAATAGGGTCCTGCTCCAGAACCGAAACGTCGTAGGAAAATAACTCCACACAAAGACTAGTCAGAAACTCACCACTATATATAAGTAAGCCGAATAAGTTCGTGGCGAACTCCCAGAAGTTAAATCGACTCCTACAAGTCAAAGTCGCTTTGCAATTCCTAGTCATGTTACAATAGATTTCCTTTGTGGAGAGCAAGCAGCAGGTTGTGCAGTGCTCCGTCTGATCTCATTCGAATCAGCAAACTGAGACCTATTTAAATCGAAAAAAAATGACCCTTAATTTTACTCTTTCGGATTGATCAAAAGTAATGCCGAGACTACAGACACGCCCCCGGCCGATTTTTGCGCCCGATTTCGTAAGGGAATGGCCCAGTAGATTCAAAGAAAACCTTCGGACGGCGGGCATCTTGAAACGTTAACAACAAATTTTGAGGGATTGTTAACAACTTATTTATCTTGGTCGATTTCAATGGTTCATCAAAACCATTGTGAATCGCAAAGCGGTTCAATTAGATTTCTCATTTCACCAGAATGTCTTTTTTTACTGTCATGATGGTACTGACAACGATAGCCATAAGTGAAACATGATTGTAAATAGTATGACCTCATATTTGTGAGAAATATCTCCGATTGAGCATACTGCACCTTTTCTGTCTCATTTGCGGTACTTCACCGTTGCAGTGTGGTGTCACTAAATCACCGAAATCCTCAAATCACTAAAAAGCACCGCGTTGCGTTGTGTCAAAATCAGCAAGATTGAACCAGCTTTCATTAACAATTGAAATTAAACATGCTAGTTAGTCTACTAATATCCGTCTATTGTATGTAACTGTCAGAGAAAAAAATGAATGATCAATTTCTGATTGAGATTACAAAAAAAGGAGCATGTGTTATGTCTACACTACTATTATGTATGTCACACACCTCACGCGTATAGCGACCCACAAACCTTGGCAACCTTCCTAGCTTCCAAATGCTTATGCATCCTCGCACGCAAAAATTCAGATATACCGGGGCATCCTAAAGACATGAAACAAGTCAAAAAGTGCACTTTGAAGGTTGTTTGAAACTTTATGCAACTCTCTCGGAAGAAGCAATAAAATTCTGATGAAACCATAAACAAACAGATTTGGACATTTCCTGTCTCCCTCACATCTTAATAGTTTCTCACAGTATTTCTCAAGAAGAAGGTAATCAATTATAGCCATTCATAAATCTTACATCATAATTAATACAAGTTAATCCGTTGGTGTTTGTGTACAATACGATAAGCTAGAGCGAGGATTAAGGGTGTGAATCAAAGACAAATTGGCTCTTCATATCTACTGATAAGTAATGTTCATAATTTTCAAAATTTGAATGACGAAAATAATTCGATTTCACAAGATGCGATTCTTACTCTCTTCCGAGCCTTGATTGAGTCGCATTTAACAATAGAAATCCGGTTGTAAAACAAAGTTATCAGATATAGGACGGGGAAAATCAAATTTGAGATAAATAAATTGTTATCTAGAGTGGCCCAATAAACGAACTATTGAGCAAACAAAAACATTCTCTCTCTAACTGATTTTTAGTTGTTAAATGAGAGGAATTTTTAGTTGAACAACCGTCGTTTACAAGAGATAGTTTTCCTGATCTACTGCAACTTGGTCTTACTGAATCCAGGACTTCCAATCTAAGCCATTCCATTTCACTATTTGCGTCCATCTGTTGGTATTTGTAAATCCTTGGCTTGTAAAATAAATACTTTTCTTAACAATAGCTTCAAGCTTTCGACTATAACAGGTTATCAGGGTGTAGACAACCTGCAGAGATTCCGAGGTCGACCAGCTAGTGCGGTCATCGACGGAAGACGAGCCAACAATAAAATCGATTGGTTTCCGGGGGGGGAGACCCGTCATCGATTCTGCCTGGAACCGAAACGGATCCGGAAGTGGCACCCGTAGAGCGACTGAATACCTTTCAAATTAACCTTTAAAAAATGCATTGCCTGAAATGAACTCTACATCAATAAATTGTCTGTTTAGATACAACGTGAGCCATATTCTATTTTGGCTGAATTGTGATTTGTGCGTGTAGGTAGACTACCTACTATTACACACGAAATTTCGGGAGCTGCCGGTTTTCATGAGCTAATGTCATTAAGATGCTGCAAGAATTCTCAACACCCCAAAAAACTGATAATCACATATTGCAACAACGCTAGGGTGTACAGTACAGTACAATGCTTTCGGAAGATTGCACCATATTTATGCTATTTTCTTTAAAGTCCGAAGATAAGATGAGCAATTTTGAGCAATGTTCCTAATATTTCAATAATCAATATCAACTGTTACTTTCCTTATCGATAATCATCAACTATCAAATAACTTCACAAGATGAGTATATAAACAACCGTTACTTTGTGGACTGGTTGCTCTCCATACCACTAACAAAATGAAATTGTAACTTTCCAAACAACTTCCCAAGAAAGTTTAAACAGCTGTTACTTTCCTTACCAGTGACTAAAGCAAAAATTACTCTCCAAACAACCTCGTAAGACAGTTGAACAATCGCAAGCTACGTTTCTTACCACTGAAACGTCACAATACAAACAAACTACATGAGGGTTTGCGGTATTAAAGTTACAATGAGCGGATTCCAACCTAAGAAGTTTGACATCAACCGCAATATCCAGCGATGGGGTTTACTTCACGGACTGGTGACTTAAAAGCACCCACCGTGCCCCCCCCCCCCCCCCCTCCCTGCCCAGTGTGACGCCACCAGCGTAGGAAAATTTGAAAAATCATGGAAAGAAAACTACAAATCGAAGGAGAGTGCAGATGGCGTCAAATTTCATAGTATGAAATCTTTTTTCATACAAAAATATAAAATGAATAGATACGTTGAATAAAGAAAACATCAGTTTCCAAAGATTGCCATGGGAGAGTATCAAACAACCATTACTTTTCACCAAATTGTATACCTATTTTTATTTATTTTTCATTATTTTAATTCAACCAGCAATGCTGAAATTTGAAATTCACGAGGAGCCTCCCAGGGACAGTTCGGTTACAACGACAAGGTACCTACCGCGACACCCAGATCGGCTGAGGGGGACTGCAGCAGCTAAGGTTCTTTTTAAATGGATCCCTTCAAGAGACTATTGGGTTTCTTAGGTAAAACATAATATATACGTGCCTGTAAATGCATTACACCACCTGAGAAGAATGCTTTAAATAGATTCAGGTGATATGCATAGGTGATCTTAGACAGTCACTACGATCATAATAAACCTCCAAAGAGAATGGAAACATCCTAAATCAACTCTTTTGTTAGAATGTAGATTAGTATAGATGACATGTTCCGAGTGGTGGTCCGTATGATCCACAAGTAGGAAGGTGCATATGTTTACATACATATCTTAGTTTCTCCTTAACTCTACCGCTACATACTGAATCTTTCATCCCCTGGCATATTCCATCAACCTCTGCAAGTCTTCAAAAAGCACATTCGACGTTTGTAAGTAGCGTCAATCGACAAATGGCTACCTATAGATTTAATTACTCGATGTTAACTTTTGTCTTATCACAAGTTGTTGTTTATTAAGCCAAACAAAAAGGAAATTATAAATAATTGTGTAATTTGGTACTGTACCGTATTGCCCATAAATAGGCACTATCACTGAAGTGTGAAGGATTTTGGACGTACTAAAATATAAAAACAATTTAGTTCTATGGTTATAAGGAGAAAAAACCGAAAGCCCAATAGAAGTTGAATTCGAGCGCATACTTACTCCTCCTCTCTTATTCCTGATACTCTATATACCAGGAATGTTGTGTGCAGCCTCGCACCTGATTTTATTATTTTCTCGCCCAATGTTTCAACGTTTCAACTCGAATGATGTATGTAAAATAGAAGTCAGATTAGTAAATGGGTGGATGATTGTTCTTTTAAGAAGTACCTAGGTACGGTGCCAAAGACATAGCTATCTGCTGTTATTAGTAAGTGCGTATTAATTATTAGGGTGGCCTCCAAATGGAAATTTTAAATTTTCACGACCAACTTGATTTCCCTGACAAAAATCAGACATTTCAAAGTCAAATCATATTTTTTCTTGTCATTTTAAAGAATAACGTTTTCTGAAATAAAATTGTGTAGTTAAAAAATAAAAAAATATAAAACAGCCTACGCCAACATACTGGTGGTAAAATGTAATGAAGATGAAGCATAAAAAGGTACACCTGAAAAAAGGTACACCTTTATGCAAGTAATTGCATTTGTGCAATCAAACATATTAATAAATTTATAACTAAAATATATATATATATTGCAGTAGGCATTGACTCGCAAGAAAGGTATGGTATGAGTACCTATATATACCTAAGGTAACTAAATTATTCCACAATAAATTCAGGTAAAATCTCGAGAAAAACTAGAGAATGAGGAAAAATCACAATATTTTTTCAAAACCTAGATTGAATAAAAATATTAATAAATAAAATAATTTAACGAATGCAAAACAGCCAAAAGGCTTTATAGAAACACTGATTCCGCATGACTAGATGTGTGGGTCATTCCAGACGATACCATGCCTGGTTATTCCAAATTTTCGCCCGATAGAGAAAAATAGCTATGATTCAATAGTTATAATACTCTGAGGGTTTTTCTCACATAATGGTTTACGACTAGATGATGTTGTAACCAGGGGAGCCACACATATATCCCTGACACAATGTATCAGTTTGCAGTGTTGGATGCGTACCTAGGTATACTCTGAACAGTTTAACCACAGCTTTTGATAATTATTTGTCATGTGCACACCTACCTATGAAATAATAAGTATGATAACGTATGCTTTAGAAGTTTGATTCGTTGGTGAAGCTGGAGTTAAAACGTACCTAAAGACGCAGCAAATTATTACACAAAGTTTTGATTAAAAAATTCCCTGACATTTGGTGGTTCTTTGCCGATTTCCCTGACATTTGCAGGTTTTCCCTGACTTTTCCAGTTGGGAGCTGTGGTGAATTTACCACCAAATAATATATTACAAAAGACGTCGGATATATAAATTCACTAATATAATTATATAAATCCACTACAGGAGCCACCCTGTATTTCATATTTACAGCTACCAAATGGTTTCTTGTTCTTTTACATGACACTGAAGGTCTGTTTTTCACCCACCATGCCGTCTCAGTGACTAAGTATTCACTACGAATATAATCGACTCTACCATAGTTTGGCCCATTTCTAAAATGTCTAATGATAAGAGTAAAAGGATTTTCAAATATATCATACTTCACGCCTTAGATCTACCTGTATACTGTACGTGTCGTCATCCTCAGTTATATCAAAATCAGAGAGGCAACACGTGTAGGTATGTACTACTCCTAGCCCTAGTAGCCTTCCATCCATTAGCATTCATATGAATGTTAGGTACCTATTATCATACGTAGTGTATTCTAGACTCGTATGTAAGTAGAGTAGGTAGTGTATGGTATGAGGATATATATTGTATCACTGCCTCTAATATCGCATTAGGTATCTTATTGAATACCTAGATTTAAGCACTCATAACCAAGATAACAACTTGCTTACTACTTGTTTACTAGTCCTCACATGTAACATGTAGGTAGGTACTTACGATAGTATGTGTGAACCTGCATCTCTACCTCTAATCATTATCGAATTTACTAGATTAAAGAGCTCATAACCAAGGTAACAACTTGTTCACTAATCCCTACATTTAACATTTACTCATGATAGTAGGTACCTACCTAGGTGTGAACATATTTCAATTCACACTGAGCAACTGAATGGATGGAGGAGTTTTCTCCAATTCCAATCCAAGGTAAGTGTTTCTCAGTTTGTAAACATATTATCAAGCCATAGATTATATTTAAATAGGTCCTCGACTCACCTTCAATGCAAACGACGTGATCACGTATCTGCTGGGCGATAAGGGAGTCAGGGATTAGCTCGATCAGGTCATAGATAGCATAAATCGACGGATGCACGCTTTCAAAACGTCGGATTTCTTCGCGAATCGCCTGCGAATTGTTGATGCTCGACTGCAAATGATGCCTGTTGTTCATGACTGAAAGATGTTTGCCGAGAAAATATATTATCAATAACCTCGCAAGTCGAAAGAACTCGCCGAAACCGCCCCGAAATTTCAAAACAATGAAATCCCCTCATCCGACGCCAACTGTCATCCTAACGTCAAAGAATATTAGACAAACCTGATAGCATGGGGATCAGAGCCGTCATATCTAGATCTATACGGCACAAATACATAACAAAATTGAAATATCCGAGATGTATATTTTTTTCACCAAATAGCGCGCGATTCTAGAACGGCTGAAACTTGACGGAGCACAATCACACGAAAACGAAGATTTTCCCGAGGCGGATTCTTCGGTTGAAAAAGGCGAATCAACACATTCAGCACGTAACTCCCGACGGACGCGATTATTTAAATTGGATAATCAATAAATTCCGAGTGTTTGTAAACAACAATAACATTTCAACTAAGCGATAGCAACTTGATAGCTGGAAGGTGGCTGAGTGGACTGCCTTGCCAACATTCGAGCAGAGTTGCCATCGGGCGTGGAAGGCAAGAAATTTCCGTAGAGCCCGTTGGTTTGCGGCGGAATGAGGTTGAGGACTTTCTCCGCACGTGACCCGGTAAGACCCAATTTTGACTGCATAGCTCGGAAATCAAGGTTGAAAAAATAAATGAACCACCAATTTTCTGAATTAATAACAAGTTTACAACAATTCAGTTGGCGCCGTTTGGTAGGTAATCATTAATCACCCACAAGATGCCTTGTGACTGGTGAGTAGATGCAAGGATTCATTGGTACTATCTTAGTGGTACTTAGCTACCTATTAGTATATTAAGCACTTTTTCTTTCCCTTTTAGAAGTTTTACCATCATATTTATACCTCTACGTGTGTTGCAACCAATAATTGTTATAGTATTATTTTTAATTTTATTCAATTCCCGATTCTCTACATGAAATTTTAACAATTATTATAACTACACTGGTCCTGCAGATTAGATCGGGCTCCCATAGAATTGAATTGAACTACCTAACGCACTACCTATTAATTCGGTAAAAGTTTAGTTTCTTTCAGTCTACAGTTTGAAAATTAGTGTTAGGTTTATTATTAGGGTATACATTTAGAGTTTATATTTAATGAAAATAATGAAAAGCTACCAGCTTACTTTTTTGTTCGATAATACAATACAAAATGCTTGTTCAAAAAAAAGGCGCACAAGTTTCTAATCATTCTAAATTGCTCGTTGGTTCGTACCACAAAGAGCAGCGGCTATTCATACTGATACGGAAATGTTATCCTTACGTGGTGCCCCTTGTAAGTGGATAGCAATGCGACCTGTTGAGTGATTTGTAAACTACAAACTTCATCAGGAGTTTCACAGAGTCGCTAGTAAGAAATATTACCGAATCCTTGGCGCAAAATTTAAAAATCGTCTGCCAAGTAGGGTGTGGCACATAGCTTCCTCGTTTACTTATCATGAATGTATAGATCATTGAAAAGTTCTAAGTGATCTTGAAAAATTCCATAGAGGTAAAGAGTAAATCAAGAAGCAGCGTGTGAGCAATGTAACTGATAGAGGACTATTTTATAGCCTAACAGAATTACTATTCCAGATTAGTATGAAAACTGTAGATCTACTGAGGTTTTGTTTGGAGCTTTATTCAAATTTTACTATTAGTACCTATTGAAACATTTTGTTGTTTTAGTTTTAAGCAACCATTCCTACCTTCTTTTGTCTTGTTTGTTTTATGATTTAAATCATTCGCTTGAAGTGATACTTTGGTGATATTTTCTACATTCAAAAGATGAAGCTCGTTTGAAGTAAAAGTTTGTTTAAATATCATTAATGTAGGTCGTACATTTTGAGATTGCAAAGTACATACACCTACAGTTATTAGGTTATTATCGGAAGGCTTATTTGAGTGCATTCATAGTCTTTATTTGTGTTTTATTATTACAAGGTTACTTCATTCAGTAAGACTAATGTAAGGCTAAGAAGAAATTGAAATTTCATATAAAATAAGTGAAATAAGTCTGAAAGAAAGAAAAGCTCCGAGTTAAAATGTTCTAAATACTTATTATTAAATTTACAATGCAACATTTAGGGTGGGTTTCACCATGTAAGAGCTAAAATGGGGGATAACAAACTTTTGGAGTTAAGAGAATTAAGCTAATTCCTTCAGTTAAGATCTATTGTGTTTCACCGTTTTCATTCGTTTGTGTTTGTAGGTACTTCAAGTTGGGAGTTAGTCTTTGGTAAGCCTCGAAGGACATGTTTTCCTTCTGATAAAGCTGATAAGTTTTAATATTTAGGTGATTTGTTTAGGTTTGGAACAGTGCTATGATATTAGGTTTCAAGTTAGGTGTTCTGAAGAGAAAGATGGAAAGAGAAAAGTACAGCTGAATTTTACGAAGGAATTGTTGATTGAGGTTATGGTGAAGATGGAAGAAGTGATAGTTAATACGGGGCAGACGCACTGATGGGGAAACGTGGGTATCAGTTGTTTTGTGTGGTATCAGTTGTTTTGTGTGTGATCAGTTGTTTTGTGTGTGTTCAACTGTTTTGAAACGACGCCAGTTCGCTCTAGTGGAGGTTCGGAGAAGGTGGTATCAGTTGTTCTGTGTGTGATCAGTTGTTTTATGTGTGTGGCAGTTGTTTCTACAACTGTTAGCTTTTATTGTGGTTATTTTTATGGTCTTGCTTCTTGTGTTTTCTTATTACAGGAAGCAGTGGGGATGAAACCAACCAATCATATCACGGCTATTGCAATATCATCTAAATTTCATGAAAAAGGACAAAATCAGCATTTCTAAGCACAGCAAGGTATGTGTTATCACAGGTCAGCTTTACAGAAAGTGGTTATACGTTTTCTGGATTGTAAAGTGGCCGAGTTAGGTAAACTGACACGGAAATTAGGTACTCATAACAAGTTGGTGGATTCAGCTTTATACAGAAAATTTTGTAAGCATTTATTTCCGTAAATTACAATAATTGTATATTTTAATAACAACAATTATATTACTTACAGAAATTATTAATAATAATCGGTTGAAAATTGCGGAAATTAAGCTTGTTGTAAGGATTTGTTGAGGGGAATTTATCCAATTTATTAAAACATCTACAGCCTACTAGTCATCCTGATCTGAATGTATAACGATATTTAAGTAAGTAGGTAGGTACCTACCAACTGAATGTAACATAAATGTATACATCATTAAAATGGTTTTCATAATCTCTAAAAATTCCATAACGGAATATTTCCAATTCAAGATGTAGGTGACGTAAAACGTTGAACTCGGTCATATAGGAAACGGGAAATTTATGCTTGAAGTAATTTTCGTTAGCGGATGCGCGGAATGGAGTAATGATTTATGAAATCTACAGATTTGTTACAGCCTAACCCGGACATTCCCAGAAAATGTTATCAAAATCTTTTGAAAACTAGAAATTGACCTTGTTCCTGGGATTACTCTTTGGCTCATGCTAAATGATGATTTGACTAATGATGCACTCACTTTGAAATTTATTAATATGGGATCATTAAACTATCTTTGACCCAACTAGGCACCAAATATGAGCGAGATTGGACGATTGAGGCGTGAGAAGAAGATGCTTTACGTAATTTAAGAATGCGCATGCGCAGAATGATGTGATGATTTGAGAAATATGAAATTCATATGAGACCATTCTAATCAGCTCATTCCCTGAAAATGTCATCAAAATTGGATGAAAACTGTTGAAATTAGTCTCGTTAAAAGGAATGCACATTCTCGCATTCCCACCCGATCTCTGGGTGTGTGTATGTGTGTGTGTGTGGGAACACTGGTTGGACCTTGAAATTGTTCCCCAGAAAAATAATTTATGAAATGTGACAGATATTATTTTGCCATCTTAGTAAAGAAAGTATTGCATAGGTACTTTTCATACATATCCGTTTTATCGAAAAATGAAGGAGGTAGCCGCGTAAGCATGGTCATTTGGCTCCAGAGATATTTTGATTATTTCATGGTTTATGTTTATTGAACACTTCTAAAAATACAAGTGCTGGACGCTCGATAACTTGATATAATTTTTCTGTCAAATAGCCGAGATCTGTTCATTCATTAAACCCATCGAATTACATGAAGATTTTCCAAACCGCTTCGAAGTCGTTTTTCGAGGACAACGATGCTCCTTAAAATAGATGCTGAAATAGGTGGTAAAGTCAATATTGAACTCGCACAAAAACAATGAAGAAACGGTTACGAACTGTGGTCCAGACGCTTGCGGTACATATCAAATCATCTTTCCTCTAAAGTTTGTAAAGAGAACTAAAACGCGGCGGAGATTTCGAGAGAGAAAAAACAGGAGTACGACCGTAAACGTATAACCAACACAAGCTATTTTAAAGTGTTCTTACAGACTCTCTCCGTTGTTCTGGATGCTAAAAGCGCGTTATTGTGAAAAGAGGGAAAAAACAAAGCTGAAGGGAAAATTAAGTAAACATTTGTGTAAGACCCACTCATCAAATTGCGAAGTAATTTTATTTTGTTTTTACGAGCAGGGTCGTTGAGAGGCTTTTCCCGTGAATAAAAGGGTATTGGATCCGTGTTTTTATTAGGGGAAGGTCACAAGAGACCTACCTTCAAGAGAGCTATGTTTGCATACAAACATACACGAGAAAAAAAAAAAGAACGAAATTCTTCCTTGGAATCTTACATATTGTAAAATTATACGTATTCGTGAGAGTAATATTTTCCTCGAAAATATCCCAATTTACTATTTATTTATTTATTCATAATTAGAGGAAAGCCAAAAGAATATGAGCAATATTACACGAGAAACAAAAATGTGATAAATTAATATAAAGTACCCTAGAGAAAAATGTATAAACAAAAACACGAACACATAAACCATTAAAACAATTATAGCAAAACACAGAGGTAACATATTTTATATGGGATATTTTGGGATGGGGCATTCGTGATTGCGGTTGACGTGGTATTAAAAAAGTCCCAGTCATGCAGCATGATTGTACGAGTGAATTTTTGTAAATTATCATATTGTGTTATGTCACCTAGACATTGTTTTGCAATTTGAGCAAATTTCTGCAAAGATATTTTTAAACACCAATTTCATGGCCAAAAAACTCTTTCTAAATAATATTCTGCGTTGCAAAAAAGATTTTGAATTTATGGCTATTTTTAGTTTTTATTGATTTTTTAGCCTAGGCATTGTTTTGCAATTTGAGCAAATTTCTTCAAAGATATTGTCAACCACTAATGTCATGGCCAAAAAACTCTTTCTAAATAATATTCTGCAATTCAAAAAGGATTTTGAATTTATGGCTATTTTTATTTTTTATTGATTTTTTAGCAAATTTTAATGAAATTTAAATACATTTGTCAGCCTAATTTTGCACATAAATTTTTTATCTGTTCTAATTCATCGTTGATCAACATCTTTTTACAAATATCCTTCTAAGAAATGGAAACAACGATTTTCAGCCATTTTTAGTAATTTTTTTATCAATTGTTTTTTGAAATTTGAGCAATTTAGTGTGCTCCGAATGTGCTGGCCAATGATCGCATCCTTTCACTTGGAAAGCTCGATTTTCACCACCAGAATGGAATTTGTATCTCAATCCTAAGAAGAGGTTGCGAGCATAGGACAAGAAAACGAATTAATGGTTAACAAATATAGATCAGTACTCACGCAGTGGCCCACATGTTAGCACAAGGGCATAATACAGATATAATTAACCATTGCATAATAATTTGCAACGGCAATAATTTGTTTCTCTTGTTTTCCCAGAGAGGCATTCTACCAGATTACAAGTTCTTCGCATGTAAAGGAGAGAATTTAGCTCACTCACAGGATCAGCATTAATTTTTTTTCCGGTTGGTGTCTACGTATACCAAGTATGTATACCTTGACGTATACTATACAATTTTAAATATACCAAGTACATTAAGATAACGCTCAGAGATTATATTAATAATTATAGACCAGTGATCTGCGTAGAAAGACTCTAAGAAAAAAAAGTCCAGTCATGCAGCATGACCCCATGAGCGAATTTTTGAAGAAATCGACATTCAGTCGCTCTTATTCCATAAGAGTAGTTCAATCTGAATTTGGACAATGTTTCATGCAAATATTACCGATTTTTACAACTAGCGAACGGCATTATTTCGATTTTTGACTGGTTTTTCAACTTTGAAATTTTTGAAAACTTGATACATATTCTTATAGGAAATTTTACGCTGATTCCGAATATACCACATGTTAGTATGCTGAAAAAATTATTTCGCACAACAAATCGCAAAAAACAGGCTATTTTGAAATTGTTGACTACATTTTTGAAAATTTCAACCCGAAGATGTAATCCGATCATGCTGGCCAACGAACTTGAACTTCCGTTTTGTGTCCTTAACATTTTAAAATTTGTTTGAAGTTTCTAGCACAATTCTACGGACAGTTATCGTCTGTAATGACACATACATACATATATACATACATATATACCTACATATATACATATATACATACATACATACATACATAAAAAAATGCGTTAAACTTCAGAATATGATTCAGAATAGCCTGAAACGGATTTCTGCATAAATTTTTTTCAAAAATTCACATTCTACAAATTTTGAGGCGAGAGCAATAGCTTAATTTTCTTCAAAAATTCGCTAATATACGCGTAATAATTTGCAGCGGTTTTTTAATTCTCGAAAGCCATAAGTAAATAAAGAGCGAATGCTCTGTGTTTATTGCATTTACGAGTATATGATGAGTATGATAAAGGAATCAAATACATCATGTGAAGCATTTTTTTTAGTTGTTTTTTAATGAATGAATGAATTATGTCAATCACAAAAATACCTAACGATTAATAATGTGTGAAGAATCATGATTGGGGAAATAAAACAAACGTACACCTGAGAGGCGAAAGCTGAAAAGTCTGATATTGGCAAAAAAAGCGTATTTCGAAAACCAAAATCGAGCTACCGGCGTAGGTTTTTGTATGCAAAAAATCTGAAAAAAATTCAGGGGTCATTTTTTTGACATTTTAAACCAAATTTTGGGTGGAGGTCATCAAAATTCCACCTTTCTCAAAATAGCGGGCACCCTCTAATATCCACTCAATAGCTTCATATTATTGTTAATGTCCACCATACTACCGTGCCGTAACTGTTCCGTTTCATCTTAATAAAAATATACAGATTGACCTAGATTTAGTACATTATCTTGACTCAGTACAGTAAATACTCCCATACAAACCGCCGCAACAATCGTCAAGACTCCATTCGTTGATGGAACAATAATGCAGCATGTATCAATTATCTCACCTCTAACCCAGAAAATCATTGCATGCGCTTATTTGTGAGCTATTTATATTGCTTCTACTTACTGCATGGTTATCGCTGTGGCATCGGTGATGTATTTTCTTCGTATCGTTTGATGAAACGATCATCAAGTATCATTTTTGAAGTATCATTTCATTAGCCTTAAATTAAGAGCGAATGCTCTGTTTTTATTGCATTTATATGATGAGGATGATAAAGGAATCTAATACATAATGTGAAGCGTTTTTTTAAGTTGTCTTTTAATGAATGAATGAATTATGTCTATCACAAAAATACCTAACTATTAATAATGTGTTAAGAATCATGATTGGGGAAATAAAACAAACGCACACCTGAGAGGCGAAAGCTGAAAAAAAAAAAAAAAAATTATCACAGTGCAAAGAAGGGCCGACCCCGGAGAGGAGATAAGGAAGAGAGGCGTGAGGGAGTGGCAGCCGAAACCTCTTGAGCCGACAGCGGTGCCAGTGAAGAAGCTCGCGGTTTGTGGCTCGCCGCTCGCGTCAGTCACCATGTGCTCGCGCTCGCTGACGGTTGTGCGCGCTGCGTTCGTGTTCGCGTCGCTCGCCCGCGCGTGTCGCTCGTTGGAGACGACCGCGTCGCCGGTCCTCCCTAAATGTTGTCCCGACGGGATGATGGGCTTCCCGAAAAACTGCTCAAACAGTGAAGAGCCGCTTCTGCACCCTTTCAAACCTTGGTTGGACTACACCACGCGCGTGGCACCCATCCAGTGAGTCACAAGTGTCTTAAATTGCATATCAATTTTTGTACGGTGTCCGTTATTCCGTATAATAATCTGAAATCGTCCAGATACACATATTCGTAATCATTAGAAACATTAATTATTTATCCCACAACCTTTTCGTAAGTGCAACATCTATGTTTC
Organism: Adelphocoris suturalis; assembly: GCA_030762985.1. Lineage (NCBI taxonomy): Eukaryota > Metazoa > Arthropoda > Insecta > Hemiptera > Miridae > Adelphocoris > Adelphocoris suturalis. The sequence goes on from CM061041.1 coordinate 41,795,917, forward strand.
GTTTATTTATTTATGAAAATGTAACGGTGTCTTAATAGCATGGTCTAAAATTTGTAGAGAAAACGCGGCAGGCCGCTCGTACTTTCAATCTTATGAGAGAAGAGCTATGAGCATTGAAAATGTCTCAGTAATTTATTGTTTTAAATAAAATAACAATTAGAAAACATAAAATAATTATTGACACACAATTACTGAATTTGCTATAAGCCAGTCTCGACGATGCCCAATTCTTCCACGAATATGAATTCACAGTCCTTTTTTTAATAAGTGGTATTGTGAAGTATCCATTGACATCACATTGACAAAATACTTGCAGGCATCTAGAGTTAAAATGTTTATCCATTTTTCGTTCTCATTATCTGATTTGGATAAAATTCCTCCAATAATAGATACTTTTTGCCCTTCGGTCCGATACTTCGGTCCGCTGAAAACCTGCTGGCCGAAAGAAACGGACTCTTCAATAATAACACTTGTATTTAATGTTCTAAATAAACTTACATTACGTTAATTAAATGACAGATTTCATTGCTAGAATACACAATCATAACAACGCCTAACTTTTTTATAGGTTGCGTGACGTTTTTTCTTTGCGTAACAAAATTTCCGGTTGACTCATCGACGAAAATATTTTCAATGTCAAAAAATTTTTTTTTTAGAAATATATCTTTTAAATGTAGACTTTCATTTCCCATGCATATATATTTTCACTAAGGAGGTCGACAACTTGGAGAGGACTTTAGAGCTGACTGAATGACTGACTGACTCTTTATTGTCATTATTATTAATCACAATATTCACATTAATAATCATATCCACATTAAACAAACAATAATAGTGCTAATTATGATCATTTCAGTAATTAAAAATTGGAAAGTTTCATAAGTAAATATAAATAAATTAAAAGAACTAGAAGTATTAAAGATGGAAAGCCTAGACAGGCAATTTAAATACTTTCTTAACATAGAACTGAAACTGAAGAAAACAATTATTTTGTCAGTAATGAACCATTTTAAACGAACAAGAAACGTGTTGTAACCTTACTCTAACTATTTTGGTTTCCGTTTCAAAATAGGTTTTTGTTCTAATGAGAATTTGGTTTAGATTTTGTACATGTGTCAGGAGTTTTACATTTCGTTATGGAAGGGGTGAATGGATGGTGTTACACCGATAAATTGTTATGTTAACGCTATTCTTAACTGATTTTATAAAATTCTTTTTCTGTTCAATTGTGAATTTGATCTAGTTTTGGAACATTTGTCAGGGGTTTAAAATTTAGTTAGGGAAGGGGATGAATGTAGGGGGTTACACTCATAAATTGTGATGTTTACGCTATTCTTATCTGATTTTTGTGATTTTTTGTTGAATTTTGAATTTGGGTTACATCAGGGTTTTCAAATTTCATTAATAATAAATTGGTAACAAATTTGTTTTCACTACCATTATCATCTGATTTCCGTAACTGTTTTTGTTGTTGTTCGATCCAGATTTAAGTCCAGTTATTCAGCAAGCCTTGGAATGTTCAAATTTAATAACGGTGGGGGGAATGGAAGGGGGTCATTCTGTTTTTCTCATCGTTATTTTTTCAATCTTTTGGCTTGGATCGGTTAAAAATCTGTTAAATAATTTTGATGGCAGAATTTAGTGAAGAGGAGTGATAGAGAGGGAAATGAAATATGCTATTTACGCTATTTGCAACCGATTTTTACGATTCTCTTTTTGTTCGACTATTTTACTTTGTTGCTGGAAGTATGTTGTCTCTTGGTAGAACCACTCGCAGTGAATTCAAATTTTATTAGGGTAGGTGGTTGAATTACCGATATATTGTGATATTTTCAACCAAATTGGAAAAGAAGACCAGCACATTCATGTTAGATTACGAGTATAATGTAGAGAACACATCCAGTAAAATGGCAAGCTTTTCGCTATTCTTTCCAAAATCATATACCAACACGTAGGGACGTCCCCGTGATGCATGCATTACTTGAAATTAAGGCAGTATGGTTTTGTTACAAAAATTATGCGGTTTTGCAATAAACAGTAAAAACATCTGGTGCGAGGCTTCTCACTACTTTCCTTACTTGTATTCAAGTTAAATGGATGCTATCATGATGGAAAGGCGGAGGGGGACACCATTAAATTGAAAAATAAACAAGTAGGGAGGACGCCCAGGTTCACCCGACGCCGACTCTGGGGATAAGGGAAGTTGCAGAAGGATGAGGAGGAAGAGTGGGATGAAAGGAAGTGCCCCTATAAAATGACCACCAGTTCAAGTAAGACCCCCACAGGACGAGGGTGGTGATACCACGGAGCACCCGCTGAGATGCCCAACTCGAGTAACTCCATGGCACTTTTCCCGCACCACACCCCGCGCCATGATACGGTCGCTGCCATGACCTTGATGTTATTGGTCGCCACTCCTTTTAGCTCGGAAATCGCTTGCCGGAGGTCATCTCTATCATATTTATTTATCTTAGCCCGCCACGTCTGCTCCATGTCGACGCTGCCACTGACAACTTGGATATCCAGGTTTACTGCAGACCCATCGGGCTTGACAGTAACGATATCTGGCTTCTTGCCCCGGTCACTCGGCATGTGATGCAGTCTCTCCCTTTCGACATCCCAACCGCTGTATGACAAAGTTTCTGCTATCTGTTTGGCAACCGCATCCATAATGCGGCCGCAGTGAGTCTGAGGAAACTGCTGCACTACATGGTACAGGTTCTCATTTTTAACCCGACAGGCAAGGCAAAGGGTGTCCACTGTCCCGCGACTACCCCTTGAACATATCACTTAGGTGGCTAGTGAGGCCACACGGACCGCGTGGAAATGGCGATAGTCGCAGGCCCCAATGCCCTCTGAAGCCCATTGTAACCATTGGGAAGAAATGTGGGATTCTGAGCACTGTCGGAGTTCTTTACCATCTACCGAAACATGCAGTGCAGCAGCAAACTCAGCAGATGAGCTGGGTTTGGGAGCAGTTGGTGTTGCTCGGTCGCACCACAACAACTGCTGCCTGACAAAGTCCAGGTCAGCAGCAGTGCGGGCGACCTCCCAGCTCGAGCCCCGAAGGGCAAGGGCGCTGGCGGCGTAAGGATGGGATGCTGGCAGAAAGAGAGACAATACCGAGCCCACCGGCCTTGACCGACACATGGATGTAGGCACTTGGGACACCAGGTGGGGGAAGCCTAGTAAAGAGAGCACAGCAGAGCGAACTTCACGGTCTAAATAAAGCAGCCTCCCCGCAGTAAGCCTGCCAAATACTAACCCATAGGTTAGCTTTGGCAGTAAGTACCTGCGAAGAAGACGCAGCTTCTGTACACACATACACACACATACCCACATAGATAAATTTTCATGAAACGTATAGATATGGGTTCAGGTTGAACAAAATACCCATCCTAGCATGAGTTTCAGAAATTGATTTTCAGGTTGATTGCAAGACTTTCCCTTCACCCTTCGGGTTAAGTAAGGAAATTAATAAGTATTACCTTTTAAAGTAATACTAAATTCAATGCACCTTTTGCTAGAGGTAAATTTTTTCAAACTGTGGCCTCAGATTAGTCATAATAGGATTCTGGTGCCGATATGATGGTACCAGAATATTCTTGTAGGTGATGTTTTCTTGAATACGGAAGTCTAAAATGTTTTTAGTCCTCATTGATGCTTTTCTGGGTTTCTTCGGAGGTTCAGATGGTTTCGGGACACTCGTACATCCAATCGGCTGAGCGAGAGAAATAGAGAGTGAGGAGACAGTAAGCTGTCGGAAGATAATACCAAGAATAAAGAGCTACGAGCCTACGAGGACGTTGACGAAAAATTACCTGAAGAGCTTTGCTTAATTGTTGAATTAATGTTAAATTGATTCAGGTAATTTATTTTCTAACCTGGTAATTTTTCTCTTTTAAGATCTGGTTAGTGAACACGGAATTCCTACTCTTCTAGAGAGACAATTTGTAGTAACTACTGGAATTCGGGAAAAAATACGTAGTCCCTACATGCAAGAGATTATTAATATAAATTTAGTCGCTTTACTTCTTAATAAAGTGAGTTAATATATAATTTATGTTTATTAGGATATGCAGAGAACAGCTTCATTGTTGCAGTATTAACCAAAACCTTTCAATCCTCAGAGGGAGCCAGAACTGGCCTGGGCCTATGTTCAAAAGATACTGTAGTGAGTATGATGAATTTCATACGATTGCATTAGTTACCCTCCATACCATATCAAGCTTCGACTTGAGCCAAAACAGAATAAAAGCTGAGCATTTTTCTCAAGAGGTGTAACGCTCTCCCCTCTAATTTTTTCGAAGTGAAACTTGGAGAGCGTTTATGGGGTGCCTGGTACTAAGTTTTAAGCAAATAAAAATTAGGAAAAAAAATCCAACAATTTTTTGGACTACCCAAGGGGGGATTGGATACTTCCAAAACAATTTTTCTATTTTTTGCCGAGTAACGCCTCATTTAAAAGATTGTTTAGTGCTGAACACGATCGTGAAGCCAGGATTGCGATATCTTATTCCACTCTCGGAACCATGAATAAGCGCGATTCATTCTGTTTTGGCTCCAATCGGAGCTTGATGTCGACAGTCTTTCTCCGTGTTTGAGAAAAAACAAAAAGAATAGGATGCATCCCATGTCCATTAGGAACCTAATCGTGAGATATAATATGAACTTTGTAAAATGGGGACTTTGGCGTCTACAAAGAAAAGTGATCCCTCCTCCTTTCTTTCTTTTGAGGTGTGTATTATTATCCAGATAATTTTGTCACCAACCAAGCTTCCCCGCAACAAGTACTTAGTTCTTTTTTTTTTTTTTTTTTGCTTTTTTTTTGTTTTTATGTTTATACGACCAACTGGTGGGGAGGGGGTCTGAGACGTAGTAATTTTGAACAATTGTAGAAAAAAGAATTATTCACCATAGAGCGTGGATGGTGTAAAACTTCTCAGGGTGGTATCTTTATTGGGAGCTTTACATACAAATAATAATGAATCAAATTCGCACGCCCTATTCGCCATCACAGGCGAAGTTCCGAAACTAATGGGTATTGATTTTGATGACATTTCAGGGCTTGTGCTGATTAGTCACTAGATCTCCAATAATTTTCTTTTCCCCACATGTTCTAATGTGAGCGCATGCGTGGACTGAATCATAATACTTTGGGGGGGGGGGGGGGGGGTGTCCTAGTTTGTTTAAGAACATGCGTAAGTATCATAAGGAAGAATCCATAGTAGCTGATTAACACGTTCTACCGTAGGTTGCTCACAATCCACGTTGACTCGTAATGAAAGATACGACCGTGCTTCCGTACAGTCATTCTTTTGACTCCAGTTTCATCTACATGCTTCCTGTGCCCTTATCCTATCTCCATTGAGAAGTTGCAACTCATCTTACTCATTATTCACGGAAATACTACCGCTAAACAATCATTGACAACAAAGCAATTTATTTATTATTGTCGACTGCCCTTAAGCTGTAGCTACTATTTTGGCATTATAATAGTGGCTGATTCCTTTACTTAGTGAGAGAACCTTTGAAACAAATCACTATAATATAGCTGCTACATTTTCAACTATGAACAATCTTAGAAATTTGAAAACCCCCGCGTTCATGGTACGTTACATAGATAGTACACATAATATAGTATACATAATAGAAGTATTGTATACAAGCGCATACAAGAGGTAACTCGAAATAATTGTATCTAAATCTGAATTTTAATTCGAATATTGAAAGAACTGTGGATGTACTTTTATCGTATTTCCATATGTACTACAATCCTACTTACTTGGATGTATTTTTTGGGTAAACCCTGGAACAGGAATTTATAGGACTTTATTTCCTGTTTTTCTTGGAATATTTCAAGATACTTGAAATGTTTATTATGTTTTGAGAAAAACAAAACAAGATTTGTTCTCTGGATGATTACAAAACTATTATTCTCCTCTTTCCTAATTATCGAACTATAGGAAATTACGTTCTATGTATTATTATGCCATAAATTTCTGTCAGCTAGCAGATTCAAATGGAACATCTTTAAAAACTCATTTTCTTGTGATTGGGCTTGCTCGTAATTAAATAGTAAAACAACAGCAACAACAACTCTGCTAGCTAGTTATTTGGCGAGAAAAATGAACGCCAACATGACTGTATTTTACTGTATCCTTGAGAACATAGTAAAAATCCCCTTGCAAATAGAGACGATCGACCTTCTGATAATGGAATAATGTTTTCAAGTAATCAGGTTTATATAACTTGTGTTGATTGCTGTACTGGTGAAGAGTAGGTAAGTGTTTTATAAAACTTCAAGAAACAAGCTTTGCGTACTAATTTGCAGCGCATTAATTTGGAGTCGGTTGTCGTTGAGAACAGAAAAGTCTGTTTTTCGTATTGTATCATATTGCTTCCGAGACTACCTGTAGATAGAGGAAGCATTGTTTTTGTTTTCGGGAAATGAAAAATCGTTTGTCTTCTGTGTATGTGTGCGTGCGAACGTGTGCAACACGTTTTTCACGCTTTCTGCCATTCAATCTCTTCGCCTGACTACAAGCAGCTGGTCCAGGATGGATCCTGGCAAATAGCCGTGGGGCTGCTCCCACATCTACAGGCGTGGGTCAGCAGCCCACGGTCCAACGATCCTCCCCCGGGACCTCCGGTCTTCTTTAAGACTCGAAGAATGAACTACTGAGGCTCGGGGAGAAGGTAGGCCGTATTGAAGGTTATGAGAGTGCCTACCTGTCGAGGCGGGCGTTAAGGGGTCTGATGGCTTGGAAGTCAAGATAGTGGCCTATGTGCCGACGACCTTCCCACAGGTTGAGGAAGCGACCATGGCGGGGCAACAGGGCGGGGTTCCATCTTCATTGGTATCTCACGGAGGTCGCAGAGCAGTAAAACAACCAAGAAGAAGGGAATATCAGCGGGTCCGGAAGTTGTGGAGGGAGCTGGGGATGAACAAATTTTGCCGCATTTCCAGGAGATTGTAGACTATTGGGAGCCACTCTTGAGTGCTCCCAGCTGCAACCCTGGTGAGCCGGCCGCGCCCCCGATTCCCATCCGGGATTCCTTGTGTTGTGTTATGTGTACACTGGAGCTTTATATCGAGGTACATAAGTACCGTGTCAAAAACTCCACTTCTGTTAGATTTGATGGCATTTCTGCCATCAAGAATAAAGCTCCTAAGACTGTAAACCTGCTCATCCTCAACCTGTTACTTCTATCGGGAAGACCCCCGAAAGGATTAGCCAGTACCCAGACAAATTTCATAAAACAAGGGATAAGTTGGGAGGCTACCGTACAATCTCTATACCGTCACTTCCACTTCCAAACTTCGGGCATCTCGCTTCCAAGCGGCTGGTGTCATTGGTGATGTCCAGAGAGCATTTCGGCCAGTGTATGGCACAGCCGAGAAGCTAACAGTTCTCCAAACTGTCATTTTGCGGGCCTATATTAAGAAACGGCAGTTTCATCTTGCCAGTCTGGAGGTTGCTAAGGCCTTTGACACTGTAAGTCATTTTGCCCTGAGTGATTGTGTTTGTGGTCAGAGCACAGGTGCTCTGATTAGAGTAGACAGGTGCTTAGATTAACACCATAAGTCAGTAGATGGTAAATAACTCCGTCAGTGCTCTGAATCTCCTATTTCTTCTCAGTGGGTATAATTGGCTTTAGAGGGCATTGGGGCCCGCAACTATCGCTATTTTCACGCCATCCAGGTGGATACGTTAGCCACTTCGGTGAGGTGTTCAAGGAGTGGACACAAGGCAGTGGGTGTTGCAGAATTGCGAGTTTTAAGAGATTCGTTACCTAACGGGTACCTATTAATTAATTCTTAAATTTCAGAGTTTACCAAACGAACTACTCAGTCCGAGTTTTTATAACAGATGTTTTTTACCATAAATTAATTATTGTTGTATCCATGAATTAAGAGTCTTGCTAGAGACTTCTAAGTGACTAGTAATTTATAGAAAATAGAAAAACTTACTAATTAGCAAAAAAGTAGAATTTATGGAAAGAAATTTTCCATAGCGAGCACCCTTTGCCATGCCTTTTGGCGTAAAAATGAGAACCAGCACCATGTGGTGCAGCAGTGTCCTCGGACTCACAGTGGCCATATTTTACCTCAATCCGATCAACTAGCTGATAGCTGGTGTCTCGTCATCCAGTGGTTGGGATATTGAAAGGGATAGACTATATCACATGCTGGGCGACCGGGGCAAAAGCCGGATATCGTTGCTGACAAGCCCGATGGGTCTGCCATAATCCTGGATGTCCAGGTTGTCAATGGCAGTATGGGCAAGGAGCAGAAATGGTGGGCTAAGTAAAAATATGATATAAATGACCTGCGGCAAGCAATATCCGAGATGAAAGGAGTGACGACTAATAATATTAAGGTTATTGCCACGACCACGGGAAAAATGCCATGGGATTACTGGAGTTGGTCATCTCGAGTACCACCCGCTTTCTTAGGAGCTCTTACCCTAACTGTTGGTATTCTTCTTTCTCCTCGCTCTGCAACTTCCCTCATCTCTAGTGTCAAGTAAACCTGGGCGTATTCCCCACTGCTTTTAATTTATTCATTTTTTTTTTTTTCAATTTAATGGTATGTCCCCCCGCTTTTAGGGGAGTTTTCTTTAAAAAAAATTCATGTGCTTACAAATCTTTGTAAAAAGCTCAATTTCCAGAGTATTCATCTGATATTGATGAAATTTAAAGGGAAAGTGTGGTCAGGGTGTAGATTGTCCTATATCAGTTTCATTGTTTCCATGTCAATACTTCACTCTGCTCAAGCGCAAACGTAGATTCGATCAAGCATCATTTTTCGTTTCCTAATTGACCGATTTGACGTTTTATGCTACATCTTTACTTACTATTTATTTACTAGGTATCTCCAACATTCCAAGATTTATTAACCTTCAGCTAAAACTAAAAGAGAGAATGCACAAGTAATGGCTAATAGAATAGACCGAGAGTTTTTCTTATATAAAAATGTGGCCAGAATAAAAATGTTCAAGGTTTTGAATAATTAGATTCTAGTGCCGATTGCCAAAAATAACTCAACCTTGATGTGGGTAGAAATTTGCGATGGTTTGATAGTAAACTGCGATAGGACCTATAAAAACCGGAAATTTTATGCCCTTTCGGAGAAAACCAGATATTTGGCTTCCAAAGCGATTCAAAATTTTTGCCCGGGCAGCTTGGTAAAAACGGGCCCGAACCCGTACACCTGGCAATCCTGTGTATAAGATGCATAGAGACGTTGGTAAAATACCTAGCAAGAATAGAGTATTTTAGTTCTTCTCATTCGATTTTTTCCCTTTAACGCGGCATTGGGCGCATGCGCAGTTGGTCTTTTTCGAAAAGAACGACGGGAAGAACAAAATTCTGTATTTTCTTGTATTCTGTATTGTCACAGTCTATACCCGGAATTGATGGGTAACCAAATCTACTTTTAAACGTTTAAACAGCTAAGGATAAGAGCGGATCTTTAGAAACGGCAAATTGGAGCGATAAGGTTATAACTGACAGATAACTTATCATAGCATGTGTCGAGTTAATGCGGAGTGCAATTCAATACAAGGTGTAATCGCGGAACAAGTTCTTCCAACCGGCCATTGCAACAGATTTATTTATAGATAACAACTCAGTGAGTGACAAATACGTCACAGGCCAAACCTGAAGGTGGTGCCCGGTAGTGGAGATTCGTGGACGTGTTAATCGGTAGATCAAATAAAGTTGGCCTCTCCAATGAGGCCAGCTGACTAGGATTAGCAATATTGGCCGCGCTCTTTAACTCGGTTGCTACTAAAACTCAATAATAATTTAAGAATAATAGACAGTGCACAAACAAAATTTCATCATAGGTGGGGCTGAATGAAGGGGTTAATACTGATAAATTGGGATGTTTTAACTATTCTCGTCAGATTTTCGTGATTTTTATTTTTTTGGTCTATTATTATTTATTTATTTATTTATTGGCATCAAAATAATACATGTGAACTACATTTATACAAATAAAAAAATACGAAATGCTTCAATTATTCAAATCCAAAATTATACTGAAAATTGTCGACAGTATGACTGATAGATAAATAAGAAAACAACAGACGCCCACCAGAAAATAAGTTCCTAAGAACTTGTGCTATCTGTTGGAGTCGCAAATCCAAGCACATTCGTCATACATTAAGACTAAATAACCAAAACTCTCGAAAGCCTAATTATTGAAAGAAAAAAATAAAAGCACTATAACACTAAATTCGAAATAAATTTCAATGAAAAACAAAAATTCACTGAAAAGAAGGCTAACTAAACTTAAATGTACAATTTTACCATCTTCTTAAAACTTGACAAACTATGAAAGTATGAAAAATTAATATTGTTATCAAACAGAAATTTTAAAACACTTCTCTTGTAGAACTCTGTATGAGCTCTTGGCAAAACTATTCCCGAACTAGAATAGTTCCTTGTGCTTAGAAATGTAGAAACATGTTCCTCACAGATTCCAGTATTATATACATGAATGCAAGAATGAAATAAGAAAATTTGTTTAATAGTTTTAACATCAAAATATTTGAATAGTTTAGCAGAAGGGTACCTTGACGTTTTACCTAGAATAATTTTAATTAACTGATTTTTCATAAGTTGCACTTTACTAACGTACAATTTACATGCTCCACCCCATAATATAATACCATATTTAATAATGGAATAGGCTAAACCATAATAAATCATGCGCATTTGTTCCTTGGATAGAAAATTTCTTGCTTCCTTAAATACATAATATTAATATTATTAAATTGGTCTAGTTTTGGAAAATCGTCAGGAGTTCCAAATTTTATTATGGAAGTTTCATGATGGAAATTTACTGCGGTAGAGGGGGTAAACGGAAGAAATTTTAATTATCACCCAAATTATGTATGTAATCCATCCATATAGATGTCCGTTCATTTTCAATAACTGAAAATAAAAACTTATAACATGAACGTTTCATAACAACTAAGGCGAACCAGAGCCAACGCTCAGAAGCAAGAGGCAGCAGCCGATGTTGGTAAGCCTGAAGCATACTGTGAAATATCAATGGCTCAATTGAAAAGTGTCCAGCATGGTGTAAGCGTTGCTCACTGGGAGCGGATATGTTGGACAACTCCGGATGGGAGCTACACCAGGGGGTTATTCCCTCATTGCTGCTGACTAGGCGGACCTGGAAGGTTGAAGATGTATCACCATTGTTTTCACTCGGCAGATGCAGATATTAGCTCATGTGGTTTTGGGGACAGGGGATCATGGCCTGTTTGTGTGAGGACACTGATGCTCCACGAGCTCGACTTTGGCAGGGGGTCATTCTGCACGGAGGAAATTGGCCTGGGGATATGAGAGTGCTTATCAAAAGCTTACTAGAATTTTATTTATTTTCCTAAATTGACTATTTTCTGTTGATTTGGATTTATTATAATAATTTATACAAAAATGTATCTATTATGTAAAAAAATATTATATTTATAGTTATTAATTAAATTTTGATTATATATCATCTTGTAATAATAAAGCCTGCAAAAGTCTACAGCCTGTAGTCAGAAATAGGAGCAGGTTTGCATGAAATTTGTTGAATATTTAAAAAAAACCTAAGACAAACTTTTGTAAAATTCTGTAAAACTTGTTGGTGTTCCTACGTTTCAAAATGCGTAAATTAAAATTTAAAATAAGACAATTTCCTTCCAACGTTATGTTTCCAAAGATCTTTAAACTTGGATTAAAAATCGCATTTATGACCCATGGTTTTCTTGAAATCCCGGCATCTTTTGAACAACCCTCAAGGGTAATATTGAAGAATTTAAATATTGTAAAATCTGTAATCTGAAAATTTTCTGAATAAGTGCAATTCTTTTCCTAGCCGGATCATAATAACTTCATTTTTCCAATAAAAGTTTTCCGATCGGAGTTTTCTGCTACAAATAGTTTTCTTTCCATGATTTTTCAAAGTTTTCGCAACAAACAACGTCATCGCCACTCTCCCCCTCCCACTGCCGAGTGTGGCGTCACTTTTTGCCGAAACTTTGAAACGCAGAAAAAAGCAAACCTCTCATCGTAGGAAAGTGCCAATGGTGTCATAATTATTAGGATGAAATCTTCTTTTATTTAAAAATAGTAAACCCAACATTTTCAAACCAAGGGGTAGGTTCAGCAGTTATCCGTAGGCGAGTGTCTGCGCAGAAGTTTATCCGATACAGAAATAATAAACCTTTCTGGAATAATTTGCGTCGAAAGTAGTTGTAACAATATAAGACGTTGTAGCACAGTTGTCATTAGTTAGACAAGCCTTTTCCATAAATGCAACGAAAGTGGCACGTAAATAAACTTTTCTAAGTGAATGTTGGGCACAGGGGACTCCTCTCTACATCGGTTGGTGTTTGGGGAAACCGGTCCCGCTTTTGTTTACCATCTACCAATATACTCTCACTCCCCTGTTTTCTAATTATATGGCGATAGAGCAGCCTTGAAGTCTCGTTTCATCAAGCGAAGTGTTTAAGTTGTAGGTTGACATGGGCGTGCTGTAACACTTAGGGTCCACCCTAATTATTACGCAGAAATTGACCAAGACCAGATTGATATTAACGCAACATTTAGGTAGATAACAAAAAAATCAATTAATTTGATTAATCCAAGTATTAATAATATTTCTTGTCGTGCAAAGTGACCTAATTAGAAAAATTTTCTGATTTTTGAGCCGTTTATGAGGGGGAAAAAAAGAGTTAACTACGTACCCTTTATATTTATGGCCAAAACACGTTTTCTAAAAATATTCTGCTATAGAAACCCATTTTAGGATTTTATACCAATTTTTTGAACTAATAAGCTTTTTGCGATTTGAGCAATGTATTGTGCTTAAGTTGATCTGTCATACGATTTCATAATTTCTTTTGGAATGCCCATGTTCAGCCATGGGAGTTGAAATTTGTTAGGGAGCCTCTTTTTGAGATCGAAAAACGTATACAATGACAGGTTCTATCCTTATAAGCGGAGTGAGCTAAATTGTTTCCTTTTCACCCTTATAATGTGAAATCTGATAGGGAGCCTCTATAGGTCATTAAGAGGCGAATGCAATGACGGGTCCAATAAGAAGGTCTCTTCCATGAACCATTATTTATCATCCATGGTTGGGCAATATATCAACAAAAACTAATTCAATACTTACTACTTTATTATTTATATTCAATGTTTTCTTCGATTCAATTGAATAATAATAATTAATGAATTCAAATTATTGTTGTATATATATATAGCTAGTGTGTTTATAAATAGACATATCATTAAATGAGGCTGGATGTCTTATTTTTAACAATAATAGTAAATAATTTCATTTTTGAAAAGACGAAACTTCAATTCAAGTCTTTTTGGCCATTTCAAAACCTAGGATTCTACTACCCACTGCATTTTTAGAGAATGAAGGAATATTTCTCAGTTTCCAATAATGTGACAAATACTAACTTCCTATCATTTCAATCCATTCAATCTAAGATTATCGAGTTTAGTTTGGTATTTCAATATAATGACTATCGAGAGGATATCATCCTCATCCACTTAACAAATATTATCAACAAGGTGTTACGTCGCCTATCGAGTCAGAAGCACGAAATTTCCGGTGTGTCAACAAAGCTCATATGAAACCGAATCGCTGACTCGACGAATTTAATCTTAGATCTGGATTGGAGATCATTGTAAACATGGGTTGGAGGTCTGAGGTTTACAATGTGGACTTTGATTGATACCAACTGTTCGGTCAGATCATTGTGTGCTATCAATCAAACTGATCAAAACGGAGTGCTCACTGAACGAAAATAACGCTGTTGGACGTGCTACTACTATTTCTAAAAGAAAGAAGAATTCATTCAGTAAAATTTGTCAACAATTGCAATCCCTGGTTTTCGCTTCAAGCAAATAGGTAAAAAAAAAACTTTCTCATTTTTATCACTATGTACTATTAGTACCTAGTATCTGGAAACTGTGTGGCCGAATAGTAGAAAATATATGTATAAAGTATCGCCCCCAGTTCAATACATTAATATCTCTAATTCGTAAAGTTATTAATCCAAACCCAGAATAAAGTATTTGCAGTTCAAAAAATAAATGCAGAGTTTGAGTAGCTGCCAAGGAGTTTGTAAAGACGGGCAATAGTTAGGTAATTCATCACATAGTTGCAGAATTGACTGTCGTAAAACTTATTCACTCGATTCTAATTCTTTTAATTTAATTCTAATTGAAACGGACAAATTCCAGGGGAAATCCTTTCACACACCATCAATTAGTGCCTAGTAGTAAATACTGCCTTAAATTACAAAAGTTATATTTCAGTTTGTTCTTATATTAAATAAGTCACATTAAACCTGGTGTTATTGTTTTCCATAGCGGTGGGATTCTTTGGAAAACCAGTTGATTGATATGTTTATTTAAAAAAAAACATAATATGGACAATATTTTGAAATTTGAAACCAATTTAAATCATGTTTTCAAATAGCAATTTCAAATAAAACTATTCATGTCGGCGCCTCAGTAAAATACTTCATTTCCCATGTGGTAGAATAATGGATGAGGAGCAGGACACATTACGATCGGATTCATGGGATCATTGCCAACGTTCGATGTAAACTTAACATTATTATTGTATCCTAATTTTATCGAGAAGGTATATAGTTTCATTGCTGAGTTTGAATGTATACTAAACGGGGGATTTCATTTAAACAGTCTTCCATTTGGCAAGGTTTCTTCCACTCTGATCTAGACGGATGTTGTAGTGTTTATACACATTCCTTTGGTATTTAGTTGCCCGTCCGAAACTCTTGGCATGCTTTGACTGAGAGAAAACGTTTATGTAGGAACACATAAACCTTCACTTACCTATTTGATGACAACATGAGTACCTAAGTAACTATTTTAGTAAAGCAAGTGGTGAATTACTTTCCCAGCACCCACAAGTGTCAAAAGTAAGTTATGCAATCAGGCCTAGTTGTGTTTTCTTTATAAAACGTCTCTAATAGATCTGAAGCCAAAACGTAAACGCATAGTGAGACACTACTTATTGTAAGTCAGAACTTTCAGCAGATTCATATTTCATAAATTAGGTAGGAAGTTATAATGACAATGCCACTTTTTTTTAATTGCAATTCAGAAACTGGAAATCATTGCAGCACCAATCATTTGGGTCACTGAAATTAGCCTAGAGAATATTGTTATTATTTTTAATACTACCAATATAATTATATTGCTACCAAACATTAAAAATTCCAAAAAGTAAAATCCCCCCTTAGATTGTTAAATTAAATATATTAGAATGTTACAGTTAGAGTGTTAGAATGTTAAAGGTAAGTATATTATTTGTTACAGATACCTACGATTCCTTTCATTGAATTTAAAATAACATTCTCATGTTGACTTTACGAAAACTAGTGATAGAAAAAGACAATTCTTACGTCAAAAATGATATAGGTTTGATCCAAGTTTGATGATATTTGGTTCCGTAGACTTCGTTTTGGAGGAAAAGTTAACGGATAGCTAAGGGAGGGAGGAAAGAGAGGAGGGAGGAAGTGAGTGAGTGAGTGAGACACGTAGGGAGGGAGGGATGGAGGGAGAGAGAGGGAGGGGGAGTAACATTTTTCTACTCGTTTGATTGAAAAGGTTAAGTATTGAAAATAATAAACTAAAACCAATTCATATTCATCATAACTGACAGCAATAAATATTATACTTGAATATCTGCTTTGTTATATCTATAGGATAGGTACTGATTATAAATTGCCCGCTAATATTATCTATAGGAGGAGCCGAGGGAACGGGATTAAATCGTTTGCATCGTTTTCTGATTCGTTCCGATCGGTTGATTCAACAGCCAAAAATAGCTCGTTAAAACATACAATCGCAACATTTTCGTCCCGTTCCAATTGTTTCCATCTGCCGACACCGATACGATTCAGATTTATTCTTTTATCTCACTGCACTTCTTGATTGACAACACACATTTAAATTAGTGCGGAGGAAGGTATAATATAATATAAGGGGGTTCAATGGAACTATCCAAGTGTGAGAGTTTTCAGAAAATTTGTGAATAGCGGGGAAAATGTAATTGTATTAATCATATATTTTGTTCTCTTATATATTCTTTTAGTTTAATTTTTCCTAATTAAGTAGGTATTATTTAAATTCCTTTCAACGTTTTATCTTTGGGAATTCTGTTTTAACAGTTACATTTTCGTTCTTATTTTCAAAAATGATCCTGAGTAATCAAGCATGGAAAAAGTTCCACTCGTGCAGCATGATCAATATGAGTGAATTTTCGTAAATTATCGTATTGTATAATTTGAAATCGTTTTGAATTTTGAGCTTTTTGGGTGTAAGGAAATTGTTAGGTAACTACTAATTTGATGGGAAAAAACGTATTGTAAATTATAATCTCCTATTCAAATAAAGGTCTTCAATTTTTAGCTTTTTTAGCGAATTTTTGTAGAAAATTAAGCTATTGCAATGGGTCGGAAAATTTTAAAATCAAAATGTTTGAAAAATTTCTCCATTGAAATCCGTTTTGAGGGATATATATATATATATATATATATATATATATATATATATATATATATATATATATATATATATATATATATATATATATATATATATGCCATTCCAGACGATAACTCTCTCTACGAAAATGCGCTCAAATATATCTCCCTAAATAATTGTCGCTTCACGAGTGTTCAAAAATTTAAAAAAAGAAGAAATTTGTCCGCTCATCGTACCTTAACTGATTAGGTATAAGCTTTTGTCTCAAACTACTCGATTACAGCTTTCGAAATGGGGGAATTCTATCTGTTGGGTTTTCATAATTTTGACCTCAGATTCGGATCCAGCGCACTTGAAAACCCTCCGAATACCAATTTTCAGCTTTTGTTCAATAAACGAGTAGAAATATCACGTGACGTAGTAGTGCAAAGGAGCTGATTTTTTTACATTAATTTGGCTTCTAATGAATACTATATCGACAGGGGTGTGAGAAGATTCAAAGAAGAAAGAATAAATAACCGAATTCTGAACATTCGAAAATCGAATCCGTGAAAAATCCACAGGTAGGTAACATATGTTTCGGTGACAATACGTGTATAACAAATTTTGTTGACGCTGCCTAGTCCATAATTTTTCGCCGATTTTCGACATTGTTTTTTAGTTTGAACTGTAGTCTTATGCAATGGGAAATTTGAATTTCAAGACGGAATGTAAAAAATGGAGGGGGTAATGCCGAAAAAACACATTGTTCCTAACGGAGTTTTGTGATTCTTATTTTGTTGTAGTTTGTGGAACCACTCTCGCTAAATTCAAATTTTTTAATTACTGCTCTGGTGGGGGAAGACTTGATTTCCCATTCATGTTACAAAAATTTTTGCAATGCTTCAGTTACTTAAGTAGACACTGAAATGGAATGTACTGCTGTTCCCCAAGACAAATATCTAAAAATTCAAATTTAAATTTCACGGTTAGATTTTTGATAAATTTAAAATTCAAATTAAAATCAATACTTTGATTGTTAAAAAGCTCTCCGTTGAAGAAAAAGGAACTTTTCTCGTATTGAGCCTCCCAAAGTTGTTGACAGCGTCGTTCTTCACCTCAGTAGTCAAGTCGAATGACTCATCAGTTGTAATATCCCATTAAAACACTCGTTCCCTAAACCCCATTGCCTCCGACCTACCCATTCAGGTGCAAGATACTCGACGTGTCACGGTTTAGAACTTTCGGAACTCCAATTGCGCAATTCTTTCATAATCGAAACTGAACGACTATCGAATTGCTGATCTCAGTAATGTTTACTTCGTAATATTATCGCGTGGTCTGGAGTTTTGTAAACTGGTCACTTCAGCCAACTGCTTTTATAGATTTAGGTGAATCAGCATGACCCACATCCCTGGAATTCCTTTTTTGGGACGATCCTTAGAAGCTTGGCGAAATCTTCCAAGACTTCATTTAGTTAGGCGCTTCCTAATTGTTTTCTATTTGGGTCAGAAGAGGTCAACACCCAATTGAGATACAGGGAAAAAAAGTCTGCCAAGTTGGGTGGCGCACTTATCTTCTTCGTATTCGTAAAATAATGTATATATAATTGAAATATTAAAAAACCATAATCGACTATCAACAGGGTGATGAAATTTTAATCATGATTTCCCAACTACCTCTCGACTTTGAGTGAGATCGGACGAATAGATCATGAGAAAATGGGGGTTAATGGATTATACGTTTGCTCATTCGCAGTGAAAACTAATTTTTCGGAATTCGACGATGAAACTGAAAGGGAACTATCATCAATCGTAACTCGTACATTTCCAGAACTATAATCGAAATCGAATGGAGACTGTGAAGTGATGCATGTTACAAGGATTTCACATTTACGCAGAAGCAGCAGCTGATTGTGGTACGATCGTGATGAAATTAATCGATTTGCCTCTTGCTTCATTATTCCATCCGGTTATCGATGCATTTAGCATTACAGAACCTGTATTGAGATCTTCATTCCAGGAGTAAACGTAAATAATAGTCCTCAATTTGTGCTGCTACCTAACAACTGGGAGTTTGATATAGTTTTTTTTTTCTTTCCAAACCCGTAATGACGTTAATTGATTGATATTTTGCATCACCAACTTGGGAAAACACCAAAACATCGACCAGAATTGTACATATTTATCTTACTAATTTTCACACAGCGCAAAGAGTATTTTTGGTGTTTTTCCAAATCGGTGTTGCAGAATTAACATCATTACGAGATTCAGCACGAAAAAATACCCTAAAATCATGTATTACGTTGGCAATTGTTTATCCTCAAAAACTCATTATTCCACAACTTTTGCTCTCTTTGAGCGGAACCGCACACTTTTGGAGCGGGATTTACGCCCACATAAAAAAAATCGAGTGATGGGTCTTTTCTTCATGAAATTTCACTTACAATTTGAATCTGCAATAAAAAATGGAGGTTCCCGCAAAAAATTATGAAGAATGGCGTTGGTCCCAATTTTTGTTTCCTCACTACCGAAGGTAGGGAAGCTTTGAGTTCGTGATTGAAGTCGGAAAAATTTGTGTCCTCCAAAATCAAAATTTCCTCTTGCTTTTCGCATTTCAGAGCTTGCTGATCAATTTAGTGCCGTGTCTGTCAGTCTGTGGTAAATCCTTGTCACGCCCAAAACTACAACAAGTTTCAGTCCTATTCCGATGAAATTATCAGGAATTGTGCGGGAACTATAAATTTTATCGCGATTGGTAGAGTAACAATCATTGCGCATGCGCGAAACTAATATCGATTGTCATAGGCAAAACTGCGAGTCTAATGAAACGATTTTGATGTAATTTTCAGGTATTGTCCGGGATAGCATCTGCACGGTACCCTATAACTTTCAATGCCATCACATAAATAGTAGTCTGTGCGAATGCGCAAACGTTAATTTATTCTATCGATATATTATATTTATTTCCGTGAGATACCCAGTATACTTTGAGAGTCTTAAGGAGCTATAAAATTGTTGATTGTTTATGAAATGTTCATGGTTTTATATATATATATATATATATATATATATATATATATATATATATATATATTTTTTTTTTCCCTACGCCGAGCTTTTACGGCTCTTCGGCCATTAGCGTTTTGGCAGCCCAATACAATTTGAAAAACAGCAATTGTACCGATACGTGCTGGCATGTTTTTTAATTTAAAAAAACTGCCGAAAAAAAAAATAAATAAATAAAAAATAAAAAATAAAAATGGAAGAAGGGAGAGAGTATGGCGCTCGTTGTTGATGTTGAGTGCAGTTTGCTTTGGTGTTAGAAAAAACCATGGTGTCAGAAAAGATTTTTTTATAGTAATAATTATGATTAACAATTTCTTGTGTTGACTAATAGGTAATAATCAAGATGGGTTTTCGGTATTAAGGGCTATATTTGTATCACACCTTTACTTAATAAGGGCTAAAGGATTAAATCTCTTTTTAGTTACTTCATTTTTTAATTTAGCGAATGGATGCTAAATGTGAAGCGGCCTGGAGCCACATTAATTTTATTTACTCGACATGATGGGAGTACCCACTGACCTAATTTGTTCTGTTTAGGATAGTGTGAGAGGTGGACTTCATTCACTACGAGAGAATCCAGATAAGAACATCAACACAACTTCTTACGGGACCTGATAACAGAAATTATATACCTACTTTCTCTCTTATATTTACTTTTTCTTCCTTCCATAGCTGACGTGTGATGCATTATTTATAGGGCGCTCTACCACTCTGTAATTTCGGCTTGAAATTACCTGCTAATAATACCCTGGTATGTATTACCATTGTAAAGTAAGAAAATGTTGCCCTGGTTGGGTAGGCCTCCTTAATCATTCCTCATTCCATACATATAGTAACTTGTAACTTTATTATGCGTTTTAGAATGAAATGCGACTCAATATGATTGAATGGAAAATGAAATATGGAAGAGTAATATATTTGTATTCATGAAAATCCAATGAAATTCACCATTTAAGATATTTAAGATAGGTACTATGTAGGGAGAAAACTAAGAGCTAACCGGCGCAATCTCTGAACATGTCATCAAATCGATCTATTAGTCTGGCAGTTTCATCTCAAACAACCAATTTCAGGTTAGCATGTGCCGCCAATCGCAACGAAATTCATGGGATAACTTCCCAAGACTTGTACCCAAATTACCACCAAATATGAACAAAATCGCAAGTTAACAGATCGTGAGAAATTGATTTTTCGGGAAATTCATGTTCGTGCGTCAATCCGCATGTTATATGAAAATTTCATAAAAATCAGTTCGTTAGTCTCGGAAATACGCTTGAGTCTACCACTGTTAGTTTTGCGCATGAGAAATAATTATTAATCCACATTGCAATAAAAATTATAAGGCAACTATTAGGGGGAAGCCTATACCAAACTTCCCCCCGAATTCGAACGAAATAGCACCGAAAGATCATAAGAAATCGAAGTTAAAAGGAAATAACATTTGCGCATGTACACACGTTACTATTTATCCGAAGGTAAGAAAATTCATAGGGAACTGTCCAGAAGCTAACCCACACAATCCCTGAATAAGTCGTCTAAATTGCTCTAAAGCTTAGTAGGTACAGTTTCGGGCGTGAAAGGAATAGGCATAAGCGGACATGGAACCATCATTGATCAGGAAGCTTTGAAAGTTTGAAACGCAAAAAGGAAGTGGAAATTTAGATTTTGGATGGCTAACATTATTTCAACTTCCCGCACGAACACGATCCTTCGGTAGAGAGGAAACAAAAATACTGGGTCAGTATATTTACATCAAAACTGACGGTCGTCGTTTCTGACAAAAGGGTGTGTCTACCTCGCGATCTATCTCGAAATTGAACACATCTTCTCGAGCCTTCTAGATGCAGTGATTGGGGATATCTCAAACTTGAATAACCGAGATGGCTACTATGGCGGGGGGATGGCTACTATGGCGGCAACTATCTAAGGGGTGGAGATATCCTGGAGTTCAGATAGGGGGGGACCGATGTGGGAGATTCTGAACTAACCAATAGTGGGAACATAGCCAATCGCTAAGGTACGAGGTTCATGGTTGGTAGGAGGTGGAAGGGGGCGATACTGCGATATGAGACGATATACCATTCGTTTGAGGGATAAGTTCTTAAATCTGTCTATCACACAGAGACAGAGAAGTCCGAGTGTCCATGCACCCATTTAACGTATAAATGAGGGACGCAATATCAGTCCAAGAGATGGAGAGTTCATAGTGGGTGGACTGCCGCGGTATCATGTGAAATGCAGAATATTTCAATGCAATAGTTGGGAGAGAACTGGGTAAGAGGCTGAGGCCAGCAATAGGTCTGCACTAACTGAGCAATAATAATGGGCTGCACCGTTTCCTCGACGATAATTCCACACAGTTGCTTGATAAAACCAAACACTTGGAGCTTGTGGCAGTTCGAACACAGCGTTAAGTTAGTTCTACTCTACTGCATAGCTTTTGGGATGATACCTCAACAAATTGTTACATAGAATGGAACTAAATTACCAATATGGCTGGGTTATGTTATTGATTAAAAAAAGGTTGAACCTGGGTGTAGGGAAGGGACTTTACGAGAGACTTTGCTTAACAGAATAAAGAGAAAATCGTATGATATAAACTTATCGGTAGAATAAGACTTCCTGACAAATGAGAGACTTAAAATCGATATTTTGACTTGAAACGAGTGACATAACTATGAAGAATGCAGAAGTTTGAGAAGAATTCCTGAAAACATTTTCGAGTTTCTACCCGAGCACACTTGACAAGAAAGATAAGTCACGACTGTTACCGTAGACCTGGTCATGATAATAATTTCCTACGAGACTGAAGTACATCGAAGATGAGGCCACGAGAGGCATTTGAAGAACTGAAAGACAATTTAAACACGGTCCTTATGAATAACGAGATGACTGTGAAGCGAACGTCGAAATAATGTTGAAACTACAAGGTGTCTTACTTTCGGTCGGTCTAAAATAGGACTTCGAATTCTATGTCATCTATCTATAAAGCATCTTTCCAGAAACTTTCTTCAGAAGTGTATATCTATCCATCGACAAGCTTCAGATGGGTATGTCAGATGCATTCCACTTTATTAATATCAATTGACAGTTTATATTTCTTTAATTTAACGCTTTTACCCATCAAAGTCATGAGCAAATACGAAGTCAGCATATTAAGTCAACAAAGTTAACAAATACGGCATACAGGAAACAAGCTACGCACATATTGTGTAATTGAACCAGAAACTGTTCTCCTAAACAGCATCTAGGAACACACAGTTCATCCATTCTAACCTAGATTCTCTTCTGGCAACAGAAAATGTATCTGTATATATTTTGAACCCTACACATTTCTTTCGTGTATAAACTATCAAGAGGTTCATTAATTAATTCGAGTATTTTACCTATTATTTTTAAGTGTGACAGCTGTTGATAACACCTGGTTTGAATTAATGTAGGTAAATACCACTGTTTTGGTAGTTTGTAATTCATTTTGCGGAAAAAAAAAAAATAAAATAAGAAAATAAATAAATGAAATAAATTAAAAAAAGAAAAAATCAGCAAATTAATGTGACTAAATTAACAACTTAAGCTTTTCCCAATCTAATTCAACATTTCCCCAACCGAATTCAACATTTTCCCAATCAAATTCGACATTTTACTAATCAAATTTAGCATTTTACCTTCAAATTCAACATAATTTCCTAGGCCAAAAAAAAGCACGGGGAAAAATGAATAGTTGAGAAAAATGAAAAACGGAGAGATCATTTAACCTAATTATTTTAATTCACAAAATGCACTCACTGTAGTAACATCAACGCAAATTATTTTGTGTTGCCCAGCTTAAGGAAGAGGTGTCACCAACGCACTGGACAGATTCAATGAGAGGTTTCCTCAGCTTATTTTGCTGATTTTTATTTTTCTCGACTTAACTTTTTTTTAAACAAGGGAAAATCGAAGCACATAAAGGATGAAACCATCTGACGCGGCATTCGTTTTTACTGTGTGCTGTCTGTATCCAGGATTCGTAGTTGTGCATATATCATAGCTAATCGTGCCAAAAACCTGTCATTGGCCAAGAATTATGGTAAGCGGTATAACTAGGTCACAATTATCTCGAAGCTCTCGAGTGCTTTCGATGATCCACTCGTAGGAAAGTCGTGATGTGATAGCGGTGAAATCACAACACTAGCAAAAGCGGTCTGCGATAAAACATTGCTGAATACGAGATAAAATTGATAAGTTGCGTCAATTACGACAAATGCATCGTCCCTACACCGTCTACTATGGTAGGTTCATGATAACTCAAGAGAAGTTAATACGGGTAGTAAAAACGCTTATCGATGTTTTTCAAAACGAAAGTCTGATGAAAGTATGATTTTGATCTGTTAGGGAATTTTAGTGTGAAATCAATCTATTACGATGGCTTAAAAACGAAAAAACGAGTATTATGAATAGAAGAGTTTTTCCTTACATTGTACTGAAATTTATTGCGAGCGAAGCCATAAAGCCACCTCATGAACTCTCCCCATGAACTGTTATGAAATAATGCAATAAAAGAATGTGAAGCTTCACAATTATTCCCTGTAACTAGTGCTGAAAAAGAATTTATAAATAATTAATAAAATAAATGGAGAATCGCTTCACATCACGTTCGTTAATTCCGTCCGTTGTTAAACATGAAAGATTTGAAGATGAAGGTTTGGCTCAAGTTTCCACCCTAATACTGTTTAAAATCATTCTGGACGAGGCTTGACCTACATACTTTTTGCTGCGGTAAAACGTTAGCCGACTTGGGAAAGCATACATCATATTTGTATCAATTTGACTTAAAGACCCTCCAAATTGCAGCTGCGATGTTGGGGAACTCAAGATTGTGACCACATCAATTTGCTGTAAATGTGAGCAACCCAGGGGCAGATTGTTGAGGAAGGTTGTATTGACTGGTGGAATCTGGCCTCCAGCATTTAGAGATCTCGTCAAAAATATCTTGAAGAATTCACGATTTTTCTCAACTGCGCAGATTTCAGTTTCATTTGATCTTACATCCCCCCCGTCCTCCTAACAGTTCTGTTCTCATCTTCCGAATTAAGGTTCTTAATTTCTCATATTAGGTACCTCATTAAATTATTTGTTTTTCTTAGTGCTCATTTTCTGACTGATCAGTCACTGAACTGTGATAATAGTTAGCTGTATAGCTTATGTAGCTCAGTTTTCTCATTATACCTCAGGGTCAAAGATATGAAGATTAATTGATTAATATAAATATATTTGTTTCTTCTCGCCATTATTTATCAAAATTCTCACAATTCGGATGGTATAACGAATGCAGTTCATCGTAAGGAGCACTCTGAATAAAAGTAATGTATAATAAAAAATAATAATAATGAAAATGTAAAACGTCTGGTACGAAGGTTACTACTATTTTCTTTCTGCTTAACCATTGGAAATATCTTATGCATTCTTGCACCCTCCTGTTCTTACTTCTTAACAGTTGTGGAATCGAGTACATTCGATTAGATACAGTCTAGAGTACCTAACATGTTTCTCCATCCAACCCCCATTCCAAAATACTGATACATAGTATTCTGTTTAGAAATTCCAAAGCAAAAACTTGCTAGGTACATTATGGAACGCATCATAAAATAAGAGTATGAGGATGATTGGACTTACATACAATTTATAATCGCTTGTTAGGAAAATGCAACAACCTTTGTTTCCGCTCCACTGGAATTGGTAAACTTTCGTTACAAAACTCTTGATTTATCACACAATCTTCTGCAGCGAAAATTCTGGCACTAGGCTTTATACCTAGCATGTTTGGCATGCTACTAATTAGCTTAAATCTCTGCTAAGTTTCCTGGCAACGCTGCGCAAGAGGTGTGGTAACTTGGAGACGAACACAGGTTCGTGTGGCATTAAAAACAAGATGCTAATCTCTTGCCAAGGAATCAGTGTGACTCCATCTGGACTCAATCCATCCTCACAAAGAAGACTTGATTGTCCCTCATGTTCTGGAATGCTCGCTGCACTTGATACAAATCTTATTCATCTCAGTATGATGGAAAAACCTTCCAGCATAACGTTTCCGCACACTTTATGCCGTCCAACCGAATCTATAGGTACAGATAGATAAGTTGCAGGGGTCATAGTGGGGGCGGCAATGCTTCACACCAACCTGAAGTGCTTTACCGATTCGTCATTTAGGAGCATCCCGAGATGGAGACAACGAACTGCTTCCAAGCAAGCAACTGAGAGAACGTTTTGGGAACTTTGAATTTTAGAGAATATGTTCAAAATCGGATTATCTATTACTGATGGACATGAATTGCTTCTTTTGCTTAAGAGCTACAAGATTTTTTCGCAAATCATCTAAAACATGGAACATAAAAAAGATTCGCGCCACGATTTGATTTCCAGTTTAAGAAGGAATATACCGAATGAAGTTTCGATTTTTTATGTAATGAATTGTTATGTCAAGGGATTTTGATTTTTTAAATTATCAAGTAAGTCTAAAATACGAGTAATATACAGGATCTTTAAATAAAATGTTTTCAAAGGAAATTGAGATGAAGGGCCACCCAGCGAGATCCCTTTTACTTCTGTATCAATCAATTTCTTTCCTTCATTAAAGAACCCTTTCAACCAGGAATTATCAGAAGGGACAAGGTTCTACATAGAGTAAGAGAAGGTTATAGTCTACTACCTTTTTAGAGTAAAACTGAATTGATTAACACATGAAATAACTAATCTCACCCGTCCGTTCAATCTAAAATGAAAACCCAATAGCAATGAACGATAATTAACTTCGTTGGAGTTTGAAATAACTCCGCTTCGTTAACTTCTTGAAGTTTGAAATAACGTGACCCGTCGTTTGGAGCAATGCGTGGGTTTTTGTGATAGATGTTGTATTATGTGTATTTCCTTCAAGTTCTTCAGACTGTAGTGATGTTTACATTGAATCCACAGCTCGTAATTGCCGAGTAGTGTAATTATTAGGTACCACCTTAAGTTAAGGAGATGGACACTTTTTACAGCTCTAGCTCTACGAGACAAAAGATATACTACTATAATTCATAATTGCTGAAAACAACACAATGGCAATTCGCAATGGCTCCAAAAATTTTGAGAAATTCTGAAACGATTCCTAGAATTTAACACTTTTTCATATATATATATATATATTCCTTCGAGACGATAACTCTCCGACTCTCAGACGATAGGATTGAGATTAAAATTCCATTCTTGCGCCAAAAAATCAAGTTTTCCAAACGAAAGGACGGGTTCGTTGGCCAACAGTTTTTGAGCACATTAAATTTGTCACATTTCAAAAAAGTGCTGAAAAAATCGCAAAAAGAAGCTAAAGATCGTTAAATTTATATTTTTAAGCAGAATATTGCTCAAATAAAGTTTATTAACTACCTATAAAAAAGAAATAAGAAAAATGTATGTGCAAAATTATGCTGAAAAATGTACTTAAATTTCAATAAAATGTGCTAAAAATTGACAAAAACTTCAAAAAAGTTAAAAATTCAAAATCTTTTTTTCAATCGCAGAATATTATTTAAGACGAGTTTATTACCATAAAATTGGTAGTTAACAATTTATTTTACCTCAAAGCCCGTAATTTTCAAAACCTGTAACATATGACTATATGTACGATAATTTACGAAAATTCGCTCATGCGATCAGGCTGCATGACTGGCATCTTGTATTATGTTGATCGACTCCTACTAAATAATTCTTGAGGTGTTGAATTTAGCGCAGAATATGGATATTGAATATTATTTGGAGTATGAGACTGGCCAGTGCCTGCAACAAGCGGCGTATACTATTACGCATGAAAGTATCGTGTTGTGTGTTTGCCTACCACTATTGTTCAATGGCGCTTGAGATTGAAGTTTACATTAGTTAATAAAGGAAGTGATCAACTAGTGTAGGAGGGAGTGGATTAACATTACTATAATTGGAAAAGAACTGTTATAAATATTAATATTCGAAATTGGAAAATTATTTTCACTGAATGGAAAATTATAAAATACGATCAATAAGAAATAAATTGTATTGATGGGGAAGGTATGTTCCATCTAAAACTACGTTTCATTGAAACACTCTGATAAGAAGCCACACTGGGACAGTAAGAGGCAAATGAAATGACGGGCTTCGAATTGATTAGACATTGAGGTCTAAAGCAGATGGTTAAAGCATGTTACATGTTTTTGAATTTTAACCTTTAGGGTCAAAATGGTATCGAAGAGGGGTCTCAGGGCCCACCCCATATTTTTAATTCCCCTGTATATATGTATTTATATTGTTTTCTTGAAACTTGTCTGCTTGAATTGCACCGAAAAATCAAGCTTTCCTAATGGAAGGATGAGTCGCTGGCCAGCTCTTTTTAACGCGTTGAATAGCTCAAATTCCACAAATTGTTTTATGAAAATCACTTAAAATGACCTAAAATGGCTAAAAATTGTTAAATTTATATTTTTGCCAGAATTTTAGAAAAAATATTAAAAATGAACTAAACATTAAAAAATGTATGCACAAAATTATGCTGAAAAAAGTACATAAATTTCATCATTATTTCCTGAAAAATCGACAAAAACTGTAAAAAAGGCTAGAAATGCAACCATTTGTTTGAATTTCAGAATATTATTTAGACGAGTTTTATTGCAGTAAAATTGGTAGTCAACAATTTCTTTGCACTCAAAGTGCTCACATTTCCAAACAATGTAACATGATTATAATACGGTAGGTAATTAACGAAAATTCGCTCATACTATCCTGCTGCATAGCTGTTTTCACGTTTTAGACCGTCCTAAACAATTAGTACATATCATGTTGTGTTTCGGTTCCAGATGCGATCAGTACATGTTCATGGAGAGTTGGGAGTACAAGGTGGATGCTGCTGGGAACCTCGAGCTCACGGACGACCCGCCGACGGTGGAACCCCCAGAAAACTACTGCTTCGACGTCCACATCCAACAAGATCCTGAGTATGAGTCCGATAGCCCGGGGGCGCCTGCGATCGGAGCGTTTTTGTGCTTTCTGGGTAAATAACGTGTGGTCATCTATTTTGTCAAATGGACTTGAGTTTTAATACTATAATCCAGGAGCCAAGGGCCGAAAACATGACTGATTTAATAGGTAAATAATCTATATAGGGAACACGTACAAAACCGATGTACCTCACCTCCTGAGTTCATAAATTGTTGTCCGCCATTGCGAAACAGCTGGAATATGGTGGCCGCACAAACATGGCGACAATAGAACATTTTTAATTTTGGTTCATTATTTTCAATAAACCGAGAAATCCAAAAAATGAGTAAAATCCAAAAAATCGAATATATATTTTAAAAAAGGTCTCATTTATTGTTATCCTCACAAAGAATTGATTGAAATCACCCGAATCACTAATCTATTTCTTCTCCTAGGGCTAGGACTTTGACGGAAAAAATAACATCAAAATGGGAGTGAATCGCAACTGGAGGAGCAAAACGAAATTCGCCTTATGAACCACGACGATCGTATCAGCTGACATAATTCAAATAGAATTTTCATTTCACGAAATTGCATGGGAAAATGAAGTGTTCGTAGTTGATTTATTTTATAGGGTAAAGTGGGGTAATGGGATCCATGGGGTTATGGATCTGAACTTTGTTTGGAAGCAGAGAGCCTAATTCTATCTACAATTTTACAGCTGGTTCAACAAATGCCGAACATATTGCGTTCCCTATTCATTGGAGATTAATTCTTATTATTTTTGTTAACAACCTCTCCAAAACGAATGAAATCTTGTATTTTTTCGTATTTCAATATTTTTTTCATTAAAAACATTATAACTACTCTCCATTTTTCGAATCATTTTTAGTTTTTCATAATCCGTTCAGAGATAGGGTGTAGGGGTGTGTTTTACCGAAATGTATGTAAGTAGGATAATGAGATCCTCGGTAATGGGGAATGGGATCCGATCTTTCAGTGGTTCCCATTACCCCATAATGGAATTGCTATGAATGCCAGCAGTAAGCTCAATATTTGTGTTCCGAAGGAAGACCATCTAGCAACATTTGCAT
This sequence comes from Adelphocoris suturalis, assembly GCA_030762985.1. Lineage (NCBI taxonomy): Eukaryota > Metazoa > Arthropoda > Insecta > Hemiptera > Miridae > Adelphocoris > Adelphocoris suturalis. The sequence goes on from CM061041.1 coordinate 41,825,558, forward strand.
ATTGGATATATGTTGCATATTAGATTAACATCTGCAAACTTTGTAAACTAACAGATTCCTCGAGTTGAACCACTTAGTTTCCAGGAAAGGTATAATGTGGAAAGGAGCATTGGTTCCGATTAGTTCGTATGGGGTTGAGTTTCATTTCATGCTCGTATTTCGCTAATGTTCGGATGTATACTTATTCTAATAATGAAAAAACAAAAGTTCCAGTCATGCAGCATGATCGTATGAACGAATTTTCGTAAATTATCGTATTGCATAATGTTAAATTGTTTTGAAATTTGACCTTTTTGGGTGCAAGGAAATCGCTAACTATTAATTTTATGACAAAAAAGTATTTTAATTAAGGTTTTGAATTTATAGCTTTTTTTGCAGTTTCTATCGATTTTTAAGCAAATTTTAATGAATTTTAAGTAAAATTGTTAGCATAATTTTGTTACTTAAATTTTTGAATGTTCTATTTTATATTTAATAAACGCTATTTGAGCAATATTCTGTCAAAAAATATAAATTCAACTTTTTTTTTAGCGGTTTTTAGCTATTATTAGTGATTTTTTTAGTACAGTTTTGAAATTTGACCAATTTAATGTACTCAAAAAGTTTTGGCCAACGAACTCATCCTAACGGAATTTTATCTCAATCCTGAAAAGAGTTATCATCTGGAATGATATATATATATATATATATATATATATATATATATATATATATTTATCACATATAAAAAGCCTTAAACTATAGGATTCGTTTCAGAATGCCTCAAAACGGATTACAATGAAGACATTTTTCAAAAATTTTGATTTTAAAATTTCCCGAGCCATTGCAATAGTTCATTTTTTACGAAAATTCGCTAAAAGGGGAAAATCGAAGATAGTTATATTCCTTCTAACATATAGATAAAATGAATGCAGTCAACTCAAGTATCAACTGTGTTATTTAGGAAGGATACCAAAGCAATTCAAGGAATCTTCTTCTAATGTTACTTCACTTTTGTGTAATAATTTGCTGCGTTTTTCTCCAACGAGTCCTTAACCGTGCATCGAAAAGAAATGATGATGCGCACCAAAGAAGTAAAACAACCCTTGTCCTCAGATTTACAGCATTTAACGCCGTTCCTATGAACTCTAATATGTAAAATTACACAAAACTTCTGAGTGAAGCTGTAAGTCGGTATGAAAGGTTCTGAACCTAAACTTGCTCGGTCAAAACCTTGGAAACTATATATCACCGGGTCTAATGAGCTTTGGTACCTTTATTCGGAATAATATTTTATTCGGTCGCTAAGTAATTTTAAAGAACTAAGACCAGATGGGGTTGTAAGGACTCGCTCAAAATAAGCCCAATTTCATTTGCCTGTAACTCTCTTATTCCTTAAGTTTTTGGTTTCAAATCGATTTGTTTTTAGCGAATTTTCATAGAAAATGAAGCTATTGCAATGGCTCCAAAAATTTTAAAATAAAGATTTTCAAAAATTTTCTTCATCGAAATCTGTTTTGAGGCATTCTGAAATGATTCCTGGATTTTAACGCTTTTTTATATGTATATATATATATATGTATATATATATGTATGTGTCATTCCAGACGATAACTCTCGATAGGATTGAGATAAAAACTTCGTTCTTTCGCCAAAAAATCAAGCATTTCAAAAGAAAGGATGAGTTCGTTGGACAACAATTTTTGAGCACATTAAATTGGTCAAATTTCGAAAAATGTACCCAAAAAATCACTAAAAATGGCTAAAAACGGCCAAAAATCGTTAAATTTCTATTTTTTTGCAGAATTTTAGTCAAAACTAAATTTTCAACGATTAACTAGGACATTAAAAATTTTTGCTCAAAATTATGATGAAAAACGTACTTAAATGTCATTAAAATTTGCTAAAATATCTATAAAAACAGCAAAAAAATTTAAAAATCAAAAATCCCTTTTGAATCAGTGGAATTTTATTCAGAATAAGTTTTTGCCATAAAATTGGTTTTTAACCATTTCTGTCAACTAAAATTGCTCCAATTTCAATGCAATTTAACATACTATAGTACTATAGATAGTTTATGAAAATTCGCTCATACGATCATGCTGCATGACTGGAACTTTTTCAAAATCTACTACAATGGTGCGTATGCAAATGTCTGTAGGGCGCATGGTGTAGAAATTTTAGGAGAAAAAGTTTAAAATGTTTCCATTTTAGTCATCTTTGTGAGGCCACCGTTTTGTATTCCAGCTGTTTAGATATTGCAGACAACCACTTATTACTTCAGGGAGTGGAGTAAATTAATTTTGTGCATACTATCTTGAAATTCAGTCATGCTTTGGGCCCTGGGTGCCGGGACTACCTGGACGTATTTAGGTTTAGCGTATTTCCGAGAAAAAAATTAATGTATAGCAATTATTTCAAAAATGATTTTAATCAAATTCAAATTGAAATTTTGAACTTAATAAATATCACGAGTATATACTGTGCATCCTCAGTCACTATCAGACGACATTGAGAGGAAGTGTTTGTTTTTGGGAGTATGATGTGATAGTTTGCCGCCTATGCTTTCGGTTTATTATTTTCAATAATGAACCTTTGTAGTCGGCCAAGTGAAAAATTTGTTTAACACCCTCAAAATTTGTTAGTTCACGTTTCAAGATAAGCAAAACCCAAAAATCGAATTAAAGAAATCCGTCCATTCGTCGTACGCCGTCCAAAGTTTTTCTCCGAAACTACAGAACCAAAGTTTATGAAACTTGGTTCAAAAACCACATATGGATCCTAGGATCCTAGTTGGTCCTTGAAACCCGGCATCAATTTCGATCAACGGGTAGGATTTTAGGGCTGAGATATTAAAAAAGCGAGATCTCTAAAACTTTCGAAACAAGAGTAGTTTGTTTAGTGTCATTTATAGATATCATCCAAAAGAATCTAATGAAACCGCCCGGATCGCTGTTGGTTCATCCTTTCCCTCTGCAAACTCCCTGCGGGCTAAAACCTTTACAGGGAAACAAAAAATCAACAATATGAGTGGGGTTCACAACACGGGTGAACATAGTAAAATCGCCTTATAAACTCCGACGATCTTATAAGCTGATATTATTTCAATGAAATTCTCCCTTCACGAAATCGTGTTTATTTTAACTCTTATAACTTATATACCGGTCAGTGAAGCGTAGGTAGACGGTTTATTTTATATAATTTATTTTCTGTTGGTCAGCTCATGTTAAATACAGAAAGACAAGTAGGGTGTTTTTTATGATCTCTTCATGGTAGCTGTCTACGTCTAACAATTATACGTCCGTATAATAATTATAAATCAGTAATCTGCTTAGAAGGGCTAAGTATTACATACATAATAAATCTTTGTGTAATATTTTCCGCGGTTTTCCTTGTCACGCGATGTGTTTCAACACATCCCTCGTTTCGGAGTTGGATATCTGAGTGGCCTGGGGTTATTTGAGTAATCCATTGAGTTTTTGAGCACCAAATAAAAATCATGAAACCAAAGGTTATGGTATGAGTGTTTGAGGCTTGGTATGAGTGTTTAGTTGGTAATCAACACTTGATGGAACTATTCGATGTTGGAGGAACAGTTGAGAGTAGTCTCTATCCACAAGTTTTTGTTTCACTCAAGTCAAATAGCTATCCGAATTCCGCCGGCTACTACATATTCTGTGACCCCTGATGGATAGTGTAGGAGGATGGCAGCTACCATAATGTAAGTATATAGTTGCTTGTTTGTTGAATCAGTGGAGAAACATCCATTAATCAGTGGAGAAACTTTCATCCATCAGTGGAGAAACTACCTACACTTCATCAGTGTGACGTAAACATCGAGAAACATCACAGCCACTTTCGAGTATGACAACGTAAACTTCACTGGGAACTGCTTGTTAAGTCTTTAGAAGACTTCACTGATTGTCAATCGAAAATCAGTGTGACAACTGGGTTGTATAATATGCTCCTGATTTGCTAAAAATGGAGGATTCTACCCCACAACACCACTTTAAATTGAGCTCTCATACACCTTTACCATTATTATTCGCACTAGCTGATGTAATCCCCCTTTCTCACAGATTCGTCTTACTTTGATTAAAAACTTCAATTCCTGTTCGTCGTTTCCAAGGAGTGAAAAATGTAGTGAAAAGCAATTACTCTTGAAATACAACGACATGGAAGCACAGTACAATTAGAATGGCTCTAACTGAAACCACCTTGTCAATGGGTGAGAATTATTTTTAAGGAGAAGTACCCCCTTTAATGTATACAATAATAGTCACACAATCATCAACCCAGTAAAAGTAGCTGCTGACCTTCTGTGATAATCCATCTTTATTGATCCAGGTTTTTTAATAGAGATAGGCTTACAGTCATGATCTAAAAGTTACCTACCTCTATAGTCACACTAACAATGACCGTAATATTAACAAACTGTTGTACTGAACAATAATGGAATAAATATGGCAAAATCGAGTGAGCGGAAAGATCAAGAATACTGAAGAAGAGAATATTGAAAGGTAGGATATAGTAGACAGGTGAGAGATGGAAGGTAAACATCAGGGAAAGCGAAGGTGATGTTGAGGTAACTCAATAATAACTTCGCAGGAACGGCACCTACGGAGGTAATAAAATTTGCGAACTAATATGCGTTACTATGTTGCTGCAAGAAAAGATCAAACTCCGCAATCTTCACAGTAACGGGTTTTCACAGCTTTTTAGAAAGTCCCTGAAGATGGGTAATATTTGCAAGACTTCGTATGTAAGAGGGATGACCTATTGTAATTGATCCAGGGGGGTGATTTACAACCCTACCGCGAGAAACAAATAAATAAATAAAACTTAAAAAATATAACCGAATACAAATCCGTTTCAGAACATCCTTAGACAAAATTCGTGAAAAACCAAGGTGGATTTGTGTGTATCTGTGTGTTGTATGTTTTGCGTTTATGTGTATGACAGATGTTACAACGTCTCAACAGTTCAACTTCATCTCTACAGATGGTACAGCTCGAATTATAATCTTTTCAAAAAAGGCCTTTATGTCCTTAAATTATTTTTTTATTCATCTCCAACGTTTTTCTCCAGGATCTGGGGCTTCTTCGGGGAGACGAAAGTTAATTCAATATATCGTACTCAAAATTGTAAAAATATCTACTTATCGTTTTCTCCTTGTCCACCATTCGAATTTAAAGTTATCAGCTTATGAAAATCAAATTTAAAATTCGTTACGCTTATGTGGGTAACAATGTTCTTCGTATGTTTTACCTAGTTTGCTGGTTACGGTAATTATAAATTTAGAGTCCCTCAATCAAACTCTAGTAATTTTGCTCAAGTTTTGAGTGTCTTTTCGGAAGTTAATTAAATTTCAATTTGTCATTAACCATTTCTAAAAATATTCTTTTTTGCAAATTAGATTCTCATCCTACAATTTTGATATTGTCGAAGACTATAGTATGTCCTAAAGATCTGCAATGGGCAACCAACGCGTTTTTTCATCTTCTTGTCGTTTTTCAAAACATAAATCGGATCTACTTCTTGTTCTAGGTAAACTAGGAACTAGGTAAAACATACAGAAAAACATTGCTACCTACATGAACGTAAAAAATTTCAAATTTGATTTCCATTAACTGATAGGTAACTTCAAATTCGATTTTTTATCACAAAAAGAAAATGGTAAGTATATATTTTACAATTTTGAATAGGATATTTTGAATTCAACTTTCGTCTCCCTGAAGAAGCCCCAGTTCCTGGGGAGAAACGTTTGAGATAAGTAAAAAACCATTTTGAGGACAAAGGCCTTTTTCGTAAAGTCTTGTGACAGACGTTGTCGATGCTGCCCAGGCCACAATTCTCAACCGATTTTCGAGATCCCTCCTCTGTTCGATCCCAATTCTAGTTGAGCAAAGCTCGGAATTTTGGAATTTCGTGACGGTAGTATAAAAATAGAGGGTTAAAGCCAAAAAAACTGGGCTTTTCCACCTCAAATTTTGTCGACGCTACCCAGGATAGAATTGTCAACCTTTTTTAGTAATTCTTATTTTGATCGATCCTACATAATTTTGTTCTAGTTGTGCAGCAAACCTTGCGAATTCCGGATTTGTGGTTAGAATGGGAAGGGGTGGTGAAGGGAATTGTTACCAATACATTTAAGCGGCGTTTAAGTTGCAATTCTCGACCGACTCTCGGGATTCTTTTTTTTTTTTTTTTTGATCAATTAAGAATTCGGTCTGGTTTTGGATCAAATATGTCATGATTTTCAAATTCTATCTTGGAAGGGATGAATGGGGGGGATACTGATAAATCGCGATTTTTTAACTATTTTTATTTGATTTTTGTGATTATGTTTTCGTTCAATTAAGAATTCGGTGTAGCTTTGAAACATTTGTTTGCCGGAAGTTTCAAATTGTTTGCCAAGCTGAGCTTCCATGCGCCATCATACCTCACCAGACATTCTCAGACATTTTATGCGAGGATCCTCGACGAACTATCTGAAAAATAACCCATTGCTCAGGATTCGGGAAGAGTTTAACCTCCTATCGACTAGCGTTGAGAGTGGCTGGGATATTTTGGACTCACCCTGACTTCATTTAGGCGACTCCTCAGTGGCTTCATGGATAGATGTTAACGGATTCTATTTCGTTTGAAATTTTCGATTAGTCAGTGCGTAGATTTTACTTTTTATTTTAATTTACTATTGACATATCACTGTCTTGTTAATTTAGCCCGTATTACTTCTGAATAAAGGAATAGATAGTCATGTACGTACCACATGGTACGTTTACTAACGTGCCACGTAAACCAGTGGTCTGAGTAGAATGGCCGTCAAGGACAGTAACAATAAACCTTTCTGTAATAATCTTGCAATGTCTTTTTTTTTCAAATCCTACTCAGCGTTGATACCTTCCTTATCATAATACAACCTTCATCGCTGTACGTTTCAAGTTAGATACTTAATCCTTCGAAAGGGATTTAGTACCACCTGAAAATTCATCAAAAACCAATGCCAAGGTATTCACCAAGAAATATCAATGTTTCCGCGAATTGTTTGCTCGAGAAGTGTTTCCCATCTCGAAATTAATTACTGTTCAACAAAGATTTTTTTTCGAACAAAGATGACAATGGATTACTCGGAGACGGTAACTTGTTAATGAATCATACAAATCTGTGTTTATTGGCGGTTATGCGGCTTTATCTGCGGGGAGATGCCGACTGATCCCATTCCAATTATACTAAAGGTTTTCGGAATGCCTGACAACGGTATTACACCGTTATTATATAACAACGAACTGATTCATGGAGGTAGGAATTCTTTGTGAAATTACATGATCCCATCCCTCGATTTTTTAGGAGCGTGTAAAAGGGCGCGATTCCACTCCAAAAGTGCTCAATTCCGTTCTAGAAGTGCAAAAATTGTGAAGTGCTGAGTTATAGAAGACATTCAATTGCCACATTTAATACAAGATTTTTGGGTATTTTTTCGTGCAGAACCTCGTAATGATGTTCATTTATTGATATCATGGCTTGGGAAAATACCGAAAAACTACATTTTAGCACGCTTTGTGCTGTGTGAAAATGAGTAAGATCTGGGCAATTCTGGTCGATTTTTAGGTGTTTTCCCAAGTTGGTGTTGAAAATATCAATAAATGAACATCGTAACGAGGTTAAGCACGAAAAAATATCCTAAAATCATGTATTACATGTGGCAACTGAAAGTCTTCAAAACTCAGCATTTTACAATTATTGCACTTAGAGCGGAATTGCGCACTTTTGGGGTGGAATCGCGCCCGTTCACGCGCACTTGAAAAATCGAGTAATGGGTCATTTTTTCATGAAATTTCACGAAGAACTCGAATCCGCAATAAAAAATGGGGGTTCTCTTATGAAAAAAAAGTTTATGTCATTAGCGCCACTTCTGGCGCAAGTGGCGTAAACAAAAGTATTTTTTGTGACATCTACGTTAAAAATTATGAAGAATGGCGTTGGTCCCAATTTTTCACGCTGAATTCAGGGGAAATCAAAGGGGGTGCAGCCTTTCCGTGAGACACCCAGTATAAGTCCCCAAGGCAATCTCTATGGTAGTTGGAGCTTCATTGATGATGGTCTACCGATAAGTAGAACCAAATATGGTTATCCGTCAACAGTAACTACCCCTTTCATCGCAATATCATATATGCCCTGCATCCAATTACCTCTTTCCGTTTATCTTTCCTTTTTCTGATCACAATGCAGGACATGTGATAGAAAAAATTGCGTTTTTAATTATAACCGATATTTTTAATTCAGTCAAAACAGCACTGTCCTTTATCTAAGTTGAATTACAACTGACATAATCATTTTTGTCATCAAAACATTCTTAATCATTTGTTAGCACAAACAAAGGTAAAATATTGTACTTACCATCCAGTAATCCTGAGCTTAACTCGGTCTGAGTCCTTTGCAGTGACCGTAGACGTAGAACAAGGGTGAGTGGAGACAGGGTGGGGATTATTACAAACCATTTTGATGATATTGATGTTGTGAGTTGCATTCATGTAACAGGTGGACTTAACAGAGCTATTGCAATTAACGGAAATACTATCGCTTCTTTATGGAGTATCAAAACATCAGTGGGATTTTGAGAGATATATTCAACTACTTAGTTGCATCGAGAAGTTACTACAGTTAATGAGAGCATTCCCGCTATCACTGATAATAGGTTTCCATGTGACTGATCCGCTTTAAGGATCTGTTGTAATTCCCTTTTCCTCTTTTCATCGGATCCCCCTTTTCTTTTTATCTTTTTAATCTTGAAAAATAATCGGAAGTTTTCTGGATAAATAGCAACATTGCCTCTATTGATTATTTTGGTTTGACCCAGTACAAGTCCACAAGGTGGTTATTAATCAATTGAGAGATATTTGTAAGGATTTCGTCATTTTCACTAGTTGCTAAGGTCAAAGCACTAGGCTATAGACTTGAAGTCAACGATTTAGTACTGATAGGCAAGTATCTAACGATGTTTAAATCTTTTCTGAGTTCCAGTACATTCATTACACGTATTTTATTTTATTTATTTAATCAAATGCGGGCAAAACCAGCAGGCTGTAGTACTATGAAAAGGTTTTTAAGGCTGTAAGTACTACTTATTCAGGCTGCCATGAAAAAAATCAAGTTCAGATGCCATGCTTATAAAGTAGTTAGCCTGCCGTGGGAAAATCAAATGATCATTTGTTGATTTACGTTTTCAACATTTTATTAAATTATGTATTCATTTATGGGTGTCCATAGAAATCGTACCTACCAATTACAACTTATAGAATGTTTCGGAAACCCGCAACTGTCCAATTAGGACGTCTTCAAGATGCCGAACGAAGATGAGTACTTACTAGTCTAACATGAATCGTTTCTATAGAGCGGCTGGTTGATGAATTCAATTTCGTTTAGTGCGGGGGAATAATTTATTTCAAAACGGAGTATAATGCAAGGTGCCAGTGTGGATGTAGTGAATTTTGAACAGTAAAGTTTTAAATGTTGATGAAATACAAAATAATAAATATGAGATTATATTATAAGGGGATAGTGAAATACAATGTGAAAAAAGTAATGAAATAATACACATAATGCAAAATATGATTAGTTGCTAAAATTATAGTAAAAAAAAAGCTATGTTAAACAAGTTAATTTTGTTGAATTCAAATGATATACAAATGCGACATTATTAATAGGTATAGCTATTCAAAAACATGAAGCAGAAGGGTTATTCAATTAACGGTTAATTAAGGGTTCTCTTTCGCTTTGATTCGAATGAATGAATCTAATACAAAATGATGAAATGAATTGAGTCTAAATGAACTTGGGAGTGCATGATTAATTAATTGTAATAAATGTAGTATAATAACAATGTCCTCCGCCTAACGACGATCGTGCAAAGGCGTCTGATGCGGATTTCACATTAAATTTGTTGTCATTTTGTTCGTCTATGTATGGAATGGTGAATATAAGCATAACTAGAGTAAATAAGAATGTTGCACAAATTCAAAGAAGAAATAAAGGACGCATGAAGAAATGTATTGATCAGTCATGAAAGTAATCAAGTACCTAACTAAAATAATTAAACTCAGCTAAGTGAGTAGTTAGGAAAATGAAACAGACGAGGAAATTATAAGTTTTTCAAGTGTTAAACAAGAGTCATTATAAACTGCAGAAAGGTCGATGCCAAAGGTAATTTCCTGATGAGAAAGGGACTTCAAACTTTGATGGAGAGCGAGCAGAAATCTTGAGAGCTCGAAAAACTAGACTAGACTTTCCACACTTGGGAAAAAAAAAAATCAGTCGTTCAGTATGACCAAATTTTTGTAAATTCTTGTACTTTATTTACGTTAAATTGTTTCTAAATTTGAGCACTTTGGTTGCAAGAAATTAATTACCTGTAAAACACCTGCTAGTATATAAAAAGACTAGGGCATTGAAAAAAATGTTTACTCACAGTGTGGGGGGATGAGGGGGGGGGGGGATTTTCGGCCATTCATGAATGTTTAAAAAAGACGTTATCACTGGGATTTCAGGCTAATAAGCAATACCTATTTTAACACTTCACAAACTGGCGCAGCAAAGTCGCGAAGGTAAAAAATGTTTCTATTCACTGGTCTATAAGAACTTCCACGCAATCACGCCTTGGTTATAAGTTTTTAGTAATGATTTGAAGGGTCACGGGAAAAAACGATCAGAGTCAATTTTTCATCCGAAATGAGATAGTGGTGCCATCTTGCATGTCTTGGAGAAAAGAATGGAAGCATGTATCGCTTCGGGAAAGATTGATAAAGGTTATCGTCAAAATACAGAGGGAAAGATTTTAGGAGTCGCAAAACAACGATCAGAGTCCATGCGCTGACGGCTAAAAAGGATCAGAGTCCTAAAAAACCTCAATTGTTGATGAAGTTTAACGTGAAAGAAAGATCAAGGTCCAGCAGTTTTCTTGAAAAAATCAGTATCTCCCATTCTCTTCACATTTTGTAAAACGTTTTGATTTTGGTTTCTTCATTAAAATGTGTTTTTTCAATGAAATGACTATTTGGAGTTGAAAATTATGTACCCTAAGCCCAAAATACTACACTTGAACGTTTAAAATTTGAATTTTGCAGATTTGTGAAGAAGTGACTCTGATCGTTATCTCCCGCGACCCTTCATTTATTATTGCATTCTTATTTAGTGAAACTTTTTGCTACATTGCTTACTCTGCTACTAAGCTACTACGGCTGCTTTACTTACCCTGCTGTTTTGTTACAGAGGAAGCTCCGACGATTGTTCCCACTTCGTATCCCATCGGGATGATCTTTTCTGTCCCGTTCTTGGCGGCGACAGCCGTCACCTACGCCGTCATCAGGAAGCTGTGGAACCTCCACGGCCGCTGCCTCGTGGCCCAGTGCACTTCGCTTTCTCTCGCGTACATCTTTCTCATTGTCATCCAACTCTTCACAGAAGACATCCCTTTTAAAATTTGTAAACTCTTAGGTAAGTAAAAGAGCTAATTATTTCAATCATTCTCCTTCGTTTTTCCATTAAAAAAAAAAAAAAAAAAAAAAAAAAAAAAAAAAAAAAAAAAAAAAAAAAAAAAAAAAAAAACGGCAGTAGACCTACGTTTTTACAGTCAGATCATTTAATAATGATTAATTTTACAAATTATTAGTTCATTTTGGTTACTTAGCAATATTGGTTTATAACTTAGCGTAATAAATTAGCTTTCCTTGACACTACAGAGGCTTATGGATCATGAGATGTGATGAAATGAGAGCATTCCATAAAGTGTCGAACGATTTTCGTGCTATGGAAACCAAGGGAGTTACACTTCCAAAGTAACGCATTGGTTGCACGTGAAAATCAATAGAAAATCAATATCTTCGCCGTGACGTACCGGTCAGAACAAAATGGAAATGTCCTGTTAAGCATTAGTTAATGGCAAAAAAAGTCCGGGAAATATTCTGTTCTCAATCTCTCTTTAGAAAAATCGTGCTTCTTTACGGTTTATCTGCACCATTCTAACTTCGCAATTCTAACTTCACTATCATACTCGTATTTAACGCTAAAATATCTTAGAGCATTCAAAATTGTGCACAATATGACACAAAACTCGGCGCTCCGCGCCTCGCCAGGGTGCAAGCTCCCTGGACCCCCGGTTACCTCTATTTACATACTTCGGACGAAATTATTGAAACACAGAATGTGTTTGCGTTGTCGCGCAACCAAGTGACAACCAAACAAGCGTCATTGTTCACTATTCATTTATAACATCAATTTATATAGTTATAGTATGAAACTACGAAAATTGCGTTGTCGCGCAACCAAGTGACAACCAAACAAGCGTCATTGTTTACTATTCATTTATAACATCAATTTATATAGTTATAGTATGAAACTACGAAAAAAAATACGAAATAAATTCGTGATAAATCAAGAGCTTTCCAACGAATGGTGAACGATTTCTGTGCGATTAAAATGGCGGAAATTCCATTTCCCTACCAACGGCTCGGTTGTACGTGAAAATCATCCGTCACACATTTCGTTCCCATCCCGCGTTCCATTTTCGGCTAGTTAGTCCATGGCTAAAACACATTCTGTGTTAAAACTTCACCTCGCCAGTAAATCAAGTAGGACTTATTTTTATTTATTTATTTTTTTTTACGTTTTAAATAATCTAGTTTGTGTGCTTAGTCGTTATGTTCGCCCACGCTCTTTCGTTACCTAGAAAATTATAACAAGCCCCAAAATAAATAAATAAATAACATACTAATGATAAAATAAAATAAATAAATAAATAAATTAAAAAAAATTCCACCTGAAGGATAAAGAGTGTTTTCGACGTAAAAATTGGCTATTCATATGTAGAATAACAAACAAATTAGCTCCGGAGCGCACTCAGCTCGTTTAAGGGGCATCAGTTCTAATGATTTGTTTCTTCACGTCCATAAGGGCCTTTATTACAAATTTTAGCATCATAGGTACTTATCATCTAATATTGTATTTTCAATATAACCATCGAAAATGAATATCTCACGAGTTTACCTATTGACCACCCAAAATGCATTGGCGGAGGGTTTTATTTGAATTTATTAATTTTTCCAATTATTTGGCTGGGCGTTGTCCATGTGCCACATGAAAATAAATTTGCAATTTCATATAAGTATTAAACGTACCTACCAGCGTTATTATGGATACAAATTCAAGTTCGTTCCTTCCGAAAAGCGTGATAAATTTGGACAGTCCTTCTTTGTCAACTTTTTCAGCACTTGTACTAACGATCCATCGTTTTCTGTGAGCGTTACTCCCAGAATAGGTTCTCGCGTGATTGTGTGATGACATGTTCCATATCCTCTAAAACCTCGCAGGTCGTGCAAAGTCGGGATTCTGGTCGCCCATTACAAGAACATACTACATTTATATTTCCGTGATTCGAACGGATTCCTGTTAGTTGAACACATTATTGGCGTGTTAGGTTCCATACTTCTGTGACCCACGTTCTCTGTGTGATTATAGGTTCAACATAATGATGAAAGTAGCCTTTGAACAACGCTTTTGACATTTTATGTCTTTACTATGGCACATAAATGAAAAAGCGTCACGCGGGGAGCTTCACGCGGAGAGCGTTACGCGGAGATTCCCTAATGATCCCATTGATCCCACGATTCTGAGATTTGGTATGTAGCCCCTTGAGGGACTTCTGAACACAACTGACCGATCCCAGATCAGCTGAGTGGCTCTAGAATCCAGTTTTTTGACATTTTATGTCTTTACTATGGCACATAAATGAAAAAGCGTCACGCGGGGAGCGTCACGCGGAGAGCGTTACGCGGAGATTCCCTAATGATCCCACGATTCTGAGATTTGGTATGTAGCCCCTTGAGGGACTTCTGAACACAACTGACCGATCCCAGATCAGCTGAGTGGCTCTAGAATCCAGTTTTTTCTTTAATGATCCCACGATTCTGAGATTTGGTATGTGGGCCCTTGAGGGACTTCTGAACACAACTGACCGATCCCAGATCAGCTGAGTGGATCTAGAATCCAGTTTTTTCCCTAATGATCCCACGATTCTGAGATTTGGTATGTGGGCCCTTGAGGGACTTCTGAACACAACTGACCGATCCCAGATCAGCTGAGTGGCTCTAGAATCCAGTTTTTTCCATAATAAACTCTAGCCTACACATCGTACTTTTCTCATCATCGGCCATTACTCTTCGTTACAAAATCTGATGATAATAATGATGTAATTATGGGATGAGTAAAACAAAATTGTATTTTGAAATTTATTTGAATGAAAAAAAATATTTTTTTTTTAAAAACGTGTTTTTGCAATAAATTTTCACAAACAAAAGTACAATACGGGGTTTTATAGGAAGGGGAAAGGGGGCGCAAAGACATAAAATGTCTCTCGTGGTTGCGTACTTGTACGAAAGCTGTATCCACCGTATGAGTTTCAAGAGGTTCTAATACCAAGTTCAGATTTAGCGAATTTAGTTTTCAGAATGGAAGAGTTCAGTTTGTTGTTGATATATATATCACTTTGAGGGAACGAATTAGCCCACCCAGATCGCTGTATCCGTTCGGCTAGAACTTTGGCAGGAAAAATTAATGTCTATGTACATGGTATAAAAATCGCCTCGAAAGCTAAGCATTCACGTACAACCCAGTCGTTGCTAGGGGAATGGAACTTCCGCAGTTCACTTGACGTTTGCCGTCGTATGTCAACGTAATACGTTGTTATAATGATCCCACGATTCTGAGATTTGATATGTAGCCCCTTGAGGGACTTCTGAACACAACTGACCGATCCCAGATCAGCTGTTTCGTCATAATCATGTTGCCACGAGTCGTTTCTTGTCAGTTTGGGGGCATTTATTAAGTCAGGGATCGGAACTTTATTGTTCAGCATGACTGCTTCGTCTAAGCAGCCTTTCTTTGCATCACGGTCGGCTTTATCGTTATTATTATTATTTATTTTTTAAACTAATTACGGATTGATGACGAACCCTGTAAAAATAAGTAATGAATTGTTTATTTTCACTATATTGATTTCAATTTATTTTCTCCAGGCTGCAAAGAGTGATGTTTGATATTAATTTGTTTTAAACGAGATTGGTGACTTATGTATTTAAGTGGAACACTAATATTCTTTATTTATTTAGCAACAAAATCAAGCAAGTCTATCCTTGATATCAAACTAGATCTGATTTACATGAGAAGAAAAGGTACTCATTTGCCATTTCTGATTACAACTACGATTATTGTAACAATGGGTTTATTTATTTATTTTTACAATACGGACAGTATCCAATTAGATTGAAGAATATTAATTATTACGAATATACATCAGGCAAAAGAATGGCTATAATTCGATATATAAAATAGTTATAAGGAAAAATTGAAAGAGAAAAAGTCAGTGAAGAATGAATCAGTGTGATAAAGTGATTAGCTAAATGATGATGAGACTGGCTAAATTACTGTCGATGCGACTAGATTTCTGAGGGTGGTGGTGTTGCGATTGGAGAAGTCCAGTTCCAGATTCATTTCGATGAGTATATCCGCCACACGAGGGAGCCTCTGCAGGGGGCGGCTCATTGATTAATTAGTCGAGGAGAACAGGACGAAGAAAATATTCGTGGATGGATCCGAAATTTGAGGCACCAAGATGCCAACTCTTGAGAGCAGGGCCGGACACGAGATCTGGTTGTTCATCAATTTGTGGAAAAGGGTGACATTCGCTACACATCGCCGTCTCTCCAGGGGAATCAGGCTGCCATCTTCATTACAGATTCATAATTCACCTCGTGCGAAGGTATTCCGAGTTTATAAGCAACGTAACGAAGGGATTTGTTCTGAACCCTCTCTAGTGTATATTTGTATACATTGTATTGGGTTTATACATTAATAGCTATTTAATCTAGGTCTTGTCCTATAGGTGCAACACATTTTTCTTCCCTAGATGATTTTTATAATATCTGAAGAATTCTCTCTTTAGAAAGGTGTAACTACATATGATATGCGAGTTATTTACTTCTCAATAGGTAATTGGGCTCACTGATATAGAAAATCTTCTTTGAGGCGTTACTCACGATCTGAGACAAAAACAAAAAACCCGTTGAGTAGTTTGTTATCTTTCTATCCGAAACAAGTTTATTCTATTTAGCGGGAAAAAGCATGACGGTGCGATGACGTGTAGTGTAGGGAAGGAGTGGTGATATTGAATGGTTGACGAATCTACGAACTAAAGTTGGAGCAGTAGTGATTTCAGTCCTTCTGGGGACTAGTCGCGATTATCGTCGTTGAGGAACCATGTCGTTATTGTTGACGATTGCATACATTTCTTTGTTGGGGACAGTAAATTCTGCTACAACTCTGCGGAAATGCTGTGGTCACGGGGAAATCTACAACGGAACGATTTGGCAATGCTCGGCCTCAGACGTGGAGTTCGTCCTCCCGAGGATACTAAGTTCTGACAATTACACCATCGAGACCAACGCGTCCGTGACAATGATAGTCGGCGGTTTGCACTGTCATAGCGGCGATGTATCGCATTTAATTTATCTGGACGAGGGTGATGCATTTGAGATCCTGGACACTGGCGAACTAATTCTACCAGACGGAACCATACAAGCTGCCGATTCTTTTTGCCTTGAAACGAAATATCCGCCATCCGGCTCTGAGTACTTCGTCCACCCATTTTTCTGCTCTCCACCCGATGAAGAAAGTGACGAAGAAGATGAAGACAGAATTGTTTTCTGGTTGTATCACAAATTCATTTTCCTGTCTATACCGTTTCTCCTTGTGACTTTCCTTGTCTACGCAACCTTTAAGCAGTTTCGAAACTTGCATGGACAGTGTGTCATGTCTCAAGTCGCTGCCCTCTTACTCTCGTACATCTGTCTTGGCCTAGTCCAGATTAACTCCGAAGAAATCAACGAATTCTTCTGTCAACAACTTGGTAAGTCAACCAATAATTCCTTCACCTATACTAAAATAGAAAATAATAAACCAAAAACGTAATATGGTGGTGTTCTGGTGCTCTAATGGAATGAACTAATTTGCGAGGCACGAAGTCCCTTTATATAAACGGAGTTTAATAATTATAGACCATTGATCTGCGCAGAAGGACTATCTAATACAGAAATAATAAAGCTTTGTGTAATACTTTGCAGCGCTTTTTATCTAGTCTACAATGATAATGAGTAATACAGAAAACCATTTCTCCTCTTCAAAAAAGTATAAAAGCACCTAACTTCAAGTTATACTTACAAAATATCGAAATTCAGCCAAATCAGTAAAAATATGACTTGCATTCCTCAGTTCTCATGCACAGAATCGTTACAAATAGAAAAGTTCAGGTAACAAAATAGAACAATATACAACCGCTCGCTGCTACTTTTTATTGGGATTAAGAAAATCTTGTTTTGGGTCATATGTCGCGGTATTTGGGTGTTCCGCCCCAATGTGCTCCGTCAAAAACTATTGGACCGAACTTAATGGCATTTGGTTCAAAAATCATCCATCTGCGGGGATGTGCCAGTAACCTCGGCATCACTTTTGATCCACCCTGAGGGTAGAATTTAAGGGCTGAAATATTGAAAAATCAAGATTTATTTATTTATTTATTCATATAACGGGTGGAAGCCCAATTACAATAATTAAACGGAGTCATTTGTCACTAAATCAATACCCCACAATAATTAGTTAGTACCTACTGATTTACACACGTCATTACAGTTATATTTGCGTCCACCATATATTATTACGCAATATTAACTGAAGATATTAATAAAATATAATGACACCTTATACATACAGACAATTAACATAAATATTATGATTCAAAAAAATAATATGCATGATAAATTGAAATAAACTACGAGTAACAGTCTTCCAAAGCCCGAACCTCTCAATTAAAATTAGAAATACTATCAGCAAACAAGTTCGTCCGGAGCCTGTTCGGAGTCGTCATGATCGGTGGAAAAAAAAATGAAATCTTAAATATTAAAAAAAAAAAAAAATAATAATGATAATTAGTACCGCAGAGTAAATAAAAACTGCGGCACGGTGAATACGTCAGTGTTGCGTGTGGATCTGGAGAGAACACGGGAATCTAGGAGAATCTGGCACATCGACAGCTCCATGTAAAACATTATAGAGGAATGTCATATCGGCAGTTCTTCTTCTCTTCTCGAGGGTCTCAAGCCCAAACATCCTCATTATGTCGTCGTGAGGGATGACGTAATCGTTCACTCTCAAGTCAATATGCAAATTAAATTTGAAAAATGCCATACGGCGGAACTTTTCGCTGAATCATTTCGATGGATTTTATACGTACTTGGGAATAAGAAGACCAAATTAACTGAGTATTGGCCTCGCCAAGGACACGTTTAGTACCGAAGCGTAATACCTGCACTTGCTTGCACTCCCTCGATGTAAAAAAAAAAAAAAAAAAAGATGAGATCTCAATGAAATAGCCTCGATATGAGGAACAAACGTCATTTCGGCGGCCATAATTATCCCAAGATGCCGCATCTGATCAACTCGTGTAAGGAAATGTCCGTCAATCATGTAATCTTCGTCCTCGTGAATAATATGCAGCAGCACTTGTCAATGTTCAGTATCATTCCTTTCTTTTTACACCAGTCATGTAGCCTCTGTAGTTCCTCTTGCAGTATCAGACGTGCCGGAATGAATATTTTGAGTTCGTCCGCGAAAAAGAGTATATGAACGTCCACCAGCTCGTCGTTCAAATCATCAATGAATATATTGGACCCACTGGGACCCTTGAGGAACTCCTGATCTTGAAGATTTTCGAATTACATTTAAGCGTTTTGTTTGTTATTGATAGAGATCAGTTGAATGAGCCCATCCGGATCGCTGTACGTTCATCCGTTTTGCTCTCCCTAAAACTTCGACAGGAATGAACATTATGATTGTGACTTTGTGACTCAGGACTGGTGTGAACATAGTAAATATCGCCTTATAAACTCCGAAAACTGTATCAGCTTATATATTATTATAATGAATTCTCTCTTCGAATTCATTATAGGTAACTCTTTTCACTGACCTTCAGATGGAATCTTCAGGCGTATTAAATCTAAAGGGGATTTTTCCGCTAGTAGTAATAGTAAAATTATTAGTTACAGCAAGTCGCGTGGCGGGAGCGAGCGCTTTCGAAGTATTTACATCATCATCAGATCGTCGAAACAGTACAGGAAAAGAAAATTCGATCAACCTGTATAAATTTCAACACAATCGTACCGTTAGTAGCTGCTGCGCATGCACGAATATGTAATCCTCCGAACGAGCTTAATTTCTACGGATTTCATTCGTTGATGAGATTTTCAGGGATCATGAGGGTTAGAACAATAGATTGTCTTCTATCAGTTTCATTGTTGCCAAATCAATGCCTAGCTGTGCGCATACAAATACATCTACATCTTACATTAAAAGGATATTAAGTTTCATGTGAGTAACTCAATGGTTTGATGAACTTAAGAAGAATGTGGCAGGTCAACACTTTCAAATTTAACAGGGACAGGAATTCATTTTAAAACAGCCCATAGACATATCCACGTCAAATCTCCGAAACCAAACTCGTAAACGAGTTCCACTATCTACTTTACAAGCAGATACCATGTTACATGGATATGTCTTTGAATGGGGATTTCATAATGGTTGTCCTCGAGAGTTGTAAACAAATCCTTTAACTTTAAACAAATCCCTGGGCCGCATGGCCGTATCCCGACTAATTCCAAGAAAACAACGGTTTACTTATAGAAATGTTGAAAATAACTGTGGAGAGAAGCCACTACAATGAGTTGTTGTTAACAGTCGACTGTTGTCAAGAGGATGAAAATGTTTCCTATGGAGTGGAGTAAATGATGGTATTGCTTTACGTTAAGAATATTGTAACCGGCTTATTAAAATTGTTTATAGTCCAATCAACTTAGTTTAGGAATGTAGCCAGGTACGTAAGGAGGGGGAAATTGGTTGCTTGAGATGTGAACATTTATCACATAAATCAAGCGCTTTCCAACTAGTGGCGAAGGATTTCTGTGCGATGAAAACTGCGGAAGTTCCATTCCCCTAGCAACGGCTGGGTTGTACGTGAAAAACACTGAAATTGTGACACAATTTGTGAGCAAAGACATATCCATGTCAAAACCTAGATTCGATTTTCGATCGAGCATAATACATTTTCTCATGGCCTGTTATTCTGAACTCGCTCAAATTTGGAGGATAGTTGGGTGAATCGATTTGATCAACTCATAAAAATTTCAAAACGGTTGTATCATTAGTAGGTGCTGCGCATGCGTAAATGTGTAATCCATGTTACGAGCTTAATTTGCAAAATTTTCATACAATTTTGATGACATTTTCAGGGATTGTTCGAGTTAGATTGTAGATGAATCACTACCAATTTCATTGTTCTCAAATCATAACTTCATTTCAGCGCATGCGCAAAGGTTCTAATCAAGCTTTCTAATTGACCGATTTCGTCTTTTAAGCTACATCTTGATTTAATATTTTCCAAAATGGAATTTTTAAGATCATTTAAAATATTTCTATACATTTATACATAGTCTACACATTCATTTTAAGGATTTGAGGAAGCTATGTGCCACACCCAGCGGCAGAATTTTGCTTCCCAAGTCGAAGCTGTCTTCACTTTCGAGATGAAAAATAATTTTGTGCTCCAAAATCAAAATTTCCACTCCCATTTTGCGATTCATAGCCTCCTGAAAAATTTTGGTTTCGTGTCTGTCTGACAATTTTGATCGGATTTCAATGAAATTTTCAGGAATAGTGTGGATTTAGCTCTTGAAGATCCCCTATCAGCTCAGCGCATGACTTAGCGTAATTTCCTTATGACAGTCATAATTTCGTCAATGTTGAACTGATTTTAGTCAGGTTTTAATTTTTGGTTGCCCAGCACTGTATCGTCATGGTAATGGTAAAGCGATCATATCTGAACATTTAATGTTGACATAACTATGAAGGCCACGAGGAAGCTTCTGTACCATGTCCTTGGCAGTGTTTTTTGTTTGTTTTGCTTCCGAGTCTGCATTGTTTTCACTTTCGGGGTAAAGAATTTTTTGTTTGTTTCCAAAATCAAAATTTCCACTCGCATTTTACATTTTAGACCGTTCTCAACAACTTTGTTTCCTTGTCTGTCTGTCTTTGTGTCTGCCATGTGTCCCCAAATCCTTGTCGCCCTATTCGTCTGATCTCGTTCAAATTTGGATGATAGTTGGGGGTAGATGATTTGATTACCCCATTGGAGGAAGCCGATTTTATCATCCCGTATCAATTTCAAACGATTGTATCACCAATAGCTACTGCGCATGCGCCAATGTGAAATCCTTGTAACAAGCATATTTCCCATATTTTTCATTCGATTTTGGTGAAATTGTCAGTGAATGTGCGGTAAGTTCCAAATGGTCTCTACATATTTCATTGTTCTCAAATCATCAGTTCATTTTGCGCGTGCTAAAACGTAAATTACATTGAGTATAATTTTGTTCGTTTCCTATTTATCAATTATAACGTTTCACGCTACTCCTTGATTTTACTCTTTTCTTACGCTATTACTCTTTTCCGCAATGGAATTTTTCAAGATAATTTAAAACTATTCATTATCATGGTATGTAAACGAAGAAGCTATGTGCAACACCCAACTTGACAGAATGTTTGGTTTTTTTACTTTATCGCGTAGTGCACAGAAATTTTAACGCTCTTTAGTGATTATTGGTTTAACATTCGGTCATAATTGAAGTTTAATACTACATGATTTATACCATTTGATTCGTTCTTCAACAATTTCTTGAAAAATATCGAAAAAGTTTTCAGCCTTTTCTAAATAAAGTTCTACCTCTATCTGTTATCAAAATGACTTTCCATGCATATGTTTATTCAATTATGATCTACTGTCTTCCGGTATGGGGTGGTGCTTATGAAAGGTCTTTTAAGGAAATTGAGATGGCAAATCAGTCAGCCTTACGCCTCATTTTCAAAACTGGTTATGCAAGCCCAAGTAAACCTTTATGTACTCAATTAAATATTCCCCCTCCTCGAATAACCTATGTGATAGAAGTATTAAAGTATTATTTTAAACATGAACTTTCAGATATCCCCACTCTACAAGGTATTACGCGTTTGAATTCATGTATTACGATACCGATCCCATACCCTAAATGTGATTTTTTTTAAGCGACAACTTTCTTTTTTAGGCCCTAGATTGAGTTGCCAGTTCACATTAAGCTAATCGACAATTTTATTCAATTTAAAAAGAGTATTAACATATTTTTCAGGAATCTCTATCAAAACGATAATTTTTATTTCCTTTTTTAGCTTTATTTGCAACTTTTTCATCGTCTATAGAGTTTTCGTTTTTTTTTACAGTATGTTTTATTTGAAATTTATTTTGACATGTAGAATATACTACCTACGTACTTGTTTTGCCATTTAAGATCTTATTCCCTAATCTTTAATTAAGTCATGAAATGGTGCATATTAATGTAATGATTGCACTCGTCATATTTTCTGTTTTTGTTTTTTGAACTCCTGATCTCCAGACAATTTTTATAAATTTTGGAGATCAGTAACTGCCAAACTTTAACTAAGATGTGTTATTTTTGTATCCATGGATCGAAGTACCTATCAAATACTTCCTTATCTTTTTTTTGTGTATATATATATGTTATTACTTTTTTTTTTTTTTTTTTTTTTTTTAAATAAATGGCATTAATAAATTTAAAGAAAAATTCTGATCGATTAACTGAATTTTGGTTACATTCCTATGTGAATCGATTTCTTCCTCTCTTCAAGCGTCGTAACCCTTCCTAATAAACATTTTTATTGTATAGGTATGAAACAAACGAGTATATTCCTGATTATGTTGAAGAATGAATGAAAAACTCTGTAGAAAATGCTTGTTATAATGAATTTCGATGTTTGAAAAGGAATAGCGTGATGGTCTAGAAGCTTGTTCGTTTTAGCGTCATATATCATCGGGATGCTTTCTCATTACGTTTATAAGATAGAAAATTACATAAGACAACGATGTGGCCTAATGAGCAGTTATTTGTTATCTCGTAATTGGTGGTAGAAACAAAATGAGTGTTTTTATTAGGCATTTGCCGGCACGTGAGATCCGTAATGATGCGTGGGCTCGTGGAAAGGAACCGGCATGTGGAGGGTAAGAGGGGTGGGGGGAGGGGGAAGTGGAAGGTTCTCATGTCCCGCGGTGGGTTCTCATGTCTCGACGGTCGGGCCTCCAGTTCGCGTTCTTCGGTCAATCGCGTCGGTTTCCCTCATGTCGTTCGTCTCTGCGAGTACGGCGCTCGCGCTGATCGCGGCGCTGACCACGGCGACGACCCTCCGGAAATGCTGCGACTTCGGCGAGATCTTCAACGAGACGGTCGGTCGGTGCTCGGCGTCGGACAAGGAGTTCGTCCTTCCGGAGTTGCGGAGCGCCCGGAACCACACGGTCGTCTCCAACGCGTCGGTCATCATCAAAAACGGGTCGATGCTCCGGTGCAGCGCCGGCAGCACGTACCTGTACTACCTGGACCCCACGGAGGACGAAAGCGAGGAGTTCGTGATCCTGGACAGCGGAGGACTCCGCCGCGGGGACGGTCGGACTGAAGCTCCAGGCTCCTTCTGTCTTGACATGATCAGCTCCAGATCCGTCGTCCTTCCTTTCTTCTGCTTCCCCAGCGACGAGGACTTTCAGGACATTGAAGGCGAAGGGACGTTTGCATTGTATCCCAAGTTTATGTTCGTGTCCGTTCCGTTCCTCCTGGCGACGTTCCTCGTCTACGCTGCAATCAAACAGCTGCAAAACCTGCACGGCCGCTGTCTCATGTCTCACGTCGCCGCCCTCTCCCTCTCCTATATCTGCCTCAGCGTCGTTCAAGTTGCATCTGAAGAAATCAATCAACTCGCCTGTACAACACTTGGTAAGCCATTCGAATAATAATAATTGTAAAATAAAACAAATCGACCAACCAGGCAAATGCTAATGTATGCCTTGTCAATGCTTAGTTTGCGCGTGCGCAAAAGCTACCAGAGAGCCACACAGTGGGCCAGAAACAGATTCCAGGTAGAAACAATTGTTTTATGAGCTATTCTTATAGGAAATTTTTTGCGCTGATTCCGAATATATTCCATGTCCCTATAGCTAAAATAGCTTCTTCGACCCAAGAAATCGATTTTCGACAATTTTTCTCACATTTTGAACTTTGGAACTCACCTATACTTTTAGGTACGAAAGAAAAGTTGTAGAGGAAGAAATTCTACATCGAACAAGACCACCGCCAGCTTTCTAACTCTTTTCCTCGATTTTTGGCGATTATTCAAAGCTATTGTAACTTACTACATACTACCCACTTCCGTGGAAATCACCAACAAGTAAGTGAAGTTACGAAAACATTGAAAAATTGCCAAAAAACGAGAAAAACAGTTATAGAGCTGGCGGTGGTCTTGTCTCTAATTAAATTTAAAACACTCAAAACTGTGTTGGCCGAGGCGTTATCTACTTGTTTCCACGCTTGGTACAACAGGCGCCTTGAAACACCGTTTTGCAACACTGAAACAGTTAAAACATAAAAAGTTGCAGGTAGTAGCAGGTGATTTTGGTTTTAAACCTCTACTGGAACATTACTAAAGAGATCCAAAAAGGCCCTTGTTTAAAATAGGTCAAGTTCACTATTGGCAGACTTTGAAAATTTTGTAGGATATGAAAAAAAAAAAAAAAAAAAAAAAAAAAATTGTCTCCATTGCATCATTTTTCTAAATACGATCAATGTTTTTTAAAAATATTTTTTGCATAAAATATGTTTGTTACTTACCTATTTGGGGAGTATCCATCGCGGGTAGCACCAGAAAGTAGTTATTTAAACGAGCGAGCATCTCCTACTGAGAGATAGCGAGAGGCAAGGTACCTAGAACACTTTGTTCTAGGTACCGTGGCTAGAGGTAGTACGGATCGCAACTGAGGAATCATGTCCTAACTGTTTATCATCGTTTTAAGAGGGAAGATTAGCAAGTAAACAAACCTGGGTTGTCTTGTGTAGGTATCTGAGTGAACTTTCACCACAACACCGATCCTCGTCTTTTATTTTCATTTGTACCCTTTTTAGTCCCATAAAATCGATTTTTCGACCACTGTGAGCCGGGAGTTTTTGAATTCGTTGGGCACCATCTACAGTAGGTATATCTCATGCGCAGAAGCTACCAATGGTACGATTGCCATGAAATTTGTATGACATGAACAATTGTTCTTTTACTGACTTCCCTCCATACTTGACCCAGAAAGAATGACTATAACGTATACGTGAGAAAATGATGCTTGACGGAATTCACGTTTTCACATAGTGAAGTATTGCCGAATGAGCAACATAACTGATAAAGGACCATCTATAGCCTATCTCGCACATTCCTGAATGTTACATCAGAATAGCATGAATAACGAACTAAATCACTTTTTCGTGGAAATAGACAACGTTTTTCACTAACTTCCGTTTTTAGCATGAATAATGTAAAAGATATACGTGTTGCTAGCATTTACGGACACACACCCATACAGGCATTCAGACAAGAAACCAAAGTGGTACAGAATGGTCTAAAACGTTAAATGCGAGTGGAAATTTTGATTGTGGAGACAACAAATTTTTCATCTCCCGAAAGTTAAAAGAATGCATCCGTTCCCTATCGGTAGACTCGGAAGCAATAATGAATCATCATCATTTTCTCGTTAGAGCAAGATATTTTTGTTAGTTTTGCGTGTGGGAAAAATTTCCATAAATGATATCTACTCAAAAATTAAGGAGGTAGGTACCATTTAACGGTTCCTTCCATAATGGAGACGAGCATTTCTAGTGCGAATCAGGTCCTAGATGGCCTCCCGTGAATTTCAGTGCATTAAAGGAAATGGCAGCTCTCTGTGTTTGTCCGCACACAAAATTCATAGAATTCCACTATCAATGGCTCTTCCCATTATCATCCTCAGATTCTGGGGAAATTTCCAGGGGTTGTGCAACATGTGTTATTTCAATAATTTCCACGTAGTATGGAAACAATAGTCAAGGTTTAAGCGGGTTAGGCTCGGCTAATTAGTTCATTAAGGATTGTATCAAAATAGAGTAGCAGAATAGTACGGCAACCACTCCGCTAGGTCATGGAAAGTGAAATACTTGGAATAGGTAGGTATTTCCATGACACATAACTTTCACGATTTACTTCTGATTTCCATGACAATTCCATGTAATTTTTAGAAAAAAACTGTATCTAATTAATAGTTACCTAAATTTTCGTGGAAAAACAGGAAAATCCGTGTGTGGTCTCAAACGAAAGTACACGAGTGAGGGAGAAAACCTACCCCAAGCGAGCGAAGCGAGTAACATCCCCTACACATGACGGATCGCAACGGGGTTTTTCCTACGAACTCGGGATGGACTTTATATCCCATCGCATCTATACATCCCACGAACAGCGAACGACGCGAGCAACATACCCAACAAATTTCATATCACCCTTAGTGATTCACCGTTTCTAATTAATTTACATGTACCACTCAACAGTAAAGACCATCGGATCTATACAGCCATACCAAGCGAGCAAAGCGAGCGAGAAAACTAGGCTAGTATCTGTATATTTCTATATCTTTGTTGTGTCGTTCTTATATCAACACTTCAAGACGGTTCGGTCCTCCTAAATTGTTGTAATAGGAAAATCGCGTATGCGCAAGCGCACAGACTGCCATTAATCCTAAGCCAATGAAATTTATAGGGCATCATTTAAGAGATAACCCGGACAATCCTTGGAAATTTAATAAAAACCGGTCCATTAGTCTCCGAGCTTTGCCGATCAAGCTAGGCTTGGATCGAAAGCGCGAAAACACCCATTAGCTTCGCCGTAAATGACTAATTGGCACCAGACATTTTCCGAGTTGTTTCGCCGATGGATCCCCAAACAACAACAATTTTAATGATCTCGATAAATGTTCCTTAACAACCATGTCTTATGGATGGTTAAGTCGACGCGCTGAAGCTGAAAAAAGGTCTTGTCACGTAGTGTGAAACTGTTAGATGATTTTTGAGAAAAACAACGATTTTTAATCAAAATAACTCTAATGGTGATTTTTAGTACCTACGCCGGTTAGCAGTGGAGTCATCTTGTAAAACTCGTTTTACCGGAACAATAATTTACTCGTTGTTGTGACTGATTATCACCGTTTATTTAATCAAGAAATAGCGTTAACGCGGCATTATGTTTGAGCTTAATCAGACGTTTAGAGTGATTTTTCTTTCACCATCACCCGTCGTTGGTTAACTTGTGTGTCAAAACTTAACGATATGATTACCAAAGCTGATTAACTATTTACCCGACCCTCGAGGAATAAAAAGGTTAACGGATGATTATCATCAAGTTTTCAGTGTATGTAGCCTTCAATAATCGCATTTTAATTACCAGAGACATAATAATATTTGATGATTTTAAAACATTCAAGTTCAACATTGTTTCAAGAACGGCCACAAGGCTCTAGAGAGAAAGAATGTTCACTCACGACCTCCTCCCCATTGACGAGCTTGTAGGTGATGGCATTGTTTTCAATAATACGCAACATTTCAGATTTCTCGTGCACATGGTCGTTTCGCGTTTATATCAAAGAATTGTGAAACGCCATCAGAGCATTAGTTGAACAAGTAAACAGGAAACTAAAGCTCACTATGCTCCTATGGGCAGCTCTACAACTTGTTTTGTTTGCTCATTTTGAATGTAATTCAAGTGACAACGACTTCGAGTCATAAGGAAAAGAATTATTCTCAAGAGCTAGATGAAAACCGATATTGACAAAGTGCTTTGACTCATCCAGCATACATTAGCATAGTAACTACTTTGGTAGGTAGGTACCTAACCAAGTTTGGTAACCCGATTTATAGGTTTCCTATTGAGAGGTAGAGATTTGTATGTATTCATTCTTATCTGATGTGATTTCCGTGGTTTTCTGTTACAACCCTTCCATCAACTGGGTAGTATCCTCCTACGTATGAATTTTTGGATTGTAACTATGATACCCTCCAGTACCGGAAGACCTACTGCTTAGGGCATCAAAAGCGTGGAAAAATATTTCTGTTGCATTTTCACTTCACTTCACAGGTTCCTCATTGAAAAAGATTTTCAAGCGTCGGTCCCTAGTGTTTTATACTCTCTCTCATTTAAAGGTATATTAAAAATTAATGTAATTCTTACACATTTCAGTGTTTCAACTTAGAAAAAAATCAACTCCTAATCGCGATAAGAATTCGCAGTTGAAGTTGTTTAGGTTGTAATTCCAAGCTCTGGGGAGCCACTTTTCTGTCCATCATGGACACATGTTCCAAGATTGATGGACAACATCAAACGTTTCATCTTTGACTTATCCAAAACATAACCAGCCCCGGGGTTGATTACACTGATGCCTGAATTAACGTGGTGACAGATATTTCCTTAACGCCTCTCTTAATCGCCGGTCTCCCGTTACTGTTTGGTTAAGTTGACGGGACATTATCCAGATCGGTAAAACTGGTCCTTATTGATTTTTGTCCCTACGACGGTTAACAATGAAGTCGTATCTCTATATATAATTCCGAACGGTCTTTGAAATTGTGAAGAACTTCGCGGTCCGATTTTAGTGTTAGACGGCTCATTCGAATCAGCACGGCCCCAAGTTTGTTGCAAAAGTGTCGCCGTTCGTCTCTATACCCGCCTTGATCGTGTTCTAGGCGGTCCTTATCAACGAGAGTTGTTTATTAGGCTGTGGCGGTAACAACAGTTGCCATCAATTCACGGTAAGTAAGAAACGTAGTGGAGTTACTAACATCTAGGAGAGTTATTTCTGAACGAAGAAATTGAAACTGAAGAACTTAGCGGACTTTATATAAAATATAATTCCGAATAAAGATTAAAGATTTATGAAGATTCCCAATCAGCACGGCCCAAAGTTTGTTGCAAAAGTAAGAAACGTAGAATTCCACCATCATCTCACCATGCCCAAATTCTGAATTCCCCGATTCAACTTTTTGTTTAGTCTCATAGTGGCGAGGACCAGCTCAACTGGTGATATTTATTTTATTACATTACTTACATTTTCTCCTTTTTAATCATTTAATAACATCGTTTTAGCTTTGCTCCAGGTCACATAACGCCGCAAATAGGTAGGACTTATATCGTTACTGCATGTAATGTGCTGAGTTCCTGTTGGGTACTATTGTTATACGTACTAGATTAGGGCTTTCCAAGCCCTAACAGGCCTCTAGTTGTAAATAATTCGAGTTTGTGGCGTATTTAGTCGTTGTGAGTAATTGTCGAGGCGTTTTACTCAAGCTGTTCAACTTCAAATTTATTGGAACGTAAAGAAATTAGTGTTGTTTAGTACTTACGCCGGTTACCAATGGAGACATCTGTAAAGAATTTGAGTTCACGCAGCATAATTTCGGCGTTGTTTTGATTGATTTTCGAGGCGTTTTCTCAAGCAGTCTAACTTCAATTTGTCGGCTCTTACAATCACATATTGATGGAAATTTTGAAGATGTTCAAGCTCAGAGAGCATCAGATAATGAGGTGAGATTCGTGTGGACGAGAGCTCATGTAGGCGTGAAGCAATGGCCTGTCTGGTGATGATCAACTCAGTGGGCTCTCAATTAGACAGCTGCAGAAACTGGAGAGCATTACCAACAAGAAAATGAACAAACTACCGTGCGGCCATGGTTCTGTTCACTTGATCTTGACAGAAAGTCGATTCAAATCATTGCGCAACTACAATTGAACCATGGACTGTGTGATGGATATGGGTAGTTCCTCCATTTCGATTCTTGCTAATGCTACTCCGTGGCATGTTCTGGAGGTTATTCAACCTCCAGGATACCGTCTCTGTGTAGAAGGTTAATCGCCTCTCCCCTTTGAAGGAGGAACCATTACATTCCTATCACTCCCTTGCCATAACTTTGTGCTAAATATTTCCATAGGATACCTCAACGAGTTTATCATGGATTTTGTTACGTACAGAGGGTCAGTGCTCTATTTAATGCATACGTGCTCTATTTAATTTCAATAATTTTCTTTTGGTTCCTTCCTCCGTCTAAATAGATATAGTTAGGTAATAACCATAGTCCATAAACCAGTGATCTTCGTAGAAGGGCTATAAATAATACAGAAATGATAATGATAAACCTTTTTCTTCTTCTTCTCTCTTCTTTCTGCTGGAACTATCTCCGAGATATGAGTAGTGATAAACCTTTTTGCAATAATCGGCAGCGTTTTTTCTAAACCTGTGTAATGCAAACTAGAGTACCTCCTTTGTTTCCAGCTTGAATAAGTTCTACAAATGTATCATTGTCGAATAATGAAGTTTTTTCTTCATCGAGGAAAACTGGCGTAGTAAGTAGGTACGTGGTGTGGCCTCTACTGGACGTTTGTTGGTTTGTGACAACATTATCGATGAGAGGAATCCATCAGTCTATTAACTTCCTATCGTACCTACCTACTACTTAACTATTTGCATTTTGCTTCAACTTGCTATAATATACAAGGTTGTCTCCTTTTAAGGTCCATGAGATCGATTTTTTGGTCGGCAGCTTTTGGTTTATTATTTTTAAACATTAACCTTTGCAATCGGCCAAAACGTTAATACCCCCCCCCCCCCCTCCCTCAACATCAAAATTTGGCGGTTTACCTTTCAAGGTACGTTGATTCCAAAAAAATTGACTCGCAAAAATTGCTAGGACCCCAGGGCTAAAACATGATACATGTTAATATATGTATATATCTTGGTCCATTACAAAGGTTCATTCAACCAGGTTGTTCACTGAAAACTTATTTCTGTTCTAGAACCAAAAACTTCAACCATGTATCATGTTTTCTCCTCAATATTGATTCGAAATTCTATGAAAACATCAGAAATTAACAAACGGTTGCAATCATGTTCACAATATCAATTATTGAGAATGATCACCTGTGTGTAAACAATTATTTATATAACCATGCTCATAACTCAGTTTGTTGGACACGCACTTCGCAGTAGTTAACATAATATTGTTGGATAAATCGAGAGCTTTCGAACGAATGGTCAACGAATTTTGTGGGATGAAAAACGACGAAGTACCATTTCCCTAGCAACGACTCGGTTGTAGGCGGAAATCACTGTAACACTATATGTTTCGTGCGCGGAAAAAAATTGACTCGCAAAAATTACTAGGACCCCAGGGCTAAAACATGATACATGTTAAAATCTGTCTGTCTGCCGTGCGGACTGCCGGACCTACGTTGATGAAGTTTGAATCAAAAATCACATATATGGGGATCTAGTTGTTTCTGAATCCTCGGCATCACCTTCGATCAACCAAGATTTTTAAAAATAATGATTTATTAAATAATAACTATTGAAACAATTGTTACTTTACAGTTGTAACAATATAACTAGAGATTTTTAAGTTTCTACATAGTAAGCACAGTGACAAAACCTTCAAAAGATTTTTTGCAGTCATTTATATATATCATTCCCACGAATCTTTGGCAACAAAAAACAGCATCAACAAGCACGCAAAAGAGAACTGGTGAGCACGCACCTAGTAAAAAATTGCCCAATAAATTATGAAATCAAAGCAACTGATATAATTTCAAGAAACCTAGTTCATTATACGTTGGTTACCCAAAGACTAATGAAGCGTAGATAGGTGTTTTATTTTATCTCATTAATTGTCAGTACCTGTAGGTGGGTGTTTATGCCGGTGTTGATGTACTTATATTGTGATGTACCAATGTACTAAGATATGAGCTCTTCATAATTACGTATGTATATATATATATACATAAGTATATATAAGTCCCCCCCCCCCCCCTCAGCAGACTTTTGGCCACAATTTTGAGATATCGAATGAATCATGAACGTCTATTATCAAGCCAACGCGATTCTTTTCCGCGGAGTTTCCCACGTTTTTTCATAAAAGTTTTTAATAGTTTTTATGAACGGATTGAAAACGAAACATTGTCCAATTATGTCTTCTTGAACCTCGTTCCTGGTGGGAGGTGTGTGGTAACATACTGTTATTTTGCAGCTGTTATTGATAACTGTTTTTCTTCTGGAACCAAAAGCAAGTTGTCATTTTCTGTGAATTATGGTTGCACTTGTAGGTAATTAACATAGAGTGATATCATAATATCATGATTCTAAAGGCCTTCGGGGTGTCTCGCTTCATGCAGAAGGTATTCAGTGCGATTCATAGGATCACCCGTCACTCTAACGTCACCCTTTCATAATTTTACCACGTTTGTCGTTCTAGTGTTGCTCGTGTCACTCCATTTTGACAGGGCCAGCCCGCGGCGAGTCCTTAAACTACAGTCATGGCCTTACTATCTCAACTCACAATACTATAAACAGGTATATCCTAAGCGTACCTACTATTTAATACCAGTTTGTGCTCTTCTCTTCTTGTCTACCAACATTAGGTGCTGTAACATAATCTGTCAGCCACAAGCTTGCAACACTGTCTTGCTGGGGCATCGACAGCTCTCCCGAAGTAATTGAATTAACAGAATAGGTCGTTAGAGGAAGCATTTTGCGAGTTCCACCCGAATGACAATGCCATATCGGAAGGTCAATGTTCGCACTCAAAGAAACAGAGAGAGAGAGAGAGAGAGAGAGAGAGAGAGAGAGAGAGAGAGAGAGAGAGAGAGAGAGAGAGAGAGAGAGAGAGAGAGAGAGAGAGAGAGAGAGAGAGAGAGAGAGAGAGAGAGAGAGAGAGGGAGAGAGAGAGAGAGAGAGAGAGAGAGAGAGAGAGAGAGATACTTTTCATTATTATAAAGACTGAATAAAGATTTACAGAAATCAAATAGGTATTTGATCTCTTCAGCTTTATATTTCAGCTTTGAACACGTAGAAGGATAATTCAGTTAATTTATTGTGGCACATAACGATGACTCTTTGATTTTAAAACTGAATGGATAAGATCGATTTCGTCGATTTGAAACGTTCAAGATATTCATGACTTGAGGAACTAGTGACTAAAGAAGGGAACTCATCGTCAAAAAATAAAGAATTCGAAAAACAAGTGACTTAACAAAAATTATAAAAGAGAAAATTATCATTATTATTATTTTTGTCACCGCAAATGACGAGCAAGTTCCTGCGATTGTTTTAGGCTATATTACAGTCCTCTAGACTTACCCCTTCATCGTGAACTCGGGTTTTCCTAACGACGTCGCCGAAGTAAACAACTTTTTAATTAAGGAAAAACCGGGCATTAGTCGAACTTTTCAAGTCAATGTGGTTGGCGAGGGTCTTCGCGTAAAGAACTTTCGATAACAGATTCAATGATACTTAGGTGGGTTGAGCCGAGCAGTTTTTATTCTTAAAGATAGATCTTCAAAAATCGATTTTAAAAAGTTATTTACTTCACCTTTCCTACTAACTGCAGAAATGTTGGTCGGGAAGAGCCTAACGTAACTCAGGTTATATTGAGTAACAAGCGGGGACGCTTGGTTGAAAAATTACTTAGGCTGTATAAGTTGAAACTTGATTGTTAAAATATGATTTGTAGCCTTTTTGGGACTGCTGGGTAAAAATTACAAGGTACGAAGCCATCCAACCACGACGATCGTATCAGCTGATATCATTCCTATGAAATTCTCACTTCACGAAATCGTAACTTCGAAATTGTAACTTGTTTCGCGTATTATAGAGTAAATATGATATCGGTAAGGTGCTATGCCGTTTTCAAGTTAGGGCTTAGTTTCGAGGTTACATCTTTCCTATTATGTCGTTCTCTTACATCAATTCTCAAGTAACGATCACTAGTTTTAAGAAAACGGTCACTCTGGTGTAGCTTAAAATGATATATTATGGTTTGTACTTTTTTTGAAAAGAACTCATTAAAACTAATTATTGCGCGCAGGAAGGGGTTTCCCTCCGAACGCACCCTTTTCCTCAATGATTCTTAGTTTTCCTTGACTATTCTTCATCCCAATGTTTGATGTCGTCTGAAATGATCTATATGTAGAAAGTATTTTTCAAATTCGTTCTCATGTTTTTGATATTATTGCAAGTTACTCATACAAAATTCCCTTAATTACTGTTCGTTTTATCCTGTCAGCTTGAATTATTGTCTACAGCTAAAATCGTGGGACGCATAAAAAACTTTTCGCACAAATGTTTGCATAAAATGTTAACAGAAAATTGATTCCTAATTCACAATAATATTATTTGATAGACTATTTTTATCAGTTTTGACCATAGTTCTGAAGGCTTGAGATTACTTTTCTAGAATCTAGAATCCTTATATTGTATCGTCCAACGATGTTGATGATGGTGCCGAAATAGGCATAAGATTTTTTTTTTTTTTTTTTCGTTTTTTTATTTCATCAAATTCTGAATTTTAAGCTACATTTTATTTCGCAGCTGATTTATTACGAGGCACCAAAAATCCATCGAATTGGTCAAAAATTTAATAACCAAACATCAAAACCACTGTTGTTTTCATTTTGGAAGAAATAAGCAAATAATACAAATATAAATAATCATTATAATAGCATGAGTCACTGTTTTTGGTGACTTTTTCCACAACTTTTTCCACCAGGTTTTTTTCGCTTTTGGCCTATTTAGGCCTAGGTGTTTCAGTAGATGTCCCGTAAAAAAACGGCTGAAGTAGTAATCTGGCAAAGAATCCGAGTTCCCAATAATAAAATTCGAATTCCCATTTGAAAAGACTATCATCAAGACAATCCTGTTGATTATCAGAATCTTTAGATAATAAAATTTTCTGATTAGGTGGTTAAAACACCGTTATTCAGGCATATTTTAGGAGGCTGTTACATTAAAAAATGGATACAACCACAAAGAAAAGTCAAAACATAACATTTTTGCAGCTATTACAAAAAAACTTTCAGAAACGAGGTACAAAGGCGTACTGATCAGTTTTTTTTTATTTTTTAACATTAAAATTAAATTACTCTAAGTTAAACCATAATTTTGATGTAAACTTAGTAAAGTAAGCGGAAATCATCAGAAATGCTTGCATACGAGTCTGCAACACATTGGGACATTTTCATGTGTGTTTTCTTATTATTTCCTTATCATTAGGGAAAAAACTGGATTCTAGAGCCACTCAGCTGATCTGTAATCGGTCAGTTGTGTTCAGAAGTCCCTCAAGGGGCTACATACCAAATCTCAGATTCGTGGGATCATTAGGGAAAAAACTGGATTCTAGAGCCACTCAGCTGATCTGTAATCGGTCAGTTGTGTTCAGAAGTCCCTCAAGGGGCTACATACCAAATCTCAGATTCGTGGGATCATTAGGGAAAAAACTGGATTCTAGAGCCACTCAGCTGATCTGGGATCGGTCAGTTGCGTTCAGAAGTCCCTCAAGGGGCTACATACCAAATCTCAGAATCGTGGGATCATTAGGGAAAAAACTGGATTCAAGAGCCACTCAGCTGATGTGGGATCGGTCAGTTGTGTTCAGAAGTCCCTCAAGGGGCTACATACCAAATCTCAGAATCGTGGGATCATTAGGGAAAAAACTGGTTTCTAGAGCCACTCAGCTGATCTGGGATCGGTCAGTTGTGTTCAGAAGTCCCTCAAGGGCCCACATACCAAATCTCAGAATCGTGGGATCATTAGGGAAAAAACTGGATTCTAGAGCCACTCAGCTGATCTTGGATCGGTCAGTTGTGTTCAGAAGTCCCTCAACGGGCTACATACCAAATCTCAGAATCGTGGGATCATTAGGTAAAAACGTCATTTCTGATGGTCATAATCATCGTTGTGGCCACTTGGGACAATTTTCGTGAGCAATTTTCGTGAGCAATTATTTTCCGTGACGTTTTTTTAGTTTATGTGCCAAAGCAAAGACATGAAAATGTCAAAAAAAAAAAAAAAAAAAAAAAAAAAAAAAAAAAAAACTCGGATAAACAGACTAAAAATGACCATGAAAAAACAGTTTAGAGATTAGCGTCAAGTGGAGTAAATGTAAACAAAATTCCAATGTTTGATAACCAACTCCTACTTTGTTCTCAGGGTGGATTTTAGAGAGAAAATATATTCTCTCCTTTCAATCATTGACCACAACTGGGAAGACGTGAAAAGTTCCCTATATAGATTATGTTTACCTCACCAGTCCCAGCGTGATCCAAATCAAGTGA
Organism: Adelphocoris suturalis; assembly: GCA_030762985.1. Taxonomy (NCBI): domain Eukaryota; kingdom Metazoa; phylum Arthropoda; class Insecta; order Hemiptera; family Miridae; genus Adelphocoris; species Adelphocoris suturalis. The sequence continues at coordinate 41,861,720 of CM061041.1, forward strand.
GCACGTATACGTACTCGGAATACATTTCGTTCTTGACTCTGTTTTTGTAGCCATACTTTTATAAAGCATGCCTGGCAAAGAACTTGGTGCCTCCTTTCCAGCATCCTGGGATCTTTCTGTCAATAAACTTGTTTGACCTGAGATGGGTATAGTATTGACCCGAGGCGCGGGGTTGTAACATTCTGAAATGAAAACCTATCAGCAGTTTTTCTCTTACTGGCTGAATCCCGGCAACATAAACCAAAACTTCGTGGGGTTGGTGGTAGATAATGTACTTTCGAGCGTGTATGTCTCGGTTAAAAGCCGCTGGAAGCGACGAATCCTTTCAAGGGTACGACGGATAATAGTGACGGAGTGTCGGCTGTGACTTGTGACCTCAGAACGCGCGTGAGGTTGAACCCGCGGGTCAATGGTGTCCGCCCCCTCCTCTCGGAAACGAATAAATCCCTGAGCCAACCAACAATCATCTCATAAATCCAAGACGACAAAAGCGATAACTCAATAGCTACAAAAATCCCCATAAAATCTGGCAAACCAACAAGTCAATACATCGCATGGGCCATGAACTTTTCACGATTATAGAAAGTGTCTTTGAATTCCAATTCCGGTCACATGATGCTACACAACACTAATGTTAACCATATCTATATGTAAGGTTAACTAATGAACTAAACACTTGTGTAAATTAACGTAGGTAGATTGGTCACGTTTCACTACTCGAATGATATGAATGGCTAAGGAAAGTTGAAAAATTCGCCTGAGAATTTTATTCTAGGACAGTCTCAATAAGCTGGTATGAATTCAAACTGAAAACGAATACTATACGTTTGGGTTGAATATATGCATATGTATCAGCCACTCTGTCACGCCGTCTGGCTTTTACTGGTCTTCTGAAATGCCATAGTAAAATTCCCGTTTCACGTTTGCGTTTCTGTACCGAAAAGCCAGACTTTGAATTCCAATTCCGCTCACATGATGCTACACAACACTAATGTTAAATACATCTACATGCATGGTTAACTAATGAACTCAACACATCCATTTAAACCACCTGCTCAATAATTAAATTTTACTTTCAATAAAATATAGTCTCGTCAAAAATTAAGTTTCACAACAAAAAATGTGCCACATCTCCAAACACAAAACATATATAGGACAGAATCAACCAGATAGTTTAGCAACAGGTGGCGATTCTTGATTCTTGTTTTGATCTTTTTTAATAGTCGCTATCAGTGATATTTTCATATTTGTACATTCAATAATGATTGGCAAAGCTGAATGTGTTAGTGTCACGGCACAGGAAGCTTCATCATCTCGACCATTCGTTGTATTTATCAGACATCATGAGTGTTACCTACACCATGTATGTGCGGACTTTTGTGATTGCCATGACACCATGGTTTTGACATTTTCATGTGTTTACTTTGGCACATAACCGCGAAAAACGTTACTCTTAAGGAGCAACTCATTTCGGGGGTGAAGAAATTTTCGGTTGATTTTAGCTTTCAACCAAATCTTTACCAAGGAACTGTATTTTTGCCATTTTTCATCGTGCATTGGAAAGCTCTCGGTTTATCTGAAACATCACCACACCTCACTTTGCCAATTTCTCCTTCCATACATCCCTCAGAAGCAGTGGTAACGACCTTGGTATGATGTCAAAACTTGATGAATGTTTTATTTGGACTTGTAACTTAGGCATCCGAAGCAACATTCCGTGATAGTGGCGACAATTTACATTCCTGAATGACAGACATTTCCACACTTGACACCAATGGCCTCAGAACTTAAAGGTTGGAGCCCAGTAACATAATTATATTATTACTGAATGAGGAGTCTAGCAAGATATGATCCCGCTTCGGTGTTTCAGGTTAAATTCAGTTTTCTCTGCTGAAAAATACTTTACTGTTACTGAAACGTTTACTGAAATTAATGTTCTGTAAAACGCAACTGCTCAAAGATCGAGAAAGTTAAATGAAGCATAAAGGTTTAAGTGAAAGTTGCTATAGGCATGAGGCCTGTGTTTTAGGAACCATGATAACGCTGCACGGCATTGGCCTATCAGGTAGAGGACTTTTCAGGATAGATTGTTTCAGATTTTCAATTTTGCCATTTTCTTCCGGAAACAGCTGAGATACATTTTATTTTGATCCAAGTTAGTAATCATTGAGACCTTCGGGGGATACTTCTCGTTCTACATATTCATCGCACTAATCATTCTCTCCGACTCCGCAATACAACTGCGCTTTAGCTAATCGTAATTGATAATACTTTGAAACGACTGTGATATCTTTGTTGGTGACAGGAACTCTAAAGATTGAATAATGACGTGACGCGAGCATTCACTATCGGATTCTTAGTGTCGGAACTTCTTTCTTCCGTTCAATGATAAAAAGGGGGAGACGGTTTCATATCACAAAAATTATCGTAATGAACCTCATAGTTGGTATCCGTAATCGCACACTCATCTCACATCCCTTACTTAACGTAAAAAACCACATATTGTGTCTCATCACATGTCCTCAAAACTCCCCTCAAGCTTTGATGACTCGAGTAGAGCTGCCAAATAGATGGAAGTTAGTGAAAAACCGTTGTACATTTCCACGAAAAAAAAGAGAGTTACAATGTTAAATCGATATCGACGGTTAGGCCATCATCAGTAACAAACAATAACAGTTACAGTTTGTTACTGATGAAGGCCTAACCGTCGAAATCGATTTAACATTGTAACTCTTTATTTTTCGTGCAAACAGACAACGTGTTTTCACTAACTTTCGTTTTGAAATTGGTTTCCCCAACTTCGTCGCGAGTTATTTAGTTCGTGCCAAATAGATGGTTGTACAGAGAGAGAGAGAAAAATTAAGAATATGAATTGTAAAATATAGAATGAAAGGGAAATTGATTTAGAAATTTCATGAGTTTGATTATTATTTGTGAAGTTAAGGTATAGAGATAGGAGGATTATTTTATTTTTATGAGCAGCTTCGTAGATGTTAGTCTCTCGAATCTTGAAAAATATTGGCGACAGCTCCAACAACCCTCTATATTCACAGCTGGGTTTACGCGGTTATTTTCCACTAGAGACGCCATTATAAACGGGAGGTGCATTGCAGCCACACATAAATAGATATAGTGGTATCCTCTGTAACGTGCGTGTAATGAAAAACTTGATTTTACGGTGGATTGAGCGCAATTTTATCTTAACCCTAAGGAGACATATCTACTGGAATGACGCATACGTATATAACTATATTATATACCTGTCTACTATACAAATATGAAATGTGTTATAATCCTTGTCGTTTCAGAATGCCTCAAAAAGGATTTTGACGAAGACGATTTTGAAAAATTTTGATTTTAAAATTTTTGGAGCCAGCTTCATTTTTGCGAAAACATCTTGTGCTGCCAATCAGTACGGTAGGTAAATTTCTCCTTGGCAAAGCGGCCCAGTCGTCGCACACTACGACTACTGTAATTGCAAAAGTTATTACATTATCGCAGCGATGGTCGAATGCTAGTTCGTTGTTCTTTCTTTCAGTTCTGTTTTGCATATAATGACTGGCACCAGAGTCTTTAACGAGGGTGGTGCGTCGTGATTAGTCGTTTGGCTGAATGGTGATGATGAGCGTCAGTTGTTAACAATCTGTTGGTGAAAGCGTATCAGGGCTCCTTTATTTTCCGACTAGGAAGATCTATCAAGGAAGGTAGGTAACATTTGACCGAGGTTCTCATCACGATATTATAGTGAACATATTTTTGTGACCGTGCAGACCTGTATACCTGGAACCCCACCTTCAGAAAACATTTTTAAATAGACTGCAAGTTGAAGTACAGGGCTTACGATTCATTAAGCTAATTTTTAATGGTAAAATCACCACAAATTTATATTTTTTACTCATTTTGTAACAATTTTTATTCCTCAACGTAAATAAAAACATTTTATATGCATTTATATATTTTTTATATTTATTTATGTTATTTACGTGTTCAATGAATTATTCTCCTTGATTTTATTCCATTTTGTTGTGTAACGAAAAATTCAGTTCTTCAATACGACTATAAATTTTACATTTCACTGTAAAATCAATCAGTTTCAATGTAAATAGACACAAAGACAAACTTTTATACAAAATTAAATACAAAACTGAACAGTTTCTGCTCTTTATGGAAAAACGTAGACTTATAGATTATGTTTTGGCGTACTTAGTAAATGTGCTTGAGCTAGTGTGTTGATTTAGCGGATCAGGATGGAGCCTGTCGTGCCATTCGTTTTCTATTGTACCAGAGCGCCTCCCTATCAAATTAGAACTTCCTACAATGATCAGGAGAGAATTCAGCTCACACAGCTGATCAAGATGGAGGTTCTTTTGTCCCAGAGAGTCACGCTTTCAAGTTTCTATTCCTCTAAATCCTATAATTTCAATCGTCTCTCAGTGTCCCAGAGAGTTTCGCATATAAAATTTCAACTGCCATTGGTTCACCGAAGCGATTTAGTTCACTTAGCTGAGCAGGAAAGAGCCCATAATTTCGATCGTCTCTCAATGTCCTAGAGAGTCACCATATCAAAATTTCAATTCCTACAGTGAATAAGAGAGAATTTTGCTCTTTTTATTCTTTTGCCATTTGGATTTGAATTTGCCATTTTATTCTTTTTTTTTTTTAAATTTTGTTTTCTTTCCTTTTTCTTGACGTAACCGAAATGCTCTCTACCAAATATTATGTATTTGTAATATAGGTACTACCCACCGCCGTAAATAATAATGATTTTCTTGAAATGACCATTTGGTTTGGTTTATTATTTTCAATTGTGAACCTTTGTAATCGACGAAGCAACACCATTTTTAACCCATCCCCTCAAAATTTGTTGATTCACGTTTCAAGACACTTAGAAACCAAAAATCGAAGAAAAAAAATCCGTTCGTATGCCGGCCGTCTGATGCTTTTCTCCGAAACCATCTGACCATACTTTATGAAATCGGGCTCAAAAATCATACATTGGCCGGGGATGTGCCAGTAACATAGGCATCAATTTTCAATTAGGAGCTGAAATATTGCAAAATTGAGAACTAGAAAACATTCAAGGTATCAGCAATGTTTTTTGGGACTTATTTATAAACATTATCCCAAAGAATCGGAAGAAATCACCCGGATCGTGGTACGTAAATCCGTTATCTCTCCCTAAGGGTTTGGGTAGGAAAAATTAACAACATGGAAGGAAATCATAACTGAAAACATAACAATAAAGGCCTTTCAACCACGACACTCCTATCAGCTCATGTAATTCAACGAATTTTCTCTTAGCGAAACTGGGTTTATTATAACTTTTGTCACCTGTAGAAAGACTTATAAAGCGTAGGTAGAGGATTTATTTTACGTAATTAATTTTTAGTTGGTGGGTCAGCTCGTGTTAAGTACAAAAAAAATGTAATTGAGTTACTAAATTTAATTAATTTTTCTTCGGTAGACGTCTGCACCTATGCATATATATTTAAATAACTACCTAATGTATAATAGACTTCGTTTAATAATTGTAGAAAATTGTTCTGCGTAGAAGGGCTATCCAATATACGAATAACAAACCTTTGTTTTCCCCCTTGGTGTCGCCAATTTCAGACTTAACCCCAGCCCAAAAATATACCTATGGTGAAACGGGGGATCTTTTCTTTTTGGAATAGACAATATTAGTGCATACCGTATATTGTGCACGTATATGGAAATATTGGGATATAACGAAGGCATTTGCCTTCGCTTTTCGCTTGGTTACCAAAATGCCCGGTTCAGTAAGCCTGTCCCGTTACTACCAAGTCACTTTATTATACCTCGCGAGTTGATTATACTTCATTAAGGACTTTGTCTCGTAGTTACAAGGTCATTTTTACCATGTTCCACCAGTTATGATTCGCTCTCATGCTGTTTTTTCCCCCTTTAAAGCTCAAGCCCTCAGGGCGATCAAACGGATGAACGTACAGCGACGCGGTGGTTTCATCCAATTTTTCGGGATGATATACTATAAATAAGACCAGAAAAAAAAAAATAAAAAAATATAGAAAAAATAAATAAAAAAGAAAAAATAATAACATTGTTACTATGAAAGTTTCACAGATCTCGATTTCTCAATATTTCAGCTATTAAATACGCCCTTTAGGGTTGACCAAAAATGAGTCCGATGTCACTTGCACATCACCAGCCGATGTATGATTTTTGAGCAAAAAAAAAAAGTTATTCTTGGTAGATTACAATACAAAAGGTTATTATTGAAATTAATAAACCAAAATGGTCCATTTCCAACAAGAAACATACGGTGATAAATCATATATTGTGCAGTTCCTTTTTTCGAAAAAAAAAAATAAAATAAAATAAAATAAAATAAAAAAAAAATAAAATAACCATGAAAGTTAATATAATACACATCGGGACTGTTTGCGTGGGACGTCGGGTTTGCAAACATTTTTTTAGAAGTACCTCATCGAAAAATCTTGCAAATAAGAAACTCACAAATTAGAAATGAACGAATTATATTGGGGTCCTAAAAGGATTCCCTCAGTATCATCTGTCTGATTCGGACCAAAGTATCACGAAGGTTGTACAATTAGATGGAATTCTGGATGGAAAGGGGTATGACTTCGCGTCGATTAAGACAGCATTCTGAAATAGACACGAGCCAGTAAAATAGAGTTTTGAATGCTTTCTTAAAAGTACTTTGACTTTTGACATGGTTGGGCCACGACTATTATAGGGCCGGCAATATCGTGATTAATGCGTAGTTAATAGACATTTAAATATTTCCACTCACTTCGTCACCAGCTAATTACCGATTTGGAAAGACCAACTTCTCCCTTCGCGGATTTCGGTGGCCGCGAACGCTCGGATTTGACAGTGCAAGTCGTCGGTCGTGAGAAGGGGCTGGGGATGGGGTTACTCAACTTTCGTCCTTTACCGCAGGCGCCACTGAGCGGGTGGACCCCGCAAGGTGCTTCCTCGTGGCCTAAATCCTCAGAAGCAAATCCTTCCGCCCCTCCCCCCGTCCACAAGGAAGTCCGAGGTGACCGCAGAGGCGGATTTGTTTATTTCCTCTAAGCTTGTTTTAGGAATGTCATTTGAAGCTTGTTGCCGAACCGTCAAAATAGTCTTGTAACAAGGAGTGGTCTTGTTGACTGGCGTAGGCGTGGTCAAATGCTGACATTTTTCCTCGTATGCATAACATTACTGTAAACCTATAGATCTAATGTTTTTAATGAGTAATTTTAAAAGAATCCATAGCGGGTTCCTTTTATCGGAATCAGATGAATCAGATGACATGCTGGTTACAAGGATTTGACGTTCGCGCATGCACAATAGCTATTAAAGATAGGTACGATTGTGGTAAAACTCGTATTGGGGTAGGCGAATCTTCATTCGTAAACTACCCTCTGGATTTGAACGAGATCGGACGACTGGGTCGTAAGAAAAGGATGCTACGACTGTAGAAATAAGCAGCTATTGATTTGCGAGCAAGACAGGAGACCGTCTATAGCCTAATCCGCACATTCCCTGAGCATTTTATCAAAATCTGAAGTAAACTGCAGAAATGAAATTTGGTACAAGGATTTGCGGACACACGGATAGACATGAAACCAAAGTTATTAAGAATGGTATAAATCTAAAATGCAGTGCATCAATTACTAGGTATCGGAAAAGGTTGGACAAAAAATTTAAAAACTTGCAAAGTCGCAAACTGCAAATTAGCAAAAAGAACTCATTTTTCGTAAAGATGTCGTTGATTGGTTGACTTTCCGTTTCAAAAATGTAATAAGCATACCTAGGTGTTATTTGAGTCAGAATCGCGCGTACCTACTTGCAGGTAATCTCAACAAAAACTTTTCTTTACGTATCACAGAATACCGAAAAAAATCTCAGACATGGTTTTCGATGTTTGTATTTTAGAAATTTTCTATACTAAAGCTAAAGGATAGTGGTGAAGTTTTACTCAATTCTATACCAAATATGAGTATGTTTACGAAACCTAGACGAAGTCCATTAATGCTAATATTAGTCATATTTTAGTCGGAATCGATCTGAACTCACACAGATTTCAAGAGGAACTATATCCTGACTTCTATTGTCCACGGGAGCTAGAGCCTAATATTTATTGTTTTCATTTGGTCAAACAACCAAGTCAAGTCAAGGTTGGTCAAGTTGGGTGTGGCACATAACTTTCACGTATCCGTAACAAGAATACATGGCAATGAAATCTTTTATATATTCCTAAAAAATTCCAAAGAGGGAAATAGTAGATCAAGATGTTGCGTAAAACATCAAAATCGATCATTCAGGAAACGAAAAAATCAACTAGCTTTTACGTTGTGTTTGAAATTGATAGGGGACCAACCCGCTTGATCCGCACACTCTTTGGAAATTTTATCAAAATAGAATGAAAACTATGGAAATTGGCTTGTTAAAAATATTTGCAGACACACGATAGACACATGCACACAGACACGGAGCAAAAGTTGTTTAGGATGATCTAAAACGTACTAATGCGAGTGGAAATTTTGATTTGTAGACAAATATATTTGATTTCAAGACATCGAAAACAATGCTTTCGCTACCTATGGGTAGACTTGGAAGAAAAATTGATAAAAAATAATATAGACCTCAGATAGTAGCAGTTTACAAATGTAATAGGGAAGAAACAGTCAGGGGGGCGGGGAGGAAGTTTACACAAATAAATTTGCAATCATGAGTATCGCCGACAAGAAAGTTTGCCATTACCCAGCGAAAATGTTTATGTCAATGTGTTCGTGATTTTGAAGGTAGGTATGTATTAATTTACTTCGTTTATGACATAGAATCACAGATCTTTGTCTTCGTATCTCACGGCTATAACCACGAACCCTTTCATATTCTTCCTGTCACCAGCCCCGCCGATATTTCCGCGGCCTCTATAATGTGATAACAATAGGAACTCCAACAGTTATTATTACCTCAATATCCCTGTCGCATAAAAAACTGGGTCGGCCTTCCCTGATAAGAAAAGGTGGGCAGTACCCCCTCCCTTGACCTTGAAGTGCTCCCGCCAAAGGTCAGTCGCCGGACCGGTGTCGTGCATCTTTTCGCTCCGACCAATAATAAAAAAGGAAAAGAAAAAAACAAACTACACAACGGCTCGAGCTAAATTTAGCTTTGCAGTCTGTTTGCTTCAAGATCCTTTCCTTAGGCTCTGAAGACCTGTTCCCTTCGGTCCTTTCGAGTGCCCCTTTTCCAGCCCCCCGCCCATCGTTTCTGTTTACATACGTTCACATGCCATTTACCTATGTGGCAAAGAGCCAATTAGGTTGGGGAGTAGGTTTGCAAAAACCTCAAACCGAGGGGTTTCCCCGCCATGAAACTAAGCGAACTGCATTCCTGAGCCGAGCTATCATAAATCCGACGGTTCGCAAAGTTCAAAGCCTCGACCTTGATGTGGAAATGTTATCTTGAGACATTGTACTCTAAAGAGTTGTGCACATTAAATAACTAAATACGTGTTCATCATATAAAAGGAGCAATTTCAAAAGCTTATGAAAGTTGTTAATATCAATCGATACCAACGTCAAGCATTTTAGTGTCACATTTGTGATCACACACGTTTAGCATAACAAGAGAGATGCGGTCAGTCAGATTTGTTGATGTTGGTGGGGTAAAAATAGAAAAAAAACTAAATAAATTAAAAAAGTTATTAGGTAATAATAATAAAAAATACCTAATAAAAAACTTCAAAATCTGAAACCTTATTCTGGCATAACCTTTTCTTTCTTTCTTATTCTGTTGACAGTAAAATGGGATTGAAGAGCAAGTGCGAAGTTATAGAAAACATGTATTGACCGCATGGTCGAGACAATTTTTGCGAGTTTCGAAGGTCTTAGGAAGTTTGTTGGATTTATATTGTTTGTAATATAGGAATGCCTAGGTGTAGGAAGTTTGATATACCCAATTTATACTTTGTATCAATTCCTATTTAAAACATATTGTTAAGTAAAACATGAACTACAGGGGCCTTCCCTATGAATGGAATGTTTATAATTTTGGTAAAAAAATTAAAAAAAAGAAACAGAAATTGTGATCTCTCGGAATTACCCGTTTCTACCGTCTGTAAATTTGAAACTTCCAAGGTTACATAACGGGACTAAAACCTGTATCGAACAATTCATAAAAACAGTCGAAGAAATCAGACGAGAATAGTACAAATATTACGATTTAACGCTATCACCCTCTCCATTCACCCCCTTCCATCATGAAATCTTTCACTCCTGACGTATGATCCGAAACTACACCAAATTGAACAAAAGAGAATGACGAAAATCTGGCGAGTATAGTTAAAACATCACAATTTACTAATATTACCCTCTCCATACACCCCCTTCTTAATGAAATGTGAAACTCCTGATATAAGTTCCAAGACTATATCGAATTCTTAATGGAGCAAAATGAGAATCATGAAAATCGGTTGAGATTTGTAGCTTGGGAAGCTCTTGAAAGAATATGTAATTACTCCCTCCACCCCGACAGCAAATCCGAAATCACCAAGGTTTGCTGCATAGCTAGAATAAAATTGGAACCCAACTAAATAAGAATCACGGAAATCGCTTAAGAATTGTAGTCTGGGTAGCGTCGACAAAATTTTTCCGAAAAAATCAAGTTTTCTCGGTTTTATTCTCTCCATTCCTTCTCTTCCATAATTAAATTAAACATTTTCGGTTTTTTTGTATGCATATCCAGACTAAAATTGAGATCGAACAAAGGAAGAATCTCGAAAATCGGTTAGGAATTGTGGCCAGGGCAGCGTCGACAAAATTTTTCACACGAAAACACACTCAGACACGAGCGCGCACGCGCACACACACACGGACACAGACATACACACACAAGTATACACATACACGTACACACTTGCGCGTACAACACACACTCATAGATAGACGCACGCACACACAGTCACACACACGTACACCTGTGGTTTTTTGCGGATTCGGTCTTAGAATGGTCTGATACGGTTTCGTATGCCATTATTTTCGTTTTTATGATTGGGTTATCCCACATCCCCTGGATCAGTTTCAACAGATTGTCCCTCAATTGACGTAGCCGAGCTTTAAAAGGGACGTCCTAAAAATAAACGAACGAATAAAATGAAGAAAAAAATAATAGAAAATAGAAAATTCCAGGGAAATCTCCGGAGCTACACATTTCCTAAAATACATTATTTTATATATACATTATATTTTAACAATAATTTTGGTTTCAAGAACCCTTATTCTATTTAACCTCTTCATTTTGTGAATGTTAGCTTCTTTCACTTGTCAAGGTTACGTAAAAAATACCAGTTGATCTCCTGCCCAGGATGATTTCTCTTTTACCTTTTCACATTCAATGCAATGGATTGGTCCAGTAAACATCAAAGCAATACGATTCACTTTATTTCACAAACAATCCTGTTTGTTGTAATCGCTAATAGTTAAAAAAAAAAAAAAAAAAAAAAATTATGTATACGAAATTAAGGCTATGGGGGAAAGTTATGAGTTTGAGTTTTGTTTCTCTTTGCTCTTGATGTTGGTGTGGTATATTTATGTGGAACTGAAAATTTAAATCATACAGAACGTGATAATTTCATCGAATATCGTATAGTTTTATCCGTTTCAATGGTTAGCAGTCATAATGGCTCTTGCACAGACAGACTAACCGACACGAAAACCACTCCGGATGTTGTTAAACGTAAAATGCGAGTGATAATTGTACTTGTATGTGAAATTGTTTTCACAAGTTCCGATTAAAAAATCACTATGCAAAATCTTTGGTAAAATCAGTAGCTAGACCCCGAAGAAAGAGCTAGAAAATGTGGTTGAACGAAGTGCATTCAAGATCAGCGTCGACTAATTCAGTAATTTCATGTTACATAATTATGTAGTAAACTAGCTGACCCAGCGAACTTTGTCCCGCATAACATATTATTCGTACAGTCATGGTTACAAATAACAATAATTTATTAATAAAAATTTGTTATTAAATTGAAGCTAAGAAAACATTGATTGATAATAAAGTAGTACGTATAACGGGTGAATACGGATATTTGAATTACTATCTGTGGATGTATTGCCCAAACTTTCGGAGACGTTGAAAGATACGTCGGACGCGTTAAGTGATGGTTCATGGAAAGATACCATCATTTTATTCGTTTCTCGATGTTCAAGGGAGGCTCCCTATCAAATTTAAAATTCCTAGGGTGAATAGGAGAGAATTTAGCCAAGTCAGCTGGTCTCGTTGAAACCCGTCATTACATCCGTCTCTTAATGTCTTAGAGAGGCTCCCAGTCAAATTTCACATTCCTAGGGTGAAAACGAGAGAATTTAGCAAAGTTAGCGGATCTCGTTGGAATCCGTCAGTGCATCCGTCTTCTATTGTCCAAGAGGGGTTCCTTATCAAATTTCAAATTCCCAGAGTGGTAGGAGAGAATTTAGCTAAGTCAGCTGATCTGTTTGGACCCGTCATTGCATTTGTCTTAGAATGTCCTGGAGAGGCTCCCTGTCAAATTTCACATTCCTAGGGTGAAAAGGAGAGACTTCAGCTCACCCGGCTTATAAGGATACAGCCTATCATTTTATTCGTTTCTCGATGTCCCAGGGGGTCACCCTAAAAAATTTCGACTCCCTTGGGTGAACAGGAGAGAATATTTAACTAATTTTTTTAGGAATTGGTCTTCTTTTTGTTAAGCAATTGGTACTGCTAAAAGCGTCCCTGTTTCTTCAACCACAATATAACCTTAGCTACGTTAAAACTCTTCCCGATCAAGATTGCTGCAGTTAAGACGTTTCTAATATCAATTTTTGATGATCTATCTTTACGAATAGAAAATGCTCGGCTCAACCCTCCAAAATTGTTTTGGTATCGTTGAATTTGTTATCGAAAGTCCTTCACGTCTAAAACCTACCATGATGATATCTAATGAAATCTTCGAAGTGAATCAGTCATTGTTGAAGTGAAGCTTTTAAAATGAGGCAAGAAGTAAACACGGGTTTTCAATAAAATGGTGATTTTAAGGCTGAAAGAGGTGAGTTGAGAAATTTCTATATAGCCTATCTTTCTCTCTGGTGTTCAAAGAGCATGCTGTAAAAAACAACATCAAAATCGGTTCATAGTTGTGGTCGCGCATAAAGGATATACAAACAAACATAATTTGATTTTTATACACTCATATAGATTACAGGACCCTTCAACACTGTCTTACAGGAGTTTGGTATAGGCAGCAAACACCCAAGGATTTGCTGATCACTTTGCAATTAAACCACATGGAATTGACAATCCACAAAACTTAACAAAAACGGCCATAAACGTAAAATGGTTTTTTATTGTTCTCCCATCTTTCTACCCAGATAATAAAATAGAGAGATAATAGGAAGATAATAAAATGAAATTAAAAATATCAAATTTGGAATGGTAAAATCTCTATCTTTATTTTTTTTTTTTGTAAAGTTCGAATTTATCAGTTTATGAAAATCAAAATTAAAACTGTACAGCTTCTTGTAAGTAACGTAGTTTCGCTTAGTAACTTTAAGGTAAACAATTTTTTTGATTTTCAAAACCTGGCAATTTTAAATTTGATTTTCATACAAAAGAAAACAATAGAGATTTTTACAATTTTAATATTGCTATTATGAATTTAATTTTATCATCCTCCCGAAGAAGCCCTTGTTCCTGAGGAGAAACGTTGAGCAACTATGATAACCCAATTTAAGGACAGAAAGGCCTTTTTGTAAAGTTTTGTAATAATTTAAACTGATCAAATTAAGAAACGGTGCATACAATCTAAAGTCACAGAGATTTTTTTTCTCTAGATTTTGATAAAATTTACGTATGCCAACTTACCTTCTTTCGGAGTCGTTCCTAATATATTGCTTAAGTTCATCATTTATCAGTTTCACTTTGTTAGTAAAACCAAGAGAGGCTCTTGGGGAGGTCTTTTGACTTCGGGTGGAAGTACCACCAGACAAATTATTGAAACTGCCTCTCACAAAAATAATGTATTTTCTTCACCGCCTCTCGGATGTGCTCTTTCTTGACACTGCGTAGTGGAACCGGCGGCTTCGAAATTAAACATACCAGCACGTTCCAGTGGCCTACCTTCTCCCTGTATCGTATCTATCTCTCTTGAATCTCGACAAAATAAACACCGCCTGTCACGTCCCACAACCTCAGGCGATGTTATATGCTTAGTATACACACTATTCACCGCGCTAAAAACGTTAATAATAAATGGTGATATTTACACAGTTGATACGGTTCTGAAATTTCTGAAATGCTTAGATCCGAATTAGGGTTCCGACCTCACATGGTCCACCGCTTAGGAGGGGAGTGTCTCGCTGTAGCACGGAGCGAGTCACAACTAGCGCTATCTCTTGAATTATCACCGTTATTTTTTCACAGTGACTTTGACAATCAGTTACCTAGCAACCAGTTGCACAAATAGATCGAATGATGTGCAGGGTTTGGTAGTCTGGATGCTAGCAAGCTCCCATCTCAAAAATATATTAAAAAATATCCTAAATCAATCCTTTTAGTAATATATAGATTAGTTGGACAAATAGATCAGAATAATGTGCATAGTTTGGTGGTCTGGAAACTCTGAGTTGTGAAGAAGTGTAGGTAAATGTTGAACGCATAAAATAGTTAGCGAATTAGCTACAATAGCGTTAGTTCTGCCTCGCTCCGTGCTACAGCGATTATATCTATCTCTATCTCTATCTCTATTATTAATAAGAATGAAACTCCGTCCGTTTGTTTGTCGTGTCTATGCACGGCCAAACGGCTGAGTGGGCCGGATCTACGAGGGGGGGGATCTTCTTGGGATTTTCCGATAGGGTGTATAAGCGAATTTAAAATTTTCTAATCCCACCCGAACCATGGGCTGTATGGCGGGAGGGGGGTGGAAGCAAGTTTTAATGCGCGCTTTTTGGACTTCCCCACTTCCCCTACCCCTCTAAACGGCCGTTGACAATTCCGGAAAAATACGGGTTTCGTAGGTTTTCCTACGAGGAAGACGACGGCGCGATCGGATCGCGAAAAAAGTATCGGGAAATGCGTTAAAAAAATGCGATAGTACGGACCCGTTTTCTCGAAAAGTCCGCCGAAAAACTTGGTTTTTTCCGATTAAAATATACCCCATAAAGGTACGTTTTTCGGAACGGTTTTCGCGGGCGAAATACAGCTTTGATCCCGCCGAATCTGAATCCGAAGTCGGATATCGAAAAAAGTGACGGAAAGTAGGTCAAATTGGGAGGGGAATTGCGAGGGAATCGTTTAACATCAGAAATTAATTTTGCCGTGTTCGCGAGAAGGCTCTGGGAAGACAGAGGTCTTTGGGGTTCAATAACTCAGGTACAGGCTTCGGTGTTTGGGTGTTGCGAGCAGGTACCTTGCGAGCGAAGCGAGAGCCATTTCAACGGAATAAATTCGGATTTTTTCCTACAAATATACAGCAATACCTTGCGAGCGAAGCGAGCAACATCCCCGAATAAACTTTTCGTGGTTCCACTTAGTTTTATAATATTTGATTTGTTTGTAAGAATTCCCAACTGAAAAAAACGTCTGCCAAGTTGGGTGGGCAGTATAACTTCCTCAAGGAAATACAGGTATACCTTGCGAGCGAAGCGAGCAACATCCCCTAATAAAATTTTCGTGGTTCCACGTAGTTATATAAGATTTAATTTGTTTGTAAGAATTTCCAACAGAAAAAAACGTCTGCCAAGTTGGGTGGGCAGTATAACTTCCTCAAGCAAGCGGAGCGAGCAACATCCCCTACAGAAGTTAAAACTACCCTTAGAGATCTACCGTTTGCGAGCGAAGCGAGCAACATCCCCTACACGTTTCAATTGTAATAACTTCCTATTGTAATAACTTCCTAATAACTTCCTCAAGGATATACAGGTATACCTTGCGAGCGAAGCGAGCAACATCCCCTAATAAAATTTTCGTGGTTCCACGTAGTTTTATAAGATTTAATTTGTTTGTAAGAATTTCCAACAGAAAAAAACGTCTGCCAAGTTGGGTGGGCAGTACAACATTCCCTAATAAACTTTTCGTGGTTCCACGTAGTTTTATAAGAATTAATTTGTTTGTAAGAATTTCCAACAGAAAAAAACGTCTGCCAAGTTGGGTGGGCAGTATAACTTCTTCAAGCGAGCGGAGCGAGCAGCATCCCCTACAGAAGTAAAACCTACCCTTAGGGATCTACCATTTGCGAGCGAAGCGAGCAACATCCCCTACATGTTTCAATTGTAATACATCGCATGTATACAGCCACACTTTGCGAGCGAAGCGAGCAACATTCCCTACATACCACACTAAACTTTTCGTGGTTCCACGTAGTTTTATAAGATTTAATTTGTTTGTAAGAATTCCCAACTGAAAAAAACGTCTGCCAAGTTGGGTGAACAGTATAACTTCCTCAAGCGAGCAGCATCCCCTACAGAAGTTTAACCTACCCTTAGAGATCTACCGTTTGCGAGCGAAGCGAGCAACATCCCCTACACACGTTAAACCTACCCTTAGGGATCTACCATTTGCGAGCAAAGCGAGCAACATTCCCTACATGCCACACTTTGCGAGCGAAGCGAGCAAAATTCCCTACATGCCACATTTTGCGAGGGAAGCGAGCAATTTAACGGGGGGTCCGGGGGGCTTGCCCCCCGGCTGGACGTGGAGGCGAGCGTAGCGAGCCGGAGCGGCTAGTTATTTATAAGAATGAAACTCCGTCTGTTTGTCTGTCGTGTCTATGCACGGCCAAACGGCTGAGTGGGGGGAGTCTACGAGTGGTGGGATCTTCTTGGGATTTTCCGATAGGGTGTATAAGCGAATTTAAAAATTTCTAATCCTACCCGAAGCATGGGCCGTAGGGCGGGAGGGGGGTCGAAGTAACGGTTAATGTGCGCTTTTTGGACTTCCCCGCTTCCCCTACTCCTCTAAGCGGCCGTCGAAAATTCCGGAAAAATACCGGTTTCGTAGGTTTTTCTACGAGGAAGACGTCGGCGGGATCGGATCGCGAAAAAATTATTGGGAAATGCGTCAAAAAAATGCAACGGACCCGTTTTCTCGAAAATTCCAACGAAAAACTTGGTTTTTTCTGATTACAATATACCCCATTAACGTACGTTTTTCGGGACGGTTTTTGCGGACGAAATACAGATTTGATTCTGCCGAATCTGAATCCGAAATCGGATATTGAAAAAAGTGACGGGAAGTTGGTCAAAATGCGAGGGGAGCGAGGCAAAGCGATTAAAATGACAAATTAATCGAGCTGCCGCCGTTTCACAATGTTGCGAGCAGGTCTACGCACGCACGCGTTGAAGGTGGAGCCATTCGAGAGACATTTTAGAGACCTACCGTTTGCGAGCGAAGCGAGCAACATCCCCTACATGTTTCAATCGTAATACATCGCATGTATACAGCCACACCTTGCGAGCAAAGCGAGCAGCTTAATGGGGGGGTCCAGGGTTTTCCTACACATATACAGCTGTACTGAGCGAGCAACATCCCCTACACATGTTAAACCTACCCTTAGGGATCTACCGTTTGCGAGCGAAGCGAGCAACATTCCCCTCATGCCATACTTTGCGAGCAAAGCGAGCAACATTCCTTCGCTCGCAATTTAATGGGGAATCCGGGAGGCTTGCCCCCCGGCTGGGCGTGGAGGCGAGCGAAGCGAGCCGGAGCGGTTAGTTAGTAATAAATAAATCATTATTTAAAAAAGTTGACCGAAAAATACGCCTAGTGAGCGATGTTTCAATCCTCTCTGCCCTGCTACACCCAGCCATACTTTGGTGTGCGCGCTTCTTAAACAGTACACTAAACAAAACGAGGCACATTTTCCCTCTTTATCCAGCCCGACCCTCCCCATGAGACTTCCGATTGACCCCCGGCCACGAAAAAACGTCACCGTTGCCCCCCACTCTGGCAAGATTGACCCCATGGGCTGATTCAAAATTAAGTAGGCACGGTTGACCCCCCGTCATGGTTGACCCTCGGCACCAAGGCGGGTTGTTACGATTGATTCCTCTACCCACAACCAAATTTTCATTCCCACTCGACAGACTTGATACTGTCTGCACTTCAGCGCCTAACCTTCGTCATCGTCACAAATTTAGCAGCATGATGGTACCGTTCTCATGTTTGTCAATGTACTTCGCTGCTCTTGCTCTTGTACGTTGCATGGATGCATACTGTTGTATGGAGTAAATCTTTGTTTCTATATCCACCTGGACCTGACCTCAAGCAACACTTAGACAGCTGTACCTATATATTTTAGGATGGATTCTATTGAACTCGCGGTTGAAATGAGCATGAAAAGCTTCACTGGCATTCGTGTCAATGCCACTGACTTCCGTGCCCAAAGTTTGGAGGGGGGGGGGGGGGGGGATTGAGTGGAGTCGGATACATAGTAGTTGTCAAATAGATATTCTTGAAATTGATCAGCATTATGAGGTTTAGGCAGTACCCACTCGCCATACGCTGCCCCGCAGCCCACTCTTGGGGATCACAGTACGCTAGTCCAAAAGCACAGTGTAACCACTTAGCAAATTTGATTTCGGACTTATGAATGGTGACGTGACCCAGCTCTTGTATGTTGTGGTACCTACAAGTCCAATATTTGTGTAGGGTCAACGGTGTAGCTTGAAAACCAACCGACCGCCCCGGGTTCAACACTAACAACCCGCGAGATGGGTACCCTCACTTTCTCTTCCGCCGTTCTTCGTTTTCAACCCGCAGGGGTCAACACGGATACGCCGCACAACCCGGCACTAGTGTGCGCTTTTCCATAGGCAACAGCATCTCTGTGCTGCGTGTACATCGAGCTTCTCATGTTTGGTGCCCCGTTATAACAGGTACGGCGAAGCATGAAGTTGACATGTATGAAACCTTCCGTTCCACAAACTCAATAATAAGGGTTGTCAATCAGCTAATAGTTTACCAACCAAAGAATATTAGTACAATTCTTGGCAGAAGACACTATTTGTATTGAGTGATATGATATCTATTAATAGGAACCTATGCAATTACTTATAACACTGCCTTTATTCATGATAAATGATACCCTGAAATTTACACCTACTTTTTATTTTTAAAAAAATTGTCTTCTGTTTCAGGTGAGTAACATATCGGTTTCACAATCCATTCAATCGTCTACGAATTCAAGTGAGTACCAACCACAAAATAATGATGTGTTAATAATGCACCTATTAGTTGATTAAAAAAAAAAAAAAAAAAAAAAAAAAAAAAAAACAGGAAATGAAAGGGATTGTTAGAGATCGCGAAGTAAACATTGAATATGAACTCGTAGATTTCATTAGCGGTAGGTAGGTAACGATCATGTTAATATTACAATACCTATATCAATTTCCCCTAATATACGTGTAAAAAATACCCCAAACTTCATGTAGTTGTTATTTTGCCAAACCTAGTTCCTATAAATCCTTTAAGTCATTATTCACAACTGAATATCATTTGAATATAATATTTTATCTTTTATTTTTCGAGTGCTCGAATTTATCATATAAATTTGATTAAACTTTCTCTAATAAAATAAAAACTTGATAATTATAGCGACATATTAAACCATATCAGTTTATTACCATAAATTAGATTGTGAACTACAACGGCAACCCTTAGTTTAGAAAAAAATATATATCTGCCCAGAATTTAGTTAACTTTTCTCATAAATACTCTGATTTGATGTACGTTTTGTTTTAAAGTTTTCCATGAGTCAGTAATTTTTTTAGAATCAATAAAAACGAAAAATCCATAACTTTGGTCGTAGCGTCGTGCTGAATGGCTGGTTTTGTAAAAACAAATATACGTGGTGTCTAGATACCTTCTCTAATGCAAGGCAATACAAGATGAAGTTCAGCTGGGAATGTCATGCAAACCCACCTCCCCCGCCCCATCCCATAAATAGTGAATAGTATTCGTAAAAAGTTGGTTGCATTGTCGATTATGTTTGTAGCATTGCAGGATTGTAATTGGAGTCTCAACCATCATTCCATTACGTAGACACATTTGGATCTCCAACATGCCTATATTGCGGAGGCGACTGAGCAGCCTGTGGTGTTTGAAACGCAGTCTTGATGTAGTTTTAATATATTTTCTATGGAACTGTCCCCAGTCGAACCATAGTTACAAATGTAAGTTTTGTTCGTTGAACAAAACTGGCGGGCTGTAGCGTCTGTCTCTCGTGCGAAATTGCAAAGCAGGGGTGAGAATGAGATGGGTCAACACCAAACATCTTCCGTCTCAACCTCCGTCTCAGGACATACCGGTTTGTGGGAACACATTCCTCCGAGCGCCTCCACGTTTTTCCCCGTAGTAAACAGTGAGCGTACAGAAAAACGAAGAAAAAAATGCAAACTAGTTCTTGGTGATTTGTTGTGTTTGGCCGAGGCTATTTATAGAGTTCCAAACGCCACTCGGATTCCAGTGAGGGCTTACCAAACGCCTACACGACGGGAAGCGTCGAGTCTGAATCGCAACTACCTACTTATTAATTATCAGATTCTTTATTGAACTACAAGAGGTCCCTGACCACATAACCAGGGAGGGGCATGCATGGGGGGTTAGGAGGGGGTAAATATTATTAAACAATCTCATTCAGCCTGTACGTTCTGACCTTTTCCTCCTAGACCACCAAAAACGTGTGATATTCTCCCAAAAAGAAGCTGCGCGTACAAAAGATGCCAAGCCACATAATGCATGATACATATCATCCAATTTGGGCCAAGCCAATAGTAGAATCGCCGTATCGCCGTCTCCTAGTCAGTACATTCATTCTCTCACTGTTTTTGACTACGTTTGAGAATGAGACGCTTCTTGAAGACATTCAGCCGCCGGAGTAGGTCAAACAGCAGCTGATATGGCACGAGCGTCCATGCTGATAGGAGCTGATAAAGTGCTAACAATGTGCTTACCATTATAACAAAAACACTAGTGAACATTTTTGTTCACCATACACAAAAAACTATATGCTTAATACTATGTTGAATAGGGAATAATGCCCGCTCAACAGCGGTTCGCTGTTCTATTTACGGGAGCTTTCCTACACAGAAAATTGATGAATCGTTATGCAATAATTTTTAGCGTTTTTGCCTTAATTAGGTTAAATGGCTGAAAATTACCGCCAAACGGTTATTGAGGCCCTAAATCCAATTTCGTGCTCATAAATATGGGATTTTAAGGCGCACACCCAATTGAGCTAAACACTGTAGTTATCAGAACAGGTTTGGGATCAACCAATCTAACAAGGAAAGGTTGGTAATTATGATGCCTGTCTATCAAACTTTGTGGGGATTACCGCTTTTTAATTAAAACTTATTCTAACTACTATAAATTTATACAAAACTAAGAGTGATTTAAAAATCTATTACTACGAATTGCTTACTTAAATAAAGAGTACGTAGGGGAACAGTGTTTATTGCAAATGTGTGAGTGGCGGATTTTAGTGATTCGATATTTTCAATATTTGGCTTTGAATGTCAAATAAAGTGTCAGCATTGAATTCATTCATAATTCATAGTACCTACCTACTTCATTTTGGTTGACACACGACAGAAGCGAATAATGCTAAATTCATTAAGGGTAATCTTATACAGAGTGTCCCACGGGAAGGTCCCCCCCCCCCCCCATCATTTCCCTTGAATTCAGCGTAAAAAATTGGGACCAACGTCATTCTTCATTATTTTTTACGCAGATCTTACTAAAAATACTTTCGCGCGCGCCACTTGCTCCTGAAGTGGGGTAAACTATATAAACTTTGTTATTTCAAATGGTAACCCCCATTTTTTTGCAGATTTGAATTGTAAGTGAAATTTCATGAAAAAATGACCCATCATTCGATGAGTTAGTGCGTGTAAACGGGTGTGATACCGCTCTAAAATGAAAAATTGTGAAATATTGAGTTTTTGAAGATTTAATTGCATGTGAAATGCATTATTTTGGGGTATTTTTTCGTGCTGGACCTCTTAATAACGTTCATTTGTTGATTGCAACGCAATCGGTTTCCCAATCGTAAAAACAGTTTATGTCACTACCGGCGCAAGTGGCGTCCGCGAAAGTATTTATTTATTTTTTTTTGAGATCTACACAAACAATTATGAAGAATGGCGTTGGTCCCAATTTTTGACGCTGAATTCAGGGGAAATGAAAGGGGGGGGGGGGGGGGGGGTAACCTTTCCCTGGGACACCTTGCGTACATATAATTCTGAGGTATCGTCGGAAATTGCTGGAGAATCGCTGGAGAATTCAACTTGCGTGCTTGATGGTTTGTTCTATGCGTCTCGCCTTGAGGACAGCGTTAAAAATCCCTGCGTTTGTTTTGGTTTTGACTGAGCCCGATAATCAGCTTTTTTGTTACTTTCGTTGACAAAACATGCTTGGTCATTGTTTAATTGATAACATGGATCTTCGGTAGGTAACTATTGCATTGTTTAGTTGTTAGGTAACAATAATAATGTTGGGTTTTAAGCGTATAATAATTTATTGCTTCTTAGTTAGAGTACCTTCAACAAACTTTTGTATTGTTCAAGTTTTTTTCCTTCTGACTCACGGGCGCTTTGTATTTTGTATAGGTGAGTT
The DNA here is from genome assembly GCA_030762985.1 of Adelphocoris suturalis. Classification (NCBI taxonomy): domain Eukaryota; kingdom Metazoa; phylum Arthropoda; class Insecta; order Hemiptera; family Miridae; genus Adelphocoris; species Adelphocoris suturalis. The sequence continues at coordinate 41,884,346 of CM061041.1, forward strand.
TGTATATTCTGTATGTGATAGGTGTATACTGCAAATTTAAGTTATTGTTTTACATTTTAATCGTTTTTTGGAAGGGATATGGACAATGCTGGTATGAGTAGAGGGCGCAGGGGTGGAAGAGGGAGGAGATTCAGAAATGAAACTGAATGCATGGAACACAATGCAAAACCGTGCAAAGACATACTTAACTGGATACTCACAAGAAAACAAAAACATTTTACCTTTCGACAGGAGCTCGATGATGAATATGGAGCTAACGAGCATGATGTGGCCACAATGCTTTCATTCATAGCTTTTTACATAACAAAAAAAGTATTTCTCATTGAAAAGTTATTGCCCTAATCGGCCACTAGTATTATTGTATGATGGCAAAGTTTCGTTTAGTGAATTACAGAAATAAGTGTTTATCCTTATATTCTCAAATATGCTCGCTGTTGGGTATCTTTTAGAGGTCATCATGTCCGAACCTTGTCGGAGCTACAAACCCTCACATCTTTTAGAGTCCACACGGGAAATCCTTTTTCAAAAATCCAACAATCAAAAGATTATTTTTGTAAAAAAAAAGTGGTTTTAACAGAAATTTAACAGAGTTGTGGAAGGGCATGGGGACCTTCTTGCCAATAAACTTTTGTCGCTTTCACAATTTTGCACGGCCCTCCGATCGTAGTCAGATCAAGCCGACACAGCTTTCACTTTTACGTAACTATTCTAGCGTACCAAAGATTGAATTAACTTCAATAGTTAACCTACACCGACTGTGTGGTTACCTGTGAGCCTCGAATGGGTATAAGGGGTGGGGGCTCCGGCCAGGTTCGGGCATGGGGGTCTCTAAAGATAAGTTTAGTACCCGCTGATGAAACAAGTAAGGTGCACTCCTTCTCAACTAAAACTTCTCTCGTAGTCAATTTAGCGTGGGAGGCACTCGTTTTCAGGGTGCCGATAAAATGTTAACGTTCACCACTTCGATAGTGAGTTCGTTCCTTGAACTAGGTTTCACCTGAATGCTGAATCACATACGAGCTCTAATTCCACTCGGAAAGAATCTTTCAATGCTCAATAAACCGGTCTCCATACGCACGTTACCTCAGGCGATACGCGAACGGAGCGGGTGGGCGTGGTGTTGTAATATCCCATGTTGTTCCCCTTTACTGACTCACTCAACCTTCAACCTTCGAGTACCTACCTATCACATAAGCCGTTCGTTTCTAGTCATTTTCGAAAAAGTTAGAGGAGGCTCAAGGGTGTAGAGGAGAGGCCTGAATATACATAATACGAGCTAATAAATGTGTTTAAAGGTATAAGGTGTCCATGCCCACGAAGGTAGAGATATGCATTTCTGGCAAGGTTGAGAAACCTTGAGGATAAGAATTACAAATGGAAGGTGAATGAAAGAATCTGTTGCCATGGGTAGATGATTTAGAGGGGTCCCAGGGAGCGCTGCACTCCCAAAATTTTGAGGTGATAATTTTTATTAGAGATAAATACGAATCTTTTCTGTTATAACAATGTTTCAATACTTGAAATTGTTCCTAAACGCATTGTGCGATGTTCGACAATTCTTATTTTTCAAATAATATGGTGTATAATTTAGTTATATCCTAGTGTTACTCCACAATACAAAAATTATTTCACAGAAAACAAAATCTGAAAAAATCCGCAATACGGACAATGCGGTGGCGACAGAATCCTTGGTTGAACTAAACAATCCACATAAGTTTTCTAGTAAAGTTTGTATTTTTCATAAATTCACCAAGGTAATGGTTTGTAAAGGTAAGGTAAAGGTTTGTTTTTTAGGTTCATTAGTTCTTTATTAACTAACTTCTCAAAACGACTCAGGTTCAAAAAAGATTCAAAACAATCTGCTCAGATTCTCAAAAAAAATTCAGCGGCAACATTATCATTAGTCTATTATGGTTAATGATAATACAAATGAAATGTTACTTTAACTCGGTTGGTTTGTTTCTCGACCGCTTGAGACGTTGAGACTAATGAGATCTGTGGAATCTTGAGATCGTGGAAATCTGGTTACTTTTAACAATTGTAATGAGGTTTAACATAAAATACGAAATTGTTCTTGTCAGATAAAATTAATAGGCTACTTTTTTAGATAGTGAAACGGACCATTCAAATTCGGTCTTGGTATTGGAATTTGGTATTCAAATACCTCATAGCATTCGGTAAGCTCGCAGATATCAAGACCTAAATCCGCCCTCGTCTATTGAGAAGTCTGTTTCCACAATCTTCACCCCACATTTCCATAACATTCGCCGTATCAACCTAATTTGTCCAAACCCCACGATTGAGCTCAAGTTTGAAGCAAATGGATTCAGGACCAAGTTGAAAGGATTGTATATCTAACACTGTTTACTGATTCAACTGGCGGTGCCACATTACTCAATCACAATGAACAATCGTGCATCACCTGATAAATTATGAGGATTTTTAGTACATTACATACGAAAATCGGAGAACAGTAGTTACAAGATTATTGGTCGAAAAAAAAAAAAAAATATATATATATATATATATATATATATATATATATCGAAGACAATCAACCTATACATATTTGTTGAAAGTAGGCAAAGGAGAAATGGGACGTAGACAGTGTACCCAAATGATCTTATTCTCCACAATGTTTTAGAGGAAAAAGAAAACTTGAATCTTCTTGAGATGAAGGTGGTGGATGTATTTATGTATAACGTAACACGGAGTATATTGCGTAATTACGTAATGTGCTATTATTGTAGTAAGACATATATGCATTGTGCCTATATAGACAATAGACACACCTGTAGAATATTTGATCGCTTTGGAAAATATTGAATTAGTTCTATAAACCGTATACCTGTCAAATTAAAATTATAGCTATGATTGGATTTCTTAAGATGATTTGCATATATTCAGTTTTCCTTAATGTCCTTGAAATTCTCTGAGTGTTCATTTTTCCTCTCCCGGAATTACGTATCAATTATGACTACACTACTCATACCCCCATATCATTTTAGTTTATTAATCCCCCTTGTAACCTGACGATTAATACTATCTTTAATGGCACCCCACTCTATAACCAACGTATGATATAATTTCATCACTATCATCAGAAATTATCCCAGAATGTGTTGTAAGTAATACCATTTGTTATATCTTCCAAAGTTATGTACATCTTCCCTCACCGAATTAGGGATTTTAACTTCTATCTTTATCCTAAAAACCTTAGATTTAATGTACGTACTATGAATGGTGATATCGCATACATGAATTTTTCTAATATGGATTAACAAGTTTTTTATTTACCAAAGAAATGGACAGATCAAGAAAGAATTTGATTGAGGAATCTAATTTTTTGATTTTTTTTATTTATTTTTCCGTGAAAGGAATCCAGTTGTATTTCTGTTCCGACACACGAGAATTTCATGAATTTCCGACTTATTTCACGGGATTTGTTGACCTTTAAGGTCGCAAATGGCCGATATCGGATGCAGAGGCGAAAGGTTCTCGAAGGCGAACTTGTTTGGCCGGGCCAAGAACATTCCGTCTTCTCCTCAGCCCCAACAGGAAGCGAAGAGATTCCCAAGTAAACTGAAAGCATGAATGCACTTTCGAAAACCAAAATTTTGACGTTTTTTGATATTTAACACTTGAAAAAGATGTACCACGCTCCAAGTTAGAATTGATGGACTCTAGAATGGACTTAATTTAATTATTATTTCATTGATGTAATCGCAAATATGTAATTTCTGCGATAATTTATTTACTGCTTCATGGTCTTACATTCTTACTTTTGGTGATTTTGACATTTTCATGTCTTTGCTTTGGCACATAAACTAAAAAAACGTCACGGAAAATAATTGCTCACGAAAATTGCTCACGAAAATTGCTCACGAAAATTGTCCCAAGTGGCCACAACGATGATTATGACCATCAGAAATGACGTTTTTACCTAATGATCCCACGATTCTGAGATTTGGTATGTGGGCCCTTGAGGGACTTCTGAACACAACTGACAGATCCCAGATCAGCTGAGTGGCTCTAGAAACCAGTTTTTTCCCTAATGATCCCACGATTCTGAGATTTGGTATGTAGCCCCTTGAGGGACTTCTGAACACAACTGACCGATCCCACATCAGCTGAGTGGCTCTTGAATCCAGTTTTTTCCCTAATGATCCCACGATTCTGAGATTTGGTATGTAGCCCCTTGAGGGACTTCTGAACGCAACTGACCGATCCCAGATCAGCTGAGTGGCTCTAGAATCCAGTTTTTTCCCTAATGATCCCACGAATCTGAGATTTGGTATGTAGCCCCTTGAGGGACTTCTGAACACAACTGACCGATTACAGATCAGCTGAGTGGCTCTAGAATCCAGTTTTTTCCCTAATGATCCCACGAATCTGAGATTTGGTATGTAGCCCCTTGAGGGACTTCTGAACACAACTGACCGATCCAAGATCAGCTGAGTGGCTCTAGAATCCATTTTTTTCCCTAATGATCCCACGATTCTGAGATTTGGTATGTGGGCCCTTGAGGGACTTCTGAACACAACTGACCGATCCAAGATCAGCTGAGTGGCTCTAGAAACCAGTTTTTTCCCTAATGATCCCACGATTCTGAGATTTGGTATGTAGCCCCTTGAGGGACTTCTGAACACAACTGACCGATTACAGATCAGCTGAGTGGCTCTAGAATCCAGTTTTTTCCCTAATGATAAGGAAATAATAAGAAAACACACATGAAAATGTCCCAATGTGTTGCAGACTCGTATGCAAGCATTTCTGATGATTTCCGCTTACTTTACTAAGTTTACATCAAAATTTCAACAAGATGAATGTATTGCAATTTTTTCTTCACGTTCTGAAGGACTGGCTTCCGTTTTGAGCCACTTTGAAACGGTTCTTTTATTTTAAAACTTCTCCGTATATATATATATATATATATATATATATATGTATATATATATGTAAAGGTGTTTATTCAGCCTGGTCCCATTGCTGATTACATAATCAACATACATTAAACTAATAAAAGTCACATAAACGTCTTATGATACTGGTCAATCAATAGGTTCAGGAATTAACAAATCATAAAAACAATAACCTCTCATATACAGTGCTTATAATAAAGAAAAGTCCATTGAATTGATGAACACACTGAAGTCAAAAAGATGGTCACCCGTTAATAAATCCACTGCCAATGGCCTGGCCGAACCCTCAAAAACACACTCCTGATGAGCCGAGTGCGTTGACGTTCAAACAGGTCGCAACCGATTATTAGGTGGTCCCAATCCTAAAGTGTGCCCCGGCCACAAGGCATCCGCCTATACCGCCTCCGCTATACCGAACCTCTGAAGATAGCCCTTATTCCCTCAGTGGGCAGTCAACGTGACAACGCCTGAGTGAGTTTATAGGCAATCTTCAGATCGGTATCCATCTTCAGTCTACCTCTTTCAGTTGGGAAAAATCTTTTGTGTGCTGAGCAGTCTCAACATCCACAGGTCGTTCCAAGCAGTTAGAGTTTCTTTTTAAAGCTGTCTTTGGACAAATGTCCGTGGTACCGCTGAGAATGCATCTCCTAGGTCTTCATCAATAGCTGCTTTCTTTGCGAGTGCATCAGCTGCCTCATTACCCATCACCCCAACATGTGCGTTAACTCAACGTAGACCAACTCTCCAAGCACAGGTGGACACGAAGGGAAGACAAATGCTGCCATATTCGATCTCGTACAATGGATTGTGAAACCACACTGATCAGTAAATACACAGGCTCAGTCCTGAGCCTCATTACTAACATACGCTTATATAATACCTATATGTATACGTTCTTTGATGAAATGTTAATTGAGCCCTGCTATTCGTAAATAAATATTTCTTAAGGAAAAGTTCAGCACCAATCCAATTATGGTGGATACGATATCAGCTGAAAATGTAAGGTTATCGGCATGATAAAATGTGAATGATAATTAGTAAGCAATAAATTAGTTTGAGTACCACACGGGTCTCCGACAACGCGAGCGAGGCACACTTGTTTTCTGGCTAGTTCATCGTTTTACATTACTAATATTGAAAAGTTCTTAAGGAAGATCCCCCCCCCCCCCCCCCCCTCACCACCCCCGTCACTCCCTCTCACACTCTCTCTGACACTCTCTCCTCCCTCCCTCTAGATTTCGATGATTGAGCTATATAATCTGTAATCTAAATAGAATATCGTTGGATTAGTTTAACCTTTTAAAGAAAAAAATAAATTAGGCATTCAATAAAAAAATTAATTGAAAATTCATTCACCCCTCGTTGGAAACATCTTGATTTATCATTTCTTTTTCTATGGATGAAATTACCTCTTCTGGTTTCTAGGAATGTGTGGGTTAGTAGTAAATGGTCCCCTATCACAAGGATTCAAGGGCATTATGGGGATTAAGGGCACATTGTTAGCTAAAACTCGCAAATCCTGGGAATTTGTCCTTGCATCGATTTTTTTTCCTTCACATTACTGATGATCCTGAAGGTAGGTCGTTGGTCACTTCTTCTTATTGTAGTTAGCCTGTGTATGATTTCACATCATTGTTCTATCTGTTTGTGTTTATGGTTGCAATTATTTTGACCCTATAGAGTCCTCAGAGCTTTCTGGGTTTAGAACTTTCTGTTGTTGAAGAGGGTCCATGGCAACGTACTGAAACCGGTACATGATTCAATTTATGTGTACCGTCCGTTAATTTATGTCAGAAATCAATAATTTCCAAAAATCAAAAACACTAGAATAACTAGATATACTCACTATACAAAAAAAAAAAAAAAAAAAAAAATTATCGTTATACCACAACCTTACAATGATTTGTTTCACGGGGACATTTTTTATAATGGCTGATCCAGAAGTTATGCCTGTCCCTTCCTGATATTATTAGAGCCATTTCCTCTAAGAACATTTATAAAAATAATGTGTCTGAAGGACTTATGCTTACAAGAAATGCACTTGAAATACCTGAAAGAATTTGAATTAAAATATCATTTTAGTTATTAGTTTAATTATAAAGTAATTCTATAGCAATATATATATATTCAGCTTAACTGTTAGAATTAGTATACTTATTCAAGGTAATCCATGTATAGGAAGAAAGTTGTATCAATTCCTCCATTTAAAGGATAATTAGGTTTAATTAGGAGAACTAATCGCGTATTGTTTTAAATAGAACCCAACAAGCTTACTTGAATCATCAAACGGCAAAAACTCCCTGGACGGGTCTGTGACCTTAGTGACAAAAATTTCACTACTGATAATCAGTTAGAGTGAAGGTAGTAATTTTAAACATTTTTTGTGTCACTTGTTTGTAATTAACAAAATTGAAATTGAATCGTATTAATGTACAATAATTGACCGAACTCACGTGAAAAAGATGTTTACATTAAATCGTGAAATCATGGGTTCCCGCTAATGTTCACACTCTGGGGATTATTTTGAAAATTGTGTGTCAGGAGTCAAAAGACCCTGCAACGATTATTATGATCGTAGAAATATAGTAATTTTATTGGGCCCTGTTTGTCAACCAAAATGATCTACGATAGGAGGTTAAATTTCAAACACCACAGAAAGATTCAAACTCTACGTGATATTTTTGTATGCGTATATTGGCCTTCCTAAAATCAAGTAAAAAAATAAACTAACTATACTAGGTGGAGTCTCTGAGAGATCCCAGATGTTTTTTCATAATATGTTACCTAATATGATATTGATCATGTAATAAGAAATGTTAAAACCAGAGTCAAATGAATATTTCTCTTCACAAAATCTCATGAAAATTGAGGAATTTCTCATATCCCCCCTTGAATTGCTAGCCAACGATAAAATAATATTTGACAAGAAAATCATAACTAAACGTTGGGTTAGATATAACACAAAAGGGAGTATGTAATCTATTCTGAGTATAGCTTCAGCTTTTAATATTCAAATGTAAATAACTGCTCGTGGAGAAAAAACTTTCAGGGCCTTGTCAGTTGAATTGGAAATTGATGTCCAGTGTGATTACACTGGAAGCTTGTTGCGAAGGTCATACATATTTATTATATTCTCCTATGTATTTATTAGTTTTTGAACGTATGAAGCCTGCATTTAGCGAAAACCTGTGATCTCTGTCATATGAAACATTTAAAATTATTTATATAGGTATACAAAAAAGTAAAAATTAAAAAAGTGTGAGTTTCTGCACATTAACGCCATTAGTTTTAGTTAGGGGAAAGTAGGTTAATGTGGGACCTCGGGTAATGTGATAGCAAATTAGAAAATGGACTCCTGTAGATAGGTATAATGAACGGCTTCCATCATGAAATGACAGCTGAATGGGTGGGTGGAAAAACGTTGCATGGAGCGAAAGTTCAATTTTACAGGAAACTGATTAATTTTGAAGGTAGTATTGAAAGTGCAGTTGGCAAACTGAATAGCATTACTTATATATTTGTTTTCCTTTTCACTAAAGTTCGTCGTGAATTTTCCAGCAATGTTGACAAACAAAATGTTTTTCGTTCATTCCCTAATTATTATACCTGTCAGGCGTCAAGTTACAGAACAACTAGGGGATCCAGAGAAGCGGGCCTTTGTTTTGGTGTTCACACCGCTGACATTTTTTATTTACATTACCTAATTTTTTCTATTGAAGCACACTTGCGTTCTCATTATAATTTAATGCTAAAGTTGTTCAAACAAGCCGGCAAAATTACCTAATATGTCCATCTGTAATAATGGAAAGCTGAGTTGGTCGACCGTTTCAATCTCATTGCGACTCGCTTCACTTGCATACAATTCGTTTTCTGCTTTGCCGCTAAGTTCGTTTCCAATTAATTATTACGATCAGATCTGGTTTTTGCTTGTCGAATTTCCCTAGCAATTGGGAGCAATTTATGAGATGGAATTTAGCATCTAGGTATCAATGCCTCACTAGTCTGTACATTCGCACTGACAATAGTAGTTAATAAACTCGATTTTGCAAAGTTAGAATAAATAGTATTGCAATTATATCCCCTGATAATTCCATTATTGGCACTAAATCAGTTGGTGATTACAAGGTAATTTCTATGTCTACCGGTTTCACTATCTAGTGATCATTAATGGAATTTAGTAGAATGGTATCTGATTTGACAATGAAAAATGGAGTTTCCAATTTAAAATAACGAAATTGATGTCAATTTCGCGCGTTTGCGCACGTGCGCAATGCGCAATTTAGTAATTTTAGAGATATATACAAAAAAACATCAAGATTGGAAAAAAATATCCATATATAGTATTCTGGCACATTAATAACGATTTTAGCTAAGGGGATGGGAGGGGGGAGGCGTTGTTGGGGAAACCGGTCAAATTTATATTTTCCAATATCTATCTCCTCATTCATCATTTTTCATTTCAGATTTTTTCCCGACTGATCGTATTTCACACCCGTTCCTTGGATGAACTTCTTTTAGGGTTGCTTTCGTGTCGTGTTGAATTTCTCTGAGAAGATCGGGCGGTCTTCTCCTTCAATTACGTTACTGTCAATCGGAATCCCTTGATACCTTCTTTCAACTGGTAGTGTGCACAGATATTCGATAAATAGGTTATTTAGCCATCATCGCATTCTTTCCCAAAAGTCGGCAACAATTCAAGACGTTTCCTATTCGTTTCTGAGAAATCTTTCAGAGGACACCCACTCCCCGTTACTTCAAGTTCGCTAGAGCTTTTCAGTAAAGATTCGCCGCCTCCGCTCTTTTGAAGGTCGTCAGTCCATCCTTTTAATGGATCTGTTACAAATTGGATTTGATTGGTACCTCGAATTTCAAATTATGTGTTTGACAGACATTATTATCAGTGCTTTTAGTTCTTGGTGATGAACCTCCGTAGATCTAGTTTGTGCAATTAAATTGTTGTTGCACTTGATCTCTGTTCAGAACTTCTTTGTTGTTCAGCATATCATTACTATTATTATTATTCAATATGTTGAATTAATATCAACTCCATGGCAAAAATAAATGTATATACATCTATATATACAGATATTAATCTATAAAATAAAATCATAAGTGAGTCTGTCTGTACATTGATTAGAATCATGAAATTTTGCGTTTCTTTTCCGTTTCATGCTATTTGTAGACGATTGGTACCATTTTCTTAATTTTTCTCTGTCTATTTGTCTGTCCGTATGTTTGTCCGCTTTCCACGGTTACAGGAGTCATTGGACAACTGATATGAGTGGGGGGCAATGTCTGTATCAGTCCAACTTAAATTATAAGCTATTTGAAGTTTTTAAAATTTGAGCCGGAGGGGATGTTTTAGGGGAGGGGGTGAAATGGGGTATCTTGGACACCATTGAACGAAGTAGGGATCTGATTGGTGAATATGTTTGGGTTATTTTAACATAAATCACAGGCTACTTGAAAATTTTCAAATCTGCCCCATAGGGGGTGTTTTATAGGTGGAGGAGGGGGGGGGAATGGGGTATCTTTGTCATCACAGAACAAACCGGGGATCTGAGTAGGGGAATATGTTTGGGTTACTCTAACTTGAACCACAAGCTACTTAAAATTTTCCATATCTGACCCATAGGGGGTGTTTCGGGAGAGGAGAGGGTGAAGTGGGATATCATGGGATCAGTAAAGACGAGATGGTGAATGACGTTAGATTGATCGTACATTATGCGCTTGCGTAAAACACGAATTGAGCTTTATTTGGTATTCCCATTCTCATTATTTTGTATATATTATTGTTCTATTTTCCTTAAACTATTTTGACTTATATTGTGTTCATCTACAATTCCTATTCGTCCATGTTACTTTCAAGTGAGGAAGCTATACTTACCAAACAACTCGGTAGACGTTTGCATTAATCGATTTGGCTTAGGTTCAAACTGCAACACCAAATCTTTGGAATCTGGAGAGAAAGTAGAATGTGGCTGTATGATTAGCGTGTTGCCTTCTTGTGGCATCGACCTGTTATGGTTACGTCGGTGCGTCGGGACAGAAATAGCGTGGGAAGCTCCGCATGCAGGGCAGGGAAAGGTCCTGGGGATTCCCCTCAGTTCCACGTTCCTTTCGACGCGAAAATTCCTTCGCCTTCGTGAAGCTCAAGAAGCCACAGACACGTCAAACGAAGTTTCATACGGACGGAAAGTATCGCTCTGCAAAATTTACCGAACCTTTTTTCTATCTTCCTCTTTACCGTGAAAGGAGTCGACAAATTTTTTTTCTTCCGGAATCAAAATTTCCACTCGTTTTTTGCGTTTTAAAGCCTGCTGATCAATTTTGGTTCTATGTCTGTCTATCCGTCTGTCTGTCCTCAGTCAGTCTGTCTGTGGTAAATCCTTCTCACGCCCAAAACTACACCAAGTTTAAGTCCGATTTCGATTAAATTTTCAAGGTTTGTGTGGAGAAGCTTCTAGACAGTCCCCTATAAATTTAAATGCCGTCGGTTCAATATTACCCCGTAGTGCGCAAACGAAAATTTCTTATAACGTCGATTTCTCATCATCTGTTCGTCCGATTTCGTTCGAACTCGGTAGGTAGTTGGGAATATGTTCCAAAAGAACGCTCTATAAACTGTTCAGCTGATTGAGCTATATATTTTCTCCTGTTCACTCTAGAAAGTATACAATTTCTGGTGACATAAGACATGTTCATGTCAGTATATGTATCAGTGGATACCTACTTTCTTCAAGTGGTTTCCTGTGATGTCACCAATGTCATAACGTAATGAATTTCAGTTTATGTATACCTATATAGGTATCAAACGTTTGTAAAATACGGGTACTGCCCGCGTAAATAAATAACCGTCACACGATATAGCAAATTGTCGTAGAAAATGAAGCTATTCTATTGCATTGCTATTGCAGTATTGCTCCCAAAACTTTAAAATCATAAATTTTCTTCATTGAAATCCGTATTGAGGCATACATATAAATCATTCCATATGATAACTCTCCTTAGGATTGATATACAAATTCCGTTCTTGCTCCAAAAAGTCAAGCATTCCAAATGAAAGGATGAGTTAGTTAACCAGGACTTTTTGAGTACATTAAATTACTCAAATGTCAAAACATGTGCTCATAAAATTTCTAGCAATGTTTAAAAACTACTAAGAATCGTTATATTGTATTTTTGCCAAATTTTAGTCAAATGAAGTTATCAACGATGAACTGGAAAATTCAAAATTTTGTGAATTGATACCGAGCTAAGTTAATAAAAGGAGGAAAAACTTGAATTTTTCTGAACCAGACATTGAAGAGGAGACATAAGTAGTTGAGTAGTCTACTTAATAGATTACTTTGGTATTTAGTAATACCTCAGCCGAACTATGAGTTGAATGCGTTCACTATATTTTGAAGTACTGTTTAATCCGGCGGTAGCAACATTTCATATCAGTTATGTAATGCACTCTAGTGTTATTATACATTTCACCGTGCCTAGAAACAATATTATTGTTTCCTGGTGCGATATACAAATAAAGTTTAGTGTTGAAAGTCAAATCTAAAATGTGTGTTTTATAATTTCACATTGTAATTGTAAACTTATGATATAAGTATTACAAGTTATATTTGTTAATCATAAAACATCATATTTATGTGATGATTCTACCACGTCTACTACGTTCATTACATCTAACCGTAATGTGAATTCCTCAAATTATGACTCGCGTTTTCAACCTAGAGTTTTGATTAATAAAGCATTGTGTCTGAAAAGGATAATCTATTACAATTTTTATATATGATTTTTTGAAGAATAAAACTTATTATTCTTTCAAATTCTTCTTAAGTGTGGTACATACAGCTGTATTTCTACATACATTGCCTCGGAAATTTCTACTTGAAGGGCCCGGCGGAAGACGAGTTGGGAACCACTGATTTAGACCATTGGGTCAACATCGTAATAAACAATAACCAACCTAATAATTGTTTTTACTGGTGATAACCTAACCGACAAAATCAGTCCAACATTTAAACTTTATTTGTGGAAATGACGTTTTCATTAACTTCCGTTTGGTTGGTTTCCTAAACTTTTTCTTACCAATATTTAATTAGTTTGTGTGTTGTGCGTAGTTTGTTTTGTGGCGACTGCCGTGGAGTTCGTTTGTACAAGCGAACCTAACTTATATCACAGCAGGTTTTCTCATCATGAGTTTTGAAGCCGAACGCGACCTTGATATAATATTGGCCCTGTTTCGAACAAACACAACATTTTTATCGGACTTATTACGAAAGAGTCCGTTGAAAACTTTTGTTCTTCGTTTGCGATCCAGTGAATCTATCTTTTGTCCTGAGACTTTCGTTACGAGGTTTTTATTTTCCTCAAACTCATTGTCATTATAATGACTTGATCGGAACTCTTTAATGTAGGACCCGATACAAGTAAAATGGAAAACTGTAGCTAACAAAACAAACAAGATGTTACGGTTTAAATTTTGAGTGGGTTGTAACACCCAAACAACTCCTTTAACGGCAACTTTTTAACTAGCTCATTTATCTATTTTATACAATTTCATACCTTATGAGCAGTCTATGGGAGTAGCTTTGCTAATTGAATAAAATATTCATAATTTTAGATACCGAGGAACTATTGAGGCATCCAGGGAATATAAGGATGTTTAGTAAGAATGGTGAAATTAAATTTTTTCTAAGAAATCGCTATCTGAAGTGGAGTTACTTAGTCCCCCTGAAATGAATCAGTCTTACTTTGGTATGACCTATGCGTAATTTGTTTTTCCTGACTGGCCTGTGTCAGTCACAATTTTATTTGATATATTTGCAACTAATTTTCGTTCGTGGTCCTCAAATTTCGTCTAGTACTGACAAATTCTAAATAGAGTTTAAATGCCCCTTTTATTGATTTCGATGTTGATTTAATGCTTCTAGAATTGAATTAGTGCTTCTCTGAAATAAAGATTCACCTCGTACTAAATTTCTGGTTTAGAGATTCTGGGCTCACTACCCTCTCAATTATGTTCTGTTATTTAAAATTGATTTAATTATTCAAGTTTATCAACCATTGAGTAATTATTATATATATGCACCGTTATAGTTAACATAAAACATTTGGATGGCAGAGTTATATTTTATTAAAATGAAACATGTGGGTGTTACACCATATTAAGGTAGCTTACAAAAACATAATAATTAAACTCGATTAAACTGGAAAAGGGAAAATTTCAGCACTACAAAATTCTCAAAATCCCCAAATTTATTTCCAATATTCAAATAATTATACCTCATTTGAAAGTAAACCCAAGGGTGCCTAGCTTTAATCATAACTATTCAAAATAATTGCAAGTTTAAATGTATTTTGGAAGAAACCAATAAGATAACCAACACTTGGAAAAGTATGGATATAAATAGATTTTCTTATTGAGGATCTCTATCTGCATTTTATATCTGTTCAAGTTTACTTTTCCTAACTTGTTTTGAATCATTCAGCTTTTGGTTCGAAAATAGTTTTCGAAATTTATTATTTTATAGATTATGGTCTCAAACCATAATCTTTGATTACATAATATGAATTCCATAATATGATTACATAATATGATTACATTATACGAATTCCCCAGGACTTGTCCTATCTATGATTTCAGTCTTCCTGATTCTTCAACACGCTTCAAAGCGTTAATTATTTTCATAATAAATTCAAATTCAATATACGAATTCAAGATTCATAAGAGAGGAATTTCTTTGAAATTCGTAGCACCTAATCGTTGTTAATTTAATATAATGGGGACCTCTTCCACCTGTCTTTCAACGTAGAGAGTGGGGGAACTACTCAGAAGTAGAGCAACTCGTTTGAGCCTATTTCACCTTAGAAGCTATATTTCAATTTCAGAATCTGGTATCAAATTATCAACCATATTTCAATTTTAGAACTATATTTAAAATTCAGAGCCTTGTTTCAAATTCAGAATCATATTTCAACCGATTCAAACCTGCGTTTCAGACCTTTATGTCACTTTAACATATTTGGTTTTATAATAATTTTTATGCTTGTAAAGATCATATATAAAGACAGATTTTGCATGAAGGAAATTTTCTAAGTAAAAACATATGTACCTATGCGTTTGTTATATGTATATATTTAATCTTTGGAGCAGCCATTGCGATGGTTTTCTAAAGTCCGCAAAAAACGGAACTGTATGGCGAAGTATGTTCAGGAAGATTCGCCTGAGAAATATTATAAGCTTGAAATCAAAAACCAAATCTTCGTATCCCAAGGTACGACATTGTTTATTATGCCATACTCCTATTCAACATAATTTTTAGAAACACGAACGGGGTCTTACAGTTATACTTAGTTGTATTACAAACGTCCAAACTCGTTAAGAGAGACCACATGTTTGAATTAATCGATATCAAATAAAATTCAACTACGTTTTATATACAGACGATCTGCCTATTAAATTGTGTACAACTTCCAGTCATGAAGTACAATCATATAGGCAAATTGTCGCGAATTACCGCATTATATTTATGTTAAATTGGTTTGAAATTTGAGCAGTTTGAGTGCAAATTAAATTATTAATTCTTTCGCACAGAACTTCTTCAAAATATTAATCTACTGTTGAAAAAAAGCTTTTGAACTTTCAACTTTTTTTTGGAGTTTTTATCGATTTTTATTATTATTATCATTTATTTAGGTACATGTTAATGAAATTTAAGTGCATTTTATAACATGATTGTGCGTAAACATTTTTATTTGTTCTGGTAATTGATGAACTTTATTTGAGTACCATTCTGCTGAAAATATACATTTAACAATATTTAGAGTTTTTGGCCATATTTAGTGATTTTTCAAAAGATTTTTTTGAAATGTGACCAGTTTATTGTGTTCAATAAGTGCTGCCATGAACTCACCTTTCTTTCGGATCGCCTAATTTTTTTGCCGCAAGAACGATATTTTTATGTTACTCCTAAGGAATGTTATAGTCGGGTGTTACAAATTATAATACAATCATGCTTTATAGTAATACTATAAATACTGTTTTAATATATAAATATATATGGCTAAAGAGATGAGAGAGAAGTTTGCTCTGCAGCGTCTGAGGGACGTGATTGAATAGGTACAATCGATCTAAATGGAATCAAGGGAAAGGACGAAAGGAGTGATTTGTTTAGCTAAAGGACGTTTCGCTTCCAGCATTTTCAACAGACTGATTGATGCTTTTGCAACCGGAGCCATAACTTTTTATTTATTTTGTATTTATTTATTTCTTACATAACTCGTTAAATTACATATTTATTGAACATTTAGAGAAACTTCATATTGTCCAGGAGCCAAGGCTGGGTGATGTTGAAGGGCTAATGTTTAGACAAGGGGAGGAGAGGACCGTCCGATTGGAGGATAGGTCCGATTTTCGATTGTCCTTAATTCCCTTATTTCGGGAGATAATTCATAGTTTTTTTGGTCGAATCGTTTTGGTGTTTTATACTCTACATCTTTGCAACGTATGAAATTTTTTGTAGAATGTACGGTTTTGGAATTATGCGAGAAAAACTTCAAATGGGCAAATTAAGTCATCATTATAAGGCATTACACCAATGTCGAGATGGCAGACAAAGATTTTCTCACTCAGAACGGAATAAATTTTCAAAATTTAATCGTAATCCTTCCCCTGAAATTACTATCTATTTTCGGCCTGGGCTTCTGGACTAAGAGATCATTTCTCGAAAACTGCTAATGCAGTTGACGGAGATAATGTCACTCAACCCTCCTTGAATCTGAGGCACATCCGGAGGAAAAGACCTTTAAATAAAACTCCTAAAAATAAAGGTTTGTCCTCGCTTATCCCCCCCCCCCCCCCGCCACCCAATTCGCGAAATGAAGTTTATCGGGAAGTAATTGCCGCGGCCGCGAAGTAGAAGATGAGTCTTGAGATGTCGCGAACTCTCTCGAGGACGATGGATCCTGATAAAAACTTTTGGGGTCGCTTGCAGACAAGGGCAGGGTCAAGCTTCAAATTTCGTAAGTCGGACGTTCCTCGTATAAACAGTTTTATCGACTACTTAAAAGGGGTTTTTGAGGGACTTCGGGGGTGCGGTTAGCCTTTCTGAGGTGCCGGTTTCCGCGTCAAGACGTGTCAGGTTTGGTAGGTAAGTACCGCAGGTCTCTTCTTTTGCTTGATAGCCTTGTTTTATGGTGGAAGTTGCGGTTTAAAAAAATTTATTACTCAGTGCACCTGGTTTTAAGAACCGAACCTCCTTCGGAATGAAGATTCTTCAAACGGGAATACATACCCAACCAATATAAAACGAATCAAATTTAGTGCAGGAAGGAAATTCCAATGACGGGAAATTATCATCCCATCCTGTCGAAACCGTCAACTTGTCTACAATATTATTTGTGCCCTATAAAAATAAATCTATCTTTAGATGTTCAATTTATCAATCGGGTGTGGATATGGGCAGTAAAACCGTGTTTTATGACTTCGTTATCTCCACTCTTGTCTTTTTTCAACCTCAATAAACCAAATTAAAAAAATTAAGTATAAAAATAAATAAACAAACGTAGAAAACTTCTGTTTGGCTTATGCAGGTAGGTGATTGCTGGAAAATAGATTGATGTTAGAATTATGTGATGTGGGTACTGTGGTGTTTACGCTAGATGTGTCGCTTTCGCTAGGGGTTTTTTATTATCAAACATGGATTAATCCAAACATATTATGTTTTTGAACTGGGGGTCAAATGAAAATCTGAGTCACGGTTTTTTCATGACCAAACAACTTATAAGTAATTCCTAAGGAATCATCGCTAAGGAATTATAACATCGTTCATTCTCGTCCTACGAAATTAGTTTTCCTATGAAAATAAGCACTACATCGTAGGATAGTATTAAGTAGTAGGTACTAGTTTTCCTTTTCACAAAGTACCTTTTCACAAAGGGGAAAACAAAACTTAATTCTTAAAACTAAACTTTTCATGGTTCCACTTAAGATGCCGCGTTCGATAGCCATTTCCAACAGAAAAAAACGTCTGCCAAGTTAGGCCGCAGTATAACTTCCTCACATATTGTAACATGAGCTATAGGTCTCGATGGTATACCACTATATCCCATCGAATCTATACATTCCACAAAGAGCATGCGAAGGGAACGAGACAAACCATCTCAAACGAGGGAAGCGAGCAACATCCCCTACACACGTTAAGCCTACCCTTAGTGATCTACTATTTCCATATATATATATATAAATATACAAATATATATATATATATATATATATATATATATATATATATATATATATATATATATATATATATATATATATATATAAAGAAATCTGAAAGTGAATGACTATTATAAACGCGTTCTACACCCTCTGAAACGCAAAGAAAATGCATCCCCACCCCCAAGTGCACCGTGCCGACGGCTGTAGTACCCCATTTTCTACGGAAAGTTGGGTAAATATGATGGACCTGGAGGTTTTGGCGGTTTGGTCTCTCAATGTGTATTCTAGCGTGGAAACAAATTGTACTGATCTTTTCCACTTCATGGAATACAAACACAAACGTGTCCAGGCTACTAAAAACAATAATAATCCAAATCCCCTGTGATTTTTTCTAAAATGTTTTGAATCACATTTAATTTTCCAGAAAGATTTCTAATTAACGTATCGTGAAAAAATGTACTTGATTCAAGTTCAACTTATTCCCAACAAAATAGAAAATAATCGTGCCAATATGTTCAGTAGAACCGGTTTTATATCAATAGGTGTATCAATAGGTGGGAAAAACGTTGTTTTGGGAATTTCTAACAAACGGAGCCATGATGGCAACACGACCGACACGCAAACTGGAGGAACTAATCAACTCTCTTGTTTTGCCATCGGAACCAGGGGGAAAACCGTCTGCCAAGTTGGGTGGGCAGTATAGCTTCCTCACACGTCGTAACACGGGCTTGTAGAACTAGTTGAAGAACAAAGTTCGAGTCGAAAAGATTGATTGCAAAACATAACAGGATCTAATACATCTGTATACACGCTAGAATGCGAAATAGGACTATAATTCATGTTTGCATGCGCGGAAATTTTTTAAAGGTTAATCCACTCTAAAATTGAAAATTTCATCAAAATCGATCTGTTGTTCTCGAAGCTTCATCCAATATCAGTTTTGCACAGGCGCAATTGTTACCGATTAATCAAACGAATGTAATAAAATACAATGGGCACCATCCTGGACCCAACAATCCCTCGAGTTTGAACGAAATCAAACCAATAGTTGATACGAAATCGACGTTGTAAGAAATTAACGTTTGAGCATACGCACAGCAATCTTATATGCGACGTCAATGAAAGTAATAGGCGACCGTCTAGAAGTTAACCCGCACAATCCCTGAAAATTTCATCAAAACCGCTCTATTAGACCTGCAGTTTTGCTTGTGTCAATCGATATTAGTTTTGCACATGCGCAATGGTTATTACTCCACCGGAGTAATCATATCTCATTATACCGAGTTAAAACGGCATCGAACCAACGGATGAAGAGAAATCGACGTTATAAGAAATTCACGTTCGCTCATGCTACTATTGATCCGACGGCATTGAAAATTATGGTGGACCGTCTGAGAGCTAACCGTCACAATCCCTGAAAATATCATCGAAATTGAACTAAAACTTGGTATAGGTTTAGGCGAGACAAGATTTACCACAGACATACAGACATCAGACAGACGGGCTGGAACAAAATTGATCAGTAAGCTCTGAAACGTAAGAAGCAAGAGGAAATTTTGATTTTGGAGCTCTACGATTTCTCGACTTCTGTCACGAACACAAAGCTTCCCTAATTCTGGTAGTGAGGAGGAAAAAAAGTTGAAATATTTTAAGAAGAATAAAAAGAAGTTTCAACCAACCAAACCAATGTAGTTTTTTATAGTCAATTTCTCTGCGTGCTTCAACTTATTCGTTATGTTTGACTACGTTTTAATTAGTTTTAATTTTTTTACATTGTTTCAAAAAATTGATAATTAGTGTAATATTATATCATTTTGTACAGGAGATTCTGCCATGCTTCCTTCCTTCAATTTAGGTACCGTCTACATAAGTGATTCCTCACATTCTGTCGCATTTGAAAAGCTTTGCTTGCATTCTTTCACTTGTTTGCATATTCTTTCAATTTATTACTATTTTGTTTATTTGTTGAACAAAGTACTTTCATAAAGCGCACCTACAATATATTTTTACTTTCATGATGTTATGTATTATCTCAGTATCTGGACTCAGTTTAATACATTTTCCTAAATCATTCTGTCCACTCTAGTATAAAGTCTTATACTAGACTTTATATAAATGAATTTACTCAGTCCCTAAGAAAATATTTTTCCTTGCCCTCTGATCCCCCCTCCCTCCCCCTCTGAAAAGATTACTATCTTTCTGAATAGCAACCGACGAAGAAGTTCCAATAGAGATGAGATTCGTGGAGAGACGCACTAAATAATGGAGAGGGTGAGGAAGGGGATAGTTAGACACTCCTTTCTGACTAAAAATACCTCTAGCAGTTCTCAACTTCACACTGAGACAAAAACTGTTCGACCTTGGTACGAAGATCCTCGCGTGTGGCGTAACCCAGTAATTGGTGCGATGGGAATACGGAGTTTCCCAGTAATCAAAGGCTATTTTATAAGGAAAATTACCCATCGCTGTTATAAAGCGGACTCCATCAGTATATCCGAAGTATCGAAATTACTGAGTACGCCAGGTTCCCGGATTTAGAAATTGGAGAAGATTAGGATCGATTGTAACTGTGATCCATGGTTTTGTGCACCTCGCATCATACCCCTAATGGGATACCAGAGATTGCTCAGGAATTTTTAGTTAAAAAGAAGGTACGCCAAGGTTTTTTTTAAATCACTAGAACAATGGAACTTAAAATGATTTAGTATAGTTCGTTTAACAATTACGAGTATACAGGGAGTTAAAAGTTGTTTGAGAACCTTCTAGGGATCGATTCTACAACTAATTTTCAGCATGGGCTGGTTTAAATATTTCTGCTCCTGTTATTTGGATGGACACCTCGGAAACATTTACGAGGTGCGGAGGCGCACTGATCAGCTGAGGGGCCTCTGAACCAATATTCTTTCCTTACGTATCGATATGTAAAATTTCCTTACGAGTAAAATTGTGGGATCCAGGAACTGTAAAGGTGTAAATCCTTTTGTGAGGCACGATGCGACATGTTCTGATCATATAATATTACTCGGCGCTTCGCGCCTCGCCTGGGGGCTTCGCCCCCCTGGACCCCCTAATCTATACTCGGCGCTTCGCGCCTCGCCGGATCTTTTCTCTTTTCTACTGCATAGAAAACGAGGATAATTTGCTATGCAATTCTTAGCCTGAATCAACTTAGTTTTGGAATGTAGCCAGGTACGTAAGGAGAGGGAAATTGGTAGCTTGAAATGTGAACATTTATCACATAAATCAAGCGCTTTCCAACGAGTGGCGAACGATTTTTGTGCGATGAAAACTGCGGAAGTTTCATTCCCCTAGCAACGGCTGGGTTGTAAGTGAAAAACACTGAAATTGTGACACAATCTATAGCAACTACTCAACTACTCGGTTGTACGTGAAAATCATCGTTAATTTCGTCACGGACATTACAAAATTTTGAATCAAGACATCAGCTCACACTGCTGATTATTAATCACGATTTTTGCCTTAGCTATAATTTTTCGACCCATCCAGTCAAATTCGGTCCAGTCGTTCTCGAGTTAAAGCGCTTTTACGAGGAAACACATACGCACATACATAGATAAACGGACAAAGTGAATACCAATCGCCCATTAAAATAATTTCTCCCTTGATGGGAAAAACAAAAGATCATGGATATGTCTAGTACCTACTGCTTACCAGTTGGTACCTACTACTCAATTGTATACCAACAATGTAGTGCCTTCTTTTCACAAGATTATTCCATTATGGTTACAAAACAATATTAGTTTTTAACTTGGAGTAATAAATCAGCATTCCTTGACACTACAATGGCTTAGAGGTCATGAAATGTCGTGGTAAAATGAGATCATTCCAAAAAGTGGCGAACGATTTTCCTACTATGAAAACTATGGGAGTTACTCTTCCCTAGTAACGCCTTGTTTGTACGTGAAAATCAATAGAAAATGTGCCGGTCGGGAAAAAAAGTGTCGGTCGGGAAAAAAAAAGTGTCGGTCGGGAAAAAAAAGTGTCGCGAAAAATTCCTTGACCCCAAGCCAAAAGACATATCCATGTCAAAAGAAAATGTGCCGGTCGGGAAAAAAAGTGTCGGTCGGGGAAAAAAAGTGTCGCGAAAAATTCCTTGATCCCCAGCCAAAAGACATATCCATGTCAAAATTATTGGGGGTCGGCCTAAGAATTGCATAGCAATTAATACACGGCGTTTAATAATTACAGCCCAATGATCTGCGTAGAAGGGCTATCTAAAACAGAAATCATAAAACTTTGTGTAATAATTTGCAGAGTTTTTTTCCCTCTAGATAGGGGCTTTCTTATGTAGGACTTTCCAACGTCCCAACAGCCCCAACGTTGCGTTGGTCCGTCTCCAAGGAACGATCTTAAACTCTTATCGATGAGGCGTTCGTTTGTTTAGAAGAACGAGGAGTGTGTTTGGGAGTATTGGATTAGCATAATTCATCAATAACCCGTAGTGGCATTTTATTACAGTAATTTTGGCTGGCGGTGTAAATCTATCGAGATGGTCTGCGATAAGCGGCGGCTGACGGGATCACTTATCGCTCGATTATAATTATAGAGATAAGTCACGGCTTGCTGACCACATCATTAATCATTCTGTCTTTGTTTTTCAGCTCCCCTTATTACTATGATAAATTGTTACAAGGTTAGATGGGGAATCAAGTAGTTGATAAACAAGGCTTATTCAAGTTATATAATGAAAATATGCGATGGAAACAGAATTAACACTTCTTTGAACTAGGAATAAGCCAAAATTATTGGTAGGTAGTTTTTCACAGAATCCTTCACATTTGATGCAGGCTACCATATTTCTCTCTTAGTTTTGGGGATCTCCTTAGTTTTCAGTTTTATTGTATTTTGATTTTAGGACGTCCTTCATTACTGATCTCCTTATAGTATTGATCTAGGTCGGATGACGGCAACTTCATCGTCACCTTCTGTGAAAGGAACAAACCACATTCAAATTGGTTTCTGAGTTATTACACGGGCGAGCCCATTAAACCATTGAAATACAATTCAATATACAAGAGTAAGAGTGAATTATATAAATACTAGCCTATCTTTCTCTCGCTTCGCTCGCTCGGTATAGCTGTATAGATCCGATGTTCTTTACTGTTAAGTGGGACATGTAGAATGATTGCAAACGGTGGATCAATAAGGGTGATTTGAAATACTTCGCTCGCACTTTGTGGAATGTATAGATGCGATGGGATATAAATAGTCCATCCCGGGTTCATAGGAAAAACCCCGTTGAACTCCGACGTGAGTAGGGGATGTTGCTCGCTTTGTTCGCTTTGCTTGCTAGGGGAGGGTTTTCTGGCTCGCTCGGTATGAGATGTTTAGAGGCGACTGGATATAGTCCCCATACCATTGAGACCAACAGCCCATGGATCGGGAGGGGGGTGGACAATTTGAAAATTGCTTACAATCCCTTTCTATAGACAATCCCAAGGGAATGAAAAAAAAAAATAATAATAAAATGAAATAAATAAATCTAACCCTAATAAAATAAAGGGGCAAAAATAAAACGGTAAATTGCTGTGCAATAATTGGCTGTGTTTTCTATGTGAGAAAGTTATACTGCCCACCCAACTTGGCAGAGGTTTTTTCTGTTGGGAATGACTATCAAACGCTTCACCTTATGTGGAACCACGAAAAGTTTAGTTTTAAGAACATATCAGTACTGACTACTGACAGAACAGTCGGATGTTAAATGTTAGTATAACATTTTTATATACGCGTTATACGCATTAGTTTTTCTCGTCTATTTTTCTAAAGATAGGCCATTATTTTATCTACGTAAAAGGGCTATCCTTTTCTCTTCCATGTTACAATATGCGAGGAAGTTATACGTCCACCCAACTTGTCAGACTTTTTTTCAGTTGGTAATTACTTTCAAACAAATTAAATCTTATAAAACTATTTGGAACCACGAAACGTTTATTAGGTTTAATAAAGAATGGCCATTTTTTTAGACCTACATATACCAACAGACTTATTTCAGACCTACATGTCTTGACAGAATCGGAAGAGCAGTAACTCGAAAACCTCTGTTTTCGTCGACATTTTCGTTCACCAGAATCAGAAAACACAATTTCATTGAAACTCGAATGGGACCAAGTTGGAACTTCAACGAACATTTTAAGACCAACCCGAGTGAAAATTGTCAACATTTAGTGGGCCTATGGCAGAAAAAAACAGTCGGGAACGAATTTTTTCGTCACTTCCCGTTCATTCTCACTGATTTCTCCGGGGCGACAGCATCTTTCGGAAATTTTGATGGCACCATCGTGTTCTAAGGGTCTAGAAACGTAACTTTTTCGCTGATATACGAAGTGCTCTCGATCAAATTTTGATGTGGCTGCCCATAGAAGATCAAGCGCTCAGTGAAAAAACGTACATTAAAAGGGGCTCCCGCCCTCCAGCCCATGTTTTGGGTGGTGGTAGAAAATTTTAAAATCGCTTATGCACCCTTTCGGAGAAATCGAAGATTTCACTCCACTTGCAGACTCCCTTCACTCAGCCGTTCGGCCGTGTATAGAGACGACAAACAGGCAAACAGTAAGACAGACGGAGTTTTTTTCTTATAATATAATCAAGATGTACATAAATATCTACTATATATGTAGGATGTGAAGTTTGTTTGGTTACAAACATAAAATCATAAGGAAATATTTGCTAGTAGGAGATGAATTTTTTTTAAATTGTTCAATATATGAAAAAATATCAACTATATACCACTTATCAACTGAGGGGCCTGTGGGACTGATTTATTTTCAAACCTACTTACTGAATTACATTAATTGTGATTATCAATTTTACGTGCAAAAAGCAAACCAGAGTTTGATATCATTGTACAGACTATGAACCCCTTTTCCATGATGGGAAGATGACTTTGTCATGAATAGTTTTGTTTCTTATCTTTAGTAAAAAACGTAAAATTGTGTGGTCCTGGCGCGGAGCTGTAATGGGGTAACCCATTTGCGAGGCCCAAAGCGCCGAGTTTTAATAATATACTACAATTATTATATGTATAAGGAGTTCAATAATTGTATACCCGTCGTTTGCGTGGAAGGGCAATCTAATACATAAATGACAAACCTTTATGAATGAAAGGCAGCGTTTTCTCTCTTTCCTTCTTATATAGGGATTTAAAATGTTAGGTTTTTTTTTCCTGGAAACCCAACGGATTTAACCATCACCTTCCCTCCCATTAAGGCTGTTTGAAAGACAGGATATAACAGTATAACAACGGAAAATTTTTTCCGCTCAAATGATTCTAGGAAACCCCTTTTCATACTCGATCGCCTGCTATAGAGAGCAGGGGTTTTTGTTCTTCGTGAATTTCTTCTATCCAGAATCGCCCACCAAGAATGGAATTGATGTGACACTGGGCACACAACTTCTTCCCCTTTGTGCACCCCTACCAATCTATATTCGAACTACATTCCCCTTGTTTTTTCCGCCCGTTTTTTCTTCTTTTTTTTTCTTTCAAATCCTTTCCTCTCCATTCCCACGTCAATTAGGTAGTTACCTACTTATAGTAGAAATTAACAAATATTTAGTTTTTAGAGTTATGTACTTGAATCCTTCTACTCCGTAGATTATATAAATATAAACTTCATATCCTGGAATATTATAATTACGCCATTTTTGATCAATTTGTAACCAACCTTCACAAAGTTTAATAATATTCGGTCTTCGCGAACTTATGTTTAAAAAGTTCCCGTTATGAGCATGACATATTTATGTCTAAGTCTGACAAAATTTGAGCATTTTCTGTGTACAAGTATCGTCAACTATCAAATAATTGCAAAACAAACTTATTAAACAATATTTTGGTATAGCGCTCAATTTTTGGACTTTTAACGTTTTTAAAGCTTAATTTAAAGTTTAACAAAATTTAATTGAATTTAAGTAGGTAATTTTGAGAACGACTTTCTGAAAAGTTTTACCTAGTTTTTTAGTTCATTTCAAATTACATATTTTTACCTATTCTATAGCGAAAAATCGTTTGCATCTTTTTTTCGTTCGTTATCGGTACTTGTACACAGGAAATGCTCGAATTTCAAAAAATTACCTGCTTAGTTTTAGTTACTCTGTTCTAATTTCGATTTGTAAAACATTTATGTCGTAACATTTACATGTCGTTACATTTACGAATCAGCGGGAAGAAAGCATGTTCCATGATTCATCATTTTAGCCGAAGGCTCAAGGCGGAAAGTTACCCGGGGTCCAACGGGTCCCATGTGAGGCCCAAAGGGCCAAGTTATTTATTTTAATTTTTTTATTTTATGATTTCTGCGAAATGAAATTTATTTATTCGTTTGTACCTCTTTGGAGTGTAGTACCCTCGGCTATTATGCCATAATGCTGAGCCAATTGTAGCATACTGGGGAAAGTGGGTCAAATATTGTATGTATAAATTGTACATAAATTTCCAGATAAAAACTAGAGTAGAGTCAATACGAGGTTCCTGATTTCGCTCTTCACCCGACTGCTTCATAGAATCTGCTCTATAGCGACAAAAGAACAGTTTCATTAGCTTTCCCTCTTAATAAGGTTTTTCATATATATGTAATGTGAGGCTAAAAAGTTTATCGACGATATATTAGTATGTGGTTCGATACTTCCATATAGAACTAATTTTGAATTTTTACTGTGCAATGTATTGATTTCGTAGAACCAATTCAATTCTGATCTTTTATTTGCAAAAAACCCTTTGCGTATTACAATTACAGTTTTCTCAGAACCACCAACACATTTTCACTGGGTTTGCTTTGTTGAAAAATGCATTCTACCATTATGCACTTCAACTAGTTAGCCTTAAAACTGCATAACAGTTTATTTATCCACAGAGGGATGTGTATAAATTTTTTTTGCAATTTTTAATATTGCGATAGTTTTTCCAGTACTATATTAGTATTGAAACTGGGGAAACAATACAAAAACTGCTTCCTTGGATCACACCGAAATCGTTGTTAATTTCTTCTACTAGAGGACACGCTGATTGACATCTCTGTCTTCGATTTCAAGGGAAAAACAAACATTCATGGCTGGGACCAGATTCCTAATTTCTTTAACGTGTATAGGTACCTGTTTTTCTTTGTGAACTGTTAATCTGTTCAAAATTGAGCAGAATGGTTGCACCTTTCTTGATTTGTTCCTCAATAACGTAAAGTGCAACTCTACATTTTGGAGGATACAAAATGGAATGATGTTTACTAGATTGTTTCATTGAAGGTGTGAGTACAAGAGTGTTCTTACAAATTTATTCCAGTATTTCGGACAGCGTACTAAACATGGAGATTGGTCTATAATTCCCGAGCTCGCCCACCTCCCCGCCTTTGAAAAATTGGGATGACCTTGGCATCTTTGAATGCTTCAGGGGATGTTGCTGTTGAGAGGCTAGTATTATAAATGTGAAGGAAAGATTCCTTCAATGGTATTGTGATTCCTGGTAATGTGATTCTTAGAACTACATTACCGGGGCACTGAAGAACTTGAAAGCCCCAGGGCGAGCATCGGTCTGCTCAAAGTTCGGCGCAGTTGAGAGTACACTCAGAAGGCCAATCTTCGACGTCGGACACAACCTGCCGATTCCCACAGATTTTCAAGGTTTTCGGACCGAATCGATTTGAAAAGAATAGCCTCACCTCTCCTCGGGCTTCGTTAGCGTTTTTAATTGGGTTTCAGAGGCTGACGTATATTTCAAAAATGACATTTCCGTGTCGAACTTATTAGTGAAGACTCAGTGTTTGAAACCGCAGTCTGACAACCGTACAATGGCCACTACAATTCAGTAAAAAAATTACAAAAAATAATAGAATAATAATGAAAAAATAAACTAGTTTTTCTCTAATAATATTATGAAAATTGATTCGTTCTTTTTCGCCTGTGATAGGTATTCAATATGCTTTATAAAAACAAGTTGTGAATTTTCGAACTATTATTTAGTTTATTATCATTTTGAATAATGGACCACCTATAATCTACCAACAAAAACAAAATCTCAACCTCCCTCCCTCAGAAATTTCTAGGTTAAAAAAAGTATAAAAACTCCGAATTATTGCACGTAGGTTTATTATGTCTGTATTCTATAGCCCTTCTCCGCAGAACACGTGTCTATAATTATTATACGACGGTTTTTATGCTTTTGAATATAACTGCATATGCGTAGACGCTTATCGAGGAGAAATGTTTTAAATTAAATAAAACGCCTACCTTCTTTTGTATTTAACAAGAGCTGATATCCAAGTACTCAGAACCTAAGAATATCGACATTGACTTCCTCACCCATCAACTGAAAATAAATTAGATAAAATAAATCAACGACCTAAGCTTCACTACTCTATCTATTGGTAACAGGAGTTATAATAAACTCGATTTCTTAAGGTGAGAATTCTATTGGAATTATATCAGCTGATTCAGTCGTCGTAGTTTATAAGGTGATTTTCACTGTGTACTTCCAGTTTGGATTTACTTCCGTGCTGTTATTAATTTTTTTCGGCCAAAGTTATTATAGCCCATAGGGATATGAATTGCGATCTGGGTGTTATCATTCGATTGTTCAGGATGATATCTATAAACGACAGCCAATAATAATAATTAAAAGTTGCAATAATAATTAAATAATTAAAAGGTGCTCATATTTGGAAATTTTCCGAGATCCAGGTTTGTAAAAATATCCCAGCCATTAAATTCAACCTTTAGGGTTGTTGAAAATTAATGTCAATGTTACTGGCACATCCCCATCCGTTGTGTAATATATAAGCTAGTCAATCGTCTTGGTTCATAGGAGGATTTTCACTATACTATATACAAGTGATTTCATCCACACTGTAACAAGAGGTGATGTCCAAAGTAGAATAGATCCAAGAATCTAAGGACTTGGACGTAGGCGCTCACCATCCGAAAATTAATTGAAAATGTAAAATAAAACTCTTACTTGCGAATCATTAGTCCGTCAAGAGTTATGATAAACTCGATTTCACATAAAGAAAATTCTATTGATATTATATCCGCAGATTTGATCGTCTTAGTTTATATGGTGATTTGGCTATATTTATGTTTCAAGTGATATCAGTCCCACACAGCTGAGGTTCTCTTTTCCAGTTTAAGTTATACCCCATAGGGAGAGCGATCGGAAGGACGATCCGGGTAGGCACATTCGATAATTTTTTTTTTTTTTTTTTTAATATTAATTTTCTTACAACGTTAGATAAACAATATTTCTTAATACAACCTTCCTTTATTCACGAACCAGATAACAGTGATCTGTTTATACACAACAGAAATTGGAAGTATTCCCCCTATATGAGCATAGCCCGCGGCAGGGGAATAGTTCAGACTTACTTCCAAACAAATCAAATTATGATTAATAAATTAATAATAATCACCGGACTCGGCAAGCACCGATATCTTTCAATAAAATACAGAAAACCCCTATTTTTATCATTTACATACCTTTTGATGTAAAATACTGTTTCGACGGCCTAATGATGATGTCTTTACATCGAAAGCGCTCGCCCCCGGTACTCGACTTGCTAGTGACGACGGACTCCTCCGAAAAGTATGAAAATGATAATTTGACTATTACTACTAGCGGGAATAACCCTTTATATTTAATACTCCTATTGTTATTTCGAACGTTTTGTGAGGTATCGATTTTTTAATATTTCAGCCTTCCTACCCTTTCAGGTTTATCAAAATTGAAGTGAAGCCGAGAATTCAGGATCAAGTAGACCCCTCATTAATGATTTTTTATACAACTTTCACAATATTGGTCTATCAGTTTCGGGAAAAACGTCTGGACGGTGGACGATCAATTTTCCGAAATTTTATTTTATTGATTTTTTGGTTATTTTATTTTGGTTTATTCAACGCTCTTTGAAACATAAACCAACAAATTTTTTGGAGGGTAAATTCGTTGTAATTTCTAGGTCAATTACAAGGTTTCATTATTGAAAATACTAAACCAAAATAAAACCTGGTTTGTTTGCTAAACTTTATTTCCGCTAATAACGGTTTTTGGACAGGAGTCCCAAATCATATTTGTGACAGGAGCTCCTTAATATTTATGATGGAAATTGATTGATGTTTTACGGTAATAATCAGTTGACCCCGTAGCTCGAACCATCATGGAATGCTGATTTTTCAAAAAACTCCTCTAGTGAAGAAGGTCTGAAAGATACGAATGGCTTTTGTGGCTGGAAGTAGGTATATTTCGTAGGCGCCCCTTCTCACTCTGCTCAAGGACCCCAAGGCCGCGAACCCTCAAGGGGGCATTTCATAGCTGAGAAGGTGAAGGCGTCTACCGTTGTTTAGGCTATTCAGAAAAAAACCTCGTATAAGAATAATCACCTTCAAGATGTCAAGAGAGAGGTCCTTTGCCGTCCAGAGCGCTCTAGCGGTCTTTGATTCAACTAGAAGATCCCGGGTTCGGAGTTACGAAAATATCACGGCGACCCAGAGGGGTAGTTAGCGAGTTGTTAGGTCTCATAAATAGCAACCTTTCTTACTCTCCAACTAGTCACAAACACCTGGCTGTGACTTGAACGACCTCAACTTCAATAATCGGTCTGCACGTAATTGCATATCTGTTTGAACTTTAAGAATCGGTTGTGAGTTGAACACGATTGGTGGGTATGTACCCAACCTACCCGCTTATACAGATAAACACAGCTTCCCTTACATGAGTAAGTAATAGCTCATTGGGGCTACCTTTTGCGGTGTGAATAATGCGAATATATCATTGATTTAATCGAACGTGATATTTGGACGGCTGTGACCCCCAGACTCTTCCGGTTTCCTGTGCGTATACAACTATCAACTCGTAGCTCTACCTTCTCCACACTTATAGTTCCTACACCTAGGAAACAATACTGAGCGCGATCTCTGTAACGTACAGACACACAACCTGTACTATTTGTATTGATTCAACATACATAATTAAACATAAGTAAAAATGTATTTCTATAGATTTTATTCAAGAAATATGATAATCTAATGAAATATCCTTCGATGACAAAAGATTTAAAAAAGTAAGTTAAGATGTGTATGACACATAGCTTCCTCGTATCTGTAACATCCTTACAAAAGTCCAACCTGCGGGAAAGACGAGGGGTTCGGAGGCGATGGAGTTCAATCGGAGCCATATATAAAGTTGAAACTCTAAACCGTCCCATATCGAAAATTTCATCGAAATCAGATGAAAACTGTAGAAGTCATGCTTGTCACTAGGATTTGAGATTCGTGCATGCGCAGCAGTTACTAACGATTCGATCATGATGAATCTCATTGGATAATTACCAATAAATCCCATCTCTCCATCTCTCTTGGGTCTTTACTGGCAATAAATGATTTTGAACTTTGAATTAATCAAATTTATTGTCCTGTTCCAACTACCGGACGATAGAGCATAAGGACATAAAGCTTAATGGAGTTCACGCTTGTGCATGCGCAGTTGAAAATAATAATGGTTGACTGATGGACCATCCTCAGCCTAACCCGCACAACCCTAGAAAATTTCATATGTATCGGATGGAAACTGTAGGAGTAACGAGAGGAGTAATGATTTTACATTCGCGCATGCTAGGCATCAGGATGAAAGTGATATGGGAAAATCGAATCGTCTGTTTCCGAGTACCCTCAGACAATGAGCGAGATGTTATTATGCAGAAGCATTGTTTTCACGTTCGAGAGATTTAAAATTTGTGGTCTCCACTAAAATCAAACGGCTGTTGTTTTTTTAAAGTGTTAAAATTGCCACTCGCATTTCACGTTTTAGACTATTCTAAACAACTTTCGTTCCGTGTCTTTCTCAACTCTCTATCTCTGTTTGTGTATGTCCGCAAATCCTTGTAACAAGCTTAATTTCCACAATATTCAACCGGTTCTTATGAAACTTTCATGGTATGTGTGGGTTAGGGTGTAGATGGTCCCCTATGAGTTTGGTTGTTCCCAAATCAATACTTCACTCGGCGCATGCGCAAACGTAAATTCCATTAACCATCATTTTCTCACGCCCCCGTTGTCCGATCTCGCTCAAATTTGTAGGATAGGTGGAAGAGGTTAATTTGAGCATTCCCTAGCAATTTTAATATAATATTATTATTAGTGGTTTTGCGCATGCGTGAATATGTATTCCTTTTTAAACTAGCCTAATTTCAACAGTTTTCATCTGACTTTGATAAACTTTCAGGGAATGTGCGGGTTAGGCTGTAAAATGGTCCACTATTAATTCCATGCCTCTCAAATCATTACTCTATTTTGCGTATGCGCAAACGTAAATTCCTTCAAGCATAACTTTTGTACGTCCAAATCGTCCAATCCCGTTCAAATTTTTTGCATAGTTGGGGGACAATGGTTTAATTATTCCATGTTAATTTCAACATGATTGCATCATTATTAGCTCCTGCGCATGTGCGAAAGTGTACATCGAGGAACACGGTTAGTTTTCATCAGATTTTGATTACATTTTCTGGAAATTTGTAGGTTAGGCTGTAGATTGTACCCTACCAATATCATTTTTCTCAAATCATTACTCCATTCTGCGCATGCGCTAATGTAAATTACTTCAAGCTTTATTTTCCCTTTTTTTAACATCTTTACTGTGAAGCGTAAAATTGGGGGGTCTTGGAACTATAAAAGTGTGAACACTGCTCATAGGCACGATGCGTCATGTTCTGATCATATATCTGATCATATACGGGGTTTAATGATTATAGACCAATGATCTGCGTTGAAGGACTATCTAACACAGAAATAATAAACCATTGTGTAATAATTTGCAGCGTTTTTCCTAATTGTGGAAACGGGGCAAATGCGTAATCCTTTCAAAAAACGGTGCCAAATGATGACTGGATTTTCGAATGTCTTCTCCCTTCCTTTCACTTCCCCTTGTTAGTACTTGATGGAGAAAAAAGTTTGTGTCGACCAAAAAAAAGAAAAAAAGAAAAAAAAATCGTGATAGAAATTTTTTGAATATACTGTTCTGTTTGTCCAACAGTGGCCTTTTTACACTTTTGCCCCTTAACAACCTGTGTTGATTAGAGAGTGAAGCCAGAGCCTTTTACACATTTACCCCGTTTTGGTGGGGAAATGTGTATAAGAAGGTCGTTTGAAAAAAAATGGAGCTAGGGCACTGAAATGTTAAAAATATGGAATTTGAATCCAGCATTTGTAATCTGGATTAAAATGCCTATATTTAAAAAAAAAGAATAAATTACTCTAGCTGTAATTGATGCAGAGCTGAGCGAGGTTAACGTTGCACTATTGAAATTTCGGTTCGCAATTACCCCACTTCACCCTAGGTATAAGTTTTTGATGAATTGACATTTTATGTCTTTACTTTGGCACATAAACGAAAAAAGCGTTAACAAAAAGCGTTAAAAAAAGCGTTACGGTTGGTTTTCTGATGATTTCCGCTTACAACCGAGTCGTTGCTAGGGAAATGGTACTTCGTCGTTTTTCATCCCACAAAATTCGTTGACGATTCGTTCGAAAGCTCTCGATTTATCCAACCATATTACGTTAACTACTGCGAAGTGCGTGGCCAACAAGCTGAGTTATGAGCATAGTAATATGAATAATTGTTTACACTCAGGTGATCATTCTCAATAATTGATACTGTGAACATGATTGCAACCGCTTTTTAATTTCTGATGATTTCATTGAGCTGGTGTTTCGATGATTTCATTCATAGCAGGTGATCCGAATATTGCGAGAACGGTTTGATTTGTGAAGCGGTGGTTAAATAATTTTAATAGGTAATTTCTATACTTTACACTCTAGGAAGCTGTAATTTCGTATGTAGCCTCTTTAGGACATTTACTTGACGATGCCCAGGGTCCGGATCAGCTGAGTGGCTCTCAGAGCTTGCATACGAGTCTGCAACTAAAGACATAAAATGTCCCAATGTATTGCAGACTCGTAAGCAAGCGTTTTATTAAAATTTTTCAGTAACTTTAGATGAAACAGGAGTTGTTTTAGCTGTCTCAAACATTCGATGATGATCAGGTTCTCGAGTTCAATGAATAATAAGGGGTGCGGAATTTGTCGTGAGGGCCACAGGAAAGGGTGAGAGCGAAACACCTGGAATTACGGAGAATCTGGAGGCGGGATGTTGTGGGATGGAGCCCGAGCCGGCGCGGCGCGCACCAGCCGCCCGCGGTGCGACGGCCAGTGCGCGGCGCACCACAGAAGGGCTCATGTCCCCGCGACCCCCCTGGCCGACGGTCCGGCTGAGCCCGGACGTCTCGTCGCTCAACAAGTGCTGTCAGCCGGACAGCGTCCTCTTCGTCTCCAACGTGAGGGCGGACGCGGATTTTTCGAATGCGACGTGCGTCCCCGCGAGCCGGCTGCCGGTCTGCGCTAAGCCCTGCACCTTCCTCCACCGCCCGGTCAGTCGCCCAGAACCTCAACCCTGACTACTATAAAATCACTATAAAATCTAATTCCGTTATGCAGCATGACCTTTGAGTGAATTTTAAAAATTTAATTTAATTTTGAAGAATTGATTCCGATAAAATTTCCCAATTTATTCTGCTTGGAAATCCGTTGTGAGAATTTCTGAAACGATTCCTGGATCGTATATCTATTTCATTTTCAGGGTGTTCACACTTACATTGTTAATCCTATGGATCGATTTTACAACTAATTTCCAACCAAAATTTCCTCGGTGCAATTTTTTTTTAAACGCTTAGTTTTCGAGTAATTCAATTTTTAAGATTTTTTTTTCGTGTTTTCGACCTTATATCACTAAAATGGCCGTATCTCCCCTAACTTACAATGTAATCTTAAAAATAGATATATCGTTGGAAAGAGCGTTAAATTCCCCATCTCTCTAAGGTATTTGAATTCTTTTTACAGTTGGTCACGTAGGCGAAATATTGGAAGAAACACGAAAATTTCTCACTTTTTGAAAATTACTGTTTTTTTAAGGTC
Source organism: Adelphocoris suturalis (assembly GCA_030762985.1). Classification (NCBI taxonomy): domain Eukaryota; kingdom Metazoa; phylum Arthropoda; class Insecta; order Hemiptera; family Miridae; genus Adelphocoris; species Adelphocoris suturalis. The sequence goes on from CM061041.1 coordinate 41,919,452, forward strand.
CGTTAAGTATTAAAACAAAATTGTAAAAAACCGTACATGTTGTAGGTAAAACTTATCCAAAATCTCAGCATTTCAACGATATAATCAATTTTCATTTTACATTGTTACCGTGGGAGAGGGGGGGGGGGATGTTTGTATGTTGAAAAATGTGGATTTTTCTATGAAATCGAGGGTTTTTGTAAAAAATGGCCCCCTAAAAAAAATACTGATTGGGGGTCCGTTTCAGCGTATTTTTTCATGCTATATCGAATGGTAACACACGCAGATCTCTCCAACTCAGTTACTACCGAGTTTTACACTTTAACTAAATACATTTTAGTTTATTTGTCATCCTCAATTTTCTGTGTTTGTGTTAGCATACGATTCAGCGTGAAAAAATACTTAAAAACCGGGCCCAAATTCGTATTTTCTTAGGAGGTCGTTTCTCATGAAAACCTTCAATTTCATGAAAAAAACACGTTTTTCCACAGAAAAACATACCTAATTTTCGCCCTTTCAAAATTTTGGGCTAGTTTTTCTTGCAAGGCGTACGTTTTTTTACAATTTAAAAAATACATAACGCACCTTAAAAAACAGTAATTTTCGAAAAATGAGAAATATTCGTATTTAGTTCATCTTGTCGCCTACGTGATCAACTGTAAAAATAATTTAAATATCTCAGAGAGATGGGAAATTAATGGTCTTTTCAAATAAATATCTATTTTTAAGATTACAATGTGAGTTATGGGAGATAGGCCACTTCAGTGATGTAAAGTCGAAAACACGAAAAAAATTAAAAATTAAATTACTTGAAAACTAAGCGTTTGAAAAAAAATAGTGTGGAAACTTTTTGTTGGAAATTAGTAGTGGAAATTAATTCCTAGGAAGTTAACTATCTTAAGTGTGAACACCTGTATACAGGGTGTCTTATGTTATAACTGGCAAACTTCACCCACGTACTCTGCAACTAATTTCCACACAAAAGTGTGTCGTAGAGTTTTTTTTTTTTTTAAACGCTCTGTTTTTTAGTTATTCAGTTTTTAAGAATTTTTCGTGATTTCGATCTTAACTCACTAAAACGGCCATAACTCCCTTAATTAACTATAACAATTCAAATTTGATTACTCCGTTAGAAAGAATGTTAAATTTCGCATCTCTCTGATATACCATAACAGTTTGGTTCAACTGGTGAAAAATCAATCTGAAAAGTGAATTTTGTAAAATCTTTAGAATGGCCACTTTTTCATACTCAGTTGGTCCAATGAAATTCTACATAACACATTCGGCCTGTGGTCCTAAAATTTGCGGCAGAGCCTCAGCTTTTTAACAGTGTAGTAAATTTTTCTTTTACTTTGCTAATTAGGGGTGAAAACTATGTCTTGATGTTGAAAAAAATTGTTTTTTCGAAGAAATACAGGGTTTTCTTGAAAAATGATCATTAATGAAAATACGAGTTTGGAGGCGGTTTCTACGTATTTTTTCACGCTGAATCTAATGGCAACTTTTGCATATCTCCCCAACCCCGTTATAACTGAATGTTACACTTTAGCATACTAGTGTCTCCCCTAAAATCACATGAAATTTGTCATGCCGAATGAACTCAAATTTTTGAGTTAAAATGTAAAACTAGGTTATAACGGTGTAGGGGAGTTATGCAAGAGATACCATTACATAGTTGACCATAGTTACCATTAATACATAGTTGTCTCCCCTATAATTGACTACACTGTTGAAAAGCTGAGGTTCTGCCGCAAATTTTAGGATTACAGGCTGTATTTGTCATGTAGAATTTCATCGGACCTACTGAGTATGAAAAAGAGGTCATTCTGAAGATTTGACAAAATTCACTTTTCAGATTGAACCACCTTAAAAAACTTTTATGTGTACTTTGAAGACATCAGAAATTCAACTCTGTTTCCAAAGATATAAACAGATTTGAATTTTCTCAGGTAATTAAATAGGTTACGGCTGTTTTAGTGAGTTAAGGTCGAAATCACGAAAAAATTCTTGAAAAATGAATAACTCGAAAATAAAGCGTTTAAAAAAATCTCTACGAGAAACTTTTGATTGGAAATTAGTCGCAGAATACGTGGTTGAAGTTTGCAGGATTTAACGTGAGACGCTTTGTATATGTGACCGTGCAAGGGAAAAGAGAGCTTAACTTGCCCGTTTTTTTTTTCCAGGAGAACCAAAAAACGAAGATTGGGTCAAAAATTGACTTTTTTTTGTAATATTTTTTGGGTCTCAAAACTATCTCTCTTTCCCCAATAATCATCTATATATGAATATAGGTCTAAAATGAAGATTTTCTCATTATTTCGAAATTACTCCATTCTTCAAATGAATCTACTCCCTTTGGAAAATTAATTTTTCCCGTTTTCTCAACGGGAAAAACTTCCCCAAAATGTCAGCTATCCACCAGCACCTATTGCCACTCATAGCCAAATTTACATTACTTTGCCAATTAGAGGAGAAAATTATCTTTTAACATTAAACACACACACACACGCGCTTATATATATATATATATAAAATTTATTTATTAAATTTTTTTAATTGACCTTTTTCTTGAAAAAAAATATCTTCTATACCTATTCCAAACAGGTTTAGGGTCAGTTTCTATGTAATTTCTTTCACAAAATCGAATGGTAACACTTGTTGAACCTCCGATTCCAGTATAACAGACCCCGAACTCATTTTACTCTATAACTAACTAGTTTTACTCCGAAACCGCATAAAATGATTCATCAAAAATAATTATCTAAAACTTTGTGTGTTAAAGTGTAAAACTTGGTCAGGAAAAACCCCTCGATTTCTTTGACAAAACGACGTATTTTAACTTTAAATCATGATTTTCTCCCGTGATTAGCTAAGTAACTGTGAAATTGGGGATACGGTGGAAAGCTGAATTTTTAGAAAAGTTTTCCCCATTAGGAAAACGGGAGAAATTAATTTTCCAGAGTTCAGGTTTAGATTCATTTGATACTTCTTAAAGAGTAATATTGTGAAAAGAAATTATACGTTCTTTCCAACGATGGGCTTATTTCTGACTTTACAGTGAACCTAAGGGGACTTACGACCGTTTTTATGATAAAAAGTCCAAAACAAGAAACAATCGTAACAAGGCGTTTAAAAGAAAATATCTGCGAGGAACTTATTGTTGGAAATTAGTTGTAGAATTGATCCCTAGAAGATCCTCAACCAAAAGAACACTATATATATATATATATATATATATATATATATATATATATATATATATATATATATATATATATATATATATATATATATACCTCGCCCTATACCTATGGGGTGTACACTTTAAGGTGGCACGACCAGCCAGGGTTCGATTCTACAACTAGTTTATGATCAAAAGTATCTCCTAGCTACAATTTTTTTTTTATCCGCTGAAAAACTGAATTTTTTTCCATTTTAAAGTTTTTTCGTGTTTTCGACCTTATGACACTAAAATGACTCCATAACTCCCTTCATTTTGTGAGTGAAATTGAATGTGAGGAGACCGTAGAAAGAAGTATTAAATTTCCTAATTTGCTGATGCCAAATCAATATTTTTTGCTTGGATTGCATGGGGAATAGATCAGCCTGAAAAGTAAAATTGGTTGATTTTCGAAAATCTTTGGTTTTTTAGCTCCTAGTTTCCAGAAATTAGACACGTGAATTTTTGCAGGTAAATCTAAAAACTGCGCCAGAATCTCAGCTTTCCAACGGCAAAATCAATTTTTATTTTACTTTGTTAATTGGGGGAGAAATGTATGTAGTATGTTGAGAAACATGGTTTTCTCTATGAAATCGAGGGTTTTCGTGAAAAACGACCCTTTAAGAAAATACTAGTTTGGGGTTTTCTACGTATTTTTTTACGCTGAATCGAATGGTACCTAACAATCGCAAATCGCTCCAAATCCGTTACAACCGAGTTTTACACTTCAACTAAATAGTTTTTAGTTCATTCGTTACGCTCAATTTCGTATATTTTTTTTAAAGGGTAAAACTTGTTAGTTAAAGTATGAAAATCGGTTATAACGGTGTTGGAAATATCTGAGTGTTACCATTCGATCCAGCGCACAGTGCTGTGGCCACGTGAAGAAATTGAAAAATCAAAAATTGAATTTTCTTGAAATGAGGGCACTATTATATCACCAGATATTCCTTGAGTACAATTCAATAGGTTCCTTGCCCGAACAAGTTGTGTTTGGATGCGTGAGGGGGAAATTTCGAGGTCTTTCTACAGGTCTTTTGGCCTAAGATATAAACATAGTGCAGACTATTGTTTCAGTACGAGTATGTCCATCGGCTAAGAACCATGAATCAGGGTGAGCCTTCATTTTCTACGAATTTGAGCAAAGGTATATAGGATTATAAAATATTTTTAATGTAATAGGATCAATCCCTATAGAGACCAACGATATCTCCGAAGTTTTGACTCTTTTCCCAACTTCAAAAGTGAATTTCTCGAAAAAGGTAGAAAAATACATTTATGAAATTTCATTCCTACTTTCTGCAACCCGTTCTTGACCTAATCTCATTGAAATTAATTACGACTAGCTGCGATTTTTTTTCTAACGATTAAAAAAAAAAGTGTTCCAGCCCGAGTTCCCATCAACAAGGAACGCTATGAGAGGAACTGAGTTATGAGAGCGAGCTTGTCCCTTGAAATAGCTGCAAATATTGTTCTTTCTAAAAACAAAAAACAAAAAAAAAATAATAATAAAAAATAAAATAAAAATAAAATAAAATAATAACTCTGCGCTTCGCGCCTCGCCGGGGGGCTTCGCCCCCCTGGACCCCCCGGATCTTTTCTCTTTTGTACTGCGTAGAAAACGAGGATAATTTGCTATGCAATTCTTAGCCTGAAAACGCTCAAAAAATAAAGTCGTTTTTTACTCTTTTGTACATTTTTATTCGTTCATTTTACATTAAAAAAATGGATATAAAAAAATTTGGATATAAAAAAAATGTTCAAGCCTGGCTGGGATCCGAACCCGCGATGCGAAAAAAATGGATATAAAAAAATTTGGATGTAAAAAAAATGTTCAAGCCTGGCTGGGATTCGAACCCACGAACTCGCGCTTCGCATCACGGACGTTACAAAAAAAATTGTTGGGGGTCGGCCTAAGAATTGCATAGCAATTAAAAAGTTAGTTCTGATTTTATCTGATTAAATAGTAATTTCATTGAAACCATCAGGAAACCTTACTAACAAATGAGTTGTGTACGTCTTGTTTTGGAATTTCGAATATCATGCTAATTATAAATTAAACTCCTAATTTCACGACCTAGATTCCATGATTCCAGGAAGATAATTTTGTATGCCAATAGAAATAATACCTATTATTTATAATTCTCCAAATTTAGACCTAAAAAACTAGTTTTTGCCATTTATTGTTATTTGACCGCTACCGGACTAGTTTGCGACTCTAACATGTGGGGTATATTCAGAATCAGCGTGAAATTTCCTGTGAGAAGCCATCAAGAATAGAATTTTTTCCAACCCGGCCCCAATATCAAAGCACTGTGCAGCGTGAATGCATGCCTAGAAACCGGTCCCAAACTCGTATTTTCTTAGGAGGTAATTGTTCACAAAAACCATCGATTTCATAGACAAAACCACGTTTTTCAACATACAAACATACTTTTCTCCCTCAATTAACAAAGTAAAATGAATATTGATTCTACCGTTGGAAATCTGAAATTATCACGCACTAAAAATGCGCGTGTCTAATTGCTAAGACATATGAGCGTTGAAAAAACCAAAGATTTTCGAAAACTGACCTCTTTCTCATTTCAGGATGGTTTACCCCCCATTCAGTCCAAGCAAAAAATATTGATTTGGTCTCAGCGAGATAGGAAATTTAATTTTCTTTTCAACGGTCTCCTCTGATTTGATTTTAATTACAAAATTGAGGGAGTTATAGCCATTATAGTGTCATAAGGTCGAAAACACGAGAAGAATTTTAGAACGGGAAAAAAGAAAAAACAGCGGAGTAAAAAAAAAAAAAAAAAAAAAAAAAAAAAAAAATGCTAGAAGACACTTTTGATCAGAAATTAGTTGAAGAATCGAACCTTGCTGGTGGTGCCACCTTAATGTGTACACCCTGTATGGACCTATGCCATAAATGTATGTAATAAAAAAGAAAATTTTTGAACTGAAGAACTGACCAATTTTGTAGTTTGTTTTAGTTTTTTCTTCTTTGTTTAATCCATTAAAGTTCCTATTTGGAAAATGCCTCTTCAAGTATGTTTTCATGGCCCTCTAAAAACGTTTGCTGCTTTTTTTTAGCTGTCGACGTATCATTTTTATAGTAGGAAGTGGATGGGGGCTCAGCCTCATACCCTCGTAGATCCCTCCCACTTCCCACCGGCAGTTCGTTAACAAGAGGTAGCAGAGAGTAAAAATTCGCCCAATCGAGGGCGAGGCCCTTTTGACAACTGTTCGTTAAATCGTTACGAAAACGTTCGTTAAATCGCGTCATTCCCCCTAGACCAGCATTTTGGCTCGTTAATTCGATAAATTCGTTAAATCGTGCTTCGATTGGAAATTAACTAAAAATTGGATTCCAAAAATTAACTAAAAATAGTTTTAAAACACGGCAAAAAAAAAAAAACAGGAAAAATAGTTTCATAAACGATTATCAGCAAAATATCATGAAAAAAAGTTTATCAACTGTTTACCAACAAATATTAAACTCTAATTGAAAAGCACAAAATCATTTTTTTAAACTGCATAAAATCGTCAAAATTCAAAAATATGTTTTTAAAATATAATATTATTCAGAAAAAGTTTTTTGCCATAAAATTGGTTGTTTTTGTGCCCTCAAATATTTTACACCCAGTAAAATGGAGAAAAAATTAGTTAATTTAATTAATTAAAAAAAGAATATTGACTTCATCTGGCTGGTCATGCTGCATGAATGGATTTTTCATTCTTGAATTCTTATATCAATACAGGTTTTGCCACTAATATTGCACACCACAGTTTTTCCAAGGAACAATGCATATTATCGGAAATAACAAAAATGATTACCCACAGGTTTATTATTTCTTTATTAGATAGCCCTTCTGCGAAGATAACTGGTCCATAGAAAATTACTTATGAAACGGAGTTTATGGTGAATTATCGCAATATGGCGATGTCCCTACCAAAAGAAAATAAATTAATAAACTAAATAAATAAGAACCAATAAAATCAAATAAAGGATATGGAGAAGGTAATGCATTTCTTCACCCCGCGATGAATCGAACCCCAGCCTTCCGTGAATTACGAAATATTGGCAGACGTGGGCTCATTCAACCCAGTAAAGTATCCATTATTAAGGGAAACGAACCCGGATGATCTCTTTCGATTCAGTCAAATCAAATCAAACACAAATACCCTTTTAATTAGTAGGTTTTTGAAATTCGACGTTTTAATTTTTCAGCTTTTAAATTCTTTAGGAATGATCAAAAGTGATGCCAAGTGGTGGTGTGAATAAAAACAAGTAAAAGATATTGAGTAAATACTCGCGAAGGAGTGAATAAAGACGAAACATGACTTGCCTCGTGCTGAAGGCAACGAGTAAACACTCGTCGACCAAGCTTAACGTAAAAATCGAAGTAAATACTTCATTTGATGTGAATAAAAATAAGAGAATGCTTCTCTTGTAAGTAAAGCCTTGAATGTTTTGCAAGGTCAGTCTGAATGAACCTCGTTGTAGAAAAACCTTTCTACTTTCTCCCGGAGATTAACCAAAAACCATTAGTTTAGTGCGGTCTGCTTTACAGATAAAAGTATGTCTCAAATAGTGAATGTCCGTATAAGGAAGGTTCGAATTCAGTAGGGATTGATTTTGACTGTTACCCGACTCTACTATTGCGGTATACTTTACATACCCTAAAAAAATATATATATATTCATATATATGTATATATATACATATATATATATAAAAAAAAAAAAAACAACAGAAAAACTACCCATATACCTATATATATATATATATATATATATATATATATATATATATATATATATATATATATATATATATATATAGGTATATATATATATATATATATATGGGTAGTTTTTCTGTTGTTTCTTTTTTTAACTCATTTATATCTTTTTATTGTTTGAAAAATTGTATACTTAGTATACATGTTCCATAGCCATTTTATTTGTTAAATAATTCCAGCTACGAGTTATTCTCATGTTATTTTAATTTCATCTTATTTTTTTCAAATGATAAATTAACTCCTGATCTCCAAACAATTTCTTTATATTTTGATATTCATTATGATTATGATTATGTATGTTTTGAAGTCCCAAAACTTCTCTTTTGTTTGCGTAGCATTCAAAAATAATAATTTTATTATTAATCGGTTTTACTCATCAAGAGTATGTGCAGCTGTATCACTACAAACGTTTGGGAGACGTGGTGGGGCCGAAGAAGTAAACGTTCGCGTTGGGAACTTGAGTTCGGCTGACTATTGCTTTATTTTTTCCGAACTGAGGGGGTCAGAAAAATCAGGTCGCGCTGTTTCATCACATCGCGACGCTCCTGGTCAACACCCGTAACATCACTTTATCCTCCATAAATACGTGTCTCAGGGATATGGTTGAGACGGAAAGGAAGTTCCGTATGTAGTGTGATTTTACTACTGAACTAGAAAAATTAATTTTTAACAATTTTGAAAAAATATTCAAAAATATGCTAATTGACAGGTTTGTGGTAAAATGTTTGAAAATATTCGGTTTGAAAGGTTGAAAGATTACGGTATGGTCCATGTAATTTGATCTCCACGCAAAAGCTCTGGAAGTCGGCTGGATAAATAAAACTGAAGGTCTTGCAGAAATTGGTTGGCGTTGAGACAGGCTTTTTTGATCCTGAAGAGGAATTTATCGATTCCAATAATGTCATATTGCCTTCATTTCACGCAAGATCTGTTGAGACGATTGATCGTACGAAATCCTTCTCCCCTACGGAGAGCATGTGTATTGCCAAATACAATTGTGGATCAAAAATGAATCGATAAGATGGAGAACTTGATGCCTTATCACCATAGTGATTAACATCCAACCGTTCTTGAGAGAAGTCCTTACATTGTTTATGACTTCCTGAGTTGGTCGATCAAGTGAACTAAATGTATGAATTTGGATTTGGTTATTCGATTACTACGGGTTGATAAATTTAGAGAAGCATCAGCGTATGAATGCTGTGGGCCTGAACCATGATTAGGTGAACATCACAATGCAAATTACTCACACCATTTTCTGAAAGCAGCGTCACCCCCTCTCTCGCGGTAACCTCTGCCGTTTAGTAGCGCGTGATGACGTTTTACGTTCCGTATGCACATATCGTGATGGGCAATATTTCGCAGGGTTTGATACCAGAAACATTGATGCACAGTTTAAGTAACTGAGTGAAGCAGCCAACGTTGCACTTTACTCATTTGGAGGAAACCGGCACTTTCGGGCCCCATGGCGTCCTCCAAAGATTGGGCAAAGATGCCGTAGATTTATGCTCGGAATCTTGAAGAAGATCGGACATTGCTGTCACCTGATTCGATGCTACGAAGTTCGTGACGTTCACGGTTTTCGGGTTGATCGGCTATTGGGGTGTAGAAGTGAATTTCAGATTGGTATGTGATGTTGTTAGTGCGCGTGTTCGGCACATCGAGTAAGTTTTGTGAACGTGTGAATAGGCCTGCACTCGGTCCACCCATGTTGTAGCTTTTTCTTTATCATTCGTCTCTGAAAGGGGACGCAGAATATCCTCGAATTTCCTTTCCAAATGTTTTGATTCTTCACGGTAATATATACAGGGCTTGTGGGCTGGGCGCGGGGTGAAATATACCCAAAACCCTCAGCTAAATGAGACCAATGATGTTGATGAGCAGCTACTATTACGTCCGCTGATATAGCACTTATTTACGCGGGTGATCACGATCGAGATTTACGCTTCTCGGAAACTCACATAACCGTTTTATGTAGTTGAATTACTCACAAAGGAGTATAACGCAGTCAGGTCTTTGTGGGTTCGTTAAAGTTCTAGCACTAGTGTAACGTTTTAAAATTGTGAGTGATTCGGGTACATGTTGTTTGATGTAAACGCGTATGTATCACCACTGTATTATCGTTATTTAGTAATGCGTACGAGAACAAAATATAGGTAATGTTGTTACCGCCAGTAGCTGGGAGAAGTTGGGAAGCCGGGAGAATGAAGTTCGTGGTAGGAACTTCAGCTAGAATGTCTACTTATTGCTTTTAATATTTTCCCCAATGGACGGAAAACAGAAAATCAGATCGCGCTGTGTCATCAACGTTCTTTACATACCTTTTTTATAATTCTCTTCTTTTGGATTAATTCCCGTTTAGCTGGAACGGGCCGTTAAACCACTAAAGGAGAGTTTTTCATTATGATCGATTTTCCCGTCAACTGTCCCTTTGATGATGTAAAAAAAGAGACCGATATACTACCCCTAACGAGCAGATAACAGTGACCGTCTAAGGGCCTCTTATAACAGATTGTTGAGAGATCAAAAGTTATTTCTTTTATCCAAGATTGATTTCATCAATTATTCCGTTCCTTGAAATTTCGAAATGGTCATTAATCTCATCGGTTTATCAGTGGACGCAAAATCATGGCAATCGATCCGCTCAGGTACTAGCAAAGAATTGGTTTGGTTTGGAATTATGCACATATTATTGGAAATCTAAAAAGAACCTGGTTTAAGAATAAATTGAGGAGCTTTTGTTTGAAAAAATTAGATATTTTGAAAAATTTTTAAATGTTTTGCTTCCACTATACCAAGCAACAGCTTTTTTGTCCTTGCAAGAACTTGAGAAAATGTTCGCCCACTAAAATTTAAATTGTCACTTACTTCTTACTTGTTGCCCATCTATATGTGCGTTTATCTGTATGTTTGTGTGTCTGGCCAATTCATTGTCGTCCCCAGATCTATCGGTCTGTTCCTATAAGTGAGGAAGTTATACTGCACCCTACTCGGCTGACGTGTTACCCTTGGCCTAACCATTTCCTTAAAAGAAACCTAACAACGCAGATTAAGAACTACTATATTATAACTTTGTTGGAAAATTCTGCAAAACTTTCCCTGCATGGGTGAGGGGAGGGAAGATTACAAACTTCGATCTTTCCATTCCCTAGAAGAAATCGCCCATTTATTAGAACCGGTTTCGGTCAGTAGTCACAAAACTTCTTCAGCTACAAAATCAAAACCCAAAAAGCTCTAAGCATCCTAGGAAAGCCAGACTTGACCATGGTCAAAAACCAGGAAGCTAAGACTGCCCTTTGTCGGCATACCTTGGGTTCGGTGGCTTTCAAATACAAAGATGTTAAAATGATAGGTAGCGAGATTATACGAGCAAGTTGCGACTGCTTGAATCCACGAAAATAAAGAAAGAACATAATAGGGTTAATATACACAATAATTTCAAATTTTTGACCATGGCTATCACCATCTAATATAACAGAATGCCATACAAAAAATATGTAGGCATTTATGTTACTGCGGATAGTTTGACTATCTGTTGGTGTTGGGTTATAGTTGTTGTTTTGCTTCCTATTGTTGTTGTTGGTTAATTTATATATATATATATATATATATATATATATATATATATATATACTCGGCCCTTCGGGCCTCGCAAGGGGCTCCGCCTACGAGCGTGTAGCTCAACTGCTTTTATTTTCGAAGCGATTTAAGCAGCTTAAGATTTTAGCATAAATTGAGGTGGTGAGATTGAGTGGTGAATCATTTCCGTCAAATGAAAACTGACGGAGTTTCATTTCCTTAGAAACGGCGTCGTTGCAAACGGAAATCATGTACTACGCTACGTTTACGGGCGAGGAACCCATGGCTAATTTTTTTCTTAAACAGCATTTATTCTTTTATAATTTTGCAATTAATATTATATTACAATAGAATACCAAATACTACAGTTCACTTTAATAAAAATTATTGAACTGGAAAACCGGAGCGTCCAATAATTATTTCAACATTAAAACAATTATAGTACAAACTTGCTCGAAATAAAAACTAACAAAAAGCAAATAATTAGGTATATTGCAAATAAGTAAAAAGAATGAGTAAATAAATAAAGAATTGAAGTCCTCTACTAAATTCAAGTAATAGACTTTAATCCGAGACTTGTAAATGTGTGAAGGTAGTTTTTCATTATTTTAAAGATCATTAGGAAGAAGATTTTAATGAATGACCCTCTTTGTGCTAATGCATGTGCATGCTAAAATAACAATACAATAACATAATTCCTGAAGAGCAGGCAGGTTTCAGATCATGCTCGGATCAGATCTTCTCACTTCACGCTGAGGCCAACATCGTACACATAAAAAAAACCAAGATCTGTTTGCCATCATGATTGATTTCAAGCAGGCCTTTGACACAATAAATCATCACTTCTATGGTCCAAACTGTCCTCACTGGGTGTCAGCAGCAAGTTCATTTCGGTTGAAATTGTTGAAATCTCTTTATTCATCAGCAGAATTTTCCATTAACCCTGCAAATGAATCGCAGGATTTTATTCAACCAATAACCGAGGGAGTCTTGCAGGGTGACTCTCTTAACCCAAAGCTCTTCATTGTTTTCCTTTCGGATCTCGAGTCCTACATGCGTGAGAGAGGCTGCCACGGCATCCTACTCGCGGGAAGGGAGTTGATGATGTTATTCTTTGCTGACGACATCTCAATTCTGGCTGATTCGGTCCCAGATGCTCAGTATAAAATTAATGTCCTCGAGGACTATTGCAGAAAAAACCTCCTCTCAATTAACCCCAAAAAGTCCCAAAATAATGACATTCGGAAGAGGTGGGCGTCCCAAAAAGAAGAGAACAATTTTATGTGGTGGTGAAAAGTTTGACTATGTGATCCTTCGTGTATCTTGGCGTTCACTTCTCCAGAAATGGGAAGTTCACCGAAAATATGAAGGCATCTGTGTACAAAGCTAGGTCTGCCCTGGGAAGCACACGCGGGGTTCTCTGGGGGGGGGGAAAGGTGAGCAATTGGGACTCAAGATTCTGGCTGTTTGATGCGCTGGTTGGCTCCGTCCTTCTATATGTTGCTGAGATATGGGGTATCTGGCATTTGGATGACATTGAGGTTGTGCTTGGTTGTGGTTGTGGTTTTGGATGACATTGTGAGGATTGTTTCTGAAGAGTCTTCTTTGCCTCCAGAATAGGACCCCGGGTCACTTTCTTAGGTTGGAAACAGGACGGCTCCCTCTGAAGGTAAATGTCTTCAAGAAAGCCATCTCCTTTCTGATGCGAGTTCTCCGAATTTGTGATGAGCGTTGGCCAAAGATATGCCTAAGAGAGCTAACAAATATCCATGTGTTGGGCCGCAGAGATGATGGTCTGAATTGGATCACAAGAATGGATGCCATTCTTCTGCCACTTGGAGTGTCCCTGGACTGGCAAACTGTGAGCGCTGATCAAATCAAGAGCATGCATAAAGAACTGATCGCCAAATTTATTAATCACTGCAGCAGCCTCGACGTAGAGAGGGCCATTGGCTCCAGCTACAGCAGCCTTTATCGATCCTTTGTGGACTTCACTGGCCGTCAGACCTACCTGGGAATGTCGAATAACACCCATAGAGAGCGCATCCTCGCCCAACTGCGAATGGCCCCCATCAATTGCCATTACAATCAAACATTGCGGTTTTACCACCGAAAGAATAGTTATAAGTGGGACAGCAGCGAATTGTGCACAGTATGCAGCCTGAAGGTACCTGAATCTCTGGCCCACTTCCTGCTTAGCTGCCCCCTCTACAGACCGTACAGAGAGCACTACTTGGAGCCTTTCTTCCCCGACCTACTTATGCCCTCTAGGTGGAGCGATGATGCCTTGATGGTAGAATTGCTGGACTTGGGATCGAATCACAATAAAATACAGGCCATATATCAGTACACCTGGCGTTCTCTTTTACTGAGATCCTTCGCGAGGAATGAATGGTAATTCATTCACCACCATATCTCCAAACCACTGCAGGATGGCTTCAACTTAACCTATTAGATATTTTCAAGCACACCACCGTCTCTTGATTCAACCCCCTCTTCCGTGCCAGGCCTACCTCCGCTCTATCCACCCCTGAAAGGAAGCGCAAATCCTACATAACTATGTACTACATAGCATATAATGCAAATACATATACTCTTCTTTTCGTATATCAGGCCGTGTGCTATAGTGTTATTTTTCGTTTTTTACCTACTCACTCAGAAAACTTGTCATGTATGAAGTACTTTTCAGAAACGTAAACGATAATAGCTTTTATTTTATATATCTTGCTACTTAGAAGTATCAACTTATTTTAATTCAAGTACTATGCAAAGAACTCCTTGTAACAGTCAGCTAGTGACTTATTACAAATAAATGAATTGAATTGAATTGATAAAGCGGCCAGCGAGTTGGCATCACTCGATGAAAGGGCGGTTGAGGTGGATGCCGCTTCTACTCCTTTCTGCGTTCTGTTGATTTTTGGACTGTAACTCCTCAGAGATTTTCTCTTGTGGTTTGCAATAGACAGATTATTGTGTCGTCACTTATTGTAAAGGCATTTCGGATCGTATAGAGTTGCAATGGTTGGAGACAGTTCAGAGCTATTGGAAATATCTCCGATAGTTGTTGGTCTACACAATATTGAACTATATAGTGTCATATACAGATTTTTTCAAAAGTAAACCCTTCACTTCCCCACTTTCCATCTCAGAATCAAGTGCGGATGTGGTTTTTGGATTTATTGGGGTGCTCATCACTCAATGTTGAGCCTATAGTTAGAAAATAGAGTTTTTTTTACTTTAAATCCTAATAGAATTAAGCTAATTTCATTACTATTTCGAAGTATTGCTAATGAGCAATGGTAAGGCCTCCTGGTATCAGTTTTAACCTTTTTTCTTGTCGGCTTACTTATTTTCCCACGATAAATCAAATGGTCACACTTCCACAGCCCAATAAACTAGTTTGACACTTAACTATCAAGTTTTTGGTTTAATATTTAAATGCGATTTAATGTTTGTTTAGGTGAAAAACATGAACATTACGAAATCACCAGTTACCTCAATTTCGTGTGTTTTGTTTGTATATATGGTGTATAGCAGATATCACGTTCGAAGACTCAAAGTTATTCCTGTGAAGCATGAAGTGTTGGAATTCGAACAGAAGGGAAAAGTGAGAGATGGCCAGCTAGTGTGCCGTTCAAATAAGGCTTTCTCAAAGTGTTCAGTGGTAGGGAGATTCTTAAACGCAGAATCCAAACGATTAGGATCCAAACGATTCACATGAGTGACCGTGGAGAAAACGCTTTTAATATCTTTCCTGAATTCACAAAGGCACTGAAATAACTTTGCTTTCAACATTCATCATTCCATTTTCAAAATAAAAAAATCCCTATCCCGCATGACAAGTTAATTCGTATCGGTATTAAAACATGATCGGGCAAGAACCGTTTGCCATTGGTTTTCAACTGAAGTTCAACTCGTTTCTGATTCAATCCCAACAGAAATAATTAATTTGGATACGTACCTACCTCTCCTCTAAAAAGTGATTTCCCTTTTTCCCCCGAGAGAAAACAACTCCTTGGGAATTATTGATTACATTGGTCTTACCAGTTTTTACGATGGTTATTCTGAGTATCCCAAAGGGAATCCTCGACAAGTAATTTTATTATGCACAACGCTAGCTTTCCAACTTAAAATTACTTAACTTGGCTGGACTTCACGATGAGTTACGAAGAGCTGACGTACTGTTTAATAATCGAGGGAAAACAATATTTTTTACTGTCGAACTAAAACAAGGTATTCTATTTCCAAAGTAGCTTTTAGGTAAACAATTTACTAAAATAACGCACATAAAATATTAAATCGCCATTATATAATTCATGTTAACACACTTTGTACTTTCCAGCCTCAATCTCCAATTTCATCAAGGCTTTCTCAAACCTATCGCGCCTCAAGTTTCGAAAATGAACTGGTAGATGATTAAACAACCTTCAAACCTGTTAAAGAAGCGTACACCCATGGACGGAGAGTCTACACTGCCTAGTACATAAATGGTGAAAGGCTATGCCTCGTTGAAGGCGTCTACCGTAGAATAAGTAGGCTCTGAAATATTTACATAGAAACCAAGTATGTTAATATAACGTAGCTTCTTGAAATAACCACGGCATGATTTCAAAGTTGCCCTCTGCTGACGAAAGATTATGAAACTGTAGGCAAAATTTTCCCACAGAGCTCCATAACTAGAAAAAGAGCAATTCATACAATATACAAAAAACATCATTTTCGTACAGTTTTAAGAAGACATGACGGAGTGGTTTATGTTTTAGATACATAAAGTGGCCGTTGGTCTGCTGAGAGGCCAGATGGTTAAAACCACCGGTTACCCTCAAGAATTCCCACGAAGTTCACTAAGTATGTCCTGGGTGTTGATGGTATCCAATATGGGTGGATTAGAATGGGTATATTTTTCACGCGTTTTTAGGACGTCCCTCAGAAGCTAGGTCATACAAACAAGGCTTATAATTTAACAGGGACGACCTATTGGAATTGATCCATAGGGGTAGGGAACAACCCAAGCATAAGGGAAAAAATAACCACATAAAAATCCGTTTCAGACCATTCTAAGACCGAATCCGTGAAAAAACCATAGGTGTATGTGTGTGTGAGAAAGAGAGCGAGAGAGAGAGAGAGAGAGAGAGAGAGAGAGAGAGAGAGAGAGAGAGAGAGAGAGAGAGAGAGAGAGAGAGAGAGAGAGAGAGAGAGAGAGAGAGAGAGAGAGAATGAGTTTGTATGTGTTGTGTGTAGGTGTGTCTTATTCTCCACATCTAAGTGTTAGTGAGGTGTTGTGAAAATTGAACGCTCAAGACTGAATGATTATTTCAAATCATCCAACTATAACCCCCATCATGCGATCTATTATATTAACTACAATATATAGCTTTTTCTCCCATATATTAAATACTTTTCGCACGAATTGTATTGGCTGGAAAGGTATTTCTCCGCGAATATCTCCAACAGTTATAGCTGAAACTTAATTTTATAGTTCTTTATATATTTCCAAGTTTGTAAAAGTAGCCTTTACCAGGAGTTATTAAATGCAAAAATAGCAAGCCTTTGAGTAACAATTTGTGGCGATTTTTTCTCTTAATTACATACTTGAAATGAAATAATAATCTACAGTTAAATTTCAGCTATCCATGCACAATCCAGGAACTTAATTCGGCCTGCTCCCAGTTTTGACTACAGCCATAGGACAATCAAGTTATTCAAAGTGATCCACGATAGAAAATGAAAAACCAGTGGAACTTCTGGTTTCAAAATGTACTACAGTTGATCTACATAGTAATAAACATAAATTGCTTCGAAAAAGAATAATCCATAGAGTTGATAAACTCAATAAAATAAACTCCAACACGTGTTATTTTTTAATAAAACATTGAAGTCTGTTAGCCACACTCCACCTCTCAAAATCACCTTCCGGTCTGAAAATCACGCGTCGCACAGAGGCCACTTTACCCGATATTGGTGGAAAAAATTCAAGTCGAAACATCAAGATTTTAAAATCACTTATGTTTACAACGTGGTAAAAGTTCGGAAAAAGAGATTATTTCTCACGTTTACACCTTTCCACTTGTTTATAATGGGTATGAAGTCCACCTAGTATGTGCACCGTCCGGAGTTTTTTTTTACTGAAAATATTGGCTCAACATTTATGAAAAGGGTGACTAATCATCAGTTCTAGATTCGTCGGTACCACTTTCGATCAACTCTAAATGGTAGAATTTAAGGGCTGAAATATAAAATCGAGATTTCGGAAACATGCGAATTAAGAGTTGATTGTTCTGAATTATTCGTAAGTACCACTCCTAAGAATCGCTGTCCGTTCATCCGTTCGCTTTCCCAAAGGTTGATATTGATTTTGAAAGATCATCTACGTGTGTGCGATTCAGGACTAGTGTGAACGATGATAAAGTTGCCTTATAAATTACAACGATCGTATCAGTTGATATAATTCCAATGGAATTCTCACTAGACTACATTCTATTTATGGAAATATTTCTATACTTGCTCTGTTCTATTTATATGTCTTATAAATATAACACATATTTATTATTGTTATCTAACTACTTCTCAGTTGGATCGTTAGTTTGGTCTGTTTTTGGGTAGGTGGCATGTCAATGTCGATATACTCAGATTCTGAAGAACCATTGTAGTTTTATAAATACACTAGGACCTTACAAGGATAACAGAGGGACTAGTAAAATGTAGTTGTTTTATTCAATCTCAATAATTAATCCTCAATCAATGCTCGGTAGCTATATTTTGGGTACCTTCTACATACAGCCTGCGTTTAATAATTAGACAAGAGTTATGTTTAAAAGAGCTATCAAAATCAGAAATAATAAACCTAATTGTAATAATTTAGTTTTGACTATTTACTCACCAGTTTTCATTCACGCTCGTTGCCGTCCGTGGTCAATGTAGCAGTTACAATGAAATTGGTGATTACAACATCAGAAGGAATAGTTCGGGAACAATAAATCAGGCCGTTTGAAACAGGAATGCCTAGGAATCCGTCCAACAGCCCCTCTGGCGGGCTCTTTGTGTTTCACGGCGCTTTGTGTAGATTAAACCGCCAGACCGCCGAGTTGCGACGGTTTTAATCTAACCTCTCCCACGTGGGTCTTTCCAGTGGCTTCGCTTCGCAGTGGGCGAAGCATTCAAATTGGAAGGCATACAAATTGATGTCGACCTTCAGGACCGCTGTTGGTCTGCATTTCCAATACCCATGCTTTACTAATTGATCATATTATTGAAACAGCATAATACCATTTGTAAATGTACAGGTTTGTTTAACGGCACCACAAAATGTTGAATATGACCTAATCCTCATAATATTCAAATGCCGAAACAACACAAACTTATCAGCAAAGTAGTATATTCTGAAAAATTATCGGAAAGAAAATTGATGGATGGATTTTTGTAATTTATCCTTCATATTTATCCTCCTTTCTATCTTATGGCGTGGGTGGCTCCATTCACACATTTTACAAAATAAATTCAATACTCTTCAAGATTTCATAAAAATCCGTCAATGTTAAGACTCCATTGCCTATCAAAATGAAAATATAAATTAATTTATTGTACATAGTGTAAGGTTTTCAGTTTCAACAATTTTTGTAATCGTATTCTAAAAATTTCATTAACACCTTGTGTTAGTCGCAGTATCTTGCGTTTTCAATAGAGATACAGCTGAACGTGGAAAACCTATTTTCCGCATTCTATCATCAGATG
Source organism: Adelphocoris suturalis (assembly GCA_030762985.1). NCBI lineage: Eukaryota > Metazoa > Arthropoda > Insecta > Hemiptera > Miridae > Adelphocoris > Adelphocoris suturalis. The sequence goes on from CM061041.1 coordinate 41,938,754, forward strand.
TTCAACATTTTCTAACACTGCATTGCTCGCAAAGTTGTGATGATGCGTATTTATGAAATTAATAAAACATATTCTGTTGAACATCCCGTGGCCCGTTCCAAGTTTTATAACATTTGACAGTTTATTCCGATCCAGTTACCCTTTCCTATGCCATGGTGTGAGGTTTATATTAGGCATAATGAAAGCCTAACACATCAGAGATTTCCGGCCATTCCCTGAGTTACATATTTTTACACACCCTTTCTTTAGAAATCCGATTGGGATCACTTTTATCGATTCGGATGAAAAATCAAGCCGGCAACCGTTTTTGGTACATAGAACGTTAGAAATTCACATTGATTTAAAATCGATCGGCTTATTTATGAATGAGTTTGATGAACTACTTCTTAAAGCATCTTCATAAACACTGGAATTTTATAAACTCTTCTCAAGATTCGTTCGTATACTGCCTGATCAATAAAATTGAAGTACTAAATGTTTACAAGAAATACATATCGTCATGCGATTTCCATAAAATCTCGGCATTATAATGAATCAGTTCTGAAGAGTGAAATTCAAAGGTAGGAATTTAGTGAAATCAGTACCCCAATAGAAAACTTATGAAAAAAACTTTGTAGTTTCCAATTTATTTATTTATACTTTATTTAATAGATATAACAACATACTTTTATGAATTGAATGATATGAATTAACTGAGACATTCACGCTCTGATAATACTCGTACTTACTCCCAATAAAATCTTTCAGCTAAGCGCAAAGCGCGTTCATTATTTGCATTAAAAGAGGCAATAGATTCTCATAATCATTCTACTGGTAACGTACTTGAGAGGAGTCGAGACAACCAACAATCGGGGGGGGGGGGATCTTAAGAGGTGCCACAGTGGTTAGGGGTGTTCTTTTAATTTTGATCATGTACAGATGGTAACAACAGTCAGAGAAATAGCACCAAATTCAAACCATTTCAGAAATCTTGCCCATCTCAAGCATTATGTTTATCTTGTGAATTCCTGTTGAGAGGACTATAAATGAATGCTAAATTCCCAGTTTCATGACACAACCACCATTTCGGCTACTAATTTCGTAGCTAATCATAAATCTCTATTTTTACTTTCTAATAAAATCAAATGGTTTCAAAGATTTTAAGAAACGTTCACGTTTCAGATTTTTTTTTTTTTTTTTTTTTTTTTTACATAATATTTTGAAAATGGATTGAGGTAGATAATTGCGCTTGACGGTATTTTCGGTTTAGTTTCTCTTAACAATTTTTCCCACTCTTGTCTGAAACCACCCTAGAGTCGGAGTCTCCATCTTTTCACATCCCACCTGCATGATACCGCTACATAGGTACAGCATTTTTTGTATGGAACGTATTCAACGAAACGTATACGTCCAAATGGTTTGAAACATATATATTCATAGTCAGTGAGAAGTTTTATGCCGTCGTGATTGCTTCATTTGTTGTTACCTTTGTGAGTAATTTACGTGAGCACTCTATGTTTTAGGTCGTGGTTCTATTTGAGATTATGCTAAGTGAGTCTAGCGAATTGAATGAAAAAGTTGAGTTAATGTTTGTGTTGAACCTTGTATAATAAAACCTTGAAGACTTTAGATATATGGAAGGGAAACGTGCTGAGATATAGAATGACGTGCGAAACACCGTGGAACAAGAATCAGGGATGAGAAAGACTTGTGTTAATAACACACATAGGAATACTTATCCGGTGCTCAGTGGATATGAAGGATTTCCTCCAAGCCCGATGCTGTGTAAGAGCACGTCGAAATAGATTGGTATGATAGAGAGAAGTCAGAAGTTTGAATGCTAATGAATACTACCGACTTAGGTTCTTGGTCTTTTATAGGCGTCTGTGTAAAGCAGGTTACTCCCCTCTCAAGATAACGTGGCCCCCAGGGATGCTCATGTGACCTGCTTAGGAATCTGCATCCTCTACTCCTGTGTTTCTTGGTTAATTGGTAAAGATATATACATTTCAAGTCTGACCCAACATATAACTTTGTACCTTGTAGTACTTGCCTTTGCTCAGTCAATGGTTATTAACATTAATAATCGAACAGGGTTCCAGAAAATTGTTTCAGACTGATTACAATATATTCGCTTGACTCTTCCGGTCAAGTAAGAAAATTAAAATATGATTTGGAAAAGATAAAATTTGTGGCTTAGAAATTCTGTATAACTTCCAGAAAAATATAAGTTGGAAAAGATCTAGTTTCCCTTATTCTATCCATCTTGATAGTCCGCTCTCTCATACAGCTGACCTGTGCTGAGAAGTACGGTCTCTTCGAGAACGAGAGCTGGCTCGTCGTGCCGGGCGGTATCGCCGTCAATAGCAGCGGCGTCGTCTACAACGCGACCGATTACTGCCTCGAGGAGGTCCTCACTAATCAGAACGTCTCTCTAGGCGTCCACGCGTTCCTCTGCTTCCCCCCAGAGCAAACGTCGACCTGGTCGGAAAAGCGGGAAGGCCACTTCCTGTTCGCCGCCTGCTACTTCATATCGAGCGCGTTCACGCTCGCGTCGTTCGTAGCGCTCGTGATCGTCAAGTCGAGCTCGTTCGAGCGAATAACTAATTTCTTCCTGTTTCACCTTTTCTTCGGGCAGCTCAACTACGGCATCAATCTCATCGTTTGCCTTCCCATCACGCTTTGCATCCTCGAAGGTTAGTAATTCACTACTCATTTAATTTGTTTGTTACCTATCATAAATCTGTACTGTTCTGAAAAAAGTTTGAGTCCAATTCTTCTTCTACTCTTCTATTAATGAATTTGTATTAATGAGTTCTTCGATATGAAAAAAGATGAAAACACTGTTTTATAGGGAAATATGAAAATTCTAATGAAATTCGATCCATTTGTGTTGTCTTAAATTCGTTATTGCACGGTGTAATTATTTTGTGTTTTTGGAGTCGTATTTCGCTTCCGAGTCTACCTATAAGGGAGGTGAAAACATTGTTTTGAGGTGGAGAGCAGGCTCTCCCGTGTCTTGTTCCGAGTCATTGAAAATTTGTCTGTTCCCTAACGTTCCCCTTGCTGGGAAAAGTTTTAGATCGTGGATACGTCGATCCAAACCAGAAGAAAATATATATTAACGTAGTTACTTTACCGTAACACGGCGCAGTTGCCTTGGTGACGAATCATACTACACATGTACTTACTTATACACAAAATACTTATACACTTTTGCTTGTAGTATTTACGAGTAACCTCGGAGTACAAGAATATCCCCGGTCATTTTTCTTTCGCTTAATGAGACAAGTAGTAAGCATACTTGATCATATTAGTTTGGGTTGCCTTAGAAGTATTTGGTAGTTGAGGGTGGAGAAATATTTCGAGTGTATGGCTTCTTCAAGTTTATGTATCTTGGATGTCTATTTCTTACCAGCTTGTGTGTGTGTCTTGGTTGCTGTGTGTTGGTTGTGTTGTGTGTATCTTGGATGTGTCTTTCAAGTAAGGTTGTTGGTACATTTTGTTTATAAAAATGGGCTGAGAAGAATTGGCTCTAATCGTATCAGGCAGAGACAAGTATAACCTATGGATCTTCCATGAACATTGCCTCGTGACGAAATAACTGAAAGGTCGCGGTATAGCTATCAATTCTTTTTGCATAATTTTCCTTCTCTTCTACTTGCAGATCTTGATTTGGAGCGTTCGAATCCATCTCACAACACTTCCCAGTCACTCAAAGTTTCCCGTTCGGTCGATGACCAAATGTTCGCTACCTGTACATCTGAAGATGTTTTCGTCACTCTCTCTTATTTTTGAAGAGAAAACTAAAATACACTTTGATAAGAGACTTATTTCACGAAAACATTACAGTGAAAGCTCAAGTAAGTCAACAACATCTTGGGGCGCTGTGCTTGCATCTCGAATGAGATGTTGGGTAAGCCGATTTCCCCAAGTAACGAAATAAGAGAGGAAGGACGAGAGAACAATTCAGCCTCTTTGGTCATATTGCGCCCTAACAGAATTTTCACATATGTAATTTAATGAAATTCGTTCATCCCAGTACGGCTAAAATAGTGAAAATAACCGTATCGAATTCCCCAACAACATGGTGAGCTTAAATTCGGAATGCATCTCAAATTTGAATTTAAATTGGATGACTTCAATTATTTCGTTTATATGGTATTATTATTACTATGCTAATTCGTTTTAATGATCTTTTATCATGATTTGAACCTGCATGACCAATATACAATTCGCAATATGCTCTTGCTCGAAGATTTTGAACGTAAATTAAAATTGATTTATAATACCAGAAAAAATCAAATAGGTAGGTACTTGATGTAACCAGAAACCTCGATGCCATGTAGCCTATCCTCATTTGTGGCTAACTGACACAGGTATAAAACAAGGGTTTCTGCGTATTCATCTTCTATATTGTCCTCGCATTGGCAATAACTTTGTACCTTAAGGGTAAACCATTATAAATGCGAAACCCCAACTTTTCAGCAGAGCCAAAAGAAGTTTCCTAAATTCATTTTATCTTGTCATGAAAAAGCTATAGTATCAAATATAAAAATAATGGTTATAAGCCACCATGCCACCACTTTTAATTCATACAATGTTCTTCATTGTAACATAATTGTATAACTTCATAAACTTTATTCATAAACGTAATTGTATAACTTCATATAACTTCATAACTTATTGTTATAACTTCATAAACATAACATTGTTTTCATAATTTTCATCAGTTATTAAGCGGAGGGGAGCACTTATGATGGTTTACCTCTGACGTACAGAATCGCAAGTTCTATAATTCGCTAAAATAACGAGCTCTATGATTGAGCATTAGGGTTTTCAGTGTTATCATTTAGGACTGTTAATAGGGCCGTCAGTGTCCCATGTAATCATTTTGAAATGAACGTACTATTCTGCGATGCATAGTAACTACATTATACAGAGTTTTCTCAGCTACCCCAATATATAATGCAAGATTTCCAAGTGAAAAGTATAATATTTAGCAGCCCACAGTATTTTTGGTTAAATGGAGAGAAAAGGTGAAAACATCCGAGAAAAGATAAATCTTCCCGCTATCCATCTTCCAAGTACAAATGAGGACATATGATTGATATTTCAATCAAATAGCTTCTACATTTCCAGAGAAATTGGAAAAAGAATGCGTGCAGAGCGAATATCTGGTCTACTCAGGGAATCAACCTGTGGGTTCCCTTACTTTGTAGAGAAATCCCAAAGAAATACTCGAGAACACCATGAGGATATTAGCAATCCGCATCTTTTAAGCGAGATAATCAAATACAGGCTAACAACCCCACACACGGAAGTTAGTGAAAGAACGTTGTCAATATCCATGAAAAATAAATAATTACAATGTTACATCGATTTCGACGTTTAGGTCATTATCAGCAACAAGAAAGGAATTAGAAAGGGCACAGCTTATATAGTTACAGAAGAAGGGAGACTGAATATCCCATTGGTCGAGAGAAAGGAAAGGTCATTGAAGACATTCAAATTTGCGTACAGGTAATCATAGCACTTTGAGATTTAATTTCTTGAAAAGTTGGTTGAGGAAATTTCTAAGTGTAAAAGGACTCAGATTTATATATCATGAATTGAAATCACAAGATAACCAAATTCCCTGATACCTCCTGGATGAATTCGTAGAAGCCTTTTCCGACAAAAATCTAACAACCGAAGGAGCTTCTAGGGTATCTTTCAGCATCTGTATTTCGTCAGTTTATTTATTTACTTCCGCATTAGACTTCTCTTCCAGTCTCTTTCATCCTTTAATTCCGTTGATCAACTTCGATATCCTGCTTTTTGCTACGGACGCTTTTAGATCACTGTTGAGGACGATGATTGTCTTCCAAAATCGAAGTTTCCACTAAAATTTCGGGTTGAACAGCCTTTCAAAGGAACTAAGCCTCGTGCCTGCATGTATGTCAACGCTCTTTGCACCACGTATACTCCCTCACTATAGAATTTTCGTAAAAAATGAAGCTATTGCAATGGCTCCAAACATTTTAAAATCAAAATTCTCGAAAATTTTCCCGTTTTGAGACATCCTGAAACAAATCCTGGAGTTCAACATTTTTTCATATGTATGTGTCCTTCCAGACGATAACTCTCATTAGGATTGGGAAAAACTCCTTTCTTGCGCCAAAAAATCAAGCTTTCCAAACGAAAGGACGAGTTCGTTGGTCAGCATTATTTCCGCACATTAAATTGGTCTTGGTAAATTGGATTTCAAAAAAGTGCTGAAAAAATCACTAAAAATAGCAAAAAACGGCTAAAAATGGTCTAATTTATATTTTTCAGTAGAATATTGCTCAAATAAAGTTTATTACCTACAACATAGAACAATACAAATTTTATGTGCAAAATCATGCTGAAAAATGTGGTTAAATCGTTAAAATGTGCTAAAAATTGATAAAAACTCCAAAAAAAGTTAAAAATCCAAAATCTTTTCTTGAATCGCAGAATATTATTTAGAAAGAGTTTTTTACCAAAGAATTGGTAGTCAACATTTCCTTTTCTCTCAAAGTCCTTAATTTTAAAAACGACGTAACTTATATAGTACGATAATTTACTATGCTACATGACCGGAATTTTTTTTTTTAAATCTGATTCCTTTGACATTTTTAGAAAACCATTTGGTTTAGACTGAAGATGGTTCTCTATGAATCATAGTAATTCAGTGGGATCAGTATAATTATTGTTCACTGTTCAAATATATTATACACATCAATAGTTGATTGAAGTTTAATTATTGTTTTTATGGAAGATAGCCTAATCGTTGGAATCGATCTGAATCTTATAATCCTTTTTCTTTGTGGACTATAATTCTTAATTATGCGGATAATGTAAGATGTTTTTAGTCAATTTCTCCTGTTATCCAGATTTGATAATGTTCGATGGTTTAATAGGCAGATCTTCATATAGCAGTCTACATTTATGGATCAAGTTACACCGAATGTATGGTTTTGAAACTTGACTCTTTCCTGCAACCGGAGTAGGCGCAAGAAGTTTTGATGATTTCTGGTACGTTAAAGGAAACTTCTTAGTGGTTATGACTAATGATTATAAGGGCTCATACAAAGTGGGAACTCAAGACTTCGCAGTACATGGCTCGGGTTGATTTTGTATAGATAACTTCAAAGATGGTATCGCTCTCACAAACCAAAGACAAGATATTAACTGCCAAGCCTGATAGTAACGACATAATCTAATTATTAGATACCATCTTTTTATCCAATTTTTTGTACATCATGCGTACTGAATGTCTTTTTAAATTCTTTGATAAATCTTAATTCACTTATGCACATGACTCAGTCGATGTTCCAGTAGTCCTTCATCTTTGCTGATTAGGCTGTTTTTATTCGTGCAGGAGTTTCCAGAATAGTTAATCTTTTAAAATCAAATTTTCCATTATAAAAAATTTGAACAGTTTTATTCTATATTATTTTGGTATTTCTGAAGATATAAAAAAGTTCCAGTCATGCAGCATGATCGTGCGAGCGTATTTTCGTAAATTATCTGAGCTTATTTGAGCTTTTTGAGTACAAGAAAACTGTTGACTATTAATTTTATGGAAAAAAGTATTATGAAAAATCATCCGCTATTCAAAAGAAAGTTTGGCTATTTTGCCGTTTTTATCGACTTTTTAACACATTTTAATGACATTTAAGTACATTTTTTAGCAAAATTTTGTAAATAAATTTTTGAATGTCCCATTTCATAGTTCTTAAACTTTATTTGAGCAATATTTCATTATTTCTCTGATAAATATCAAGTCCAATCTTGAATTTCTCTCATTCAAACCAGCTGAAAACAACGCTCAATTTATGGATTGAAATGGCAAAAATGCGTTGGAAGTAAAACAGCCAACTCAGATTCATCCAAAGATTCAGATTCATTTGTAATAATTACTGCGAAATTCATCATATAGTGCCAACTGAGACTTCCTTATTTCTTGTAGATTTTGGTTTCTTTCAATGGATAGAGGATTGACCTAGGGTGCGCAACGTGGGCCAAGTTTTGTATAGCCAGCTCGAGAACTATACTTGAAAATTGAACTCAGAATGTTAGTTAAGTGATATATTCCCGAAATATTCATTAATGTTATGGATATTAGAAGGCTATGTGTCATATCCAACTTGGCATACGTTTTTTGATCTCTTCGGAAATGAAAAAATAAATTAAATGTTAGCCTTTGCTCATCCAGTAGATTGATTTGCTTTAGACACCCACCCCATTGAACAGTAACATTGGACGCTTACCTGTACATGCACGCAAACATTAAATTCCATTTGTTGATGAACAACGCATATTTTACATATATATATGTGGGCGCAGATTGGGAAAAAAACGAAATTATCAGGATTAGAGTGGTTCTTGATTGTCCAGCGAGAGCGCAGCAAGGCATGATTATTGTTGATGTTAATAGCTAAGATATCTCGAAGATAAAAACTGTTCCAGTGATCACATTGATGACTGAGAGTTCGCGTAATATAGTGTCCTATTAGGATAAGTAATATCGTGTAGATTATCATGGAGCTATCGGAGGACATCCTGGATCCGAAATATAAAACATTAATATTACATACATACTACACAGCAAACGCAAATTTGAGTTTCATGTAACTCGCATTTCATCCGATGTAATGGATGAAGTCCTTACGAGATGGGAGAGTAGCAGAAGGAGAGTCTTAAGATTATTGCTTATTGATTGCATGTCTTGAAACCTAGATTGAAAAGAAGTATATTGCATCATCAGGTTCCATTTGTGTTCTCAAGAACTCAACATTCTTTTTGATAAAGAACATTTCATTGCAAACGTGAAATTCATAGAGCACCTTTAAGATTCTGACGAACTATTGGATGAAATAAAATAAAATTGGAGATTAGTAAAAGAATAGTCTTAAAGTTATTGATTTTGTTGAGCCGCAGACGGGTCCACGATAATTGACAATTATTTTTGTTGAAGAACATTTCGTAGCAAAAGCAAACGTGAAATTCAAGCTGCACCTGTTTCTTATGAACAAATGGATGAAATTCAATTGAAATTGGAGTAGTAGAAGAATAGTCTCGAATTATCACTTATCGATTGCTTAGCATGAGCCCTAGATTGATCAGAAGCAGCTTGCATCATTAGGCAAAGTGGGTTTTTGGATTTGTGTCTCAACGCGAACTCTAAAATCTCTGAGCTGACGAACATTTCTTAACAAACGCAAACGTAACATTCAAGCAACTTCTGTTTCTTACGAACAAATGGGTGGAAATTCAATGAAATTGGATGGGTAGAAGGAGGATAGTCTCAAATTATCGCTTTTCGAATGCTTAGCATGAACCCCAAATCGGACAAATGCATCTTGTAGCATGTTCTTGCTTGTGTTTGCATGTGAACTCAAATTTCTATTTGTTGAACAAAGTGTGTCCTTAAGTACAATTTTTTAAAGATATAGGTAATGACCATAGAATTCAGAAGGATTGGCTCAATGTGATGCTTATTGATTGCTTTTCTTGTGCCTCCTCATCTCCTCCCCAATCAACAGGAATAAATTTGTTTATACTCGCACGCGATCATAAAACGCTATTTATTGGAGAACATCAATGTGGAAGACCGAATCGTCCTGATGCCGGTTTTCTGTGCTGAGGCGATTGGAAGGGAAGGTTTCCGCATAGGAAGGGATGAGACGGGCGGCTGGAACGCCCGAGCTGCGGACCGACTGACCAGTCGAACATCAGCTGCCGGATCGCTCGTGTCCGGTTCTCGAGTCCGCCCGTTCGCGTCCGACCCGCGATCGTCATGTTCAGCTGGTCCAACGTGTCTGTGATCGAAGGCGTCACGGAAGTCGTGAAATGTTGTCCTTTGGGGCAGCGCATCGGGTCCGACAAGACCTGCGAGCCGGACGATTCTGACCCAACTGTGATCTGCGCACCTCCGAAGTGCCGGTTTATCATAAAGATGGTTGGTTTCTATCAAGCCATATCGAAAAAAGGTCCTGTTAAGAAGAGGGCCAGCACTATAAACTTGAGTCTGTGGCGCACCACGCAATGTAGGGATTAATTTTGTAGTAAATCAGAATTGTACAGTTTGGTGGGCTGGATGTTCCAAGCTCGCATCTCAAAAATGCATAACATCAAGTATTCAACCCTTCAGAAAAAATTCAGATTAGTTTGAAATATAAATTAGTATCCTGTTGTGACTAACAAAAAGTTAACTTCAAATGGCGTTTTATTTCAGTTCATCGTGTGTATTCACACTAACAATTACTCATTTACATTACTTTTTTTTGTACAAAGGACACAAGGAGAACATTTATTTTGACCAACTTATCTGTAATATGTATTTCAAACTAATCTGAATTTTTACTGACGGATTGTCTGCTTAATTTTATGTATTTTTGAGATGCAACTTGCGAGCATCCAGACTACCAATCTATACATAGTATTCTGATCTATTACAAAATCAACACCTACATCGCGTAGTGCGCCTTAGACGCGACTTAATAGTGGCGGTCTTCTTCAAAACAAGACCCTCGAAACCATATTTATATCAATGTACTCACCATGGTGATGAACCATGTTGATTACTCATTATAAGATAATTAATATTGATACTTTGATGAATTAGTTGACTCAAGAATGGTATTGCACAATAATATCGTACATTCATCAATGTTATTATAGCTACCTATAATACTAATAATACTACCTATAATACTCATCACATGAAAAAAAAAAAAAACTTTCTGAAATGCAGCATGGTAGTATGGACGAATTTTAGTCCGCTTTTTGCCGTGTAGAAATGGGTAAGAAAAGTGAAATTCTGGTCGGTTTTTTTGCTGTTTTCTCAAGTTGGTAATTAAAATATCAATAAATGAACATCATTACATGGTTCAGCACGAAAAAATACCCCAAAATCATGTATCACACATTAAATATCTTCAAAAACTCAGAGGGTATTCCATATTTTTTGAACTTTTACAGCTGAATTGCGCACTTTCAAGTGGAGTCGTGCCCGTTTGTGCACACAAAAGAAAAATAAATCGAATGATGCGTCATTTATTTATGAAATTTCGCGTTGAATTCAAATCTGCAATACAATAAATAGGGGGTTCCAATTAAAGGGAAAAAACTAAACTGATGTCAATTGGGCATGCGCAATGTGCAAATTTGTCATTTTTGAAATCTACAAAAAAAATAGTGAAGAATAGCATTTGTCCGAATTTTTTTCTCCGACAATTCGAGAACATAAAGGAGGGAGGAGGTTATCTCGCGTACCACCTTATATATATATGTACTGATTTGAATGGTTTAAACGGTTCCAGAGGAACAATATACTTTGGCACAGATGTGTGGAGAAAAATAGCACATATATATAGATAAATTACAAGGAAACTCACAGTTATTATATTTCGGCTTTTGCCTTTGTCAAATAGAAGAGTGTTTTCTTCTCTTTCCTCCTAACTGTGAGTTTCCTTGTAATTTATCTATATATATGTGCTATTTTTCTCCGCACATCTGTGCCAAAGTATATATATATATATACAGGGTGGAAGTGGATAAGTGACGGAACATTTTTTTTGCGTTAGTCTGCATCAGAAATGTAGTCAAATGCCGCCAACTGCATATTTTTATCTCAATCAGATATGATTTTTTAAAGGTTTTTTTCAGGAAAACTTTTTCCTGAAAAAAACTTTTTCCTTTTAAACTCAAAATTCTCCACTTTGCCTCATTTAATTTCAACATTATGTACCACCACTCGCAGATTTAACGCAGTTTCCGCTTTACCAACATAGAAAGCGGTGCAGTTTTTGCATAGTAACTCATAAACACACATTGGTGTTTGGCAATCCGCCGAGCCCTTGCACCTGTACGTGTTGGGAATGTTAGGCGATGTGAACGTTTACTCATCAACTACTAGGGAACAGAGTTTACATTTTCTTTTTTGGCATGGATGGTCAGATCTCGTAGACCTCCTGTGTGATATTATATCGCCAATAGTGGAAGCTTGCCGGTATATCAATGATGGAACTTTTGGGAAAACTGTTCTGGTGGTTGGGTTCGAATATAATGATGGATATATTTCTTTCAAAACTGCGTTAATTTTTTTCAATTCCAAAAAAGAAGGTGGTCGTTAATTGCACCTTTTCGCTACTAGTATCCCGTTCTAATGGACGGTATTCAATGTGAAGTGGTATTATGGCCTTTTCCAACAATTTTTGTGGATACCCTCTTGAACGGAGTTTTTCGGAAACATTTGCCATGTAGGCTTCTTTGCTTGCAAGGTCACTGCAAATTCGGTGTCCTCTAACTGATAGCGCTCCTGGTATTGCGCTTTTTGTATGCCGTGGGTGACAGCTATCGTGGTGTAGGTATAACTGCTTGTTGGTAGGCTTTATATGAACTGTGGATGTGAATCTCCCATCGATTAAAGTTAAATCTACGTCAATATAATTAATTATAATTATATTGATTGGGGAAAACAGGAAAACCAAACAGTAGTTCCGTTAGGTAAGCATTTTTGTGGCATTTGGTCGATTTCACTCGGAAACAATTTCACTATTTTAATCCAATTTGTAGGTCATATATACACACACCTCAAAAGAATGGACGGGACACTTTTCCTTGTAGTTGCCAAAGCCCTCAGATCAATCGGTCAATGTTCACCTTATATCTCATGACTGGGTATCTAATGGAGATGGGATGTCCCCCATTCTTTTAGTTTTTTTCTCAAACACGGAGAAAGACCATCGATGTCAAGCTCCGGCTTGAGCAAAAACAGAATTAATTGCGCTTCTTCATGGTTATCAGCTCCAATCCGAGAACGGAATAAGATATCGCAATCCTGGCTTCACCATCGTTTTCAGCTCTAAAGCATCCTTGAAATGAGGCGTCACTCGGCAAAAAATGGAAAAAAAAAAAAAAAAAAAAAAAAATTCTAGATATCCAATAACCGGGGGGTCGGAGGGGTTCCCATTGGGTAGTCCAAAAAAATTTTGGATTTTTTTCCTGATTTCTATCTTTTTAAACTTAGTATCAGGCACTCTATAAACGCTCTCCAAGTTTCCCTTCAAAAATTGTGGGGGGGGGGGGGGGGGGATTAGGGGAGAAGGGGTTACTTCTCTTGAAAAAATGCTCAGATTCCATTCTGTTTTGGCTCAAGTCGGAGCTTGATATCGTGGGCCTTCCTCAGTGTTTCAGAAAAAACAAAAATAATAGAGTGTATCCCATCTCCATTAGGCCTTTGTCCGACTGATCTGGGATCTTTGACGCCTACAAGAAAAAGTGATTCTGAAAAGTAAATTCTTTTGAGGTGTGTAGTTTTCATTCGACCACAATAAGGCTAAGTCCCATGTAGATGGCAAGTCTGTGCGTGCGATGCGACCTGCGATGCGGCCTTGTGAATTTTGAGATCCAACCTAAGCTATGTAATGGAAACATCCAGCGTGTAATCGTCATACCGGATCCTCCGCCGGACTATTCCAAGATGGACACTTTCGTTACATAGCGTAGTTTCCATTGCATGGATTGACCACTAACCACTCCTGACGTATCGCACGCACTAATTTGCCGTCTACGTAGAACTTTCGGCGAGTATCTACAGTGTGAGGCTGCTCGCCTCGAATGCCTCGCGACGTCTGCCTCAGGGTTAGGCATACGCAGCTGGTTAAATTTGTAACCACGCATGCTCGATGCGAGCTTAGTTATCGACAGTGCGAGGCTGCTCGCTTCGAATGCCTCAGGACGCATGCTTGGAACTTCGATATCGGGATTGCTCGCCATGAGCCGCTCGCTCCCCACCGTGCGAGGCGAGGCGGGAGCTTTTCGGTAAAATGACCGTGCTCAAAGGTGCCTCGGGCCGAACCGTTCGTAGCGTCGATACTCGTGCACATCTGCCTCAGGCCATACTGTTAACCTTGGAGTCGGATGTTTCGTATGCTCGTATGCGTGGTTACAAATTTAACCAACTGCGTATGCCTCACCCTGAGGCAGACGTCGCGAGGCATTCGAGGCGAGCTGCCTGGTACTGTCGATAACTAAGCTTTAGCCTTAGCCTGAATGGTTCAAACCAATAATAGTTCCATTCATTTAAATCTTGATCGCAGAGGGTCAGATTCGGTGGCTTATTCTCGATTGTCATTCACAGTTGGACTACTGCACTTACGGACGGTACATCGGCGATGAGGAACCCTTCGATATCACCCCGAATGGCATCAAGACCATCATAGGCGACCAGAGCCTGACGTCGAGCGAATACTGCCTAGAGTTCATATTCAACGTGACGAACCGACCCGACGGCGTCTACCCCCTCATCTGTCATTTCACCGACCACGACGATGACAACGAACTTGTGACCGAAAGTTTGGCTGAGAGCTTCGTGTTCGGCTTGTACCCCGCCCTGGTCGCGTTCTCGGCGCTGCTCGTGCTCCTGACGCTCGTCCTGTACGTGACGATCATCGCGCCGCACAGCCGAACCACTGTGCCGCAAAAGGGTATTAACATCGCCTACATGAGCAGTTTTTTTGTTACCCTCACGATCTTGCTGGGTTCATTAATTGAACCACCATATTTCGTTAAAGATCATCCAGAATTGTGCGCAATTCAAGGTACATAGCAGTTTCTCATATTTGAGCCTATGTTGCATGATCACATCACTTTTAATAAATTGAGGGGTGGATAAAAAGTTCCAATCATTTAGCATGACCATATGAGTGAATTTTTACATTTTTTAGGCATTATATGTTCCATATTAAATTGTTTTGGAATTTGAGCAGTTTGTATGCACAGAAATCGTGACCTATTAGATTTTACAAGGAAAAAATATGTTTTTATAATAATTGTTAAAAACATTTTCAGGGATTCAACCAAAATTTTCAGGGATTCAACCAAAATGTTCGTCACTTTTTTTCACATATAGAGTACCTATAAATTAAATTCTTTCCTCTTTACTCTAGGAAATTTAAATTTTGCAGGGAGCCTCTTTCTAGGAGAACAAGTGCCAAATCAAATAACGGACTCCATTCTGACTGGCTATGAACAAGTGTATAGTTATTATGAAAGAAAAGTACCTATCTTGTCGTGAGTTATGATAGACCTACACCAATTAAATCCTACAATATCATGTGGGAAACAGCAGTAGTTTCAAATGCCTCGAAATATCGTAGATTTTTGTTATTTTTCTAAAACTACGAAATCAAGCAATTAATACAAAATTCTTTAATGATTGTTTCAGCACATTTTTTGAAACTTTGTGAATCTAATGTGCTCGAAATGTACTACACAACCTACTCATCCTTCCTTTTCGAATGCTTGATTTTTGGCCTAGGGAGAGTTATAGTTACTATTTAGATATTATAGTCGGCAAATGTTGTTTCGTGTTTACCTATTACATGTTTAAAAAAAGTTGGTAGTAGAGTAGAAGTTGGTGGAAGTTTAGTTGAAGTAAGGTAGAGGTTCAAAGTAGAAGTTGGTTGTGAGCTGCACAAAGAAGACAAAACCCTCATTACAGCCAGGCGACACGGCGAATCATCCGACTTATCATAGCAGCAATTTCTCTAGTTAAAATTTATTTTCTCTTATCTTTTTTTCCCAGAATCTAAATTCCCACTCGCGTTTTAGATTATTATGACCAACTTCAGTTCCGCGTCTTTCTGTCAGTCCTTGCGCGTTAGTATATCTGTCCTTGCGTCAACAATTTAACATTATACAATAAGATAATTTACGAAAATTCGCTCATACGATCATGCTGCATGACTGGAACTTTTTTATATCTTCAGAAATTACATAATATTATAGAATAACGCTGTTCAAATTTTTCAGAGAGCAAAAACAGAATGGAAAATTGTATTTTAAGAGATAAACAATTTTGGAAAATAAATACTACACACGTAACGTCTACAGTTTCCATCTCTTATTTAGATAAAATGTTCAGTTAGTTGGGCTGTAGACGTTGCTCTATCAATACATTGCATACAAATCAATATTTCACTATAATCATCACGATCTTATCATTAGTAGCTGCTGCGCAAGTGAAATCCTAGCAACAACCATTACTATTTCTACAATTTTCATTTGATTTTGATGAAGTTTTGGGAATGTAAATCTATCATTTTCATCAGTCAGTAATTAATAGTTTTCACTGCGATTGCGCAAACGTAAAGTCCTTCAAGTTTCATTTTCTTAAGACGTAATCGTCCGAGCTAGCTCAGATTCCAAACATTGTTGGGAAATGACGAATTGATAATCTCTCACAAGCATGTTTAGTAACTCCCGAGCATGCGCGAACCTCAAATCCTCGTAACAAGCATGAAATCTACAGTTTCCATCCGATTTCGATTAAATATTCAGAGATTGAACGGTTTAGACTGGAGGTGGTCCACAATGAACTTCGTCGTTCTAAATCACTGGTTGTGTTCGCGCTAACTTAACATCTATCATTCATGATTTTGTAATTGCCTGGTTGAACGATTTTGCTGCTCCATGGAATCTTTCAAGATTGTTTGAAACACTTCTATGATCTATTCACTCATGTTACGAAAACGAAGAAGCAATGGGCCACACTCAATTTGCCAGATTTTTTCTTTATGTAAAATGGATATGTAAATACCTATTAGGTCACTAAATTTTAGTAGGTTTATGAATGTAACCATACTTTTCTACTTCTAAATCGTCCGGTAACGAAAATCTGTTACGCAACCGTTAAAAAATGCGGGTTTGGTTGCTAAGGAATGCTGTTAGCAGTTACAGCTATGTATGTAAAATATGTGTACACCTATGTATGTAACTATCGCTTTATTAGTTTATTGCTTTATATGCTGTATACAGCTATATATGCTACAGCATGTACATCGTTGCTATGATTTCGTCAACCATCCTTAATTAATAAGATTTGGAGTATTTAAGAATAGGAAGAAGATAATATCGTCCACTAATGTTTTTCCATGATACTGGCGACTATTTTTATTCCTGAACGACATTTCCATGGAGGAATGAAAATGTCTCACTGTATGGCGGACTTGTACGCAAGCATTTTAAAATAGGAACCCCATACCCCTCCTTCCACTCACATTCAAAAACCCCATTTAACAACAAGTCAACATTTTCTTTGGATTCTACTTTCCAATTATCCTATGTGTAAAATCTTTTCTTCAGAATGGGCCCAATGGTCCTCCGATCATTAGTAATATAGTAATACTTCTTTTACGAAAAAAAAGTTCCAGCCATGCAGCATGATCGTATGAGCGAATTTTCTTAAACTATCTATCGCATTGTGATATGTTAAATTGTATTGAAATTTGAGCAATTTCAGTAAAAAGAAATTGTTAAAAACCAATTTTATGGCAAAAAAATTCACACTAGATAAAATTCAGCGATTCAAAAGAGATTCTGGATTTTTATAAGTTTTTATAGATTATGTAGCAAATAATAATGAAATTTAAGTACGTTTTTCAGTATAATTTTCAGCAAAAAATTTTAAATGTCCTAGTTAATCGTTGATAATTTAGTTTTGACTAACATTCTACTAAAAATTATAAATTTTACGATTTTTGAGTTTTTAGCCCTTTTTAGTGATTTTTTCAGTATATTTTCCGAAATTTGACCAATTTAATGTGCTCAAAAACGTTTGGCCAACAAACTCTTCCTTTCGTTGGGAATGCTTGATTTTTTGGCGCAAGAACGGGATTTTTATCTCAATCGAAGGAATCGTTTTAAAATACCTCAAAACCGATTTCAAAGAAAAAATTTTTCACACATTTTGATTATAAAATTTTCCGAGGCTTCATTTTCCACGAAAATTTGCTGATAGAAAAACTCTAGAGAAAGGTGACACACATGTCTTAGCTTGTCATGAATATCAAAAAAACTCGTTGATCGCTGAATTAGTGAGATAAATAATACTTTACTTTGTTCGAATCTGGTTTTCAATGGCGTTTCCGACTATCTGTGAGCATGTGCGTGTCTTTTAAGTTTCACCTCCTCCTCCTTTCACCTCATAATTATGTTACAGAAGTTATTTGTAAGTAAAGCATGCAATAATTTTGGTAAGAATGGCTAATAGATTGTGATTTTACTAGATGTAAGTCCCCTCCAATATAACCTAACCTGTAAAATAGATTACAAAAATTTTCATTTGGACATGAAATAATATACCAATACGTGATAAAAAACAATGGTGGCATGGACTAAGCCGTCAGCCCTAGAGATTGGTGGACAACTGTCAAGATTTAATCATTATTTTCATAAGGTAGCTGATAAATTTGTTCTAACTGTCTTCAATTAGATATCAGAAGGTGAACTAATCATTTGCAATATAGTGCTCCATTGATTGATTCTAATAATGATCCTAAGTAAAGAACTGAGGTTTCTGGTGGAGACCGCCAAGGTGTTGGGTTTTAGGCAGTTCAATTTAGCTCTCTACAATGCAATCAACCCAGTGGACCTAGGGGAAACAGTATTATATAAATCGGTGGTAGGGATATGCTGATGTCATTGTCATCATTGCCGGGGGGGGGGATCGGGAGGCTTGGATTTGATGGAAATACACCTAAAATCGAGTACAAGTACATTGCAGTGTCAACAGATCCAACCCGAAGAACTGTGGAGGATGTATGTGTCACTGAATGGCACAACCTTGGAGTGAGTGTAGAAACTCATATACCTCAGCACAACCATAATAAGAGATCCATCAGCAACGCCTTGCTGCCGGCAACAATCCCTATTTCAGCTGCATGAGGCCTTTCAAGACATGCCAATTCTCCATACAGCCTAAATTAAAACTGAATCACTCCCTCGTCCGACCAGGTGTAGTACCCATATGGAGCTGAGACGTGGTCCCTCACTGCCGAATACACCTTCCGGCAGATTTTCGAGCAAAAAATCCTGGGAAGAATATTTAGTCCAGAACCGAAACCAAAAACTAGTGGCGAGAGAATGGAAAATTCGATCAGGGAAGAAGTTGACCATGACTGATGGACCATGGGAATATCATCCGTTTTTTCAAGACCCAAAGAATGCAGTGGTTTGGACTTGTTGCTAGAATAGATGACAATAGGATACCAAAAAAAAAAAGGAAAAAGAAAAAAAAAGTTACCCATAATGCCCAAAAGAAGATGATGCCCAAGGGAGAGGTGAAGGGATGGAGTGCTTGAAGACAAGATGAAGCTCCACATCCAGAATCAAGAGGAAGCAGCACAGGGCAGAGCTGCGTGAAGAACAGTCCTGCGAGAGGCCAGAGTTCAAAAGAATAAGAAGAAGACTTAACCTTTTAACTTTCGGACATAACTTCCACAGATGCCAAATGGAAATATCAGGAGTAGGCTTTCTTTATGAGACAATTTGGGGTCTTTACATTCAATGAATGAATTTAAGAATTTAACAAATTATGTATATGATTGTGTACTGAAACCGCTGGCGACCTTCATGGTATCTACATGCAATAGAGTACTCTGTGTGCCATGATGGTGCCGGCGGTCTCAGGTATTTTTAACTCAGACTGTGAGACTTCCCACAGTGCCCGCAGTCTCATTGGCACCCACGGTAACCGCTTGTAAAACATGTTGCAAAACGTATACCATCCCGTGCCCCGGTTGCTTGGGGCCTAACAAAGCTAATAATTACTGGAGGTTCCGAAAAAAATACTTTTCCGTGAATATACAGATGAAAAATTGCCCTCAAGGCACCTGTTGTTGGGTGTCGTGAGGTAGCCGGCGGCCCTCATGGCACTTGAAAGGTTACTAATGAAACATATATAAATAAAATATTCATTTTAAAATAAAAAAAATTCATTTATATTCTTACATATGGTTCTGGCGTATATTGCTGAACCTTTAATTATAATCCTATATTTTAGCCTATCTGGTTCATTCGCATGGTTTGTATCATATTGTGAAATTAATTTACCCTTACCGTAAAACAGGTAGTACAATAATATATTATACCCTTAGTCTTGCTGATACTTCTCCAATATTACTACTGCTTCCAGATCGAATGCGGTAGTATAGTGTGATAGATACTCACGATATCGCAAGGGTGTCCCCAGTATTGCATGCCTAATCCAAAATATGTTTGTGAATGAAGTCTATAGTGTTTATAATTTCATATCAATGACCTTTCATTGCCGTCTTTCTAATGAAGAATGTAAAATTTTAAAGAAATATGAATGTTTGAGTCATGATGAAATCATGATTCCATATTTACAGAATTGATATACTTGAAAAAAATTTGAAATTTTTTTAAATATTAACTGAAACAGAAAGTATAAACGCATCCAATACCACGTAATTTTATGTTTTTAATGTCTGCAGGGCTTTGCCATCAATGTCAGGTCTCACCGAAATGTTTCTTTTCAGGTTTCGCTGTGCAGTTTTTCTTCCTAGCAACGTTCTTCTGGCTGAATGTCATGTGTATTGACATTTACTGGGCTTTCAGGTGAGTCAAAGCTCTTTTAAAATAAAAAGTTTTTAACCATTCATTTTTAATTAGTTAATTTAATCTGGTTGCTAATATATTGGATAGTTATTATTTAATACTGCTCTTCGGATTTACGAAAATGATTCAAATTAATAAATTGGTTAAAACGCTCAATAACAATATTACATCTAAACTTAACGACACAATGATTATTCTTGCATTTAACACAATGTCGTAACTCATATATCACATTCAAATGTACTTATTTAACTTTATGATTTATTTTTTTTACAAAGCCACCAATGGATGGCAAAGTAAGTATGATTTATACTACGAATAATTTGTTCATGCTCTTGTCCTTTTGTAATTATTACATACGTCCACCATCTTTCGCAATTCATAACCAACTTGATTTTTTATTAAACGTTGGGGATTAATTTTCAGAACATGCATTTCTCTCAAATAGCTGAACGTGTTCACCATGTTTTAATCAATGTCTTCCATTTACAATTCCGTATATTTACTCGTGGTGACTAATATTCAATTTAATTCAATAGTTGGAGGCATTCCGTTGCATTCAAGAACTTGAATGAAGTATTTTTCGGAATCGATTTTTGATTTCTATATTGATGGTAATTTACGAGGAGGTGTGGAGACAAAATGTATTTCATTAAACATAGACAATTCGAAAGGTTCGGTGTCAGTAGAAGTTTCTTTAAAATACGGATATACAATGTATTTTACCGAAGAAGTCTTGGATTTGTGAAATACTCCAGAAATTGATTGAGTGATAATAAGCAATAGAATAAGACTCTTGATAACGCTAATGACCCTTCTGGTTGAGATACGGCTTAAACCTTTAAAAAAAATAATAATAAAAAAATAAATAAAGAAATAAAAAACTTGATTTATGCACATTAAACAAACCATAAGTTCAACATAGTTTTTGCAATAGAAGTTAATAAGACTTTGACTAGAAAACGAAAAAATGTTTAATGATGATAACAAAATATTGAAAATAAAAGCAACAGCCTCAGCGCACCTGATGGTGGGTTAAACATCGCTGATCGATTTGAAACGGAATTTTCCCCTCTAGTTCAGGAAAAAGAAAGTGACTTCTCCTTTTCCTCATCCGTGGCAATTCTTTCTAAGAATAACAAATATTTTCTATAACAACGGGAAAAGGTATTAGTTATGAAGAAAAAAGTTGGTATTCAAATGAGGTAAATCTTTGCGACTATCTTTACGTCGTGTAGCCGCCTGCGAAGCCCAAGGATTCCCGCATTCCTTCCCGAGCTTACCGGCAGGTTTCGGTCTGAATGTGACGGGGCTCGAAGACCTTGCTGGACGCTCTTTCCTTCATTAGCGTCATAACTCCTTAAATCCCAACTATTAGCGTCACATCAAGTGGCAACATAAAATGTGATGGGGTACAAGATCACCAGGTATTTCGACAGGCACAATTTGTGTTCTAGAATGATAATTAGGGAATGGATAAACTGTTGTTTTCCAATTACCTGTTACGCCGCCAGTGTATACTATTTTGGTTTATTATTTTCATAAATGAACCTTTGTAATCGACCAAGACCCCCCCCCCCCATCCCTAATCTTTTACGTTTCAAGCCTATAAAAACCGTATTGAATAAAAATTAAAACATTGGTACGTAATGCATGCATTACAGGGCCGTCCCTATAAATGGATTGTATACATTTCGATGATTATTAAAGTAAGAGAAAAAACAAAAATATCACGACTTCTTGGACCCCCCCCCCCCCCCCCCGCCATCGCCTACAGTAAATTTCCATCATAAAACTTCCAGCATGAAATTTGAAAATCCTGACATATTTTCCAATACCATACCAAATTCATGATTTTAAAAAATAAATAAATTTAAAAAACGAAAATCAGACGAGGACAGTTGAAACATCACGATTTATAACTATTACCTCCTCCATTCACTCATTTCGAAAATGAAATTTGAAACTCTTGACATTTTTTCAAAATCTAGGCCAAATTGATAATTAAACAAAAAAGAATACCGAAAATTTGACAGGAATAGTTAAAACATCACAATTAATTGATACTCCCTCCATTCACCTCCTTCTATAACGAAATTTGATACTCCTGATATAAGTTCCAGAACTAGACCTAACTCATAGATACACACAAAATAAGAATCACGAAAGTCGGACGATAATTTTTGAAACATCATGATTTATCAGTCATGATCATCAGTTTATCATTACCCTCTCCGTTCATCCCCTCCCTTGATGAATTGGAGGAAACTCCTGACATAAGTTCCAAAACTATATCAAACGGTAATGAAAAACATAAGAATTACGAAAGTTGGTCGAGGTTTGCAGCAATGGCAGTGCATGAAAGAATCGGTAATATCCCCTCCACCCCTAACCGCAATTTAAAATCCGAAATTTGCAAGGTTCTTTGCACATCTAGACTAAAATTGGGTAGGAAAAAATAAGAATCTTGAAAATCGGTTGAGAATTGTAGCCTGGGTGGTGTCGACAAAATTAGTCGAAAAAACTCGTCTTTACCACCTCTGTTCTCCCTCCATCGCGAAATTCAAAACTCCTCTTCCATCGCTGAAATTGGGATCGAATGAAGAAAGAATCTCGAAAATCGGTTGAGAATTATAGCCAGGGCAGCGTCGACAAAAATGTTCTCACACAAACACACACACACACACACACCTATGGTTTTTTCACGGATTCGGTCCTAGAATGGTCTGAAATGGTATGTGGTTAATTTTTTTTTTATCATGCTTCGGTTGTCCTCCACCCCCTTGGATCAATTCCAACAGGTGTCCCACTAATTTAAGAAGCCTTGCCTATAAGACATAGCTTCAAAGGGGCCTCCTAAAAATTAAAATCTGTCTGTCCGTCGTAAGTCGTTTAAAGATTTCTCCAATACTACGGTCCAACCTTAATGAAAATTGGCTCAAAAACCATACAACGGTTGGGGTCGTACCAGTAACATCGGCATCAATTTCGATCAACCCTAAAGGCTGAAATATTGAATAATCAAGATCTCGAAAGCTTTCAAGGTGACAGTAATGTTTTTTTTTTAGCGAATTTTTGTAGAAAATGAAACTATTGCAATGGCTCGGAAAATTATAAAATAAAAATTTTTGCAAAATTTCTTCATTGATATCCGTTTTGAGGCATTCTGAAACGAATCCTAGAGTTTCACGCTTTTTCATATGTAAACATATATATGTATTTTTTTATATATCTATGTGTCATCCGAGACGATAACTCTCCTTAGGATTGAGATAAAAATTCCGTTCTTGCGCCAAAAAATCAAGCTTTCCAAACGAAAGAGTGAGTTCGTTGGCCAGCACTTTTTGAGCACATTAATTGGGTAACATTTCAAAAATGTACTAAAAAAATCACTAAAAATGGCTAAAAACAGCTAAATTTATATTTTTTGGTAGAATATTGCTCCAATAAAGCATTATGTACAAAATTATGCTGAAAAAGATAGGCTAATAAATCGATAAAACCTGCAAAAAAAGCTAAAAATTTAAATTCTTTATTTGCATAGGAGATTATTATTTACAATACGTTTTTCCCAATAAAATTAATAGTTAACTATTTCCTTGCACTCAAAAAGTTCAAATTTCAAAACAATGTAACATTATACAGTACGATCATTTACGAAAATTCGCTCATACGATCAAGCTGCATGACTGGATTTTTTTTTTTTTTTTTTTTTTTTTTTT
Organism: Adelphocoris suturalis; assembly: GCA_030762985.1. Classification (NCBI taxonomy): domain Eukaryota; kingdom Metazoa; phylum Arthropoda; class Insecta; order Hemiptera; family Miridae; genus Adelphocoris; species Adelphocoris suturalis. The sequence continues at coordinate 41,962,891 of CM061041.1, forward strand.
TTTTTTTTTTTTTTTTTTTTGTCATTTATAAATCTTATCCCGAAGAATCGAATGAAATCACCCAAACATTCGTACGTTAATGGATTCGCTATCTATAAGGACTGGAAGGGGCGGCGAAATCTTTGAATTTCCGAGTGAACCGCCAAGTTCCAAATGACCTCTAAATAGTGCTGGGCTCGCTGCAGACCGCACTGCTGTGCCGCGACCACGGCCCTCTCTTAGACGGGCTATTTTCACCGCGGTTTTATGATGGTACCCGGGTAATTTGGAGTTTTCATTTTAAGGATCTGCAATTTGCATTCGATTTCTCATCACGTTTTCATACTCCAGCTTAAATGTCTCTACCCGATCCGAAAGAAATCACAAAGTTGACCGTACCGTTTGAAAGCTTGAAAATGTTTAAGTAATATTTGAGAACCTCCATGATATTTTTCAAAAGAATGGTACAGTTTCCAGGATTTTCAAAAGTTTCAAATTTTAAAAATCTTTCATGTTCCAGCAGGTAGTTTTTGATGAGAATATTATTTTGCGAATCAGCGGACACAATCTTTTATAATATTTAACGCTGATTTCGAACATTTGGTCAAACATTGAAATTGATTGAGTTAAAGAAGATACATCGGTTTGTGGACGAAAACTATATACTCGTACAATTTTAGGCAGGTGTTCTGCATAGGAGGCCAATACAGAAATAACAAACCTTTGTGTAATAATTTGCATCGTTTTAAAAACGTTTTCTTTGTGGTTGCAGCTCATCAACTTTATCGTGATCGTAGCCTCGTATTAAAAGATTTTGGTGTATATTTCGCTAAATGGCTTGCCGATTTTTCTGCAAACAATGTGGATAATTGCCATGCATTTCCGCTTAATATGCTACTTCAACCAAGTCTCTAGTTGTAGGTACATCATGAGCTTTCTTGGTTCCTAATTTTGATTGTAGTTCCTCCAACGGATGTTATACCGTTATGTTTACATTTCATTAAACTCTTGACGAGTAAATAAGATTCCTCAGTTATCACAACGGTTTAGCCAAGATAACATTTCGGAAATTATTGAGAGATTTCCACGAGTGGTGAACGATTTTCGTAGAACCAAAACTGATGTAAATAATCTTCGAATTGGTTGCACTCGATAACCATTAGAAGTTTCGAGAGTATTTTTTCGAAAGCAATTTCTCATAACAAATTTCTAGTTTATGTGCCAAACCAAAGACATAAAATCTCAATAACGATGGATATATAGTAGCGATTGAACTCCGGATTTGAGAAGCTGTAGACAGAGCGCAGCACTGAGATTGAAACTTCATAAAGCCTATAGGTATCTAAAAAACGATGGCTCGTGCTTTTGAAATCAATTGTTCCTCGCAACGAATTGTTACCAACCACTTTTTATTCATTTCTTCATCTCTTTGATATTGAGCTCCTTTTCTATTATTGTATAAGTACACGCAGCAAAAATTGTTATAACGCATGAAAAATGTGGGCTGACAAAGAACCGGATTCCCAACACAGTCGCGTCCCTAACGGCCATACTTGTTAGTTCGGAGCCCCATTGCAGAAGCATCGATAGTGGTCGATAGTGGATAGTGGTTATCCAAGTTTAATTCAAAATTGCCCCTGTGGCATCTAGTATAACAAAATAACACCGTTGCATCATGTCTGGACAGCTCCAATCTTGTGTAGTATAGGAGTGCAATTGAAATAAAATGAGTTAATGGATAAGGTTTTGGGTCCACATTTTATGATGACCTAAGCTATCAACATGCACACTGAGGAAGATACGCTCGTTATATGTATGTAGTTGACCTTCCCCCATGCACAAGGACTCTTCTCTTCGTAGAAAATAAAACTCGTTTTGCTAACTCCTCTGATTTCCTCCCAAGTCTTTCTCAACCACTTCGCTAAACTCCTTTCAATATATTTTACATTTACGACGCGGTTTTTTCCCCCCCCCCACCACCATTCTGGTTTTCTCCTTCTGATAGGTATATGAATCATACCACATGAAATTGTATTATTCAAGATACCTTTACCAAATAAAGGAACATTTTCTCAATAAACTCTTTACAATAGCCTAAGCAATCCTTGTAATGGTTGTTCTTGTACGGATACTCTACTTGACAACTAATTGTGTAACTAAGTACACAAGTTCAATCTCTTAGTGAAATGAATGAAACGTACATATTGTATAAGCACAGTCAATCTGTTAGTTTCTATGTACAGTATATTTGAATTGTCAATTTCTGAATGTTGCATGAAAGGAACATTACATTGGCGCTGCGGAAATTCAAAGTAATTTTAGAATGCCTAAAAAAAACAAAAGACAGAGTTTTCAGGAGGGATAATTTGTTAGTTACTACGTATAATGTATATTTGGGTTGTCAGTTTCTGAATAAAGCATGAACAGTAGGTACATTACATTTCACACCTAGACCGTCACTCTACTTTTTTAACACTGTCCTAAATATTATTTCCATAGGCTATACAAATTTTAACTAAATTGCTAAAATTTGAAAGACTTAACTTGTCCCAATTCGAGCCAGAGTTGCCTGAATTTAACCTGAAACTTTGGAAAACGCGTACCTACCCTCTATATAAATCTATTCTTCATTCATTCCGCGAGAATCCTCATAATGGCATAATACAGCTACTTCTTTGTCCCGTTATGAAAGTTTGTTCTTTCGTTTCAAACATTGGTTCAACTCTGAACGAACTGAAAAAATTGTCTTTTCAAGCCTAAAAATAGATCGGAATCCATTCAAAAGGTCGGCCCAGCTTATATCGCAAATCTTGACTGATAGCCCGAAGCTCTTCATTTTTTTTAACGGAGTTGGTCCTAAGTAACCTTGAAAAGTTCCACTCGGCAAAGTAATGTAAACTCAGACTCGAACTCTTTCCAACTTTCCTTCTCGTCAAAAGTTGGTGAAGAGTATCGACAAATTGTCATTGCTCAGTGGAACTCCTTGTCCTACTGCTCTTTTCCACTGCTGTCAAAACTACTCTATCCTCCATTCGCATTTAATGTTCAAGCCATTTTCTCGCCACCAATAAAAACAAAATTCATAAATACATATGACAAACCACAAAATGTGCGCTATTTTATTTTTATTATTTTTTAAAATTATTTATTTTTATTTTATTTATTCATTTTTTACTATCATTCATACATCTTTCATGGGGTATTACTTCTTTCGTGGAACTTTCATCTCCCTATGATACTCATTTGTGATCAAGTCTAGTGATCTAGTTTCTCACTTAAACTAGTGAGAAAACACACCATTTAGAGAAATTCACGATTTTAAACGATTTAACGTCGTCGAGCGATGAATTTCATAAGGGACCACCAGCCCTGAAGCAATAACATATTGCACGGTTACTTAAACTAAAATTTCTAACGTTCTAATTTATGATATGTAATCCTTTCTAAATAATATTTGCTATAGGTATTTTAATGCGAACTGTACCATTTTTAGTCACTTAAAATTGCCTAGTGTGAAACATAGGGAAATATATTACACCTTCGGGTTCGTTTGTCCCGAGGCACATTTATTGGTATTTAAAATGTCAGTCTCATTATTATAGAAAAATGACCCATCACTCGAATTTTTGAGAGCACAAAATGCGCAATTGCGTGCAAGTCCACAAATTTTGAAATTCTGAGTTATTAAGTATTTATTACCACATGTGGTGCATGGTTTTGAAAGTATTCGTTCACCCTGTTCATTCACGCATTCCTTCATTCATTGATATTCACAATACTAATATGGAAAAACACGTTTCTTTTTGGCGTTTTTACATGTTGATGTGATAAATATGTGTAATTGATCATCACTACATGATTCAGCGTGCAAAATTACCCTATAATCATGTAAGACATGTGGAAATCAATATCATCTTCAAATACTGGATATTCCACAATTTGAGCAAATTTTGTCTGTAATTTAGCCTTTTTGCAGATTAACGTACAGCGTTCCGGGTGGTTTCATTAAATTCTTTTGGATAGTGTCTATCGATAACAACCAACAAACCTTTACTGTTACCTTGAAAGTTTTCGAGATCTCGATTTTTTAATATTTCATCTCTTGAAACCTACCTTTTAGGGTTGAATAATATAGATTCCGATGTTACTGACACATATCCGACAGGATGGGATATGTGATTTTCGAGCCAAATTTTGTGAAGTTCGGTCCAGCAATTTTGAAGTACAGCTTCGGACGGCGGACGGACGAATTTTTTTAAATATTATGTTGGAATCTACATTATCTTGAAACGCAAATGAACAAAGATAAAAAAGAGGGGGGTGGGAACATTATTTTTGTTGGTCGATTATAATGGTTCTTTATTGATATTAATAAACCAAAATCACTTGAAAATAATAATCATGGAAGAAAGTTAATAGGTATGAAATGAGAAGTCTTAACAACTTAGTATCTGTTAGATAGGTAGGTATGAAATGCGGTAGGATATCGTAGTACCTACTTGATTCTTGCTGTTATTCTCGATGCTAATGTATTGTAACTCAAGTCTCCACTATATGGACGGTGGGATTTTCGTTCGCCTCCAGGTTCTTACAGCTTCGTCATCCAGTGAAGGGGAATTTCCTGGTCGTGGCAGCCATCTTCATTAAGCGTTCTTACTTGTAGTCCTGACTGCGGCTTAGTTTGAGATTGTTGTTCTCTTCTTGGTGCTCAAGTTGGAATCGTATTCGTGAAATTTTATTCTGCCGAATCAAAACACTACATGAAGCAACGCTTTACGTTTATTTGAAGGAGGGAGATTCAGGGCTGTTAGTGCCCAAGTTACAACACAGTGTAACTTTGAAATTTCTTGAGCAGGTAGAGGGGTATTTTGGGAAGGTAGAGTAATTGAACGGAAAAACACAAATCTCCACTTTTTTGTTTCTACTTTGCACATCCCTCCAAATACATTTTACATTATACTCGTATCAACGGGTATACCATAAACTTGGGGGGCTCTGTCAAAACTTTGGTTCCGAAGAACGAGGTTTTCAGCGCTGACATGACCTAATTCGTTTCCTACGTATAAAAAAGTAGCATGTTTTACGAATTCCTGAAGGTTTTTTTCTTCAGACATTCACAACAGGTTGTTATTAGATGTATTTTTCATTTCGAAGGGTAACTACTGCTCGATAGTTATTGCAATTGCTTTACTAACAAGTTACTTATTTCACTCAGTAGATGATAGATGAACATTTATTTTCTTGTTATCACCTCAGCAACAATCTTACACAATAACGACCTTTCGAAATTGATACGTACCCTTATGTCATTTTTATTTATCCACCAACGCTTTATTCAGAAATAAAAATGGGTACATTTGATGTTTTATATACTTTAGGAAAGCTTTGTTACAGTTAGCGAATTTTTGTCAAAAAATTAAGCTATTGCAATGGCTCGGAAAATGTTAAAAATAAAATTTTTTGAAAAATCTCTTCATTGAAATCCGTTTTGAGGCATTTTGAAACTATTCCTGAAGCTTGCGCTTTTTCGTGTGTCATTTCAGACGATAACTCCCCTTAGGATTGAGGAATTATCAATTTGTGGAAATTAGGATTGTTTTAAGGATATACGTTTACGCTTGAGCTGATGGTAGTGTTGACCAGTATGTAATGGAATTCATATAGAATCTCAATGTATTCGATCCTAAAGCAAAATCAAATTAGGTTGCGAGATATTTACTGTTAGCTGTTGATTTTTTTTTTTTTTTTTTACGGTATTTCATAATGTTTCATAACGGTATTTCATAATGAAATGTTTAACATCTCATCAAAATTGGATGCAAATTGTGGAAGGTATAAGTTTGGCATGGGCCTACGGAGATACAAACAGTCACGGAACCTTAATTGATTAGGGAGTTCTAAAACTTGAAATGTGATTGGGAATTTCGATTTTGTAACAACAGATTTTCCCCTTCTTGGTAAACTGAGAAGCATAGTTTGATGGAAGTGTCAACTTTACCTAATGCAAAGCCTCGGAAAATTCTCTGAGATTAATTCAGGGAGAGCCGCAGCTTGATGTTTGCTTTCCACTCTTTCAAGTGCTTTTGATTGTTGATCGATGATGATCGTTGAAGCAGTTTAAATTTTTTTAGAGCCTTAGGCCGTATCTTGGATGGTGGAAGTCTTTCAACCGAAACCGGTTGCCTCACTCTGAGCGAACGGGGTTTTCCCTCGTAGAATAACCTCACATCACGTTCTTCCCACGTAGAATAACGTCACATCACTTATCGGAATATGTAAATTATGAGGAAGCTGAAGTATCTTATTCATATCAGGTATCGGGTTCTTTTAGTGATAAAAAGGAGTATTAGGTCTATCATAGAACAACAAGCTTATTGTTTGTATGCAAGACTTTATCTTCTGTGCTACTAAATCGAGTTAATCGGATTCATTGACTGATTCCTCGTTATGGTTCACTGATGAACTAATTGACTGAAAATCATCGCTTTTTATAGAAATACCCTGATTTGAAGAGAGTTTAATTGAAGGGCTTTAGACGAAGCTCCCATTAAGGAAACTACTCTAATCGTGCGTTGTTAATTCAATTAGCATAAAGCCAGCAAATACAGTGCTGCCTTGTCTTTGGAGGATTCAACGTCATGCGTATCTTGCATCGATAAATCAATCAATTGATTTATTGATAACATCAATAAATTGCAATGGAACTCATAGAGGATCTAGGGAGGAATTTAGAGGTGTGATTCTTCCCCCTCCCCTCTATTCTCACCCTTCTACACTACAGTCTGCCTGTTAATCCTTTTGAACAGGACTGAAGTATACTAGATCCCAATCAGATTTTAATGAAACATTCAGGTATTTTGTGAGTCATGCCCAATATGGTCCCCAATGTGTTTAATCGTAGACAGACCAATGATATCTTCCGCCCATGCTGAACTTTCAGAACCTATATTCACAGAATGGAGAGATGATTCTTTATAAATTTCATTGTTACCACATCATACTGAACCTCTGCACACGCGCAACCAGTTCTTGTAACCACAGATTTTTTTTAAATTCATTAGGAATATTGCGGATATGGTCGAGATCGTCTATGAATTTCACTACCCCAAATTTAAGATGGACTCTACGCGTGGGCAAACGAAAACTGCTCAAACGCACTGCATCCAATTTCAAGATAATTCAAATAAAATGAATTTTTTAATCTCTGAATAGCAATTAATATCAAATGAAATTTCCATTAGTTTACACAAACAAGAATATAGTGAAGAGGTACGTAAACGTGCCACTCCCATTTTGCCAGAATTTTTCTCTTCATTCTATATATAACACCTTCTACTCCAAATTTTTGAAGCAGCCCCCAAAAATGTAAAATTTGGCATATATTATTAAAATGTGATTTATTGTTTAACTCCGTTCTCGGTGGTAATTCTGTTAATTCCAAACCATCTTTTCGAAGTTGAATTTTTCATTCACACTGCAACAATCCTCAGTGCTGGTATACGGATTCTTCCCAAACCCATCAGTTCTGATCGTTACACGATTTTATAAGAGAACCGATCTTTCAACCTCAAAATTTGATTTATTGAAGTCAATTTCCAAGTACCCAATCAAATCGGAAATCGATATTTCACAACAATAATCGATTTGATGTCTATTTTAAAGAAAATTGATCAATAGTGGTTGGGTTTTTTCAACTCTTGAATATTAAACACTACTTTACAAAAATAATTTGCCGAAAAATTATTGTTTAACGGGATCCACATTTAACCCAAATAACTAGAATAAAATAAAGAAATTTACACAACCTTTTGCCTACGGCAATGGTAATAAATTTAAAAAAACGAATAATCCCGGGGAAGAGAGCCATGGTGGGATCGGTCGTGTCATCGGGAAAGATCGAAATCATTCTCCCTTTTGAATCTGTTCCGAGATTCTGGGTCAGTTGTGGTCAGGGCAGCATATCTTGGAGCAAACGCCTTATACAAGAGTGTTTGCCGGTGCAGAGAAAAAGAATATTATGAAGATCTAGTTGCACAGTTTTCGTATGTTAGAGATGCAACTGATTTCTGGGGGTTGGTACGCTCACTGAGGCCAAATGAATGGCGTAGGGTTGGAGATATCGTACTCAATGGAGTCTTAGTGGGAGGCCCAGTATCTCATATGAGTTGAGTAGTCAATGGAATCGAATGAGATGATGGATAGACCATTCACCATAGGAGAGTTGAAGTTGGCTCTTAAAAGAACAAAGGATGGAAAAGCACTAAGGGTGGATCGTATCTAATATGAGTTCTATAAACACACCCCGGACTCTTTCTTGTCAGGCATGCTATAATACCTATGCAATAAAGTCTAAGAGGAGGGAATAACACCAGCAAGTTTCTCAGAATCCATCATCTACCCCCACTTCAAGAAGGGGGCACCAACTGTGCTTCAGACTACCGGGGTCTGTCATTCATAAACTGTATGGCCAAGATTTACTGTTCCTTGCTTCTAGAGCGACTTGAAATGCATTTCAATTTCTTGACTCAGTGTTCGGATGGAGATTCATTGACGTATCGATGGATTGAGTAGGCATAGCAAAACAAGATTACAGCATCAGTTTGGTCAGTTTTGAATAGTAGACGATAATAATTTCATGTTTCGAGTTTTGAAAAAATCTATATTTTATAACGGTCGGTTATTATTACCTTCCCTACAACATCTTATACTTTTTTTTCTAAACCACAGGATTCAAACGGGAGGACTGCGTTCATACATGCGCATTTCAATATTTGTTGGTTCTCGTGGAGTAATAAACAACTACTTACACAACTCTGCACTACTACTACACTACTAACTAACAACTCTTATCATCGTTCATTTCTCGCTAGCTCCCACCAATCATCTTTCGTTTTTTATATATCTTCTTTGTCGTAACTGTTTCAACTTTTTCAAAATATAAAAGTAATTTTAAGTAATTTTATAGTGTAATTAGTAAACCGAATGGGGCTGTTATATATGTATGTATATATATATATATATATATATATATATATATATATATATATATATATATATATATATATATATATATATATATATATATATATATCAGCCCCATTCGGTTTTGATATCGTTCCCTGTACTGCAAGAGGTTTCCAATAGTTTTGGAACGCGAAGGGGCCACTAATTAAACAGGTGGCGCTTCTATGACTTAAGATTCTGCAGGAAAACGGCTTTATTGAACCACTTTGCGGGCATGAGGCCTCATAAAGCCAACTTTATCAAAGAACAAAGAAGTTATATTGTAGTGAACTCAAAGGGCTTCGTGGGATCAACCAATCATGAGCAACGTTCCGAAACCCGAACCCATCCCTTTACCCCATCATCCTAATGAACCTTTACGACTTGATGAAACCACAACTTTAGAAATTAATCTTCTTGCAAGCTAATTTAAATAATTAACTCTATCTGTCAGCAGCCCTTAGCTACTCACCAAAATCATGCTCGTTCAGCTCAGGTGTGCTTAAGCTAACCTGGAGTATTATAATATGCATCACTGTTAAACTGGGAGTGGAACTAATCATTGATCCCAAATGTTTGTCCAGGGCTTCAGTTCTCTCTACAGTAAAGCAAATGGTAAACGTAAATACCAATGTTTCGAATCCTTTGCGATCAGTAGACGACCTGATACATCAAAGCCTTTCAAACCGAATGGTAACTACTTGTGCTGATACTCTCATTTCCACTTGGGATCTGAGCTACCCATTGGTAAATGAACATACTGTGAAATTCAACTGGTAGATAAAGGCGTAATTCCTGTTATTGGTGCTTTTGGCGTGGATTTAGGGCATTCATTCATTCAATGCTACATTCTTTCATTCTATGTTTTACGTACCCACTGCCTTTCATCACACGGGTATCAGCAGTAGGTACATTTCACTCGATGGCTTTTGAACCTAATGTTGAACCGTTGATAGTTAAATTAGAAATTAATCAGATCAAGTCCTCTTCATGCAGTACCTATTTTCAGAAGGAACTGTTGAAAAGAGGTCAGTGTTTCTAATTTACAAGACTTTACAAAAAAGGCCTTTCTGTCCTTGAATTGGTTTTTTTTATTCAATAATAAAAAAACCAATAGAAAAATAATTATTTGAAAAAAAGAGAATAATAAAAAATAATAATAAATTAAAACAAAACCAATTCAAGGACAGAAAGTTTTTTTTTTTTTTTGTGGACTTGTTATAATTTGAACTGTCCAAATAAAGAAACGTTTGTAATTTACGTTCATAAGAGAAAATTGATGCCAATACTGTTGTTACTGTCATTTGTTTTCGATACATACATCAAACGGCTGTTTCCATAGGAGCAACTATTATAAGTCATTTATAAATAAGATTGAACCTAGAACGAATTCACTTGGTAAAGGAAAGGTTTCTATACAATTTCCAATTATGTTTATAGCAATATGTAATTATAATTATATTTGTGATTTGATGGACGGAGGAATATTGTCTTGTTACGACAACGACATTTCGTGTTGACCAATGTTTCCCTGAAGTACTTTGAGTAGATAATTCTGAGTAAATGAACACTTTAATTATGGAAAGTGAGTAACTTATCTCTAATTAAAAGTGGCGCCACTCCTACCTCTTAATTAAAGGTGGTTGGACGTGGAAACTGGAGAAGATCGGTGGTTCGTGAAAATATTTTGTTTACGGACCTACGTAACGTCGTTCCCATAACTTCATTTGAAAGATTAACCGGATTTGTTACTGTAAAGTAGGGTGGCTTCGATCCTATTGAGTAGACTGTGGTACAAGGGCATTTTTAAATGATTCTAGAGGGCTTAAAAGTAGTGGTAACGGCCGGCAGTGGATCCTTTTTCTATCAAGAGGATGAATTGTACAATCAATCAGTTGAATCCTTTCTTCATATAAATTTTCGTTAAAAACGGTTTCCGTAAAAATAATAACTGGTAATAAGCACGATATCATTATTAATTGCACATCAATTTGCCCCTCATGTTCAATAAAGAATCATAAATTGAAGTTGTGTATGAAAGATGGCAATGAGCTACTAACATGCTATTGTCCTGATTAGGCCTAAGTGCTAAGACCCTCGACATATTGACAATGTAATTAAATAATATTAATAACACAAATATTACCCAAGTTTTTAACTGAGGACTGCAATAAATGCCCTCCAAGCGATTACAAAGCCTACTATACTTACAGCTTGATGTGTAGGAAGGAAACAGTGAAATCCTTAGGACAGCAAATTGCCATTTCAACCTTCGACAAACTTCTCGAACGATATCAAGGAAAATCTCTCAAGCGATTGTCCACTCTCGTGAATGTACGTCTGGGCCTTCTACCATTTGATGTCGTTTATGTGTGCTGTGGGGTCATCATGGAAGATAGTAGCCTAACCGATCTGTTCAACCTAATTTATGCTGTTCTCAGTACATAGGTACATACACTGTGTCCTTCAATGGCGTTCGGTGATTCATTACAACTGACTATTTGTGGAAGAAACCAGAGGAATAATGAGTTAAGGCTCCAAAGCTAACTCTGGGCGCTACCGAACTTCTAAATGTTAATTTTGAACTTTTTCTCCAAGCAGCAAAAAATGACGTTTTTTCAACAAGATATAGCACCAATTTTAGTGGTGCGAATTGTAAACTTGAGTAGTGCATTTAATAGAGAATCTATTCTTCTTTAGTCTAGTCTTCTTTAAATCTTATTATAATGGCAATTTTCGAAAATTGCATAGTTTTCAAGATATAAGCAAAAAACTGAAAAAAGTTGGAAGTTTTTGAGATTTTTTTGCAATTTTTGAACACATACGTCACACTCGGATCAGGGGGCAAACCTCAAATTCGGATTCAGCTCCCCGAAAAACATAAGGAAATGTTGGGAAAAACTTCTGGGGTTTTGTCTTCGGAAAACCCTTTCCTTACTGGACAATTATCCAACCTGATGCATGATGGATGGACTTGCGTACAGTCCAATATTCTCCAATTCTAATCCATTAGGGTCCGTTTCTTGGTATAAGGGGAAAAAAGCAATTATTGAGAAACCGCCAACAAAAAGAGCGGGAGAATGATAAGAGGATAAGACCAAAAGTGATAAGATAGTACTACCCTAAATTTCCATTGGTGGTAAAGTGTAATTATATACACTGTAGAAATCTGGCTAAGTGAAAATACTTGCTTAAGTGGCAAAATATTAATTATTGGCATCACTCACCCGGAGGGCCCTTTGTGTCTGTTTAATGATGTATTGACACGGAGTTTCGGAACGCGAGTATCACAACAGAGAGAATTCTGGGGATGGAAACGATGAAAAATAGTACATGAATCTTCATTAATCCTTATACAGCCCTTCCACAGAGGTGGGAGGTCTATTTGTAAAATACTATGTGTTCAAACATTAAATTCATGCCCGATGATCAACTTTACTGAGTAGAGTGGTATACGCCTTTTCATAAAATGAAGACACAACCATATAAAATATATATTATGTCAATCTTCCCTGTTCAATTCTTTTGTAATTAACCAAGTCTTTCTCGACTGTTGCCTCATGACATGATATTCACATTATCAATTATGAATTTTGCTTGCGCTACTCAGGCTACAATTCAACCTATTGATTTTTAGTTTGATCGATCCCATCTTTAGTCTGGTTGTGCAAATAACTTCGGAAATTAGGAATTTGCCGTCGGGAGGGGAAATTGAGGGGGTACTTAATTACCAGTCCTTCTAAGCGCTGCCCAAACTGCAATTCTCGTGGGTTTCGTGATTCTTTAAGCGAATTTTCGTAAAAAATGAAGCTATTGCAATAACTCCAAAAATTTTAAAATCAAAATTTCTGAAAATTTTCTTCATTGAAACCCGTTTTGAGACATTCAGGAACGAATCCTAGAGTTTAACATTTTTCATAAGTGTATATATATATATATATATTTATTTATTTATTTATTTATTCATTTATTTATTTAGTTAGTTATTTATGTTGTTATGTATGTGTTTAGTTATTTAATATACATAAATAAATATGTGTCCTTCCAGACGATAACTCTCCTTAGGATTGAGATAAAAATGCCGTTCTTGCGCCAAAAAATCAAGCTTTCCAAACGAAAGGACGAGTTTGTTGGCCAATAGTTTTTGAGCACATTGAATTGGTCAAATTAAATAAAAAGTGCTGAAAAAATCACTAAAAATGGCAAAAAGGCTAAAAATCGATAAATTTATATTTTTTTAGCAGAAGATAGTTCAAATGAAGTTTATTAACCATTAAATAAAACATTAAAAAACTTTTGTACAAAATTATGCTGAAAAGTGAACTAAAATGTCATTAAAATGTGATAAAAATTGATAAAAACTGCAAAAAATTGAAAAATCTAAAATCTCTTTTCGAACCACAGAATATTATTTAGAACGAGTTACCTGCCAGAAAATCAGTAGTAAACATTTTCTGTGCACTCAAAAAGCTCGAATTACAAAACAATATAACAAAATATAATACTATAACTTACGAAAATTCGCTCATCCGATCATGCTGCATGACTGGTACTTTTGTTCAATCAAGTGTTTGGTTTAGTTTTGGGACCTACGTCAGGATTTTCAAATTTCATTATGGAAGGGGGAATGGAGGAGGTAACACTGATAAACCGTGATGTTTTCATACTATTCTCAGCCAATTTTCGTGTTCCTTTTGTCATTCGATCATTTTACTATTTTGATTGGAGTATTTAGTCTTTCTATTCTCATAATCCGAGTTTCATGGTGGAGAGGGGGAAATCTGCAAATCGTAATATTTTCAACCTATTTCAGTGAATCTTTCTTTACTATCAGATTTCATAAAGTAAAAACAATTCTTTCTTTATAAAGGTTTTGAGGTAGGCAGGGGAGTTAGTTGCTTGTTGCACATTCATGTTAAGTTGTGATGGGCGAGGTATATCCATTAAAACATGATCTATTCACTGAACTCACACAACTTTTAGGTATTTAAACCAGACATACGAACGTTCTTGTGCCTTCCTTACTTAATATGTTTGAGTAAACTCTGGTTTAGCAAAAGTAGAGACCTAAGTAGGTTGTTTTGGCGAAAAACTTCAGACAAAGACGGTGGCTGAGAAACTGGGGTTACTCATTCATTATTTCAATTGTATTTCTTTTCATATATATTTCATTTTTGTATTTTAAAACAAAGCATTTTTTTTTCGAACGAATAAAAAGGTAAATTTATTATTCAAAATTATAAAAGAAACTATAAAGAGGTCTTCCATAGATTTATTGGGCCATGTTGGGTATGTCACTTAGACTACATATTCGTAATATGATTTTATAAATCATTCTAATGTGTTCCAATGTGAAGGGAAAATTAGTTGATTAACTGTTATACAGAAGGGTAACCTGAAGGAACTGTAAAATGTTGATTGAATACTAACTACCTTGAAAGTAGATAGAGTATTAGCATGTTTTACGTTCATGATATCTGGTGACGATGGAATTCCTAGGGAACCATATCACTGAAAATGTAATCGGATTCGGATGCAAACTGTACCTCTACCTAAATTATTAACGTTACAAGGATTTCACTTTTGCGCAAGCATAGGGGCTATTAATGACCAGGCGACGATGAAATTCCTAGGGAGCCATCGATACCCCAACCAGCACAATCCATGAAAAGTTCATGGAAATTTCATAGTTACTTCTCATATTTTTTGACCGTTAAAAGGATTAAGGGACTCACAGAAGGGAAACCAAAATTGTTCACGACATGTAAAACGAAGAACGCGAGTAGAAAATTTGATTTCGGGCGTATTTTTTATATTTTGAAAGTTTTCACAATGCTTTCTGCCTATATGCAGACTAGAAAATAATGAATGTTTTTGAAAAATGAATCTAATAGGGCATTTCTTATACATGAATTCAACTTCCATTCCGAATAATCTGGAATTTACTGTAAGTTATTCAAATTGGTGTCGAAAAGGCCTACTTCTTCTGCTATTTTATGTGTTAATGAGTCGCTTCAATATAATTTTTGCTATGTTTAATGAATCATTTATCTTTCCGTCTACTTAACTCTAACTAAAGTATCGTTTGCAGTGATTTGAGGTCCTTGGGAGGTGCTGGTGGCAATTGGAGAGACCAAAAGAAGTTGATGTGCTACTCGGCTTACGCCTGGGGGATGCCGCTTCTCATCCTGGGAGTCACGATTGCTGTGGACTACATGCCTTCGGTCCCAACAACATCACGCTTCAAACCCGCCATGGGTCTTGACAAATGTTTTTTCAGAGGTAAGTTCTTTAAGAAATGACCAGCGTCATCTGTTTCCTTCTATGACCTTTGCTCGAGATTCTAAAATTAAGGATACCTATCTATTATGAAACAACTTCTACAGCCATCTAATCATCCGAACTTAGTCACTCAACAAATTTCGCTCCTTCAAAAAAATATGCACATTATATAAAATATATTTCCATAGTCATCTCGACTACGACAGAACAACGGATTTGGTTTAACATTGGTTGCAAGCGGATTGTAGGATGAGCATGACGGTCGTCTGTGTCTCTTTACATCGCACTCATTCAATTAAACGCTTTTTTAAATAGGGTTTTTTTCCTAATCTCTTGATATTCCCATATTAATTTTCCCCAATGCCCTTTTCTACATTATTCATTTAAGCTTTTATACAAAACAAAGGGGTAAAGGGTCGCGATGAAATAAAACGCCTCCACACAGCGGTAAATGAAACCATAAATCCTTTAATATATGAAACGTTTTGGGTCAGGAGGGGTAATTGTGAACGAATTTCATTACTTTTGACTTGGTTGTAATATATTCCTGGTTTTCTGTCAGAAAAAAAACAGCCGGAAATAATTTTTTCTCCTATTTGCTCTGTTTCAGATACCATCTATAACTTTTGAATATTTTAATGTTTCGTGCTGTACATCAGGAAGTTCGCAATTGCCCCTCATGCTCACATTTCCCATTGAAAATGGGGTAATTGTGAGCATAGGTGCATATTGATCTAATAAGCATCCTCTGCAATTAGCTAGTCTAGACTAACAATTTAAAAATCTCATTCATTGAGTTTTATTTTAATACATAGAAAATAAAAACTTTAATATTTTTGTATACTTTTATTAGGTAAGATTTAATAGTTTGGTTCTATAACTAACTCAAATAGGTATAGCATTTACAAAAGATATATATATATATATATATATATATATATATATATATATATATATATATATATATGTATACATATACATAAATACCCTGCTATTTGCCAAAGTACTGAAATTCACCAAGAAAACGCTAAGGTAATAGTGGTATAAGTGCCTATATGGAGAAAAAAAAACATGGTGCAGATAATATTGTGATCATCCTGAGATTTTCTTTTAACCCCTCTCTTTTTACCGTCCTTGGTTGAGACTTCTCTGTCCCAATCAAGACTCTGTCAAAGAGTCGAAGCGTAAATTCGCAAGATATCAAAAAGGAAAGGAAGGAAGAATATTTCGAAGTGACGGATGAATGGGGAGGTCTGATGATAAAATAACGTTGTGAAGGTCTCATTGAGACGACTCTGATATACCCGCCCACCACGAGCCTGGTGATATAGCAAAGGATCAAGGGCACAGCTCGCACATTGTAACAACTAATTTCACCGTCTGATAAACCTCAGGGTAGGACTTCTTTGATTAATGGCACATTAAATTCGCCTTTTGTTGTCCAACTTAGAGCTAATCCAGTTTGTTGTATAATTACTTTATAAATCACTAAACACTCTTGGATACTAATCACAAATAAAAACTTATGTTTGAACGTTACGGAAAATGGTATACGTTACTTTAATGTTTACGCTTCGACGAAACCCAATAAAAAATTTTTAAAGGGGTATAGGACTTGGCGACCGGATCGAGCTCCCATAATTTGATTGAATTGATAGTAATGGATCTTTATTGTATATATATATATATATATATATATATATATATATATATACCGCGCCTCGCCAGGGGGCAAGCCCCCTGGACCCCCGGTTACCTCTATTTACATACTTCGGACGAAATTATTGAAACACAGAATGTGTTTGCGTTGTCGCGCAACCAAGTGACAACCAAACAAGCGTCATTGTTTACTATTCATTTATAACATCAATTTATATAGTTATAGTATGAAACTACGAAAAAAAATACGAAATAAATTCGTGATAAATCAAGAGCGATTTATCAAGTAAATGTCCTAAAGAGGCTACATACGAAATTACAGCTTCCTAGAGTGTAAAGTATAGAAATTAGCTTTAAAAGCCACTCATCTGATCCGGACCCTGGACATCGTCAAGTAAATGTCCTAAAGAGGCTACATACGAAATTACAGCTTCCTAGAATGTAAAGCATAGAAATTAGCTTTAAGAGCCACACCTCTGATCCGGACCCTGAGCATCGTCAAGTAAATGTCCTAAAGAGGCTACATACGAAATTACAGCTTCCTAGAGTGTAAAGCATAGAAATTAGCTTTAAGAGCCACACATCTGATCCGGACCCTGAGCATCGTCAAGTAAATGTCCTAAAGAGGCTACAAACGAAATTACAGCTTCCTAGAGTGTAAAGTATAGAAATTACCTATTCAAATTATTTAACCTCCGCTTCACAAATCAAACCGTTTTCGTAATACTCAGATCACCTGCTATGAATCAAATCATCGAAACACAAGCTCAATGAAATCATCAGAAATTAACAAGCGGTTGCAATCATGTTCACAATATCAATTATTGAGAATGATCACCTGTGTGTAAACAATTATTTATATAACCATGCTCATAACTCAGTTTGTTGGACACGCACTTCGCAGTAGTTAACATAATATTGTTGGATAAATCGAGAGCTTTCGAACGAATGGTCAACGAATTTTGTGGGATGAAAAACGACGAAGTTGTAGCAACGACCCCCTAGCAACGACTCGGTTGTACGTGAAAATCATCCGTCACACATCTCGTTACCATCCCGCGTTCCATTTTCGGCTAGTTAGTCCATGGCTAAAACACATTCTGTGTTAAAATTCTAATATTTCGCCGATTAAGCTTGATCCCAGAAAAAAATTGAATGGGCATTGTTTGCATGACGATGCTTGTTAAGATTCTTGTTGCCTCGTTGCTTGTTGCCTGCATTCATGGATTAGGATGATTATGATTTTCACTGATGCTTTCATTCAGTCGTTGATATTGAGGCCAGGTGGGCGATTTGCACCCAAGATGGTCCTGTGAGCTCGTTCTGACTGTTGCAGAAGTCTATCGTTACTTTTCGGTATAGTTTTCAGCACTTTCACCCCAAAGCACTCATCAAAATTAGATTGGTGTGATCGTGCATGTTCTGCAACAGGAAGCTGCCGGGGCTGGTTGACTGATGCTCTGTGGTTGTTTACCCTGAGATTCAGCGTTGTAGTGGTCTTACCAACATAAAATCCTTCGTTTTCCGAGCATTTCCTACAGATTAATTGGTAAATACACATCTTTGATTGACATTCTGCTGAACCTTTGCACTTATATTCTCGAATTGCATTTGGGGATGAAAAGTACTCATCCTCAATCACTAGGTTACAAAGCTTACACCTCGGCCGCCGACATGGGTGTAGACCTAGCTGCTGAGGCATATATTTGGACGTAACCGAAAAGAAATGGAGGCGTATCGGATGATATCAAGCCCGAAACTCCGTGCCTATTATGCTGGGACTTCATTGTTAAGTTGGCATTGGTATTCTGGTATTTATAACTAAACTTTATTTAGAAAAAAACAGAAATAAACCAAATTTGAAAACTCTCAAAATTACTCTTAATTTATTCTTTTTATAATTAACTCAATTAACGCCATTAACAGACAATAATCCTATAAAAGACAAAAATTGACATGAAAATGTAAATTTGAAAATATTCTGAAAAGATTTGGGTTGCAATTTCAAATATTTTTACGGTTCTATCTCGCAACATCATCATTTCATAGTATGTGACGTCCGATTTAACTGTTTAAATTGGAATGAGACTATTTATTAGATAGAACGGCTTGGTCGGCTGTTAAAACACTCGACCGAGATTAAAACACGATTGATCTGCCTAGCTTCGTATTCTGTTTCATTAAAAAGAGAGTGATGTACAGTGAAGCCAGACGTGATTGGGAGAGGCGCCGATTAACCTTGAGAGGATGGACTTGTTCCTTTTTGTTAGGTATTTAAAAATCTGTTTACGCCTCCTTCTATCAAAAATATTCACTCAGTTCGGCCGAAGCGCGTGGAGTATAGGAACAGCGGGTCGTCTGTCTTGTTGAGAGATGGTCACAACCTTGTCTCATATTCGCTCTGGGAAGAAACAGTTCGTTGATAACTGTCATCTGTGGGTTAATTAGTCTTTTCAGGATATTTCCAGCAATTAAGTAGTGATTTAGTGGAGTTGCAAGGTTGTGTATGACTTAACGATGTAAGCTACGAGTGTTGAGCCTTTAAATAGGGAAACCAACTGTCGGTAACCATGGTAACTATGGTATTATTCCATTGCTCGATGATGTTAGCAGACTGCTATGAAATTCCCAGCTACCGTCTACTACGAGCTTAAAAGATGTGGAAAACGCCTGGAAACAAATTAAAGATAACGTGTATTACACACAATGAATAACTCGTAGAAACTCGATCCCCCCCACAACATTTGAACAGAACAGATACAAGATTTAAGGTGAGCACAGCATACTGTAATGCTTTATATTCTCCAATTTCGTAAGGCATTTTGTGAAACATAAATGATCTATGCTGATTCTACCGTACAAGAATTTCTATTTATAACATAATTTTTACACATAGTTGCTGTTCAATAGGACTTCAGGAATTCCTTCTTTTTTTTATTAACCTAGAATGAGTTTTTTGGTGTTCTGCCTGTAGAATATTTCTGTGGCATCTTCATTTATAACATTACATAATATATAATAATACACTGAGGAGTATGCGATAAACAATTATTGTCTAGATCTGGTGGCAATTACATTTCCTGCTGCTACGTATCGCGTTTGATACGTAGGCTTACGCTGAGCAACCAAAAGTTTTTATGAAATTTTTGTCAATAATTTATTGGCGCAGTTGAAATTTTTTCAAGTGGAAAAATTAAAGCACACTGAAGAAGAAATAGACCGGAAAAACAAAACCAAAAAAACCCTAATCCGTTTCGATTCAGCGTCCTAAAAATAACTAAAACGACCACAAATTCATTGCGGTTTTTAGATTTACCGTGCCACGTTTTTTATGATTTCATCACGGAATTGCTTTGAATTGAATCGTGGCCTGTTGCGAGGAACCGTACGCATACATGCTAGCAAATGCTAGTCCAGTCAAAGTAGAGACTCACTTCGTTCGTCAATAACTTCTTTTTTTTTCTTCTTTTTTTTTTTTTTTTTTCACAAACGCATAAATTTTGATGGTTGGTGTAACATGATTTCCTGCCCCCTCAGTGGTCTTGGGTTTGGCCAGACCATTAGTATAAATACGGGCGAGAGAGTCCAAATAAATCAATCCATCATCTGAACTCGAGCCTGCTCTTTCATCTGATCTCCCGCTCTACTGGAGGAAAGAGTCATCAATAGTTTTAATGAATCGTTACGTGTACTGCATCCTTACTGAAATAATTTCCCAAGATTGCTTTTGATAAAATGGGCATAATGCAGCCATCACCGGACAAGCTCTGAATGTGTTTATTACGGCTCTGAATTGAACGGGCTAATAAACCTACCTACCTACTATCACCCGGGGCGTATGATGGTGGTTCAATAATGAAAGGAATGTTGAACAGCCAACCGCTCATCGCGTTTTATCTCAGAAATCTAGAGCGACAGCAATTCGGTATATTCCAGATACCAAGCGTTTCACCAAGTGGCAAGTGCTAGAGAGGAATCATGAGAATCACTCGAATTCCTCTGTTATTACGAAACTACGTTGCAATCATAAATTTATAAAATTCAAATTTATCTCTTGAGCCAATTACTTATTGGAATTTGTGTTTTTTCCGAGTTTACCTAAAGGTAGCGGAAGCATTGTTTTAACTTTCGGGAGAGAAAAAATTTTTGGTCTCCAAAATCAAAATTTCCACTCGCATTTTACGTTTTAGACCATTCTGAACAACTTCGGTCTCATATGTGTGTGTGTCGTCTGTCTGCAAATCTTTGTACGAGTAACGAACTAATTTTCCCAAGTTTTCATCCGATTTGGATGAAATTTTCAGGGGATGTGCGGGCTAAAGAGCGGATGGTCCCCTATCAGTTTCATTGTTCTTGACTCAATACCTCACTATGCGCATGCGCGAACGTAAATTCTACCAAGCATCATTTTCTCACGTCCTAGTCGTCCGATCTCGCTCAAATTTGGATGATAGTTGGGGAATGACACTTTGATCATCTTATATCAATTTCAACATGAATGTATCATTAATAGGTACTGCGCATGCGCCAAAATGAAATCCTTGTAACAAACTCAAATTCCAGTTTTCATCCGATCTAGATGCAATTTTCAGGGATGTGCGGGATAGGAGGTAAACGTCCCCTGTGGGTTTCATTGTTGCCAAATCAATACTTCACTCTGCGCATGCGCAAACGTAAATTCCATCATGCTCCATTTTTTTCACACTCAAGTCGTTCGATTTCGCTTAAATTTGGATGATAGTTTGAAGAAGATGACTTGATTACCTCATATCAATTTCAACCCGATTGTATCAATAATAGCTACTGCGCATGCGCCAACGTGAAATACTTATTTTGACCTTAATTTGCACAGTTTTCATCCGATTTTGATGAAATTGTCAGCGAATGCGCGGGTTAGGTTGTAGATGGTCCCGCACCTATTTCATTGTTTTCAATTCATCAGTTCATTCTGCGCTTGCACAAACTTAAATTACATTGAGTATCACTTTTTCCTTTCTGAATTGACCAATTATGACATTTCACGCTACTTCTTGATTTACTCTTTTACACTATGGAATTCTTCAAGATCATTTAAAACTTTTCAGTGATCTATACATTCATACATTCATGATAGGTAAACAAGGGAGCTATGTGCCACACCCAACTTGGCAGACTTTTTTTTTTTTTAATATCCCAGATTAGTTGGTTTTGTTTTTGATTTCGAGTACTTATACTGGAAAACGGTTCAAAACCTTCATTACAACTAAAACATTGGTAGTGGTTTGTTTGAGGTGTTTTCTGTTGTGTGATGTGGTTGAGCCGGTAGAGTGGGATAGAAAGAGGGGGAGAGAGAAAGAGATCTGTGAAAGCTCATGGTACAGCCGTGGAAATTACATAATACAATATAAAATACTTTTGAGACATTTCTTGCAAGCGTATGTTATAAATATCAACCTAAAGATTGGTACTTACTCTGTGTAATAGATCCAGAGCCTTGTGTCTGTGTAACGCGTTGGGCAACAGAACAACACGCGGGAAAGTGTTGGGAGGACAATAAGCTCTTGTTAGCTCTTGTGCCGCGCCACCATTGAGATACAGGTGAATGATGGGAGGGGAGGTTCCGATACACGAACCTCAATAGTGTTGCTTGCTGACAGCAGACGGAATTGCATTACAGTTCATGAATAACGTGGTAGGCGATATTACCACGAGCCGAGTGGCTCTCAGCAATTAGAGCTAGAACTGATCACTGCGATTAGAGTTGAGAGATCGAATTCATATCACGATCAGCTATACCAGAAACAGATATAATAGCATAGATTCAGGGGTACATTATCTAAGTGTTACAGTTAGAGAGCCTAGATCAACTTATCTAGTCATGTAGTACCACAACTCTCAACTTAACATATTCGGTAATTGAGGATTCATTCGCTGTAGTTCATTAATTTCCACCAAATAAAGTACACCAGAGTCTCTTCTAAAATTAGGCACAAATTTAGGCTAAATTGTCTCAAATTACCTTACATCAACACTGTCGTTACTGATTGTAAACTATGGTCATTTGTACAATTACCGGTAAATACCCAACACATACACTATAACCAATAATGAATTTAATTCTAAGAATCAATATCCAGCTCCCAATTTGAAACAATCATATTGCCTTATAGTCCAAACGAAAACCCTGTTTGTATTGGTGTGTTTTATTGTAGAATAATGTAAATTATTGTGCAACGAAAAATTCGGCATGTAAATTTATAGAAATACGAGTAAATTCGTCCGAATTTTTACAATCTTGGAGAATTAATTCTTATAACGTTGTATTAGGTGCTATAACATTTTGCTCCCTGGGATGAGCAAGTTTTTGTTATGTGCCGAGTACCGCCTGAAGGTTGGCGGCACTCACCTCAAAATTTCCTCAAACGCTTGAGTAGTTCAAGGTAAGTTTCCGAACTGACCAAATAAGGATGAAATAAAAACAAATTTGACCTTCTTCAACCCGCATACACTCAAACTACATAAATGCTTATAGCGTTTTATTACGGCTATAAAACCAGTAAGGACACTTTATGTAAAAGAGTCTGTGGCTCATTTCCTCCGACATTGATGCCATTCCCGTTTTGACGAGTGAGATCACGCGCTCGAATTAATTTCGAGTCGTGAAGATGCTAATTTTTATTTGCAGAATTTACGATTTCCGGACCTACATCTGTCATTTAAATCACATTCATCCCCTGAATGTTAGCACCCGAAGCTCAGTGAATAAAACATGCGAAGCTGCTCGGTATGCACAGATATTCCCATTCGTAAAATTAGGAATACAAATACGATACCCACTGACAATCACAGAGGGCTTTCCAGACGGCTTATAAAAGAACAGTGGATTGTGCTAATATCGGGTTACAAAAAAAGTAAACAAATCACTAAAAACTAGCTCTTTTTTTGCAAAAGTCTCTACTCTTAGAAATTTTCATTTATTATTTCAACTTTTCAAAAATATTTGGTATAAGTTTCAATAATGAACGTACATTAGTAAAATTGAGGGGGGAAATTCTGTCAAGTTGGGCATAGTCCATTACTTCCTCGTATCCGTAATATGAATGTATAGATCATTGGAATGTTTCAAAAAATCGTAAAAGATTCCATGTAGGGTTCCTATGGAATTTGGGAAAAATGGATCAATTCGGATCAATGAGAACAACCCCAAAACCCAAAATCTAGTAGTGATACGAACTAAATCACTCGCGACGAAGTTGTGGAAACCCATTTCAAAACGGAAGTTAGTGAAAAACGTTGTCTATTTCCACGAAAAATAAAGAGTTACACTGTTAAATCGATTTCGACGGTTAGTTCATCATCAGTAACAAACAATAACTTGTTTGTGTTGGTGTTATTGTTTGTTACTGATGATGGCCTAACCGTCGAAATCGATTTAACAGTGTAACTCTTTATTTTTCGTGGAAATAGACAACGTTTTTCACTAACTTCCGTTTTGATCTAGTAGTGAGTTGGAAGCGATGGAGTTAATTGGGTATATCAACAACTTGTACCGTTCAAACTCTGAAAATTTCATTGAACTGGATGGAAACTGTATATTTAATGTTCGTTATAAGGATTTGAAGTTCGCGCTTGGTTGAGGTAATCGCAACTACCTTCCGAATTTGAGAGAGCCACCTATTTTGACCTACCTCAGAAATTGATTGTTTTCCCTGCGCTTGCGCACACGTAAATTCCGTTGGGTACCATTTTCTCATGGCTTATTAGTCCTATCTCGCTCAAATTCGGAAGATTGTTGAGGAAAGAGGATCTGGTTACCTCACTCGTTTCATCACTATCGTATCATTAGTAACTGCCGCGCACTGAAATCCTCATAACAAACATGAAATTCACAGTTTCATTCTGATGTAAATAATATTTTCAGATATTGAAAGGGTCGGACTGTAGATGGTCCCCAATTAACTGTAAAGCTTCCAAATCACTGGTAGTTTTTGCGCATGTGCAAACGTACATGTACCTATTAAGCGTCATTTTCATATTGTCTGAATGAACGTTTTCTTTAGTTTTTGTTGTTGAGGAACCGTACTTATATGGAATCTTTCGAGATTATATAAAACATTTCAATGATCTATAGTTACGTTCCTGTTACACAAACGAGGAATGCATGTTCCACATTACGTCACATTCCGTTCATGTTCCAAATATGCGCACTTTTAGAGCGGAGTTACGCCCGTTTTTGCGAACTCAAAAAATCGAGTGATTGATCCTTTTTTCAAGAAATTTTACGTATAATTTGAATCTGCAATAAAAAAAATGCGGGTCCTCGTTTAAAATAATAGTAGGCTCTGCGTACGATTTGCGCATACGTTCGAGCGCAATAATGTTATTTTTAAGATCTACGGAAAACATAAGGGTCGTTACCATTTGACATTTTCTTCTAACCCATTTATTAAAGAAGTTAAGACGTGAGTCTTCGTTATCTGGAAGACCAAGCTCATTCAGTATCGATTCAACTCCGGACTAATGGCCAAATTAACCCATTGGAGCAGACAGAGCTCGATTCTGCGAAATGGGATCGTGAGTCATTAAGATGATTGTTGACACAGTATCGGATATCATCAAAACAGCGATAAGGTATAATATTGGGGGAAATTTTGAACCGAAACGAACATTTAACAAGGAAAACAGAATGACTGAAACAGACAGCGTAGGGTAAACAATTTCGACGTCCACCTCCACAAAACAGAAGAGCCTGTAGTGAATCCTCAAAATGGGAAAAATTAATTAGTTAATGGGATCATGAATTTTCTGTTTTACTGATTTGATTTTTTCTTTGGATATTCCTGCTTCTTCAGTAAAACATTTATTATGATCGAACACTTAATCATAAATATAAATGTCAAATTTACTATGTCAACTAGGCAGTATACGAAATAGATGAACTATTGGGGGGGGGGGGGGGGGGGGGGATTTTTGGAGTACGTCGTTTTTGTTGGTTGCGTGGAAATCACGCTTTACCCCTATGCATAAAATGTGGGAGAGGTAGATAGAAGTTACTGCTAAGTTTTGAAGCCTGCTGGGTTAACGTATTATAGTATAAACCGAATCCCTCAGATTGAAAGGGTATTTCCGATACACAAAGGAGAAAGAATCATCCGCTAGAATCTAACCTATCAAAGTTAACCATAAAATTAACATTATCCCCATTGTAGAGCGCACGTTGCCTCCAAGAGGGACGCCGCCACTCCCTCGAAGGGTTGAAGTATTCGTATTGTCGTAGGTAGGTAGTTCACAGACCATCCATCGTGTTGAACATTCTCTTGGCAAGACCTACGGTTCTGCTAACCTGGAGGCCGGCTATATAACAATTCGTAGACTGAAAGAACGAAGTTTTAAATTCATAGAAATCACAGTTGGTTTCCGCCATATGCAAAAGTAGACATACTTCCATAAGTAGATATTTGACTCCTCTTAGAGCAGCGTGTCGGTCCTCCACTGAGCAGCACATCTTTTCAATTTTGCTCCATTTTCATGCCCTGAAACATAGCTTCAAGTGTGCTCGGCTTGTATGGAATCGGCATGTTTTGGCGTTCTCTTTCTTAGCTGTTGATAGAGAATATACATTGAGGGCTGCTTATCCGCAGAGAACCACCATGATAGGGAGGCTTAGTGGTCTTGGACTACCATTACCACACTCTCTCATTTCTTTTATGTATATAAAAAGATAGCTTTAAAGCGTCAAATCCTGTATATCCACCTACTTTGCACTTCATATTTATATTGGTCTGCATCGGGTTGAAAGAATATCGCACTCTCACAACAACAAAGGAAGGCATTCTAACCAATGATGAAATAATACACATTATACATACCTACTTGTATATTTCTATACATATCAATTTATTGTACTTGTATCTGGTGTTGTTCATTATGTTCCATATTCTGGGATAAATGCTTTCAAATTCAGTTCGAAAATACCTCATTGTTCAGCCGATTTCAATAAAAATTCCATTATAGTGTGTCATGAGAGTGTATTTTCAATGCCGTAAATAATTTACCTTATAATCTGAAAGTTTCCCAAGATGGTACTTAGATGGTTGAATTGGTTGTTTATCAGGTCGCATAGCTGGATGGACTTACTTCTACGGACCAATGGCGGTGATTCTCCTGATGAACTGTCTCCTTTTCGCCATCACGGCCTTTCATCTGTACCGGCACCGGAGAGACGCCTGCGTCCTTAAGCGTGGCGACTCCAGACGCCACGGCCCAGGATCTGACAAAGAGAGGTACAGGTACTACCTATTGCACCAGTCGAATACTTCACTGACACTAAGATGATATTTATGATACTGTATAACCTTCTTAATAGGTCATGAGCATCATTATTGTAATGACAAGGAGTAAAAACATACACTATGAACTTTGCTGTAAGTACATACTTTTGGTACTGCTACAACTCAATTAAGTAATAAGCGGTAAAGTATAAAAAATTGTTATCCTAAATTCGTTTTAACAAATTTAAAAAAGCGCCAAAGTTGTGCCTAAATATAGGTACCTAATTGAATTTCTAAATGTTTCATATACATGGGGTTTTCGAATGTACTTAACTCCTTTCACTCTGCAAACAAAGATGTAGGTAAAAATATCTGTTTATATAATCAATATACCTGGCGTATATAGGTATACCTATGTCATTCTAGACTATATATGACGTAGAAATCAAAATGAAAAAACCTAATTAGTCAATCAGTGCATAATTAAGAAAGAAAGACGACAAAACAAATTTAATTATGTGCCAATCTACAAATCTCATCATGTTGTTGCAAGTGCAGCAAACCGAGCTGCTAATTTTGCTTCCGAGTCTACCTACAGGTAGCGAAAGCATTGTTTTCACTTTCGGGAGAGAAAAAATTGTTTGTCTCCATAATCAAAATTTCCACTCGCATTTTACGTGTTTAACCATTCTGAACAACTTTGGTTCCGATTCTATCTGTCTATGTGACTGTCGGGTATTCTCAAATCCTTGTAACTAGCTAAATTTCCACAGTTTTCATCCGATTTGGATGAAATTATCAGGGCATCTGCGGGCTAGAGCGTAGTCAGTTCTCTGCCAGTTTCATTATTCCCAACTCAGTACTGCACTCTGTGCATGCGTAAACGTAAATTCTGCCAAGAATTATTTTCTCACGTCCTAGTCATCTGATCTCCCTCAAATTAAGGAAAGAGAATTCAATTTGCTCATCCCACATCAATTTCAATATGATTGTATCATTAATAGCTACTGCTCAAGCGCCAATGTGAAATCCTTCTAACGACCCTAATTTTCACAGTTTTTATTCGATTTCGTTGAAATTGTCTGGTATTGTGCAGGTTAAGCAGTAGATGGTCCCCAATCAGTTTCATTGTTGTCAGACAAATACTTCACCCTGCACATGCGCAAACGTAAATTCCAGTATGCTCTATTTTTTCACACACTAGTCGTTCGATCTCGCTCAAATTCGGATGATGGATGGGAGAAGACGATTTGATCATACATGAGAAAAGTGTGAAATATTGTCGTCAATAACATCAAGTATACCTAATAGATACAAAGTCACCGTCTGAGGAACAACATATTGCGAGTATATGCTGTCGTTTTCATTATTTTCAAGCTTGGTGGAGGAAAGTTCAAAAATTAGTGCTGAAAAGTAATTACAATGACAATATGGCAAAGTACCTACGGAGGCTACGAAGTGGTTTAGGTTTCATATTTCTTGAAGCAATCGAAGTGCTTTATTTTCTTTTTTTCCCTAAATAGAATCTAGAGCTACTTGGATAGTCAGCCTAGCTTATCTAGAAAAAATGATTTATGTATTTAACAAAAAGGGTACTAGGAAAATTGATGAATAAAAAAAAAAAAAACCCCCCCGAAATGGCTCCTCCTAAATATTTATCACCATGAAATAACAGCCGACAATGGTGCCGAAATCTAGGCTTTCATTAAATTTTTCAGGAATCAGTAGGTACCTTAAATCATCCGATTAAAGAGTCGTTTTCCGATAGATTTATAAAGATTTAATTTCAATGAATAGAATGAGACAACTTGGTACGACTATTCTTCCACTGTACGACTAGCCGTTCGTGTCCCGTGAAGGCAAGGATAGAAATTAAATGAAACTTTTAGTTCGTCAACATGACAAATAGATTTTAGGAAATAGGCATAATAAATATAATGTTGAATTTCAGTTTTCACGTTAAAACTATTTCAAGCTTTTAATGGCACTATATTTTAGCTGTAAAAAATATGTACACCTATAATTTTGTCTGACTTTATCCCAAAAGTTCATAAATGAACCAACAACCTATCTACTGAATAATTATTGGCTTCATACAAGGGTATTAATTTATAAACAAAATATAAGATCCTCTGGATCATCTACAAAGGAAAAGATTCAGTTCAGCCGTTTAAGATATTTTCTTAAATTATCGTACTACATTTATGCTAAATTGTTTTGAAATTTGAGCACTTAGTGTGCAAAGCAAGTAATTAATCAATGAACTAAAAAATAATTAGTTTCATGCTGATGAAGATGACGACGACTATGATGACATATATATGAAAAAGCTTTGAACTTCAGAAATCGTTTCTGAGTGCTTAAAACGGATTTCCTTGAAGACAATTTTGAATTATAAAATTTTTGGAGCCATTGCAATAGCATAATTTTCTACGATAATAATTTGCAGCGTTTCTTTCTGGGTATAAATAATTTAATAATTCACCTAAGTATTCAGATTAGTGGATGTAAGGAATTGTTACGTACCAAATCCAGAACGCCGATGTTGTTTGTCTGCGTATATTTCTGCTTTCCCAAACTATTCATTAAATCACTGAGCAGCTTGAGATCGATCATAAGCCCGTACCTGTAATAAATGTACACGTTGAGGATTGAATCTACTGGCAACAAGATGTTGGTTTACCTCTCTTGACACGAAAGGCTACCGAATGAAATCCCCAATGTGATCAGAATTCTAAACGCCTCCCGGTATTTCCAGGGTCTGCGTGGTTGCTGACTCAGACTGCCTGATGGGTATATAAATATTCAACAACCACAAATATTCATAACAACACTTTCTGTTCTTATTCTTACTTTGTGTATCGTTTTATAGTTTTGTTGTCGTAAAATGCATGCAATATTTACTGTATGTAATTCATAATACCTGCCTAATCTCTATCTCTATTATTTATAAGAATGAAACTCCGTTTGTCTGTCTGTCTGTCCATGCTATGCATAGCCAAACGGCTGAGTCGCGGGAGTCTACGAGTGGTGGGATCTTCTTGGATTTTTCGAAAGGGGGTTAAGCGATTTTAGAATTTTCTAATCCCACCCGAACTATGGGCTGTAGGGCGGAAAGGGAACCCCATTTTATTCCGCGTGTTCTCCCCGAGCTCCCAATCTTCTATCCGCTGCCAAACTAAAATTTGATCGAAAGTACTTCGTATGTCAGCAACAAAGTTACGTTTCAGGACTCGTAGAACACGATGGTGCCGGCAAATGCGAGAAATTATGAAAAAATGCTTTCCCCAATATGGTTTTTTCCGCCTTAATCAAGTAAATTCCGGCGGCTTTTGCTCGGATTGGTCTTAAAATGTTCGTTGAAGTTCCAATTTGATCCAATGCGAATTTCGAGACATGCAGTTCTTTTTTCCGATTGCAGTGAACGAAAATGTAGACGAAAACGAGCTCATACCTTTTTATAATCAGTTATAGAACAATGAGCAACTATCGCTCGTCATTGTTTCATTTCAGATCTGAAAATCGAGTTCTCTTAAACGAAATTTAAGCTCAAAACTCCAAACGGTTAAGAAAAACCGATAGGAAGACGTAGGTACTAATTTAACTTTCGTTCCATTGGGTTTCACTCACTTCTAATCATCTAATTCATATTTCACCCTTTTGAAGTACAATAAGACAAGCGTCATTGTCCATTGACGTAGTCCTAGTTAATTACGCCCACATCAATGAAATAGTAAATTGACTAAATTTTCCGATAGGGAGAGGACTTTCATTGGTTTTGAAGAGTGGCGCACAAAAAGTCATCATAATCGTGACTTAGAATAATCCTAACCAAAATGAAGTCTGGTAGAGACTTATGAAAGAAACTAGTAGGATTGTTGTCCATAGCGAATTGCTCAGTTCCACACGTTCCTTCACACTTCAGTTGCCTAATGTGCAATGTGTTACGTGTAGGTCCCATTATGTAGGTCCCATACAATAAACAACCAAAGTTGCGATGCTATTTGCAACTCTCATGCACTATCTAACACCTATCGGTTGATAAGCATGATTCTTCATTCCTTCAAAATTGTTCATAAATGGTCTTTTAGCACCGGCAATGAGTTTTTCGTTTGAGCAAACGAAGTAGCCATTGCTGAAAACAATCACGGTGACATACATTCATATCCATTAGTATTATTCATTGCATTCTTGATGGCAATTCCTTTTAATTTTGGGTGGATATAAATTTGCCTTCCACGAAAGAAAAAAAAAAAAAAAAACGAAAAATCGAATCAGTCTTTTTCGAATTTGTCATTTGCGAAAGCACCTATTTGTCTGTCAGCGACGAACCACAGGGGATCGTCAAGGGCCTACAAGCACAATAACTGAACTTTCCACACAAAAAATCAGATCTACGGTAGTATTCAGTAAGTTGTGCATGTAGTTTACAATGAATTTACCACACATAGACAGGTACCTACGGAAACAAAATTGTTGAAATTGTTGAGTTGTTGCTTTTGAGAAACGGAAATTCACGTGGACAAATTTTCAACCACCACATGGGTGCAAAACGATTACTTATCAACTTGGAAGCTTATAAGTTATAAAAATAATATTAATAAATAAATAAATTAAATAATATAAATAAGTTGTTTGTTAACAATTAAAGGGTTGCTAGAATAAACGATTTTTTTCGTTTTGATCTACGTTGTTCAATATAGAATCTAGAATTTTCTTCATTATGAGTGGAATGAGTCTGATTTAAATGGAATTGTTGAAAACCTGATAATTATATTATGACTCTTGTTCAAACATGAAATTATCAGCGGAGGTTTTTGCAGAACTTGTTTTGTCTAAGTGTCAGTGAAATTTGCAATTTATTTTTTCATAACGACAAAATCGATGGTGGAATCTCAATCGAAGTTCTTCGAAAACTTCAGGAATTGGGCATAAATGAGAAAAACTGAAGTTGATGAAAATGTCGTTTGTTTCTACGAAATAGCAATGTTAGATCGATGGTGACGGTTAGATGATCATTAATTAGTACCTAACAAACTTGATGAAATCGATCTAATATTGTAGGTAGGTAGGTACTTAACTATTCATTTCATGGAAATTGACGTATACTTTCGTTCTCTAATCGAACTGAATAAAATGTTCCTACCTAGTTTTTAGCTGTATACTTACACGTTTTAGAAGAATATACTTCAAAATTCGTCATACCCACCAAATTACGGAGTGAAATAACTGAGTTTTAGCATTTTTGACAGAGTTTTATGTCCATAAAGATGTTCTTTCCAAGGGAAACCTTGTATTTGTGTCAATGAGACAAAAATGTTTCATGTCCTTGCGCATCTGAGCAGCTTCTTCAAGTATTTCCTGTTTCAGGTTCAACCTGTATCTCAAGCTGTTCCTCGTGATGGGCATCAACTGGCTTTCCGAAGTGGTCTCCTTCACCTTCAACAAAGACGTCCCCCGGTACCTCTGGTACCTAACAGACATCACCAACACCCTCCAGGGCGTCTTCATCTTCCTCATCTTCGTGTGGAAGCGCCGGGTGAGACAGCTAATATGGGATAAGCTTTGTAAGGGCAAGAGAGCTGGATCTTCGGCTAACAACACCTCGAGCACGTCTATCACGACCAACTCCACTAGGTCCCACCACAATTCCATCAAGATGAACAACTTCAACAACGTTGCCAGTGTTCCTATCAAGTAAACCAACCAACGCTCTCTTCTCACCTCTATTAGTCATTACGGTGTGATCGTCAAATATCTCATTCAGCGTCGAGATTTACAACGGTTATCGATTGACTATTCTTAGCAACCGGATGACCTTGAGAAATCGTTTTCCTGATTTTTATAGTTTTAATGAAAGATTAGCGAAAAGCAAAAAAATATCTTTTTGATCGAATTTTTTAATGCTTGATCTGGATCAAATCTTTCAAATCGACCTTCATAATGACCAAACTGAAGAAGTCCCTATGCTCTTTTATACATTTATGCTTTAGTCGTCATTATTTCATTATAATCGGTTATGGTAAGCGTACATTTTATCAAGTTAGTTTTGATCCAAGTAGGCATCATCATTCTTCCAAGTATATTTCAACTACTTCCTACTTTAGGGGCTTTTGACAAGTGAGCCCCATACTTACCTAGTCGGTGACGATAATACCTACTATTCTAATTTCGTCACGAACACTGGACAACATTATAATCATCCAATGATTCCCACAAGTTGTTATTAACAACTTACTGAAAGTTTGTTCCGTGAATTGTATTTATGTAGTTTAAGAATTAGTATTGTTTTCCGCATATAAGCTGGTAACTCTGTCCTCCATAGAGTATCTCACTGATGTAACCAGGCCCTTTACTCCAATCATATAAGTCTGATCAGTTTTGACGGGAACATAAACGTTGGAATAAAGAGGACCTTTTTTATAGAATCTCGACCAGAATCTCAGTATTGCATAATCGTAGTAGACATACTTCGTATAAATTGTCAAATTACGACCAAACTAATAACAATACCTGAATCTGGAAGCTACGTAACAAGTTGAATACAGAGTTGTACTTGGTGCAATTTGATTGAGTGAGTACAATGCTCTCTTATATGTTAAAAAAAGAAAAAAACGGTGTAGGCAAGGGTGTAGGGTGCATCATGAAGTATGATTAAGAACCTATCTTGATATTTTATGAATAATTACGGGTCAGACATTTTTTAATATTTCCACCATAGAAACTATTTTCCGTGCATAGGTGGAATTCTATTATTTTATCATACATTTATTTATTTTTTAACTCGGATAATCAGACACGTTTACGGACCACCGTGTAGAAAAAACGGAAGTTAATGAAAAACATTGTCTATTTCCACAAAAAATATAATATTATCATGTTAGAAACTATAATTGACTGCGATGTCATTATCATGAAAAGGCAAAATTTCGATGAGCTAACGACTTACAGTATAAGGCAGTCAGATTCATGTTTAAATAGGATAGCGTGTAAGAAAACATTCCTACCTAATTAATCCCTCATTATATTTTTTCTACTTCCACTTTCATGTAGTTTGTCAGGATATGTAGTTCGTTGTATAACCACCAAACCAGCATCAAGGAAATATACCACTCTCAGCAAAACAGTAAAACTCGTTCGACGATTTTAAAACCTAATCTAATACTCACCTTAGCAAGATTCACTTTTTTTTTTCAATTAATGGGAATAAAACTGAAGACTTACTAACCACTAAACCAGCATATCAGACTGTGCACACTTAAGGTTCCTAACCTCCTGGGAATAGATTCTACAACCAATTTGCAACAGCTTTTGTTTCCTAGCAATTTTTTTAACACTTAAAAAAATTATATCAATTTTATTCGTTTCGCGAATTTTGACCGTACGTCACTAATTTGGTCATAACTCCCTCAATTTGCAATTACGAGTAAATTCAAATTTGAGGATACCATTGGGAGAGCGTTACATTTTCTATTTCTATAATACCATAAGAGAGTTTTCCAGCTGCTTCTACGGGAGAACAATTGAATCGGAATAGTTCCTCTATTCCTAGAAATCTCTGGGTTTTTTCAGTCTGATCTGCTTTGATTACATCATCGATAAAAGCCCGCGAGAGAAAAAAGTTTTTTGAGAGAAAAAACTTGCCCAAAATCTCTGCTTTCGGCATAGTCAATTTTTCTTTTTCTTCGCTAATTAGGGGAGAAAATCATAATTGTATGTTGAAAAACATGGGTTTTTTCTATGAAATCAAGAGTTTTTGTGAAAAATTACCCTCTATGAAAATACGACTCTGGGGCCGGTTTCTGAGTATTTTGACACTTTGACTAACTAGTTTTACCCACATCAAATTTTTACACATAAAATTGAGCATATCAAGTAAACTAAACATTCGTGAGTCAGAGCAAAACTCTTTTATAAGGGAGTTAGGGAGATCTGAAGGTCAGGTACGTTACCATTCGATTCAGCATCAAAAAATACGAAGAAACTGGCCCTAAAGTCGTATTTTTATAGATGGTCAATATTCACGAAAACCCTCGATTTCATATTAAAAAACATGTTTTTCAAAATACAATATTTATGATTTTCTCTCCTAGTTAGCTAAGTAAAAGTAAAATTGACTAGGTATAGCACTGGAAAGCTGAGATTTCGGGCAAGTTTTTCCTTCCAAGAAAGCGGGTTTTATTGATGATTTAATCAACAAAGACTGGTTAGAAAAAAAGAAGCAATTTCGAAGAATTGAGGAAATTCACTTTGCGGGTTAATTTTCCTCCCATACAATCAACTGGAAAAAAATTATTTGGTATGTGAGAAATGGAAAATATAACGCTCTTTCCAATGATATCCTCAAATTAGAATTTAAGAATTGAGGGCGTTTTGACCAATTTAGTGACGTAAGGTCAAAATCACACACACACAAAAAAAAAAAAAAAAAAAAAAAAAAAAAAAAAAAACATCTTAACATATAAATACTAACATTATTTCAAGCGGGTTAAAAACATTTCTAGGAGACAAAAGTTGTTACAAATTAGTTTTAAAACCGATTCATTTGAGGCTAAGAATCTTAACTGTGGACACCCTGTATATGTTTGCCAAATTTAAGCCCGGTCCTAATTTGTTCAACATCAAACAGGGAAAGATCACTTGTTGTGTTATTGTTGTACTTCACTGCTAATAGGTTTCGTCATGCTATAGTAGGTTGGGGAATTCATCGGATAGAAAGTCGTAATTTACAGCTCCCCTCTGAAATGCTATAACTCTAGATCTCTATCGTGTCGAGCTGTGGAGACCAAATGAATTAGAGCTCCGAAAATGTGTCACGCCCTTTGTCATTAGAACGCTTCACATCGCACTGCGTTTCCTCGAGTTTTCTCATGAATTTCTTTACAATAAAATCTTTTAAAAAAATAGGTATACGTAATTCAAAGACATGAGAAAAGCGTTGTTTGGAACAATTTCGTATAAGGTGAGGGACAAATCAAGGAAAATGCGGATAATTAAGGAAACTGAAGCTAGTAGATTCACAAGTGACAAACTGGTCGAGTGGGGACACTCCGGAAAGCCTTTTTTCGAAACTAATAATTCTACATTCAGTAATTGGTGTTACCTATACAGACCAAGGAAAAATATTAGACGCTCTTAAAATCAAGATTTAGATAAAATTATGTGCATATTATGCGTCCTTTCTTTCTTCAAGGATGTTTTAGGTACCTATCTTTTTTTACATTAATTTTTGTGTGCCCTTTTTCGAAAAGCCAGCTCTCGAAAAATGCCCATTTCGTTTTATTTTATGTGAATGATTTAATTGTCTGCATGACTTACGTATTTTTCACTGACGTCACATACTTTGCTGTTAAAACTTTCGGCTTCCAAATTCTATCCTAACTAGGTTTTATTAAGAGTGATTATTTAAAACATCGAAACATAACCAATCACAATCATAGAGCTACCTATCTGGAAAGGGTTTCTGAAAATTTCCTTAATTTCAAGTTTCCTGGAGTTGGGTTTCCTGTTTGCTTGAATAGATCTACTATGCAGTATGAATTCCCTTAAGAATTATTAATCGGTGTGTGACAAACCATCACTAGACAAGAGTGATTGGATACGATAAAAACATCACTCGAATGTACGTAATCACTTGAGTATTTACTAATCGTCATTCAAAACCTTAAAACGTAACGTAAATCGTCCTTTTTTAGATTAAAGGCTCAAAAATACCTAAATTCCAGTAGTTTCCGCCTACATTCAAATTTGGAGATTTTTAAAAACTACCATCTATAGGTAGCACTTCAAATTCGTAGCTTTGAAAACTATAAAAGATAGATCGTGGCCACATAATCCTGATGGATGCTAATGTATTTACGCACGACAAGTTATGATCCGTCATGAATTATAATTTTTATCATTACAATCATATAATATCTTAGAACAGTGGTGACATGTTTTCGATTTTGTTGAGGGGTGTCTCTTACATATACTCGTACTTACTGAATTTGAACGAAAAACTTGTTATAGAAACATGGCTATAATGAAAGACATAGTTACCTACAAAAAATAAAAGTTTTGCTACTGTATCTAGGTAAAAAATATGAGCACAACAGAGTAGGAATTCGTTCAGTGATTATAAAAGTAGACGGAAAAAAAGTTAAGATATGAAGGGATTTACAGATAAACAGACAAGAACCTACATGAAAAAGTATCCAATTAGTAGGCACTGACACATAAACCCCATTAATGGATTCTCGTTTTTATTGATGGCATTTCGCAAAGGCACTATATAGATGTTCTACTATCTAACATATTTTAGTCTAATTATTACCATACATAATACTTATGTAAGTATGTAGATTCAAATTGGCGGTATTTCAGAAAACTCCAGCTAGGTACTTATGCCTCGTATTCTCTGCCGGTGAATGTTTATTATTCGCCGCGAATAGGTTGATACTAATTTCCCTATTCCTGGCATGCGGCAAATAAGGAGTTTGTGCCAAGTTGACTTCAAATTCTCGGACTCAACTCGGACTGGATAATCATGACCCAAATCACCCGTTCGAGGTTTATAGCTAGCTGGCACCCTAACGCCTACTAATACATCATTCACCGAGAAATAGCATACATGGCCAAGGTTGGTAGATACATAAAGATTGCATAATCTGCTTCTAGGTGTCTTAAAATGTTGGCAAGTAGGTACTTATCAACAAGTAATCATATGCAGTGCTAGAAATGAAACGATCATTCTGATAATGACATCGTTGGACGAATTGACCATAACTATATAGGTACCAAGGGCTTAGTGATTGTTTCTATCTTTAGAAACTTTCGCATGGCGCTTCCACCTCGATGTTTCTTCGGCGTGATTACCTCTCGAATAAGACCAGCCAGGGGTTAGCTAACCAGTTGCCTCACGAAGATTGAGGTAATGTACAAATTTTAGCTATCAAACTGTATTTGACAATGGCTGACGTCAGTGACGACGAGATGGTATTCTCGTCGAAGGCAACTTTTAAAGCTTTTACAGTGGTTGCAGTCGATTCTGTGAGGCGATAACTATTAAAAACTACACCGAACTCGATTTCCGGTTGATTTGACGAGGATTGTCGCCGCCGACGACCATTTCCTGTCGTCGGATCGTCACAAAAAACTAAAAAGCTAATTTTGGATGTCTAAAGACTCTACATACCAAATTTCAAGTTGATTGCTCCAAAATTGCGACCTTAAGCACACTGACAAATGCTTGTGGCCAAAGCCAAAGTGGAGGAGACTCACTCCATTCGTCACTTAGGTACCTACCTACTAGTCCATCTCGAGTTCTACCTTAGTGAATCACCGCATATCACTTTTTTAGCTCTCTCTTGATCACGTTCACAAAATAGTGAGCCTATCTGCTAGTGATCCATATCATCCAAAGAAAGAAGAGTAGGCTATTTTTAATTTATTATTATCATTATTTATTTATTTTTTATTAAAAAAATGGGCTCATGTTCTTGAGCTCTAAACTTTAGTATCCATCAGTAAAAATAACTAATACACATGTCCAATAAAGAGCAATACAGTGATCCTGGCCGCATTCAGACCACCTGAAATTCATTTGGTAGGCGTACTTACGAAGATCTTCGAAAATAGATTTTTGTAGTCAAAGGCTTCAAAATAAGTTTTTTTTTTTTTTTTACCTGTCCCTTCGAAAAGTACACAGGTACCTCTAGGCACTGACATGTGTATGAGAAATGATGCCAAGAGCCTAGATTGACAAGCTAATGCGCGATACCCACGCTTTCATTTTATATTTTTAAATAAAAATAGATTCCATTCTTAGAAATTTGATACCATCCGCACTTTGAGTTTTCTTTTTATTACTTTTCAAAGTTTGCATTGGTGATGTCACACTGGGTAGCAGGTGGGTCCCGCCCAGGCGGGAGGTTTGCTTTGACCTCACCAGTGCGCGAAACTTTGAATAATCACAGAAAAAAAACCACTTGTAGGAAAGTGCGGTTGATGCCAAACTTCTTAGGATGGAATTTTCTTCCATTTAAAAACAGCAGTTAAAATAAGCACCTTTTTCGCACCCGGGTTACGCTCATTTACGCGCGGTGTACATCCATGCTGCATTTACAAATGTTTACAGAAATCTGAAAATCCGGATCTGCAGTGAATGTATGCCACCGTCGACCGTAGGTATCGACTCATCTACCTGTAGGTAAATAAAATTTTGTACAAAATTGTAGGCTATTCGTATCTCGAAGATTATATATTTGCTCATGAATAGGTGTGCATTATGTTGATTGCTTGCATGC
This sequence comes from Adelphocoris suturalis, assembly GCA_030762985.1. Classification (NCBI taxonomy): domain Eukaryota; kingdom Metazoa; phylum Arthropoda; class Insecta; order Hemiptera; family Miridae; genus Adelphocoris; species Adelphocoris suturalis. Next base: position 42,002,351 of record CM061041.1, read on the forward strand.
TCTTTGTGAAGGGACAACGAAGTTACAACTAAAGACAACCTATGTAAATATGTACATATATTAATATCTGATCGCAGCCATTCAAAGTTGTATTGGGATTGCATGAATTCGGTGGCAGAAACATCTTAGAAAAGTTACTCAATGTTAGAAACTGCATGTTCTAGTAATCTTAATTCCTTCCCATCTAAAATCGACGAAATGAAGTTAAGAGGGTACCTACATTTCAACATGTTGCGGAGAATAAATATATAGTGTGTTTTAAAATCGTGAGGAAAAAAACCAATGTGTTACAAATGGACGGAATAATCCAATTCCGTGTAACAAGATTGTCGACGCCGAAATATGCGCGTTTGTTCCCGAGCAACTTTTGAAGAGCTAAAATAAATTTATCCGTCAATCCACACACAATCAAAGTTATCTACATTCCGAGTCGTTCCTACAAAATTAATGAAATTTTAGAGCGATTCAAAACTTATTTCTATTTTTTTTTAATTAATGTATTTTTTAAAAGTAAGAAAGTTGGTAACTTGTAAAATATTCGGCAATATGAAAGAAACTGAAAGGGAAGAGCTTCTTGTGCTATTTGATCTGCTTAATCACTTGCTTTACGGGTAGGGAGGTACCACTAAGCCGTTTTAGCGAATTTTCGTGGAAAGTTAAACGATTGTAATGGCTCCAAAAATTGTAAAATGGAAATTTTCCAAGATTTTCTTAATGAAAATTCGTTTTGAGACATCCTAAAACGATTCCTGGAGTTTGACACTTTTTTCATATATATGTTGGTGGATGGTATAGGTATGTATACAATTTGTATGTGTGTCATACCAGACGAAAACTCTCCTTAGGATTGAGATCCTTTCCTGCGCCAAAATATCAAGCATCCAAAAGAAAGAATGGGTCTATGGGGTAGCACTTCTTGAGCACATTGAATTGCTCAAATTAAAAAAAAAATATATGGCTAAAAATCATTGGCTAAATGACTAAAAATTGTTGAATTGTTAGCAGAGTATTACTAATAAACATTTAACAACCATTAAATACACCATTGAGAAATGATTGCACGAAATTGTGCCAAAAAAGTACATAAATTTCATTAAAATGTGCTGTAAACTCTGTAAAAACCACGAAAAATTATTTTAAATTCCGAAATTGGTATTTATTGCGGAAAATGATTTTCAAACCATTTTCTATCCATTTTTAACATTTAACAATTTCTAGCCATGCAAAGTACCTAGGTACCCAAATTTCAAAATAGTTTGTCAAATATGAGAAAAACTACGAAAACGCGCTCATTTGGTCATATTGCAAGACTGGAACCTTTACTAGATAACAGTTTTAGAACTGAGGTGAAATTCACGAATTTACATTTACGTTCTGCATTCGTACACCTAAAGTACGTAGACAGCACGAAGGATATTGTGAAACACAAAAACGTCCTGAATTGCCGCTTCATTGATGATGGATGCATTCTCCATGAATTAGATATAATTAAAACAACATAAACGCTAGATGAATCACGTAGGTAAGCGATTAAAAATGTTTGTCCTCAGAAGCCGTCACATTACAAATAGGTATATATCGGATTGCAACTATGATAGCCGAAATGTTTAATAACAACTCAAAATTTGGTACATTTGATTTGCACTCAATAGTTTTCTAAAGTTTGGGGCCCGAATGATGAAACCCCTCTCCCTCTAGGCTTCACTCGGACTTTCTTGTTACAGCTGTGGCACAACGTCAGACGACGAAGAGAGCCCGAGCCTACCGAACTAACCGCGTCCCCGGGTCTAACTGAGCCCATAGACTCCGGGGAACAAAGTGATGAGAAAATAACCGATGAGGAACTAACACAGGAGGAAATGGAGTTGTACCGCAATTTGAAACCTGCCCCCATACCGGATAACTCGCATGAGCATGAGCCTTGAGCACACTGTTTTGGGGCACTCATCACGAGCATGGCACGAGAGTACTTTGATGAGTGCCGTCCAGATACGGTACGATGCATGACTGTTTGCAAAACTGCCCGCCTAACAGAAGACTGCTTTGCCTCAATACCTCTCAATGTAATAATTTGATTAGTTTAACTTGAGTAGTTTAGAAACTTTATCATAAGTGTAGCTCATTTAAAATAGGAGCACTGCGTGCATGCAATAATGAATCGAATACCTACTGCAATTCTACTTCTATTATAGCTTCATATTTAAGAATATAACCTTTGATGTGCTTACTGTTGAAAAAAGTCGGTTTGTGGTTAATTTGACATTTTGAAAAATGCCACGATCTAGTACAACTAAAATTTAGATTTTAATGTTACTGAATCACAGAGTTACCAGAGCAATATTTCAACATAATTCGGGCAAATTAACTAGGTACCTAACTAAAGGTTTGTTCATTTACTTACCTTTCGGAGGAATCCGACGTCACTAGCAAGTCGAGTACCGGGAGCGAGCGCTTTCGATGAAAAGACATCATCATTAGGCTGACGAGAGAGTACTTGTTTCGACGGCCTAATGATGATCTCTTAGACGGATTCCAACGAAAGGTACGTAAATGATAATTTAACTATTACAACTAGCGGAAATAACCCTTTAGATTTAATACCAAAGGTTTGTTCTGCCAGACCGTTATGATTGCGATGTATCCCAAAGGGGATGGAGTGGGGAAATGCGTGTCAAAAATGCGTTTCAAAACCCTTACCGAACGCGTTATTCACTATTTGGAATAGACACCATGATGACCACCATGTGTAGACACCATGTGGACTTTTCTCGTGCACAGAAAAGTCTACAACATTGAGTACGGACGCAAAATTAGAATATAGGTACACATTGAAATACAGAAAGTAAACCAGGAGAAATGCACGAAAAAGTGACTTGATAGCAATGCGCATGTGCAGGATTATCCGTTGAAGAAAATTCAGAATCCTAAACAGCTCAGAACTGTTGGAATGACCAGCGAATTAACGACTATGAACGAATTCTATGTCTGTCCGAACCAAAGAGATTATAATACGATAGGTACTGATGGAGGTACAGCTCCCTTAGGAGGAGCCTACTATCGTAGTGATGTTGGGTAACCCAAAACACTGTCATTAAACCTAATTTCATCATTTTTTAAATTGATTCATAATAATTTCTTTGTTCAGCAGCCATGCAGTCTGTACCAACATTTCGTCGTCAAATTGAAGATATAGTACAATAAATTTTAAATAAAAAATAACAAGCAATCTACTAGGTAACTAACATTTTTCATAGATACAATATTGATTGACTAGAAAAGCTACTTTTGAACCAATCCCAAGATTCAGGGCAAAGTTCTGAAATGGAATAATTAGGTTTTTCCTAATCTTCTTCTTTAAGGAGGCTTCAGGAGGAGGGGTCTCGATTCTTTCCGAAAGACTATTGAAATCTTCACTCCCACGTAGTCTGAGCAACTTTGAGATAGAGCAAGTCGGTGAGTCGGATTCATCAACTTATCCCGGTCCCTCGTTAGTTAACCATACATGTTCAAATCTAAGATCAAAATGGAATGGAATTAGAGTTGATAAATATAAATAGTATTTATATGGATTGAATGTGGTCAGGAAAACGGTTCAATTAAACTTGGGTTTAGCAAAGTAATTGATTAACCGTTCATACCAGTGCACTGACACCATCGATAACTACGATCAATACCTATGCAAATGTTGTAATTATCGTTGTCTGATAGGCTCGTCTGTTTTATCTAAGGTCAGTGGTTACCCTCTGGGGTAGTCTTAGGTTGCTACCTCCTTCTCCGCGCTATATTCTCTATCCTATTATAATCTTTTTGGTTCAATTGCTCAAAAAGGGACGTGGTCTGTCTGAACAAACCTTATAGCCCTGGAGCCAGGTCCGAAAATAGGTAGTAATTGCGGAGAAGGTTTGAGATTAGATTTTAAAAATTTCGTCCGTTCTGAGTGAGAAAATCTTGGTCTGCCATCTCAAAATTGGTGGAATACAAAATGGCGGCCTCATAAAGATGGCTTAATTTGCCCATTTTAAAGTTTTTCTCTAATAATTCCTAAACCGTACATCCTACAGAAATTTTTATACGTAGCAAAGTTGTAGAGCATAAAAAAACAAAACGATTCGATCCCAAAACTCTGAATTATCTCTCAAAATAAGCGAATTACAAACAATTGAAAGTCGGGCTAATTATGGCCCAGTCCAGTCCTCCCCCCGCCTACACTTTTGCCTTTCAAAATCACAGTGGCGTGAATATTGGTCTGATTTCGGTATGCCAAAGTTCATTCTACTCAAGATTGAATACTTTCCAAAGTTCGTATCGAGCACATTTTAGCTGAAATATTTCCCCATTGACTTACAGCCAAAGTTTTGAATTTTATGTAATTTTACACACATTTTACTTTGTACTTTAATGGGAAATGGTCTGAGCAAAAACTTGCTCGAAACGAACGTTAGAAAGTATTTAACCCTGAATCGAATGAGGTTTAGCAGACCTGAATCAGACCAATATTGAGGTCGCTAGCGCTTTTTGAAAGGCAAAAGTCTGGAAGTCTTTAACAGATAATATCTCAAAGACGCCTAGACTTTTCCCCTTCAAAAACATCTAGCGACTTCAATATTGGTCTGATTCAGGTCTGCCAAACCTCATTTGATTCGGGGTTAAACACTTTCCAAAGTTCGTTCCGAGCAAGTTTTTGCTCAGACCGTTTCTCATTGAAGTACAAAGTAAAAGGCCAATTGATAAGTTCGGCTGTAAGTCAATGGGGAAAGGTCTAAGCTAAAATATTCTCGATATAAACTTTGGGAAGTATTTAATTTTGGGTAGAATAAGCTTTGGCAGACTGAAATCAGACCAATATTAATGCCACTAGGTGATTATGAAGGGCAAAAGTCTAGAAGGGACAAAAAAAAAAATCAAACCAATCCAACCAACCAACCACTCACCAATCTCCCACCAATCTCCCACCAATCTTTCAATTGTTTGTAATTCGCTTATTTTGAGAGATAATTCAGAATTTTTGGATCGAATCGTTTTGTTTTTTATGCTCTACAACTATGCTATGTATAAAAATTTCTGTAGGATGTACGGTTGAGGAATTATCAGAGAAAAACTTTAAAATGTGCAAATTAAGCCATATTTATGTGGCCGCCATTTTGTATTCCACCAATTTTCAAAATCTAATCTCAAACCTTCTCCGCAAATTACTACCTATTTTCGGACCTGGCTCCTGGACTATTAAGAATTGCATTGTCACTGGTACAAAAGTTCTGAAAATTGAAAATCTAATGGGGTACAAACCTAGGTACTTACTAATGAAATAAGAAAGTAAAGTTATGGTGCTCCAAAAGCGATGATTCTAAACTTTTCTAGAAAATTGGTAGGCAGCTAATAATTTCCAAGTTCATGTTAAATAAGACCCTGCATGTGTTCTGTTGTTTCTTAGATAATTGCTACAAATGTTATATATACATAATTGGTGCTTATGAAAAATTTATTGTCCATATTGATAAGTCATTGTAATATTAATATGTAGTTCTCTGTTGGTAAAAAATCACTATTCAATTTACACGATTTAATAACAATATTCCTGGCACGTTTACAGCTTTGCAATTTGCACACCTTCTTAATGTTTGATGTTGGTGAACTGGCACTAGCAGTCAGGTGTACATTGTGCTAATGCAGACCATGACTTTTTCTCAATTTCAGTTGTGGCGTATTGTCAAAACGAAGCTCTCCGGCCAGAGTTGAAAATTGTACATAGGCAGATTTAGGGGAGCAGTTCAGCAACGAATTCGGTACAATAACTTTGTTGTAGATGTAGCTGACAATGGCATGTTTGGTTGTAATGGTAGCTTTTAAAGAGCATGGTAGCTTTTACCTACGCTTTCAACTGGCATACATCCGCTAAGAAACTTTATACATATTCTCAAATTGGATTTTTTTTTAAATATATAGTTCATCCCACCTCACCTTCTGCATAGATGTATGAACCTGCTCAAAATTCGGCGCTCGAAGTAACAAACAAGTTACATAAGGTTGTTTTCTCATTTCTTCATGTGAATTTAATTTATGAAAATTTTTATATTTTTCTCTTTCACAAGGAATATTGAGTTGGTAATTTAGTTTAATTGTACAAAATTCGTTATACAGAATACACCTAGTATTTTCATAAAGTAAATATCATTAGAATATCCCTAAAATCCATTTTCCTGTATTTGTATGATTGGAACAAACTTTTTTTTTACACCTGAAACCTCCTTGTATAAGGAGCGAGTTTTATTTTGAATTGAAGTTTTATGGGCTGGTACCGACCCTATGCTGAGTCCGTTTGTAGGAGTAAATGAAGACAAATTTGTGAGTCGTACAGAAATTAAGTCTGAATGGAGTGTAGATAGTCTGCGTACCATAAACTGAATTCCAACGTATATATCCGAACTGCAATTTACGCCTAAAATCTTTGGTTATAACTTAACGCATGTGAGCATACTTGAAAGGTGGATTAGGATTTCTTTACCAACAATATCACTAACTCTCGAATCGAGAGTGATTCCAGAAATTTGATGCTTACAACGCGTGCACTTAGTACATGATATTCGACGATCTGCCCCCACAACCACTTATCGGTACGCCATTTCGTTTTCAAGGGAACACAAGGAAAACGTCTATTTTGTCCAACTCGTCTGTATTTAACTAAAAGGATTGGTTATGGATTTTTTTGAGACGCGAGCATCCAGACCCAAATCTATACACATTCTGATATATTACGGAGTCCCGTTTATTATACAGGGACCGGTGTTCTTGTTGTTTTCCTTGTGTCCCGTGAAAACAGAATGGCGTACCGATTTAAGCGGTCGAGATGTTAGTGTAGAGAGATGGAAGAGTAATTCACAATAACTTCGTAGATACCTGAATACCTAACATAAAAACATCATAGTAGTTACAAAATATTTTGTTTTAGAGCAATTAAGCTTAGGAAATTAATTGCAGATTCTGAGTTGCACTATAAACTGGATAAATATTCCAACTGGCGACACCTCAAACTAAAAATAGTGCAGTTGAGTTTGAACTGGTTGATTTGAAGCTATTAAATAATCTAGAGTTCACGAATGTTATACTAACGTAATTCAAGGCATCAGTTGGAGACATGAGTTGATGAAATAAACTTATATATGAAGAATATGTACCTATCGAATGGTAAACTCTTGGTGGGTTGGTGGGAAATACGACTTGGTAGGTTATTTTGAATGGAATTGGGAAATTGAAAGCAAAGGGACGTAGTTATGTATTTTAGGTATTATTGCATTGTATCAGGAACCAAGGAGTACTCAAGCTCAGAAAAGGTATAAGTTCCTCAGATTTTCGATGTAGCAACCTACATAACAATGATGGTTTTGGCCACCGGAAAAACTGTTGGAAAGGAAATTGAACTCAACGTCCAAGATTGAGCTCACGATTAGTCAGTTCTTTCTTTGATGAGCTCGCACAGGTCAGCTCTGCTGACACCATTTAATTCGGTACCTACATACCTTCCTGGAATCGCACCTCACAGGTTAGGTTCTGCCCCCACGAACAAATCCATTTCTGAACAGTATAGTTTGTTCTCCAGCGTACATTCTCTTTACTACACTCTTGCATACACTAACCACTTGGTTACGTCTGAGAGATAAGTCTGATTGTGATATAGGCAATCGAACAAAATCATAAAAAAAGAAAAAGATTTAAAAAAAAGATACCTTCATCCTACTTATAATTTGTTTGTATCAATGTATGTAACTTTTTAAGATAACTAACAACCTACTGAATCTTAAGATTGGTGTATTTGTCTTCGAAATATTTATAACTCATCTTTATTTTTAAATGATTCCAATGTCTTAGGATATTTTTTAAACAACTACATATTTTTATCAGCACTCAGTTCAATTTGAACCCAGTTATTTCCAATATTTAAATATATTGTTGCAAGCGAATTGTATCATCGTAATAACAAACTATCTTGATGTAAAATATCAGTGTATAAATATTCCTAATGTTTATAAATGTAAGTTTACTTATGCTACGTATGAAAAAGCAAATTTTATCTTCATGTTCTTTTTATTGTATGTCGCATAGGTACTACTTAGGTACCTATACCTACTTGTGAAATCTTTATTTCAAAGGTTTCCACAATCAACTATTTTATTTAATTACCGCTATGTAGTTTTTGTATTTTAATTTTAATTGGTGAGTTACCTCTCTAATGGGTTAGCCTGTAAAAAGACTTTTCAATTAAAGAACCCTGTTCAACATGAATCACCAATAACCTTTCCTGATTTTTTTAAAGGGTTTTTATTAAAAACATGTGAATTATTTTTTTTTGAATCATGGTACTTATTTTTTGTTCGAATTCATTACCTACCTACTAAGTGTAAAACAATCTAAAGATGTGTTTATTGATATTCAATGTCGAGTCAGTAATTCTAAAAAATTAGTTCCATTCTTTGGATTAGGAATGATATCATGATATGTAAGTGATACATGCTTTCACCGTATTTCCAATATTCTAAAACCTAATGTAGCTTTTTTCCAAATATGTCGTGTATTTTGTATGTTAAGATATTTATATTGTGTCGTTTAACTGTGATGTAAGAAACGAATGATGGCGGTACTTTTCTTAATCACGAAAAAACGAAGTACCTACCTAGATTTCTACGTAAAGCTATTTTTGTGCCATTTTTACTATGTAAAGCTTATTTATTTATTGTGATTGATCATCATTGTATTTTTGATCCAATTAGGAAATAAAACATTGTGTAAATAAACGGTGTTACGAGTTTCATTATACCCTAAGTGCTTTTAAATTTGGAAGTTCCGAAAGTAGTTGCAACCAGCAGATTTGAAGAAAGTTTCGATTCAAGAATCTAGGTTTTTATATCGTCTTGCTCAATACCCTAAGCAACTAGAGGAAGAATGAATTTGGTATTCAAAAAAGGAGTTAAAAAAAGACATAATAAAATAGTATAATAGATATATGGTAACAACATTCTTACAGAACTAGGTACTAAAATAATTATTTGTATTAACATGAACAACCATTAAAAAATGTGTATGATAAAATATCAATGGTTATACCTATCACATTAGTAGTAATTTCAAATATTACTAAATCTATAATAGTGAGTATAGGTCCAAATTTAACAGAGCTTACCAGAGTCATGAATGGGTGCCAACTAATTCACACATAGGTACATTAATACTGCAGATGTGTGACATTTGAGACTTTGAAGACTAGCATATCGCATATCCAATACATAAAATACACGATTTCAATTAAGGAACTTTAAATGAGTTTTCTTATTTTCCCATTTACATATAAGAAATTATCTGAATTCCACATTTACAAGTATTTACTGCAGATATTTGTTTTATTACTGAGAGGAGCCATAACGGTGAATCACTACGTTTCGTGTTCTATTCAGAACAATCTAGTTAACCAAAAGTTGAGTTCAAAGTTACATAAGGGAAATCACTCGACGAAAATGTAAAAATGACAATTCGTAATTGTCGTTACTGAATCTTTATCATCCCACAGAAATGTGGGCGGGCAGAGCCCGCCAAGACAAATCAATGTATTTAACTAAAAGATTTAAGACGCCAATAACCAGATAAATAAAATATAAAATTGTATTAAAGTGCCATTCTATCCTTGAACGAAATTAATGAACGCTGAGAGGTTCGAATATTTTCTCTAATAAAAACATTGGCTTCATTGATCGACTTATCAAAAAGTTATCATCAACATCATGGACAACATTGAGCCACCTAAATGCCTTTGGATGTAGGTACAACAGGTACAGAAACAAGAGTCAAGAAGGTATGGTTCTACAGTGATACAAGAGTCCAAGTTTAGAGGGCAATTCCCTCTAAGCGATCAAAGGGCAAAATAAACAAACACTTCAGTTTTGAAAAGGAAATCCCTATGCTGTAAAGCCAAGTGAGGGCAGGATGCAAATGACCCCAAAGCGATTAGTGATATATATGAGGGAAGTTTTGGACTTTGCCCCCTGCCACGAGACAATAAGGGGCAAAGTGGAGCCAGGGAACACAGACGCTGCCTCGAGCTAAACAACGTCAAGTTAGGTAAGGTAACGTTGAATGCATTTTTGCTGTCCCAAAACCATAAAATAGTTCTAACAATGGATCGACGAGCCAAACCCCTGCCAAAACATGCACGTGCCAAGTATGCAGTCTGAAGGAAACAGGAGTTCAAAGCTGTGGTTAATGGGAGTTCAATGCGCACTCGTTCTAGAAGAGATGAGTTCACTAAGAACACTGGTAAGCGTTGTGTTCAGCTCACTTTGAAGGATGGTGCAAGCAATCTACCCTTGAGTTCAGCTACACTAATTATTTCAGCTCTTCGAGCTGATGAACATGTAGTTCCTACTCTCTCAGTCAGTGAGCTCATAGTTTCTACCCTTCAGGAGAGCCAACAACAAGCAGTTTCTGCTGGAACCCTGATGAACAAAGGGATAGTTTCTAACAGGTTCCATAAAGTAGTAGTTTCCTTTGGAGCAAGAGCTGTGTTTGTAATCTAGTGGGCGAGTTTGAATGCGTAGGTAGAAGTTACTGGTGAACCCTGCACTACATGCTCTGATTGGGTTTGATGGTTGAGGAGTTATTAATAGTAACACATACGCATCATCAATATTCAAATGGTTTAAAGGAGGGGGCTATACAATTTATCCACACTTTCACTTTGCTTATGAACCCTGATTGTAATACTTGATTATCCACAGTTTTTGATGAGATGAAGGAATATACTTCTATCAATATGCCAATTATAGGAAGAAAAACATAATTGAGAACATTATTTTACCTGGTCAAGCGTCATACAATAGACCAGCTGCCATCTTAAATCACAAGCTTATCACAAAGGCAGTATTTTGATACGAAGCCAGTAGATTCACTCACCTACCAAATGTAAAAGTAATGTGGTGATATACACCTAATTCGGTATAAAACCCAACTAGAGGGTTGTTATGGCCTTATATGATTACAAGTTAATTGTGATCCTCTGAAGACAATTATTTTTACCTTATTAATTACAGACATCATCGAATAATTTTGCTCTCTCTAATTATATTATCCAATGCAAAGAATCAACAAATTTTATCAGTTGGTAAGAATATAATAAAATAAAATGGAAAACTATTCTGCGTGAAATCAGGTAGGAATCCAAAGTTTTACCTGGACTTTCACAAGTTCTTCAAAATCTAATTTTTCACTATAGCATGCTCTGGTCGGCTTTTGATGTGAAACATGAGCCGAAGAATTGTGGAAGGCGTGACCCCTTGTATTCTGCTAGCTGCTGCAATCTACAGAATAAAAAAATAAATGAAAAATGCAATCAATATAACACACCTAACATAATATCAGTATATTTATTTGCGAGTATATTTATATAAATCATTATATTTAATCAGTGTATTTATTACTGATTAAACCAAACTTATCTAATTTTGGATCCAAATGAAAGGTAGGTATCAAACCTAGGAATCGAAAGCCTTTAGTTTGCCCAAAAATTTAGCAATGCAAAAGAAACAATAAGGTAAAAGAGCGTACAACAAGAATTTCCTCAAATTCGAAAAGAAATCGCTGAAACAGGTAAGAACCTTTTTTTTTTTTTTTTTTTTTTTTTATCCATTACCATTATTTGCTATTGTGAGATTTTGCCATTAATTCAAACAAGAAAAGCCACAAAAATTAAACGTTAACAATTTTAGTATTCGAAAAATTAATTTTTGTTCAGGTTACTATAAACGGCAAATATAGGTAGGGTACTAAAATTTGTTTTCATTTCCGAATATTCTCTAAAAATAAGTTTGTTTTCCAAAAATTTGATAGGTAGTTTATAAATTTTAAAAAGTGGTCAAAAATCCAAGAAGGGGGGGGGGGGCATACAATTTTGCTGATATTGCCATAATGCATGACCGGGATTCAAAATTATTCAAAAATATTTCTATTGATTCTGTTGATCAATTTTGAACTGTTGAGCTAACTGTTGACTGTATTATGTAATTATGTAAGTACGAACAATTTAATTTATGTACATGCATTTAAGTGTTTCATTTCAAAAGGGTGAGATTTTGGTTCAAGTTGGTATTTTTACTCACCGTTTGTGGCATTGCTGCAATAAGTTTTTCTTGTTCTTCAGCAGATATACTCAGCGATGTCCTGAAACGAAGAAATCCATTCATCTACATTGGAGCTACAACGGCAAGATCCTTTCAACTTTAAAAATCGAAGAGAACATTTTTATCTTCTCTTTATCATGCATTCAAATACAAGTGTATTTATGCGCAATAATGAAACAAGAGAATCTAGGTTACTTACGAAGTGTAATCAATTTCTGGGGGTATTCGAAGCCCCTCGTCTTGTTTGATTTTTGATACCTGGTAAATAATAAATAAAACAATAATTCATTATAGATAAAGTAATACTATGGAAGATATTTATCTTTAATTGAGCTCTTAGAAGCGAACAGACCCCTTGGTTAACCCCTTCCAGTAGAGGAACTAATCACAGTAAAAACGTCACTTGATAAGCATACACCCAAAAGCTTTACGAATTTTACTTTTTCGACTAATTTTTCACCTATTTCTTCCGCTTGAAAAACTTGGTTTTGAAAAAAAGAGATAAAAAATTATATGTTCATTCAGATGGTATCTTCAATTTTGATTTTACAGAGTAATTTAAGGAGTTATGGCTTTAGTGAGCCCAAAGTCTGCATAGAGAAGAAAAAAACAAATCTCAAACTGTCAAAAAGCTAGAAAAATAGCAACTGCCTATCGAAGAAAAAACTCTAGGAGACACTTTTTGTAAGAAATTGACTGTAGGATCTATTTCTAAAGCGGGATAGATCTGGTCCCGGAACACCCCTCGATACGCATCAGCTGCTAACTCATATAGCGAACTACTGCAGTGGGACTGATAACCTTCCTTTGCCGAACGACTTATTGTATTAGCGAAAAGATTAAGTTTATTTGACAAATGTTTAACTTAATTTGCAACTCAATTGCTATATTATATCACGCCTGTTCGTTTTCGTTCCAACTTTCAATTTTTTTTTTTTTTTTTTTTTTTTGCCATAAAAATAATATTTAATGATCATGATACATAGAATGAGGGGGATATTCGCTTGAAAGTTTTAGGCTTCTCTTCTACTTTTGTGGATCATCTTATTTAATTAATTTTTATATATCCTTCATAGCGGCATTAGTGCGCCATCCTCCAGTCCAAGGCACCTCACCTTCCTCGTGGTGCCTCATATGCTCAGTGAAACCGCCCGTACAATCGAAATTTGGGTTTTTACTCTCACCCATTGGGTGATGTTCGATAGTTTTTCAATAGGTTTCAATAGTTTTTAGCGAATTTTCGTAGAAAATAAAGCTATTGCAATGGCTCGGAAAATTTTAAAAATCAAAATCACTAAAATCCGTCTTGAGGCATTCTGAAACGAATCCTAGAGTGAAAGAGAATCCTAGAGACGAAACCTTTTCATTCATATATATCTGTGTGTGTGTCATTGCAGACGATAACTCTCCTTAGGATTGAGATAAAAAGTCCGCTCTTGTGCCAAAAAATCAAGCTTTCTAAACGAAAGTTCGTTGGCTAGCACTTTTTGAGCACACATTAAATTGGTCGAATTTCAAAAAATGTGCTGAAATAATTACTAAAAATGGGTAAATATCGTTAAAATTATTATTTTATTTTTTTTATCAGAATATTGCTCAAATAAAATTAATTAACTATAAAATGGAACATTCGAAAATGTATGTACAAAAAAGTTGCTGAAAACTGTACGTAGATTTGATTAAAATTTGCTAAAAAATCGATAAAAACTATAGGAAAAGCTAAAAATCCAAAACCTGTTTTTGAAAAGCAGATTATTATTTAGACTACTTTTTTTGCCACGAAATTAACAGTTAACTATTTCCTTGCACTCAAGAAGCTCAAATTTTAAAATAATTTAACATTATAAAATACGATAATTTACAAAAAATTCGTTCATACGATCTTGCTGCATGTTTAATCTTATCTGGGTATAACTTTGAATCAAGCATGGAATAATTTCATAAATTTCCGTAATTTGTATGCAGTAGGGAACAGGGCAAAGGTAAAGCCTCTAGTGCTCTGGGGCATTTCTTCAACACACTACTATTCAGTATTCAATGCGTCATAAGCAATGAGAATGTTCAACAACGAAAGAAAGGTTTGTTCAGCAAAGAACCCAAAATCAGTTCTGGGCCGAACTGCATCCTGAAGAGGAAGGGGGATGTGATCAGTTTGGTCCTATGTTATCTAAACGGTTGTCAGGATAGAACGGTATCTACTGGTAACCTACACCAACCACATAATTCAATATCCCCGAATCACCAGAACCGATTAAATTATTCGTACCTGCAGTACGTATAATGGTACAAAACAAGTTAAATGGTTTAAAAACGTAAATTAACGATAAAGGGGGAAGATAAGATAATCTTCAAATGCACATGCATCAAACTACCTTTTTTCCTTTTGGCGAATTTGTGTAGGAAATGAAGCTATTGAAAAATCAAATTTTTTTAAAATCCCAGTAACTGTAACTGTAAAATCCCAGTTCTGTAACTTTTGGAAATATAACCAACAGTGGACTGTTTTCCACTGGACTTATTTTCCACCAACAGGCAAAACGTGGGCAAAGCAACAGTAGTAAACTAACCAAGAGTATTTATTTAGTTTCAGGTATTACCTCCAGAACCGCCATGGTTCAACACTTTTGGTGGCAAAGTTTTTTTTTTAAGCTTTTATTGAACCGAGTAGTCTCATCAACAATACAAATCTAACTTATATTACTACAATACACTATTCAGGACCTAAGATGCACAACTTTGTCCCTTGTCTCTCGAACATATCACATTCACTTCCTACACAAGCTCATGCGGTTTCAAACGCTTAAGGCGTCGAGTTAGATCTTGCACATCCAGGAGCTTTACAGCTTCCTCATTCACATGATCTTTTAGTCTGGCAAGATGAGCCGTTGCTCGCTTTTTGATCACCTCATCCACACTGTCAACTTGAAGTTCAAGGTGGAGTGCCTCATTTCGGAAGTAACAGCGCATCAGTGATACATCGTAGTACAGAATTCTGGAAACGTTGAATGATCTGTCTATTGGTTGGAGCTGTGCAGCCCCACAACTGCGCTCCATATATCCAAACTGGCTTGAGTACTTGATTGTAAAGAAGCAGCTTGTTACCAATGGTCATGGTGGATCGTCGGCCGATTAGCCAATACATCCTTCTAAGTTGCAATGCGAGCTCTGTCCTCTTCTTTTTGACATGTTCCTTCCACCTGAGCTTGGCGTCTAGCGTCATGCCCAGGTATTTGGCTTCATTCGCGTAGGGAATTGCCACGTTGTTGAGGAAAGCAGGGATGTAGTTAAAATCAACGTTGGTAAAATCAACGTGCACCGACTTGGCCTCATTCAGTTTGATCATCCATTTTGTGGTCCACATACTGATTTTGGAGATGGACCTATTGAGTTTTGATATTGATTCATTATTGCTGTCACCAACTGCCAAGACAGCAGTGTCGGCTGCAAATGTTGCTGTGGTGTTATGTTCAACTTCTGGTCAATCGCTGATGTACAGAAGGTACAGAAGTGGGCCCAATACACTTCAAAGCAAAGTGAATACAAATTTCTTCATTTTTGCACTTCAACATTAAGGACCACAAAATTCATAGATTAAATTTATATTCAATACATGAATAATAAAAAATATAAATTAATGAATTACAGAGTGATATAGGACGAGGGCACACCAAAATCTCAGTGTGAATACACTTCAACTCATCTTGTAAATCTTATGACCAGCTATGGAGGTGGTGAGAAAGTTTACTAGAGTGGAGATCCACGGCTATGGCTGTCTTTTTTGAGTTAGGGGCTTACAGAACACCTGGAAAAGTTCTCCAAGGCAAAAATAAGTTACAGAACACCCCCCCCCCCCCCCAGTTGAGATCCTGAAGGCCTAAACAAACAGTAGGCTATCGTTACCGGACAAGGGACAAGTAGTTAGTTCTGAGGCTATACAAACGCCTCATAGGAGGTGTGGTTAGCTCTGAACAGTTCTGGACTCTATACTGAACTAGCCTTTACTTGCGGAAATGTGAATTATAATTGCGGACAGATCATCTTTATTTTTCAAAAGATCAATTTTATTTGTGAAACTGAATCCATTGAACACTCGAATATTCATGAAATAAGTCACCTGTTCGTGCTGCATATCGACATAATAATTATAGAGGGCTTCAATTTTCAGTCGTTCAGACACTTCTCGATTCAGTGCAAGTTCACTAAACTCGTTTGGAAGGCACTTGGCTAGTTGTTCAACAGTAACACCATCGTTGCTCATTGAAAGGATTTCTGTAGCCCTGAAATGATAATCTAATGTGAGGCAAAACTCTCCAATAAAAGGCTACTGACAATTTAAAATAGTAATTTAAAAGTTTCATATAGCTACATCAATTTTTTGTATTCCATGTCATCAAAGATATTAAACGTTTAATTTACGTCTTTTTCATGGTGTTGGTGGTAGGAGAGAGTCTGAGTAGTTCTCTCCACTTCTGCAAAGTAAAGATAACGCTGTCACAGCGGTCAATTGCTTCTTCAAGTTGAGTCTGAATCTGTTTGACGTGGGAGTACCTCTCGTCAGACACGCAACCAACGTTATATCCTAAAGCAAATAGGTTGTCTAAAGTCCAAGAGTAAGCAAAATTATAGGAAGATAGCAAGGCTACTTCAAAAAGAATCACTGTATGATGAATTCAATTAAACTCTAATTCAAAAAAATTGAAATTCTGTTGGAGTAAGATATAAACATCAGCATTTCAAGAGCTACTCGATGTTTCGGTTTGTATTAAAAGCTGCAAATGCTCCTAGTTTGAAGATACGTAACAAAGTCATTTCTCAAACCTCTCACATGTATGTGGAGGAAGGAAGTTTAATAGATTTGTCGGCAAACTAAAATAAATGATAAAAAAACCTTTTGAAGTCAATCGAAGATCAGCATTATCAGGTCGGAGAAAAAGTCTAAACTCAGATCGGCTGGTAAACATCCTGTATGGCTCTGAAGTGCCAAGGGAAGTGAGGTCGTCTACCACTACACCAATATAGCCTTCTGTCCTACTGATCGTCATTCCTTCCCATTGCTGGGCCTTAAAAGGGATTAGTCAGAAATTAATTAGACAACAAAAATTAATTATCACATCTTGTTCCAGGATTGTTTATGATTGTTGGGTGTTAAAAATGAAGATTGGAACGCATTCAAATAATAATTCAGTTCTGAGGAAGGAAAATACAAAATAATCAAATAGGCAATGTAAAAATTAATACATTAAAAGTTTTAGAGATTCCATTCTGAAATACAGCATCGCAAGTTAAATTGAAAAGATACCTTTATTATTAGCAAATTGAAATTACTACCCCTTGGAATTATTACTGATCAGTCTCAAAGAGGGTCCATTCCGACTTTGAGTATCTCAGGTCAAATGTGAGTGGTCGAAATATATTCTATATATACATGGATTGCTGCGCATTACACACGTGGCTCACCCCCAAATCCCGCCACAAAAACGAATCTCCAGTAAAAAAGTGAATAGGCCAACAATATATAAGAATTATACATACACAAGCAGCAGCGTTGATTCCAGCAAGAATACCTTGTGCAGCGGCTTCCTCGTAACCAGTGGTTCCATTGATTTGGCCGGCGAAAAAAAGACCAGCTACTTTTTTAGTTTCTAAGGTCGACATGAGCTCTCTGGGATCGATGAAGTCATATTCAACACCGTAACCTTTGAAAATTATTTGAGAAAGTGAATTAGACATAAAATGTATAAGACAATGAAATAAACTAACGTCATAACAAAGAAACTAGTGTTACGATCCAAAAATATTTGATACCGACACAGTTCCAACACTTGTGCTTAATAAATCACAAAGGAGAAATTCTTCTTAAGTAACAACACTCTAGCCAGATGAGCTATGAGGCCGATATAATGCAACCTCTTCGATTGTGGAAGTTTTCCTTGAACAAAACATTGCCCCAGAGCCAAATAAAAGACTTCTCGTCTGGTTTGGTGTCAGACAAATGACGATGTGGAACTGCAGGCCATTGGCTCAGCAGATGCTCACTGAAAGGAATCCAGCAGTCAAGCGAGGTCATTGTCATGGTGTTTGTTTTGACTCTAGTGAGTGAGGAAGTAAAAGATGCTACGTCAGGGAATGTGATGTTTACAGTCTTTTGGCACGAGAGGGAATAGATTATTTGTTGTTTCATATTAGTTTGGGTGCCAACTGTCACCGCCCAAAACTATTTGATACCTCGACAAGAGTTCGAATTCTTGTCCTTAATTACAAAGGAGAAATTCTTCTATTGGTAACAGCGCTCCAACCAGACGAGCTATGAGGCCGATTTGATCAAACCTCTTCGACTGTAGAAGTTTTCCTTGGACGTAACACTAGTTTCCATCTAATGATAAGGCAAATAAAAGTGTGAATATGAGCAAAAAGAGGAGTTTGCAAATTTAAAATTTGTTCTTATAAGCAATCTAACCTTGAAAAATGATATCCCATAGAAATTCTATTTCAATCACCAAGTTGGAAGGTATCTATTATCAAATTCTATTCCTATTATTCGTGTACTACCTCATTGGTCAGTTTAAATTGACCATTGAATAGAGAAGATAGGTAACGAACACCTAAGTTATGAACAAAAATATATAAAATGGCAAGAAGTAGATCTTTGTAGTAATTTTGTAGAAGTAGCAATTTGAAGTAGATCCGACAGCTATTAGAAGGTCCATGCACAATGCTACTAACGCAACCAAAACCAATATTTACCAGGCCTCACCATCTTCACTTTTTCTAGACCAGCGATCTTCTTCAACATTTGCTCTTGCAGATCTGCAGGGAGAGTGCAGGAAAGACCGTTGGGGTAAACAACGTCAGTGTCCAAACCTTCAGGCTCTAACCAGATTCGATGGAATCTGTCACCGAACCTATAAACAAAAAAGAAAACAATAATATGTAATTAACCTATTATTATGTGTGTTACCTACTTACTAGAACATAAATTTAAGGAGCTAAGAAACCAATAAAAGCTCTTTATGGTGAGAATCGGACACAAAAATTTGAGTTTCAATATAATGTGCACGAATACCTAGGTGGCCCAATCTTAATTGGGCTTTGTTACATATTTAGTTTTATATGGATAAAACTCGATCTAAGTTCTCGATACTTTTGATTTTTATCAAACTAATAACATTACATAATTCTTTTGATGATAATTATTTGGAAGGTAGGTATCCATTCCTGGTTTTATAATATACAAGCAAGTCCCCAGACCCCCCATTATGTTGCTCGCTTTGCTCGCAAGGTGTGACTGTTTACATGCGATGGTCTTTTACACCCCCCTCCCCCCATTCAGGTTTATTACAATTGAAACACGTAGGGGATGTTGCTCGCTTTGCTTGCAAATGGTAGATCCCTAAGGTTAGGTTTAACGTGTATAAGGGATGTTGCTTGCTTCACTCGCTCGGTATGGCTGTATATGTGTAGGAAAACCCTTGTTGAAATCCGATGAATGTAAGGAATGTTGCTCGTTTCCCACGCTCGGTATGGCTGTATAGTGTAGGAAAAATCCCATCTATTATTCTATTGAAATGTCTTTCAAATGGAAAGGTTCCTTCCTTCAAGAGGTTCCCCTTCAGGGTAAAAAGGGCCTCCTCGCAGATTCCTGATAAGGCGGGCTCAAATAACTTCTCATTTTAATCGCTTCGCCTCCCTTCCCCTCGCATTTCGTTCAACTTCCTCTCACTTTTTTCGATATCTGATTTCGGATTCAGATTCGGCGGAATGAAAACTGTATTTCGCCCGCAAACACCTTCCATCTAAACGTCTCTTTATGGGGTCAATTTTAATGAAAAAAAAAAAACAAGTTTTTCGTCAGAATTTTCGAGAAAACGGGTCCGTACTCTTTAATTTTTTTGACGCATTTCCCGATACTTTTTTTTGCAATCCGATCGCGCCGTCGTCTTTCTCGTACAAAAACCTACGAAACCCGTATTTTTCTGGAATTTTCGACGGCCGTTTAGAGGGATAGGGGAAGCAGGAAAGACTGGGAAAAAGCGCCCGAAGAACGTCAAAATTTAGGGAAAAACGGAATTTTAAGGTCGAAAGAGTGGGGGAAAACGAATAAAACATAGCCTATAGTTTGACCAGGAGATTTCCAGTCACGAAAAAAACAAAAAAACTCTCCGTTAGGATCCCTTCGTCCGTTCGGCCTTGAAAGCGACACAGACTCACTCACAGAGTTTCATTCTTATAATATAAAAGAGATATTTATGGGAGCAAGCAACATGAAGTGAGAATCTAACCTGAGAACTTTAGATTCTATAGAGGGGCAGTAACGAGGACCAGTGATCTCTTCAGTGACATGGCGATTGACGTGCATATTGTTCAAGATTATTTCATTGACTGATGGATTAGTGTGCGTCATGTAGCAAATAAGCTGGTCTTCTGGCTGAAATATCAATAATAGATGCAATTAATGCTACATTGATGTTTGGCACCAATGACAACGAATTTTTGTATTAAAAAAAATCAATTACATAATCATATTATTACTAACACTTGATGTTAGTAGGGAATTTTAAATTTTAAAATGACATACTTTGATCCAAACTTCATTGTTCATGAAAGAAAACGGCATAGGTTTTTCGTCTCCAGGTTGAGGTATACACGTTGAGTAGTCAATAGTCTTTCCATCAAGTCTTGGAGGAGTTCCTTAGAGATAACAGTAAAGAATGTGCACTTCAACTGTTCAGGTTTCCAACTACTAATAACAAAATAAAATAAATATATTAAATATACTTAGTTTATACCGGTTTTAAGTCTGGACATTCTGAAGCCAAGATTCTTGATCGTGTCAGCCAATTGTATGGAAGGTTCATCCCCCAAGCGTCCAGCTGGCTTCACATCCAAGCCGATGTTGATTTGTCCCTTGAGAAACGTTCCTGTGGTAATAACGACTGACCTTCCATAAACCTTGACACCACCTCCTGAAATGAGAAAATATGTAAGATGTACCCAATTATTTGGGAATAGCTATAGAGAAGTACAAGCCCCTGGCTTTAAAAAAAATTTAAGAGCATTTCAACTAAGTTTTAGCAAATTTTCGTAGAAAATGAAGCTATTGCATCGACCCCAAACATTTTTAAATCAAAATTTTCGAAGATTTCCTTGTTTTGGGACATTCTGAGACAAATCCTACTTTAATGCTTTCTCATATGCTTTTTTATGTGCCCTGCCAGACGATAAATCTCCTTAGAATCGAGACAAAAATTCCGTTCTTAAGCCAAAACATCTAGGTTTCTAAACGTAAGGATGAGTTTGTTGTTGTCGCATACAGCCTTCCTCTTCCACGATAACGCCCGCCTCCACTGTGCTCGGATCACTCAAGGATTACTGGGGTCGTTTCGTTTTTGGTCACCCTCCCTATTCACCTGATCTTGCTCCAAGTGATTTTCACCTCTTTCTTCATCTTAAAGAGCATCTAGGGAGCAAACGATATTTGCTCCAGAGGAGACCTCAAACAAGAAGTGACAAGCTGGTTCTCCAGTTTGGCGGCGGACTGGTACAACACCGGAAACAAAAACTGTTACCACGGTACCGAAAATGTGTAGCAACTGATGGCGATTATTTGAAAAAATAGTACCTATGCGAGTAAGAAAATGAACTTTCTTTCAAATTTTTTTAAAGCATCTTTGAATTTTTTAAAAATAGGGTAAACTTTTTTTCGGGATGCCCCATGTAATATTCTGAAATTCAAGAAAGATTTTTAGCTTCTTTTGAAGTTTTTATTCATTTTTGGCAAACACTACTGACAATTAAGTACATTTTTTAGCATAATTTATGCATGGATTTCTTGATGTTCTAGCTCATTGTTGATAAACTTTTTTGACTAAAATTCTGCTAAGAATAAAAATTTGTGATTATGCAAGGGAAAAGGGAGCTTAACTTGCCAGAGGTCAAATCTGAGTTTATATATATATTTTTTTTTTCTCCACATTTTGCTGAACAAAATCGTTTTTTAAAGATTTTTTCTATTACTTTCCAATAGAAATTGATGATTTTTCAACAATCGAAAAGAGAGCCCAAAAATTGCAAATTTCCTGCAGGGCAAAACTGAAAAATGTAGAAAATTAAGTCTTGATGATTATTGCGGACAGAGAAATAATTTTGGGACCCAACAAATATTACAAAAAAAGTGTATACATGTATATATACACATGAAAAATCGTAAACTCTAGGATTCGTTACAGGATGTCTCAAAACGGATTTCGATAAAGAAAATTTTCGAAAATTTTTATTTCAAAATTTTTGGAGCCATTGCAATAGCTTCATTTTTTACGAAAATTCCCTAAGACCAAGTTCTTTTTTGAATTGCCGAATATTAATCAGAACGAGTTTTTTGCTATAAAATCGGTAGTTAACAATTCTTTTTTACCTAATATCCTGAATTTTCAAAACAATTTAACAAAATATAGTACCTACAAAAGTAGTTATAATATAGTACGACAGTATATGAAAATTCGCTCATAAGATCATGCTGCATGACTGGAACTTTTTTTATCTGGTTTCAGTCAGTAAAGACACAAAACATTTTGAGAACCACATCCACAATCCGATATACGAAATCCTTACCCACTATCACAGTGAGGCAGATAATGCAGGTTGTAAGAAATAAGATTAAGAGCTGTTACACGATTCTATAAACTTAGAAGTACCTGTACAAATAAACTTACTCAGAATGACACCTGCAGCAGCTTTGGGAGCGTTGACATTTCTCTCTACTTGAGGTCTTTCCAAGAGCAGGTCATCTACAGAGCCTTCTATGATGGTGAGGTTAGGAGTCGAGAACAACTCTTTCTGAAGGTGGCGCTTGTAGAGCGACCTATCAATTTGAGCTCTGGGACCCCAAACTGCTGGGCCTTTCCTCTTATTCAGAACCTTCAAAGTTATTATGAAGTTATAAAATGTTTAGGTACAATTAATAGCGCCTATGTAATCAAGTCAAGATAAAACTTACTTTATAATGGATTCCAGACAAATCGCATATCCTTCCACAAAGTCCATCCAATGCATCGATTTCTTTCATCAAGTGACCTTTGCCAATCCCCCCAAAGGATGGATTGCAAGACATTTCACCTGTTTCCAAACAAAAATAGAAAAATACAAAACACAACGCTTATAGTGGAAATGTTCAATGACGGCCTCAGAGCTAGATCGCGTCACCTAGACCCATAGGTCATTGATACATGGTCCATGTTGCCATCGTTACAGAAAGCATGAACAATTAATTTGATGATATAAAGAAATAAATATGCAACAGAAGCTGATGAGCGCAATGAACTTTATATTACAATATCTTTTGTGTGAACTGCCATATTTATACTCATAGATCCTATTTTCAACAAAGTACCACTTCCAAAATTTATGGAAAATGATATGGACTAAAAAGAGTTAGAATATGAAATGTATATAGGTATACATATATCAGTATGACAAGCTATTGCTAATTTCAATTCATAAAGCATCTAGATGCATACCTACCTACACATTGTGAATTTATAAAAGAATGCTGTTGGGTTCGATAACATATTTACCATCAGCATAGCGGATTCAAGTATTTTACTACACATAGATACGAAATTTTCCGTCCCCAAATTTTACTGATTTGGTTTCATTTCTCTCTTTATTTGATGCGTTTAGAGGTTGCAGACTAAACCGTTATGAGGATGTAATGAATTTACAATAGATCGACTTAGATTAAGGGGGTCGATGTAGCACGTCCTGAATGATTCATTAATGGCTTAAAATTAAAAATAGTTATTTACCAATCGTGTCTTTTTTGTGTGTGACAAGAAGAGTGCTGGCACCCATCCTTGCTGCAGCAGCGCATGCTTCTGTCCCAGCATGGCCTCCTCCCACGACGATGACATCGAAGATGGTGTAATGATGGGAATAAGAACGTGACTGCTCTTCTAGAAGTCTCCACGAACGTTGTTTGAGACTCAGAAAAGATTTTTTCAAGCTGAACATAATGGGTGGACTATGGGGGCGCAAGTGGCCACTACCAGTTTACAAGCAAACACAGAGCGAAGTCGTGCCACCAGAGATGGCTTGAGCTTTCATTGTCCTTCCTGCTCGACAAGGTGCCCTAGTCACGTATACGATGCTTTATAGATTACGAAAACAGGAAACTAGCAGACCTTGACATCACTATCAGGACTGTAACTGGTTTTTATAAATAGAAACGAGCTCCCAAGTTAACGTCCACAAAAGCTCAAAACACAAACATACAAGAATACAAAGCACATAACAAAGAAGAACAGGTGAGGATCGGGAGAACCATCAATCTTGAGCTATACAGTTAAGTGTTCTGTTACAACCAGTAGGTATGTAACAATTCCTTCTTCAAATAGGATTCCTTCTAATTAAAAAATCAAACTAATTGAATAAAAAATAGAAAGAATATGTCAGAGCTTCAAGCGGATTCTTCAGAAAATAGCTCAATATTAATGGTTGTTCCGAACCTCTCCTAGATAAGGAAAAATACAGAAAAGGTGACCTGACAGCATGACAGGTCCATGACACGAAGAGACAACTGCAGAAAATTCCATGGAGGAAAATAAATTCGTACTTCTATAATGATATCCTTTTAAATATTTTTATATTTAAATATTATTGTGTTGGAACGGCCAGTGACTTATGTTGATCTCAACTCCTTCACACAATGGAAGATCTGGTTTTAAAGAAAGCCACGCCCTGGTGACCCTCTCACCATCCACGGACTCATCGCGCATTTTTCTGATGGGAAAAAAGGATGGATGCTTGGTTCATGTTCAAATTCAAAGTTTGAGAAGCATGGAATCTGATAAGACAAGATACAGTTTGCCGCCTTTTTCAATTTATCACTTTTTAATGACGTCCTGTCAAAAAATAGTCAATCATAGCTATCATAGCATAGTCAATGTTCCTTTGTCCGTAGCAGTTACACATACATATAGGTACCTAGATTAATACTTGTATTATAGTTATTCCAATGGATTTTCCTAGCAGGAGGAAGATATTTCTCCTAACTGATTGTGTTTGATTTCTGAACCTCTGTTTTATTTAAATAGGTAAGATGAGCATACCTGGTGGCTTTGGACTTCATCATATGTTAGGAGAGGGAATCAGAAGAAAATGCGATGATCGACAATGGGTGAATGGAATGACGCCCTCTGGCTATTATGGTTTGTTGACTAGACATATTGACATATACCTGCCAGCTTAGCTTTACACTACGGAACTGCGAAGAGAGGGAGAGAGTGGGTGGGAAGTGGTTCCGTAACTTTAGAGATGTAGATGTAAATAACCTAGGTACACATGTTAACCTGTGGTTAATCAGGCAAACCCAAGGGAGCCGACTTATGAAATTTTGTGGGAGGGGGGGGGGGGGGGGGCTTTGTTGGGGTTCCTCCACCGAAAATTTTTGAATTTAAAGCTAGGAATTTTTGTTTTTAACATTATTTTTCGAATCAAGTGTAGCACTATACTACTTTTATAAAACTGAACTTTTTACAGAAAATTATTAGGTTTTAGATTGAAAAATTGGTTTCAACAGTGGTCCCCATCCCGATAATTTAGAAAATTTTCAAATTCAGTGGCCCAAAATCGACTACAAACAGTATAGCTTGTGTAGGAATTGAAGTTAAAATTGTAATGACAAATTATTATCAACGTTCAAATTAATGACAATTTTCCTGGAAGAACAACTAAAACTGCACAAATCCAGGGATCATTACAAAGAATTTCAGCAATTATTTCTCATGTTTTTGAGCCGTGAGGCCTCTGAAATTTTTCATCTACGAATTTTTGGTGCTGTAAACGATACGCCATGCCAGCAAGCTTGTAAAAGCAGTGGTATGCAGAGAGAGAGAGAGAGCAGTATGCAGTAACGCAGTAGAGATGAGATGGGTTGGTTCGGGATAGAGCGTCTTATGTTTAGGTGAATTAAATTTGTGTCGTGCCGGTACACCATCCCTGTCATATTATGTTGGTACAACTGCACTGTCTCGTGTTCTCTCAACCTGTCCGCTTCGCCTGGATATCATTTCCATCACGTCTAATCTACTTTACGAGTTTCTTTTCTATTTGTTTCCCTACTTGCCATTTAATCAACAGGTTATGGGCTCTCACAGAGGTTCAAGGAGTTATTCAAGTTTTTTTTTTTTTTTTTTTTTTTTTTTTTTTTTTTTTTTTTTCTCACTTATTTGCGAGTGTTTCATAACAAATGTTATCTGGTCAAAACGGGTTGTGAACCCTGCGTCAGAATCGGCGTATATCCTTGGGTAAACTAGATTTTCAAATCCTAGATACAAAAATTCCTCTCAGTGTTCATGAATCCTAAACAATGACCGAAGAAGACAAATTTTCTGCCTCTCTGTTTGACGGCACCAACTTTTCTAATTGGAAATTGCAACGATCTTGTTCTCTGTTGTTCCCAGAAGCAGCCTTTGGAGGAAATTAAGATAAAGCTCCAGTCAGAGTTTGATATGAAGGAACTTGAGGGGCTTCATTGTTTTCTGGGGATTGGAATAGATTGACAAGATTATGGGATTTAACTTGGCCAACAAGCATATATCAAGAAGTTTCTGCAGCGTTTCAGCACAGAAGACAGTTACCCAGTCAATATATCTGTGGAGGTTGGTCCTATTGATGCTAAGGTGCAGGACAGCCCTTTAATCGGAGATGAGAAACCCTACTGGGAGCTTGTAGGCAGTCTTATGCATCTTAGCTATGTGGCCGTCCTGATATAAATTATGCTATCAATTATTACAGCAGATATCAGAATGAAGCTACAGAGGCACATTGGGCTGGGTTGAAGAGAGTTCTTCGTTATCTCGGGGGAACTCTGCACCTGAAATTGAAATTTCCTAATGATGTGAAGCTGGCACTCACCGCTTATGCAGATGGTGATTGGGCAAATGATCCTGATTAGAAGTCAAAGTCTGGTTATTTAATTCAAGTATTTGGATCCACAGTTTCACAGATCACTCATAAACAGCCAACTGTCACCCTTAGCACCTGTGAAGCTGAATTTGCTTCACTGGCCACAGCAGTTGCTGACGTGTGACTTCTCAAGGCTTATTAAAAGAGATTGGAATGAGCCCTGGTCCGCCCGTGTTGTATGAAGACAACCAATCAACTATTAAATGTTAGGAGGATGGGAACATCATCGCTTGAAACATATCGACATCTAGTACAATTTTGTGTGCAATATGGTTCGTTTTAGGAAGTTGAGAGTGGAATATATCTCAAGTGAATACCAATTAGCTGATATTGTTACAAAAAGTTTGTTGAATGCCAAGTTTTCTTTTCTTTTTTTTGTATTAAAAATTGCTTTAGTGTAGGTTTTAGCCTTTTATTGTTGTTATTATCATTGCAGTAGTACAACCTAGTTTTTGGATTTTAATGTTTTTTAATTTGCGCAAATTGTGGGGGAGTGTTGATTATTAATGTGTCATGTTATGTTGGTACAACTGTGCTGTTTCGTGTTCTTGCATCCTGTCTGCTTCGCTTGAATATTATATCCATCACGTCTAACTTACTTTACGAGTTTCTTTTCTATTTGTTTCCCTACTCGCCCTTTCATTAACAATATCCCATGTTTAGGGCAAGCTGCTCTTTGTCTTCTATGGCAAATCCAATAATTCTGAGGTTTATTGCACGACTAGACTAAAGTTGGGATTGAACAAAATAGAAGTAGCCTTGATACCGCCTCTACGGTAAATTAATGTTTTAGAATATGTGTATGATCAACAAAATTGGTTTCTTATCTACTATCTGAATTGGGGTTTTTCAGATGAGATCAAGGCTTCAGAGGTGAATAACCGCAGTTTCAGTTCTCCGAATCCTGAACTGGTCGTTCTTGATATCAAAGAAGAGTCTACTATTGAAGATGAATGCAATATCAAAGAAGAACCTGCCATTAAGGAAGAGATAGGTAGGTACCTGCTAGTGATGGTTTAACTAACTGACATTTATCTCAAAAAATTTTATTGATGTAATCATTTTTCTTTGAGTCTCGTTGAACCAGATTATTTCTGGTCTTGACTCTACATGCTTCAAATTATTTTGTGAGAACATGATGCAAAAACTTGGTAAGCTAAGGTTCCGAACTTCTTGGCGTTGGCCTGCTTGATAAAATTATATTTGGGGACAAAAAACTAGTTTGAGAATAAATTTTAATTGAAGGAGAATTATCATATTTTTTCTTGAATTTATTCTCAAGATTAAAACGAAACCATTCTGAAAACCAAACATTTTCTCTCCAGGATCAACTATTCTCTAGCTCATGGAATTTACATAGATGGGGGGTCACAAAGCAAATAAGACTTTTGAGCCACTCTCTGTCCTCGCCTTACAAGGCGCATATATGTAAGTACTTTCTGGGCCTCGACCTCATTGAGGACTTCAGAAACGGTGTCGTAGACATCAATCAAGGCATTCCTCTGTTATTCTCACGCACTCTACCCGGCTAGATCTCTGTGGCCTGGGTATTTTATTGATACTTCGATTGTTATTGGTTCTTACACGAAATATCTCCATGCAGCCGAATCATTTTATTCAGCAAGCCTTGGATCTTGTACTTACTTAGCTTCTTTCACGCTCATTCTGTCCTGTTTGTCAAATAATATACAGGGTGAATTGCTTATAGATGCAAACAAATTAGGGGTAAAACTACATCAAAAATAAAGTAAAATTTCGCCAACCGCATATTTTTATCTCAATCGTTTTTCAAGATATCATTGTTTAATGTTTTTTTTTTTTTTTTTTTTTTTTTTTTTAAGGAAACCCGTACTTTTTTCTCTTAAACCTGAATTTCTCCCCTTTAATTAATTTCATTTCATTTTCTTACCACATTAGCAGTTCACTCTGTATATTTCACTAATAGGTCTGATTTAGAATATTTTCTTTTCCTTTCTAATTTCTACTTCATCAGGTACTTGATGTTGATAGGAACGTTAGGTCATTGTTGCTAGATGCGAGAGAAAGATTTAAAAAAAATTAGGGGTAAACTGTTGAAGGAAGGTTCACGGTTTGCTCGGGTGGCACACTAGAAAGGCAAGGTACCTAACTCCTGAAGGTCTGGGATCATAAACTACCTAAGTACAACACTGAACTTATTCAATCAATAAAAAAATAAAAATTTCATTATTGAAAAACAATAAACCAAAATTAAGTAGTTAAAGAATTATTATTATTACTATTTTTTTTTTTTTTAATTTTTTTATTAAGGTTTAAGCCGCACCTCAACCATTATTATTTTGTTATTAAAAAATTACTATTATACTTATTTTTATATGAAGTATCTAATCAATTTCTTCACATATTATTATAAATTTAATAGGTATTACAATAAATTGCCATTTTGTGAATGACTGTCTTATCAGAAATAGGAAAATGGGTGAATTCTGAGGCCGTCGGTTGTCTTACAAAAGAGCCTTGCTTACTTGAATGACTTAGCTTCTGAGGACGCATAAAACGAGTGAAATTGGCTTTGTGGGGAATTTAGTTTGGAGAGGGTTAATGTTAGCATTCAAGAGTTCATATAATTTTATGAGGTAAGTCTCAGCAGACGAATGTCACATTCGTGGCTACCATGGTTTTTACCCCCAATTTGTCTTTATTTTCATCAAATATTCTCTCAGGGTTTCTGTGTACTTTTCATCCGAAGGTCGAATTGTTTAAGACTCAATATTAATGTATTTAAATTTTGTGCGATTTGTATTTATCCATATGAAGTTGTGATGAACATGTTTTCTTCTTCAGAAGACAGATTTGATGTTAACGGTGAATGTGATATCATACCTATTGAGGTCCCAGATGGCTATCCGGCAATGATAAAATCTGAAGAAATGCTCGTCAAAACCGAATCCTGCCACTGCACAGAATCGTGTGATTGCGTAAAGACTGAGCCTGTGCTGGACAGTGATGGTAAGGCATTGTCATTTTATTTTTCTGCAGAAATACAACTATGGTGGTACCTGTCCAAATTAAATAGCCCAGTGTGCAATTCTGAACTTATTCAATCCAACATTTTAAAAATAAACAACAATAATAATAATAATGGAAAAATTAGGATTAGGATTGACTGACTTAGGAAAAAAAGAAAAGCGAGTGAATTCTAATAGGCCATGGATCAGTTCTAATGGGCGTTCCTCTTACCTGCCTAAGTTGTTCAGTGTTGAACTTATTCAATCCTAGATTGAGGTCCTGTATGGAATCTCTTAGGGACTGCTGGGTTGCAATGGGGCTCCGAACATGAGAAGCTCGTGGTAGTGCGCAACACGTAAATTCTTGTTTTGTTGCCTATGACCACAGTCGTGATAGATACAAGTTTTTTACTGTTTTTCTGCCGGTTTTTTCGTTTGTGTGTGTTTATTTTTTATAATGATTTAATAATTAATAGTATAATTATAATTTTTGGCCAGTAATGATGAAGTTGATTTTGCGAGGAACCAATCGTTGAGCGAAAAGGGATGATGCAAGGTATCACTTAGGGGAAAGTCATGCCAACCTCCTTGTTCCTAAGGTCCTTCTCCCCCAGGTACTCCTAGCGGCAGACCTTGTTAGTTCGAATCCCGATTACAAGGTGTCCTAAAGCCGTGTTCAGCCGAGGTTAGTTTTGTTCGTTCAATCTACAAAGCTGAAATAGCTGAGTTATAAAGACATAGAGCTCTGAATCTGATTTCCTTTTTAATCTAAGAAGCAGAAATACCAAGGTTACAGTGGTAAGGAGCCCTTACTGCAGATCTATATTGGGGGCTTAGAGGCTAATTTCCTTTTTAATCTAAAATGCTAACATTTGAAACTGCTTCCCATGGACTGCTGATGACTTCTTATTAGATGCCTAATGCCACATCCATGTTTCCATGTATTTCTAAAGAAGTTAATTCGTTTATAATTTTGATTAGCCTGCGAATTCAGGGATCACACCGCTAATATTGCTCGTTACCCTCAGTACAAATAGTTAGGTAGGTAACTAATAAATATTTAGCATAATATTTTTCTTAGGTGAAGTAATGGATGCGGAAAACATAGAACCACTCCTCAATCAGGATCTAGCAGAAGACCTCCAACAAGACACGCTCAGAACGTCTCTCCACAGAAGGATCTCTTTTCGCAGTGACCTCAAATGTTAGTTTATTCCTTCACTTCCCATTATTGCTTTTATTTTTATTAAAAAAATTTGTCTCGATCCAAAAGCCATTCGTAGTCATTTTGGGATTCGCTCATTTTTTAGGACGCCCCTTAAAGCTTAGGAATGTTTTGAAACGCTTTTTGTATTTTATTGTAACTGTATTCGAAAAGGTAGGTACATTGATGGTTCTAAGAACCATCAGTGTTTGCATGCAGAGACCACTTGCTATCTATCACTCAAATATCTATCGAGGAGGTATATTTGCATGGCATCAACTTGAAGTTTATGATATTCATTACCCAATAATTCATTATGAATACCATCATCATGGTTGATTGTCCACAGATTTCTATTGTGATGAGTGCGATTACAAGTGTCTTCAACAAGCTCACATGGAGTACCACTTACGGAAACACACTGGTTAGGCATGCGCATACTAATTAAATTTATTAGTGCATCCTATGTTATGCATATTACTTGAATCTACGTTTTGGCTTATTCTCCTTATTGTTATATTTGACAGGTGAAAAACCTTTGTCATGCGAATACTGTGATTATCGGGCTAGTCATCCCACAACTCTAAAGAGGCATGTAAGGAGTCAACATACAGGTATGCATCCGTTAAATATCAAGTCTCTCGTATCCTGCTAGACTTGCTAGAATGTTTTTCAGGTATTGGGACTATTCTGTTTTGGTCAGGAAATTTCATTATGGAATGCTCTTCCATTTGTTACCCATCTGAAATATGCTATAATGAAAAAGAATCTGACATTTTCGGGTTGGTAGGTTACCACCTATTCGCCACCATTTAGCCATGTAAATAATACCAAGCAAATGTTAATAGGTTTTTCAAGACCTAAATGCTAGAAAATAAGTGAATAAAAGTTGCAAAAGCTTATGCTAATCTAATATGTTCAAGGAAATGCTGTAGCGATAGAAGCACAAGACCGTTTGCTAGAATTAGCTTGAGTAGGTACCTAGTGCTAGAAATCAGATGAATGAAACATACCTTTTGCTCACTTTCTCAAGCATTTAGTAGGTATTTTTTCGTTCTACTCAGAGGCAGCTTGTTATTAGACGTTGACAACTGCGTTCGTAGAAGAGTTTTATCTTTTTTGATTATAAAATAGAACTTTAAAAAAATTTATGTCAAAAAAATAATGCTGAAAAATGTACTTACATTTCATTAAAATTTGCTAAAAATTCGATAAAAACTGCACAAAAAGCTGTAAATTCAAAACCTCTTTTTGAATAGCAGTTTATTAATTAGTATACGTTTTTTGCCATAAAATTAATAGTT
Organism: Adelphocoris suturalis; assembly: GCA_030762985.1. Lineage (NCBI taxonomy): Eukaryota > Metazoa > Arthropoda > Insecta > Hemiptera > Miridae > Adelphocoris > Adelphocoris suturalis. Next base: position 42,034,965 of record CM061041.1, read on the forward strand.
GACAATATCCTTGCACTCAAGAAGCTCAAGTTTCAAAACAATTTAACATTGTACAATACAATAATTTACAAAAATTCGCTCATACGATCATGCTGCATGAGTGGAACTTTTTATTGCACAATATAGCAAATACTCTTTGACGAGGGATGAGCTGCCTCATCCAAATTTCTTTTTTCTTGTCTTGGAGGAGGGAGTGTGTTCGTCGCTGTCAAACGTCTTATACATTATTTTAGAAGAAATGTCCCATATTTTTTCATGTATATTATAAAATTACTTTGCAAAACAACTTCTTTACATACTTTACTGCTCCAAAATTAATTTGATAATGGTTTGGCAGGAGAAAAGCCTTACTCGTGTAAATTATGTGATTACAAGACTGCACATCCTGCTGCCATTGCCCGCCACATGAGAACACACACAGGTAGGTACGATTTGATTCTGGGATTCATCAGATAGATTAATGTCTATTAAAACTTGAATAATCTTAAATGTATTCTGTAACGCCTAAAGGGTTTTAAAAATGAATAATTTCGTGTCATGATCTTAATACTACCGAAAATATTAACATTTTCAACTGGCAGTGATATCATTGATTTCCATATTATCCTAGGTGAGAAGCCGTACAAGTGTGACAGGTGTGATTTCAAGTCAGCTGATCTCAGTAGCCTCATTATTCACAAATATATCCATACAGGTTGGTTGATTGATTTGTTTGGTCCAAGTGGTGCATTATAGTGATATTATTGTTTTAGCAATATATTATTATAGTGTGGTAGTAGGTAACAGGTAATTTGTAGATCTACTCTAAAATAGCCTATGAATAATCATCATACATTCACAAATGTTTACTGTATTTAAAATGTAGTTGTAAACTGTAGTTAGTTCTATAGACCAAAAACAAAGTCAGTAACCAATCTACTTACCTATTTGATGAAATCTGCTTACTTATTCTACTAAACAGTAAACAAATTCACCAAACGATGAATTTTTTATTTCAGGTGATACCCCATTTAAATGTCATCTCTGTCAATATTCGGCTAGCCGTAAACGTGGCTTGAGGAGGCATATGATTCGTCTACACTCTGAAGTTCCTGTACAGCTGCATCCTAAGATATTGTCAGGCAGGAGTCAAAACAAAAACGAGGGAACCATTGAAAAGAGTAGAGCCCACTCTCGAAATTTTAAAGGGGAATGGTCTCATGGGAAGGATTCTATGTCCTCTGGATCAGAATCAGACGTTGACTCAGTTTGCATTGACGTTGACTCTGATACACCCGTCATTGTCGATGATTGGGCGTTACCTGACTCTTCATCATCAGGTCGACGTATCCGTGCACCCAAACGTCTCGATTTGTAGGGCAGAATGCCAAAAACACGTACGGTCACATTTGCCAACTTCCCTAATTATTGTGGTACCTACTGTTTTTGTTGCGCATTGAATCCCGGACCAAGGAAGTTGTAAACTTATGGAATTTTCAGGTGGCACTACAATTCTATCTTTTCTAAAACCTCTTCTTTTGCTTCTGAATTAGTGAATTTATTTTGTCTATTTTATGACTGTTTGAAACTAACTAATAATAAGTTTAAAATCATTTACATGCCACATTTATTTTGACTGATTACATATATGTAAGGATAACACATTTCTATTAGCGTACATTTTTTTTTTTTTTTTTTTTACATAGGTACTTTGTATTGACGGTATAGCTTATATATAAACAGGGCGACTGGGGTTTCACACCTTTGCGTTTCACTCCTACTGAAGAGCCATCCCTTACTGGCATGGCGTTTGGCGCCGCGATCCCAGAAAACCCGGTGGTTCACTTCCGTTTACGCGTCGATATCATTCACAAAGTGTGAAGAAAAAGTGGGTTACCTATATAGTTTTGAAATACTACGAAGTATGTTTGAACTACTAATGAATCTGACGATCAGCTCAATTTTATCATTATCAATAACACACATACACAACACACACCCATACGCCTATACATAACCCCCCCCCCCCCCCCCCCCCCCCCCCCCCCCGTATACTTTTTATTACATTTATAAAAGTGCTCAATCATGCAGCATGGCTAATAGAGCGAATTTTCAAAGAAAAGTTGTGGATAAAATTAAATTAGGCACTTAAATTCTAATCAGTGTGGCCAAACATATCCTCATCAGTGATCGTGCTACGATAATCATGTAATGAAATTGTGGAAATTTCACGGCACGCAGCACAACTCGAAAACTACAAAATTTTAGTCAATTATGGGCATTTTCTCCTAATAATCGTTTTTCTCGCTCATTTATGAATTTATTAGAGATCTGGAAGTGGTCGCAATCGACTCAGCGCTGAAAAATACCTCGACTGTTACACCCCACATGCAGCCCCAGGGCGGCCAAAAAACTCGACCTGTCTTTTGCGAAGACGGATTTTTCTGCGCTTGAACAAAAATTTTACACTGTTTTCTAACCGAATTATTGTCTGGAAATACACTCTATAAATATAGATATGTATGTATATACACTATGTTGAAATCCAGGATTGTATGTGCAAATTGTCAAATATCCTATTTAATGAATATAACATTTTTAAATAATACGATAAATGACCTTTTTACCCCATTTTCATTTGGGCAGAGTTCTCTTGGATGGTAGGTATAATATATTCTACTCGCCTTTATCAACAGCGTTATCGTTGGAATATACGTATGATTTCAGCAATGAAGGGCATCAACAATAATTAAGGTTAAATTGCTGCGAATACTGCATTCGTATAATAACACGATTATGCCAACAAATTATTACTAAACCATTTCCTTTGGTGCCGCTAACTGTTTTTCTGGAGCTAAGAGTGACAACCCACGAATTTACAAGAAGCAAAACGCATATTCATTTTGCATGAAGGGAGCGAAACACCACACCCCTTGGGGATGGCTGGGAGTGAAAACCCGATTTTTTCGGCGCTGGGAGTGGAACCCCAAACCCCCATATAAACGTTGTTAAAGGTTGTATATGGGACTATTTTTACGCTGAGGTATTCCTGATTTTACTTTTTCCAAAAGTGGTGTTCTCTTCTATAATTCTTTTGGATGACGATTTGTATAGTCGATAAGTAGGTAGGTAGGTACTTACCGATAAATAAAAACAGAAGTTAGTGAAAAAACTTTGTCTATTTCCACGAAAAATAAAGAGTTACAATGTTAAATCGATTTCGACGGTTAGGCCACCATCAGTAACAAACAATAACTGAAGTAACATTGGAAAGGACACAGATTTTATAGCTGAAAAGATGAAGTGAAAGGAGGGGAAAAATAACTCAATATGGTTTCAACAGTGTGAAGGGATAATTCGAAGCTTTATAGAAATGGACTTATCGGTGGTGAAATATATTGAGGCATATCCTCATTTAAACATTTACCAGATCTGTCACTTTTGATAATTTCGAATTTTTCAAGTACATTCAACATGACAAAAATGAAAAAATTCTACAAACAGTCTACCTGTCAAACCTAGATGTAACTATGATGGGATTCCTTAAGATGTTCCGCAAATGTAGACTTACCCTTATTTCCCTGAAATCTTCATGATGCTCGTCTATTCTTTCCCTGAATTTCCTACCAGTTTGACCGCAATATTCGTAGCCAGAAGAATATTTTAGTTTATAAACCCCACTTTTATCGTGAACATTGATTTTGTCCTTAACGGATCCTTGTAATGCTCTAAGACTATTTTTAGTTTTAAGACCCATTTTAATACCTCTCGATGGTAAAATTCTGCCGATTTTATCAGAAATTTCCCCATAATAAGGTATACTTATCCATTGCTTTTCTTCTAAATTTACATCTCCCCTAGCCAGATTGGAAACTTTATCCCTACTCTTTTTTCCTAAGAACCTTATCCCATATGGTATCAACGAGATCTCCTCCATATCCATTACTAGCTGCTATGCTTTTGATTTAAAAAAAAAAAAATGTTCTCACTAACTTCCGTTTTGAAATGGGTTTCCACCACTTCGTCACGAGTGATTTAGTTCGTACCGATAAATATCCGAGATGTAAATATTTCAGATGCTTGAACTTTCTAGTTCTGGTCTCATTGCCCTAGGGAGAAGGTGGGAACAATGCTGATTTTTTTCGACTAACATTATAAGCAGATGTATTTGAAATAAGCGTGTGGATTATCACGAATGAATTTTCCAAAATGGTAAACTCGTTGGTTAGTAGATGTCGTTAATTTACGAAAATTCGCTCGTACGATCATGCTGCATGACAAACATTTTTCTTACAACGTCCTTTCGCGTATCGAACTTGCACCCGACTGGTGCCTACACGAAGGGAATAATTGCTCCACCAATCTGCACTGCCGGAGCGGTGTGCGGGTTTCCGTGCTTCAACATTGCAGGCGTCGGTAAGTCTCGAAGCCGTACAACTTTGGTACCTTGATCATCATGGACATTATTGGGTCTCCATCCCCTACATTGGGTCTCACTCATACTTTTACTTTTCGTGTGTCCTATTTGACCAGACAGACCAAAGCAATGTATTAAAATCGACCTGAAAGAAATCGATTTTGGAACTCCAAGATATGTTTTCATTCAAGGCAATATCTCGCCATAGAATCGAGAAACCAAACCATCGAGTTTTCCAAAACAATGGTTGAGTTCGTAGGGCAGCACAACAAAGGGCTCAATTCTCAAAAATAATTTGGAAAAAAAAACTGATATAAGTCGGTAAATTTTTATTTATATCTAGCTTAATGTTACTCAGGAAAAGTAGTTAAGAAAAATTTTAATAAATTGACAAAATCATAAAATATTTTGTATAGCTAATACCATTTAGAATGTTTTTACAATATCGTCATAAATTCGACAGACAACCATTTTTGTGCACCCAAAGTGCACATCATAATGTTAAACAAATTCGACATAGATATAAGTTTTAAGTAAAAATAAATAATATTTTTAAAGCACTTAAGATTTTACTTTTTACGGTTTTTTCCAAGTTATTGACAGGCAATTAGATCAAAATGCTTCGAAGTAGATCACAGGAATATGGGAATTCCCCGTTATAGGAAATTAACGAAATTAAATTGTGGGAAATTCCAAATGGTAACCCCCACCCTCCCAACTTGTAGCGCAGATATGCCAATGCGAAACAAGCGCAATACTTTCAAAATTTTTCTATTATCTACTTATTTCCGCTCTTATTTTTTTGGAACGCTCAATTTTACTGCAGATTCGGAATCTATGTAAAATTTTGTGGAAAAATGGGCCTTCACTCGAATATTTGGTTGCGCAAAACGGGCACAATTACTCGCAAAATGTGCGCATGTTGCGAAATATCGAGTTTTTGGAGATATTCAAGTTCTAGATTTGATGAATGACTTCGGAATATTTTTGCACGATACACCTACACATACCTGTACTAGTATGTAGGCACAATACCTACCTATACTTACGTATTAGTAATGTAAATTTATACCAACTTGGAAATACACCGGAACCATGAAATTTCAGTGCCACGTTTTGCGCTGTGAGGAAATGAATGGAGAAATGCGCAATCGCAGTTTTTCGGAGTTTTCCCAAGTGGGTATTGCGAGTGTGAATCATCACTACGTGATATATCGTGGTAAAGATCAATTTGGCAAATGCATAGATACCTACCTACCTACAACTCAAAACTCAATAGCGTTTTGAGCACACAATAATTCAGGTGATTCATCCATGAAATTTCCAGTAGAGTCCGATCTGCAAAAGGGGGTTCCTATTTGGTATAACAAAGTCAGTGCGCATTGGCACTTGCGGAAAAATTTCAAATTTGAGATCTACGGTAAAAATTAAGGGAGTTGACGAGGAGTTCAATGAACTTTACATTTTCGTGAGACCACAAACGATTACCTTACACTATTATTGACAAAATTAGAAACAAGTTCTGGAACTTGAAGATCAAAATTAGTGAGGAAGTGGGTGAGGCAGGGGGGAGGGGGGGCATAGGGTCAGCTAAAACATAGACAACCCGGTTTATCTCCACGAAGGGCGTGTATGATGGATTGTAGAGGAGTGAAGTGTGACACAGCACAAAGCACTTAATGGGAACCTTTTAGGACAGAGGGACAGTTAGTTGTCTATAGGATGAAAAACGGGGTGTTCCCATAATATGAAACACGAGGGCCTGTGATACTCGGCGGAGGGTTTTGAAACGGGTGGAAAATCTTTCGTGTGAAAGTAACCCTGTTACACCTTCCCCCGTCCCATTCAAAAGTTCCACTGCGGTAAATTTTGTCGCGACATCACTCGAAACGACGGCTCTCTAATTCTCGTCGGTTGAGAGCGCCAAGCTGATTTTTTTTTCCTTTTGCACATTTCTCTCAAACATTTCACACCCCAAGGAAAAAGAAAATGCGTTCTTTCTGGGCGTCAAAAGAAAGGAAACCAAGTGGGAGCGTAATTTTGGTTTTACGAAACAAGATGGACCTGGGTAAAAGTCTTTTGGAAATAGGTCTTACATTTAGGCTTAACGAACAGAGATGTAGGCAAATATTTTTGGTTTATTATTTTTAATAGTAAACCTTTGTAATCGACCGAGAAAAACATTTTTTAACCCCCCTCCCCCCTCCCTCCCAATTTGTAGGTTTACGTTTAAAAAGGCGTCAAATCCAAAAATCGAATAAATAAATTAAAAAAATCCGTCCGACGCATCGTCCTAAGCTTTTCTCAAAAAGTATTGAACCAAACTTCAAGAAATTCGCTTAAAAATCATCCGTGGATGTGCCAGTAACATTGGCATCGCGTTTGATCAACACTGAAGGGTAGAACCTAAGGGCTGAAATATTCAAAAATCGAGATCTTGAAATCTTTCTATGTAACAGTAATGATTTTTCAAGTTTCATTTACAGGCATCCGCCCAAAGAATCGAACGAAACCACCTCGGTCGCTATGCGTTTTCTCGGTGGTCTCAGCGTTACTCTTTCTGAGTCACCTGGTTATTTTATTGCTGTAATATTCTCAATTCTCCTGTTATTCTGTTCAGCTTCGGAACCTCCGAGGCTAATTTCTCTCCTAATCGTTCAGGACACCTCAAAAACAATTACGAGTTCCGGAGGATCACTGAATAGCTGATGGGGCCTCTGAGGCTAATTTCTTTCCTTTTCGACTTGCCGTCTTAATATTTTTTGTTTGTTTTGTTGTTTTGACATTTTTAGTAACAATTTCAACAATCACCTTCTAGGTATAAACCGTAAAGTTGTGGGGTCCTGAGCTGTAAAGGTGTGAACCCTTTTATTGGATATGTATGGGGCTTAATAATAATTATAGACCAATGATCTGAATTTCCGTGTTTTTTGCCCAAAAACCTCGAAAAAAGTGTTTTTTTGCGAGAAAACAAATGTGGTCATGATTTATTAAGGACCCTTAATCAGTGGTATATTCGTGATCAGGGTGAAATTTCCCTTAAGACATCAAACTAAGTCCGTTACGTTTGGGACCACCCTGTATAATAATATATATTCATGAAAAAACATTAAACTCTAGGTTTCGTTTCAGAATGCCCCAAAACAGATTTCAATGAAGAAATTTTTCGAAACTTTTTATCTTTATCTTTGTCTTTACTTTGGCTCATGAACGAAAAAAGCGTTAACAGAAAGCGTAAAAAAAAGCGTTACGGTTGGTTTTCTGATGATTTCTGCTTACAACCGAGTCGCTGCTAGGGAAATGGTACTTCGTCGTTTTTCATCCCAAAATATTCGTTGACCATTCGTTCGAAAGCTCTCGATTTATCCAACCATATTATGTTAACTACTGCGAAGTCCGTGGCCAACAAGCTGAGTTATGAGCATGGTTGTTTGAATAACTGTGTACAATCAGGTGATCATTTTCAATAATTGATATTGTGAACATGATTGCAACCGCATGTTAATTTCTGATGATTTCATTGAGCTGGTGTTTCGATAATTTGATTCATAGTAGGCGATCCGAATATTGCGTTAACGGTTAACTATGTAGCCTCTTTAGGACATTTACTTGACGATCAGCCGAGTGGTCCGGATCAGCTGAGTGGCCCTTTAAGCTAATTTCTATGCTTTACACTCTGGGAAGCTGTAATTTCGTATGTAGCCTCTTTAGGACATTTACTTGACGATGCCCAGGGTCCGGATCAGCTGAGTAGCTCTTAGAGCTTGCATACGAGTCTGCAACTAAAGACATAAAATGTCCCAATGTGTTGTAGACTCGTATGCAAGCGTTTTCTGAAGAATGTTCAAAACTCAGAATATTTTCGCAGTTAAACGTCATTTTCTCCCTTGAATCCCGCTTTAACAATAACAATGGCCGCACAATTGAAATGCTGCTAATGTAGCAAAAGTTCTAGTCATGCAGCATGGCTTCAGGAGAAACTTTTGTCAGAAAACGTAAGAAATAGTGTGCTAGGGCTAGTTGCAATGGATTCAGCACCCTAGAAATCATATTCCACGAGACCCCACATGCCTATGTAACCGAAACCCTCAAATTTTAAAATTTCTAGAGCCTTTGGAATAGCTTAATTTTCTACGAAAATTCGCTTAAACAGCAGCAGCGAGCATAGGGATATCGTGAGTGTGATATTTGTAAAGTATTGTGAACAGCTTTTTCAAGTATTCGGGGAGATGCAGTCTGACATGAGTAAAGTTCGTTTACCATTTATTGAAGTCTCGATTGAGCGAAAAATATCTCCGATATCTTGTTGAGAGGTTACAATCTGCTTCACGTTCATCTTTTTCCGATCGAACTTGAACAATTCGGGCTCGATCGATTGCAACTCATAAGATGAACTCGTATTTTAATAAAGCGACACCGTCGGCCCGTACGGTATTGCGTTTAAATTTCGATGTAGTGATAAATCCCGGAATATCAACGCGTTCGTTGTTTTCGATCCATGTTTCCGTCAGAGCCATAATTTTCGCTTTCGGTAGAACAAAATCGGAAGTTATTATCGAGCGAGTGAGCCTTCAAGGAATGCTCACAATGTGAAAGATGTAGAACCAGACTGTGAACGATCGATAAACTCGCGGCACGAATCTCCTACTGTTTGCAAGCAATGACGTATCTACGAGACGTTTGAACTCGGTAATTATTAGTTTGCGGTTATTTTTACCGGGGCGGTGGTATAACGTGTGATTACCATCACGATTTGTAAGGTATAAACCATTTAGGGAGGTGGAGCGAGAATGAGCGACGTAAACAAGCTGGTGATCGTGACTTTAGGGAGTATCCCTGACAGATCTCAACTTCCTTGAACGAACAGGAGAGAATTTAACTCACTCGGTTAGGAATGAGCCAATCATTTCGATCGTCTCAGAGAGTCTCCCTATCAAATTTCAACTTCCTAGGATGAACAAAAAAGAATAAAGCTCGCTGAATTGGAGTGACCCAATAATTTCAACGTTTCTTTAATTGGACTGTTCAAATTATAACTTATAATTATTATTATTTATAACTTAATATATAATTAATAACTTATGCTTATCAATTTATAACTTATAATTATAGACTTTACAAAAAAGGCCTTTCTGTCCTTAAATTGGTTTTTTATCAATCTCAAACGTCTTTTCCCAGGAACTGGGCTTCTTAAGGGCGACGAAAATTAAATTCAAAACATCAAATTCAAAATTTAAAACTTCTGCTTATCGTTTTCTTTTCGTGATAATAAATATAATTTAAAGTCATCAGTTGAAGTAACTTTAAATTCTTTTTTTAAATCACAATAAGAAAACGATTAGCAGATATGTTTCAATTTTGAATTTAATTTCATCATTAGATTATAGACCTGCGACTTGTATAGAAAGGCTATCCAATACGGAAATAATAAAGCTTTGTGTAATTATCTGTAGCGTTTTCCCATTTCAACCGTCCTATCGGTAAGTGGATCAAGAGTGTTACCCTTCGCGGAAGTGATGATTGTATATTGATGCTATCGCTTCCATGTTCACTTTTGTCTACTCTGCTATCGAAACTGGGTAAGTCAAAACGCACTGCAAACTTTCCTAAGCTTCTATGCTGAAACGAATTCCTCATTTGTCCCGTTCCAAAATTTGTTGAAACGCTGTGAGGCCAGCATTATCATTAGTCTGGTTTTCATTCGGTAGTTATAGCCGCCTTCGCTTTTTCAGATAATTTCATCAAACAGCATGCGTAGGATCAATAGCACGGGGTCATCACTTTGAGGCCCATTAAGGATTTGTACTTGTAATCAGAGTAGTCTTGATTGATATATCGTTGGAATGGGGGAAGCCACGCTTACGACAAGGCCCTCTTCACCCTCTCAAAAGGTAGGCTCAAGCTGAGATGAATCGCTTCTAGTGGTTTTCGGATAACCCCAAGCTGGTATTTTCCGATATAACCTTAACAAAGTTATTAATCTTTTCAAAAAGGTCCAGGTGGTTTCGAAGATTTCCATGCCGCAATCGATCCCCGGGTTTCATCCGCCTATCGATGTTATGAATGGTCTGTCTCAGACACCTTAGAAATTACCTCTCTGTTTACATATAGCTCTGACTTAATTAGTCATTCCTTTTAACCAGGTTTGCTCGGGGCTAATTGCCTCTTCGCCTTGCAAAACTGATTAATGGAGCAGGCTTCTTTCGCTTAATTGTTGTTGTCAAGACAAATGCTTCTTGGCCACCCCCATTTTCGGCCGTTCGTCAGACATTACGCTAAATGCTACAATATTATCTATAGTGGAACGAGGAAGAAAACGGAAGTTAATAAAAACGTTGTCTACTTTCACGAAATATTGAGTTACATTGTTAAATTGATTTCTATGGTTAGTCAGTAACAAACAACAACGATCTCAATTGATGCTCAATTAAACCTATTACTCTCCGGAAATTGACAATTTTTACAATTTCCATACGTGTTGACTTTTTTTTTCATTTGACCATAGCCACGAATTGGTTTATATTCATAATATTGAAAAGTTACAAAATAGAATATGAAATACAAATGCCAATATACAAATTTCTAAATAACAAAAATTAAATGTTTATACCTACGTCCTTAGTAAATATAACAATTGCTTTTTAGATATGTGACCGTGCAAGGCCTTACCGGAGGTTGAATCTGAGTTTATATATTTTTTTTATTTTTCACCACGTTATGCTAAAAAATAGTTTGTTTTTTATTTTTCTATCATTTTCCAATCAAAATTTATGATTCTTCAAAGTTTGAAAAAAAAGTGCCCGAAAATTGCTAATATTCAGCAGGTTTCAGCAGAAGACTTGGGAAACAGCAGTTTTCACGATTATAAATACAATGATAAATGTGAAAAATTCAAGTTTGATGATTATTGGGGAAAGAGAGATAGTTCTATACATATGCTTTGTACATATCTTGAATGAATTATTTGAAGGAAAAATAGTGGGTTGTCCAGGAGTTTAGCACATACTTACTTCCTGCATTCTCTTCCTGGCCGCGTCGTGATTTTAGCATACCATAAAATAATTATGTTCGAGATCCTGTTCTTGAAGTTAGAATTGGTAGCGCACTGCAGAACTGAGTTGACCGATCGAATGTAAGTTAATCCACAGATACCATGATTAGAACGCAATCATGGTTGACGTTTTTTCTAAGCACTTAGGGAGAGCAAATGGATGAGCACGAAGGAATTCGAATGGTTTCATTCGATTCTTTGAAATGAATTCTATATGTAAAGTTTTTAGTTCATTATTTGTTTGTAATATTTCAACTCTTCATATTTATCATTCAGGGTCGATTAAATAGGATGACTCGGCCCTTAAGTAATTTTTGATCCAAGTTTCATAAACCAGTTGTTTGGGAGTAAATCTCCTGAGAGCGGAAGGACTGATTTGTTGCGGATTATTTAATTATATTTTTATAGCATTTTCGAACTTTCTATTGCAATGGCTCCAAAAATTTAAAAATAAAAATTATCGAAAATTTTCTTAATTGAAATCCGTTTTGAGGCATTTTGAAACGAATCCTATAATTTAACACTTTTCATATATTAGTATACATATTTTTTGTTTGCAATCGGAAATTGAACTATGAGAACAAATATTTTCTCAAGGCACAAAAACGATAAAAACTGCGCCAAGATCTCACCTTTCCAACGGTGTAATCAATTTTACTTTTACTTTGCTAATTAGAGGAGAAAACTATGTTTTAATGTTCAAAAACTTGGTTTTTTCAATGAAATTTGGGGTTTTCTTGAAAAATTGCCTTCTATGAAAATACGAGTTTGGGGTGGGCTTCTATGTATTTTTTTACGCTGACACTTGCAGATCTTCTGAACCCAGTTATAACCGAGTTTTACACTTTAACTCACGAATTTGAGTTCATTTGGTATGATACATTTTATATGTTTTAGAGGTGAAACACAGCATGGTGAGGTAGTTGCCTATACTGAGAAGGTGGCCTGGGAAGTTGAAATTCGATAGGGTGACTCTCTAGGACATTAGGAGACGATTGAAATTATGGGTTTCTTTCCTGATCAGCTGATTGAGCTAAATTCTCCCCTGTTCACCCTTGGAAGTTTTGTTCGTGTAATAGGTAACGTTCCACTTTGACAGCTTGTTAAGACGTCAGTTCTTGACATCATAATATTACATTTAGAACGAGAAGTGGTCCGTGAAAATATAATGGCTTTCGTGCACCAGGCAAAGATTGAGCATGAATGCCAAATACTTGCGGAGGCAGGCACAACGCTCGACTGAAGATGTTTCAGCCAAAGTGAAACATTATCTTTTAACTTGGTTTTAGGAATTTAGGCATCTGGAAACGTAAACAACAAAATTTTGAGCGGGTTCAGCAAAATTTTTGTCAGACGGTTACAGAGGTTATTGAAAATAATAACCTAAAAATCGACTCTGACGTTCAGAATTCCATTGAAAGGAAATACAAAAATATGTGCCCTCTTTTTCGATGTAAAAATTATGAAAGTCTTATATGACCGCCCCGGTAAGTCGAGTATTTCATTCAAAATGAAAAGGTCTAGTGACATTTTTGTTTTTGAATGTTCCTATAGGTATAGGAAGAATTTGCAATATGGTTTAGTTTCTTGACCGCTACGAGATAATGAGGACAGTTTTAGGATCTTGAGAGTCGGTCAGGCAATAATAAAAATCAAGTCTTCAAGGCCAACGTTTCGATGTATTTATTCATCATCATCAGGGCTCGGAGAATTTATGAAGGTTTTTACAACGTCATCTTGTAGTTGTAGTTCTTAAAGACTTTAAGAAGTGGCGTTTTTCATCTAATTTTTGATTTGTCACATGTTTTCACTAATCAATGTATGTGAATTCTCGCCTCTCATATGCTCGTGTGATGGAGTCTTGCATAAAGAATACGGAGTATTTGTAAAGAAAATTGCCCACACCCTGGCCGAAAAATGGAAAAAGGCATACTCCCAAGTTCTTGGCTGGGTGAGAGTTTGGCTCCAATTCTCCATCATACGAGCAGTTTCACTCAGGCTACGTGGAGCACGTCGAAAAGTGAGGTCAATGGGCTTGGAAGATGGAGCTGCCCTCACACTACCGGAAGACTAACAAAGAAAGCGACACCTACCACAAGAAATAAAAAATTTCGACCCCCCCCCCCCCTTCCAACATCTTTGAGAATCGCTGGAAGAAAAAAAAAAAAATAATAATAATAAATTTCTTTAATCACAAAAAAATTGTATGTGCATTACATGAATGTTGTTGCAAACTACAAGATGACTTTGTAAAAACCTGCATGAATTCTCCGAGCCCTGATGATGATGTATAAATACATCGAAACGTTGGCCTTGAAGACTTGATTTTTATTATTCCCTGACCGACTCTCAAGATCCCAAAACTGTCCTCGTTATAGGAAGAATTGTTTTGACTTTCGAGAGACGAAACATTTTTGGTCTCCAAAATCAAAATTTCTACCAAATTTTACGTTTTAGATCATTCCGAACAATTTCTGTTCCGTATTCATCCGTCGTCTGTCCTCAAATCCTTGTAACAAGCTTAATTTCCTCAGTAGGTATTCATCCGATTTTGTTGAAAGTTTCAGGGAATGTGCGGGTTAGACTGCAGATGATCCCCTATGAATGTCGTTCTTCCCAAATCAATACTTCACTCTGCGGTTGTGCAAACTTAAGGCCCATCAAGCATTATTTTTTCACTCTCAAATTTTCCATCTTTAAATCTCTCACAAATTTATAGCATTGTTGCGTGAAAACAATTTCATATTCATTCCATATCTTATATCAACTTCAACATGGTCGTATCACCAGTAGTTTCAGCGCATGCGCAAAATGTGAAATCCTTGTAATCATCTAAGTTTTTACAATAATAATCCGATTTTGATGAAATTTGGAGGAAAAGTGCGGGCAAGGTTGCAGATAGTCCCCTGAAAATGTCATTATTCCAAAATAATTCCTTCATTATGCTCTTTTGCAAACATAAATTACTTCAAGCATCATTTTCTCGTTTCCTGATTGACCAAGTTTGACGTTTTACGATACATCTTGATTTAATTTTCCCGCTTTGGAATTTTTCAAAACCATTTCACACATATACATTTCACTGATCCATACATTCATGTTACGGATACAAGGAAGCCACGTGCCATAACCCCACTTGACAGACGTTTTTTCAGTGATTTGCGTTCACAACCTTTAGTATCCTATTATGGCTGAGTTGGTACATTTTGCTTTTGGTGAATTATTTCAAAATAATTTTGTTAGCTAGGCATCAATAACTTGTCTTGAAATCCTTTTGAGGGAGGATCAATTCCGTTACAAACTGAAATGAAAGAGGATCGGGAGCTGCAAAGAGATTTGTGAAGTCCTAAGATTTAAGAAGTAGGTAATAGCACCTGAGGAGGAGATTTTCGAGTCGTCTTTAATTCGTCAAGCCCAACCCCTCGGCGGAGATTATTATTCGTATTAATTCGCCGGTCCCTTTTCAGAAATATATAAATAATAACTTCGCCGTTCAATCAAACCCAATGATGAATTCATTTTTCCGTCATAAAAGAACATGGGACTTAAAACAACACTTCTTTTGACCTGAAAGTTACTACAGCGGAGTTGTTCAGTGCGCCAAATGGTTAAAAGTGTGAAATTCCAACCGATGAAAGTTCCCTATTTGTGACTAAACCTTCTCACTCAAATTTGAAATTTGGAAAGAGCGTTGAATTTCCTATTTGCCTAGTACAAATTCAATTTTTTCAAAAATTTCATTCATAGGTAATAAATTACTATATCTAAAAGTAAAATGTTTAGGAATTCGGAAATGTCCACTTTTTTTAATCTGTATATTTAACCCCAAAAGATGAGCCGAAGCCTCAGTATTTCGTTAGCGGTATGGTCAATTTTACTTTGCTAATGGGCAATTTCACCTATTTAATTTTAATATTAGCTAAAAGAATATGCCGAGAGCTTTCCAAAAAGGTGCAATTTGGAAACGGGGGCTTCAAAGCTGTCCATTGTTTCTTTTTATCCGCTTTTTCTCAAACCATTTGAAGTTTTGTACTAAAAAATAGCAATTGGGGATTTTCAATCCAGCGCACGGGGTTTTTTTTCTTCTTCTTCTTTAAAAGAAATGTATGGTTTTCTGGGGAAATTAATCTTCATGAACTGATGAGTTTGGGGCAGATCTTTATACAATCTTCTCGCTGATTCAAATGGTTATACATGCAGATCTCTCCGACTACGTTTTAACCGAATTTCACCACCAAAAACTCATAAAATTGAGAATAATAGATAAATTTAAAACTTAATTGTTACTGTACGCAACTTGATTCACCATGTCCAAGATTATAGTGAGTAACCCCAACCTCACCAGTTCATAAAGGGTAATTTTTCAAGAAACCCGTGAATTTTTGGAACGTTAAAGGAAAAACTCGTGTAGTGCAATTCTTGGAACGTTAATTATCCGCTCATAGTAGTTGATGAAATATGCTCACCCTATTTTTGCTACAATTTAATCTCGAGACCTGATATATGTGATGTGGTTCTACATTTCTCGGTTATTCTGAAGCTTACCTATGCAGAGAGCTAACCGTTGCCGTAAAGACGCGCTGAAGGAAGCGAACTTCAATAAACCGCAACTTCCTCACTGTGAACCCTTGGGATTTGAACTGTTGTACATTATTTAAGCACTTCCCTATCTCTAAACAGTTTGAACGGCTGTGGGTAGGCGACAAAGGCAATAATTAAACGTACCTATAGTTGATAATAAATTGGTACCTAGGTATTGTCGCAACGATTGCAAAATTATTAACCACTACCGGAGTTTTTATATAAACATTTTTTCAGGTACCTATCGTGTTAATTATATACAACCCGAGGAGGTGAGTGCTGCATCGAGTCACAAGAGCATCAGTCTGTTGAAAACGCTACAAGCGAAACGTCCAGGTAAACAATTCACTCCTTTTGTCCTTTCCCTTACACATATATATAATTTCTGAAGAAGAGAAAGCAAGAATTGAAGACCGAAAATAAACCGGGGTATATCAAACTATAGTGAAGTGTACAATTCTCTGTAGTGTAAATGGTCTCGAATACTACAATAATCCAAGATGGAATGCACATAAAGGTTCGGCCCACGTTTTCAACAGGAAAATAGCAATGGATTGGAATCTCATACAGAACAGTGTTACTGTCTCAGAGGGATCAAAGCTTGCCCTTCCACAGAGAAGGAGTCATGAATAGTATCAGGAATTCTTACTAGAGTCATAATCGAGTTTTCACCTAAGGCATACCTAATCACACTTTATGAATGGCAAGTCGAAATTTTGATCTCGGAGGACGTTGCAATTCTCAATCGCCTGCATAAATACTTCGCTATTATTGCCCTTTACTTGTCAATATGGAAGTTTTATACATTAATTTGAAAAATTTTCATTTCAAATTGGAGATTTTATACAATAATTTGGAGGTTTTTCATTTTTAATTGAAGGTCTTACATATTCATGATTTTATGAATTCATGATTTTGCTGAAAAGCAGTAAACCAATTTACATTAATAATTTAAATTTACGTTAATATAGGAATAAGACGTTTCGAGAATCACAACGAACTCATAAAGAAAATAATTGGAAATCAAAAAGCTTGAATGAACATTACGAACAAATAAAAATAAACAAATTCCCCCTTTTTAACGTAGGTCTTGCCCCGTATCAGCTGTTGTCAGTTCTACCACCATTCTCTTCACGTAGGTAATTCATGTAGTTCGAAATGGTGACAGTATCGCAATGCTTCGGGATGTCACGTCACGCAAGTCGTGGTCTGTACAGGGCTCACTGAGAATTTTCCTTGCGCACAATTTGATATTTGAGAGACAGCGCTCGACTGGATTCAAGGTGGGTGACTATGGAAGGAGCTTTATACATGAGGTAAAAATGCTTATTTCTTCATTTGCAATCATCTCCAAATTGATGTTTAAAACCTTCAATTTAAAACGAACTGTCCATCCACCATTAGTATTGCGAAACCACCAAATTGATGTGTAAAACCACCAATTTGACGTGTTAAACCTCCAATTTGAGAGAGCTTAAATTGTTAAGTACTATAAAATCGTATCTGGGACATCTATATGACAAGAGTTATAGGATATCGTGGAAAATATATATCTCAGCTGTACGTGCTCTTCTCTGACTGAACTGAACTGATTCCGAACTTTCTTGGTTCAAGCAGCACGAACAAAACTCCAATGTCTCACTAGTTATGTCAACCCTCCCTTTCCGCAAGTCAGTATGAACGGGTGAATGGGGGGGGGGGGGGGGGGACCTTACTTGAAGAGTAAACGGTAAGCAAGGAGACTCTAAAAGAGTCCACCCCCGCCTTACCCCCTCTTCCCCTCCTTACCTTCGTCCCCAACATTCCTCCCGTTGACCCCCCTCCCCCCTCAAAACTCCCCTCTCTTTCCCCCACCATCCCACCCCTTCGAGGATACCGGCTTATTTCCCCTCCCCCCCTTTCGGTCTTTTCCCTTCAGTTGCCGACCCAACTCCGGGCTGCCAACATGTCCAACATGGGACGACTCATCAAACTCCACAACCACGCGACGACGTCGCAGGCGCTTGACTCCCTTCACTCCAAGTGCCAACAGGTACTCATCAACAAAGACCTCCGGGTCTGCTCAAAACCAAACAAAAACTCCGAAAAAGGCGAAAAAAATCGCCGAAAAAAACTGATAAGGGATAAAGAACCAACCATTACAGTCACACGAGGGGAAGGGGAGGGGAACTAATTTACGTAATAATTATTGAGGTATTATCAATATAATGATAAAACCACAGTTTCAACAATTATTTCAGTTGCGGAGTTTTGGTAAACTGTTCTCGATAAAATCCAACTTACAATTAGTATGGTGTCTCTGAAGTGGATTCATTTTCCAAAAAAGGTGGATGCGTTTTGGTCTTAAATAGTTGTTTTGGGAGATCTGAAACTACAATAACGTCTTCTTTACTATGAATAATTATAGATCGAGCCATGGAATATCGTTCCACTGTGAGTTAGAAGATACTAATAACCTAGGACTACTGAGCAACTTTTCAAAATCTGGCAAAATGATCTTTTTTCATGCAATTTTGGAAAGTAAAATATGAGGCAATTGATATATTATTATATCAACGGTGGATATTTCGTGTTATGGGGATGTAGGCATCGCGCTATTGGTATCATATTATGGTACCTAGATTAGTATATCATCCTACCATTATAAAATGGTATGGTATATCTAATTCCTTTGAATATGAAGTGAAATCCCATATGTTTCATTAATTCTCAATAAAGGGTACAGGACTCGCTATACCACCAACACCCAAAATCTACCATATATAACCTTGATATTCCAACCATTCACAGTCAGATTGTGAAAATGGAGGGGGACTGGTAGGGTGTGGATTAATTTCCCAATGAGGTGTTAATCAATATAACAAAATTTTTGAGGAAATTATGCAACCTTAAGGTTTTTATAATTCCTTACGCGGAATTCCGGAGAGAGTTTATCCATTAAATAGATACGTTTTTAAGGAAACACTATATTGCATCTAGAACCTCACACAATTTGGTTCGAAATTCATTTCTCGAATAAATGAATTTTTACGGGTCCCTTATATTAAGTCAAAACAACAGTATCTTTCAGAATGCTTCCAATAATACATCCCTCTTTGCAATCTTTAGTTACAGAGGAAGTTGTATATTTGAAAAAAACCTTAGTTTCGGATTAAAAAAAATTAGTTTCGGTCTTGAATTTATGAAAAATAATTAATTTCCGAAAAACATCGACCAAACTATGGAAAATTGTTCTTGATGAATTAGAGACAGCAGGGGCTTTCATTTGCTTTTCGAAATGTTATAAAACGATATATTTTTTTGTTTTACTTGAAAATTATTAAGAACTGACCAATAAATACAGAAGTATCCGTGATACAGTATACCAAAACCACCCTAGCGAACCCTTTCCACCTTAAATTTCACACCTCATCGTATCCACCATACCAGTACCATACTATGCACACCATTCATCAATATATTTCAGATCATCCTTACCTACCAATTAATTCTTCTTTTTTTGGAAAGTTGTATATTTGACAAAAAGCTTTAACCGAATATTCTGGTTTGAAAGCAGCAGTAAGAGATCGTAACTAGATGTAACAATATCGTTTTTATCTCAATCTATCGACGGAATATCGTCGGGGTGGGGAGAGGGGAGGGGGAGGAACCTTAGTATTAACTGTGGTCCTGATTATTATAATCGAATTTTGTAAAAAAATCAGCAATCACAATGGTTTCAACAATGTCTGCTGCAGAGTTCTGGTCAACAATTTATCGTTGTCCATAGAAATAAATTTCCAAGGACTCCAACTATTAAATTCATAACTTTCTGCAATTTTCTGGGGTGTTACAAGACATCCTCCTCCCGTCTTCACTCTTTTATATTATTCGATGAACTCAATCTATAGAAACTTAATTTTTATCTAAATTCAAACATTTTAAAATGACCTCTAAGCGTAATACTTGTTGCTATGAGTTTAATGCTTGATTTTCAAAATTTGGTCCAAAACTATCAATTTTATATTCTAGCTAATGCATTCTGAAGAAGTGTATAGGTACGAGGGGCAAGTGTATATAATAATGCATATCTCATCATAATTTTATGATGTTATATACATATAAAGTGTACGTTACCTACATACTCTAGCATAGGTTCAACTCCAACAATATACCATGATGCGGTACATTATATTAAGCAAACACAGTACGCGGGTGTACAGTCATGTATTCACACTTCACTTATTTTCTCTAAATAAGACCGAGAAAACCATATTTTCTCGTCATACTTCATCATTGTCTTCCGTGGAATTGACGGAAAATTGAAAAAAATTCGTCCCTTTGCACCCCCCGGATGTTAAAAAATAGATGCTGCGTCTAAAAATAAAAAACATGAACATGCTTTAGCCCCCTTTTATTTTATTTATTTATTTTTATTATTTTGTTTCGCTGTTTGCTGATTCTCGGAATGCTGAGTGAGTTAAATTCGCTTAAGAGCCCATAATTTCAATCGTATCTTAATGACACAAAGAGTCTCCCTATACAATTTTACCCTCTTAGGCGAACACCAAAAAATTTAGCTCTCTCAGCTGATAAGAAAAGAGCCTATAATTTCAATCGTGTCTTAATGACCCATAGAGCCTCCCTACCAAATTTCAACTTCCAGCGGTGAGCAAGCGAGAAGATATAGTACCTATATAGTACCTACTATTTACTAGAACGTACTACTTAATAGTACCCATCCACGCAGTGTCTTATTTTCTAAAATCTCAACTATTCTACTAAATTCGCTCCTATTGATTCTTGGAAGTTAAAACTTGATAGGGAGGCTCTCTGGTACATTAAGAGATGATTGAAATGGTGGGATATTTCCTGATCAGCTGTATGAGCTTAATTCTTTCCAGCTCACTCTAGGAGTTGTAATTTGGTAGGGAGACTCTCTGAGATACTTAGAGATTAATGTAATGACTGGCTCAATCTTGATCAGGATCCATCTAAACTCTCATTTTTACCCTAGGAATGTGAAATTTGACATTTGGGCTTCCTACTCCAGGAGCCAAAGCTTACTATAGGTTGTAATTTTAGGAGAAAGTTTGAGATTAGATTTTGTTAATCGAGTCCGTCAAATTTTAAAATGGGGAAATGAAGCCATATTTATGAGACCGCCATTTTGTACTCCACCAATGTTGAGATGGCAGACAAAGATTTTCTCACTCAGAACGGACTCGATTTTCAAAATCTGATCTCAAGGCTTCTCCTAAAATTACTACCTACCTATTTTCGGCCTTGGCTCTTGGACTAATAGGGAGCCTCTCTGGAACACTAAGAGATAAATGGAATGACTGTTTTGATCCTGATAAGCTGAGTGAGCTAAATATATTCCTGTTCATCGAAGAACTTTGAAATTCGGTAGGGAGCCTCTTTGGGACATCAAGAGACTAATAAATTTATGGGATATTCACTGATCAGCTGATTGAACCAAGGAGCCTCTATATACCGAGACCATAGGTGAAATCGTTCTTCAAGGTGGTGTCATTTGGCTCTAGGTCAAAACAAAGGGGATTCTTGGTACATTAACAGATGATTGAAATGGGGTTCTTTCCTGATGAGCTGAGTGAGCTAAATTCTCTCCTGTTCACCCTAGAACTTTAAAACTCGCTAGGGAGCCTCTCTGGGGCATCAAGTGACTAATAAAATTATGGAATATTTACTGATCAGGTGAATGAGCTAAGGAGCCTCTACTACCGAGACCAGTGGTGAAATTGTTCTTCAAAGTTTAGCCATTTGACTCTAGGTCGAAACAAAGGGGGTTCTACCTACTTCCACCACCTGAGAGCGCCATGTTTCACTCTGAATGACTCTGTTTTACTCTGGCTTTTGTCGCTTATTTTATTGATGTTCACAACACCAACTTGGAAAAACACCAACTTGGAAATTTTATAATTAGTGAGGGAATTGTCGATTCTGGTCGTTCTTTATTGCTTTTACATGTTGCTATTGCGAATATTAATAAATGAACGTGAATCAGCGTGAGTAAATACTCTAACATCATGTATCACATGAGTGACAGTAGGAATAGTATTCACCGCGAAATAGTACGAACCAACTAATATAATAATATGCAATTTAATACCTACCCTTAATATACCATCCCTACCAAATACACAATGGTATAGTTGCCATATGTTTTCGGTAATTCCAACAAAACATTCATTTTTATTCTTACTGAAATATACTGTATAAGTAAAGTTATATAGAAACACATGCACGTGCACCTGAGATATGGTACCCACTACACCACTTTCCAGCATATTGCCCAGTGACTTTTGGAATAGAAGAAAACTGTTCTATGTCTCATTCTTATTAAAAAAAATCCTAAGACCGCGCAAATGATATGTATTAAGTCGGCAGACTTGTTAACAGATTCAATCTAAAACAAGAAGCTATTAAATTATGTAAAAGAAAAAGTAAACAATCGATAACAAATAAAGTAAATAAAAATAAACACTTCCTCAGGTCCTCCAAGAGGCTGTGCGTCAAATTTCAGGGCTCTTCGATATATATGATAGAAGTTACCTTCATTGCCCACTCGTCTGATCTGACTTACCCGCGATCATTTCCACAGGTCCCTGAGAGGCTGTATATCAAATTTCAGGGCTCTAGAATGTACAGGAGAAAAGTTAGGTTCATTGCTCACCCAGCTGATCTGGCTATCTTTCGATAACTTTCGGCGGCACTCAAGGGGCTGTGTACCGATTTCAGGGCTCTGGTAGTCTTATTAGTAGTCGCTGCGCAAGGGCGAATGTGTAATCCTTTTAACGAATTTTATTTTCACATCCAATTTTCAGGGAATGTTCAGGTGGACCGATAGGAGCTCGTGTGCATCTCGAATCTCAGTTCCTTATTTTGATTCCCCACGGTACTTCAATAATTTTTAATCATAAGCTTATCATCAAGTTATTACGTAATACTATATGGGGATGCTCAACAAATGTTCACACAGATAACTGCAAATCATCAACCTGCTTAAAGATTATAGCGTTAATTTTCTTATTGGACCATCATCAATTATACGGGACCGTAAAACAATAAAACGATTTTGAGAATGCAACTGTATCAAGTTAGATTCAACTTCTCCAACGGTCGTCATTGTCAGCCTCGAACGCTTTGCCCAGAGGTCTCGTAAAGGCGCAGAGGGTTCTATTCAGCTGAGTTGCCAGTTTACCTGCTCAACTTTACATCCCGGTTAGTTTCGGCTAACTCAATAATATCCTTGGGGATTTGAACGTTTGTGCTCGCATCAATAGACGAGTTTGAGATAAGCGGATTGTTATTTGTACTGCTGATAAGTGTAAACTTGGTAAGTGCTAACCATACAAGTTATTTAAAGGTACTTAATAATTTGCTTCTCCTCGAAGAAAAAGTTCCTGTCATGCAGCATGATCGTATGAGCGAATTTTCTTAAATTTATTGTATTATATTTGTATTGTGTTTATTGCTCTCCCTGTCTCTGTATCCCGGTTAGAAGTGGGGTGAGCCCCCCCCCCCCCCAACTGATCTGTATAAAAGGTGTCTTTTATTATGTTCTAAAAATGCAATAAAATCTTCAACAAATGCTTAAAATCTAAAATCATGGTTTGAATAGCAGATCATTACTTAGAACAAGTTTTTATGGCGTATAATGATAGTGAACGATTTCTTGGTCAACTATGGTAGTATCTTGGTCTTAGTTTGGCCTCATAGTGCTCAAATAATTCAACGTAAGTAATCTAGGTAAATTCGCTCATACGATCATGCTGCGTGACTTGAACTTTTAATGACATTTACGTATATTTTTCATCATAATTTCGTGCAAACATTTATTTCAATGTTGATAAACTTCTTTTAACTAATTTGATATGCTCAAAAACTGCTGGCCAGCGAACACATCCCTTCATATTGAAAGCTTGATTTTTTGGCTCAAGAACGGAATTTAAATCTCAGTCCTAAGGAGTGTTACCGTCTGAAATGATATATATATTCTATTATATTCATATGGAAAAATGTTTCAAAACGAATGCCTCAAAATGGATTTCAATTAAGAAAATTTCCAATAATCTTTATTTACAAATTATTGGGGCCTTCGCAATTGAACGACTTGAGGAACCTACCTAATTGATATTGTTTTAAAAGGACTCTCATTCGTTGAACAACCACACATATCATGCCCAAAGGTTACTTATGGTTATTTGGTGCTTGGTGGAACTAGGGACATTTGAACCAACCTACGGGTTTCCTCGTGTCTACAAGTGATGATTGGTTCTTTAATCTCTAAAACACAATAGCGAACACTAATTACAATATACTATATTATTATATTAAAATGCTAATAATACACTATATTACGAGTACATTACTATATTAATTTTAAGTAACCAACTTTGTTGGGAGACACTTAAATACACGCATGATTCCGTCTGACTGTCGGTTCCTTCCTCAACTTGGCCCACAGGCTACTTTGCGACCTCCGGTTTTTTCTAAATGGTAGGTTATAAGGGTCTATATTTTCCCATTTTTTTGGGCAAACTGGTGGGATTGTTGATCAAGAGGCGAAAAATTAAGCATAATGATGGCCAATTCGTGGTTTTTAGGACATCCTTCAGAAGCTAGGCCTTACAGGCAAGGCTTCGTACATAAAGGGACGACTTATTGGAATTGATCTAGGGAGATGGGGGCAACTCAAGCATGAGAAAAAAATGACCAATTACTCATCCGTTTCAGACCATTCCAAGTCAGAAGCCGCGAAGAAAAAAACCATAGGTGTAGGATTGTGTATGAGTGTGTGTGACAAAGTTTGTCGACGCTGCCCAGGCAACAATTGTCAGCCGATGTTTTGGGATTCTTTCTTTGTTCGATCCCAATTTTAATCTAAATAGGCAACAAACTTCGGAATTTTCGAATTTCACGATGGAAAAGAGTGAATGGAGGGGTTAAAGCCGAAAAAACGTTGTCTTCTACAAAAAATCTTGTGGACACTGCTCAGGCAACCATTCTCAACCTATTTTCGTGATTATTATCTTTTTGTTCAATTTAGAATTTGGAACAGTTTTGGAACATATGTCAGGAGTTTCAAATTTCATTGCGGAATGGAGGGGGTAACAGTAACAGTAATAGATATTTTTGTCTTAATTATTTTTCATCTTATTTCCGTCACTGTTTTTTTGTTCGGTCCAGATTTCAGTTCAGTTATTCAAAAAACCCTTTAAGGTTCCATTTACTGGCGGTGAAGGTAATTCCGATAAAGCATGATATTTTAGTTCTTCTCATCAGTTTTATCCCCTCTCATCCTGTTTTGTAATCTTTTGGCTTAGATGTGCTAAAAATCGGGTATTTCATTTTGATGACGAACTTTAGTGAAGAGGAGTGATAGTAGGAAAAGTGAAACCTACTATTCATGCTTTCCTCAACAGATTTTGACGCTTTTTTGGAACTATTTTTACTATATTGCTTCACGTATTTGGTTACTTGGTAGAACCACTCTCTCTCTCTCACTCTGTGTGTGCGCGCGCGCGTTTGTGTGCAAATGCGATAAACTGTATAGGATTTGTAATATATAATAATTCTTCAAAACGGAGACTGTTTTTGAAAATTTTCGAATCCATTGCAATAAATTTATTTGCCACAAAAACTCGCTAAAAATGGAATACATATAAATTATTGTTTTGAAAAGGCTCAAGTGACCTACCTCAAGAATCAAAATTTTACATATTGCCAGTTGTGAAAGCGAAAACGAGAACATCCACCAGTTGTGGAGGTAATGTGAAAAAAGGAGAGTGGATGCAACTTCAAATCCGATTATCGCCCTCTCTCATAATAACTTTTCTTTTGGACTTATTCGTTGAGTAGGTGTCTGTGCTTCGCTTTCGAAAGAGTATTACCACAGTTTTCCTTTAAAACTTTTCAGAAACATACCTAGAGGTTTCCATGATGGTTTCGTTGAATGTTAGTATAATGTTAGGCTTTGTTCATTTGTGTAGGTAACTTTCTTTTTGACTTCAATGCAAGAAAATCCCAGGATTATTCTGTACATTTGTTATGATTTTTGCACGGATTCACGTTTTCTATTTTGTTGTTGTTAGAACGGGCTGATGATTACAAGGTGTACTATGTCGTTTTGATCCACGAGATTGATTTACATTAGCTCCATCATGTGTACTTATAAACGAAGAATCCATATTAATTCCGAAAATTTGGTCGGCGGTTGAGAAAGGAGAGAATTTGGGTTTTTATGTCATAAAACGGTCCACCAAAATACCTTCAAAAAAATATACTTCGGCCACTAATTCAGCTAAGACGAGACGATTGGCGGCATTCTGCTCCATTATGGATGCAGTTCTAGCTGATCTTTTCCTTCTTTTTATGTCATGGTGTTCTTTTTATGTATATACCATCAGTGATCATCGTAGAAGGGATATCTAATACGTAAATTAAAAACCTTTGTAAAATAATTTGACAGATTTTTTTCATTCCTCAGAGTAGATGTTAGAACTCGCTACTATACTTTGGCAGAGCCGCGCGTTCAACCCGTTGTAATGACCATGACCTTTACCATTGTTTCCTGAAGAATGCTATGATTTTCCTCGTGCCGATTCGAAGGAGTAAACAATTTATTGTTTGTAAATGGCATAATTATGTTGAGACGAGACTTTTTTTTTCGTTGAATCTTTTGTCATAGGTGAAGTTGCCCATGAAATCTCATGCCGGTATTCACTTCCAGATTTCTAATGGATATTTACAGAATTAATCCTAGAATTTAAATTTCAGTAAAATTATGGGCGTTCGAGTATCGGTAATGACATTTTAAAATCAAAAGGCCAGCTTTTAATTGGAGAACCGGTAATCACCGCATTGCCAAGCCTACAAAAAGACCGACTAGCTGCCACAGCAATGACGAGACATATTGAGAAATGCAACAAAGTTGAACTCCGGCCCAACATTAGCCCCCTCCTCACCTCACCCTGTCGGCTCACACTTAATTTCTTTGAATATCTTGGGAGGCGCATGCCCTCTGAGTCGCTTGGGGCCAAATATGTAACGATAGATCAATTTTAAATATTATTTAAGCTTGAACGAGGCGTCAAAATGTAATTTTTTTCTCGTATCCTCAGATTCTTTACCTTCCTACTTTTATTAGTTCTCCTCAGCCAATTTGAAACGTAGGCTACATTTGGCCGTAATAAGTGTCTTTTGGGGTTTCGGAGAAGCTACGACCGAATGGAGGGGATGGCTATGTAAGAGAGGTGGTAAATATGAAATAGCAATCTCATTCAACGTGTACATTCCAACAACCTATTCCTCGTAGACCACCAAAAATGTGTGATATCCCTCCAAAAACATACTCCACGTATGAAATATGCCAATCCCCAAAATGTGGATCATACAATTCGAGCCGAGCAGGTAGTCGGATCGCCGTCTCCTAGTACGTACAGTGTTTTCATTCTCACTTTTGTTGGCTGCGTGTGGGAGTGAGACACTTCTTCAAGTCTTCAGACTTCAAGACCTCCTCCTTCATGTAAATCCTTTGTAATTTATTGGGTGTGGTTTGTAGGTATACGCAATTCATGAATGGAAGTACTTACCCAAATTCTCTCTGCGAGATTGTTTAATCAATTTTGGCACTAAGATTTGGTTTCTTGATAAATGGTATATTTTTTTAGGTGACAACTAGTGAAATAAAGAGAAAAACACGGTTAAAACTGAGTTGGAGAAATGTGCAAATGTAGAAGTGTTACCTATCGAGGGGAACCGTATTTCAAGCTATTGCTCCTCATAATTAACTCACAAACTTGTTGAAAATACCTGTAGATAAGAGAAAATCGTGTGTGACTGTAGGATTTTTTGGATCTCCCCAGGGATGAAATTCTCTCAGGCTCCTTATAATTGTATTCAAGCAGAGTAAATTGCATATTGTGCAAATTTACGACATACCTACAGCATAAGCAACTACCCTTATTCACCTAAAAAAACCTTATACACAGGCGAAACTAGTGGTGATAATAGGTAAACTATAGACAGGAAGAAGCCACCTACCTTACACCCTCATATCAGCACTCCTTTGAGACTAGGTGGCTTCCACTAAGAATACTTACATAGCTTCATTTCTTACGAAAATTCGCTTAGAGCGTCACAACATTCTTTCTGCCGAACGAAAATTTTGAATTACTCCCCAGCTAATACATATATCCACATAAAAAATTGCATTGACCACGGTCTTGTCAGATGCACTCCGGTTATTTGTTAGGGAATCAAAATAATTATTATGTAAGGATAGGCAACAAGGCAATCAAAAGGAATGATGGTCCTGACAACGCGTCCCTCTGCATTTGGCTGATCAAGAGCCAGGATGCCCCGACCGGCTCCCGAAATAACTTGACCATTTCTGAACAAGTAGCCATTTCGTGTGTCTACACACCCTGGAACGAAACGTCAACATCCGGTTGTTTGTTCGTTCCCAATCGCTTGATTAAATATTGACAATTTCATGCACTTGCACCTTGTGATTCATGAAATTTGAGCCTTCACTGAAAAATAATGTATATATTACCTTGTGCAAAGGAAATGGTCTCCAGAAGGTTCAGGAAGCGCTCAACTTGTCGATATCTATGGTTTCAGGTAGAAAAATACCTATGCCAATTAAATAGAAGCAAGGAAAATAAAGTGAAACTTCGCAGCAGATGTTTTACATCACAATGAACACAAGAGATAAATAATATATACCTATGTTAAAAGTTTATACCTCCTATACTCAAGTTATGAACTAGGTTAGTTGGTTAGTATTGCGAATGGATCTATCGTAAGCAGGGTTGTTAGTTTTTCTTTCTCGTTTCGAAATTTCTCGCAAATCCTACTGTGTGAGTTTAAACATGAATGCTGAGTTTTCTGCTTAATTAGCTTACACAGCTAATTAGCCACGTCAGCCGGGCGGCCGGCATGGTGCAAGTACACACTAACGAGCAAATCTTCGTTCTTCGTAATCCCATATAATTCCAACCGATTCCCTACATAAAACATTAAGCCCTGAAAAAAATTGAGGATAATGAGTACAGACGTCCACTTTCCTCATTATTTCTAATTAGGCATAGATATTGAGGAGAGCATTCCAAAAATATGCAATATTTCTGGGTCGAAAAGGTTTGGAATTGGGTGAAAGCGTGGAGAATTATTTGGACGTGAGTGGATGTATGTTTTGTAAATATTGATCTCAACAAAGCAAACGAGGAGCAGCAACACCAATGTTGAGGTGAAAACCAGAATGCATCACCTGCAGTGCAACACACCAGATTCGTTCGTAGCGCAAAATGTTTACTGACCCCCAGACATTTTAAATATTCGACACCACTAATAAATTCTAAGATTATCTTCCTTTGACGCTTGAACTTTATGGACGATATTCGAGGATTTACTTAAAATTATTTTCTCCTACGGAATTAAGTCTCATTTAAATACATGGAATGTGAGTCATTGGCAAGAACAAACTTGAATTTTTATTTCAATGATCTACAGATCTCCTTTCATAGAAACTATATTCAATCGGTTAATTTTTTAAACTTATATTTTATTATTTCGACCCATAAAATCAGTTTTGGTTTAATTGAAACCTAACAATTTCGGGAATTTAAAGTTTTTTAAAGGGCATCAGCATAGGATAATTGATTGCTGATGTTCACTATGTAACCACCTTCAAAATAATTCTTCAGTTCTCCCTCATATCTCATTACTGTTTCCAAACTTGTTCTGAAATACAGTAAGAATACTGCGCCAGCTACTGCTTCTTGTTTCAAAATTTTCATCGCATTCCAGTAATCTACACCTCTCACCATACGAATTGCATTTTTTCTTTTCACAATAATAATCGGCTGCATATACTCGTACGGACATGAGATGGGTAACCCATTAATTTTTCCCATTCCCAAAGCAGAACTGCCTAAACGATCGTTCATTCGGTCGTCGAAAAAAAAAAAACAAACGGCTATTTTCCTCTTAAAAAGCTATGGCGGGTGGAGGCGATTCAAACTGTTTCCAACGAAACTCGGAAAACCAATAAAACTCCATTTGACCGTTTTAACGAATTTGAATTCCACTTTTTCACGACCAAATAACCTCAATTCCCAAAGGTTATCAGAGGTCTCCTACATAGTCTCACTCAAAACCACACATCCTTCACGCATTTAACCGAATAGCTGCGGTTCACTACAAGATGTTAGACTTGGATGACACTTGAAAAACATGCATTACATGTCATCGTAAAGACATGCTCTCTCAACATATTCTCAATTAAGATTATACCAATGGATCTTGAACCGTTTAGGGTTGCACTGTACAGAGATATATTTGTCAGTGTTTCCAAACTTCGAAAACGTCTGCCATGATGGATGCGGCACATTGCATCCTTGTACTTGTAACGTGAATGTATGTATTAATGAAATTTTTATCCGATCTTAACAAATTCCGTAGCAAGAAATAGTAAACCAAGATGTAGCGTAAAACGTCAAAATTGGACAAATAGAAAACAAGAAAATTACGTTTGTAGTAGTTTACGTTTGCGCATGTGCAGAGTGAAGTATTGGTGTGAGAAGAATGAAATTAATACGGGACCGTCTATAGGCTAATTCGCACATTTCCTGAAAATTTCATAAAAATGAGATAAAACTGGAAATTATGCGCAGTAGCTAGTGATGAAACAGTCATGGGCATACGGAACAAACAAACACGGAACGAAAGTTATTCAGAATCGTCTAAAACGTAAAATGTGAGTGACAATTTTAATTTTTTTTTTTTTTTTTTTTTTTTTTTTTTTTTTTTTTTTTTTTTTTACGTAGGCAGGTGAGGAAATCTTTAAGATCCTAAGGTGGTAATCGGATCTCGTAAGATACCCAAAAGGGACCGCACTCCGGGTTATGTATGATTCAAACACACTAAAACCTCACCTTCCTTTTCCCACGTTGGAACTCAGCCTGGAACTGTTTAACACATTACTTCAGGCCGAGTCCTTGAGAAATTTCTTCAGTCCTCTCGGTCCATGTGCTCCCTCCTCCTCTGTCTCTCCCGTTCCAAGATGATCTTTTTCTGGAGGATGTCTTCAACGTAGGCAGCTACAAAATTCCATTTTTGCTCTCGTTCCATCATTTTGGCTACTACCACCTCCGGTGTCACGTCTTGAGGTGGTAATTCCAGAGCATCCTGTAGCCCTCTTCTTTCTGTAGCCCATCGCTTGCATACAAAGAAAGTATGGAGCACATCATCGTCCGTTTCCTGGCAGTATGGACATATTGGGGAGTCTACTTTTCCCATTTTATAGAGATATGCGTAAAACAGCCCATGCCCAGAAAGGAACTGAGTCAGGAAAAAGTTTACTTCTCCATGTTTTCTATCTAGCCATACCTTGATGTGAGGAATCAAGCGTGCAGTCCATCTCCCTCTCTGCTCTAAAGTCCACATTTCCTGCCATCTTGCCATTGTACATTCTCTCTCTTCAGCGGCTAAATGAGCTCTTTCTCCTTCCTCTCTTCTATCAAAGATTCGTTTGCGTTCTGCAGCCAATAGATGGATTGGGATGCTGCTTGTAAGTACGAGTATGGCTGGCTCTGACACTGTTCTGTAGGCACATGCAATCCTCAGCGCTCCTCTTCGTTGAACTGCAATAATTCTCTTGCGATAGTAGGCAATGTTTAGGGCATCTGCCCATACCTCCGCACCGTACAAGAGTATTGATTGTACAACAGTCATCATGAGACGACGCTTACATGGTCTCGGCCCATTGACATTTCTCATGAGATGACTAAGAGCAGTTGTTTTCTTTGATGCCTTGTCTGCTGATTTCTTTATTTGCTCCCAGAATGTAATTTTAGTATCTAATGTGATTCCCAGGTAGTTTACTGTTGGTTTGCTGGTGACTTCTGTACTCCCTATTTGTATTGGGATTATGGTAGGGATCCGTTTTCGAGTGAACACAACTACTTCGGTTTTAGCTGCTGCTAATGTCAACATATGGTCTTCCATCCATCTAGTGATCTTTACCATTACTTGATTCAGTTTATACTGTGCCAATTCCGTGGTTCTAGCCAGGATAACTGCTGCAACATCATCTGCATATCCGACAAGATAGCAGTCTTCTGGCATTTCCAGACGTAGAACACTATCGTATGACGCGTTCCATAGTTGTGGGCCCAGAACTGAACCCTGGGCTGCTCCTGCGGTGATTACTTTCTCCCTTTCCCCTTGAGCCGTCTCATAAACCAGTGTTCGGTTTTTAAGATAGCTGTCCATAACTGCTAGTAAGTATCTTGGTATTTTAAAGGTGGTATCCAGAGACTCTAACATATCAGTCCATCTTGCAGAATTGAAGGCATTTTTCACATCCAGGGTCACTAGCATTGCCAGATTCCTAGTATATCTACTACCTTCCTGAGTTTTTTTCAAGGTGTTCACTACATCTGCCAGTGCATGAGCAGTGGACCGACCCTTTCGGAATCCATACTGTCTGGGGGATAAGTCTCCTGACGCCGCTATTGCAGGCATCAAGCGAAGCAGGAGAAGCTTCTCATAACCTTTTCCAGCAGTATCCAACATACAAAGAGGCCTCCAAGAGGATGGAGAGTTTGGATCACCCTTTCCTTTGTCTAAAAGCACCAGGCGAGCTTTTTTCCATCTATTGCTAAAGATCCCTTCTCTAAGGCAAGAATTGTACATTCGTAATAGTAGCCTTGGACAGACTTCTGTTGCTATTTTTAACACCTCTGAGGGTATGCGATCTGGTCCTGGTGTTTTCTTGTTTTTTAAAGCTCCAATCGCTTTCTTTAATTCGCTTTCAGAGAATAGGAGGGAATCTATTACATCCTCTGGTGCATAATTACTGTTCCTGGGAGGGTGCGTTGGGAAGAGCCCATCAACAATGAGATCCATTCTTTCTTCACTCATTGGTACCCGTCCACATGATACCTGGAGTTTTCCGGTCACGATCTTATACCCTCGACCCCATGTATCAATATTTACTTCCTCAATGATTGTCTGCCAGCAGTCTGCTTTACTTCTATTTATTGCATGGCGAAGTCTTTTTCTGGCCTCAGTGTATTCTGATTGAATCTGCATCCAATTTGCTCTTCTTCTGCTTCTCTGGGCTCTGCGCCTCAGCTGATTACATGTCCTTCTGAGCTTTGCAATATCTTCATTCCACCAGTAGACTGGGGGCTTAGCAGATGTCAAGATTTTTTTCGGCATCGATGCATCGCAGGCTTTTGTGAGGATCTGCATTGTTTGGCTTACTACTTCCTCAGCATTTGCAGTATGCTCATTATTCTGTTCTTTGTCAGCTAGTATTCGATCTCCTTCCAGTAAAACAACTACCATTGCATCACGGTCTAATCTAGCCAAGCTCCATCCTACATCTTTCCTGCTATTATTTATTTGGTCGTTTATCTGCCGGTTCACTGGTAGAAATTCAAAGGATATATACTGGTGATCACTCCCTGTATAATCTTCGATAACTTGCCAATTGCGAATTTTCCTGGCAGTGGTTTCTGATGCAAAGGAGATATCTGGTATTGTCCCCCTTTGTCCCAGACGATGGAAAGTGGGCGTGTTTCCTTCATTGAGTAGTATTAACCCTGTTCTTGCTGCCATTTCCAGAATGAGCCTCCCTCTACGGTCAGGGTCAGGCATGCCCCATTCTAGAGCCCTTGCATTGAAATCCCCTGCCACTATTTTGTCCCCACTCACTATTTGAATAGCATCTTCAAGGCCCCACAATTTTCTTTCAAAGTTACGAATGGACTCATTTGGTGTGAAGTAGCAGCTGAAATAGGTAACTCCCCCAGTTCTTAGCCATACATATCCTTCACCACTTCCCTGGTCTTCTATGTGCCCTTGTGTCACTGACCATATGGCAGCAGTTCCAAGGTCGTCCGTGTACCATTTATGGGTAGTGTTATTGTGGTGCTGCTCACTTACTATCACAATGTCTGTTCTTTTTTCCTGTACCAATTGATGAAGTAGGTTTTGGGCTGTTGAGCTCCTATGGAGGTTTCCCTGTAGGATTCTTATCATTGTATGGATCTATTGCCAGCTGCCTCCGAAGCTTTTTGAACATCCATGAGTGGGTTGACTCTCCTGATGTACCTTTTGAGTGCCCGCCTATATACAGGGCAATTAGGGTTCTCCACCGCATGAATGTATTCCAGATTGATCCTTTTGCAATTGACACACTTCTTGGGTTCTGGGGCTACATTTGAGGGTAAATTGACTATGGGACAAACCCTAGTGTTGTGGTCACCTGCACAGCTACCACAGCCCTCTTGGCTTTGACATTTGGCTGCGATGTGGCCGTATCCCTGGCACTTGAAACACCTTGTCACCTCTGCAAAGTCAGAGATGGGGCAAATGTCCAGGTTAATGTACAACTTTCCCTGTTTCAGAAGCTCCTTTCTAAGTGCTTCTGTAACTCTTACAACCCAGATACAGTCATCAATAGGCACTCCATTTGCATCATTTCGCCTACCCATTTGAAAAGCAGGGGCGAATTCTTTTTCAAGATCTGTACATTGGGGGAACATAGTCCTTACCCAGGGGTTTTGATCGTAAATATAGGAAGCAAGTTCCTCTTTCTTGATGTTACGATCTACTCGGCGTACCTTTACCATCAACGGTCTATCAGGTAGTCTCTCTTTTTCAACAATGAATCCAGCGTCAACAAGTTTGTTCGATAGTTTGACTGCCTGATCAGGTGTTGCTGCAACCAATTTCACCACAGACTTGCCTACAGGTCTCATTTCATCAATCTGCAGACCTTCCTCCCTTGCATTTATTGAAGATTTAATGTTCTTCCTAACTGTTTTTGGAGAGCACAAAGCCTGAGCGTAGGTGTTCCTTGCTCTCACTTCATCTCCACTGCTTGCCGCTTCTAGCTCCATGTTCAGAGAGTCGGCATCTTTCTGTTTTTTAACTATGATGGTACGCCTTGGAGCACTTAGTTGTTTTTTGGATCTATCTATGGCGATCTCTACTCTCTTAGATATGATACCCTCTTTTTTCTGAGTACGGGCCTTCCTAGAGAGTTTTGTTTTCCTCTTCCTCCTTTTTTCAACAGTTTCCCAGCCATCATTTTCGTCTTCAGTGGCTGCAGGTGTGGTTGGATTTAGATCGGACTCCGTCTCTCTGTGGGCAGATTTTCTTGGCATAATGTTGGCCTGATCTTTTTGAGGCTGCACCCTCTGTTGCTGGTCTCTTTGTTGTGGAGGTCTGAACGGTTGTTGCTCTCTCTGTTGATTTTCTTCTCCTCCTACTCGTCTCCTGACGACCTCGACTTTGTTTGACAGAGCTTTGAGGCCTTCACGTTCCAGTTTGTCAATCCTACTGATCACATTTTGGGTTATTTTCCCAATTTCCATTATTTTCGCCTCAATTCGGGTGGTATTTGCTACTGTAGACTTCTGCAGTTCCAATAGCATTGATACCAAGTCACTCGTTCCTGCTTCAGAATACACGGATGACTCAGAGTTTCTTCTCTGTCTTTGTTCTTCAATGACGAGTCTCTCGATGGATTCTACAGAATCAGTAATTCGTGAAAAATCTCTGGTCTTTCTCCGGAGAAAGACTGTCTCATTTGCCAGGTCCTTGTAAGCCCTCAATAGCGGAGTTATCAACTCATCCTTCAGGTTCATCACCCTAGAGGTTGCCTGCTGCATTGGCCTCTGGCCAATATGTTCCTTAGTGCTTCCCCATGCATGCCAGTCGTCCTCCCATTTCTCCACCTTTTTTTCGAAACCCTCTATATCCAGGAGCTGTGTATTTACTGCCTCCATTTCCAGGCGTTTTAGCCTTGCCTGCTTCTGTAGGGAGTTCTTCTGCCGCTTTATTTCGACTTTATCTTTTTCTATTCCCTCTCGAGGTCTTTTTGAGCTAGATGGCCGCTGCTCTTGCAGATTGCTCTCTTGCATATCTGCTGAGTGGGAACTCTTAGACACTCCACCATATGCTCCGTCCTGTTCAATATCATCATCATCTCCCCCACTGTTGATTCCTCCTGCCATGTAGACCCACTGCTTTCCATGCTGCTTGGCCATGCACCTCACACCTTCATCGTTCTGAGGTCGGGTCAGGTATTGCATGAGGTCGTATTCGGGAGATCTCGTGACTTTCTTTTTACCATGGTCGTCCAGGTCATATTCAGTCCAGTCCGACTCACTATGCATCGAACTGAGACAGAGCTCCTCTCTTCTAGAATTGCTTTGTATCTCAAAGTTATCGCTGGTGCTGTCGGACTCATCTCCTCGTAACCACTTGGCTACTTTTACCAGCTCACCCCATCGTCCTGAAAGCACAGTTTGGACTATGTGATTCAACAATGCCGGCGTGTTGGGAACATCGTATTTGGAGTTTTCAATTCTCCTGTATAAATGATACACAACTTTCCACAGAGCATTGTGGTGTTCTCTGTAGACCAACTCGGCCAGTAATACAGCTAAGTCCTCATAATTCCTAACCAAGACCTGAGATGTGTCATTTATGGTTGTTGGATCTTCCACTGCATCCACAATAGGTATTTCTCCTTGCGTTGAGTCTGGTGTACATTTCTTTGCCTCTGATTTGGAAGGGTGGAGTTCTCCATTTGCATCATACTCCCTTGGCTGTGTATTTCCTTGCTTAGGGTTCAGGGAACTCACATCCGTACTTTCCACCCCCATCTTTTTATGGCCAGGCTTATTACTTCTCCGTTTGTTGGAGTGAAACCATAGCTCAGCTCCTGAGAAACAGGGTCCTTCTGGCCATGTTGGTTTCTCTTTATAACCATTTGGCTTGTTGTATGGAGAATATTTCCTAGCTTTTTCGCTCTGTTTGTTGCCATGACCACTGTTTAGTACTGCATTAAAACTTGGACCCCAGTTCAATTTTTCTTTTTTATTAGTGTTGTTTTTATATACTTCACTACGAATTTTTGCTCTGTCAGCCTTTTGTTTGTAGTACTGATCGTTATGATTTTGTCTCAATCTCTCTGAGTTGGCCACATTTTCCCTGAGATTGGACTCTAGGTCCTGCTGATTTTCACGTTGATGTTCCCACTGTTGTAACCTCTCCCAGATTTGATCGCATGACTGACCTTCCCTGTGTGTTCTCCTGAAAGGGTTGGGAGCAAACCTTGTTGGATAAAAGGTCTGCCCAGTGGCTCTCTCAACCAAGTATTTACCCAATATTCCGGCAGCTCCTATAGCCCCTCTGCAACTTCCATTTGCTGCAACATCCGAAAGGAACCCGCAAATAGCTTGTTCATCAGCCTTTCTTATATCCCTTGGTGTCCTGGCATACTTGTATCCGTAGTCATGTTCCTCAGCAATCTTGTCTGTGTGGCATGTAGGTATCCCATTTGGTAGGGGGTTGTTGAGTCCGGCATAGTTGCATCCAGGGACCATGAATGTCCTCTTATCCCTGTCCTCCATTTTTCCTAATTACTACAGTGTAGAAGGTTCAAGCTTATATTAGAGCTTACAAATTATTTTTAGATTTTTCTTATTCAACTAAAAATATTGGAAGTTGACTACTGTATTTTTCCCCTCATTAAATTGTTAAAATTGAATTCATTAAAGTTGAATAATCACGACTTATTTGAGCCCCAGATCAAGTTTTAAAGTCTTAACGTGACCTAACTTTGTAATGTATTATACAACCTACATTTACTTAATGTTTTAATTAAGAATTGTCCATCACCTGGTAAATTACACCATTAAAAACCGTAAAGACTGAAAAGATACGGTAATTTTGAGTTGTCTTGTTGGCACCACTGCGTTCTCTATCTTGCCATTGACGCGTCAAGAACGTAATCGGTTTCGATGTGGCAAAGAAGGTTCATTGGCCTGACCTAATTATCAACTTAAATCTAATTTTCCCGTTAAACTATTCGGCTAATCTTCACAAAACTTACACCAGAGGGTCCTAATCCAATTATTTATCTAATACATTTGTAAAATATAAATGTTTCCAATTAGGAAAAGCCCTACAGCATTTAAGTCCCTAAGTCCCACTAGGACTTACCACTCGTCCGAGATTTTCGTCCTCCCGTGGAAAGTCGCCAACATGCTACCGCTTTACCAAAAACTAGACACATAAACACCGTTTGTACCACTTTTTTATAAATACTCAACAGAGCTGCCACGGAGCTGCTCCTCACTGGTTCACGGCTCGTCTCGCACTCCCAATTTTAATTTTAGAGCTAAACAATTGGTCATCTTCCGAAAGTGAAAACAAGGCTTCCGCCTTGCAATTGTATGTAATTATATAATTTTGTGTAATTATATGTATTTTTATAGATTGCTCGTGAAGATGGGTTTTTTAAAATAAAAATTACTTACCTCATTGTACAAGGGGTCAGTTTTTCTCCATTAATATAATTAGGTAGATCGATTGGTTGAGTTGGTCGAATTTGGCCGATTCGGGAATCATCTCGACTGACTTAATCAATCCCATACATTCTACAGGTATGATCCATTTCGGTTTCGTCGTAGAAACTAGGTCGGTACTGAAGACCCCCAACGTTGATGGATTTGATTGCCAGATGAATGCCAGCTGTTTTTTACTTGCCACTAATCGCCGTTTTACCTTACCAACCTCAATAAGAGTGGAAAAGGAAGAATGAGAGAGGAAGCCTCGCTGAGGCTAATGATCGCTAATGAACACTTGGATTTACCGTCCCTTCCTCCCGCCGCCGTTACACGGGGAATTAAGGGTTTGCTACCGGCCATTTATTCAGGAGGAGTATTAAGGGACTTTCGACCCTCTGGGATCAGCATACATCTTTCATGGTTTCAAACTGTATTAAAGTGGGAACAGCCACAAGCGTGCGGTGTGACAATCCTTCCGGTGTCACATATATATTACGTAAATTAATTGTATTTATTACAGTTTTAAAAATATTTACCTATTGGAGTATTACCTGTAATACTACCAATTGTACCTATTATACTGTTACAATACGAATATGCTGTATCCTTTGTATTCCAATGCATTTATCCATGAAATATGGATAGGCTAACATGTATAGGCAATCGAAACTTGGATTTGACTTGGAACTTGGACGATGGGTCATTTCACCATATTTTTATTGTAATTCATCTAAATGATTTCGCTCAGAGCTTTCCAAAAAGGTGCCGTATGATGGGGGATCTTATGAGGAGAAAACGGTTTATCTAATACCTGATACGACTATATCATTGACCCCTTTATCTTGTGGAATGTACTGTTTCCGTTGTAAGATTCCATGTTGTTTTAAGTCGGAAAAGTAGCGGAGATTTTTCACTGCAAATCGGTCAATTCATATTATTTATTAGTAGACATGGGAGTTGAGCCCGAATGATATTAGCTCTTCATTGAGTTGCTCTGTTATGTTTGTATTTATATAAAAGTAGATTCCTATCCGCAAATTTGCACATCAATCTAATTTCTAAAAAAATATAATTCATTATTAGAGTAACAGAAGGTTACCGATTATAGTTTTCCAATCGTTGGAATCAAAAGTTATTTGTGATAAATGCAGTTAGTGAATTATTGTCAAGAGTGGGCGAGTTGAAGAAGCAGACAAATCTCACGACAATCCTTCTCATCTTTTTGGATCGAACTGCAACTGTTGATCGATATAAACGAAGACAATCGGCCGGATAAAGCCGCGTTGAACCAAGTCAAAAATATTGCTAGGGATACATAAATATCTTTCAATCCGTTCTTTCTAGAACTGACGGATTGTGTATTTACAAAAAACTTCCACAGTGTGATGAAGTCATCTGTAATGCCATAGATTTTACACTATTATTGTAGTATTGAATTTATCGTGACCTCATGGGTTGATTTCTCGCAAATTCGGAAGATAGTTAAGACTTCGGTACAATTGGCAGACTAACAACAGCCTCCGCACTGTTATGTAAACTTCTTATAAGACTTCGGCTTTACTTTCAAACAGTTTTGTAATTCAGCAGCTCAGTAGTTTAAAAATGCAATGGGTTTGGGCAGATAACAGTAGATATAAGTTTATTTGTGAAATTGAGTTACTCCAACTTATTCTCATCCCTTTCTGATCCGGGGTTGTACCGCTAGCATACTTTTTCCTAGTACTTCAGAAAGTCTTTGTTAGCACCATAAGTCCTCCACATCTCATCTTGTCTCTCGGGTATTTCTTTACTGTTTTTTCTCAAAGGTATACGGCTCCTGAATGTAATGATTAGAATTATGAATTAAATTGTCATTGCAAATTAGAATTAAATAGAAATTGGGAATTAGACATTAGAAATAGATGTTTGGGTGCGACGAATAAAATTGACGATCGCTGTGGAACAACTCAGCACCGTTTGTAGTCCTAGAAGTTGACTGGCGGCGAAGAAACCCTAAGTGGTGGTAGTAGGGAACAGCCGTCTTCGATGAATGTCGATAACATGAGTTAAGCAAAGTTATTGGTGAGTTTTTTGCCAAACAGCAATGCTCACCTTTGCCCTAACTCATTATGCTGCAGTTGGCCTTTCACTTCCCGTTTGTCCAATGTCATGACGCTCTTTCTTTCAAGGTAAATAACTGTTTTACATCCTTAAAATGAAAATGATCGAAAGTTTCCATATCAACACCTATCAATGGTTAGCACAATTCAAAGCACAGACTAGGTAATTTAAGTGGCGAAAGTTAAGTGTGAAGGGTGTAATTCAAAGTGCGAGAAATACATACAGTTATGTTGTAGCCAACTTGACAGGCTTCTTTTTGCTATTTGAATCCAAGCGAAATTTATGTGCAGAGGTCTCGTATGAGCCTCAGCATGTGCTGAACGTACGACCTCTACGAACACGTTGGAAGAATTGAGTGATACGTTTACACCACTTCATTTTCTTTCTTCGAATTTCCCACCATCAATCGTATCAACTGTCACGATACCCCGCGCCTTATCAGTCTTTTCTACTGCCGAAGTCTCAACTTTCCTCGTCATCCTTTCAAGAGTTCCTCCTTTCTCTAGAGAGAGCTCTGTACGTACGATAATCTACACAGGTATTTTCTTTGTAGCTTACATCGGTTTCGTGATCCGTATCGATTCGAGCAGAACCAACTTATCAACCTTTATCCTCGTATGAATGAAAGTAACGTTTAGAAAACCCAAGGATGACAGACCCCGAGTTTAGATAGATGGTTTTAGAAGTTTTGTGAGGTCTGAGATGCTGATCAGGAAATTCTCGATATTGTCAACACTTTTATAGTGTTTCGATCTGGCGTGTATAACATTCTCAAACGAATCCAACGTAAAAGAAAGATACAAGCGATACAAAAACATAGAAGCCCAATAGCGAAGCGATTGACAGGCAAAGGCATAAAGTGAACGCTAGCTTGGCGTAGTCGTGTATTGGATCCCTCTGTTCATGCAGGTTTTAGGTCGGTGTACCTACCTTCTGTACATGAAAAAGAAAGTTTTTATTGGTTTGCTAGGGAAATACTGAACCGGGGGAAAAGGTGCGGGGTGTTGCAGTGGTTCTCATAATTTATGAAGTAAATGTAAGGAATGAAATCACTGCAAATTATTACACACAATTTTTTTCCAGTATCCGATGCCCTTCTTGTTAGAGCACTAGTCATTCTATAAAGTCGAGATAATGCAATTCACAATTGTGTGTTCACTGTAGCCAACGTAGTCAGACACGCCCGTAAGGATCGACTCGAATCCACTTCAGTTCTGCTACTTCTGAAAAGCCGCTTTGCTATTCACAATCGTGTTACAAATTGTTTTTAAATTCCCACTCTGACCCCTCGTGGACCTTAAACAGAGACATAGAGGTCCAAGAGTTCACACTCCTGTGAAATCAAACCGGTGAAATACCCGTTTATTTCGAATGTTATTGGGAGTATTATTTTTCATTAGACATCTCTTTGTTATCCTTCGTGATCGATTGAAATCGATACCAGGATTTCAGGCACATCTCCGGCCGATATGTGATTTAGACAGCTCTAGTGTACGGCGTACGGATGACGGGCGGATTTATTCATTTTATTTATATTTTTCATTTGATTTTTAGAATATATATATATATATATATATATATAAACGTAAGGCAAAAAAGTTTGAAAAACATTTATTTTTTCTTGGTGGGTTTACATTAAAATTAGTGTGCATCTATTGTATAAATGAGTAATGTGGACCTTCACGCTCAAACTCATGGATTGATTTGAACGGGATTTTTTCAAAATGATCGGGAAGGCACCGGGAAGGGTTGTGTGAAAGAAAACGTTTAAAAAACGTCCTACCAGATCAGCTGACTTATATAAATTCCCTCTTATTGACCCTAGGGTGCCTCTCTGGGACATCTAGAAATAAATAAAATTATTGGCTATTTCCTGATCAGCTGAGTGAGGTTGGTATGAAGGTTATCATCGGGGTTGGTTATATATGAAGGTTATATATAAAGGGTGTTAATGGTGAATGGTGTTGAATTAATATGAAATCATCTATTATTAAAGACAATTTAATGATAATTCCAAAAATTTGGTCATTTGGGAAAACATTATTTAAAAGGAAGATATGGGAGTTTTATTTAAAAATAAATAAATAAATGAATAAAAAATAAATAAAAAACATGGTTTTATTGGGAAAAACCCTTCAACAAATCACATCTCGGCAACAGATTAAGGT